>CM040429.1:119188799-120498799 GCA_022702705.1 Papilionanthe hookeriana x Papilionanthe teres
CTTTAGGGTAGATTTTGGGCTCATTGAAATGGTTTTAGATGGGCTTTTAAATGGTTTAGGAAAGTGGGCTTTTGAATTTTAAAATGGATTTTGGGATGAAATTTTGGTAAAGGCTTGGGCCAAATAATTGTTGGGTTTGGTTTAGGGATGTGTCATGAGTGGTTTGAAACAAATTTGAGGTGATTTGAGTTTGAATTGGATTGGATATGGGCTTTTTGGTAAAGAGGCTAAGGTGGGCCAAAATGGGCTAGCATGGGCCAATGTTGGGCTAGGGTTGAAATTGATGTAAAATTAATGTTGGGAAATGTTTATGGGAGTGTTTCAAAGAGGTTTTGGCTTTGGTTGGGTTTTGATTTTGGGATTTGGGCTCATTTGGGCTAGGTTTGGGTTTAGGTCGAAATTGGGCCTTTTAGCTTTGGGTTGAACTTGAGTAGGGTTTGGATCAAAGTTTTGGGCAAATCATGTTAGTGTTTTGTTTATGGGGATGTTAAGAAAGGTTTAGAAAAGATTTGGGGTTAATTGGAGTTGAATTGGGTGAATTTGGGTTAGGTTTGGGTCATAGGTCCAAATTGGGCTTTAAGGCCAAAAGTGAAATTGGACCCAAATTTCAATCAAATTAAGCTTGTCTTTGGTCTAGATTGGTGTTGGGGATGTTGAATTGAAGTTTAGAATTGAATTGGACCAGAATTGGGATCAATTGGGTAGATTTGGTTTGACATTGGGTTTACTTTGGGTTAAAATGGGTCAAATTGGGGGTTTTGACAAAAGTGGGGTAAATTGACAAAATTGGCCTATGGTGTAGTTGAACAAAATGAAATTGGGAATATTTGGGATTTTCTGGAATTTTCTGGGAATTTTCTGAATTTTTGGATTTTTGGGTCAAAAGGGGTATTTTGGGTATTTGGAAGGTATTGGGGGGTATTTTGGGATTTTTGATATTTTTGGATATGGATGATCAGTTTGAGTGATGTGGGAATGTTTGGGATTGATTTTGGAGAATTTTGGGTAATTTGGGAATTTTTGAGAAATTTGGGTAGTTTCGAGGGCATTTGGTAGAGTTGGTGGGTGTAGGGTCCGGGGGTCAAAAATTGAAAATTTGGAAAATTGAAGATTGGGTGGATGTAAGTGGAATGAAATCATTTTTGTTGAGCCATGAAGCCATATCAAGCCCACATGAGCCATGAAGGGACTCATTTGAGGCATTCACTATGTTGTTCCTAACCCTTAGCGCGGAGGCTTAGGGGTTAAGGACCATCCATGTGAATCACCTACATGAGTCGGGAAGTCAAGTCAGGTAAGGGTGTGTTTTTAGGAGGTGTGTGAAAGTGTAGTGCATAGGTGTAGTGTATGTGTAAGTCAGCCCTTCCACCAGACCAGGCCACCCAGGGCAGTCCTAAGGCCAAAGAGTCCTATAGGAACTCATCCTCTAAACTTCCACATTTGATTTCAACCCTCTAGGTGATTAGGGGTCTATAGTCAAGTTTGTGGAGTTTGCAGGGAGTTAAGAAGTGGTTTGAATTTCTAAAAGGGGTAGGTTCCATCTCTAGTCCTCTAAGATGAGTCGAAGGAAAAGCCTGAGGCTAGATCCTAAGTACTAAAGAGAGAAGAGAAGACCTCATCGAAAATGAGGTCAACAAATGGACCCCCAATAGGTGTGGTGAGTCGACGGAGCACACCGCACGTATTGGTGTTGACCGAAGCGATCAACAAAACCAACACAGATGTCCAAGTAACAAACTTAGGACGAAGTAGAAGAGTTTCCGCTGGGGAGTGTCAAGTATATCTCTAAGACTGGAGATTCCTGAACTCTCGCTGGGGAAAGGAAAAGGAGGTGAATCCCAAATCACATGATATGGGAGAAATTTCAATTTAGATTTTATTTTGTTTCATGTTCAAGTTATGATGTGTGAGTTTAAATTTCAATTTGGAATTTTAATTTAGATTGAAGTTTGTCGAGATTAATTTGAAGGGATTTGATTTGGAATGAAAATTGGAATTTTGAAGTTTTAGATGCAACATCTTCGACCCCAAAAGAAGATCGAATCGATTAGATTGAGTCATTGCGATGAGGAAAGACCTCGGAATAATGCGGTATTGGATGTAAAATCCGTAACCTCAAGAGTTTGATTTGATGTATTTCGGTGCGATAGGAAAAGAATCCTAAAGCGGTGCGGTCTTGGATGTAAAATCCTCGACCCAAAAGTTTGGATTGATGTATTTCGGTGCGGTAGGAAGAGAATCCTAAAGCGGTGCGGTCTTGGATGTAAAATCCTCGACCCAAAAGTTTGAATTTGATGTATTTCGGTGCAATAGGAAAAGAATCCTAAAGCGAGTGCGGTCTTGGATGTAAAATCCTCGACCCAAAAGTTTGGATTGATGTATTTCGGTGCGGTAGGAAGAGAATCCTAAAGCGATGCGGTCTTGGATGTAAAATCCTCGACCCAAAAGTTTGAATTTGATGTATTTCGGTGCGATAGGAAAAGAATCCTAAAGCGAGTGCGGTCTTGGATGTAAAATCCTCGACCCAAAAGTTTGAATTTGATGTATTTCGGTGCGATAGGAAGAGAATCCTAAAGCGGTGCGATCTTGGATGTAAAATCCTCGACCCAAAAGTTTGAATTGATGTATTTCGGTGCGGTAGGAAGAGAATCCTAAAGCGGTGCGGTCTTGGATGTAAAATCCTCGACCCAAAAGTTTGAATTTGATGTATTTCGGTGCGGTAGGAAAAGAATCCTAAGCGGTGCGGTCTTGGATGTAAAATCCTCGACCCAAAGGTTTGAATTGATGTATTTCGGTGCGGTAGGAAGAAAATCCTAAAGCGGTGCGAGTCTTGGATGTAAAATCCTCGACCCAAAAGTTTGAATTTGATGTATTTCGGTGCGGTAGGAAGAAAATCCTAAAGCGAGTGCGATCTTGGATGTAAAATCCTCGACCCAAAAGTTTGAATTGGATGTATTTCGGTGCGGTAGGAAAAGAATCCTAAAGCGGTGCGAGTCTTGGATGTAAAATCCTCGACCCAAAAGTTTGAATTTGATGTATTTCGGTGCGGTAGGAAAAGAATCCTAAAGCGGTGCGAGTCTTGGATGTAAAATCCTCGACCCAAAAGTTTGATTTTGGATGTATTTCGGTGCGATAGGAAGAGAATCCTAAAGCGATGCGGTCTTGGATGTAAAATCCTCGACCCAAAAGTTTGAATTTGATGTATTTCGGTGCTGATAGGAAGAGAATCCTAAAGCGAGTGCAGTCTTGGATGTAAAATCCTCGACCCAATAGTTTGAATTTGATGTATTTCAGTGCAATAGGAAGAGAATCCTAAAGCAGTGCAGTCTTGGATGTAAAATCCTCGACCCAAAAGTTTGATTTTGAATGTAAGGTTTGATGTGAGATCTGGAAAGATCGAATTTGAGATTTGAAATTTGACCGAGATTTGAAATCGGTTGAAATTTGATTTAAGATTTGATTTGAAATTTGGAAGATGAAATTTGAAGTTTGATCGAGATTGGATTTAACATTCTTGTTGATTTTGTTTATCCTTTAACGATTCAAATTTTATTTTGTTGTTTATTTAATGTTCATGTGAATTTGGTGTTCGTCATTTTTAGATTTTTTTTTTTAGAAAGTTTTCTTTTATCTTTTTTTTTATTTCTTTTCGTTCTTTGTTCGAAGTTCATTTAACTTTAATGGCGTTTCCCAATCAATTTGCACTAAAAGAGGTGAAGGCCAAAAATGTGACATGGTCACTTTCATTCCAATCATGTAGAAGATACATCGTACAACTTGATCCGGAATATATATCATACAACCCATGTAGACTCGAAACGGATCTGTGTATGATCTTTGTTGATCCATCTAAAGAAGCATGTCGTCAAAAGTCCATGTACGAATAGTGAGATACATGGTCGATAACATCACCTTCCAAGCCATCCTTAGCAAGGATGCCGTATGGATGTACATTGGAGGTGTGATATTTTCCATGTAACTCACGGCTCGTAAGGCCGGAGGCTTTCTAGCTCCGAGTCACAGTCGGAAATGGTAAGGTATCTTTACGTCGTCCATCCTTCGAACGTAATCGAAATCCTCTTCATTGGTACTCCTGGTATGCAATGTTTGGCGATATCCGCTCCGTTACCCTTCGGTATCATGACGGAACCTACCGGTAGTGGTATCTTCAACGGCCCTCGGAACTCACTCGGGCCCGCTATCCGGAGGTCGGATCCGAACATGATGTTACACTCGCTCGGGAAAGAGGTCGTGCGAAAGGCTCGACAAAGTCATGGTGATCAATGTGTGGGGGTATACGGTCACCACCGTTGTAGATATTGATGATGCGGCTATTGGGTATGCGATCTGCTGGCGGTACCCTCCATGTTATCAATCTCTTTACCATTCTCTTGATGACTAATGGCATCGGGTCCACTTGCCCATGACGGAGTATTCTCGGCGGGTTTCCCTTCTCGTCCTCGCGAAGTTGTAACGACATCCACATTGTATTGTGATTCTTCCTTTCCCCGGCATCCATCTCCGGGGCTCCGAGTATGTGTTTTCCCTTAGGCGGCTCGCTCGGCCCAGTCTTTTCAAATCCCGGATGCAATCCACGATTTCTGCTTGCTCATACTACGAAAATACGTCCGTATGTAATTCGAGGCCCTCCAGGTATATTGATTCTTCGCCCTCTAATCCTTTCAAAGTATTCAAAGGTTTTCTTTTCAACATTTTGCATTCTCTCCAGCTCGTATTCCGGAATGATCTGCAGATGGCGAGGCCTTGTGACATATTGTGGGATATAAGGTTCAACCCCTTCACGTTCTCCTGCATACCTCGGCTCCTCAGGGATGATGCCTGTCGGGACATCCCCCGGGGTTGCTTCTGCAACAAGGTCATGCATCACTGGTGGTTCTATCCGGTGGCGTGGTAGCCTTCTTTCTTCGGTTTTTGTGAGGTTTCTCCGGTTCTTTACGTCATCCTAGGAGCTGGCCTCCTTTCTTCCGGTTCCTGGTGAACCGGTGTCCTTGAAGTGTATGCACCGACATTAGCAATTGCCTCGTCGTGCTCGATCCGCGACTAGTTTTGTCAACATCTTACGGATACGGCGATTCTTATTTCTTCGTTGCGTTCTTGTGAGAGTAGCTCTCCGAACTTCTTGAATCTCCGTGGGCGCGGCGGCGACAAGCTCGCCCTCTGCCGTAGCGACTACGGACTTCATTTTCTTATCTTCTTCAATATTTGTCTTTCTTTTCTTGTTGTTGGATTGGTGGCTTGGGCCACCCACTTTCATCACTCTGTATGTCCGGGCGGTTCTTCTCGGTCAGCCGGGACCCGGTCACTTTCCTCGTACTCGTAGGCTCGTCGGTGCGAAATCCGAGTCAATCTCGATTATCGCTCCATCTTTCACCCTCTTTTCATCGAGTGCAAGGCTTACGCCATTCTTAAAGTTCAAGACCAACCGCCCGCTCGACATTTCCCCGCGAAAAGACAAGGAAAAGGATCAGGGGCTGTACTACGAACAAGAACATCAAGAAAAAGTTTATTAAAGACATCTTGTTTTATTATTATTTTTATATTTTCAAACTTAACAGGAATGAAGTGGGATAAGATCAGGTAAGAGATTTTGATTTGGAAAAGAAAACAAGGAAAATTTTATTATCAGGATTTTATTTATTTTTAGCACATTTTTGTTATTTTTGGGTTCGGACCCATTCATAAGTAACCACTTCACCCGTGTTTCTAGGGATGGAAAGTTCATTCCTTCGAAACATCAGGTAGCGTAATACTTTTTCAAGTATCGTCCATTGATCGGAAGCATATGTCGTTCTCCCTGGCAATTCACTAGTCGGTAGGAACCTCCCGAGTATACTTGCTTCAACCACAAACGGTCCTTCCCAAGTGGGTTCAAATTTTCCTCCTATCTTGCGGTGTGCAAGAATAGGTCTTTTGAGAACGAGAACTAAATCACCAACTTTGAAGGTTCTTGGGCGGACCGGTTTATCATGAGCACTGAATCATCTTAGCTTGGTATAATTCTAAATTACGTTGCGGCTGCAAGTCTTTTCCCTTCCGGGCTCTCTAATTCTTCGAGTCGTAATTTGGCGTTCTCTTCTGTTGTGATTTTATTTGCAACTCGCAATTCCGAGTGAAGGGAGGCCGAACCTCTAAAGGTAACATCGCCTCGGACCCATACACCGGAGCGTAAGGTGTAGCTTGCGTAGGAGTTACGAAGGTTGTCCGGTAGGCCCATAAGGCTTCTAACAACTTCTCGTGCCAATTTCTCTTATTGTCGTCTAAAGTCTTCTTTAAAATTTGAACGAGAGTTTTATTAAAAGCCTCGGCTAGGCCGTTTGCTCTTGGGTAGTAAATTGTTGAATATCGCCGGTCGATTCCGTGTCTCTCGACAAAATTGTTGATTTGTGTGCTTCGAATGCCGACCCATTATCCGAGATGATCTGCGCGGCACCCCGAAACGGTAGACAACTTGGTTCTTGAAAAATTGTAGCACGTGATGTGCTTTCACTTCTCTTAGTGGAGCTCACTGCCGCATGGAAAAGTAATCTGTAGCCGCAAGAATGAAGCGATGTCCTTTTGACGACGGCGGTTCTATTGGACCCACTATATCCGTGCCCCAACATTCGAATGGCCACGATGCAATTGTCGGATGTAGCACATTTTGAGGTTGGTGTAGAACCACTCCGTGCACTTGGCATCGGTGACGACTCTTGGCGATTTTCATGCGATCGGTCATCATCGAGGGCCGGTAGTACCCTAATCTTTTAATTTTCATTTTCATCTTTGGACCCGTCGGTGAGCGCCACGAGTCACGAACGCACCTCCTTAACAATTTCACGGGCTTCGGACCCGCTTAGGCACCTTAGCCACATTTGATCAAAAGACCTTACGTATAATGTGTTGTTTATTAATGCGTAGGACGAGTTCTTTTCTTGATACGATGGGCTAATGACCTATCGTCCGGTAGTTTCCCTGTTTGCGGGTAATCCATTAATGGTCGTCGCCAGATCTTCCGTGTTTTCCATCACTTGCTGCGATTGATTCTTCTTCCTTTTTCGGTTTGTGTATCGTGTACATGTCGAGTTTGTGATAGGACTCGGCGTCCGTAAGCCGACACTTCCATTTGATTCATCTTGCAAACGAGCAAATTCCTTTGCGAGACGAGCTTAGCGCATCCGCTAGAGCGTTTTCTTTTACGGGAATTTTGTAGATTGTCACATTTGGAATCTGTTCAACAATTTGTATGGCATACTTGGAAGTATTGCTCGAGTCTTGGTTTTAAAATTGCATCGTTGTCAGCGATCCGTTGAATGATTAACTGTGAATCCCCGTAGATGTTAATGTCCGTTATCCCCATTTGAATGGTTAATTCCGATCCCATTATGAGGGCTTCGTATTACGCTTCGTTGTTTGTACATGGTTACGTCGAGTGGTAGGAGTATCTTAACATCCCCCGCTCCGGTGTTATAAAGATTAGCCCGATTCCTGCCTTACGGGCACTATCACTTGCGATTCTTCGTCTTTGTGCGTCGAAGATGCTCCGTCGAAATATAATTCCCAACGTCGATCATCGAGGTCTTCTAGATTCATTATTTGTTCATCCGGCGGATCGTCATTGAGAGGAGATTCGCCGTGCAAAGGGTGTCTTTGCAAGGAAGTCCGCTAAGGCTTGTCCCTTTACGGCACGAAGAGGCACGAAAGTTATATCGAATTGCGATAATATCATTGACCATCCGGCAAGTCTGCCGGAAAGCGTTGGACGAGTCATCGAAGTATTGCAATGGATTAAACTTCGAGATCGGAGTTGACCTTATGAGAAAGCATGTAGTGCACGAGCTTTTGAGCGGCGAAGATCGAGGCCGAACAATGCTTTTCAATTGCGGGATACCTTATTTCCGTCGGCGATAAACGACGGCTTAAGTAATAAAGAGCATTTTCTTTACCCTCATCATTGACACAGGCTAACAGGGCTCCGAGAGAGTCGTCTAAAGCCGCGGTATAAAGTATTAGCGGTCTACACGAGGCCGGGGCTGCTAAGACAGGGAGGTGTCATTAAATATTGTTTAATGTCTTCGAAGGCCATACGGCATTTCTCTTCCCAAATAAATTTGGCGTCCTTTTTAACTAGTGCCGAGAAAGGCTGACACCTACTGACGGGTTTGAGATAAAGCGTCGAAGATATGCCGGCTTCCCTTGAAAAGATCGTAGTTGTTTTAAGGTTTTGGGAGGCGGCATTTCTAAGATAGCTTTAATCTTTTCCGGATCGATTTCAATTCCACGATGTCGGACAACGAATCCTAAGAATTTCCGGAGGTGACGCCGAAGGCGCATTTTAAGGGATTCATCTTAAGGTTAAATTGCCTTAATCGTTCGAAAACAATTCTCAAATCATACAAGTGGTTGTCCTTTACTTTGCTTTTGATGACCACATCGTCCACGTAGCATTCGACTTGATTATGGATGAGATCATCAAAAATTCTTGTCATTGCTCTTTGGTAGGTTGCTCCTGCGTTCTTCGATCCAAATGGCATCCTTTGTGTAGCAAAATACTCCGATCGGCGTTACGAATGCTTGTAAGCTTTTCATCTTCTGGAGCCATTTTTATTTGGTTGTATCACGAAGATCCATCCATGAATGAGAATATTTCGTGCGTTGAAGCGATGTCGATCATTAGTGCAGGATCGGTAGAGGAAATTCATCTTTTGGACATGCCTTGTTTAAATCTCTGAAGTCCACACAAATTCGATCGACCATTCTTCTTCTCGATTGGTACCACGTTGGCTAACCGGGTCGGGTATTGTTCTTCACGAACAAATTTAGCGTCTATTAACTTTTTAACTTCGGCTATGACTTGTTGTTCGATTTCTAGACGCATTCTTCGGGACCTTGTCCGATCGGAACGAAGTAGGGTCCACTCTAGTTTATGGACTGCGACCTCCGGAGCTAAACACAGCATCTCATCGTAGCTCCAAGCAAAACGAGTCTTTAAATTCCATTAATAACTTGATTATTTCTTTGGAGTCTTCTTTATTGAGTAAAGAGCTAACAAAGGTAGGTACTAGGCTCTTCGCTAGTACCTAAGTTAACTTCTATTAACTCATCTATTGTAGATTTGATTTCTTCTTCGAATTCCGGTGGAGCGTCTCCAATTTGCAAATCTTCGAGTTCGTCCGTAGTTTCCATGCGGTTTTCATTAGATTCGCGAGGTGATAACCGAACAAAATTCGGTATCATCAGCTGACTCTACTTGTGCCGAATCCGAGACCATGCTTTGAGTTGGGTGGACGACGGAGTTATTCCATAAATTTTCAAAACGTTGTGATTGACCTTTTGTCCATCTGTCGAGGTAAGAAACCACGTTGAATTAAATTTTGAACACGGGGAGAGTACCACTCGAAAGGCAATTCCATTAATTCGATGAAGTAGCATCTTGAAGTGTACATTATTTTCGGTTTTGGAGGAAGAAGCACCACGGTAGAATTTGATTGGTTTTGCACCACCGCTACGTACCTCTTTGACCTCCATACCCTCGATCTTATTAGAATGGATCGGGGTCAGGGTCATAGTATGTACATAGTGGTTAATCTTCTCGTACATCGATTTATATTCTTCGTTTCTTTCATCTTCGAGAGGGATTTTGAATTGCGGCTTCTTTCGACTTATTGTCGTCTGCTTCTTGTTTGATTTCTCTTTCTTCTTCGGAACTATCTTCCCGATCGACATTGATGGTTGGTTTCCTCTGTCCGATCGTCCTAACGTCTCTACCACGACCTCGTCCCCGGCCTCGACCTCGGATGCGAGTTGTGGAGAAACCTTCACCATCTCGCCGTAAGGGAGTGGTGAGTGATCGTTGGACTAGAACTTCGAGTTCTTCGTTGTCCCGAACTTTCTTCGCTTCATTTGTTATGGTATCTCCGGAGAAGATCGTTTTCTTCGGTGGTGCATAATAAAGTTTGCATCCTCGTGGATTCCAATTTCATGTACGGAGAATGGTTGTAAGTCACCTTTGATGCATTCGTTCTCCTCCATCGTAGTACTTGATGCACCGATGTAGAGATGATGGTACCATCCTGTTTTCATGTATCCATGGTCGGCCCGGTAGAGCGTTGAACGACGTTTCGAATCAATTATGTGAAATTTCGCGGTTGTCTTTGCTAAGTCACCGGTCTTCATTAGCAGTGTTATGGAGCCGAGGGCTCTTTCTCCTTTACGGTTGAATCCTCTTAATAACATTTTGTACGCCTCGAGCTCGCGAGCATCAATTTCCAGTATGCTTAGCGTTCGAAGATTCATTATATTGATTGATGCTCCTGGATCCACCAATACTCGGAGAGTGTAAATCTTCCGATTGTAAGCCGAAATGTACAACGGTCGGTTGTGATCTGCACTGTTCCAAGTAGTAAGTCGTCGTCCGTGAAGGTAACACCTCGGTTGTTCCTTTAACGAGCGAACCTCATCTAAGACTCTCCGGCCATTTGAGCTAAGCAAATTTCCGGATCGAAGTAAGGCCTTGATCGAGCTTCTCTCATCTCCTTTGATAAGATGAGAGCGTCGTAGATGCTCAGTTTGGCTGGTAGTTTCCTAAGATGGGCTAGCACGTTGTAGTCCACTTTGTTTTCATGTGTCTCTGTTTCTTCACGAATGGGTATTTCTTCTGCTGGGGTTGGTTCTTCCTGAACAACCACCTGCTTCCCTTTGTCTTTTGGACCCATTCTCGGAGGTAGAACTTTTCCACTCCTTAAGTTGACTTCTGTAATTTCTTCTGAATTTAGCATTGAGTTTGCTGGTGTCTCTTCCTGAATTGGAATGACGGATTCTTCGGGATTAGCTTCGGAGTACGAAGGCTCCTAACTGTGTAGTATTGGAGCTCCTCGAAACTCGCAAATAGATTCGTTGCTTGTTGAACTCTCGTAGCCTCCTTGATGGATGTCTTCTTCATTATTTTGCTTGTCGAGATCGTGTATGATTTGAGAATTGTCATTGGTATCGAAATCGATATCCGGATCATCGTTAGTTACGTAATCGTTAGAAACAGTCAAAACGTAGCCAACGCCATCACCCTTATCATTATATGATCCCACCGAAGTGAGCGAGATAATCATACGAGTCGGGGGTTCGAGGGATTTCTCCCCGAATCGAAACAACTATCTAGGATAAGCGGCCCCTAGTCCTAGCCTTAGGTGCCTCGGTCTTCTCTTCTTCGTCGATTTTCTTCTTCTCTTCGATCGTCTCCTGTTGAGGTGGTTCTTCTATCGCAAGTGATAGTACGGCTTAACGGGTTTCGAACTACGAATTGAAGCTTGTACCGAAGCGGTCCGAATCGTCGTCTAAAATCTTTTTCGAAGACCTCGTCCAAGCGGTAGTCCATCCATCGTCGGTTGTATAGGGATCTATCGGAATGATGGGATCGATCGAGATAACATTGACGGAACCTCCTTTACGGGGTTCCTTCATGTACTCCTTCGGGATCGTTATATTCCCTTTCCGCGAGGTTGTCATTGAGCCAACTTTTGAAGGTAATGCAATCTTCATTTTGTGTCCAAGCATCCGGTGGTAAGGGCAAAAGTTGGGATCACCCTTCTTGTTGACTTCCTCGCGGTCTTTTAGGCTGCAGCGATTGGAAATCCGGAGTCTTCATCGGACTACGGAACATTTTTGGTCTTGCCTCATTCTTGAACGGATATTCTCTGCTCAAAAGCTCTCTTAATGTACGTTCGTCGACGAGGTGGTTGTTCATATTGCGGAGATGAGTGATAGTCGGGCCGGGGTTCTTCGGTAATTCCGTAGTGGTTGTTGCGGCCGTTCGGTGGTATTTGCATCGGTTGCTTGCCTTTGTCAAGCTGCTGCGACGATCCCGGATTTCTTTTCAAAAGTCTTTACTGAGGCTTTTGTTTATCCGTCTTGTCGGTGAAACTTAATTGCTTTGCCTCCTCTTGCAAGCTTCCGGCCTTGCTTAACAACTTCTCGAAAGTCTTAATAGTGAATCCCTTGAGGAGAAGTGCTTATCGGGCCGTGAATGCTTTTAAGTAAAATGCCGATTGCATGTTGTTCTTGCGATTGTGGTTCACACTTCATACTTAAGTTCCTCCATCGGAGTATGTAATCCACCAAAGTCTCATTCGGCTACGCTTCTCTACCACTAAATCACCTATAGTGATGTGGCGCCGAGCTCCGGCGAATCGCTTGATGAAGAGGTTCTCTAGCTGCGAGAATATCTTTACCGAACCGTTTGGTAATTCGCATACCGGTCGAAGGCGATTCTGACGGACTGGCGACGAGCTGTCGGAAGAGTAATGCATCGCTCCCGCCGGCATTGCAACAAGCCGGCACGAAAGTGTGCTACATGCTTGTCGAGGGTTCCCGGTTCCATCGAAGGTCTTGAATAGAGGTGGTACGAAGCCTTTCGGGTATTGGACGGCGTCGAATTCTTCGGGTAAGGTCTACCGTCCGAATGGATGTCCCGCTCTTTGATTGTGCTAAGGCTTCTCGCACTCGTCTGTTCTACCAAGTTCTTGATATCCTTTTCGGGAATCATACTTTGTGTTGTATCCTTTTTGGCGATCATCCCCATTGACGGACGTAATCTCCTTTCCTCCGTCCACAATGTGAATAACCTCGGGGGTGTTTCTCTATGTGGTTGTACTTGACTCTGGAGAGTGGCCAGAGCTACGGCCATCTCTTCCATCCTTTTTGCCATTTGAGCGATCGTGTCGTCTTTCTCTTGAAGCTGTCTTCTCATCAGTTCTGGCTCCTCTCTTTCTGCGGCTGCAGGAGCACCTTGCGAAGCCGATGAAGCTCGTGTCTCGACCATGTTGATTTCCGCGTATTCGTCGTCCATGAATTCCGATGAATCAATCTCATCTCCGAACTTTTCTTCTCTTTCTTTTGCCAACCGTCGGATATCGGTTCTCGGCTTTTCCATGGCATCTTCTAGCGGGGCTTTACGTGTGTCTTCGTTGTTGTCGTGCGATAGGCTGCAGGGTCCCTTTCTCACGAGTCCCCTTCATCGCGGTAGCACTTTCTTCGATTCGAGTCTCACGGCAAGACTTTCTTTCTCGAGACTTCTTGTTTCGATCTCAGTCGCCCAGTGAGTGGGACGCCATACCATCCTTCGCGGCGAGAAGGTCTAGGACCGGATGGTGCACGTCGGCCGAATGCTGGAAGGTGGTATCCTCCCTAATCCGTAATCCCGAGACGACAACGGGCGGACTAGCCTTCATTCTTTTACTTGGCTTTTCACGTCATGACGGCGGGTTCTACTCGGGGCCCAAGACGGGATTTGATTGGCACCCGCCCTATCCTCCGTAGAATTTCGATACGGGCGGTTTTCCTTCTTCGCTAACTTTTCTACCAAAGTTTGCGATCGAGCGAAACGGCGTAGTTCTAGTTCTTTTCTTGCGGTATCGTTGTAATATGCGGGTCGTGGTAATGTGGCGACAATTTTGCGAATGTTTTCTTCATCTTCTGCGGCGGAGAGGGGATGAAATCTGCTTCCTCCCAACGAGTGGTATGTATTCGAGCGGCGGTGTATATTACGGCGGTTACGGAATTTCTTCAGGAAAGCGATTTCGGCGGCTACGGCTTCTTTAGCGATCCTTCATTTCGTTTCTTCTGCGGGTCTTTGTTAGTGACGGAATTCTTGAAGCTGGACCCGATCTCGAAAACGAGAAGGTCTTACGGAAGATCTGTACCCTCCACGGTAACGGGTCCATCATAATCTTGGATTTCTTTCCCCTTTGATTTGGCGAAAGTCGGGGTAGGTGCGAAACAACTAGACCAGGTGGGGGTAGAAAGAACGGTCCTCTCGTGGGCATCGGTACTCCTCCTAGTTGGGATCCTTTGCGGAGGAGGGAATTCTTGAGTTGACCTGAGGTTGAATTGACGGCGGCTCTTCGGCTTCGGGTACCTTGTTCATCGGTGCAAAGAGGAGACGTTGGTGACCTTGACGTTCGTGTTTTCAAATCCTTGTCCAAATCGGATGATTCCATTGTCGGGCGACTCATCCTTATAGACGGCGAGGTCCGAGTCCATTGGTGAAGGAAAAAATCGGTTTCGGGGCTTCCATTTGCGGGGTAGATTCTGGTTGTCGGTCCCGAGTTATGCTTCTTTTCTTTAGGACGAAAAGAAAGGAATTGAAAAGAGTCCGAACTCATTCATGTTCATGTATTTATAAGAAGGAATCACTTATTAAAAGGTTTGTTTATTTAGAACGGAGTGTTCGAAGGTGTAGAGAAGGTAAGGAATCCGAATCGGAGTTGGAAAGGAAAAGAGAGTCTTAAGCGAGACTTCTCGACCCGAAGGATCACTCTAGACTAACACTTATCGGGGGTCCACCCCACCTCGGAAATGAGGTAAAAGGATCTCGGAACCTCTCTGTTTAGGGGTGTCTAAACGGTGGCTCCTAAATCCGAGAGAATGTTGGTTATACTTGTTCGAGGTAGAAATGAACATAGTATTCCAACGGAAAGAAGGGTAGTTTGATCCATTAGGGACATGGATACACTACCGATTTTTGAAAGCAGAACTATTTGATTAAAATGGAGAGAGGAACTATTCCCCAGCGGAGTCGCCAGAAATATGTCGGCATTTTTTTTTAGGTTGTGTGTTTTATTTTGAAAAGGGGGTCGCCTACAGAAATATGTCGGCATTTTTTTTTTAGGTTGTGTGTTTTATTTTGAAAAGGGGGTCGCCTACAGAAATATGTCGGCGTATTTTAAATTTAATTTAAATATATATATGGTTTAGAAAGTACTATTTGATTTTGAAAATAATTTTAAATTTGAAAGTTTTAAGATATGAAATCAAACCGATCTCACATCCCGAATAGTTTACATAAACGAGCACCGCACCACAAACTGTGTATCTATCCCTAAGGATAGACACACCGCTTGATGGTGGGGCTCGGTTAAATAAACTAGAGGATTTGTGACATCCGTTTGGTCTGCGAACCAATTTTATAAGCCGACAAATTCCCTCGCTTAATATGAAAACATTAAACAAGGTTTATATTACACGGGTTCTTAAAGTTCCCTATAAGGGCAAGCCCTATAGTTAATTACATCTTAAGTGACGGGAATCACCTAAGAAAACTCTCGATAATAATCAATAATGTCTGCTCTCAAGAATTTCAAAGTTTAAGTTTTCGAGGGGTTGAATTTTGGAATTTCAATAGGGAATGGATCAAATTTGGAACATTTTTATTTTGGGAATTCAAAGGAAGAAAAGTAGGAGAAATTATGGATTCGAAGTGAACTTCGATAATTTCCCGACTACCCTATTGTTTGGCTTGAATTTAAGAAAGTCCTAATGTTTATTTAATGTTTTAATCTTGCCAATTTTAATTAATTAGGGCTTATATTTATATGATAGAATCATACAAATTGCACAGAAGATATGAGGGTTTATGTCGTATCGGACGACTACCTCGGAATCCTAAGACCGGTTAGGGCTTAATTTGCAATGCAAATGCCTAACGAAGAGTTGAGGATTTATGTTGCGCTAGTGCAAACTACCTCGAAGTCCTATGGCTTTGTTATTTAATTCTAAGAAAGTTTCTTTGAAGTAGGTTCGAAGTTTCTGGCGACGACGATGGCCGTGTCGCCCACCATGCTCCAAGCTCCTTGTTGTTGCGAGAGGTTTAGTTTTAGAAATCATAAATCAAGAGATGAGAGAAGTGTCTTGGTTTGAGAAGTCTTAATTTCCACGTGTTTTTTGTGTTTTAATTAAAACGAGATCTTAAAGTTGATTAAACGAACCGATTAAGATCCCACGGTTCAGTCATCCCGACACCAGTTATTTTCATCGAATTCACTTAGTCCGGATGAATTTGCTAAACTCAACTAAATGAGTTCCGCACTTTCATTTAGACCAGTGGGAAATCCCGTTAGCAACACGTGGGTTACATCATCAGAGGTATTCCAGATCATTCGATGAGACGTTTTAATTTAGTTGTAGTTGTAGTTTTGTTGTTCTGTTTGTGATTAAATTTTGAGTTGTCTTATATTTTGGAATGTTGTGGAGGTGAATTTTATCTTGTAATGTCTTTTAATTTAGTTATGGGTTTCGAGTTTTGGTTTACGTCCTAAAGGTGTCGGTTTTCATGCAATTGTTGTTCATCATGCAAGAAAAATAAAGTGCATTTGCAATAAAATAAACTGTGATAAAATAAAAGCGTACACGGAGGGTCTTCCAGTCATCCCAAGTCGCACTTAAAACACGGTTAGAATATTTAAGCAAGTTCCTAGGTAAAGCTAAGGGAAAGGTTTTGGTTTTCTACCAAGTTCCTAATCCTATAACTAGTCATTTCCTATGACATCTAGGTTCTCTGTGTTTTTAGTTTGAAGACGATTTTCTTCATCAAAGAACAATTAAGTTCAATTGTTCTTGTAAATATCCTATCATATTGAGGAAGTGCTTAAGAAGAATCTTAAACATCTTTTCAATATTTCAGGATTGTTTCGAGTCCAAATGAATTTAATTGTGTAAATGAATCGATCGTCCAGAGGTTTTCAAGTTTTGTTAACTTGCTCGGTGAACTAGGACATTTGAATGTCCTATAAGTGAAGTAACATTTCATTTTAATGTTCTACTTAGGAGTTATGATAACTAAGGCTCTGAGAGGCAAATGATATTTAATGATTTGTGATCCAAATTTAAGTTCGAATTAATGATTTAAGTTTGGAATAGTGTTAAGTTATTTTAGATTTATTTCTTCATGTCTTAAGTGAGGTTATTTAATTTAACTTAATTTAATTTAATTTAATTTATTTTAATTTAATTTATTTAATTTAATTTGATTTGATTTAATTTAATTCGAGTTTAATTTATTTGATTTAATTTCTTAATTTAATTTAATTTAATTTTAATTTAATTTAATTTTAATTTTAATTTAATTTAATTTAATTTAATTTAATTTAATTTAATTTAATTTAATTTTAATTTAATTTTAATTTAATTTAATTTGTTTATTTAATTTTATTTAACTTAATTTAATTTTATTTATTTATTTAATTTAATGTATTTAATTCATTTAATTTGATTTAATTTGTTTATTTAATTTAACTTAATTTTTAATCTTAATTTAATTTAATTTAATTCAACTTTTAATCTTAATTTAATTTAATTTAATTGAAATTTTTGAAAGAGTTTAATGATTTAATTTTTATTTAATGATTAAGTCTTTTAATATTTTAAATTTGAGTTATCATTTTAATTAAGAGTTGAGTATTAATGAGATGATTAATTTAGGGAATTTTTAAATTAAAGGATAAATCTCTTCCTAATAATATCCACTATTTTAATAATTCCAAATTTATTATTCTTCCAAATTCAATTAATTATTTAATTAAAGTTTAATCATTTTAAATTGCTTAATGGGTTTCTACCCTTTAATTATTAAATTTCAATCATCCAAATCAGATTAGGATCAAATATTTTACTTGTTAATTTTTTTTATTAAACCTAAAGTCTTAATTAAGGATTAAAATTTTAATCACCATTTTGCCCTTTAAGCCTAATAATTTCATAACTCACTAAATTGAACTCAAATGAACTTGAAATTTTTATGTGACTTCATTTATGTGTCAATGAAGACATGAGAGGAGAAAATGTGATTTTTCTGTATTTAATTTATTTATATAATTATTTTTTGTAGAAAAGAGAAATTTCCAAGGAAAATTCAATAACATGACCAAGGGAAAGTTTCTGTCTTTAAGAAAATTAGGGGACATTCCTAATGACTAGAGGACCACTTGGACCAAATTTTGTAATTTTTTGAATTATATTTTATTTATTAGAATTATTTTAAATTCTGGAGTATTAATTAATTTAAAAATAAAATAAATGTTGAAAAATAAGTTTTATAATTTTTAAAATTCTCTCTGATATCAAGGATTCCAGAGAACCAAACTTTGCAATTTTCTGATTTTTCTTTGATTTATTATAATTATTTTGGTGAAAATGCTAGAAAATACATTTTTTTAATTTTAAAATTACCCTAGAGCTTTAAAAATTAATATCTCACTAAATAGACCTAGGAAAAATATGGGACTTGTTCTTAAGTGATTAGAATTCAAAATATGACATTTTGGTGAATTTTATTATTTTTGTGATTTTTATTATTTTTTAATTATTAAAAGCATTAAAATAATATTAAAAATCAACTTTTTTAGAAAATTGAAATTTTAATTTTCTTAAACTCCCCTGATATCAGAGAGACTCCAAAACCAATTTGGTGAATTTTTGAAAGATATTTTGAAAGTTATGAATTTTTTAAAGTTTAAAATGGCTAAGTGGCTTAATCGACCCGATTAGTGGGGCTAACCAAGTCCAATTGACCTCAAATTTTTATGATAGATTCCTCTGATCCTAAAGGTCAGTGGAGAATTGATTTCAAGTCAATTTGATCTATGGTTAACTCTAATTAATTAGAAACCTATTTTGGGTGTTTAAGCCAATTAGGGTTAATCTCAATGAATTAACTCAAATCCTATTTTTCCTAAGGTTCTCTGGTCATAAGGAACATCACCAAATTTTCCTAGAATTTATTTCACAACATGCTAATTTTTGAAATTAAAATACTTAAAACAGCAACATGCATTTGAAAAATCAATAACTTTTCACGAGAGATGGCCTCGACCTTGGAAAATTCGGGGAATGTTCCTAAGTTCGGAGGCTTCAAAACTCTATGGTCTCATGCCATGGTGAATTGTATACATGCATGGAGAATTAAAACAATGCAGGAAGTAAATAATTAATTAAAAATAAAATACTTGGACAAAATTAATTAATTTCTTTTCCCCATTATTCTCCTCTGTTCACTTGAGCGAGGGGTATTTTTATTTTATTTTTGTGATTTTTCTACACAAAGATATGGATTTTTAAAGTTACGGGAATTAAAATAAATAGAAAATACCCTATTTATCTACTTATCCACGCGGCGCCGCGTCGACCTCGGCGGCTCCGAAACGCCGCGTGGCGCGCTCCCATTCGACGCCGCCATCGAGTCGGCAACCCGGGCCCCGCGGTTCTCGTACGCGTCTCCCGGTCCGACGCCATCCGAGCCGTCCGTCCGCGCGTGTATTAAATGGACGGCATCCGTTCATCGTCCATGGCCGGTGCGATCCGTGGCCGTCCACACTCTAACCCTAAGAACTCGCTCGATTCTCGATGGATTTTCGTGTTCTTATGCTCCATGGATTCGTCTTGAAGAGACGAACACATCCATACGGTAAACATGCATTGAAATTAAGGCATTTGAGATGGAGAATCTCCGGAAGCTCGGGATGAAGAACTAGTTCATACCTTTGCTCGGAGAAGTGAAGCTTCGATGCGAGAGTTGTTGCACCTTCGATTGGATCTGGCGAGCTCCGGATGAAGTCTCTGAGTGCAGTGAATGTACGGATTGAACTTCGACCACGAGTCGATCACAAAGCTTGGAGTCTAGAGCAAGCCGGGTGGCACTGGAGATGGGGCTTTTGCTTGGTGGACACCTTCCCTTGGTACGGTGAAGGTGTAGGACTAATCGATTTGGGGATTGGTTCACCGTGGGGAAGTGTCCCGATTTTGGGCTTGGATTTCGACTACGAAATTAAGCTCGCGAGAGGAAATGGCGGGGGGATCTTGCGGGGATCAAGTGCTGCGTGTAGGAGGAGGGGTGCGGAACAATTTTGGCGAGTTTTGGCAAGGTTTGTGCAACTCTCTTCTCATGGCCGAGAGGGGTTGGTGTTTAAATAGGCATGGTCGGAGGCTCTCCCGGGGGGTGACGAGGGTTGGGATCGAGTTGCTACTGGTCGTGGGAAGAACGACCATGGTGGCCATTGGGCATGGGGCGGCTCGGCGAGGTGGAATTCCAAAGTTGGCTCACTCCCGAGGTCTCGGGCATGGCGTTTTCCGGCGGCCGGGTGGCCGGCCGGCCGGGCATGGGTCACCCTCGAGGTCGGGTGGGCCGGGGTTGGGTGTTTGTGCGAGCGATTGGCAATGGCCGAGTGTAAAGGCTTTGATCCAAAGTAGAATGGGGCATGGCTAGTTTTGGGTCTAAATGGGTCAACTCACTCATTTGGGCTTGGTGCACCCTTGAGGTGGCCTTGGGTCTTGTGGGGGATCAAATGGATCGAGTTGGTTTGGCATGGAGAAGTCTCCATCCAAATATATTTGGATTAAATTTAGGTTTAGGTGAATCATGATTAAGGCTAATGAGCTTTAGGGATTAAGGAAAGGGGCCCTCCTTCCTACCCGATATGGCATGGTGGAGTGTCCAAGGCTCTCATGGCTCACATGTGGCTCATGCATGGCTTCATGGCTCACTTTTGGCTTGGGGAAAGCTTGGTCGATTTCATGAAAATGGATTTTAGGAATTTTTTGGTAATTTGATGGAAATTTGTATGGAACTTGATTTGGAATGATTTGATGATGGATTTAGGACTTAGGTAATGGCTTTGATTAAGTGGATGGCAAATGGAAATGTCATGTGGGCTTTAGGGTAGATTTTGGGCTCATTGAAATGGTTTTAGATGGGCTTTTAAATGGTTTAGGAAAGTGGGCTTTTGAATTTTAAAATGGATTTTGGGATGAAATTTTGGTAAAGGCTTGGGCCAAATAATTGTTGGGTTTGGTTTAGGGATGTGTCATGAGTGGTTTGAAACAAATTTGAGGTGATTTGAGTTTGAATTGGATTGGATATGGGCTTTTTGGTAAAGAGGCTAAGGTGGGCCAAAATGGGCTAGCATGGGCCAATGTTGGGCTAGGGTTGAAATTGATGTAAAATTAATGTTGGGAAATGTTTATGGGAGTGTTTCAAAGAGGTTTTGGCTTTGGTTGGGTTTTGATTTTGGGATTTGGGCTCATTTGGGCTAGGTTTTGGTTTAGGTCGAAATTGGGCCTTTTAGCTTTGGGTTGAACTTGAGTAGGGTTTGGATCAAAGTTTTGGGAAAATCATGTTAGTGTTTTGTTTATGGGGATGTTAAGAAAGGTTTAGAAAAGATTTGGGGTTAATTGGAGTTGAATTGGGTGAATTTGGGTTAGGTTTGGGTCATAGGTCCAAATTGGGCTTTAAGGCCAAAAGTGAAATTGGACCCAAATTTCAATCAAATTAAGCTTGTCTTTGGTCTAGATTGGTGTTGGGGATGTTGAATTGAAGTTTAGAATTGAATTGGACCAGAATTGGGATCAATTGGGTAGATTTGGTTTGACATTGGGTTTACTTTGGGTTAAAATGGGTCGAATTGGGGGTTTTGACAAAAGTGGGGTAAATTGACAAAATTGGCCTATGGTGTAGTTGAACAAAATGAAATTGGGAATATTTGGGATTTTCTGGAATTTTCTGGGAATTTTCTGAATTTTTGGATTTTTGGGTCAAAAGGGGTATTTTGGGTATTTGGAAGGTATTGGGGGGTATTTTGGGATTTTTGATATTTTTGGATATGGATGATCAGTTTGAGTGATGTGGGAATTTTTGGGATTGATTTTGGAGAATTTTGGGTAATTTGGGAATTTTTGAGAAATTTGGGTAGTTTCAAGGGCATTTGGTAGAGTTGGTGGGTGTAGGGTCCGGGGGTCGAAAATTGAAAATTTGGAAAATTGAAGATTGGGTGGATGTAAGTGGAATGAAATCATTTTTGTTGAGCCATGAAGCCATATCAAGCCCACATGAGCCATGAAGGGACTCATTTGAGGCATTCACCATGTTGTTCCTAACCCTGCTTAGCCGGAGGCTTAGGGGTTAAGGACCATCCATGTGAATCACCTACATGAGTCGGGAAGTCAAGTCGGGTAAGGGTGTGTTTTTAGGAGGTGTGTGAAAGTGTAGTGCATAGGTGTAGTGTATGTGTAAGTCGGCCCTTCCACCGAGACCGGGCCGCCTGGGGCGATCCTAAGGCCGAAGAGTCCTATAGGAACTCATCCTTTAAACTTCCACATTTGATTTCAACCCTCTAGGTGATTAGGGGTCTATAGTCGAGTTTGTGGAGTTTGCGGGGAGTTAAGAAGTGGTTTGAATTTCTAAAAGGGGTAGGTTCCATCTCTAGTCCTCTAAGATAGTCAAAGGAAAAGCCTAAGGCTAGATCCTAAGTACTAAAGAGAGAAGAGAAGACCTCATCAAAAATGAGGTCAACATCTTTTAGGCTATTTGTATAATTGGTACTATGGAAATGAAAGCCTTAAATAATAAATTGGCAGGATGAAACATTAAATAATAATCTCTCCAAATTGAAGTCAAACCATCAGATAGTTTAGGAAGTCACTGAGGTTCACCTCAGGATCCATGATGTCCTCTAGCTTTCATACCTTTAGATTCTAAAAATAACTGTTCCCATTTGATCCCTTCTCATTTGATATTTTCTATGTCTAACATTTGAAGCCCTGATCTTTGAATTCATGAAGAAAATACCTTTGATCTAAATTAAGAATTTTCTTGGGTAACTTTGGTCATTTAAGATGTAATTAATTATAAGGGCTTGCCCTTATAAAAAACTTTAAGAACCCAACTTAATATAAACCCTATCTACTCTTTTATATTACATAAGGGATCCTGTCAGTCAACATAAAAGGCTTCGCAAAACAAAAGAGATGTCACTTTCCTTAGTTTTTTTAATCGAGCCTCATTATCAAGCAATGTGTTTATTTCTCAGGATAGATGCATAGCTTGTGGTGTAGTGCTTGTTTATAAAAAATGTTAAATATATGTGATCAGTTCGGTCTATTATTTTTAAATAAAAATATTACTTTTCAAAATTATATATATTAAATGAAATATCTTTTTAAGGCAACCAACAGCCTTCCAATTTGGGGACTGACAAATACCACTGATCTAAATTGAGAGTTTCTTAGGTGATTTTGGTCATTTAGGATTTAATTAACTATAGGAGCTTGCCCTTACAGAAAACTATAAGAACCCAACTTAATATAAACCCTATATAATCTTTCATATTTGATAGGGGAACTTGCCGATCAACATAAATGTTTCACAGACCAAAACGGATTTCATAAAGTTCTTTGTTTATTTAATCGAGCCTCACTATCAAGGTGTTTATTTCTCGGGATATATGCATGGCTTGTAGTGTAGTGCTAGTTTATTCAAACTATTTTATATATGGATTGGTTCGGTCTCATATTTTCAAAATTAAAATATTAATTTCAAAAATATGTATTGAATTAAATATATCTTTAAGGCAACCGATAGCCTTCCAATTTGGCGACCGATAATGACCCATGAAGGATGGGCCATGGGATATGAAACATGGACTTTGCTTTTGGGTTTTGGGATTTTGGGCTAACCTAATGTGCTTAGGCTTAGTCCAAAGGTCCAAGCCCTAATGGGCTCTCATAATTTGCCTAATTAAATAATTAGATGAATTGTGAGGGTTGACCCCCCATGGTGTTAATCTTGGCCCCCAAGTAGTTTATGTCTTAACCACTTTGGGTGGGACCCATTTGCATGACAATGGGATCATTAATCATAATTGGGTTAGGACAAATTTGATCTGACCACTCAAAGAGGTGTGTTGAAATTTCAAATTGAATTTTAGAGTTTATGGGGTTGAGGAGGCCTTTAGTGAGGCTAGGGATCAACTTAGATAGAACTCCTCTCCATTGGAAATTTTGGTGTCATGGTGGTCCCTAGGGTTCATGGGAGGTTTCAAGGGGTTTGGGTTTCATAGGTGACCTAGGGCTTATCTTACCGATGAGGGGTCATCTGGGGTCGTTCATCAAACAAAAACCTTAAACTAACCTAACCAAGGGTTAGGTGTCTGAGATTGTTCTGATGAGGCCCAAGGGGTCATAACCATGGTCTAGGGGTTATGCTCAAGTAGGTAGGAGAACTCTGACAAAAGTGAGGTCAAAATGAATGTAGACCAAGTTTTAATGCTCGTCTGGAAGCTCATTGGATGGATACAAACTTTCAAAGCAATAGTTAATACCCGCACTGTGTTTCTCAGTGAGGACCTAGTTATAGGCTAAGCTCTCCATGAATGCCTCTAATACTATTGTGTCTTTCTTTATCTTGACCTAATCCATCACTCATTTAGCCTCTTTCTCCTTTATTCTTTTGTTTCTTTGGCATGTGACAACTTTCTACCAAGAGTGGATTGAAGAGAGTTTTATTCCATTAATAACTCAACACTTCTAGCCTTTGTATTCATGACCTCTCTATGAAGATCAAATTATTCAACGAGTGGCATCTTCACAATCCTCTGTACTATCACCAACTTGATAACTCAATGATTTATCTTTTTATTTATGGCAAGACAAGGTAAGGCTTGCTTACCATCATATCACCCAAGTGCTCATTACTATAAAAGAGAGTCAACAAGCTATACTACCTTGTGCATTAAATGTCTCTCATCATTCAAAAAAAAAAGATTAATATATAGAATTGAATGCATACATGACATATTGTATAATTTTTTTTGTGACAAAGTTAAAAATAATAAACAATTTAGCATGTAATATCATGCTCTTCAATAGAAAAAAGGTAGCATAGTCATCAATACCTGAAAAAAAATATCCTTCTTGTTTTTTCAAAATATGGTATTTCATTATGGCACGATCCATCCAACTGTTGACTGATGGCCACATATTTCTCCTTCTAATCTCTGACTTTATTCCCAAACTCAATCACATGAATGTTAAATGAGCAAAGCTAAAGTACATGTAGCTTATATAGTGAAGTGATGGCAAAAGAAGGTGAGAATTATAAGCCTTATTTTGCATATGTTTAAGGCCATCAGAGTCATGAATGAGTAATGTGTAATTTGAGTGGGGAAAGTTCCTTTGTAATTCAAAATATATGTAATTTCTAAAATTGCAAGAAGTTACATACTGAGTTAAATTAATCTAAAAAATAATTAAATATAATTATTTAATGAGTTGAGGAATGACCAGAAGAAAAATGTATTAAGAAATTCATACCAATATTATATTAATTTTTTATGAAGATGCACTTTAAAGAAAGGTATTTTCTATATTTTATTGCAGGTATGAAGATTTATAGGAAATGGAGCAAAAATTTGGAAAAAGATGCGAATTTGGAATGAAAAGGACTAAAAGAGATAAAAGAGATAAAAATTAAACTAGCCCGCCGACGGCGAGGAATAGGCCGCCGATGGCATGTTTTTCCCGAGAGCATTTAAATAGATTATAAAGGAGCCCACCGACGGTGAGATCGAGCCCACCGACAGCGAGCCTATGCAGTTAGCCTACATTCTAGAAGCCCGTCGACGGCGCCAACAAGCCCACCAACGGTGAGAAGGTCGGTTCAAGTAAGATACATTGAATCTGGACACTTTTTGAAGAGGTTCTTAAGCAACCATTGCAAATCTTTCTTCCTCTTTAAATAGAGACGATTTTAGGTCGAATGTGTGTCTTCTTTGTGTCATTGGTGTGTCATTTATTAGTATAATTAGTATGTAAGTGTGTTCTAGAGAGTATATTAGTGAGTTTAATTGAGTGTGTTGTACAGAAGGAAAAGTCGGAGGAACTTGAGGAGTACGCTTAGGGAGAAAATTCGAGATAAGTTTTGTTTATTATTTTATAACTTTAATTTTATATGAAATCCAAGATTTGTGTTATTCTTCCTATGCATTCTGAGTAGTCTTCTCTGTCTTTCTCCTAGTTTTTGAGATTTTTGTGAAATGAAAAATTGAATTAGTTGTGCCTAAAATATTAAATAAAAATTGCGATAATCTTTTACTCAAATCTTAATTTACTTTCAATTTGGCCAATTGAATTATTAAAATATGTTTATTTTTACAACTAAAGTAAAGATTACATCCAAAATTCAGGGAAAAGCAAAAGCCTTGATAAGAGGGTGCAAATAAATAGAGAAATATTATTTATCGGGAGTAGAATTGAATATTTTAGAGTGACAGACTAAAATCTTCAATTCGATTCTATCGTTTGGGAGCTGAAGTGTAGATGTTAGCCCTCAAGCGAGGGGAACGCGGGAGCTCAAAGTGAGAGCCAGTATCCTCCCAGCCTAGCCGCAGATTCAGTAACCAAGCATAGGATTAGTCAAAATTCTTTATACTTGGACCAAAGGGTAAAGAATAGGAATGCTCGTATTTGGCACATTACAATTCTAATTAATTTGATTATCCTTTCACTTAATTCTCTTAAACAAGGGGAGAGATACTTTTCTAAATTGCAATCTTCAATTCAAAAATAGAGCTTAGTGTAAGTGTTCTTTATTTCCGTATACTAGATAGCAATTTCATCTGCTAAAAATTAGTTCATAATCTCTAACTTCTTTGTAGGATCGATATCCAGGACTCCATTAGAGCCCTGTATTACTTGAACGATACGTATACTTGCGTTGATAAAAATGGGTAACTTTGCTATTATTGAATATTATTTTTATACTGGTTAAACATTTATATAATTATACACTTTCCACCCCGAGCCTGTCAAGTTTTTGGCTCCATTGCCGGGGAAATAAAGTAATTATTAAGATAACTAATAAATAATTATTAAAATAATTACTAGAGTAACAGACTATTTAAAATTTACTTAAGTATTGTATGCGTAAATTTGGAACCGAAAATTTAATACCTTACGATTCAGAATTAGAACGCACTATTAAAAAAATTAGAAAACAGAAAAGATAAATTATAAATTTAAATCAAATGGAAAATAATTCAACAATTGAAAATACAAATCAACCAAGACCTTTAAGAGATTACGCAAACCCTACATTAGATGAAATTCACTTAACTATTCAAAACCCTGATGTAGTGGCAAATTCATTCGAGCTTAAACCTGAAATTATCCAAATGGTACAGAATAATCAATTTAGTGGTTCACCAAATGAAAATCCTAATTTACATCTCGCTAGTTTTTTAGAACTCTGTGCAACTTTTAAATATGATGGTGCATCATCTTTGTTAGACTTAGGCTTTTTCCTTTTTCTTTTAGGGATAAGGCTAAGATGTGGTTAAATTCGTTAGCACCTGGATCTATCAAAACTTGGGGAGACTTATCACAAAAATTTCTATCCAAATACTTTCCTCCTTCAAAAACTGCAAAGCTTAGAAATGATATAACCTCTTTTAGTTAGTTTGACGGAGAATCAATATATGAAGCTTTGGAGATATTTAATGATCTTCTTATGAAATGCCCACATCATGTGTTACCAGATTGGTTAATCATTTAAACTTTTTATAATGGATTAGTAGGATCTCTTAGATTTATCATTAATGCTGTCGCTGGTGGTTCATTAATGTCAAAACCATTTGATGAGGCTTATTCATTAAATGAAGAAATGGTTACCAACAATTTTCAATGGCCTTTTGAAAGGTTAAATCCAAAAAAAATAGCTAGTATCCATGATTTTGATGCAATATCTATGTTAGCTTCTCAGATTGCTGCTATATCAAAGAAATTAGATCATTTCAGAATGAATTATTCTCCTACTATAATAGAAGAAAATTCATCTGGACAATTTGTGGATGCTCAACCTTCTTATGAAACTTCAAATGATATTAATAATAGACCCAATAATCCTTATACAAATCAGTACAACCCTGGTTGGAAAAATCATCCAAATTTTAATTAGAATAACAATCTTACTAATCAATAATGGATGAATAATTCCGTAAATCCATTAGGAAATTCATCTAACCAAGGAAATTCTAATTATAAACCTTCTTATCCACCTGAATTTAATAATAACTCTCAATTTAAGGAAAAGAAGTTATCTATGGAAGAATTGATATTAAATATGGGTCAGCATTTGTAGAATCAAGGAAATCAGCTACAAATTCTAGGGAACCAATTACAAAATCAAGGAACTGCTATTAAAAATATTGAAACTCAACTTGGGCATATCGCTACTATGCTTAATAGTAGAATTCCTGGAACTTTTCCTAGTAATGTAAAAGACCAAGGAAAAGAACAAATCAAAGCGATACAATTACGAAGTGGAACAGAGTTAGAAACTAGAGTACAAAAAGAAACGAAAATTGAAAAAGAGAAGGTGGAAACTGAGAAAGAAAAGGATCAGCCAGATCAAGATTTAGAATATCTACTAATACCTATGAAAATTTCTGTAGAAAAACCACCACCCCCATTTCCTCAGTGATTAAAGCAACATAAAAAAGATAAACAATTTTCTAAATTCCTTAAAATTCTGAAGAAATTAATAGTGAACATTCCCTTTGTAGAAGCATTAGAACAAATATCCAATTATGTGAAATTTATGAAAGATATTTTAAATAAGAAAAGAAAATTCACAGACAATGAAAATGTTGCACTTAGCGAAGAGTGTAGTGCAATTATTCAGAAAAAGCTTCCTGAGAAATTAAAAGATCCTGGTAGTTTCACTATACATTGTGCTATTGGAGAAAAATTTTATGGAAAAGCTTTATGTGATTTGGGAGTCAGCATTAATCTTACTATCCATTTTTAAAAGATTAGGATTGGGAGAAGTCTCACCTACTTCAGTAACTCTTCAGTTAGCTGATCGTTCAGTGACTTATCCTAAAGGAGTTATTGAAGATGTGTCAGTAAAAGTGGATAAATTTATCTTTCCTGTGGATTTTATTGTTTTAGATGTGGAGGAAGATAAAGAAATACCCATAATTTTAGGATGACCCTTTTTAGCTACTAAAAGAGCTATGATTGATGTTTAAAAAGCAGAATTAACTATGAGAGTAAACGATCAAGAAGTAACTTTCAATATAGCAAAATCAATGAAATATCCTGTTATTGAAAAAGATGATGAATGTTTTCAAATGGAAATTCTTGAACATCTGAGAAATAAACATTTTAAAGAATACTTTGAAAATAAACAAGAAATAGAAAATACGAAATTATTTGAAGAAGCAGAAAATGAAGAATTAGATTATATACAAGAAAGATTTGAGATGTTGGATATTACGGAAAATGCTGAAAAGAATATAGTTCCGTCGATTATGAAACCTCCTGAACTTGAGTTAAAAATTTTACCTACTCATTTGAAGTATGCATTTTTAGGAAATTCTTTAACTTTAACGGTCATTATATATGCAGAGTTAAACGAATTACAAGAGCAAAAACTTCTGGATACACTGAAAAAGTATAAGAATGTTTTTGGTTGGACCTTAGCAGATATTAAAGGAATTAGTCCTTCAATCTGTATGCACAGAATTATTTTGAATAATGAACATAAACCAAGAGTTGATCCCCAAAGGAGATTAAACTTGATAATGAAAGATGTAGTCAAGAAAGAAATATTAAAATGGTTAGACAATGGTTTCATATATCCTATTTCGGACAGTGCTTGGGTAAGCCCAATTCATTGTGTTCCTAAGAAAGGAGGAGTGATTGTTGAAGCTAATGAAAATAATGATTTAATACCTATCAGACAAATTACTGGATGGCGTATATGTATTGATTATAGAAAATTAAATGCAGCCTCCAGGAAAAATCACTTCCCTTTACCATTTCCTAGACCAAATGTTGGATAGACTTGTTGGGCACAAATACTTTTGTTTTTTAGACAGATATACTGACTACCATCAAATTCATATTGCTCCTGAGGATCAAGAGAAAACTACATTTACTAGTCCTTATGGAACGTTTGCTTTCGAAGGATGCCTTTTGGACTATGTAATGCACCTGTAACATTCCAAAGATGTATGATATCTATATTTAGTAAATTAATTGATGATGGAATAGAAGTATTTATGGATGATTTCTCTGTATTTGGAACATCATTTGATGCATGCTTGGATCATCTTGAAAAAGTTTTGGAGCTATGTGAAAAAACTAATTTGGTTCTAAATTGGGAGAAATGTCAATTTATGGTTGCAGGAGGAAGTGTATTAGGGCATAAAATTTCAGAAAATGGCATGGAAGTAGACCCTGCAAAAATTCAAGTTATAGCTAAATTACCAACTCTTACTACAGTGAGAGGGGTACGAAGTTTTCTTGGACATGCTGGATTTTACAGACGCTACATAAAAGATTTTTCAAAAATTACCAAACCTTTATGCCAACTTTTAGAAAATGACAAGAAATTTAAATTCACTAAAGAATGCTTAAATGCTTTTGAATTATTAAAAGATAAATTAGTCACAGCACCTATAATAGTTTCACCTGATTGGGAGAAACCATTTGAACTTATGTGTGATGCTAGTGATTATGCTATAGGAGCTGTTCTTGGACAAAGCTACGATAAAATTTTTAAAGTCATATACTATGCTAGTAAACTCTTAATAATGCTGAAATTAACTATACAGTTACAGAAAAAGAATTATTAGTTGATAAATTTAGATCTTATTTAATTGGAACTAAATATATTGTGCATACTGATCACTCTGCTATTAAATATTTGATGCAAAAAAAGAATACCAAACCAAGATTAATTAGATGGATCTTACTGATGCAAGAATTTGATTTTGAAATAGTTAATAGAAAGGGAACTGATAATCAAATTGCGGATCATTTGTCAAGATTAGAATATTGCGAATTATCTGACACTGACAATGAAATTACAGACAGTTTCCCTGAAGAACAACTTTATAATATAAATGAGTGGAAAATACCTTGGTATGCTGATATAGTTAATTATATCGTAAGTGATATTTTACCACCCATGCTAACTCTGCAACAACAGAAAAAATTCATTTATGATGCTGAAACATATTTTTAGGATGAACCATATTTATATAAGCAATGTAAGGATCTAATTATTAGAAGATGTGTGCCTTATGAAGAAACTGAACATATTATTTTAAAATGTCACGATTCTGAGTTTGGAAGACATTTCAGGACTGATAAAACTGCATATAAAATTTTACAATCTGGATTTTATTGGTCTACTCTATTTAGAGGTGTTTATAGATATATTAAAACTTGTGATAAATGCCAAAGAGTGGGTAATATATCTAGAAGAAATGAAATGCCTCTGAATTTTATATTAGAAGTTGAAATTTTTTATGTTTGGGGATTAGATTTCATGGGGCCATCTATTCCTTCATTTGAAAACTCATATATATTAGTTGCTGTTGATTATGTTTCTAAATGGATTGAAGCACAGACCTTACCTCGTTGTGATGCTAAGAGTGTTTCAAAATTTTTAATAAAAAATATTTTCACAAGATACGGAATGTCAAGAGTGATTATCACTGACGGAGGATCCCATTTTAGGAATAAATATATTTACAAATTGGCAGAAAAATTTAATATTATTCACAAAATATCGACTGCTTATCATCCACAGACCAGTGGATTAGCTGAAGTTTCTAATCGAGAATTTAAATGAATTTTAGAAAAGACTGTAAACCCTAGTAGATTAGATTGGTCTACCAGACCAGACACTGTATTATGGGCATATAGGACTGCTTATAAAACCCCGATTGGAATGACTCCTTACAGACTTATTTATGGAAAGACTTGCCACTTACCAGTTGAATTAGAGCATAAAATGTATTGGGCGATTAAAGAATTTAATTATAATTTGAAAGATGCTTGTGAGAAAAGATTGTTGCAGATGAATGAATTAGAAGAATTAAGGAATGAATCATATAATAATGATAGAATTTATGAAGAGAAAATGAAGATATGGCATGTTCGGAAGATTAACCAAAAGAATTTTGAACCAGGACAAGAAGTATTATTGTATAATACAAGGCTGAAATCATTTCCTGGGAAATTGAAATCTCGATGGTTAGGACCTTTCACTATAACTTAAATATTTACATACAGAGCTGTTGAAATTGAAGATCTAAAGACTGGAAACAGATTTAAAGTAAATGGACACAGATTAAAACCATATTTTGAGGGTAAAAGACCAATTTTTGAAGAGGTTTTAATGCTCAGTCAACCTGATTAACACTCTGAATAAGTCGGGCTGACGACGTTAAACCAATCGCTTTATGGGAGGCAACCCATAGTTATCTTTATTTTTATACGATGATTATGTATTTGTTTAATGTATTATTAGTTTGCAATTCTACTACTCGAATTTACCCTTATGATCATCACGATATTGGATCCATAGATAAATTTGGAAAGCATTCGGACCAGAGCAAAACTGGGTAAATTTTGCCTTGGCCGCCGACGGCGAGATTGATCTCGCCAACGGCGAGTTCTGCAAGCAAAATTCAGTTTATATATTTTTTTAAAAGAATCCCGTCGACGGCGAGATCGTTGCCGCCGACGGCGAGATCGGTGAATGAACGGTTTAGGGAGTTATTTTGACGGTTTCTGGCGATTCTAAGTGTTTTAATTCTTTAAAAACTCCTAGAACTCGAATTCTAAAAATATCTACTTCCTAAAAATGAATTGAAACTCCACCAAAACTCATTGTTATGGCATCCAATCACCTTGAAATCCCTAGATCTCGAGTATTCAATTGAAGAAAATTTATCAGTTGCGAGGCCCAGCAAATCTTCAATAAGGTAATGATGAAAAAGAGATTGATCAAGGAATGAGGATTCGTGAATAGAGGAGTAGAGAATTCGACAATGCCTATTGAGGAGATGATTATGCGACGACATTGGGAAGTATTGTGATATACCACTTCTGCAGTAGGAATCTACACGGAATCAATAACGGAGTTGTCTATGTGCGAGGTAGATGAGTAACTTTCACTCCTTCTAGAATTATTGAGTTATATTCAATTGAGAATACACATGTTTGCCACTACTCCAACTTTATCCCTACAAGGAATAATATGAAATAGATCTATCATTATTTAACTGATGAAGCGGAAGATTGGGAAACAAGAGGAGACGGGTACGTTAGTTTTTCTGCATCACTTCTAAACCCCGTTTCTAAACACTGGAACTTCTTTATTTCTTCAAAACTATTACCCACTATGAGGGTCAATAAAGTTTCTAAGAAGTGTGCAATTCTGAATTATTGTATTCAAGCGGGACTACCTATTGATGTTGGTTTGATTATTGTAAAGTCTGCTTTAGGCCAATTTTGTTCATGGATCAATTTATGGGCTTGGACATCCTTCTATAATTTTTGCACTATGCAGTCAGTACCAAGTCTCAAATGAAGCATGGGAGAAGGTACTTTTGCCTTGGAGACCTTTAGATCCAACTGATATGTTTCCTGCACTGGATGATGATAACGATGGAGCCATTATTGTGGATCAAACATCTCAAAGTTCTTTTTCAATCAGGCCCTTGACTAATAAAACTGATCTGATCTTACGAAAACTCAAAGGACTGAAAAAAGAGTTACAAAACGTAATGACTTCAATTAATAACATCTCTGATTTATTTGATCATATTGACTGGAGGATGAAGGAACACTTCGATCATTCTAGACATCTTGAAGCTAGTTTCATACGGCTTATGAGAAAGAAATGATGGATAGAAGAAGACTCTACTGAAGAATTTCCTTACAGACCCTTCTACAATCTATTCGTTCATTTACGTTATATCGGTGATATCAGAGATGAGTTTAGCAGTGATCCTGACAAGTAGAAGACATTCATATTTGTTTATGTGTTGTGTCAGTTTGAATTTAATTTTATATAATCTGCACTTTTTGATATTTTAGATTTTGATATTTGATCTTAGTATAGATGAGATTATGCATTATTTGTTTGTTTTCAGCGTTTTGAGTATTGTGGTTTGGATTGCAACACTGAATTTGATGTATTAACGTTGAGAAAATACCTTGTTAGTAATGTGGTATACGAATATGGTAAACACTTGGATTTTATATAAAATTTGTGATGTTTTGTGTTGTGTGAATTTAGTTGGGTTAAAATAATATCTAATCACAGTAGAATATATTAAATCGATTGATCGGACATTAACGAAGTTTAAAATGAATTAAAAACATTATAAAATATTAAAAATATTAATTTCTGAAAAAGCCCGCCGACAACGAGTTCGACGCCACCGAAGGTGACTTTTCCAGAGACTTTAACCTATTTAAATTAATTAGCTCGCTGACTGACCCGATTTTTGTATTTCCAAATACAAGAATTTGTTACCACTGCTAGAAAATTTAATTTCTGGCAAAGGCGCGAAACACTTGACCTGGAACAACTTGCTATATAGATGTTTACCAAATTTAAATTTACGGCAATAGCATTAAATAAAACTTGATTGCTACTGAATGCTAGGCCGTTAATGATTAATACTTTTTAAATATATGTTTATATAGCAAAATATAATTTTAAAGGAAAATATTTTATATACTTTTTGGGTACTACGCAAGTATACGTATCGTTTCAAGTAATAAAGGGCTTTGAAACAAAGACCCTTTTATCGATCCCACGGGGAAAAAAATTGTAATAAATTTTTAAATATTGTATTTCAAAATCTTTTTGTATTTTAATCTAACTATAAATTACTTTTAATTTACTAGATGCAGATAGAGAAAACAATAATAAGAAAATGATTTTGTGAAAACTATATAAAACAAACAACTTTCTTCCTTTCAATTGATCCAAGATTTTTAAGATAATTTAATATTCGTTGGAGAATCTATTTTATGGTATTGTGCCAAATAGAAGCATTCCTATTCTTTACTCTTTGATCCAGGCGCAAAGAACATTAGCTAATCTACAGATCAGGTCCGGATGTATTGTTATTAGAATGGGTTAATCTAGGCTCACACTACTAGATGTCCAAGGGTGGCTTTGGTTGGCCCTACTAGTGACCCTTTCCTTATCTATAAATCAAATTATAAGAATTTAGTCTGTCACTCTAAAAACTTATCAATTCTACGCCCATTAAATCTTATCTTCCTATTTATTTGCACTTCACCTTGAATAGCTCACGCAAGGCCTTCGACTACCCAAGGATTCATGTGACATCTACAAGTTAAGAGTTCTTCTCCTTCTAGGTCTCAAAACTCTTCAATAGGTTTTAACAATTTAAATGGCCAATTTAAAAAGTAAAGTAAGATCGAGTATTAATATCATCACAATGTTTTAAAAATATTTTGATTTTCAATTCTCCATCAAATTTTATATTATCTTATTTATCTTTTCATAATTGAAGGAAGAAAGTAAACTAACTACTCAGAACACATTGAATATAAATAGCAAAACATAATAAATAAACTTTGAATTAAAAATAAAATACTTATCTCAAATATTCCTGCTACAGATCTTCTGATTCCTACTGACTCCACAGTGTAATGAACTCCAAATGCAACAACTTGAAAATGAACTCACTAAACTAAATAAAAGTGGCCCTAAATTCCTCTCTCTATTTCTCTCTCTAAGGATGAGAGATCTAAAGTGGTTAAGAGATAGGGGTTACGATGGGGGCACGTTTTTCGAAGGAGTGGATTCCTATTTATAGGCTTCGAGGGTTGCCTTGAGGCACCTCTTCAAAACATGTCCACATTCGATGAATCTTCTAGAAGGTGCGTACAGGCGCCTAGGCGCCAGACACCGCGTCCAGTTTTTCGCACCTCTTCGCTTTGGCTCGCACCTCTTTGCGATTAAAACCGTTTTGGAGCGTCCAAATGCAATGTATCACATGTCCTATTATCAAGGAACAATTGCCTGTCTTCTAGAATGTCCAATAACCGCTCACTCCATCAAAATAACAGTCCAAAAGTAGTCAAAAACTTGACGGTTACGTATCGAGTCGACGCGTAGGCGCCAACTTCGGCGGCCAGAGGCGCCGAGCCATAATTTTTGATAATTTTTGTATTTTGCTCCATTTTTGCTCCTTTTTCACCCTTTTTCCTTTTTGGACCTTTTTACATCACCTACATCCAAAAACACAAAAATACCTTTCATTAAAGCATAATATTCTTAGAAATTGATAAAAATCAAGGCATAAAAATAGGTATTTTTTTCATGGATCACCGACGGCAAGATTTTTCCCGCTGATGGCGAGGTCTCAAAAAATACCTTTATTTGACCGGTCAACCGCCACTATTCATCGTCCCCTTCCTCAAAACTTCAAAAAAACCGACCTAGGGCTTGAGAGATCTTGGATTTGGAGCAGTTTCAACACATTTTGACACCGGATTTCGTCTTCCCTTGGTAAGAGCTTCACTCCAATGCAAAAATTTTTAATTTTCACCATGTATTTCTTCCACATTTGGGAATTTTAGAAAAAAATTAAATATGAAGAAAATAGTTGGAAGAAATTCATGGAATTCATTTTAATTTCTTTAAGTCACCTTTGGAAGCCATTCTAGTATTATTTTGGGATTTAGTTGAGATTTTTGTAAGTTTGATAGATCAAGAAATGGCTCCATGACAAAAGAGGCGACAAGATTTGTAAATGCTAAGGCTCAGTCAAGATATAACTTTAGTGTAAAAGCGAGAAAATGCATCCAAGATAAAGTTTTCAAGAATCCGAGAGTAGAAGTAGAACAGACGATCAAAGAGCAAAGATGGGAAAATTTTTGTTATACGATGAACAGAGCAGCAGTTGAAGTTGTAAAAGAGTTTTATGCCAATTTGACCCAGATAGAGGATGAACCTATAAAGGTTAGAGGATTTTTAGTTGATTTTAATGCTGCGCGTATTAATTCTTTCTACGAAGTACAAGATCTTCATACCAGCGAATACAATACATTTGGAACAATGGAAGGACTGCTGGAAGAGGTGATTAACTTTCTCACTGATGGGAAAGGGACTTGGAAAATAAAGCAGCGTGAGCGGGTAAACTTCCCTCTTTTTATGCTAAATGCAACCTCTAAGGCTTGACATTATTTTATTTGCTCTACTTTTCTACCCACTTATCATCACAGTGAAGTTTCAAGAGATAAAGCAGTTCTAAATTTTTGTATTCAGAACCACAGAAGTATAAATATGGTAAGTATTATTTATAAAAATATATTAGCCATTGCAAAAAGTGAAAGTGGAGGACTAGGGCATCCTGGTCTGATTTATGCACTTTGCCAGCTATCTAGAGTAGAGGCAGGAGATGATGAGGAATGGGTTGAACCTATGAAACCCATTACCAAGGCTAATATAAAAACCTATGAATCCCACGAAGGATGGAGATCTGGGACTAGGAGCTCTGCACCTTCGACTAGTAGGGATATTCCCTCTACTAGTTATGACCCTCCTACATATAGTTCTCCTACCTTTATGATTTGATGAATGAACTGACTCTGCAACGGAAAATTTTTGAGAAAATGGATGAAAGGTTGGAGCAAATAGATCAAAGGATTGGAGGATTAGAGCGGAGGCATGATTATGACAGTGACTATCTCCAGAGGCATTCTGAATTTGAGATGTCCTACTATGATGCTGAAAATCATTATAGGAGAGGAGGGCTTGATGTTATATTTTCTGAGTGCCCTCGTTATACTCATTACCAGCCTACTCCACCTACTGAACAAGGAGATGAGGATATAGTTTGGGATTTTGATGCTGAAGATTAGATTCTGTTATTAGATATTTATGTTATGTATTTGTTTATTTTCTTCAATTCAGTATTATTGTTTAGTTTATGTATTTTGGATTATTATGTTGCGTAAGTCATTAAAACTTTGTTGTGTAAGTTAAATTTGTGTAGCTTTAAATTTTTATATTTCAAATTATGGTTGTAACTCTGAAATTAAATTAATGAAATGTATGTGGATGTTGTGTTAATTTTGCTTAGTACTTTAATTAGTAAAACAATTAAATGTAGTAAGAAATTGTGTTAGTATTTTGTACTTATTTCAAAATTTCTTTACCCAGCGAATTCTTTGATGTTATATATGTAAAAAGTTATTAACAGTACGGGTTAATTAAGTGATGAAAAGAACCTGCAGAACTTCAAGAAGAGAAATACCTAAAGCACGAAGGTATGATTTAATTTTACAGTATGTTTTCTTTTCACCCTTTATGATTAGATAAAAAAATTTAAGTTTGAGGGAGGGAAGAACAAAAATTTAACTATTAAATTGTTCTCAATGAAATATTTTCAAAAATTATTATAAAATGATTTTCTATAGTAAATTTAATTCAATAAACTAGAATTGATTTATTTAACTATTATAAAAGGTTAAAAGAAATATTTTTACTGATTAAACTAATTTTATAGATTAAGATATTTGGAATAAAAGGATAAGAATATAGTTAACTATTTAAAGTAAGGAAAACTATATTTTTAAATATTAAATTCTTAAATATTTAGTTGAGAAAGAAAAGATTGAAACTCAATGAAGTGAAAACTATGAGATACATATAAGGTAATGAAATATTTCAAGTTTCAAATTTAGGAAGAGGAAAATGAAGTTTAAAATTATTAACAGACTATCTAAATATAGTAATCCTCACATAAAAAAGAATAGAAATATATATATATATATATATATATATATATATATATATATATAAATAGGATTGAAAAGCAATCCAAATAAAAAGAAAAAATAAGTGAGGAGAAGCTTGAGGAGATGCCTTATAAAAAATTGGCTTCATTTGAATCAACCTAAAGGGTAGATTCAATAACATTTCTGAACTTATATATATATATATTAGTATTTTACTAAGTAGTGTTTTCATGAATTTCCTATCATCTGAATATCTTAAAAAATTTAATATTGTAATATATAGTCATTCTTGAAATAAATAAAAGACTAGAAATCTTAAACTTGATGACTAAACAATCTTACATCTATATAATTAATTTAATTATCTAAAAATCTTTCTAATAAAATTTACTATAATAATTATTTAAATCAAATTCATAGTATTTCTAAATTAAAGCTTTACTACAAATAATCATTACTTTTATGTAGTATCAAGATTACTTGAGGACAAGTAATAGTTAAGTTTGGGGGATTTTGACCAGAGAAAAATGTATTAAGAAATTCATACCAATATTACATTAACTTTTGATGAAATTGCACTTTAAAGAAATGTATTTTCTATATTTTATTGCATGTATGAAGATTTATAGGAAATGAAGCAAAAAGTTGGATAAAGGAGTGAATTTGGAATGAAGAGGACTAAAAGAGATAAAAATTGAACTTGGCCGCCGACGGCGAGGAATAGGCCGCCGACGGCGTGTTTTTCCCAAGAGCATTTGAATATATTATAAGGGAGCCTGCCAACGGCGAGATCGAACCCACCGACAGCAAGCCTAAGCAGTTAGCCTACGTTCTAAAAGCCCGCCGACGGCGCCAACGAGCCCGCCGACGGCGAGAAGGTCGGTTCAAGCAAGATACATTGAATCTGGACGCTTTTTGAAGAGGTGCTTAAGCAACCATTGGAAATCTTTCTTCCTCTTTAAATAGAGACGATTTTAGGCCGAATGTGTGTCTTCTTTGTGTCTCTTTGGTGTGTCGTTTATTAGTATATTTAGTGTGTAAGTGTGTTCTAGAGAGTATATTAGTGAGTTTAATTGAGTGTGTTGTACAAGAAGGAAAAGTCAGAGGAACTTGAGGAGTACGCTAGGGAGAAAATTTGAGATAAGTTTTGTTTATTGTTTTATAACTTTAATTTTATATGAAATCCAAGATTTGTGTTATTCTTCCTATGCATTCTGAGTAGTTTTCTCTGTCTTTCTCCTAGTTTTTAAGATTTTTGTGAAATGGAAAATTGAATTAGTTGTGCCTAAAATATTAAATAAAAATTGTGATAATCTTTTACTCAAATCTTAATTTACTTTCAATTTGGCCAATTGAACTGTTAAAATATGTTGATTTTTACAACTAAAGTAAAGATTACATCTAAAATTCAGGGAAAAGCAAAAGCCTTGAAAAGATGGTGCAAATAAATAGGAAAATATTATTTATCAGGCGTAGAATTGAATATTTTAGAGTGACAGACTAAAATCTTCAATTCGGTTCTATTGTTTGGGAGCTGAAGTGTAGATGTTAGCCCTCAGGCGAGGCGAACGTGGGAGCTCCGAAGTGAGAGCCGGTATCCTCCCAGCCTAGTCGCGGATTCAGTAACCAAGCATAGGATTAGTCAAAATTCTTTATACCTGGACCAAAGGTAAAGAATAGGAATGCTCCTATTTTGCACAATACAATTCTAACTAATTTGATTATCTTTTCACTTAATTCTCTTAAACAAGGGGAGAGATACTTTTCTAAATTGCAATCTTCTATTCAAAAATAGAGCTTAGTGTAAGTGTTCTTTATTTCCGTATACTAGATAGTAATTGCATCTGCTAAAAATTTGTTCATAATCTCTAACTTCTCTGTGGGATCGATATCCAGGACTCCATTAGAGCCCTGTATTACTTGAACGATACGTATACTTGCGTTGATAAAAAGGGGTAACTTTCTTTATTATTGAATATTATTTTTATACTGATTAAACATTTATATAATTATACACTTTTTGCCCCGAGCCTGTCAATGAACTTCTTGCTTTTGGAACACGTTAAAATTGTCCACTCAGTGCACCATGTTGATTAATGGTGTACTGATTGAGCCATGAATATACTCATTGTCTTAAAATCTCTTGCCACATAACATTAAGGAAGCATCCATGATTCAAGATGAATAAGAAGTGTGTGAGAAGAGAGAGAGAGAGAGAGAGAGAGAGAGAGTTTTAATAAATAAATAAAAAGAGTATAAGGAAAGCAAAGAATGGTGAGAACAGTTATAGAGGAAAAGTTATAATTTTTTAGTTAAATATTCTATCAATTATAAATGTTTAATATAAATAATATTTTCTCTCATCATCATAGCCGCAACAACTTGATTCATATCACATGAATATCGAGGTGACAAACATACATAGCTAGAAAGATAAAATAACGTTAAAATAATGAGTGCACTAAAACTTATATCACATAGAAAGTAGCCAAAATAAAATGAAGCATTAATTAAAAGAATAATAGAAGGTGTGGTAATTATATTACATGTTTTAGTATTTTTACGTAATGGTAAGTCAACCCATAGTCATCATTTAGAAAAACATAAAGATGTTGCTTAACTAGTTTGCTTTAATCATAACCAAGCATCATAATATGAATTGTCCATAGCCAATAATTTACTCAATCTTAAAGACTCAAAAATATATATGAGTAGGAATGAACTCAATTTTAATACCTTAATTTGCCGTGAACAGTAGAAAATTACTCATAAAAGGAGAAATTCATCTTTTCTTCAACAAGAAAAAGTAGAGGTGATGATCTTCTCCTTAGAACATGTGTGACTCTTCTAGAGAAGCTAGTGATGCCTTCAACTTGGCAAAATAACAATTCCTTAACATAGATGGTGGGGTATATCAACAACATATAAGCAAAGTTGATGATATGCCACAAGTTTCTTAGATTTGAACCTTTGGAGAGAAGGTTGGTAGCTATCAAGCCTTTATGCTTGCATCAATATTCTCTTCTTGGAGGATCTTGTTAATGACCTTAATAACATAATCCCCTTCATTTTCCTCAAACCATCTTGTTAAAGCTTCACCAACTACTAGAAATGTTAGAAATGAGAAGCATAAGCAAAAGATTAAATAGTCACTTCCATTAATTGCCACTCCAAATCCTTTACCTAAGGCGGGAGCCCACGACAAATTTGTAAGAGCTATGGCCTCTAACTCCATTAGTTAGTAACTTAAGAGCTCACTCAAAGTCAAATAAATCATAGAATCACTTGAAAAATCCACCATGGAGCTTGTTATACCTTCCCTAATGAGTAGCTATTTCAATGCGCTTCTTCTTGAATAATCAACAACAGCAATCAATATCACTTGAAAGAAAAAGAAAAAAGGCAAAGAAGGGAGGAATTTTTTGTATAGTCATTCGTATAACTACTTAATTTCAATAATTTTCTTTTTTATGAAACAATGTTACCTAAGTGAGTCTATCTAGAAGCCAATTCGACCTATCATAAGAGCATTTGATGGATGATAATTATGGAATATCATGGTGAATGATAGTTGGTTTGAATCCCTCTTTGAGGTTCACCACTACTCTATTAATGACACATTGGACTAGTTTCTTAGCTCTCTTCTTGATAGGGTGAATTTTCTCCCTTTTGATGTCTTAAACACAAAGATGCTTGTGCTTGATACTTTGGTGCAAGTCATCATTGAAAATATTTTTAGTCATTTGGGGTGCCGATTAAGCAGCTTTGAATAATTTGAAACAACGAGACAATTTGGCCATGGATGGCAAACTATGATGAGCTAACAATTTAAGGTGGATTAAAAATAAAGCAGTTATGAAGTAGGACATTCTATCATTATTTATTGATGGTGACAATCATTACTTTATAGGAAAGTAAAATCAATTTCATTATTAAGCCAACAAATAAAAGCATTATTTTAAATGACAAGAGTAAAATAAGGACATCACAAGTTATTATTTTGACTTTAATGATTCTTAATAAATAATAAATGTTTCCACGAAATTCTAGTGAATTTATGTAATTAACTTGTTTAAGATACAAAAGTATTAGGAACTAAAATATACATCTAAAATGTACATTTTAAGATGGCAATAGTTCAAAAACACAAACTAAGGACTAGCTCAACTCAGGCACACATGTGACTCGCCCAGCCTAGAGCTACTTGCCCAGCTTAGCAAGACTCACTCAATAAAGACACAGTTGCCCAACTCAAGAAGACTCCCCTAACTCAAGCATATCCATCATAGCCTAGGAGTCAATTGCTTGAACCTACAAAGGCACTTAACCAACATTATAGATAATGTTTTGGATCCTCAGTAGTTTAGATAAACAAACCTGCATGACCCTAAGCAACCTCACCTATTTGAAACTAGTAGTCTTTGAAACACTCACCCAAGCCACTATCAACACGTATTATCCAGGGTCTTCAATACCATGTCCACATAGTTGTAATAACTTGTTCATATGTTTATTTATTTGTCTTCTATAAGAGATCAAATGGAACACAACGTCATCTACAAAATTATGATTTTTAAGCTGTGGTAAATAAAATCGTTAGGAACTTCTCTTATTCTATTCTTTTCTCTGTCCAGTTTTTACATGACATTTAAATAATTAAATACTATTCAAGAATTATCCACGAACATATTTCAAATCTGAGAATAATTATAGGAAGGAGAAAAACATAACTAAGGAAGAATATCATAAATTTCACATTTTTTTATGTGAGAAAAAGTTCTTGTAAAAAATATTATGATTGTAAAAATAATTTATATGAAAGACGAGATAATATTTCTTCACATAATTAAATGCATAAAATATACATATCATTAATAAAGTTTCTATAATAAAATATTTCTCCACATTTAGTTCAAAGATTACCCCCCAAATTTACACAACCCATTACTAAGTTGGACACCAAAACAAATCCTTCCAATAAATAAAGCACAAACACAACTCTCTCTCTCTTTTTTTTTTTTTTTTTTTTTTTAATATCAACTTTAATGTATAACAATTGAAAAATAAAAATGTACCCTTAATGACTAGTAAACGGAGGAATAAGTACTAAGCTTAGTTATGCGACAAATCAGAATTCACAAATCATAAATAACAACCACCCATAACAACTTGTCTGAGGGAAATTAATTCCAATCCAACCTGCAATTCAAATAAAGAAACAGGTGAACTCGGTAATGGCGTCCCTCAAAAGCTATCTAAAAGCTTGGCCACTTCTCCAATGGACGGCCTACTGCTCGGCCTCTCCTCGGTAGACCTGTAAGCCACTCCCAATAGACCCTTCACTTCCGTCTCCACCACCACTTCCTTTCGCATCAAAGGGTCCAAAATCTCCATCTCCCTTCCCTCTTCAAACTTCGCCCGGGTCCACTTAACCAGCCCTATCTCTCCGCCATCACCTCTCTTCACTGGCCAGTTCGGCCTCCTTCCCGTCACCACCTCCATCATCAATACTCCAAAGCTGTAGATATCGCCCTTTGTTGTCACCGCAGTAACCCCCTCTCTGTACTCGGGTGCCATGTACCCCACTGTCCCCGCTGCCTCCTGTGTCGATACGTGCGATCTAGACGATTCAACCAAACGTGCCAATCCAAAATCCGCGATCCGGGCAACGGAGTCGCCGTCGAGCATGACATTGCTGGCCTTGATGTCGCGGTGGATGATGCTGGGACGGCATCCCTCGTGGAGGAAGGCAAGGCCAGCGGCGACTCCGCGGAGGATACGGAGGCGCACGGACCACGTGAGCGGCGGAAAATAGTCGGGATCAGGGTCATGGAGACGTTGGTCGAGGCTGCCTCCGGGCAGGAATTCGTAGATGAGGAGGCGGTTGGAGCCGGCGATGCAGTATCCGAGAAGGCGAGCGAGGTTGGGGTGGTGGATGCGGGCGAGGGTGTCCATCTCGGCGCGAAATTCACGAAAGCCTTGGAAGGGAGCGAGGTCAGGGGAAAGACGTTTGACGGCGACGGGAGCGCCGGAGGGGAAGATGGCCTTGTAGACAAAGCCAAAGCCACCGTCGCCGAGGATGCGATCAGGGGAAAAGTTTTTGGTGGCGGCCTCCAGATCGGAGAGGGAGATGTGGGGAGGGAGGGATCGAAGGAAAAGCTGTGCTCGCAGGAAGAGAGCGGAAGGGCGGAGGAAGGGGTCGGAAAGGATATGGAGAGGAAAGGGGGAGGAGGCTTAGGTGGATGGATGCGACAGAAGAAGAGGACGACAAGGAAGAGAAGGGAGATGGCGGAGAAGCTACCGGCGGCGGCGATTAGGGCCTGGAGAATAGGTTCCATGATTGAGGGAAGAAAGGGAGAGATTGGAGGATATGATTGATGTTAGGGTTTGGGGAGAAGAGGTGGAGAAGGGAAGAAGAGAAGTTCTACGGGGAGGAGAAGAAGACACCGTAAGGTACCGGGAGGCTCCATTTTCCTGAGGCTGTGGTCAGTCGCCGGAGCAGTCAACTGGGTTTGGATTCTTCAAAGACTTTTTATTTTTATTTTATTTGAGGGTGCTATTTAAGATTTTGACGGAATATAAAAATTTATCCAATAAGTTTGGCTGATTATTTATTTATTTATTTATTTATTTGTGTTGGAGAGATTTCAAATTTTTTAAATAGAATCCTACATAAAATTAGGGGAAAATTAGTGAAAAATCCTGGGGGAGAGGGCATTCCCCAAAATTTTTAAGCAGTGCAGAGATAAATGGCATATTTGGTTGTGATCTTTTCAGATTTTTCGATGTTAATTTAATTTTATTTAAGGCCCGTTAGGGACCACGTTTTTGTGTCTTTTATTTTGTGGAATAGGGGAAGTCGCATTTGGGTGCATTTCACTGGTTGGGGATGCATCAGGTCGAACGCCCAAACGGTAGGGGGAGAGGGCATTCCACGATTGGAGCTCTGTTATGAGGTGTCTTTGACATCGCTACTCCTTCAGATTTCTGGTAATCCCACTCCCTATCCTTGCATATACTGTCGCCACTGTCCTTCTTTGTCACCCGTTTCGTCAGGGCTAAAACCTGCTTTCGCTCCCCCTCCTTCCGTTCGGTGCCATCGATTTGCTGCAACATTCCGATGAAGTTTTGCGTGTTTTATTTATCTTTGTTCATTTACTACATATCTGTGTGTTTCTTATTTCTTCTATGAAAATTTTTATGTTCTTGATCTGCATATGTATTCATAGATGTTTGATGGTCGAATTGCTTTTTTTTTCCTATGTTTATGTGTAGATGAACATTTTTGTGGGGAGATTTTCAAGCACATATTTGTTTTATCTTCTCGTATTGCATATGTTTTGATACAAAGTTGAAGTTGACAAGATAAATTATTTAGCGGCATCTATACTAATCCCGATCAAGTGATAAAAGCTATGGAATGCAAAATATATGAGCATTGTACATGTGTTTCTTTAAGAATTCTTTGTGGAGTTGTTCCATATATGCTTGCATTCATGTTTGTTGGTTGATTTGCTTGCAATTGCCTCCTATACATAGTTGATTAATATTTTTTGGAGAGAATGTTGAGCATTGCTTTCCTTTTTCTAATATGCGAAATAATTTTATAAATGGGATTGCATATGCATTATTGCGAATTTGAAGCTTGCATAATAGGCAATTTAGCAACATCTATAACTATCCCGATGAACCTTTAGAAGATATGAAATTAGATATATTTGAGCTTTGATTATCTGTTTCTTTAAGAAATCATTTTTTTAGTATATGTAAGAATTTTACACATGAAATTGCATATGTTTTTCTGTAAACTTGTAAGTTTGCATGATAGATAAGCTAGAAGCATTCATACCAATCTTGCTCAACTAATAGAAGCTACGGAATGATATATATATGAGCTTTGTTCATCTGCTTTTTTAAAGATTTATTATTTTAAATATTCTAAGTGTGGATTAACATTTTGGGAGGAGTGTTGAACACGGTTTTTTTATAGTTTTCTTCTGTTGGGATCTTATGAATAGAAATTACACATGTTTTGCTGCACATTTGAAGTTTGCATTATAGATAAATTAGCAGCTTCTTTACCTATTATGATCAATCAATAGAAGCAATGTGATAACATATACATGAGCAATGCTCATTTGTTTATTTCAATTTTTTTGTTGGTTTATTTTCTTTAGATAGGTATATGAGCACTGGTTTTCAGTTTGTCTAACAAATTTTGCTGGTCAGTTTATTTGCTCTTGTCTCCTCTTTAGTGTGAAGTAATTTTTTGGGAGGAAAATGTTGAGCATTACTTCATTTTTTTAGTTTTCTTCTGTTGAAACTTTTATAAATATAATTGTATATGTTTTGTTGCACATTTGAAGTTTGCATGATAAATAAGTTAACAACATACTTACTTGTTCTGATCAATCAATAGAATCAATCAGATCAATTATATATGAGTAATGCTCATATGTTGTTTTTTCAGTTTGTCCAACAAATTTTAGCTGGTCGAAATGTTTGTTCTTGCCTCCTTAGTGCTTAGTAACATTTTAAGGGGAGAATGCTAAGCACTACTTTATTTTATAGTTTGTTCTACTAAGACTTTTATAAATAGAATTGCATATGCTTTCTTGGACATTTGAAGTTTGCATAATAGCTAACTTAGGAGCATCCTTACTAGTTCTGATCAATTAATATAAGCAATGAGATTAAATATATATGAGCAGTGTTCATCTATTAATTTCAATTTTTTTTGTTGGTTTATTTTTGTTAGATATATGAACACTGGTTTTCAGTTTGTCGCATAGGATTTGCTGGTCGAATTGTTTGTTATTGTCTTTTTTTTAGTGTGGAGTAACATTTTGGGGAGATAATAATGAGCATATTTTTTTAGTTTTCTTTTGCTGAGACTTTTATAAATAGAATTGCATATGTTTTACGACATATTTGAAGTTTGCTTGATAAATAAGTTAGTAGCATCCAAAAATTGTTATGGAAATTATGGAATGAAATACATTTCAACATTTGAATGTTGAGCAATAATCAAACAGTAGAAGCTATGGAATGAAGTACATTTCAGCATTGTTAATCTGTTTTTTTTTAGAATTTTATGTGCTTGTCATGAATATGCATTCACCGAGGATTTATGTCAGACGAGGCATCAAATTGGGGATGTCATTCAAATGTTATTTAGAAAGATGATGGAAATAACTATCAAATTGCTCAATAAATCACCACTTGTCAATTTTAAATTGGCGAGGTTGTATTCCCAATCAATCATCACTTGTCAATTTTAAATTGGCGATGTTGTTTTCCCACAGATACTACATGTTGCAAGTGAACACATTCAGGTGCTTATTCGATTTGGGAAAATGATGCATGGATGGAGTCTTCTTTAGTTAAGAGATCTCACTGAGTTCTAATTATTACCTCGAGGACTTGATTTGGCTAGCGTGATATAAACAAAAAATTGATTATGGGTATCTTAACTAACACGTAATGAGGGTCTGCATTAATTAATGGATATGCAGAATACGTACACAAAAATTCCTAAAAGAAACAGATAAGCAATGCTCATATATATTTCAATCCATCACTTTTACTGATTGATCATGATAGTTAAGGATGTTGTTAACTTATCTATCATGAAAACTTCAAATGTGCAACAAAACATATACTTTATAAAAGTCTTAGTAGAAGAAAATAAAAAAAAGAAAGCAATGTTCAACATTCTCTACCCAAAATGCTACTCTACACAGAGGATGCAAGAACAAACAATTCAGTTAGTAAAATTTATCAAACAAATTGAAAATTAGTGCTCAAATATCTATCTAAAGAGAGATATATTGAGGTGGAGTGGATGTTAACTTATCGGAAATTATTCTCAAGGTCTATATGATTTTATTACTTCGTATGCTTGTGTACTCGTTGGTTGCTTGATTTTTGTATACAGTGATGCTTTAAGAATATGATTTGGCGGGCAAATTTCACATTTCTTGTGAAATGTTTGATGATGGAAAAAACATAACAAAAGGCTCAACAGATTACCAAATGTAACTATGTAAAAAAAAACAGTCATGCTAATTTTACACGGATATTGCTTGGTCTTTATGCTTGGATAACATAACAGGTGATCAGAGATAGAGTTATTTTTTATATATATAAATTGATTCTAAACTGAACTTTTATTTTTTATTTGTCATATTGTTGTTCTATGTTCATGTATTATTATTTTACATGTCAAATTATATCGATACATTTTTTTTTTAACTTAGATATCAGTTGGTAAAACAAAAGAGGGTGGGATATCTGTTATTTGGGATAAGGAGATGAAGATAATTTTATGTGATTTATGCCTGAGTAAGGTAAAAAAGGGTAATAGATCAACCACACATTTCAATAAGAAATGTTGACAAAATTAAACAGAACTTTTTCAAGAAAGAATAGTAGTCTATACTAAATAATAAATGAAATCAACTTAAAAAGGATTTGAAGTTATGGAAGGAGCTAAAAAGAGGGACCACTGGTTGAGGATGAGACCATATTATAAAAAACAGTTGATGCACCTGAGGAGTGGTGGTAAAAGAAGATTTCAGCAAGTAAAACATAATACATTCAATATTGCTTACTTTAAAATTCTACATCTTAAATAATAAGTTTATTGATTGTAGGTTTTACCGAATGTAAAAAAATTTAAACTTGTTGGCATTGACCTGGAGCTGGAGGAGAATCTAGATATTATGTTCTTTGTGTTGTAGCAACATTGGTCAATGTTTGGGCTACAACAGAAGAGCCCACATCTAATTTAGATGAACATGAATGTACTCATTTCAATAAGATCTACAAGGAACGACCGGAAGAAAGAGAGCAGGAGACATCTAGTACTCCAAGCGACCTGCACTCTCGACACAAAAAGGGAAAAAGAAAAGTAATGCTGAGGCAGTTCATTTTTCTCAACAGATATCACGACCGTTGACAATATAGCACCAGCATTACTTTAAGTGTCTGCACTACTCTATATGCATACCTAATAATGACAGATGTTCTTAAGCTAACCGACTCAATTCCAGAAACTTTTTAGGACATGCTCCTTTACTTATGTGCCATAAAATCTCTGGAGGATCAAAAAAAGCGAGAGGCTTTCTTCACTCTGTTCTCTGAACGGAAGATTCCTTACCTCCATTACTTTTTAAGGAGTTAGACTAATTAGATTTCATGCACATTTTTTTTTACTTGTTGCTACTATAGCCAAGTGACTATTTTTAGTACTTAACATTTCTGACGTGTGTACTATTTCTGACATTTTATTATTTGTGGATTTTTGAAATTGAAATACTTTCATTGCACACAATTTATCTGCATTGAGAATAACTTATTCTTGAGTAATAAGCTTAACATTATTATTCCAGACAAAAGGAGCCACAAAATGAGAAGGAGACTACATAGATAGTTGAGTAAGCAACAAACATTACTAGCATAGTTTGTCTGATTCATGAGTACTAACAAAGATTTGTAAGACACCTTGTATCTCATCGTAATTCGTGGGTGACAAATGGGTTGGTGAACAATGGAAGCTCATTTAAGCCGAATTCATAGAATTTTCTAGATGTCATATGTTATTTTCTGTGATGTATTGCACCTGTCCTTCCAATTGCATGAAATTGGTGATTTTTTTCTATTATTGAAAATATTTAGCTAGGAACTTCTAGATAAGGCCATTGCAATTAATTGTGGATTTGCTTTGCAATGACTCTAAATAGTTTTTGGCTCAATCCCAAACTAAGAATGAGAATTGCCTCTATTTACCACATTTTTTAACACCACACAATATCTAAAGATGTTACAAATCTCTGGGAAGAATGTGTTACAAATCTCAGGGAAGGTGTTAGTTACAAATATTCAAGAAGAGATATGAGCATTTGGTTCAACATTGGTTATGCCCCCAAATTGAGAGCTTTAGACCATTTGTAACATAATCAACTCTAGTTCAAAAATTCTTTGCTTGTATGTTTGGTTTAATGATGGACTTTGGTATCCCATGCACCATGGGTAGTGCATAGCTTCTTAAAGCCCTCATCCCCATGGCCAAATAATCAGCTCCACAATGGCTCATAATATTTGAAATTACTATGCTTTTTAATTCACTTTCTTTCTTTTAGTTTTTGCAAAAATGTATACTTTATCTCTGGATTTGTGAGTAACAATTTGCCTACAACACAATGATTCAACACAAAAGCCTAAAATATAAAAAATTGATTAAAGAAATAAAAATATAGAGATATTGTTAAAGTAAAGTAAAATAACTAAAGAAAATAAATATACAATATTTAAAATAATTAATAATAGATTTAGGTGCTAAAAACTTGAACCAAATTTGAGATTGTGCAGCACTACGACAACATAAACGCAAGAGGACACAATTGATCAATTTAAAAAAAGGTAATAAAAATATTATAACATAATGATTACTCTACAATTATCAAAGATTAATCTAGTAGTTATTATCCAGATGATTAAAATGTGGCTATAAGTACAGATAATCTAATTTACAACTTCAAAAAATTACTACAAATCAAAGGCTGGACTTGGAGAAATTCAAAACAATTGAGGCCTAAGGATTGAATTTCACTATGTTCAGCCTACTAATATGATTCAAATGAACACATTTTTAAATATCAATATTTATACATGACAAACTTTTGGTGAAAAATCATTACTTTTGAGATCGGATCCCTGAGAAATGACACCATTATGTCTAGCTGAACAACATAATTCAAATGTGCACATTTTTTTAAAAATCTGTAATTTTATGCCTATTGAGCTTCATGTGTGAAAAGCTCTATTTTCCTAATTTTATATCAAAAAAATGGACTTTCTTTATTGTTTATGGTTCGATGAGATGGCTGAAAAGAGCTCATTATTAAATATCTTTATTTTTTGCTTGTCAAACTCCAGCTGTAAAAGTTTCGCCTCTCATGTCCTCGTCATACAAGCAGAGCCACGCAATTATATTATTAAAAATATAGATATATAATTATTAAGATAAATTAATATTTTGAGTACAAAAAAATAAATAAAAATAATATATATATATATATATATATATATATATATATATATATATATATATATATATTCGTCGTAGGCAGCTGCAATGTCAGTCGTAAAACCACTTGACGTGATTCGATCCCTACAGAACGCATAGCACCTATGAGGAGCAGTGTTTTCAAATACAACCTTTATAAATATATATATCATAACTAAGATTAATTGATTCTATAGATTAAGAAAAATTACAAATAACTTTATTAAAAAAAAATTCATAGTTAGCCTAAAATGTCATATATTCTCTTATATGCAACTATCTCTCGTACTATTATCTAATTAAAATTAATGCCATTGTAATTTAATTCATTATATATATGAGGGCTACCCTTTATACTTTCTCAAGCGAATATAAAGAAAAACAAAAACAGAGTGCTCTCTGTTATCATAGTAACAGAAAAAATGGGACTAGGTCATTATGAGAGTTTTACCAAAGATGAGCTCGTGCCAAGCAAAATGGTGCATAAAGGTGTCAAGGTATACATTTATGTGCACATGTTTACTCAAGCAAATGGTTGCACTCACTCGCATTTCAGAGTCTCTCTCTCTCTCTCTCTCTCTCTCTCTCTCTCTCTCTCTCTCTCTCTCTCTCTCTCTCTCTCTCCCCCCCCCGCCCCCCTCCCTCTCTCTATCAAATGGTTACACTCACTTGCATGAGCATGCATTTATTTTTCTACTCTCGCATAGGTCTTGTAAGAGTAGTATTTTGGCATTGTAAAATATATAATGTATAAGGGTGATAACCTCTGAATGTGTTATTCACACAATCATGTTGATCCTAAGTCATCAATCCATCTTTGGAGAATGAAATGGCAGAGAAGGAAACCCCAAGAGTGTTCGCCATCTAATTTATGAGAAACTTCAAAGATCAAGTATTTGGGTGAGTTAGGTTTGAAAAAACTAGAAAAAAAAGCTTGATCTATAGTAGAGAAGAATTAGTGTAGATTTAAGCAGTGGTGAATTCTAGAATTAAAGAGAGGTGGGGAGATTAGTGAGGCATGGTACCAATCACGAAAAAATTTTGAAGGCAAGAAATTTCAAAGAGGTGGCCAGAGAATGAAAGTGTGGAGAAGAAAACCACAGCAGTGCTCACCCATCTATTTTATGAAAAATGCATGATACTTGTGAGCACCCAAGATTCCTTTCCTTCCTCCTCCCGCTACAAATCTATGAGACACAACTTTCTCTTCTACTCGCATGAATCAAGTGAATGTGCAGCTTTTCACAATCATCCCTATCGCCTTGCCTATTTGGAGCCATCTGCGATCTCCCATAAAATTTCCGTTCCTTTACTATTCTTCCTTCACATTGCCTCTTTCCCATATTGTTTGTTCCCTAACCAACCTTTATTCCTCTATTAAAGAGGGTCATGAGGATCAAGGCATCATACCTTCCCTCGACCTCTAACAGCCACTGATTCGCTAAAGCTTCATTTTTCTCCCTCTATTTTTGTTCTTTTTGGTCGAATGCAGCAAAAAAAATATTGCATTAGAACTCCATCCAGAGTCTGCCACATGTACCGACAGGGACTGAAACTACACTCTCCTCCTGCGACCGCACGACATCTTAATCCATCACCTTCATTTTTTTATTTTTATTTTTTTACCTCTTTTTATTCTAATGTGAATTATATATATATAAACAAAAGTTGTATTAATTAGAAGAGGTTACAACTCTAATATAAGGGACGTCGGACCGGTCCCCTTCTAGCGGAAACAAAAGAGGGGGGGGAGAGAGGGGGGGGAGAGAGAGAGGGGAGAGAGAGGGATATAGTAACATAGGGTGAGGCAGACCCCACTCTAGCAAGCCGATGAGCAGGCTTATTACCTTCTCTAAAGATGATGGAACTTTTGACCTCTAGTAGATTGCAAAAGGACTTGATTTTAGAAATCTAGTAAGGGTGATGCCAAGGAAACTCCCCTTCCTCATTCAAACAATGAACAATAGTGTTGGAATCAACCTCTAGATGTATTTGCCTCCAAGAAGCTATAGAGGCCAGTTTGAGAGCCTAAAAAACAACCAACAATTCAGCTTCTAATGCATCAGTCACCTTAGCACGGGCATGGAAAAACGAGCAGAGCATTTACCCAATGATCCCCGAACACCCTCCCTCCCCCCCCCAACAGTGAGGGGAGAAAAACTGCCATCAATATTAACTTTGACAAAGAAGGGAGGGCATCCAAGAAACCTTGATAATCATGTGATGGGGCTGGTGTACAGGAGAAGGCCTTTTGAAATAGTATGGGAGCCTCTTGTGAATAATGAGTTTTCTCAGGTAGGATTCACAGTGACACCTCCCTGCTAACAGTATGGATCAGATCCTCGAACTTTGCACTGTTCCTAGCCATCCAAATGAACCAAGTCACCACAAAAGGGATTGGTCCTGCCTTGGCAGTAATCCAACTACTCCAACAGGATAACAGGTTCTCCCATTGAAGAAGGATGGTTTTGACTGCCATCAAATCAGTAAATTGCCTCCAAGCCTTCTGGGAGAAAAAGCACTTAAAGAGCAAATGGGTCAGGAGTCCTCCTCAACTCCACAAAATCAACATTTGGAAGGTCCTTTCAGCCCTTTCAATTTGAGTATGTCATCAGTGGGGATTAATTTATGGAAGGTCTTCCAGCAAAAACAAAAAGACATATAGAGTTTGGAATAGATTTGTTTTGTTAAGCTTGTTGAATGTGTAGTTTTCCAATTAATCTTATCAGGCTTAGTTCTGTCGAAAAGCACCCTTTTTATCAGTTTCTTGAAGGGAGTATCCACAAGAGTTTGCAGGATGGAGTCTGACCACTTATCCCCCTCCCAGCAGTCGGCAACAGTAAGCTGTGGGCAAGTCTCATCAGGGATGGGTTGAAGCCATTCAGAAGGACACCATCTGTCTAACCAGTATGAAAAGTGTCCCTTCCCCAAATCCCATAAAAATAAGTTCTCAGCCTGTTGTCTGACCTGAAGCATCTGCCCCCACAATTTAGAGTCACCAAGTTTCCTTTCCACTAGAAAGAGGTGACCCTCTGCAATATTTTTCCCTCATAAGCGTGACCACAAAGATGTCTGTTGTCTGAATTTGATCCAAATCTTACACGTTTACCTGTTGAAGTTGTAGTAACCCCTGGAAGGCCATACCTCCAGCTATTAAGGGTTTGGCCACTTTCTGCCAGTTGGCCTAGTGCAATTGTTGTCTTTATCCTGCCAATAAGAACCTATTGAATGCCCTCTCCATCAGCACCCTAATACTTTTCTTCATACAAGTCATCTATAGAATGTAGGAGGGGAAGGTTGTCAGGATACTTTTCAGTAGGGTGATTCTGCCCCCATTAGATATAAAAGAATGGGTCCAGCAGGAGAGTTGTCATTCACCTTCCCAAAATCCTCCTCAAATTGTATGAGCTTAACTCTTCCTTTAGTGAGTGGGACTCCAAGATACTTCAGTGGAAGTGCAGCAGCAGTAAATCCAGTGTACTAAAGGATCCATAGTTTATTAGCCGGGGATATTTTGATGTTGAAGAGAATCTCACATTTAACTAGGTTGAAAGCCAAACCAGAGTGGAGTTGGAACTGCTTCAAACAGTGAGATATTTTCCTTATGGCATACTAATTAGCTCTAGAGAAAAGCATAATATCATCAGCATAGATGAGGTAGGAGACAGCTATGTGAGACCTGTGATGGAACCTTGTATACTCAAGAGGCAAAATCTGTGAATTCAACACCCTGGACAAATAATCTATGACCAATATAAAAATGGTTGGTGGTAAAGGGTCTCCCTGCTTGAGACCTCTAGTAGCAGCAAAATTCCCCAAAGTTGGCCATTTAGTAAGATAGTGGATATTTCCTTTAAGCCACCTTGAAATTAACTGACAGAAATCAGAAGGGAAGCCCCTAGCCTGCAGTATTTCCAAGGTAAACTCTCAGTTGATTATATCAAATGCTTTCCTAATATCCATTTTGTATATTAGATCCCCCCCCTCCTACAGGGCTTATCCAGATCCAGTAGGAGTTTCGGAGCCAATAGCACATTGTCAGTAATGGATCTCCCTTTTACAAAAGCAGTTTGGTTTTTTCTGATTTATTGATCCAGATGGGGTTGGAGCCTCCCCACCAAGATCTTACTAATGATTTTGCTCAGCACTGTTGTAATATTGATGGGTCTAAACTGATTCCAATCTCTTTTTTCAATAGACTTAGGGATTGATACCATTGTAGTTGCACTGAAGTAGTGGGGGAGCTCAGTACCCTGGAAGAAACATTGTACAGCATTGATAACTCTTCTTTAATGATGTCCCATGTTTTTTTTGTAAAAATCTGCTACATATCCATCAGGGCCTGCAGTTTTAGAACTGTCAATGGTATTAAGAGCAGTCCATACTTCCATATCAGTGGGGATCTATGTAAGAGCTAGCTGGTTAGTGTAATGCACATTTTCTTAAACAAGGACTGATCAATAGGAAGTCTATCCATAGGGGGTTGTGTTAGTAGGGATTGGAAGAACTGTATAGCATCAGCAGCAACAGCATCCTTATCCTATAATTTGTCCCCCTTTGAGTTGTAGATGAAGTGAATGTCATTACACTTTCTTTTGTATTTAATCACAACATGGTAAAATTTGGTGTTTCTGTCCCCATCAATAAATCTCATAGCAGCAGCCTTTTGTCTCAGAAATTTGTCCTGCCTATCAATAGAAGATAGCAGTTATTCCTGTGCAGCAAACAAACTGCAGTTAAGAGAGGGATCCAACGTGCATTGCAATCCAACTCCGTGACCTTCCTCTCATCCTCCACATTCTTAAACACATCCCTAATAGAGTTCCAACTCCATTTCTTAAGAGCCACCCCAACTTTAGTCTGCAGATGCCACAACTTAACCAAGGGATTGGGGTGTTGAACCCCATATATATATTAAGTATGTTACACATAATCTAATGGACATATATGTTTAACATTTTTAATAATATAATTGATTATATTTTAATTTTCAGATTGTTTATGATCACTAGTTAAATTATGAATACCTAGCAATGTCATTTTTTCCAACTCGAGGTAAGTATATACATATTCATACTTCTACAAAAGTTTGCAATTGTATTTACTTTACATCTAGATAAATGAAACCGTGCATATTTGATAATTTGAGCCGACAGGCCCAATGAAAATTCTCATGTGTTATATATGCACATATTAGTTGTTCATTTCATATTCATACTACATATCATGTTTTCTTGCCATTTATGTTTTAATGAATAGCGATGATTTACTGAATTTGGTTTGGCAAACTGAAATGAAATTAATAGATTTCCTTTAACCACCAGCAAGGCCCCACCCATAGATTCAAACCTTCAAGCTCTAGATTACATTTTTATTTTTTGATATTTTAATATTTGTTGAAGTTTCTTTATTTTTTTTCTCTTTTGGGCTTTGGGTGATTGTTCCTTCTGCTATCATTTTTGTTTCCATCAATTTGCTTCTTTTTTTTTTTTTTAGTTGCATCAGTTTGACTCTTATCTATTGAATAACATTATCCTTCATTATTTCTATTTGATATTACGTAGAAAAAAAGATTTTTTTTTTTTAGAATTAAAAAAAAAAAAAAACTCAATTCATTTTATCATGTCCAACTCTATTCTAAGGAGCTTTAAAAGGCATATCCTTTAATTTCTACAGGTAGAGGAAAATATAAATAAGTAGCTTCACATAGTACAGCTAGGCTTGTTTGGTCTGTCAAGTTAGATTTCAATACTCTGATTCTCGGAGATCAGCCTCAACTCTCTCATAAAAAAGCATGCTTGCCTCCGCGGCAAGAACATCCTCCTCACTCGTGCATTTGACCTCACTGTCAGAAATATAAAACCATGATCCATTCATGGAATCAGGCGGTTTCCCAGTAGCACCAGCAGATGAATGAGATGCCACCTTCCTGTAAACAGCATAATGACCACTTCCAGGCCTTCCGTAATGTTCAACAACGGAGACGAGGTGGTACATACAACCATGTGATGATCTTGAACTACGGATTTCTACCTGGCAGGAAAAACACGCATAACAAAAAAGTCCGAGCAGCGTAACAGCACTGAAAACCAAGCATCTGCAGAAAATGACATCCGATGTAGATGCTAATGGAGAGAGAGAGTCACCTTTTCTCTGTAATCTCTGTCAGGAATGATGCGGGCCTGATTTAAATCAGCAGCCAGTTTTGTTGCCACTGCCTCCTCGCTGCTGTCTGCAGAAGCAGCTTCCAAATGTTTACTTCCTAAAAGATCACAAGATGGCACGTCAAACTTACCTTCTGACAAGGAGTATACAGAAGGGATTTGGCCTACAAATCTGTATAAATGTGGGAGCATCCGCATTTCCTGGCCTATTGGAGGATCAAATGCCCAATCTTGTGCCTTCATTTTGTTGTGCGTGAATTTTACTGAAGTCAATTGTCCCATTTTTGTTGCGGTTTCCACCAACATAGAGAGGTCAAGAAACAATGGGAAAGAAATATGCCCCTGTAATAAGACACTAAATCTTAATGAAGCAAATATTCAATGTGTCTTTTAAGGTAATTCAGTATACCTGAAGTTTGACCAATTCACCATGGCAGTTCATTGACGCACGTTGCAAATGAATGGAGAGTATCTAGAATATATCAGAACGTTGTTTTTATATCAAATTAAATAGTTTCTTACTTCACAGCTATGTTAAAGAAAATTCTAGGAGGCTTGCTTAATTTGCAAGCATATATATGTCATACCTTGGGGCATTTAATGATACTTAATTTCTTTAAAGCATATGAAACACCAGTCCAGGAAATCTCGTCATCCCTAAAGAGGTTTTTGCAATCGCAAGAATCATGCTTAACACATTCACTGAGTCTTTTAATTATCACCTAAATATGGGCAATTAATTAACACAGTCAAGGAAATCTTGTTATCCAACCAATTTCAGTAAAATACAGAAATGTGAAGGTCCATGCTGTTAACTAACAAAGAAAGAGATCAGGGGAGCCAAAAAACATCACCTCATCTTTATCAGTTCTGTAAGAGAGATGCTTCAAAGCAGCAGTATGCCAACATCTACCACAGCAATAATTATCAACGTGCTCCACTTTGGTGAAATGCTTGAGGCAATCGAACAAGCTGCAGCCCTCCACCTATGACCATGCAAACAAAAAAAAAAGAACATGGATAGACAATTACGAAAATCATGTACCACAAACAACTTCGGTGGGAGAAAAGAATTGAGACTAAAACAAACAGAACCATAGAAAAGCCAGTTCATCAAATACATACAATATCAGCATGTCTATCAAGCACAGGTGAGAGAGGCAAGGAGCGCAAGAACTCCAAATCCAACGAAAGCTAACAAAGCAACATAAAACAAACAGTTAGCTCATAGATACAACAAAATGGTATTCAAAAAGGAAAGAAAATTACTATTTTAGGATATAAGATTTCAAAGATAATTATGTTAATACATGACTCTTCATTATTGTTTTTGTATGAATGAGGGGCAGTTTTATGTTTGTAGAGAACATATATATGTCAGAGGGGGCACACTGCTCAGCAAATAAAAATGTTCAGAAAGAGCAAATTGCCCAGAATAATATTCATGTGTTTTTTGTACACATGATATATGTGCACATCAAGAAGGGCATGTCAAAAAAAAAAAAAGAAAAGAAAAAAGAAATATCAGAACAGTGAAAGGCAATCACCGTTGTTGAACATGTTTTGCATGTTAAATAGCTCCCAATAACTACATCAAACGGCCCAATAAAAAGCTTCCTCCATTTTTCAAACTCATTCGGTGCTCCCTTCTCTTGGCTGTAAATCCTAGTAGACATGGCAGTGATGTCTGCTAGAGATCCACAATGTTGCCAACGAATAAAATGCCCGGTGATTTCCTTTTCTAAGGAAGATAACAGATGGATAAATACTTCCGCAGCATCCTGCATGAGAAAAACAAAATGTTTGCTCAATGCATTGCATTATGTATGTGAAATTTTATCAGGATCCAAAAGGAAAGTGAGAATACACCTGTTGTTTCATCATATTGAAGCCCTGGATATATTGGGCCAAAGCAAGCATCACGCTTCGAGGGTTTACTACAGTCTTCTCATCTCGAACAAGACACAGCTCTGATGATTAGGCAAATTTCTTAGTGCAGTAGAACAAGAACACTTTGAAATCAAATAAACATATAAACCAGACAGGAATCTCTGGAGATAGGAGATAAACGATTATAGTGCAGGAATGGAATATATTGGATTTTATTGTGTTCGTAGGTCTTACCAAAGCATTGCTAATATAAAGAAAATGAGAAGAGGAAGTGAAGGGGAGCTGAGAGAGTGATAGAAACTCCACTACCAGGCTCAAAATTTTACAATACATAGAATGTGGAACACCTGGCATTCCCTGAGTTTGGGATGGTGCCTAAAACATCACAGAATGTTTGAAGTTTGGAATGGAATATATTTTTCATTTTCATTATCTCGGCTTTGATTTTAATACGATGAAAAATAACTTCTAGTTCATAAGCTTTTTTATTTTCTTTAAGTTGCGACTCAAGGCTATAAATAGATGGGACGACCTTGTTAAGTCTAAACATCTCTTCGCATGGAGGTTGTAACTCTTCAAATATTTGACATAATTTTTCAAATTTACGTTAAGGTGAGATCTTCTGACCATTGATCCCTAAGTCGGTTATTCAACTTTTCAGTTAGCCGAGTTGCAAGTAAGAAAATAAATCTCTCTAATGTTGACATAGTAATTAGCCCAATTTGGTCTTAGAGTTTAGTCATTGTATTTTTTGTGTGTTTGTTTGTTCATCTTTTAGCCTATATAAGGTGTTTATCACAAGTGTTGGTAATTAGTGTAGCATTTATTTCGAGGGTTTTTGTTTTTGAATAAATCTAAAATGGATTGTCGAGCTGCCAAGCTGACGAGCAATCGAATTGTAGAGCTACCAAGCTGTAAAGCTATCGAATGGTTGAGCTTTCAAGTTGTCAAAATGACAAGCTGTCAAGATGTTGAGTTGATGAGTTGTTGAACTACCAAACTGTCAAGCTAACAATTTCAGCTATACGGTGGGATATTGCATAAAGCTGCAGAACATGATATAACACTGATAGACATGACATAAAGCTGATGAATATAATATAAATCGGTGATATGACTTAACATTATGTACCTTTATATAGTATTTTATAACAAGAAAAAAAGATACCCCGGAGCTTATAAATAGGAGTCAAGTGTAAAAATGAGGCTGAAGTCAGGCTCTCTTTTGTCACGAGCTACTCCCTTTTTCTTTCTCCCTATTTTGATCAATGCTATTAGTAATTGCATAACCCACAAATATTACAGATCCTAGAGAGCTCAAAGTCAAAACTTTCTTAGTACCCTACCACCAAAAATATTTTGGCAAAATTGGATAGTCCACGAGTTCATCACCCTGATCGGTTTAGAATTACCGGCCCATTAACTCTTTAATATTTCATTATTACTCTTTTACTCTTACTTTTCTGACTTTGAATTAGCGAACACTCTGAATTTTGTATCTCCTTATCTTAATGGATGCAATATCCAATTGATTTCCGACTAATCATTATCAATTCTAATTTTCTAGAACAGAAAATGTTATGCGTGGATACCAAGCCGGGTCTCTTTCTTATGCGCATATCCCTACATAGAATCATCGTGCTTGAATATTTCATTGAATATAAATAGAAAAGAGACATTATGATAGAGTACGACCTAACCTAGGTTGCACCAAGTTCAATTATTCTAAAAGATGTGATATATGGATAGCTAGATAGTTATATCGTCATGTACTTCCTCATTGGTGTGCTCAGTCACTCTTTAGTCACATGCCACTTGTAAGCTCAGCCAAAGTGCACCCATAGCCTTGTTGTTGGCGCCTGCCCTGTGCATATGTTTCGAAAGAGAAAAAAAAATTCTCGTTTGGTAAAGTCAAGTTCAAGTCATTGTTAATTAGGGTGGTCGGCTCAAACAGCTTAACCTAAAGTCTCCTCATTCAAGCTTCATTAGCGCTTTCTTCAAATTGAAAACTGAAAGGCAGCTGAAAAAATGGAATTCCCTCATTCCATTACCTCTCTTCAAATCTCGTACATACTTGAGAGAATTGAGGAGTGAACCTACCTGCCAATTCTTGCTTCAACCCGACAATGACTCGTAAAAAATGAGGTAGTCAAAGAAAGTCCGAAAAGAGCCGGAAGTGAGTATCTATGGGATTGAGAATCATATCTTCTCCGACGTCTTGCTTCACTAATGGGTCTGAGAGGTTTTCTTCCGGAGTGAATTACATTACCTAGGTGAAACTCCTCTTTTCATTTCATCTTTTGCGAGAAAAAATCTCTTTTGTGCAATTCTAAATGTGAAGTAAGTCTCCCTATCTTACCGGTGAAATAGAAGACTAGAAATTCAACATATCCACTTTTTTCTTCTTTAATAACTGAGATGAATGAATATTTTTTTTACCATAAATGAAAATTTGTGGTGTAAGAGAGGCTTTTTCATCTATCTATTTGAAAGGATCCCCCCTTCTAGAGAGAGGGGGGGTGCCTAATTTGATTCAAGAGATGTTTTCGATACAAACAATTCATTATTTCCTTCCGATCGATGCAATGACTTCTTATTGGAAGGGGTGAAAGGATCGCAAGGGGGAGGCGGGCATTTTTTTGTAACCGTCAATACGTTGATGCTCACTCAGGAGAGAGGTTGTATACCAGGTTGGATGATCAGTGGTAGCTGCTATAAGCAGCTCATGTCTCGTACTACGAAGAAGAAAGTAGCAAGAATCTAGATCTCTTTCCTCACCGAGTTTGCCGGCCTGGGATGCGGATTCGAACCGCGTGGTTTATCGGCTGATCGATCTACCATTTGATCCCGCGGGGAAAAAAAGAGCAGGCGCACCCCGCTTTTGCAAAATGGCTTCTCGAAAGTTTTGATCATGAATCCTTTGAGGAGAAATGCAACTGGTCCGTGGATAATCTTCAACAGAATTTCGATCACGCTGCTCCTGAAGCTGTGGTTCACACTTCATGCTCAGATTTCTCCATCGCAGAATATAGTCCACCAGACATAATAAAACTCGAGCCTTTTCATTTGTGTTTCATTCCACCCTCGCCGTTACGCCAGCACTAAACTGAGAAAGCGGGACCAAGGTTTCCCTATGGCTTCTCTCGCTACAATGGAAATGATTCGTCAAGGAAGCGAAATCACAGTCAATGATCCGACTTGAGAAAAAAAAAACCACAGAGTGGATTGATCATTGATCCTTAATTTTATATATTATGATAATGAGAACCTTGTCCTCTTTATTCTCTCTGTATCTTCTTTTAGTTCAGTGTGTCAACATGTCGTTTCTTCCTTTTATACGTAACTTGATTTGTTCACTAGAGATAGTACGTACCTCTTTGAAGAATGAAGAAAAAGAAGGCGGATGAGGGGAGTCTTCTAGTTCTACCAACCACAACAGATGAATGAGAAGATAAGATGCACACAACGAAAAGAGAAAGAAGGATATGACTTTGCACCCTAGTTCCTGAGCTTAGGGTTCTCTCATTTCATTGTACTGAACTTGCCGTATCGGAGTCTATTTCATTGACAGGGAAGAACGAACCCTACCCTATCTCGAAGACTGCTTTGGCGGTGGGCATTTTTCTGTTGTTCTGTGTAAGCAGTTTCTTTCTTTTCTATGGCGCATTAGTGAAGCAAGACGTCGAAGAACATATGATTCTCAATTCCATAGATACTCACTTCTGGCTCTTTCCGGACTTCTCTTTGACTACCTCATTTTTCTCGAGTCATTGTCGGGTTGAAGCAAGAATTGACAGGTAGGTTCACTCCTTAATTCTCTCAATTATGTACGAGATTGGAAAGAGGTAATGGAATGAGGGAATTCCATTTCTTCAGCTGCCTTTCAGTTTTTAATTTGAAGAAAGCACTAGTGAAGCTTGAATTAGGAGGCTTTATGTTGGGCTGTTTGAGTCGGCCGCCCTAATTAACAATGACTTGAACTTGATTTTACCAAACGAGAGTTTTCTTTTTCTCTTTCGAAACATATGCACAGAGCGGGCACCAACCGGCTGTGGGTGCACTATGGCTGAGCTTACAAGTGGCATGTGACATCAAACTTTTTGTTGGAATATTTACATTATGTCTAAGATTTCGACTTTCAATAGTTACATACAAGTCTATAAAACATAGAAAAGCAGGATGCCCATGACGGGTACGTGTGGGATGAACCAAAGCCTCATCAAATTTTATTTTTCCATTAGAGGGAGCTCGTACATGTTCAGCAGTACCACCCGTGAATACTCCGCCAGTCTGAAAAGTTCTTAATGTTAGTTGAGTCTGTGGTTCCCCAATTGATTGACCCGCAATAATGCCTGCGGCTTCTCCCAACTCGACCATGTCACCATGAGTAGGAATCCGGCCATAACATAATTGACAGATCCAAGATGTATTCCTGCAATTCAAAGGAGTTCTAATATCTATTGGATGTGCTTGAAGAAAAAATAATTTTTTTTTTCTTTTTTCATTATGGAATGGAAACTTGCGATTTTTCAATATGGGTCGCAGTTTGATCCAACTAGTCTCGCTCGTTATTCACCCGGCGATTGGATTGAGATTTTCATTCGAAATCTTCTCCATCTTCAATAAGTTTTTCTATATGGGCCCCGGGTTTCCAATAGTGTCGCTTCTTAGTTGTCCACTAGGGTCCGCGAAATGAGTTGGCTTCTTCAGAGCTTAGTGAGGACTTTACTCATCTTTGTCGTTTAATTCAGGATCCGATAGAGGAAATAGGAACGGACTTGCCATGTAGCTAGTCTCTCCAAGAGTTTGACCAGATGGTTCTTGGGGAAGAAGAGGTGCTATACCCCTCTAACCTAGCTTCTGTCTACTCTGACCTGTTACAACATGATTTTCAGAGTTGGTATTGGGAGCAAGCTTTCAATTGGAGAACTTAACTTTATGGGTGAATCTCGATCTAGCTAGTGAAAAGTATTCAATAGATTGTGAACTGTATGCCCACGCTAGCAGCTTCCTTGATGGGACTGAGTCTTGTCTTGCTTATCCCCGCTAGGAAATGAAATAGGGCAGGCAGGCATTGGAACATCGCTTTCTTTCTATAGGCTATAGGCGCTCCAATGGTACTGACTGAGGTATGGCTTTTCCTTTTCCCGTCCCGGGGCGTGGTCTGTCTCATCTAAAGTCAATCAAATTCGTTCATCCAACCAAAATGGGATCCCGTACTAAAAAGAGAAAAGAATTCTATTCGATCATGTCGATAAGAAGCACTACTACTACTTGCTTGGATTTCCATCCATTCAACTTCCATTGAATGTAATATGTCAGGGTAGGCTTTCCTTTAGTTCAAAATTGGGATAGTTTTCATAAACCACCGTTAATACAAGAGAAGTCTCAGTATAGAAGTAGAAGCTCTTTATGAAAAAGAAAGATCAGGTGATGAAAGCATTCTCGTTGCTACAATTGGAGTTGACGGTTCTAGTTCTGTTACAGCCAGAGTTATTGCTGGAATAAGGCCTAGCATTAGGCTATGGGCAACATTTTTACAACTCTATCAAAATTTTGGACTATTTTCCTTTCCTTCATATGAAACTTTCCCGCTTTCTGAGCTTTGACTTTGAGCTCTCTAGGATCAAAAATCATGCATTGGATTGATGCCCGGGAACTCTCACTTCACTGTAAAGGTAAAGAGAGAAATCCCGATAGGGAGAGTGGATGTCACAGTATTTGAAGCAAGGGTCACACTAACTGGAATGAATGGACAGCTTCTAGGTTAGAGAGATCCTGCTTTCCTTCCTAGAAGAAAACTCCAAATGATGTTTCCAACATTTGGACCTTTCCTGACAGGAACTAGACTGAATGTCCTTCGTGTTAACGTGTTAACCACTTCAACTAGCGTTTTCACTATATCACTATCTCAGTAGAATAATAAGAAGACAGAAAACTTTTTGCTTCAAACATGTCAAAGTTTGTTCTAGTGTGAGATGAAGCAATCGACTTGATAAGAGAAGGTCTTGAGGGCCATATGCCCGATCGACACTTTCACCCTTGTCTAATCTCAGAAGGGCGGTGGTCACTGATATTGACCATTGTTTCAGGAGTAATCGAATAAGCAGGCACAAAGGAATCCGATTCTATCAGACTCAAAGTCTAAAGCGAAGTCTGAGTGATGGTGAAAGGGTCCGAATGAAGAAGTACCCGATCCTTTTGCTAGATAGGTCGAACCGACAAAGTAAGGTCGTTCGGCCTCTGTTCTTTGGTTTGTTCTATCCGTTTTCTTTGTCTTTGAAGCTTCACACTTTTCGACTCTTTCTCGTTCGGTTCGAGATGGCAACAAGAAAGGGATTAAGCAACTCCCACCTTGGGAACTGCAAGAAAAGTAGTGGTCCTCATTGCATCGATGATGGTTCCACGTATGCCGATCGGTTTCCTGTTCGTCTCTTCGGCACCGAGAGTCGACAAACATGTCTAAACTCCACTCTTTCTTACTGCCCAGGTAGAGTGGAATCGCATTAGGCATCCCTCTCGGTGAGATCTTCTAGTTCTAGGACTGCCTTCACTTCTGGCTTTGTCTTCCTTCTCTTCCTATTATATGGGGGACGAACTTCAGGCATGAGTAGCCCTCTCACAGACACGGCATTTCCATTAGAACTAGATGGTCTTGGACTTTTCGGTTGAAAAGGCAGGACTTCGTTCGAATAAGGAAATGAACTCTAAGTAAAGACGAAGTTCAAGGGGGCAGGATCCAGTTGACTACTACCTCTGCATAGTCTCGTAGGAAAAAAAAGAGGGAGCTATGCCCATTGTTAGTACTAAATTTTAAAAAACAATATATCTAGAGTTTAAATTTTAAGATGCTCTCCTAAGAAAACTAAAGAGTTATAGAAGTTTATTGGTCAAAGAGCCGATTTGAACCTACTTATATTAAAGTTGGGTAAAAAGAGCTTGACATTCTTCAAAATACTAGAGTGTTAAGCATTTTTAATGGAAAAATGATTGTGAGGAAGCCTTGAATTTAAGTGCTGCTATCAACTCCTTTGCTACGAAGCCCGTAGTCGTATGAGATCTTTTATATATTTAGGAATTAAAGAAGCTGTAACTATGAGTTAATTTGTTAAGATGGAAAGAAACAATATTCGGTCTATTATAGCAGCAAGGTGCTCCATGAAGCTGAGTTGCGGTACCCGATTATGGAAAAAATTGCCTTGCTTTCATCATCTTAGTACCACGACTATGAACGTATTTCCAGACATTTTACTTGAAGTCTGACCTAGTGAAGCTAGATCATAATAGCACAGAGACGAGGGCTGGCGAGTTCTTCTTGTCCTGTTTCAAAACCTTCGGTGTTTTCCCTCTCACCTTACCTGCGCAAGCCAGAGATCCGTTTACCTTAGCGTGTTCCTCTGCTAAAATCTTCCTATAGGTGTTCCTCTACTGAAACCTTCCTAAACGTTTCTCATCTTGTGTCTGGTTGTTCTACTGAGGAAATCTTCCTCTATTTTCTCACTAATCATTTATTCCTTGATTCACGCCATCACAATCTGCTCGTTTCTCACATCAGCACCCTCTTTAACTCCTCCATTAACATTGACATGGCTACTAATTGGAGCATTCCCCTTCCCACAGATCGTTCGATCCCTACCCAACTGAAATTTCTGTTGGACCAAAAAGACTCCATATACATATCCTAACATTTCATGAGATGCTTAAGACGAATTGCCGGTACTATTCATCAGGGGCAGAATGATCATTTATCCAGAAAGAACTGCAAATAGCTATTTTTCAAACATACAAACCAAACAGTAATTGAAGCTTATCAAGATCATTCTTTAATCGATGAAGCTTATCAGATAAGTTCGCTATCAACATAAATTGGATAAGTTGCAGTTGTCCCAAACATACCCTAACTTAATTTTTTATTTGTTTGAACATATTCTCTTATATACCTATAGTTTATGGCAAGTGATCATAAAATCTACCCTAGAATTTCAGAGATTGACTAGGCAAATTTATCATGAGACTCCTTTACAATCGCCACTATCTCGTCTTTGTATTTGGCATTAAAGGATAAGCTAATGCAAGAAGTATGACTAGTCTTCTCTAGCAAGCACTTTTTCAAATGTTTTTGAGATCTCCAGGCTTGAACTTCCTTAAACTTTTAAGCTCAACGCTTTTTATTAAACATTATTTATAAATTTCAAGTAACATGTCTTCGATGACAATAAGTCAGCTCATAATATAATCACTATACCTTCTACCAATATCTCCATGATGACATGATAGGAGGAAATGACTGCAAAAAGTACTAAAGACTGGCCGGCCAAAAATATGCATGATAGGTTGGCATAGACAATGATGAAAATAACCATGGTGTGTAGTGGTTGTCTCTCTCATCCTATGTGATCAATAGAGTGATTATTCGTTAATCTCATTTCCTCCTAATAACCCATACAAAGGGCCTACAGAATATGATAGATAATGTAATAATCAATTTTGTTAAATCGGATAAATATTTTGACTTAAAATGTACCTCAAATTTCACATCTCTCATATTGTAACCGGATCAATTCTACTCGTCAAATTAATCACTTCGATATAAAAAACTATATACAAATTATGAAATGATTAGAGGATATAAAAAATGGAAGTTATAAGTTTAATTAACTTAATTAACCCTTAATACTCCCTCTCTAATTTTGTGTTACTGTTCCTAACCGAACTATCCCCGCGATATTTACATTGGTTGGCGTCAAAGGGGGGAATCTCTTCAGAATCTTCAAATTTCCTATCCCAACCATTTTGGTCTTCCTCTGCATGAGAGTTCTCCCGATTCCTTCTCCCGCATCTTCTGCGCAATTCAGCACTATAGCAGAATCACAATTTACAGCACAACAGGGACTTGCGGATAGCCGACCACAACGATTCTGAGTTTCGGGCCGAAATTGGTAAGTGTGAAACTTTCATTCATGATATTTGAGACATTATTTTTTTTCCTCCTGTTCTATTTTTAGATTTATCATGAATCATGCATCTTCTCATTTTTGGTCGCCGTAGTGGAGATGACGTTGCGTCAAAAGCGACGAACAAAATTTCTGAACTTTCATAAGGATCTTATGCGAGAAATCAATTAGGATAAAAAATGACAGAAGTGATAACAATAAGAGGGAGGAAGATTTGACAGCTTTGGAGAAGTGTCGGGTTAAGCCGTGAAGCCATTTTAAGGTATGTTTTGGGTTAAAGCACTTTATAAGCTAAGATATTAGAAGATTGTAAGATATTTACAGATTTCATGTTATCTACATGTGGTGGCGAGCTCAAGGCTAGCGTGTGAAAACTAGTCGGGTGGTTTCGTAAATTCAGATAAGTTAATCTTATGCTAAGTAAACAAGAATGAAGAATAATTTGATTAATGGAAATTGCTTGAATCTTAAAGTGCGATTTTTATTCTTTAGATTATTAATATCAACATAAAAGTTATCGCAACATTCAACTAATTAACGAAGATTAAAAATCTAGCATGGCAACCGAAGTGACCAATTATATTTTTAAATTTTAGTAATCTTCTTTATTTCAAAACTTATGTTGATTATTTTAATTCTGTTAAATTTATAATATAATAAATTTTTCATATTATTAGATAGAAAAGATATGCACGACAGAAAATATATACTAGATATACATGAGATTTTTTATATGTATAATATACATGAAATGAAATATAAGCATAATATGAAAGATAGACACGAGATAAGAGATATGTATGAGATAAAAGATATGAATGACATAGGAGTTATGCATGATAAATAGTTGCGCACCAGAGTAAGAGTATATATTAATAGATGAACGAAGATGTCTCAGAAGAATGTATTTTATGAAGAATAAAATAACCTATATATGAATATTTGTATGAGCATGCTAAGAAGAGTTTTTCACCCATAATGGTATAGGCAGGAGATGCCTACGTACCGACGCGCGTAGCTTTCCTACAACCATAGACAAGTGAGATATTTAGATCACTGACCGTTGTGTTGATAGAAGAATATCGACCAAGGGCGAATAGACAAAGCTCACCACCCTAGAAAATTATGTTATTTAGATCATTAACCACAGTGTCAATGGGAGAATATCCGTCAGGGGCGAGTGGAGACCTTTCCACCCCAAACAATTATGATGTTTAGATCATTAACCATTGTGCGGACGAAATAACAATGTAATGGGTATGTTAGGTTTTATTGATGGTTATATTCAAGCAAATAAATGTGTATGTAAATAATATAAAATAAAAGTAAAGCTAAAACTAAAGCATATAGAAGTTTATAATATTTTTATTTAGTAAATATAATTGATACAAGCATTAACATACTGTACGATTTCTTATAGAATATGAAAAACCAACGTGCATAAAATGATACCCTTGGAAGAAAGTATTTTTATTGGAGGTGATTTAAATGGACATGTCGATAGAATTGTTAAAGATATCAGAAATATTCATGGTGGCTATGATTTTGGAGTGACTAATGAAGAAGGTGGAGTTATTTTAGATTTTGCTTTAACGTATGATTTTATTATTACTAATACCTAATTCAAGAGAAGAGATGAGCATCTTTTTATTTATAAGAATGGATCTAATAAAACACAAATTGATTATTTTCTTATGAGACGAAGAGATCATCAAGATTGTAAAGATTGTAAGGTCATTCCAAGTGACGTTTCAAGTACCCAACATCGATTACTAGTTCTAGATTTTAAGATGAAAACTTGTAAAATAAAGAATACTAGGATTCATCATCGTAGATTAGATAGGAAACTTAAAAGATCCAAATAAAATTATTTTTATGAGTAAAATTCAAGATTCTAAAATTTGGGATGTCCATGAAAAAGCAAATGCTTATGTGGGATCAAGTAATAAACTGATTTAAACATGCGATAAAAGATGTACTTAGAGATCAAAAGATAAAGTTTTTATAAATAAAAATAATTGGTGGTGGAATAATAATGTACAAGAAATGATAAAATATATGAATTTATGTTATAAAAATTATTTTAAATGCAAAAACTTAGAGAACCTGGAAAAAATATCAAACGATCCGTAGAGAACTAAAAGATCAATATGTGACGCTAAAATTTACGTTTTTAGTGATCTTTATAATAGTTCGAGATAATAAGGAGAGTGAAAAATATATGTATACACTAGTCGAAACAAAGAGAAAAAAATAAAAATTTAACTCAAGTAAAGTGTAGTAAAGATGAAAATCAAAATGTGTTTTTCTTAGAAAAAATATTCAACATCGGTGGGTGAGTTATATTGATAAATTTTTTAATGAAGTTTACGAAAATACGATCGACGCTTAGTGATCTTAATATTATTAATAATAATAAAATGTTTCATTTTTATTATCACATTAGTAAAAAAGAAGTTGAGGAGGCTTCAAAGAAAACCAAGAGTGGAAAGTCTGTAGGACTTGATATGCCAAGTGACTAATGAAGAAGGTGGAGTTATTTTAGATTTTGCTTTAACGTATGATTTTATTATTACTAATACCTAATTCAAGAGAAGAGATGAGCATCTTATTATTTATAAGAATGGATCTAATAAAATACAAATTGATTATTTTCTTATGAGACAAAGAGATCATCAAGATTGTAAAGATTGTAAGGTCATTCCAGTGACGTTTCAAGTACCGAACATCGATTACTGGATTACAGATTTTAAGATGAAAACTTGTAAAATAAAGAATACTAGGATTCATCATCGTAGATTAGATAGGAAACTTAAAAGATCCAAATAAAATTATTTTTATGAGTAAAATTCAAGATTCTAAAATTTGGGATGTCCATGAAAAAGCAAATGCTATGTGGGACCAAGTAACAAACAGATTTAAACATGCAGTAAAAGATGTACTTAGAGATCAAAAGATAAAGTTTTTATAAATAAAAATAATTGGTGGTGGAATAATAATGTGCAAGAAATGATAAAATATATGAATTTATGTTATAAAAATTATTTTAAATGCAAAAACTTAGAGAACTGGAAAAAATATCAAACGATCCGTAGAGAGACTAAAAGATCAATATGTGACGCTAAAATTTCTGTTTTTAGTGATCTTTATAATAGTTCAGATAATAAGGAGAGTGAAAAATATATGTATACACTAGTCAAACAAAGAGAAAAAAAAAATAAAAATTTAACTCAAGTAAAGTGTAGTAAAGATGAAAATCAAAATGTGTTTTTCTTAGAAAAAAATATTCAACATCGGTGGGTGAGTTATATTGATAAACTTTTTAATGAAGTTTCTGAAAATACGATCGACCTTAGTGATCTTAATATTATTAATAATAATAAAATGTTTCATTTTTATTATCACATTAGTAAAAAAGAAGTTGAGGAGGCTTCAAAGAAAACCAAGAGTGGAAAGTCTGTAGGACTTGATATGCCAATTGAAATGTGGAAATATTTAAGAGATTTATGAGTTTTTTTGCTTACTAAACTCTTTAATATTATTTTAAAAACTAAAAGATGCCGGATGAGTGGAGGAAAAGTATTTTGATTCCCAATTTTTAAGAATATAAGTGATGCACAAGAGTGTGCTAATTATAGAAGTATTAAATTGATGTGTCATACTTTAAAATTATGGGACAGGGTAATTGAACATAGGTTAAGACGTATTACAAAAATTTCTCATAATCAATTTGGATTTATGTCGGGTAGGTCTACTATAGAAGCTATACATTTATTGAGAGGTTTGATGGAGAAGTTCGGAGATAATAAGGAGGATCTACATTAGATTTTTATTGATTTAGTAAAAGCTTATGATAAGGTTCCAAGAGATATCCTTTGGAGAGTTCTCGAGAAGGAAGGTGTTGATATGACTTAAATTTAAGTCATTAAAGATATATATACTAGAGTTGTTACTTGTGTTCGAACTGAAGGAAGATTGACCAAATATTTTCCTATCTCTGTTGGATTACATCAGAGATCGACTTTAAGCCCATATCTTTTTGCTTTAGTTATGGATGGTCTTACAGGACATTTACAGGAGGATGTACCTTGGTGAATGCTTTTAGCTGATGATATCCCTCTCGTGGGTAAGACTAGAGAAAAAACTCAGAAAAAACTTGATTTATGGAGTCTACATTGGAGTATAAAGGCCTTCATTTGAGTAGAACTAAAATTGAATACATGGACTGTAATTTTAGTGGTAGTAGCACTAGCGACAGAAGTGTAACTTTGGGTGATCAAATTATTAAAAGGTGTGAACGATTTAGATATCTCGGATCTGTTGTTCAAAGCGATGGTGATAAAGATGGGGATGTTAATAGTAGAATTCAAGTTGAATGGTTGAAGTGGAGGAATGCTTCGGGCCTTTTGTGTGAAAGAAAAGTATTGATTAAACTGAAACGAAAAATTTATAAGATAGTGGTGAGATCTGCAATGCTTAATGGCGTTGAATGTTGGCCTTTAAAAGAGAAGCATAATATTAAGTTAATTGTTGCTGAGATGAGAATGATTAGGTGGATGAGTGGCTTTACACTTAGAGACAAGATGCGAAATGAATATATTGGTGATAGGGTTGGAGTAACTCTTGTGAAGGACAAAGTTAGAGAGAGTCGTCTTAGATGGTTTGGTCACATTAAACGTCGACCATCTGATGATCCGCTTAGGAGAGTATGTGTTTTAGATTCGACTTATGTTAAGAAAGGCAGAGGCAGACCTAGGAAGTTTTGGGCTTATTGTATAAAAAATGATCTTAATATATTAGAACTAAATGAAAATATGACACTAAATAGGATGCAACGGAGAAAAAGGATTCATGTAGCCAACCCCACGTAGTGGGACAAATGTTTTGTTGTTATTGTTGTTGTACTGTATTAGAAGTGTGATTACTCTTGAGTTATATTTACGTAACGCATTATGTTGATTTAAGTTAATTAAGGTTTGAGCTTTTGAACAAGATGAATATAAAATTAGCAAATGTGTATAGGAGATGAGAACAACAACCGGAAGGTTACAAATGTCTACTTGTTAATTGAATTTCTTACTTCAATGGCTCTTGCATGAATAATTGAATATTAAATTATAAATGAAAGAAATTAAATAACAGAGAAATTGATCTCCACCGTCTATTTCCGTCACGACAAAAGTAGTATTAGAGCAAGAGGTATAGTTTAAATAACATGAATCTTAATGAAAGACCCATTAAAATGATTGATTTAAATTAAAAATAATAGAAATTAAAAAAAAATGTAATTGAGTCAAATTAAATTATATTAAATAATATAATGCAATTTGTTATCTCAAAATTATATATGATCAGAGGAAAGAAGTTAGAGAAACTAATGATAAATTTAATACCCCAAAATATCACAATCAGTGCTTATGCATTTTATGATATGATGAATGTTGTGACTTATTTGAGTTAAAATAATTAATCTCAAGCTAGTAGTAGTGGAGCAACATCAATGGATAAGTACTAGAAAGACTTCCAAGATATGAGAACACCTTTGTTTCTAAAGCAAGAGGGTTAGTGCAAGCTGAAAGTTGACTATTGAGAGTGGAGAAGATTATTGATGGATTGTCATGTCCACCAAAGATATGAAACCTTGCTACTTTTGCTTTTGATGGGAAAGCTGAAAGATGGTGGCAAGGATAGATGCAGGAAAAGTTCGAAGGTAAAACCAATCACTTGATGTAGTCGGACGAGTTTGTAAAAACCTTCAGAGATTGATTTGTACCACTATCTATCAGGAAACAGATGCAAGATAAATTCATTAGGTTGATGCAAGAATATTGTTAAGTTATGCAATACGAAATGTAGTACACTATGCTATCGAGATATGCACCACAGCTCGTTCCAAATGCAGAGGAGCAATACCACAGGTTTCTTTCTAGATTGAATGATTCAATCAGGCAGCCACTAGTACCACATGAGATTGAAGAATATTCAGTGCAAATGGAGAGGGCTAGGTGGGAGGAGATTAATTTCCCACAACTAAGAAGATATGCATAAGAGAAAAAGTTTGAAAGAAGTGACGCCAACAGTTCATTTCAAAAGGAGAGTATAAAAGGAAGAAGATAAAGCCTTACACTGGTGGAGTTATTAGCCAGGCTAATAGCAGCACTATACAACCTCGTGTTAAGTGTGGAAAGCAATATCCTAGTGAATGTTTATTTGGGATGAAGGTGTGTTACTTATGTAGACAAATTTGGACATCGAATGAGAAATTGTACTAATTTTGTTCTGAGATCCACATTAGAAGCTCCCTCAGTAATGGATACAGCTAGGAGGAATTTTCGGGAAGTATCTACTTTTAGAAGTGGTCAACAGAGAATAATAGAAGCTAATACTGTGGCTCATAAAAAACAACCAAGACAGAAAATTTGCCAAAAAGAAACCAGAAGAGCATGTTGTCGTTGATATCGATACATTGATATGTTTTAATTACTATTTGAGAAGAAATCATCCTCTCTCTCTCTCTCTCTCTCTCTCTCTCTCTATATATATATATATATATATATATATATATATATATATATATATATATATATATATATATATTAACGATTGACTGGAGGCTATGATACGAGCTCCTAACCAACCACATGTGCCTAACCACTCGACTTAACCGCACATAGGCGGATTCGAACCCCCGAACCCAGGGGACCTAGAACTGATTTTTTAGATGTTAACCAAAGAGTCAAGAAATGCAGCACACACACACACACACACATATATATGTATAGTTGATGTGAAGTTCATGAATTTTGAGGATGAAAACTTTACCCAATTTCTTAAAAATAAGCATTATAGGTTGCTAGAGCATAGACAATGAAAAAGATAACCATACTGTGTACCGGCTCTCTCTCATCTTAAGTGATCAGTAGAGTGATTATTCCACAATCTCATTTTCTCTCAAGAACCCATACAAAGAGCCTATAATCTATGATAGATGTTGTAATAACGATTTTGTGAAATCTGGTAAAAATTATAACTTAAAATGTACCCCAAATTTTACATTCCTCAGATTTCAACAGAATCTATTTAATAAAATTCTACGCGTCAAATCGATTAATTTGATATAAAACATTATGTAAATTATAATAGATAGGAACATATAAAAATTGAATGTATAAGTTTAATTCAACATAATTAACCCTTAATTATCTCTACCTAACCCACATCATTATTCCTAACCGATCTACCCCCACGATATTTATCATGGTTGGAGTCGAATGGTGATCTTCAAATTTCATCCGCAAGAGAGTTCTCTAAATTCCTTCTCCCACAACTTCTGAGCGACTTTGCACTCTAACAAAATCACAATCTACAGCACAGTCGCAACTCGTAGGTAGCAGATAGCTACAATTCTGAGTTTTGAGATGAAATCGGAACGTGTGAAACCCTCATTCATGCTATTTGAGAAAAATTTTCTTCCTTCCTCCAATTTCTATTTTACGATTTGCCACAATTCATGTATTTATTTTCATTCACAGTCGTCGTAGCGAAGACAAAGTTGCGTCATCATCTACAAAATTCATTTTTAAAATTTCGTAAGTCTTAAGCGAGAAATCACAGAAGATAAAAAAGAATGAACTTATAAGAAGAAAAGACGATTTGGGAGCTTTGGAGAAGTGTTGGGTTATGCCGTGAAAATTTTTAAGGTATATTCTCGGTTAAATCGCTTTATGAGCCAATATATTATGAAATTCTAAGATATTTACAGATTTCAGGTTATTTACACGAGATAACGATCTCAAGGCGAGCGTGTAGAAGTTAGTCGTATGATGGCTTCATAGATTCAGGTAAATTAATCCTATGCTAACTTAAGAAGAATGAAGAAATAATTTAATTAATGGAAATTGCTTGAATCTTAAAGTTCAATTTTTGTTCTATAGGTAGTTAATATCAACATAAAAGTTACCGTAATATCCAACTAGTTATCGAAGAGTAAGAATCTAACATGACGATCGATATGAGCAATTCTATTACTAAATTTCAATAATCTTCTTTATTTTAAAATGTATGTTGATTACATTAGTTCAGTTAAACTTTATATTACAACATATTCTTTATATTGTTACATAGAAAAAATATGCACGACAAAATATATACAAAATATGCATGAAAGATATGCATGAGATGCATAATAGACATTATATGCATGATAGAAAAAATATGAATGATATAAGAGATATGCATGAGATAAGAGATGAATGGTATAAGAGATATATATGATATGAGAGATATGTATGATGAATAATTACACAACAGAGCAAATATACATGTTAGTAGATGAATGAAGATATCTCAGAAGAATACAAGTTATGAAGAATAAAATAGCTTACATATGAATGCTTGAATGTTTTCATGTGCATGTTAAGAGTTCACATCTTAGTAGTACAAGCAGGGGACGTTAGTAAACCCGCATGCGTAGCTTTTCAACAACCCTAAACAATTGTGATATTTCATCACTAAACGTGTGCTGACAAAGGAATATCGACCAAGAGCGATTAGAAAGAGCTTATCACCACGGATAATTGTTATGTCACTAATTTCTATGTTGATGGGAGAATATCAGTCAGGGCTGAGTGAGGAGATTTTCACCCGATAATTGTGATGTTTAAATTGCTAACCGTTGTACTAAACGGATAATATCAAACAGAGGTGTGCTAGGTTTTGTTGATCATGATCCTCAAGCAAACAGACGTGTATGTAAATAGTATGATCCAGAAGTAAAGTTAAAGTAAATAAAAATTTAGAATATTTTCATTGAATAAAGGCCATTAATATATGCTAAAACATGTATGATTTCTTATAGATATATGAAATAACAACATACATATTGAATTGTATTCATTGATTTATTGTAGTTTAGAAGTATGATAACTCTTAGATTATCTTTAGATAACTCATTACATTGTTTTAAATTTTTTAATGTTCTGAGCTTTTGAATAAGATGAATAGAAGATGAGCAAAAAGTGTATAGGTGAGAACAGCAACCGGAAAAGTACAAATGTCTACTTGTTAATTAAATTTCTTTCTTTAGTGACTCTTCGTGAATAATAGAATAATAAACTGTTAGTGATAAAAACAAAATAGCAGAGAATTGATTTCCGTCATCCGACTGTCTGTTCCCGTCTTGATTAATTTCAAGCTTCGAGTCGGGTCGTCATAAATGAGCTTCCTCAATGTTTATAAAGTAAATTTGAAAATGACAATGATAAATTTCCTTGGTTGATAATATGATCCCAATTTGGTAATATATAATTAACATCGTGAATATGATAGTATTATTGTTGGGGTCCATTAATGGCATATCGGCCTCGACAAAAATGGGGGAAAATTGTCGTTGCTACCGCTAGTGCGATGGTTGTCAAGTTGACATCTCCCAACTTGAGTAGCTTGAGGTTTGCCCAATTAGGAATTTATTCTTAATTCACCCAAGAAATCAAGCTTGAAGCTGCTCATCCTTGGCTTACACGTGCAAGGAGGGATTGTTTCTATCATCAGCCATTGGCTCTTCACCAGACCATTGAAAGTTGTCAATCAAAATAAATTTAATTTTTTTCTTATTTTTTTCTCTTTCTTTTTTCTTTTTTGCTTTATTCAACCTCTCAACTAAGTTCTTGGGTGGCAATAACCCTTCCATCATTATCGTGGTCCTTGTGGAAAGTGTTATATTTCATCATATCTCTCAAACAAGGGCACCTAAAATATTTATTTTAGATGGCCTCAACTAACTCAACCATGAATATCCATGGTGAAATGATGAGTACGGGATGAGAGTTTTTGTGGCGACCATTTTCCCTTTCATATGATTGTCACGGCTTTCAAACATGATTTTTCTTAGCAAGCAATTGGTGTCACTGTGTATGCCAAGGATGAAGAGCTTCAAGCCTTAGAACTTTGAAGCAATTATACTCAATCTCGTAGTTATACCATATAAGTTCACATGATAATTAGCAAGTTTGATTAACTAAGAGTCTTCAGCTATTGCAGGTTGAGTTCGTAGCAAAAAAGTCCCTCTTGAAGTCCTTGAGGAAAGGCGCCTTAAACTATAATCAGCTTTAGGTCTTTTACTTTGAGGACGAAACCTCATTATAAAGTTTCTCAACAACTAATTGAGTACTCGGCATATCTTCAACAAAGCTTATAAGCTTTTCTAAAGTCATTAAGCACTAATAAACTATATTACGAACATTCTTTCGAATAAAGTTAACAACATGTTCATTCAAAGTAGCAGGTAGGAGAATCACCTAAGGGTCCTTAAAGTTTGTTAAGAGCAACCTACAATTAGCACATTATTGATATCAAATAGCGAGATTATATACTAAAATTATGCTACGTGGACAACTAGGTTAGTTCTACCTCTAAAGGAATGAAGACGAGAATTTAAAATTGCCTGTGGCCTCGCATCAGTGACTTCTTTGGAAAGTGAATTCGTCATCTAAGGCCCACTTTGTTCTAATCACATTTTTAGCTGGTAAGGTTCAATCTTCTCTACAGGTCCGGGCAGCAAATCTTCTCTTATGATGTCGATCAGACTCTTCCCCAAAAGGACCTCCTCCTAATTGTGGACTCCATAGTCTCAAGCAACTGCAATTTGGGCGTAGTTCTAGGGATTGGATTCAGAAAACCATGGATCATTCCATTGAGTCTCAACACCATCTTAGTTTGCTACTAAGTTATCATCACAATGTTGATTCTCCATGTTCTCAGAAATAACATTGGTAAGGATCTCTCTTTTTTTTGTTAGAATCATTTGCAAATTTTTGTATGTACCATCTAGTTCTTATCATATATCCAAGCTTACCAAACCTTTTAGGAAATTTTATTATCATCCATGGACTATAGGAGAACCGTACTAACATAGGAAAAAAAGGGAAGGAAAATAATGTTGGGTAAAGAGAGTGAGTAAAATCTAGTGTGAGGCCCAAAAAATAATACAATAGAAGAATGTGAAACCTTTGGCATTTTGTGAAATCCTCTATTAAAAGCTGGGATTTGGGACCTTAAGTGTTGCATAATTAGTTATACATGTAAATGGAAATCTATAAAATACAAGAGGTGTGTAACCTATATATAGACTTTGACTTTAGACTAATAGTTAGTTGTCATACTTGGGGAAGTCCCTAGCTCTATTGGTGGTACTCGCCAAATAACTCTCTCAGCTTGAACTATCAATGTACAGTCGATCTGACAAGCCTATAAGTGATTTTATGCTTGTTCTTTTTGTGCTTAGTGTATGAGCCTAATATATATTACCTTTAGTCATCTACTAAGTAGGCCTTAATAATGGCAAACAGGTGGCTTTAACCAGGCTAGGCGAGTCTTGACCTCAGCCTGAAAATTTCATCCAGAGGCTTTGGCTAATAAGCTCTTCTCTGGTCTCAGCTAGTGAATCCATCTACTTTTCTTGACTTAGTTGAATTCACCCTTAGGGAATATAGGATAGACTATCAGATAAGTCTATCGAGGAGAAAATTTTAGAAATTTGACTTGTATGAAGAGATTAGGGAGTAATATTCCATCCCTAAAACATCCCCTATGCCTTCTCTAATCTTTAACGATGTTTTAAGAACAACCAGAACAATTATAGAGTTGTGGCAGTTCGCAGTACTATTTATACGTGATAAAACTAAGCCAAAAAAAAACTACCACAAATCAATAAATCATACAGAAACATGCTGACTACTATTCAGATGAACTATTTATAATATTGATTCAGAATTTCATTCTTTCAAAAATGAACTGAGCTAAGGCATTCCATCAAAACAGACCAAAAAAGAAATACAACAATTAAACAAAATAAGTACCTTCAATGAGGGAAGTCAACGAAATAACAAGGGGCAATGTTTCAGCTATTTGCTCATTCCCTATATCCAAGGCCAGTAAGTTTTGGAGAAAAGGAAGGAAGCATCTGGAGCTTGCAAGTGACTGCTGAACATTCTTGCTAGGTAAGAATTCCAAATAAAAATAGTGGCATGAAAGGACCCAATAGATATAAGAAGAGCTTACAAAACTACTCGTGAACGTGCATGTACTTCATTGACCGTTTAAGTCAACTTACATTAGTGTGAGTAAAATAAATTCTGTCATTTTATAATTCCTTCATCATTTTAGTATCAATTGGAATTTCTGTCATTATATTTTTATCTGCAGATTTTTTTTTATTTAAGTGTATATATGTGGAATAGCCTCAACTGAGATTCTAAAAGTTTTTCTTGCTGCTAAATTGAGAACCATTTTAATTAGGTGGTTTAGCTTTTTTTGGTTTTTGTTTTTTTCTCTCTTTGTACACTCAACATGACTTCATCTACGTCTCCTCTTTTACCCTTTCAACGTATAAGCCATTCAGCCTCCTGTCATGTCAATGTTCATGATCCCCATTCCACTAAAACCTTCAAACCAACAACAATTCAATTTCTTTCTCTAATTCCCAAACAAATGAGAAAAAATAGCAAACAGTCAAATACCATTCTCTTTCTCACCTACTAATAGCATTTCCTCCAACTCATGCTTAACCTTTTACAGTCGCCATTAAAGCCATTGCCACAATCAGGATACATCAGCATTTAAAATTTTTCTTAATGTTAGTTTACAAAAAAAGTGAACCCAACATTACAAAAAAAAAGGCGATGAAGTACATTTGAGGGTGTAATGTTTTTAATGCAGATCTTGCTCATTATATATAAGTCGTGCTATTTTGCAAGACACAACATATTAAGTAAATTTGATGCAAATGATGAAATCTAATGAATTATAGCCTTCTATTAGAAATTTAAGAACATGAAACTCACACGTCAGATTTAAATCATATGCAAAAGAAATGAATATATATTAAACCAAATCTAATAGAACTTGATTCAACTTAAAGCAAATTATTACAAAGCAGCAGAAGATTAAATTGAAAAAAGAAGAAAAAGAAATGGCCACAAATATTTATTGAAAAGGCCAACTTCATAAATATATAATCTTGACCAATGTTAGGTAGCTTAAAAATAAAAAAAAAATATTCAAATGATCTATTGAAATTCATAAAAAATGATAATAATAATAATTCCCAAGAAATAAAAAATATATATATTATTAAAAATAAATTAGGTCCTTAGTTTTTGTATTGTTGGACATTACGGCTGATATATTTTAATTTGGGATGATGCACTCGCCCCAAAAAGCATACTAGAACATGTTTAACCTAAGGTGCATCGACATCTCTGTTGCTTGGTAAAGCAATGCTAGGCAAGGAAATGTACCATTTACTCCTTGTTAATTTCCAAAGCGTTCAATCGTATTAGGTTGTCAACTACTTCAGGAAACATGACAAGATAAGAGACTAATATAATGCACTTTCCAAACAACTTTAAAAATAGTATACTAACATCAAAAGGGCAAGGTCTCCATTAATATTCCAAGCTAAATTTCTCAGCTAATGAGTTCATCTTGAGCTAGCCCATAGAAAAAGCGCTAAAAATAGTTTCCAAAACAAAGTCATAGCCAAATGCTGCTAATGCAGTGCACCATAGACCAATCGCAGGGCCTATGACAAATAATTAATAGTTAAAAAATATGTTTATTATGTTATTTTTCTTGTCGATTTGTTGTTTGGAAGAACAATCTGTATTGTTAAGTCATGCTTTGTATTCCTAGGTCATGCTAGTATTATGAGTTATGTAGGAGGCCTGGAACATCATCAGACTTTCAAATGCACATAGTTCCATCATCAAGTCACATTATGCAAAGAGAAGAATTTTGGAGATCCCATACAAGATCATGATACAGAGAAGTTTGAATTAGGTGTTTTTTAAGCATCCTGCTATGTATTTTTAACATCAAAGGTAGCTTGCGGATTTCTCACCTTGTTTATGCAGATGACCTTATCATTTTTACAAACACTAATAAACATTCTATCAGAAGACTTTGGAAGGTCATTGAGCATTTTGAGGCTGCTTCAGGTTTACAGTTGAACATGGCTAGATGCAATTGTATTTGTGCTAAAGTTATCCCTCAGTTTAAGAGGAATTGGATTGCGGACACAACAAGCTGTTCGAAAATGGATTTACCCTTAACATATCATGGTATTGCTATCGACAAAGGCAGGAAAAAAAAGATGTTTAAAAGTTTACTTCTGAAGATCCTGTCAAGGATTCATTCTAGGGAGAATGTTTTCTTATCTCATGGTGGCAAGATTACTCTTTTTAACAGCATACTCGCCTCCATTCCTCTCTATACAATGCAAATTTTGAAGATGCCTCAGGGGACCTGCAGCAGACTAGAAAAGTTGTTTGATAAGTTCTTTGATCAGCCAAAACATCTTAAGATGAACTGGACCTCTTGGGAGAAGGTTTGTAAACATGTGAATAAAGGTGGCTTGGGTTTTAGAACCCTTATGATGAAGATGAAAATCAATTTTATGAAGCTTTGGATTAAATTTAGGAGTTCTAATTCTCTTTGGGCTCAGCTTTTGAAAGCTAAATATTTTACTGACTCGCGCCCTCTATCCATTACCCCCAATGTGAAGGACTCTGGGATCTGGAAGGAGATGCTGAAGGTGGCTAAGGAGACTGAAAATTTGATGACTTGGGAGTTGGGACAAGGTAATCTCAGTTTTTGGTATGATGAGTGGACTGGGCAAGGGGCATTGGCTGATCAGTATGGTAGTCCTATGGACATTACTCTCAAAGTGGCTGACTGTTGGAATGAGAATGGCGGGGATGTTTACAAGCTGCAACATTTGGTTGGGGAACAGGACGCTGTTTTCATTGCCAAGATTCCTATTATACAGCAGGGTTTGGATAAGCCTAGAATCAAAGGACCTTTTGGGAATTCTACTTCATAAATCTTTGCTAATTCCCTTATTATGGAGCAAGCTGGAATGAATCTGAGATGGCGGTGGAGTAAATTGCTTAGACCTTCTCAATCTTTTTTTCTTGGAGACAATTGCACAAACTCCTTCCCAGTAAATTGCTTAGGCTTCCCTCTTGTTGCTTGCTTTGCAAATGTGAGGAGGGATCTCTTAACCATTTTTTTTTTTTTATTTCAAGTTCTCTTTACAGCTTTGGTAGCAGATGGAATCATTGCTGAATAAACCATCCTCTGGTCCTTATGCTAATATTGATGACTGTTTGCTGGATTGAGACCTGATGGCAAATGTGGTGTATAAAATTATACCCATTATCGTTTGCTGCTTTATTTGGATAACTAGAAATGAGGTTAAACATGAGGCGGCTACATTGAAGGTGCAAAAAACTTTGTCATATCACTGCATTCCTCCTAACGGTTCTAGAATATGGGGCCACCAAAATGATTGCTGAAGGGAAGTTGTCACTGCTCTACCACAAATTAAATGTTTCAATTCCAACTTCTATTACACCCAGGTTCAAGCTGTTTAGGCGGACTGCACCTAAGCATAATCGGGTTAAGTTAAATGTTGATGGGAGTTTCAGGAATTCTACTGCTGCAATTGGAGAAGTATTTAGGGACAACTTTAGTCACTGTTTGGTCTGGTTTGCTGCTCCTACCCGTGCTGTTTGTCCCCTTAGTGCAGAGGCAGATGCTGTTCTTAATTCTCGTGTATCAATGCTTCAGATGGAAGAAACTGCAGGTTGAAATGGATTCAAATTCCTTGTATAGATTTTTGTATTATCAAATTGAAGAACCTTGGTTCATTCAAATGCAGCTGAAGAGAATTCATGTACTGGCTCAACAGTTTGATATTAAATGAATTCATATCTTATGAGAGGCGAACCAACCAGCCATCTAACTGGCTCTTCATGGTTGCACTACCCAGAAGGTTCATGTTTCTAAGTCTCTACCTTCTGCTCTTTTTATTTTGTTGCAAGGTGATATTTTGCCCATGTCTTCTGTTAGATCTAGTAACACTTTTCAATTTATATAATCCTTTTCCTTCAAAAAAAAATGATAGAGAGGAGTTAAGCAAGGCTTCTTATTTGACTCCAAATCACATGGAGACTAAACAAGAGATATATAAAAATAACATTTAGCAAAAAGGGACAGCCATGAGAAGTTCCAAGTCAATCAAAGGCAACCAAGAAGCAACATCAGCACACTCTCCATGAACAACAGAATGATCATGCCATGTCAATCCCCTTGCCAACACAACATAAAAACATGGAACAACCTCCTAATGTGGGATTTCGAATTTCAAAGGCCAAACCTATTAAAAAATCATTTAAAAACTTTGTAATCATTGTAATGGAGAATTATCAATGCTTTCTCACACTTCTCTTTTCCTTTGAACTTGGTGGCTGAGAGACATCTCATTTACAAGGACACAATTTGGTGCAGTTTTTATCTAAAGTTCTCAATTGAAATTTGTATTTGCTTCTCCTGCATCTACTAACGTCTTAAGATGAAGAAACCTAGCGATGTAATTCCAAGAAGTTCAAAAAAATGAGACCATATCTCAAATCAAACATACAAAGTTTTCAATATGCAGGCCTTGCTTTTGCTTCAAATTTACCTCCTAAAATCTCTTCAAAAATATTTCATAAACACCATAACTCAACTACAAGCATCTCCACATCACTTTCAAATATTTTCAAACATCTACCATGAGAAAATTTTAAATAAATATAGCTGTGCCAAGACGGCCAGATTAATATTTTTCATAAGGGGCAATTACATACATAGCTTACGAGACATTGCTATTTACAAAACTAGCACCCTATTTAATCTATTTTTTTAAATTCTCACTCAAATATCAAATCAACTATAAAATCTCAACCCATATTTTTATTTTATCAAATTCTCAATCATTTGATTGTGGCACACATAAATGCATCCGTTCGGTAGTTCAGAAAAATCATCAGGGTGCAAGATTTGCAAAAGCATTACTTCTGGTGTTGCGTATGTAATTATCTTTTTTAAGACTTGCTATTGATTTTGCTTTCAATTCACTAAATTAATTAAATACGTGAATAAAAGTCCCAGAATCTCTTGGTCACATATAGAAACATTTCTAACTCATCATCATGTGATTTCAACATGAGACGAATCACCATTTGCAAACACTATATTTATTAAGGTTACCTCAACTTCTTTGCCAAATACAAAGTCAACTCATTTGACCAACCGTAGCACCTCCACCCTCACTCCTACATGCTATCCAACAGCAGTTTTAGTAATTCTAAGAAATATTAGACATCCCATACAGCAAGCATAAATCTTGGGGCACTAAAATCTAAAAGTGGAACTGGTAAGGGAGAAAACACCCCTTCAAAGGAGCACTTTGCATAAAGAAGTTACTCACGTTGCTAGGGGTAAATCTTAACTTAATATATTTTATTATCCTTCTAATGAATCATTTTTTTATGAAATGGTGGTAAGTTTATATCAGCTATTCCAAGAAATTATTGTGTTAAGTTCAATAGTTAACTCCACATACTTAGCCTAGACATCTATCTTTTACCTGCAACTACAAATAATAATTGAATGGCATAATTTTAGTGAGTTGTGTGTTTTGGAAATTATTTTGTTCTTTTCAATTTTGAAAAATTTTTCCTACATTTGCCACTTATATAATTACAAAACGAAATATTTTGACATATTTTGAGTTAGCCGAGCATATATGCTTGTCATTTCAAGCATTTAAGTGTTACATTTCATTATAATTCAATACTCACGCATCAATTTACACAGATTTTAAATAAAATATATTTTGCTTGCATAGCTACATGGCTACACTTTACAAAATGGCACCAAAATTAGCATCCATGAAAAAAAAAAGAGTTTGTCTAAATCGAAAAAGACTTGAGCACTAAGGCAAATGTCATTAAGCTAAGTTAGACCAAGTGCCAGACACTTTATGAGCATATTAATAAAAAGCAAACCATTTTAGATACCATATTGGCCTAGATACCAGATGTCTTAAGCACCAAACCATTCAGTTAATCCTTACCCAACCCATCTCTCTTAGAAATAACCTTGGAAGAATCATCACAATAGAGCTTTTTTAGCTAATAGCAATGTGCATAAAGGTAAAGTCAACCAAAAAAAATAGAGAGAACATCACTTATCATACTAAGAAATTAAAGTAGAAGATCCTACTTTTGAAGATGTCCATAACCCCACCAAAATACTTAGATTAACCTATGGCAAAAGCTCGTTGAGTGATATCAAATGGATTTTTATCAATAGATGACGTTTGTTAAAATAAAATTGATTGTTTAAGCAAGAATTGCAGCCTAATGTGTCGGCAAAGGAAGAAATGCAATAAACACTAGTTATGATCTCGTTGGAAATTAAAAAAAAAAACAAATGTCATTTATCAAAGGCATCATATTTAAAAACTAAATGATGAATGACGACACTTAAACAGATAGTACATAGATGGGAGAAATTAGTGGGCAAGATTAGTAGTACTAATATTGATTGGCAACTAGAAGATAAGCTTGTGATTACCCATATGTGAAGCTACATAATTTGCAGTCCTTTTGTGCGCATTTCATTATGCCCTTTTTAAAAAAAAAAAAATTTTAAACTCGTCACTATCAAGAACACAATTCATTATTTTTTCTACCCACAAGTTTACTTGATGTAGTTCTTCATGATGATCAAAAAAATTAAGTTAAAATTTGACTCTTAGAAGAAGACATAAGTTCCAGTGACAGACAAAATTAGAGAGTAGTCTTAGATGGTTTGGTCACATTAAAAGTCGACCATCTGATGATCCAATTAGGCAATGGAGAAAAAGAATTCATGTAGCCGACCCCACGTAGTGGAATTAAGGTTGTGTTTGTTGTTGTTGTTGTTGTTGTAGAAGAAGACTAAAGTTCAAACAAAAGACCAAAAAATAGATCCAACAAAAAAGACATTACACTCATCAATATCAAAAACACAAACCATTATGTTTTGGACTCAGAGACCTGCTTGATATAGTACTTCATGTGGATAAAAAATAAATCAAGTTAAAAAACCAATCCTTAGAAGAGCTAAACTAAACTCCAAGAAAAAGACCAAAAACTAGATCCAACTCAAAAGCCCAATCAAAAACCCAATAAACAGCACATAATTTGAATATTATGAATGCAATTTATATTTTATTATTTTTATATTTTTATTCCTCACCTAGGGCATGTATGGCTAGCATGACATGAAGGAAATATTGTAAATTAGTAAATGGAACCCCTATATTAATGGCTATTAACCCTCATTTTTTCCCACGTTATCATCTCAAATATTTTCAAGTCTTAGCCCAATGTCATATAGTGACTATAAAAGATAAATTCCTTTATAACATCAACTATTTGTTTGAGGACAGAATTACTCTTAAAGTTTCTTTGGTGAAATAAGATGGTTTTCCTTATTTCTTTTATATTTACTTGTTACTTCTAAAACTGCTGCTATCAACTTTCCTTATGCTTCCCTCCATATCCCTACATCTTCTAAAGACTAACCATAACCTAATCAAAACCTCACAATCCTTTGAAAACCCTACATCTTATATGACCAACCATCACCTAACCAAGTCCTCAAAATCATTAAAAAACCTTGCCTATACCTGTGGACCAATAGGCGGTACTAGGGCCAAATCTCGGTCCCTACTAAAAACACACATAAAATCCACCAAACCTATTCATTTACTCTAGATCACAAGTACGCATTCCAAGTTAATATTCCACAAACCTTCACATCCTACCCCACCTATAACCCATTCCCCAAAGTAATCTCAAATATGGATAATTATTGGCATTCCTACTACTATACCCCTCCAAATCTCTCATCATTCCACCATAAACTCTTAAACAATTCATTAAATATTAAACAAAATATCAGTAAACATTTTCCAGCAATCATCACAATAGCTAAAACTAATTCTCCTAAAATAATGCTCAGGTTATCACAACCATTATGGAGTCCAACCTCTTGAAATAATAAAGATCATATGTTTCAAATGGCATTAAAAAAGGCATATATAATACCATGAAAAACCAAATTATTATTTCTAAAAAAGGTGATGAGCAAGAGCATGAGCACATTGAGGAGATCAATAATACACTCTTATTTGATGATAATTTAGAAAAGAGTAGGGGCCCCATTTGATCGTTATGAAGCTTTTGCTATTACAAAGGCTGATGTCAGAGATTAGAGAAGGAACATTTTTAGCATATATGTTACATGCAAAGATAGGCATGACTAATAATTGATGAAAGTAGTGCAATGAATATTAAAATTACCCACACACTAGTGAGGGCAACTTTAAAAACTTTTTCATATATAAAATCCTTTCATGTGAGTTGGGTGAACCACATATTTCTTGTAATCACTAGTAGCATGGTTCCAACAAAATTGAGAATATAATGGAATCATGTTTTCTATAATGTCCATCCTATGGATATAGTCCATATACTATTAGAATATACTTGGCTATTTGATATAAATAAAATATATTATGATATAGGGAGCACCAATATAATTAAATATTCACACTTCTTATTTACAGCCTACACATCTATAGAAGGGGCTTAAGATTCATTTGATGAGGATTGAACTACCATTTATTAAAGAGTCCCATCATAAAAGTGACAATGTAACTAAAAATTCTACCACAAGTTCTGACATTACTTTTAATTGAGTTTTTTTCATTAGCTTTTGTAGAGTTCTCTGATCTATCATATTTTAACCTTCGGCATTTGAAGGATGCGATGCACCTACATTCACTCAAAATTATATATCTCTTAAGATCTCAAATTTAATAAATGAATGTCCTGATTTATGCCCAAATGACTAGCTTAGAGAGCTTCCTCCTATGAGTATGATACAAATATGCTTTAAATCTAGGCCTTGCTCGATAATTATCAAATCTCTCACACTATAATATAAACCTATTTGAGCATGTTAAACAAAAAAAAAAAAATTAATGAGCTCCATAAGAAAGTAGTCAACTTAATCTATGTATTATCTCAGCCTTATTGACCCCTAACTAAAAATGATACACCATGGAGGATATGCATTGCTAATAGCGATATCAACAGGATCACAAACAAATATTGGTTCCCCACACTTACAATTGATATATATTGAATCAAATCTCAAGTGCCACATATTTTACAAAGGTTAATCTAAAAAGTAGTTACAAGTGGAAAACAACCTTTAAAACCCAAAATGGACTAAGAGGTCATTTGGTTTAGTGATCTTGTGATGTATTGTAATCCTTTTGCAGGGATTTGACACAATTATATTTGGTATGAAGAATTACAAATACAATGTAATGCGAGAATGAATTTAAATTTTACAATGTATTTTATTTTGGTTAAATTTAAATTTGAATAACATCGTTCAATAAAATATAAAATAATATCAACAAGCTCCCGCCGCCATTGAACCGCCGCCCGTCGCTGCTGTCGGCCGTAGCTTTACCCTCACGCCGTCACTTCCGCTGGCCGCCTTCGCCTCTGCCTGCCGCCCTCATACAATCGCCAACCGCCTACCGCCGATCTTCCGTAGTTGTCGGCCGTCCTCCACCACCAATCTTCCATCGTCATCGGGGCCTGCCACTGCTAGCCTTCCAATTTACTTCAAACCAAAGAAAAAAATTTAAAACGCTACGTTTATTTACAGTAAGCCAAACTCCTCTGAAGTATTTCAAATACATTGTAATCGTAGTACTCTGTAAACTATTTACATTGAATTTCATTTTTATCAAACCAAATAGCCCCTAAACGAATGGATTACAATACACTTTGAAACTATCTATTATACCATGCATATCTAATGAACATTATGTTAAAATTATTTACTGGGATTTTTTTAATTAATATTTTCATATTAATTTTTAGAAAAAGATTCTTCATCTTAAATTAGTTTTGAACAAGCCTAAGAAAGAGAAATTATATCCCAATAGAAAAGTATACATTAATAAGTCAAAACATAGCATTTCTAGGATTTATCTTATTTACTTCTAGACTCAAGCTTATTAAGGTCAATGTCATTACTAATTGACCTACTTCGATATATATTCATAGATATCAAAAGCATGCATAGCCTGGCACATTCTACATGAAGTTTATTTGACGCTTCAACACTATAGTAGGTGCAATTACTAATATTACAAAAAAAATTAAGTTTATATGATTACTAATATTCAGGGAGCACTTGTTCACATCAAAGTGCCCATGATCTCATCTCATGTTCAAAATTTTTTTTTTAATATCAACTAAAATTTTGAAGTTATAGATGATGCCTCGAGATTATACATTGGAAGCACACTTAGTTAATAAAATCAACCAATGGCATACTTTAAATAAAAACTGAATGATGCAAGAAAAAATTTCTGTTTAATCAAAAATTCTATGCAATTATAGACATTACTTATTACATAGGAATACATCATAACACAAACCATCAAGCATTTAGGTCTACTAACTCCCAAAGTAACATAGCCATAGACGTGCAAAAGGATAAAGTTTTTACAGGACTATTTTTTTGATCCCAAACACAAATTAGGTATTGAGAAAAGGCCTATAAAAGCACTATCTAGGGTTATATCAGCCAACACTTCTTTACTTCTTCAAACTAAGGAGACATACTTTATAATTAATCACGATATTTCAGTACATTCAATGTGTTTTACTATATCAATAATATATCTATATCATTTTATATTTGTAGAACTGTTATAGGTGCATCGTCTAAATTGAATATTTAAAATATCTCAATATCAATATTCTTTTTCATGTATGTTCATGGGTATCTTAATATTCACCTGCTATTCAAGTCAGCATATTATGTATACATTTACATTGTGCATAATAGTAGTGTTTCTAAAATATGTGTTCACCACAAATGATATGACCAACATCTAAAAGAGCATTTAAATTATAGTAAATTAGTGCAAACAAATTTCAATAACAGTCGATATATTATATTTTGAAGAAACAAAAGCTATTATAACTTAAAAGAAACAATACTCACCTAATAGTTTTCATCACTTATTATTTATGTTGAAACTCCTTCAATTGAACATCTATAATATAAAAGTTTCATATTAAGAAATTTAATTATGATTTGTCTTAATCATGCTTGGATTGACCTTGCACCCCTTTTTGCACACAAGGCGCACCTTCCCATTGCTACTTTCTTCCTCACTTCCCTCTTTCAACTTCAATCGTAAGTTCTATGGTCCTTGTAGAGACCTAACGCCTTGATCGATCTTGTACTGCTTGCACTGGCTCGGATAGACCCTTCTTTCTTCTCCTCCTGTCGGGCCCTCCTCAACATCCACATTCCCGTTGAGCCTCATTTGTTGTATTCAAATGTGTTGTACAGCCCACAAGTATGCTCACGCTCATGAACGGAGTTGGCATCACCCTCATCTTGCTCTCTCTTCCTCTCGACTGTCTAGTTGCTTCCCAGGATGTCAAAATTGCTCTAGTTCAAAACAGACGTTTTGTTTCTTCTTATAAAAGTGAAATATTTGCATCTCTTGCCTCTCCCATTCTATACAAATCCTTTGTTGTAACAGTGACGTTAATAAGAAAAATATCGGGTGTTACAATTCTCCCCACTTAAAAAAATTTCCTCCTCAAAATTAGCAAATCTATCATAAGTCTTAAATCATTGCAGTAAACACTTGAACTATCCATAAATTTTCATTAAGAAGTCTAGATCTCATTCATTACAATGAGTAGATGATACAATAAACAAAAGGTATCATACAAGATAATTCAACTAAACTTCCCCCATCACTTGAAATAAGATAACCAAAAATGATAACATCACATCTAAAACAATATAACATTATTAAAATAACACACAATCACTGTAGCAACAGTACACTATAAAGATCTCTACAATATAAATGAAAAACAATACTCATTAAACCCTTTAGCATCAGCATCTGCAGCAATAGGTTCTTCAGGCTAACTACGAATAAGAGATGTCAAACTAGCTAAATCTTGATTGAACTTGAGAAATTGAAGCTGGAGACTCTATCCTTCTTTGCTCACCTACAATCTTCTCTAAAGGAACACCGCCTGATTTCTATTCTTCCAAGGTTTTCTGGGCAAGTGAAGAACAGTATCTACTAATATGACTAGGCTGATAACACTAGTAGCATGTGTTGGAGCCATCAAATATTAACCATTATGTTGCCTTCTATATTTAGCACGAGTGATGACAATACTCATGAGTCATATCTCTACTAAATCCACTTGAGTTAAACTTGGGCTTCTTCTCAATGGATCCATCTGATTGATCTACGTGCTCTCCTTCATCAATACTTTTTCTCGTGTATCTTCTTATGTTCTGAGAAAGCTGATAAACAATCTCTGCTTGTCAAGCATGTTGTATGAACACTAAATAATCGTCAATTCTCAATGGCACCGACAGTTGTCAATCGACTCTTTTAATCTCGAAATGAATCTGTAATACTTTTTTTCTGCAATAGCAATCAACTGTGACGCATATCTTGATAGTGCAATAAATTCTACTTCGTACTACATAATTATCTTCTCTCTTTGTATCAACAAGATTAATTTGTCTTGCATATGTCTCCAATCAGATATGGGTACAAGTACCCTAGTTTTTCATGATGCTATCATCACCACCACTCTTTAGCTACTCCATCGAACTACTTCTCTATTCAACACAAAAGTAGCTAATGAAACTCTTTTTTCATCAGGATACACCATACTATCTAATATGTTCTCAATAAGCACCAACCAATTCTACACTTTAATCAAAACTACAGTTCTTTTAAACAATGATGGACGCAGATCTTGAAATATCTTTAGGTACTTATCCACAACAACCGTCTCATTCCCACCAAGCTACGATCTGCACTCCTGAATCAACTATCATCATTGTCATCATCTAGGTTAGGGCATTAGTGTTCATTTATAGCAGGATTCACTTTATTTTCTAACAGACTCCCTTATTCTATAATCTTGAGTTCTTCCATTTTCTTGAATGACCTTAATAACTTAGAGTTAACTTAATTTTTAATTTTATTATTATCAAATTTTTTTGTGATTATCTTATAGACTCTTCCATCAAGATTGAACTAATTAATGCTAAATCTTGCTCCGATATCACTTTTGGCACAACGTAATTCGGGACAAGGAATTAATCAAGGCGGGTTTCGACAATCGGACGATAAAAATTAAGTTTTTTTGTATTCATTTTCTACAACCAATTTTTAACAAATGAAAAAGTCAGTACAAAAAAAAAATTAAAATAGATAAAAATTTATCTTAGGTCAAGTTATTCGCATCTTCTATAAGTATTTTCTCTTTATCGCTCATCTTTTAATGAAATGATTAAACATGTAATATTCATTTAAAATAACAATAAGCAAAATATTTTTAGTAAAAGCACCTTCTAAACCACAGTAACGTAATAAAAATGAAACAATATGCATATCAGTTAAATTTTAATAAATTAATATAAAAATATTTGATAATTAATGAATATGGCCGATCACGATATTTCATAACATTCAATATATTTTACTATATCGATAACATATTTTTATCATTTTAATTTTGTACAACCGTCAAAGGAGTATCAAGTAAATTGTATCATTTAAGATATTTCAATATCAATATCCTTACGTGACATGCATATACAATTAGTCAATACAGTTCATATCATTCATACATCTATTTATTTCAATTCAATAAAATTTCTTACATTTACAAAATGCATAATAATAGTATTTGTAAAATGTATACTCATCATAATGAAATATCTTAAATGCAATTTGGTTTCATATCATTATAAAATTTTACAAGTTTTTTTGGTATAAGTGCAATTTGGTTTCAATAACAATCATTATATTAAGTTTAGAAGAAACAAAAGTTACTATAAATTAAAAGTAAGAGTATTCACCTAATATTCTCCACAACTTATCCTTATGTTGCAACTCCTTCAATTGAATATATATAATATAAGAAATATCTGTACTAAGACATTTAATAATGATTAAATAATCTTTATATATTTATTCACTTTTTTTAACTTTAATTTAAGAAACCTTCATATATTTATAAATATTTTTTCCTTATTTTATAACAATTTTATTTCACTTAGACATGCTGATATCACACCCTCATAACATGATATATTATCTTATTATTATTATTATTATTATTATTATTATTATTATTATTATTATTATTATTATAAAATGCTCTAAATAAATATATTTATAGCTATAAGTCAAATTTTAGGATTTACACTTGAAATGCTTAATTAGTCATTTTTATGCTTGTAACAACATTAAATTTTCTAATTTAATATATACAATTCACTTAAATCTTAACATCCCAAAATTATACTTAAATACAACTTCAATTGAATAAAATAGATATATAAAATAAACAAACCCTAAAACTTTTCCTAAAAGATTCAATCATTTGGTTTGCCACCACTGAATGCGTCTCTAGCAACTAGCTCGTACCGTGCTTCTATTTTACGTTCGACGCTGCCTCCAGAGCAATCAATAACCTATCTTCTTGTCATATATCGCAAGATGCTCGCTCGAGAGAGCCTCCCTCATTCACTTGCTTCATCTCTTCTCACGATCTATCCTAATCGCGCTCGAATCTACCTCGCATCCTCTTCTTGCACACAAGGCGGACATTCTCCTTGCTTCCTTCTTCCCCACTTCCCTCCTTTGGATTCAATCACAAGTTTTGTCACCCTCATCGAGTTGTAAAACCTCGATCGATGCTTGCAACGCTCGCACGGACTCGGATTGACCCACTTTCTTCCTTCCCCTAGTGAGAACTCAAAATTCACATTCACACCGAGCCATTTACAACTCGTTTGTTGTCTTCAAATGTGTCGTTCGGCCTTGTAATTATGCTCGCGCTCACGATGAGAGTCTGCATCACCCTCATCTCGCTCACTCTTCCTCTCGATGTCTGTGTTTGCTTCACAGGAAATCAAAATCAATCTCGTTCAAAATGGAAGTTTTGTTTCTTCTTATAAAGGTGAAAGGTTCGCATCCCTTGCCTCTCCCATTCGATAAGACTCCTCCATTGTAATGGTGATGTTAACAGAAAAAATATTAAACGTTACATTTAAGATGACAAAAAATAAGAGAATATGGATGCGATTGAGGATGAAGTGAGGGATAAAATAAATTGTTAGATAAAAGTTGTGGGGACTTTTAAATTTTAAAAATTTTAATCATAGTAGCTTGTTGTCTTCCTATGTTGATATACTGATGTAAGTATGTGAGAAAGACTAATTGTATCAAACTTATTTTGAATTGTGTTATTGTCTTACTTGTATAACTGTTCTTATTTTATGATTTGATATTTTAATGTTAATATATTAGTTCCTATTTTGAATAATTTATTACTTTTACATTATTAGAATGTTAATATGTTACATCTTAACCTTTTAATGGGTTAAAATATTAATACATTAGTTCTTAATGCATAATTTAAACATAGTACAATACTTATTGCCTTGCACAATCGGATGATTTTGAGACTTATGACTCAAAATGTCTCGAGACTTGTTTCTTATCACATACACAAATACCCAATTGTGTAAGTTGAAACATTCACAAGCGCGAGTCTTCCTTACACTACTCCATTATGTTCAATTCATTCTCCTCTTGTCACTGTAGCTATCAAAAAAAACTCATCATTTACAAACAATTTGTGTTCATCTTGTTAAATAGCCCGTATTCAATTTATTCGTTAAGCAAACAATCCAAACACAAACAATTCTTTTAGCTTGATTTATAAATCAGGCGAAGTTCGATGGAGAGTAAAGAGAGAATAAGGAGGATCTACATAAGATTTTTATTGAATTAGAAAAATCTTACCATAAAGTTCCAAGAGAAGTTCTTTTGAGAGTTCTAAAAAAGAAAGAATTATATTCAAGTCACTAAAAGACATGTATACTAGAGTTGTTACTTGTGTTCGGACAGGAGGATTGACCAAGTACTTTCCTATTTCAGTTGCATTACATCAGGGATCGACTTTAAGTCCATATCTTTTTACTTTAGTTATGGATGCTCTTATTGGATATTTACAACGAGATGTTTCTTGTTGTATGTTCTTCGTTGATGATCTCCTCCTGAATAAGCCTAGAGAAAGATTTCGTGAAAAAAATGAATTACGGATGTTTGCTTTCGAGTCTAAAGGCATCCGTTTGAGTAAATCTAAAACTGAATACATGGAATATAGTTTTAGTAGTAGTAGTAGTAGCTCTAGTTGCAAAGTTGCAATAATGGGTGATCAAATCATTAAAAAGGGTGAACATTTTAAATATCTCGGATATATTTTTCAAAGTGATGGTGATACAGACGACAATGTTATTAGTAGAATTAAAGTTGGATGGTTAAAGTGGAGGCATTCATCGAGCCTATTGTCTGACAGAAAAGAAATGCTTAGACTTAAAAGCAAAATTTTATAAGATCGTGGTGAGACCTACAATACTTTATGGCACAAAGTATTGGCTCACAAAGAAGAAGCATAATACTAAGTTAAGTGTTGCTCAAAGGAGAATGCTTATAGCATGAGTGGCTTCACAATTAGAGATAAAATGCAAAACAAATATACCTGTGAAAGTGCTGATGTAGCCCAGTGGCAGAGAATATTAGAGATGGCCATTTTAGATGGTTTGGTCACATTAAACGTCAATCATCTGATGATCTGGTTAGGAGACTAGATATTTTAGATTCGACTTATATTATGAAATGTAGATGTACACATAAAAAGGCTTGGTCATGTTATAAAAAAATTATCTTAATTTATTAGAATTAAATGTAAATATGATACTCGGTAGGACACAATGGAAAAAAAGGATTCATGTAGCCAACCCCATTTAGTGGGATAAAATCTTCTTCTTGTTATTGTTGTATAAATGAGTCGAACACGAATAAATTTTTGCTCAATCAGGGATTATTTTGGCTCGAATTAATTAAATAATAAATAAATAAATATTATTATTAAAATTTTCTAGTTCCGGAAAAAATGCATTTCATAATTTAAATGTTAAAATAGTGGTGTCTTTGATATGAAATCAAAGATCTGATTTGTATAAATGTAAAAAATAATATTGAGGCGTTATATATATAAATACATAAAAATTAGGTGGCATGTATATAAATATAGTTAGAACTTTTCCAATAAAAAAAATTTGCCCTTAAGTTTTCACGGCTTATCCTTAATGCATTTAGTCTCACATCAAGAAGAAATGCTTTATCAATGATGTTTAAAGGTAAAAATGTAGCACATTGGTTTGAAAATTTTTAGCCATACGTGGCTGTGAAAGCTGGAGTTGTTGGATTTTTTTCCTCCCATTAGAAGGGTTTTAAAATTAATTTCAAATTTAATTATGTTATCTTGCTATATTAAAATTCAATAAATTAATATTTATCAACAATTTTAGAAGTTTTACCAAAACTAAATAAGAAGCTCGAGGCGAAACAGACTAAAAGCTAAACTAGCTCCTTGATTATTCGACCTTAATTCAAGTTAGCCGAGCCTGAATAATATTTTAAAAGTTTAAGCTTGAATAACCTCAATTCATTTGCAGCCTTAACTAGAGCAAATTTCGAGCCAAACACGAGCTAAAACAAACAAACAAATTTGAACTGAATCGGGCATGAACATTTTATTCATGAGCCAATTTCAAGCCAAAAGAATTTCGAATGAGCCGGAAAAAAACAAACATTAGGCTGTCACTCCAACGAGCCCAATCCAAACTCATGCTACATCAAAAAGTCGAGTTCATTCTCCTATCAATCCTTTAGCTCAAGTTAAAATAACTTGAATTCCAATTTCTACTACTCTACCCATTGCTAATATTTCACTAGCTCCCCCCTTCTTAGCCAACTCAAGTGTATTCATGGTTTTGGCTTCGCAATAGAAACAACATGGTTCTATTTGTCCTCATAGCCTTAGTATTAACAAAGGACTTCGCTAGGAGAAAGCCCAAGGAAAAGAAAAGAAAAATCATTCCAAGCAATATGAAGGAGAAAGGAAAAAATTTAGCCATTCTCTCATAGAGTTTAAGGCCTCCACACATAGTGTTGAAAAAAGAGACTTAAGCGGGTACCAATAATTCTAATGTTGAATTAACATCAATTTTAATCTAATACCCATTGGACACGAGGTCCTGCAAGTTTCTTTTGACCTTAACCATTCTATTTTTTTGAAATTGTTTAATGATAAGCTTGAAACTATGTTAAATCAAATTTCACTTGGTCGCAATAAAGGTAAACATAAGAATTTGGCAGGCCAATTTTTTTATTGATTGAGATTAGAAATGATTACTCTAACAAAAACAAAGTCAATAAATTTCCTAGAAAGATCACGATTGGTATGAAAAATGAAATATTTTGATGAATTTCTTACATAAGATCTAGCTCTCACGGGCAAAGGCCACTTTAAAACATCCGTTATCTAGATGGCTTTCCAAGTTCAAACATTTAAACTCTCACTATTCTGATGGTTGGGTACTGACAATTAACAATTTGTTTAAAATGAGGCTTCTTCTCTAGCCTTGACAACATTAGGCGACTTCTATCTTTCTCAAGGAAATCATCTAGACATTTCTCACTACTAAGATATTTTCCAGGTGACTTGAGGATATAGTAGAGGATACACTATTATACTCTTAAACGATGATGAAGTTCTTGACAAGCATATCATAGTGACTAGGCCAATGTCCTTGATTGTTGATCGAGAGAGTATCTAAAAGGCCCCTCCATTTGAATTTGAGCAAGAGCCGCCTAAGCCACTACAAGTTATATGTCATTGATCCCTAGCATCCATCATTGAACTCTCACAATAATGTTTCTAAACTATTCATTTAATTCATCTCATTTACAAAAAGGCCTATATACTCTTCAACTTCTAGAAACTCTGAAATTGAGTGATAAATAGTTTCATAAACTCAGCAAAATATGTTACATTCTAATACTTCAACTTATCGTTAATGTCTTGTAAGATTCGAGGTAGAAGATTTTGAGCTTCAATGGAGGCCATACCCCCAAAATCTCCTTTGAGAGTGGGTTCATTAGCCGAGACTTCCTCATTTCAAAGCACCGGGGAGAGGGAGTGGATTCTTTATTCTTATCTGGATAAATAAGTTTCATCTACTACTAGAATTGAAGTTAATGCTTTTGTGTTTCTTAGTTCTTTTTAAGTACTGAATTTCAAAATCCTTATAAGATCTGGACCAATAAATTAATTTTGACCTTCAAAGATCTTGGATTAGTTTTTAGATTTGTTCTTCCATCTTCATCAACTGCTTGTTCGTAATGAAATTCTAATTTACCAATGTTATAAATCATTCTTTGTTTTGTTTGCCTGCCTCTCTCATAGTATTTGATTTATGATTCTCGCTACAAATCCAAAATCACACTTCTGAGAATATTAAATCCAAATTTATCCATAAGCGACACAAGAGCTTCACGCACAATGCTCACAATGCACATATAACATAAAATAGAAAGAAAAAAAATTAAGAGAATCTAAAGAGAGAGGCTCTTGGGGTGAACTAAGTTTCCAAAAGCACAAGCATTGACTACGAATTACATTGTGGTATGAACTTCACCCGAACAACCTACTTATAAGTTCAAATCAAGATTTGAGTACTAGAAAAAGTCACTATTATTATAATAATTATATCAGTACATACACATGCATATAAATATATATAAAATACATCAAAATCAAAACACATGAAAAATATATAAGAGTCCATGCAGTTACCGACTTATTAGACGAAGTCATCAACTTACTAGAAAAGTCATTAACTCACTAGATGAAGTAACAGACTCACTAGATGAAGGCGGCAACTTATTTGAGAGAGTGGCGAGCAAGTAGACTCTATGCTTTCGTCAAGTAGGCCTAGTTAAGCCTTGGAACAAGTGTGATCCAGCGATTTTACAGTACACTTGGTCAGTTCACCAGTCCTAGTGAATTCATGCTTGTATTGATAAGTTTATTGGCTTTATTTCTCTAGTTCTATCGAGTTTCCTTAAATCGATTTGGCTTTTACTTAAACCGGGCTCTATCAACCCACTATAAAATACAAGTGGATATGTAATAAACTCAACGATTACCCAGTTTCACGTATATAGTCATACACATGAATAAGAATGTATTTAGTTTACACTAGTACAAGTAAATCAAGCAATAGTTCTCAGGTAAGGTAACTAAATTGATGCATTTTTCCATTCAAATAGATTCATATTTTATACACAAACAAGTAGCTCACTAAAAAGATGTTACCTGCAATATACAATTAAGAAAGCAATTGTTCCCGATATTTCGCAATCCAGCAACAGTGACCATAAATTTATTGGAAGACTCCTTTCGATCGGATGGCCATGGAAACAAATAATATCCATCACGCAGTGACCAGCGCAGACCGGCCAGTCCTAATCCTAGTCCTAAGGCAACAGCCAACAGACTTTGAAGTGGGAATGGTAGCGAGGATCTCTTTGAAACGAAGAGTACCTGATACCCATTATTAACGTTGTCCATAAGTTGGTGGATACTCACTTCGCTTTTGTGCTTCATCGAAAAGATGATCAGGTTATCTCCTGAGAATGCGCCAAGAACTGAAATGGCGCCAGCATCGTTAGGATTTGGTAAGACAGAAGATATCAAAACTAACGAAGCGAGATGAAGGCGAACCTCGGAGGAGAGAATCAAGAAGAGTGCCGTAATTAGGGTTTCGGTTGAGCACGGTGACCGGTGATAGAAGACTGTAACAGCGCTGTTGAAAACGAATTCATGATAGCGGCACTCTGCCTCGAAAGAGCAAGAGCCTAACTGGAACATGTCCGGCTGCACTTATTTTAAAAAACAGTTCAAAATTAACAGAGTAAAATATGTCATTAAAAAATTTATGATCATTATTATAAAAAAGGATTTGAAAAATCATGTGGCAAAATACAAATTTGAGATGTTTTCTGAAAATGCATGCAAAATGTAATTCTGTTAAACAGAAAAAACTACAGAATAATACCACACTATCACTCTGTTCCTGCATTTAATGAGATAAAAAAAAGAGAAAAAGTAGTATTTTGGCGCGACCTAGCACGAAACCAGCCCATTAATTGGAAAGGAAAATCGAGACAAATTCAAAATCTTGTACACCGCATTCATTTTTCTTTTTTCAGACTAGTGTTTTTCTTGTTCAAATTCTTACGCAACATTTGTATTTCTGAAGAGCACGATTGAGGGTTCAAGTTTTCTCCGCCGATGTTGAGATGCAAAACAAGCTTAGATTTTCACATATGTTCCAACAAATGAGCTAATCTTGATGATCATTCCCTCAGGTAATTTATTTGATAGGTTTCAAACAAGGTTGAAAACTCACGTAGTTAATCGCTATACAATTTTAGGGTTTGAGGGAACGAGATTTGTATGTTAATCTTGAATGGAAGCAATGAAGGCAAAGACCAACAAAGAAAAAGGGAAGAAAAGATTCCAATTAAAAGGGATAATAGATGGTTTTATTTTTCAATGTTTAATTTTGCATGTTTAAACAGTATGTGGAGAAATGTATTACTTCGTACTTATTTTGTCTTATTTTCTTCAATGTACTATCAGCAAATCTCCCGTTATAACCATATATATTCATAATTTATCATTGTAGAATAATGCATTTGATTTTATAAGGTTTATTTGTTTAGTACATTATAAATAATATAAAATAGCCATTTAAACCCCATACATACATGATTTATCATTAGAGAAGAATGCATTTGATTTGATAAGGTTATTTATTTAATGTGTTAGGAAAAATACAAAATTTTCATCTCTACCATTATAAAACCACCACAATTCCACCATATTACCCCCAGTACCATCGTATTAGCACAATAATAACATCATATTACCACCATAATACCACTATATTACGACCCCAATGTCACCAATATATCACCATAATACTATCATAATACTATCACAATGTCATCATAATACCAGCAGAAAATCACAACAATAAAACCCCAGTACTACCAAAATATCACCATAAAATTATCATAATACAACCAATGTATCATAACAATACTATCATATTACTACAACAATACTATTTCAATATCACCATAATACCACTACATTATCACCACAATTTCACCACAATACCACCACATTACTATCTTACAATAACAAAAAAATCACTAAAATATCACCAGAACACCATCAAAATATCAGCAACATAAAACCAGAATAACACCAAAATTTTACCACATTTTCACCTCAATATCACTATAATACCACCAAAATAAAAACACATTATCGTTATAAACCATCATAATACCATCATAACATCATTATAATGCTACCACAATACCACCACTATATCACCACAATTCTGATAGTATTGTGGCAGTTTTATGATGATAATTTTGTGATATTTTAGCAGTAATATGATGATATGTAATGGTATTATGGTGATATGGTGGTGATTTTTAGTGATAATATAATAATAATTTGGTGGTATTATGGTGGCATTCTAGTATTATTTTTATACCATTATGGGTGTATTATGGTTTTATTATATTATGGTGGTATAATGTTGATATTTTAGTATTATTGAAGTGTTATTATGGTGATATTTTGCTAGTATTGTAGTGGTATTATTTTGGTAATATGGTATTATTTTGATTGCATTATGATTCTAATATAGTGGTATTATGGTGGTAATATGATAGTATTATGATGGTATTCTGGTTATAATACAATTATATTTTGTTGAATTTATGGTGGTAATATAGTGGTATTGTGGTGCTAATATAGTGGTATTGTTTCTGTAATATGGTGGTATTTTTGTGGCATTGTGATGATGTTGTTGTGATATTATGCTGGTATAATGGTTATATTGTGGTGGCTTTGTGATGGTAATATGGTGATAATATTGTGGTATTATAGTGGTATATGAATCATAATGTGGGGGTTATTTGGTAATTTTTTGTTATAGAATTTTGGTGGTATTTGATAGTATGTTGGTGGTATATGGATGGTAATATAGTGGTAATATGATGATATTTTGATGGTATTATAGTGATAATATATAGTGGCAAGTTTTTTTTTTCACACAATAGAACTAATTTTGTGATAAAAAAAGATTATGATCTTATGCAACTTTTTTTTAGAAAAAATCATTGTTATGTCAGATTTCCTCCACTATTGTTTCTTGTCTCAATATATATTTTTCTTTTATAGTGAAATATACCCAAGCATGCTAACATGTAGACGCGAGCCTTCTACTGATAGAGTTGTCTGTGCTATAATTTTTCAGTGCATGAATGCATAAATAAAAAATATTTTGAAGGAATTACATATCCTCAATTCTTTGACATGCCTCTATACCATTAGGAAAATTCACTGAAAATAAAAATTCTGAAATGTTGGGATACTGAACAAAAGATTTTTTTTAGAATTCGTGTCACAAGAGCTTTAATTCAAATAAAGTTGTCCTACTTATCGTTATGTCAAATAGAGTAGAAGTCGTTTACTGGGAGAAGTATCCCTTATCTAGTGTAAATTTAATACTAATAAAGAATGAGTTGATGAAAGTTGGTTCGGGGGAGTATTCTACACCTTTCGTAGAATTGTACATCAAGTTTTTGTTGATAAAATTATTTTTTCCTTCAAGAAACAACAATGTGCATAGTGGGTTATATAGTTTTGTTGAAAATGTTCATAATTCCTCTTATCAATTGATCAAAAGTCATATGTGATTTTTTTTGTCAAGCAAATTTATGTTGTTGTTTGGAAAAAAAGGCGGAAACAACAGTTAAGATATTTGAATGGTTTTGTTTTTTTTCATTAATAGTTAGTATGTTTTATATATCAATAAAGTTATATTTTTAGGGCATTTAAACTAATCAATTTTATTTTTTAGAAGTTTAATTTTATGAGCATATATCTATTCTTGCTCTACCTCAACTGATGCAAGGCCTCTCATGCTCAGGTGGTAAAAAATGAGAGTCTGGAACACAAGACCTATAAAATTTTTTTTTTCATAACCTTGCCATCGAACTGGTAACAAAATTGTCTACTTTTTTTCCAAATATTGGGTGACAATACATTTGCATATATGGCATGCTAATTATTTGATTTATTATCATAGGTTTTTTATTTATTTACGGACTTAACAGTTGAGGAACAAATACTTATTACTCACCATGATTTTTCAAGTTCTTTTTATAGCCCTCTCACTACGAAATTCAATAGCTCAACCCGATCCTCACCTCCTAGATATTGTGCTGAACTACCTACTCCTCACACTCCAACTCAAACAAATTATAAATCACAAACAAACATGGAACAACTAGTTCATTTATTAAAAAGTTAGGAGCATAAAATAATAAACTGACTGGAGAAGAGAATAAGGGAATATATAAAGAAAGACCAGTATAAAATCCTTATCTAACAAATATTGTGTTGAAAGACAAAACAGGAAAAAACTGAAAGGAAAAAAAAAATTAGGATCCCCTACATTAAATTTCAATTCAAGAAGACAAAAATTGATATCATTGTTGCTAAACCAGATGAGAAGTTGTCAGAGGTAGTTGAAACTATTGTTGAGGAGGAATCAAAGAGAGTTGAATGTATGGTAGTCGAGGAAAAGAATAAAGTTTTTGATCTTGTGCATTTGAAGGAGGAGGAGACAAATACTATTGCTTATGAAATCCTGGTAGACCCAATAATTGCTGGATTTCAAAGTGGTTGGGAGAAGGAGGTTGATAAAATGTTTACAGATGACAACAAAATTAAGGTATCCTTAAAATATTTATTTTTGTGTGTCATAACATCACATTTTCTTCTAAAATACTTTATTATTTATATATGAAACATCACTATGCATAGTCTGTTGTCAACTTTTCGAGAAGAAGGAGATATTAATACATATGGTGAAAGTGATCGACCAATGCTGCCAAAGATTCAATGATATGTCAGTTTTTTTTCCAAATTCAATATAGCTAATTATATTTACATATCAAGACTTTGAATTGTTGAAACTGTATTAGCGATACAATAGTTATTCAAGAACATATAATAATAATTTGACCATCCATTGATGAAATTGTTTTAAATTAGAGCATACCCAATGAGCGTGTTGATGTATTTGCTTTTATGTTGAAGAAGAATAAAACTTCAAACTTTTACAAAGCATACTTATATATATATATATATATATATATATATATATATATATATATATATATAGATATCACCAATGCATTGATTAATTATACTTTTTTGTCTTATAGTTTATATTATTCATAAAGAGATTATCACTCTACTTATTTGTAATTGACATATGCAATAATTTGGTGAATCTATTTATGCAATGAAACCGACAAGTAAGATTTTTGTGCATCATATAACAAAGCAAAATGTTGAAAAAAGAGAAACTCCTATTAATTTCAATTGTTCATAATCAGTATTAGACTCTATTTTTTGGAGAAATAATGTCAAGGAAATTGCATTTAGATAACTCACTTCCAAAAAAAAACATGCAAAGAGATGTCATAAAATTATAATGAAATTCAGTAATACATTATTCAATGGTTCATCATTTATTTAGTTGTTAATTTTAAAGTAATTGAAACAACTTTATTCATTTTGAAGATCAAACTCGTTGTTGAAGAATCCGCTAATACCTTTGACTGAAATCTAAATAACTTGCTAATTATTTCATGTTGAGCACTGCCAACAAAAGCAATCAGTGTTGATTGTACTGTTTGTAAATACATGGAAACATTAATGGGCATAGAGCTACTAAATTGGGATGATCACAAATTCTAGTAGTAAAGAATGTCAACATTTAGAGCAGAATTTTCTTATAAACTTTTTATGTGGTCGATGTCTAATCAATGATAATCATGTGAACTTCAAGTATACTTCAATTCAAGGATAATGCTTTTTTTTAAATGCTATCACATTTGAAACAAATTATTGTTTGATTACTTTTTTTATGATCTTTATTTATATTTTTTGATGCATTAAGCTTATAATTTTGTGGAAGAATTAAGCTTACATTTATATTTTAGCATTATGCAACATGTGATTTTGTAGCATTAAACTTAATATTTTCAGCTTACTAGTGGTTGTAACTTGCAATAATCACTTAAGAATAGAGACATAACTTCTAGTCATATTACTTATTTTGTTTAAAGCAAGAACAGAAGTAGGTTCAATCCCAATATGGCTAATGTAACATCATAACACCAACACAATACTACCAAATTACCTTCACAATACTGCCACATGACCATAAAAATACGATCACAACGCCACTACAATACTACAAGAAAACAATTACAATACTAGGATAATAATTCTCCAATACCACCATAATACCATTAAAATTCCTCCACATTAGCCCAATAATGCTACAATGATATCATCATAATACCACCACGATACGACTGAATCGCCGCAACAATGCAACCATAATACCACTAAATTTTCACTATAATACTACTAAAATACTATCAAATTACTACCATAATATCATCAAAATATCACCACAATATCACCAAAATACTACCACAATACTACCACAATACCACCATAATAATGGGGTGGTATTTTGGTGGTATATTAGTGGTATTATAGTAAGACTTTGGTGGGATTTTGGTGGTTTTGTGGTAGTATTATGGTGATACATTGGTGGTATTGTGGCAATATTATTGTGATATTTTATTAGTATTGTGGTGGTATTTTGATAATATTATGGTAGCATTGTGATAGTATTATGGTAATAATATAGTGGTATTAGTTAGTACAGCGGTGGTATTGTGTTAGTACAAATAGAAAATACCATCATTACATTACAGAATATTATTTCTAACAACAAGTCATGAATACATATGGTTTCTAAATGAAATGGATAAAATTTGCAACAAAATAACATGAAAATTATTTATTCTTAACAAAAAAAATAATTACACATACATTACCCACCCTATGACTTCATTTAGGAAATGAAATCAATCATCAAATTGATATATGTTTTATTAGTTGTGGTACACTTGAACATGTGAAGAATTCTGCTATTCTAAATACTCATTAGCAGATGATTAAAAAGAATACATGTATATTAAATAATGGAGCAAAAAAAAAAAGACTTTAAAAAATGACGTTGACATCATACCTCCATAAAACACATTGGCATTGCAAAAGGATGGGTAGCACTTTGGGAGGCAATTTGTTCTTCAACTGATATAGGTTCATTCTCCTTTCTAATGATATAAAATAGACATTAAGCTAAAGCAAGATCAGTGTACTTATAAGCAAAACTGATATGAAAAAGTGCAGTTTTTTATGATAATCTAACAAGCATCAAGTTTTATGTACGATTTAAAAACACAATATAATATTTAATTTTAGCTCTCTTTATTTTTTCTCTGCATGCTCATTTAACATAACATTAGAAATACCGTTTTAGCTCAATCTTTGTTGGGTCCTTTAGTTTTATAGTGCATTCTTTCTTCTTGATCTTCTTTTTATTCACGTTATTATTGAATGCAAGTGATTTCCCACTCAATAGTGAGTCAACATTTGTCGGCATATTTTTTTAGGTTTTAATTTAAATATATATATAATTTAGAAAGTAGCATTTGATTTTGAAAATAATTTGAGAATTTAGAGATATGAAATAGAACCGATCTCACATCCTAAATAGTTTATATAAACGAGCACCACACCACAAACCGTGTATCTATCCCGGAGAATAGACACACTGCTTGATGATGAGGCTCGATTAAATAAACTAGAAGATTTGTGACGTCCGTTTGGTCTGCGAACCAATTTTATAAGCCGACAAGTTCCCCTACTTAATATTAAAAAATTAAACAGGGTTTATATTACCTGGGTTCTTAAAATTCCCTATAAGGGCAATCCCCTATAGTTAATTACATCTTAAATGACGGGAATCATTTAAGAAAACTCTTGATAATGATCAGTGGTTTTGCTCTCAAGAATTTCAAAGTTTAAGGTTTTAAAGGATTGAGTTTTGGAAATTTCAATAAGGAATAGCTCAAATTTAGAACAGTTTATTTTAGGAGTCCAAAGGAAGAGAAGTAGGAGAAGCTGAGGATCCAAGAAGGATCTTGGCAACTTCCCAAACTATCCTATCGTTTGACTTTGATTTGGGAATTTACTTATTTTTGCAATGCTGCCAATTTTAATTAATTAGGACTTATATTTATATGATATAATCTCACAAATAGGCTCGAAGATGTGAGGGTTTATGTCGTACCAAACGACTACCTCGGAGTCCTAAGACCGGTTAGGGCTTAATTTACTTGACATAATCATGCAAATGCCTAACAAAGAGTTGAGGATTTATGTTGCACTAGGCAAACTACCTCGAAGTCCTATGTCTTGGTTATTTAATTCTAAGAAAGGTTTAGCAGGTGTAGATCCGAGTTTTGCTGAAGTAGATACCCGTGCTTCCCACTATGCTCCGAGCTCCTTGTTGTTGCAGAGGTTTAGTTTTAGAAGGTGAAAATCAGGAGATGAGAGAAGTGTTTTGGTTTAGAAATCTTAAAGTCCAAATATTTTTAATATTTTAATTAAAACAAATCTTAAAGTTGTTTAAACGAACCGATTAAGATCCTACGCGTTCGTCATCCCGAACCGTTATTTTCATCAAATTCACTTAGTCCGGATGAATTTACTAAACTCAACTAAATGAGTTCCACACTTTCATTTAGACCGTGGGAAATCCCGTTAGCAACACGTGGGTTACATCATCCGAGGTATTCCCGATCATTCAACGAGACATTTTAATTTAGTTGCAATTGTAGTTTTGTTATTCTGTTTGTGATTAAATTTTGAGTTGTTTCATATTTTGGAATGTTGTGGCGGTGAATTTTATCTTGTGGTGACTTTTAATTTAGTTTTGGTTTCAGTTTTGTGGCTATCCTAAAGGTTTTAATTTTCATGCAACAATCTTGTTTAACATGCAAGAAAAAGTAAAGTGCAGTGCATGTACGTAAATTGCAATAAAGTAAATTGCAATAACATAAAAGCGTACCTGGAGGGTCTTTCCGTCATCCCAAGCTGCACTTAAAACACATGTTAAGGCATTTAAATATTTCAACAAGTACCTAGGTAAAGCTAAGGGAAGGTTCTGGTTGTCTACCAAGATCATAATCCTATAACTAGTCATTTCTTATGACGTCTAGGTTCTTGTGTTTTGTTTAAGGATGATTTTCTTCACCAAAGAACAATTAAGTTCAATTGTTCTTCTAAAACATCTCGTCATATTGAGAAAATGCTAAGGACGAGTCCTAAACATCTTTTCAATACTTCTGAGATTATTTTGAGTCCAAGTAAATTTAGTTGCACAGGTGAATTAATCATCAAGGAGTTTAGTTAAGCTTTGTCTCTTACTCAGTGAACTTGGGCATTTGATTACCTAATGAATGAAGTGACATCTCACTTAATACTCCATTTAAGAGTTATAATAATTAAAGCCTTTAGGGCAAGTTGGTTTGTTGAGAATTTTAATCATTCTTAATTTGAAGTTTGAGTTAATGGTTTAAAGTGATTTAGTTTAACTATGAGGTTTTAATTAATAATTTTAAGTTTGGAATAGTGTTCAAATTATTTTTGGTTTAAATCTTTATACGTTAAGTAATCTTAATATTTTAAATTAATCTTTTGGTGTTTCAAATTCACCTAGATTATTCATATATCTTAATGATTTGGTTTAGGTTAATTATGATATTTTAGGTTAATCTTGATTAGTTTGATTTTTTATATTCTTAATTATGAATTGTCTTAATATTTCAAATTTGTTTTACTTTTATTATTGAGTGATGTTAATTTAATATAATTTAAAATTAATTTAATTGAATTTAACTTAATTTAATTTAATTTAATTTCAATATTTTAAAATTAATTTAATTTAATTGTTAAAACATTAATTTAATTTAATTTAATTATTAAACCTCTTAATATTTTGAGCTTTCCTTTAATTTAAGGGTTATTTTTTTAAATTTTTAATTTACTTAGTTTGGATTATCATTTTAATCTTAATTAAGAGTTAAATATTATTGAAGTGATTTATTTAGGGATTTTTTTATTAAAGAATTAATATCCTCTCAAGTTACATCCCTATTTTTAATAATTCAAAATTTCATTAATCTTCCAAAATTTAAATTGTTTAAATAATTAAAGTTTCATTTTTGATTTATTAAAAGTGATTAATGGGTTCCTACCCTTTTAATTTACTAAAGTTTCAATCATCCAAGAAAGATAAAATCAAATATTTTACCCTCCATTTTAATTAAACCTAAAATTTTAATAAAGGGGTTTAAATTCTTTAATTACCTTTATGCCCTTTTAGGCTTATTTATTTCATAACTCACTAAATTGAGTTTAAATGAACTTGAAATTTTTATGTCACCTCACTAACATGTCAATTAAGACATTAGAGGAGAAAATATGATTTTTTTGAATTTAATTTATTTATATAATTAATTTTAGTGAAAAATAAGGGATTTCAAGGAAAATTCAACAACATAACCAAAGTAAGGTTTCTTTCCTTAAGAAAATTATGGGATGTTCCTAATGACCAGAGGACCACTTGAACCAATTTTGGTGATTTTTGAATTATATTTTATTTATTATAATTATTTTGAGTTTTGGAGTGTTAATTAATTATAAAATAAAATTAAAGTTGAAAAATGGATTTTATATTTTTCTTAAATCTCTCTGACCTCAAGGAGTTCAGAGAAACAAATTTTACAATTTTTTGATTTTTCTTTGATTTATTGGAATTAATTTAGTGAAAAGGTTGGAAAATACATTTTTTAATATTAAAAATTGTTTTGAGCCTTTAAAATTCAATATCGTAACTTAGAGACTTAGGAAAAATATTTGGTTGGTCTCTATGTGATTAGGAGTCAAAATATGACATTTTTATGATTTTTAATATTTTTATGATTTTTATTATTTTCTAATTATTTAAAATATTAAAATGTGATGGAAAATAAAGATTTTTAAAAAATTTTAATTTTAATTTTTTTAAGACTCCTCTGATATCAGAGAGGCCCCAAAACCAATTTGGTGAATTTTTAAAATGTATTTTTGGAGTTATGAATTATTAAAGTTTAATTTTGGTTATGTGACTTAATTAATCCATTTAGTGGGGTTAAACATCTCTAATTGATTCCAAATTTTTATGTGAGGTCCCTCTGATCCTAAAGAACAGTGAAGAATTATTTTCAAGTTCTTTTAATGTGTGGTTAACCCTAATTAATTAAAGTTTAGTTTTGAGTAATTAGGCTAATTAGGGTTATTCTTAATGAATTAACTCAAAATATAATTATCCTAGGGTCCTTTGGTCCTAAGAAACTTCCCCAAATTTTTCTAGAATTTTCTAAGCATATGCTAATTAATGGAATTAAAATACCAAAAATAGTGACATAAACTTGAAAAATACATTACTTTTCATAGAGATGGCCTCTGACCTTGAAAAATTCAGGGAATGTTCCCAAGATCAGAGGCTTCAAAAGTCCTACGGTCTCATACCATGATGAATTGTCTATGCAAATGGAGAATCAAAATACTGAAATGAGTAAATAATTAATTAAAAATAAAATACTCATCAAAATAACTTGATTACTTTTCCACATTATTCTCCTCTGTTCATTGAGCAAGAGGGTATTTTTAGTTTATTTTTATAATTTTTCTACACAAAGATATGGATTTTCTAAGTTCTGGGTATTTAAATAAATAGAAAAAATCCTATTTATCTACTTATCCGACTCAGCGCCGCGTCAACCTACGGCGTATCGAAAGACCACGCGGCGCGCTCCTATTTGATGCCGTCATCTAAGTCAGCCGCCACGCATCCCATTGTTCCGCTCTTTCCTCTGATCTGACGCAATCAAAGCCGTTCAACTGATACACGAGCGATCGGATGGCGCCTGGTCATCGTCTACGACTGGTGTGCACCCGTGACCGTCCACACTAAAACCCTAAGAACTCTCTCATTTCTCAACGGATTTTTGTGTTCTTATGCTCTATGGATTTGTCTTGAGGAGATGAACACATCCATATGGTTTATATGCCATGAAATTAACTGAAATGAAATGGAGAATTGCTGGAAGCTCGGGAGGAAGCAATGATCCATACCTTTGCTCTGAGAAGTGTAGCTTCAATCATAGAGTTGTGTCACCATCGATTGCACCCAAGGAAGCTCCAGATGAAGTCTCTGGCTCTGGGGAATTGTCTAGGTATGAAAGTGTCCACGGCCGATTTCAAAGCTTGGAGGCTAGAGCAACTGGGTGGCTTGGAGAGGGGGCTTTCACTGGGGAACTCCTTCTCTTGGTCATGTGCAGGTGTGGGTGAGTTTAATTTGGATTTGGTGGGGGTTTGAGAGATTTCCTGGTTTTGGGCTTGAATTTGAACTCAGAAATTGAGCTCAGCTGGGGGAAATTGGGGCTGGAATCCAATGGGGATCAAGTGCTCGAAATTGGGGCTGGAATCCAATGGGGATCAAGTGCTCTATGTGTGGAGGGTGGTCTGGAGCAATTTTGACAGAGTTTCAGTAGGATTTTGTTCAACACCTTGTTTGGCCGAGAGGTGGTGTGGTTTAAATAGAGGTGGCTGAAGGGCTTCCCAGGGGGGTTTAATGGCTTGGATCAAGCTGCTGCGGTGAGGAGAAGAACATCCATGGTGGCCATTAGGCATGGGGCAAGTCAGCAAGGAAGAATTCAAAAATTGGCTCACATGGGTGCTCTCGGCCTGGTGGTTTCCGGCGGCTGTGGTGGCTGGCCGGCCAGGGTCAGGTTACCCTCAAGGTCGGGGAGGTCGTGGTTGGGGTTTAGTGCGATCAATTGGCCATGGACATGTGTAAAGGAGTTGAATTGAAATGGAATGGGGGGAAGCCTATTTTGGGTCCAACTGGGTCAACCCATGGTTTTGGGCTAGGTTCACCACCCAAGGCCTGGTTTTGGGCTGAAAAGAATCACTCGGGTCAGCCAAGAGAAAATGCTGTGGTCTTCATCCATGGTGAGGTGGCTAAACTTTGTTTAGTGTGTAGCATGAATGGGGTTAAAAGTGCTTAAGGAAGGCTTAAGAAAGGAGCCCATCTTCTTGCCATTAATGGCTTGGTGAGGTGGAAAGGGGCTCCCAAGGCTTGCATATGGCTTATGCATGGCTCCATGGCTCCATATGGCGTAGGGATGGCTTGGCTTGGTTTCATGAAAGTGGGTTTTAAGGATTTAGGATATTTAGGGGTAATTTGGCACATGGCTTAGTTTAGAAAAGTATAATGATGAATTTGAAACTTAGGGAGTGATTTAAATCAAAGGGGATGATGAGGGGAAATTTCATGTGGGCTTTAGGATAGATTTTGGGCTTTTGGATTTATTTTAGATGGGCCTTTAGAAATGTTTAAGGAGGTGGGCTTTTAGGTTTGAAAACAAATTGGTAAATGGAAGTTTTGTAAAAGATTGGGCCAAACAAATGTTTGGTTTAGTTTAGGGATTTATCATGAGTGATCTAGAATAGGTTTGAAATAATTTGGAGTTGAATTGAGTTTAATTTGGGATTTTTTTGGTAAAGGGGCCAAAGTGGGTCAAATTGGGCTAACTTGGGCTAAGGTTAGGATAGTGTTGGATTTTATGTAAAATTAATGTTGAGAAATGTTTATGGGGGTGCTACAAAGAGTTTTCAACTTTGGTTGGGCTTTGATTTTGGGATTTGGGCCCATTTGGGTTAGGTTTGGGTTTAGGCAAAAAATGGGGATTTTGGTTTTGGGTTAGGTTTGGGTGGAGTTTAGGTTCAAATTTGGGGCAAATCTTGTTAGCGTTTGGTTTGTAGGGATATTAGGAAGGTTTAGGAAAAGATTTGGGGTTAATTGGAGTTGAATTGGGTTGGTTTGGGCTAGGTTTAGGTCATGGGCCAAAATTGGGCCTTAGGCTTCAAATTGGAATTGGATCCTAATGTCAATCAAATTGGGTATGGATTTGGACTAAATTGATATTGGGGATATTGAATTGAAGTTTAGAATTGGATTGGATCAACATTGAGGTCAATTGGGTTAATTTGGTTTGACATTGGGTATACTTGGGTTAAGAATGGGTCAAATTGGGGGTTTTGGTAAAAGTAGGTTAAATTGACAAAATTGGCTTATGGTGTAGTTGAACAAAATGAAATTGGGAATATTTGGGATTTTTTGGAATTTTTTAAGAATTTTTTGGAATTTATGGATTTTTTGGTTAAGAAGGGCATTTTGGGTATTTGGAGGGTATCGAGGGGTATTTTTGGAATTTTTGGTATATTTGGCTAATGATGATCAATTTGAATGATGGGAAATGTTTAGGATTGGTTTTGAGGAATTTTGGATAATTTAGGCAATTTTGCAAATTTTGGGTAGTTTCAAGGGCATTTGGTAGGCTTGGTGGGTGTAGGGCCCTGGAGGTCAAAAATTGAAATTTTGGAAAGATGAAGATTGATCAAGTTTGAGTAGAATGGAATCACTTTGGTTGAGCCATGAAGCCACATCAAGCCCATAAGAGCCATGAGAGGACTCATTTGGGGCATTCACTATGTTGTTCCTATCCCTCTTAGCCAAGGGCCTAGGGGTTAAGGTCCATCCATATGAATTACCTATATGAGTCAGGAAGTCAAACTATGGATGAATGGTTTTAGGATTTGGGATGTGTGTGAAAGTGCAATGTGTGCAGGTCAAACCTCACCAGACCAGGCCACCCAGGGTAGTCCTAAGGCCAAAGAGTCCTATAGGGAACTCATCCTTTAAACCTCCACATTTGATTTTAACGCTCCAAGTGACTTGGGGGTTTACAATCAAACTTATGGGGTTTGTAGGGAGTTAAGAGGTGTTTAAATTTCTAGGTGATGGGTTCCATTTCTAGTCCTCTAAGATAGTCAAAGGGAAAGCCTAAGGCTAGATCCTAAGTACTAAGGAGAGAGAAGAGAGAAGAGCTCATCAAAAATTAGGTCAACAACATCGTCCTACACTTTTTCAGTGACTTCAAAATATATCTTTCATCCTTTTTAATTCCTTGGGCTTTGATGCTTATCTGATATTATATTTATGGATGTAGGTTTGAAACATCATACATCTTGAAGAACCATTCTTCAATTGTAACTCCTTGAAATTTTTGTAAAAATTTCCAAAATAGAAATCTTGCTTCACATTTGAATACCTTTCCATCAAAAGATATATATCTGATATCTTCACTAAATCTTATTTGCTGATAAGTTTAATGTAGTGAGCACATAATAATCCTGAATCTATAATTTCTTGCAACAATAAATAATACAAAAAGTTATTTCATTAAAATTAATTATCCAATATTTGGTTGTTCTTTTATTAGCCAAAGTTTTGATGTAATGTTTTAAAGGACTACTATCAGCGCCTTCTACAGCAAGCCCATCGACACCATGTAAAAATTCTTCTTCAAATAATGTGTATAGCTTTCTTAAATAGAATGAAACAGCTTGCCTCAGCACATGGCTGCCTTTAGCAACGAGAATGGTTGATGATTGAGTACATTTGAAGTTGTGAAATTTCTCATTTTGTCTCGATAATTTAATGACATTCTCAAATCCCAAAAAATCGGTGCTAGAGATTGTATGCTTGGAAATACCATTACATACATTATTTATTGACTCATTTCATTTTGTGGATAAGATTCTCAAGCAAAATAAATCTTTATTAATGTTATTGAACCTTTTTTAAGCATCTGTGCTCAAGTTTGGTCAAACTCTTCTTCTAAATAACATTTACTCGTGCATGCATAAAATAGATCATTAATTACACTATTACCAATGTAACAATGTATTTATTGAATATATGTTATTAGCATAATCTATGATGAGTATGTGGAAATGAATATTGTTAAAGGATGCTTGTCACCCATTATATGAAGAAATTTTTTAAATAACCAATTGAAGGACTTGATCTTTTTCGCCAATAAAAAATCCAACTCTAAAAGTATGTTTTTTCAGTAACGATTTACCACAATAAATATAACACAACATAAATTTGATATATTATATCAATAAGTTGTACAGAAAATTTATAACATTCCCAAGATTATGTTAATCAATCCTTGACATGTCATTTCTCCAAAAAATGATCTTCAACCTACCTTACTCATCAATCTAGAAAACCCATGCAAATGTACTATTTGCAGCTTACCTCTTTGTGAATAGTTGAATTAAAGCATTGATATTATCATTCTCAATTCTCATTCCTTTTTTCTTTGAAGAAAATTGAATGCATCTTTTTTTGAAAAATTCACATTCTCTACTCCACCAACTTCTTTTGTAATAAAATTAAAAAAATTAGTAGCTCTAATCCCCACATTTATAATCGATTTGAGCACATCTCCATTGATTTCTCTGATGCTTCAGCTAGATCTCAAGATATGTCGATAACTTGACTTTGCTAGGGAAGGGTTATAACTTTCTATAAATTTATTGACCTTCTAATCGCCATCAATATCAATGCCTTGTCGAATCACGGCTAAACAACAAGTCTCGGTGTCTACTCTTTTAAATTTCACTGTGTTATTGATAATAAGCTCCTTTTTAAAACTGGTTTTACCTCATAAAAAATTCTTCAATTTTATATTCTTTCAATTTGGCCAATAACTGAGCAGGCCTTTTCGAACAATAAATCTAATGTGATGTGCATAAGCACAATATAAATTATATGACTCATTTTCCTTATATGCAGTGATGTCATGAAATCTGTGTACAATTAGATCATTACCCACATTCCTTGTCTTGCAAAACTGCATATATATGCATATGGTTTAAACATGATTACATATCCTCTTAAGAAAGTGTTACCAAGTTTCATAAAAATGGGGATATTATTATGATATTTTGCTGTTATTATGATGGTATTTATTATAGTACCACCAAAATTCCACCTCAATGCTAGTATAATACTACCGAAATATCACCACACGAACATCACAATATCATCTAAATACCACAAAAATACTACCAATATACCACCAAAAAACTACCACAATACCGCCACAATACCATAAAAATTCCACCACAATACAACAAAATACCACCACTTCACCACCAAAATAGCACCAAAATATCATCATAATACTAGAATAAAATCACGACAATACCACAAAATTCTACCAAAATATCACTGAAAATACCACAACTTCACCACCACCATACCGCCAGAATACTACTACATTATCTTCATAATATCATCAAAATAACACAAAACTACCACCATAAAATTACTAAAAAATCACCATAATATCATCAAATTTCATCACAATACAATCAAAATATTACCACATCACCAACACAATACCACAAAGGGTCTGTTTGGTGCCGCTGTTTTGCATGGTGCGTTGCGAAAGTGCATTTTCCTGCATTTAGAAAAGTCATCATGATGTCGTTAATAAATTTTAGATAAAATAAGGCTACTGGTTAGACCTCGCAGCCCACATTTCTCCACTCTTGACCCCGTGGCCTCTCTTCTCGCGTTTCTTCCGTCACTCTTGACCACATTGCCTCTCTTACGATTTTTGTAGCTCACCTCTTTGTAATTTTGGAGGATTTGTGGTAGGATGAACATGTAAGCCATGACGCCTCCCTAAAGCTATAAGAGCCATAGGAAAACTCACTTTGGACCCTCCAAAGGTTGGTCCTAGCAATCTTAGCTAAAGGCAAAGGGCTCGGGACCACCCACAAGAGTTTCCTAAAGGAGTTATGAGGTGATTCAAGTGTAGGTGATTTAGGGTTTAGAGTATGTGGGGAATTGTGATAGGATCAAGTGTATGTGTGTGAGAGACCAAAACCAAGCCACAAAGGGTCATCTGAAGGCTTCATTGATCATAAATAAAGTCATTCTTGAGTCTTTACTTGTTGTTCCTAGCCATCTTAGCCAAAGGCTACGAGCTTCGGACCACCCATATGGGACTTCACGAGAAGAGTCAAGAAGTGTTTAGAATTTTTATATGGGAGGGTTCCAGCACTACTCCTCTAGGATAATCAACAGGAAAGTCCCATGGCAAGATCCTAGGCTTCTAAGGAAGAAAAACTGGACCTCCTAAAAAATGAGGTCAACCAATGGACCCCAAATATGTGTGGTGAAAAAGCATGCCACACATATTGATGTTGAACTAAATGATTGACCCGACCCACAATTACGCAGTAATTTTTGCTTCCAAAATGTGGCAAAAAACTTAACCCAACTTATAAATTGTAGCTAGTGTGCAAAGTTAAAATGTTGTAAAATTGTAGAAAATATTTTACACACTAGGGGTACTACGCAAGTATACATATCGTTTCCAGTAATACAGGGCTCTATTGGAGTCCTAGTTATCGATCCCACAAGAAAGATTAATTTTAAAAATTAATAGATTTTTAAATTAAAAGTAATTATAATTTTTATTTCTTTTCAAAAATCAGATTTTAAGTTTTATGAAATTTCTAATTGATGCAAGTAAAGTAGCAATAAAGTAAAGGTTAATGCAAGTATAAATAAAACAACTTTCTCCTTTTCAACTAATCCAAGATGTTTATGAAAAACTATCATTCATAGAGAACTTAAAATTATGGTATTGTGCCAAATAGAAGCATTCATATTCTTTACCTTCACTCGATAGTATAAAGAACATTGGCTAATCTATAGATTGGTTCAGGATGTATTATTAGTAGAATGGGTTAATCTATACTCACACTTCTAGATGTCCAAAGGTGGCTATGGTCGGCCCTACTAGTGACCCGTTCCCTTTCTACAAACAAAATTAATAGAATTTAGTCTGTCACTCTAAAAACTAATTAATTCTACGCCCAATAAACAATATCTCCCTATTTAATTGCACTTCACATTGAATAACCCGCACATTGCCTTCGATTACCCAAGGATTCATGTGATATCTACTAGTTAAGAACTCACCCCCGGATAGGTATCAGAATTCTTCAACAGATTTTAACAATTCAAATGACCAGTTTAAAAAGTAAATTAAGATCAGGTATGAATATCATCACAATAATTTTTAAAATTTAGTTTAAGTTCTCCAACTAAATCTCATTATCTTTATTATCTTTTCATGGTTGAAAGGAGAAAAAAAATCAACTACTCAGAACACATTGAATTCACACAACAAAACATATTTATAAAACTTTGAACTAAGTTACAAATACTTATTTGGAATGTTCCTTCAAGTGATCCTTTGACTCCTACTGACCCCAATGCAATGTACAAGACTTCAACAATACCAACTCTTACAAAATCTCACTTATTACTCAAAGAATTGAGTAGTAACACTCAAAGTAACTAAAATAAACTCATTAAATACTTAAGAAGAATATTTGGTGGCTCTCTAAAACTATTTTCGGGCACTGGGAAGCTCCCTTTTCTGTAGAAATGTCTCCTATTTATAGAGCTTCAAAAATGACCAGGGGTTGCTTAAGGCACCTCTTCAAAATTCGTCCAAATTCAATGAATTTTCTAGAAAGTAACTATGGTGCCTAGGCGCTGGGATCTAGCGCCTAGGAGTCGAACTCTGTGACCAGATCTTCGCACCCCTTCACTTTGGATTGCACCTCTTCGTGATTAAAAGTGTTTTCCTGTATCCAGATGCATTGTACCACATGTCCTATGTATCAGGAGTAACTTCTAGTCTTCTAGAAGGTCTGATAACCACTTAACATCATCAAAATAACTGCCCAAAGTTGTCAAAAATCTTAACTGCTTCAGTATTGAACTAGCGCCTAGGCGCCAGACCTATAATTTTAGCAACTTTGCTTTTTGGCTCTATTTTTGCTCCTTTTTTCTCCTTTTTCCTTCTTGAACTCTTTTTTTCATCGCCTATATCCAAAAACATAAAAATACCTTTCATTAAAGCATACTATTCTTAAAAATTGAATCATAAATAAGGCATAAAAATAGATACTTTTTAAGTGGATTAAATTCCCCCAAACTTAAATGTTACTTGTCCTCAAGTAACCCTTTTTATTACATAAAAATGTATAACATCATGAATGAAGTTTAAATATTTAAGATTCCTTGTAAATTTTGGTTTTATAAATGCTCTAGTAAATAATTAACCAAATTTCACTAATTAAGGTTAATTTTAAGAATTTAAAGAATACTTAACTACCAAATCATAAGACTTTAAAATTTTCATTTATTTCAAGAATAATTGTAATTTATCATATTAAGGTCACATAGATAATTTACAAGAAAAAGACTTTCATGAAAAATTTTCTGGTAAGGATGCTTGTACATAAAAATTAAGTTAAAATGTAATTAGTTTACTTCCTATAAGATAATTCAAGTGAAACCAATTTTTGATTAGGCATCTCCTCAAGCTTCTCCTCACATTTCTTTTTTTAGCTCTTTTCTTCTTTTTTTTCTTTTCTTTTTCTCTCTTTTTTTAAGGATATTTTTCAATCCCCCTTTTCACAATTTGTGAGGATTACTATATCTGGATAGCCTTTTAATGATTTTGAACTTCACTATCCTTAACTTATATTTAAAAAGTTACACATTTTCACTTAATAAATATGACATTCTTAATAAGTATTTTTCAAAAATTATTTCAATCTTTTCTTTTTTCAAGTAATAATCTTGATTCCTTAGTATTTCAAAAATACAATTCTCGTTACTACAATAGAAATATTTTTAATCTTATTATTCTTTAAGTTAAATAATTATATTCTTAAAATAAATTAAAATTATTAAAATTTTAGTTAAGTTTACTAAATTATTTATAAATTTAAAAATTTAAGTAATCTTAAATAAATTTTTCTTTCCTTATGTTATGTTAATATTTTTAAAGAAAATATTAGTAATTAAGGACAAATAATATTTAAATTTCAAAGTATTTTCCCTTCCCCCAAACATCAGTTTTGGTATAAACATGAATCATGAAAATTTCTAATGCATGTGAGAAAAATAACATATTTCCACCAGGAAATTTTCTATGTATATGAAAAATAATCTAGAAAGGAAAATTTTATTTCTACACATACTTTTTATGAATATAAAAGAAATGTTTAAGCATATATAGAAAAATTTTAGTAAGCAGGATCAATTTCTACAAAGATTTTTTTTTTAATTTTAAACAAAAATAACTAAACTAAACAGGTGTACTGATCACTGTACTAAAACAGAAACAAAACATTTCATTACAGAAATAAAGTTTAACAATCTAACAATCATCAGTACAAGAATCAATACACTCTAAACATCAAAAGTTCACTAACATCAACTGTGCATCAAACATAAAAACAAATCATCACATACATCCAAAATTAACACACTAACAAAACATAACATAAGTAACACAACTACACAATCCTAAAAATCTACTCATCACTAACTGTGTCCTCATCCTCATCATCATCAAAAGAAAAATCTATATTCTTATTCGGGCTATAATCATATGGTGAGAATCGAGGGTATGTTGAGAATTGAACTGAATGATCACCCTTAAGGAATTTAATAAGAGTCTCAGAATACTCTGCATCAAATTCACTCTTCCTCTGGGTGTACTCAGAAATATGATCCACTTTCAAATCTATTAGATCCACTCTACAATGGGTTAAAAGTAACATATTCTGATGCTCTATAAATTTATCATGCAGATTTTCCCAAAAACTAGATGGTGGCTCAGCAGCAGAAGTAGAGGGTTGAGAAGTAGAAGGTCTACCTGAAGTAGGTAATGAACTAGAGGGTACGGTAGAACTCTTACCTCTAAGTCGATCATAAATACTAATATTATCCCGTCCAATGGGCTTGATAGAATTGAGTTTCTCCTCAGAAAGCTCAGCAACAACTCCATTAATTTCACACAGAGAATAAATCAGAGATGGGAATCCCAATCCCACAGAAGTGCTGGAACGAGCAGTGGCCTCTACAAAATCATAAATAATACTCCCGATACTAATTGGCTTCCTCTCCTGTATGCAGTAGTTGAGGATAGCTCTGTCCTTTGTAACCTCACTTAAAGGGTTCAATGGAAGGAGGCGAGCAGAAATAAAGTAATGCCAGACCATAGAAATACCATTTAACTTAGAAGATGAAAAATTTACCCATTTCTCATTCTGGATCTTCCAAGCTCCAGCACCATCAGTCAAATATGCAATAATTATCTCCAAATCTCCCTCAGATGAAGATAATCCAGAATAGTAGCACTAAATGTTCGGTGGCAGGCCGTAGAAAATTTTCATTCTTTCAGGAGTAAATCCTACTCCAACTCCTCTCACGAAGATCTCGTAATCTTTGGCATCCATAAAATTAACATAAAATTCTCTGAAGACAGGGATCACAGCAACAGCAGTGAAGTAGCAAAGTCATTGCCAGTTCAGTGCAATGATCGTATCTTCAATCATTCCACCATGATTGTAGAAACTCCTCTCCGAGATAAATTTTCTCGTCGTAGCAAATTCATTTTAATGAAAATGCACTGCAGCAGTAGCGAATTTGCTGCGATCAAAATTTTCTCATTCTTTCCCTAGCTTAGATTTCAGATCCACCTAAACGTAGGAGAAAGAAAATGCAAAATAAATTAAAGGAACAAAAGAATAAACTTATTTAAGTTTTTAAAAACTTAAATAAAGCTTCAAATCCATGGATTAAACTCCAAAAATCAAAATTTTTGGTTTTGCTCAAAAGTTGAAAAATCCATGGTGAAAATGAAAAATAAATGGATTAGAAGGTAGATCTGACCTCGAGATGAAGAAACCAACTTAAAAACTCGAAAAACCAACTTAAAAATGGATCCCTAGGTATGTATTTCGTGAAAAATGGAGGAAGAAGGAGCCTAAGCGTCGTTAATGGCGTCGGTGTGTTTAAAAGCCCGAATTTCGGGTTCAGGCTGAACCGGTGCCTAGGCGCCGAATTCTAGCAGCTAGGCGCCAGACTCGCCTTCCAAAAAATTCAATTTAAAAATTGTATTTTCTACCAAAACTTAACAAATTCGACTTCTAGTTACTTACATAAGAGTATTAATCCAATTTTTAACCTCCAAACATTTCCACAAATAATTCAAATGATAAAATAGATCCAACATTCAAACACAAGATATAATCAAACTCTTCCAATTCCATTTCAAAATTTTCCATTCCAAGCTCAAGAAATTACAGAAAAGTACTATAAAAAGGTTCAACTCTTAATAAACAACACAAACATCACTATTTCAAAGCAAATTCACAATCAAATAACATACTTTAAACAATGAAAGCAAACACAAACTAAATATTCAACTCACTAAATCATGACTGGATCAGACCTAAAACACACTAACGATCTATTCTTCTCCAAACTTTGAGTTTCCATCCCCCTCGTAATGAAGATTGCTAGGCCTGCATGGGTAGAAAACTAATACCCTTGGAAATTCCAAAGCCGTATTCTCGTCAATCCATTTGTTCTTCGTACACATCATCACTTGAAAGTCTTGAAAGGCTGCCATATGATCGAATTGAAGCTTTGTCTGCCATTCCAAGTGCTCAATTTGGTGATACATCTCATGTAGATGATTTCCAACACTTAGCAATTCTGCCTCAATCTTATCTAGATGACTGAATAATTTCTCCAAACTTACTGTAATATAACCATTGAAGTAAGGTTGAGGATCTTTAGAAGACTTATCTCTTAACTCATTGCCATTACCTCCTCTTTCCATTGCTTCTAAAATTCTCTTTTCTCTACTAAAATGAGTTGTGCTGGACAAAATTTGGGTTGCTTAGGGATTGGGGACGAAGATAGGGTAGTTTATAGGAAGAATTTGTGTGAAAAACTGAAGATTTTTTATTTTTGCGTGAACCTATAACTGGGGTGCTTATGCACCGAAATCTGGCGTCTAGGCACCGGACCATCGATACACAGGTTATGTTGGCGCTTGGGAGCCAAGTTTGGGTGCCTAGGTGCCAGAACCATGTTCAACTCCGTTTCTCCTATAGTCAAATTTACAAAGTTTCGATCTTAAAATAGGTCTAATAAAATGGTGTGATCGACACACACATATCGAATGAGATAAATTCAATTCACGAACAATCACAATGATAATATATGGGTTGCCTCCCACAAAGTACTTGGTTTAACGTTGTCAGCCCGACCTAATCAGTTATTTTAATCGGGTAGACTCAGCTCGTAAGTCTCCTTGTAAATTGGTTTCATTTCTCCCATATAAGGCTTCAGTCTTAATCTGTTAACTTTAAATACTTTTGCTGTCTTGGGATCTTTAATATCCACAGCTCCATAAGGGTATACTTTCTCAATTATAAATGGTCACATCCAGTTAGATCTTAATTTTCCAGGAAAAAGTCTTAAACGAGTATTAAATAATAATACTTCTTGTCCAGGCTCAAATATTTTTCTTGAAATCTTTTCATCATGCAATTTCTTCATTTTTTCCTTATAAATTTTTTCATTTTCATAGGACTCATTTCTTATCTCTTCCATTTCATTTAGTTTTAATTGTCATTTCTCTCCTGCAGCATTCAAATCATAATTGAACTCCTTTATCGCCCAGTAAGCTTTATGTTCCAGTTTAACATGTAAGTGACAATGTTTACCATAAACTAATCGATAAGGTGACATTCCGATAGGTGTCTTATAAGTTGTTCTATAAGCCCATAATGCAGAATCAAGTCGATCAACCCAGTTAGTTCTTTTAGGATTAACAGTCTTATCTAATATTCTTTTAATTTCTCTGTTTGAAACTTCAGCCATTCCACTTGTTTGTGGATGATAAGCAGTTGCAATTCTATGTTTAATTCCAAATTTTTCCAGTAATGATTGAATTCTTACATTTCTGAAATGACTTCCCCCATCTGTGATAATGACCCTTGGCATTCCAAATCTTGTAAAAATCATTTTTTTAAAAAATTTTGAAACACTTTTGGAATCGCAGTTAGGTAAAGCTACAGCTTCAATCCACTTTGAAACATAATCAACTGCTAATAAAATATAAATCTTTCCAGATGATGGTATAAAAGGTCCCATAAAGTCTAAACCCCATACATAAAAAATCTCAATTTCTAATATATAGCTTAGAGGCATTTCATCTTTTTTGGATATATTCCTCATTCTTTGACATTGATCACAAGTTTTCACATAATGTCCTACATATTTGAATAATGTAGGCTAATAAAATCCAGAATTTAAAATTTTAAACGCAGTTTTATCCACTCCAAAGTGTCATCCAAATTCAAAACTATGACATTTTTGAATAATTGTAAAAGTTTCTTCATAAGGTACACAACTTTGAATCACAGAATCTCTGCCTAGTTTAAATAAATGAGGATCTTCCCAAATATATGATTTAGAATCATTCTTGAATTTCTTAATATATTTGCTATTCAATCCATACGGTAAAATATTGCTAACCAAAGAGTTAACTATATCTGCATACTAAGGTGTTTGTAATCCTTGAATAACATATAACTGTTCATCAGAGAATTTCTCATTTATGTTTTCTTCAGTAATCTTCTCACTATCATTTTTAATTCTTGATGAATGATCAGCAATTTGGTTGTCAGCTCCTTTTTTGTCCACAATTTGAAAATCAAATTCTTGTAAAAGTAGAACCCATCTTATCAATCTAGGTTTAGCATCCTTTTTAGACATTAAATACTTAATAGCGGAATGATCAGTATGTACGATACATTTGGTCCCAACAAGATAAGGTCTAAATTTATCAAAGGCATATACTATTGCTAAGAACTCTTTCTCAGTAGTAGTGTAATTTATTTGAGTTTCATTCAGAGTTTTGCTAGCATAATATATAACTTTGAAAATTTTCTCATATTTTTGTCTCAATACAGCTCCAATTGCATAATCACTTGCATCACACATTAATTCAAAAGGTTTACTCCAATTAGGTGTAACAATGATAGGTGTAGTGATTAATTTCTCTTTTAGAATATTGAAAGCATTCATACAATCTTCATTAAATTCAAACTATACTTCTTTTTCTAATAAATGACAAAGAGGTTTAGCAATCTTAGAAAAATCCTTTATATATCTTCTATAAAATCAAGCATGACCCAGAAAACTTCTCACATCAGTAACAGTAGTAGGTGGTTGAAGTTCAGCAATAATTTTCACTTTTGCCTAATCAACTTCCATCCCTTTTTGTGAAATTTTATGTCCAAGTACAATTCCTTTTGTGACCATAAACTGACATTTTTTCCAGTTTAGAACTAAATTTGTTTCTTCACATCTTTTCAGAACTTTTGTTATATTTTCTAAGCAAGACTCAAAAGAAGTTCCAAATATTAAAAAATCTTTTATAAATACTTTAATTCCTTTTTCAATTAGATCACAGAATATTGACATCATACAACTCTGAAAAGTTGCAGGTGCATTAGATAAACTGAAAGACATTCTTCTAAAGGCAAATGTTCCATAAGGACTTGTAAATGTTGTTTTCTCTTGGTCCTCAGGAGCAACAGATAATTAATGATATCCAAAATTTCCATCCAAAAAATAGAAATATGAGTGTCCAGCTAATTTATCCAGGATCTGATCCAAGAAAGGTAATGGAAAATGATCCTTTCTAGTAGCATTGTTTAATTTTCGATAATCGATGCAAATTCACCATCCAGTAACTTATCTTGTAGGTATTAATTCATTTTTATCATTAACTTTGACAATACTCTTTTCTTCGGAACACAATGAAGAAGACTTACACATTGACTATCCGAAATAGGATAAATAATTCCTACATCTAACCATTTTAAAATCTCTTTTTTAACAACCTCTTTCATAATTGGATTCAATCTTCTTTGAGGTTCAATAGTAGGTTTAAAATTTTCTTCCATTAAAATCTTATGCATATAGATTGAAGGGCTTATTCCTCTTATATTTGCAATAGTCCAACCCAGAGCTTTCTTATAGTTCTTCAGAACTCCTATTAATTTTTCTTCTTGATCTTTGCTAAGTTCTGAAGATATAATCACATGTAAAGTAAATGAATTTCCAAGAAATTCATATTTTAAATGTGCAGGTAACATTTTAAATTCCAGTTTAGGGGCTTTTTCAACTGAGGGTAAAAGTATATCATTTTTAGTCATGTCTATAATTTCCTAATTATCATGAATATAATGAGTTTCTTCAAATAAATTTTCTTCATTCACTTCTTCAATTTCTTCAGTTAATGACTCATTATATAACTTAGATTCATCTTTTTTTTTCAGAAATGACTTTACAGTTTTCTTAATTATGCTTTTCAATTATATAATCCATAATATCCATCAGATAGCATTTTTCTTTGTCAAGATACCTCATTGATTTCAGAACATTAAATGTTATCTCTTGATCATTAACTCTCATTGTTAATTCTCCTTTTTGCACATCAATCATAGCACGTCCGGTAGCTAGAAAAGGTCTCCCTAAAATAATAGGTATTTCTTTATCTTCTTCCATATCCAATACAATGAAATCCACGGGGAAGATAAATTTATCCACTTTAACAAGAACATCCTCTATAACTCCTTTAGGATAAGTAATAGATCGATCGACTAATCGAAGGGTTACAGTGGTGGGAGAAATCTCTCCTAAATCTAACCTTCGATAGATAGGAAATGACATGAGATTAATACATGCTCCTAAATCACATAAGACTTTTCCACAAAATTTTTCTCCAATAGCACATAGTATAGTGAAACTTCCAGGATCTTTAAGCTTCTGAGGTAGTTTCTTTTGAATTATCGCACTACATTCTTCACTTAATGCAACAGTTTCATAAGCTTCAAATTTTCATTTCTTTCTTAAAATATCCTTCATAAGTTTTGCATACTCGGCATTTGTTCCAAAGCTTCAGCAAAAGGAATGTTGATGTTAAGTTTCTTAAAAATCTCAAAGAACTTAGAAAATTGATGGTCAAGCTTCTGCTGCTTTAGTCTTTGAAGAAAAGGTGGTGGTGGTCTTTCAACTCCCACTTCAATAGAAATTACAGTTTGATCTTTACTTGGAGAAAGAGTTTCTTTAGGTTTTTCAATCTCTTCAACCTCTCTCTCTTTTTCAATCTCATTATGAATTTTCTCTTTTAATTCATTTCCACTTCTAAGTTGTATAACTTTTGCTTGTTCATGGTATTTTCCTATTTCTTTTGGATTAATTTTAACATTGCTAGGAAGTGTTCTTTGAGGTCTGTAATTAATTAAATTAGCAATTTGTCCCATCTAATTCTTAATATTTCGAATAGCAGTGTTTTGACTTTGTAATTGATTACCAAGTTGCAAGATCATTCTTCTAAAGATAACTTTTTCTGTTGATTGTTAAAACCAGGAGGATAAGTAGGTCTAAAGTTTGAACTTCCTTGATTGTTCCAATTCCCAGTTGGATTAACTTGATTATTACCCCATTGTTGATGTCTTTATTTCAATTAAAATAAGGGTGATTTTTCCAACCTGGATTATAATAATTCGAATAAGGGTTATTAGTTTTACTAGCAATAGCTTGCAATTTCTCCATTGTTTAAGAATCATCAATATTTGCAGAATTGTCATTACTTACATGTGATACATTAATAGCAAAATTATCCAATTTCTTCGATATTGCAACCACTTGTGAAGCTAAAATAGAAAAGACTTCATTATCTTGAATACTTGTCACTCTTTTAGGCTTAATCCTTTCAAAAGGCCATTGAAAATTATTGTTAGCCATTTCTTCAATTAAGGTATAAGCTTCATCAAATGTCTTAGCCATTAAAGAACCTCCAGCAGCAGCATCTATAATAGATCTAAGTGATCCAATAAGTTTGTTATAAAATGTTTGAATAATTAACCAATTTGGTAAAGCATGATGAGGAAATTTTCTTAAGTTCTTTAAATCTTTCCCATGTTTCATAAATTGTCTCTCCATCAAATTGACTAAATGAAGTAATATCATTTCTTAATTTAGTAGTTTTAGAAAGAGAAAAATATTTAGCAAGGAATTTTTGTACCATATCTGCCTAAGTTTTAATAGAACCAGTTGCTAATGAGTTCAACCACAACTTTTTTTTATCATTTAAGGAAAAAAGAAAGAGTCTAAGCCTAACAACATCATCAGAAACAATATTCTATTTAAAGGTAGCACAAAGTTCTAAGAAACTAGCAAGATGTAAGTTTGGATCCTTATTTGGTGTTCCTCCAAATTGATTATTTTGAACCATTTGAATAATAGAAGGTTTAAGCTCAAAAGAATTAGCATCTACAACAGGCATTTAAATACTAATACGAAGTTCATCAGCCGTAGGGTTTACATAATCCCTTAATGTTTTATAAACATTTTGTTCATTAATTTCTATTGGATTTTCATTATTGATATGCAAGTTAGCCATTTCTTAATATTTTTGAATTTGTTTTCCTTTTCTAATTCTTTGAACAGTTCTTTCTAATTCAGAATCAAAAGGTAATAATCCTTCAGATCTAGAACTACGCATAAAAATTAAATAAAAGGATTAAAAAATAAAATAAAATCTTTTTGGTATTTTTGTTTTTGTAAATATTTTTGTATTTTTAAAGAAATAAAAGTGTATATAAAATATTTTTAATTTGAAAAATCTAAAAATTGTCTTTCAATTTCCCGTCAACGGCGCCAAAAACTTTGACCCGACCCGCAATTACACAGTAACTTTTACTTCCAAAAGGTGGCAAATAACTTAGCCCAATTTATAAATAGCGGCTATTGTGCAAAGTCAAAATGTTGTAAAATTGTAGAAAATATTACACACTAGAGGTACTACGCAAGTATACGTATCGTTTCTAGTAATACAGAGCTCTATTGGAGTCCCACAGGGAAGATTAATTTTAGAAATTAATAGATTTTCAAATTAAAAGTAATTATAATTTTTATTTCTTTTCAAAAATCAGATTTTAAGTTTTATGAAATTTCTACTAGCTGCAAGTGAAGTAGCAATAAAGTAAAGGTTAATGCAAGTACAAATAAAACAACTTTCTCCTTTTCAACTAATCCATGATTTTTCAGAAAAACCATCATTCGTGGAGAACTAGAAATTATGGTATTGTGCCAAATAGAAGCATTCCTATACTTTACCTTCGCTCGATAATATAAAGAACATTGGTTAATCTATAGATTGGTTCAGGATATATTATTAGTAGAATGGGTTAATCTAGACTCACACTTCTAGATGTCCAAGGGTAGCTATAGTCGGCCCTACTAGTGACCAGTTCTCTTTCTGTAAACCAAATTAATAGAATTTAGTCTGTCACTCTAAAAACTAATTAATTCTATGAACAGTAAACAATATCTCCCTATTTATTTGCACTTCACCTTGAATAACCCACACATGTCCTTCGATTACCCAAGGATTCATGTGATATCTACTAGTTAAGAACTCATCTCCGGATAGGTCTCAAAATTCTTCAACAGATTTTAACAATTTAAATAACCAATTTAAAAGGTAAATTAAGATCAGGTATGAATATCATCACAATAATTTTTAAAATTTAGTTTCAGTTCTCCAACGAAATCTAATTATCTTTATTATCTTTTCATGGTTGAAAGGAGAAAGAAAAGTAACTACTCAGAACACATTGAATTCACACAACAAAACATATTTATAAAACTTTGAACTTAGTTACAAATACTTATTTCGAATGTTCCTTCAAGTGATTCTTTGACTCCTACTGACTCCAATGCAATGTACAAGACTTCAACAGCACCAACTCTTACAAACTCTCACTTGCTACTCAAGGAATTGAGTAGTAACACTCAAAGTAAATAAAGTAAAATCACTAAATACTTAAGAAGAATATTTAGTGGCTCTCTAAAACTATTTCTGGGCGCAGGTGAGCTCCCTTTTCTGTAGAAATGTCTCCTATTTATAGATCTTCAAAAATGACCAGGGGTTGCTTAAGGCACCTCTTCAAAGTTCGTCCAAATTCAATGAATCTTCTAGAAAGTAACTGTGGCGCCTAGGCGCCGGACTCCGTGACCAGATCTTCGCACCCCTTCACTTTGGATCACACTTCTTCGCGATTAAAACCGTTTTCCTGTGTCCAGATGCATTGTATTACTTGTCCTATGTATCAGGAGTAACTTTCAGTCTTCTAGAAGTTATAATAACCGCTTAACACCATCAAAATAACTGCCCTAAGTTGTCAAAAATCTTAACTGCTTCAGTATCGAACTGGCGCCTAGGCGCCAGACCTATAATTTTGGCAATTTTATTTTTTGGCTCTATTTTTGCTCCTTTTTCCTTCTTGAACTCTTTTTTTTTCATCACCTATATCCAAAAACATAAAAATACCTTTCATTAAAGCATATCCTTAAAAATTGAACCATAAATAAGACATAAAAATAGGTACTTTTAAAGTGGATCAATGATCAACAAACTCAACACAACCGTCTAAGCTCTCACACTTATAGCAGTGCAGAGAATCGAATGAGATTTTAAATTTGAAGAATGTGAGCTCAAATTAAAGACATATGAAATTTCCAAAGGGGATTCAACAGGTGTATTTCCAAATTGTAGCTATGAATTCAACTTATCGACTTGGCGAGTAGTTTCTGGATCTGTGTCATGATCTTTTGTTCATTTGCCTTTATGAAGGTGTTTTATTAATTTATAATGACAAGCATTAAGATTCCTTATTGGGGATGTTATAGTGTTGGTGAATTTGATTTGCTTTAACCTTGATTTTGATTTAATTTGATCTGTGAAAATTTCAAATTTTAGATAGGAGAGGAGACCAGCTTGAGATGGAAAGCACGGGGACTCACATCCCACTCAAGTGCTCATTAGAGGAAGCTTTGAATTTAAGAGAATTAGGGTGAAGGACATGATATTTATGTTGAATTTCAAGGAGGCTACTGATACGGGATTTACGCCAAATTTTCAAGGAGGTGACTGATACGGGATTTATGCCGAATTTCTAAGGAGGTGATTGACATGGGATTTTCTTCAAATTTCATAGGAGGCCACCGAGATGGGATTTACACCAGATTTCAAGAAGGTGACAGACATGGGATTTACGCCAAATTTCAAGGAGGTAACTAACACGAGATTTACATTGAATTTCAAGGAGGTGACTAGCACAGGATTGACGCTGAATTTCCATGATGGCGATCAACACAGGATTTACGTTGAATTTCAATGGAGGTGACCGAGATGGGATTTATGCTGAATTTAAAGGAGGCTGCTGACACTTTACACTGAATTTTAAAAGAGGTGACAAACACAAAATTTTTGCCAAATTTCAAGGAGGTGATCGATATGGGATTTACACCAAATTTCAAAGGGGGCGACCGACATGGGATTTACGCCAAATATCAAAAGAGGCAACCAACATGAGATTTATGAAGAATTTCAAGGATGTGACTGACACAGAATTTACGTCAAATTTCAAAGAGGCAACCAACACGGGATTTACACCAAATTTCAAAGGAGGAATCTGACATGATATTTATGCCAAATTTCAAAGGAGGCGATTAACATAGGATTTATGCTGAATTTCAAGGAAGCTACCAACACTAGATTTATGCCAAATTTCAATGAGGTTATCAAAACAGAATTTATGTATTATGGTGAATATCAAAGAGTTTGTAATAGAAAGGGATCTTAAGGCAGCGCAGTATCGGATGTAAAATCCTCAACCTCTTTGGTGGGGATTTGTGGAGTTTGTCAGAAGCTATAAAGATTCGTGAAAGTTTGTGACATTTATGGGATTCTAAAGGAGTAAAAACAACATAGTTCTATACAAGTAGAACTAGCTAGCCTCTTCCTCATGAAAAGGAGGACCCAGAGTTTTTGTGGAAGGAAACTCTGGGTCAAGAGAAGTGATGCTTGCGTTATATTGAGAATACTCAATGATGCTAGGTCAAAGTTGAAGTTTGAAAATTTGTTTTTGAATTTAATTTATTTTAATTTTAATTGACTTAATTTGATTTTGATTTTGAGTTATTTTAATTTTAGTTGATTTAATTATATTTTAATTTTGTTTGTTGGCTTTTCTCTTCCTTTTCTTTTTGTTTGTTATAGTTTGCTCAAATTCTCATCTTAAAGATTTTTTTTTTATATTACACATTTTGTATTGTTCCTTAATCATTGCAAAATTTTATCAACATTCAGTCCAATGATTTTAATTCAGTCTCATAATGTGGCAACTTATGGCATCTGGAAACTCGTCACCGCCATCACCGCCAAATCTCAGTCGGTTTTTTGTAGGTTGTTTATCCATCATGTTGTTATTGTCGAGGAGTCACCACTCTATTTATCTATTATATTTCCCTATTCTCCAAGTAACTTATTCTTTTGGATCATGCAAAGGATACTTATATTAAGAAACTCAAAGAAGAAATGAATATGACTAATAAAAATAGAAAATAATAGAAAAGGAAATGTCGGGATAGTTTCATTGTGATGAACATTATCAAGGAAGCTCTAGAATGGCTGATTCATGAGATTCCCACATAAGAAAAACAACATGAAAACCTAATAACCAGAAATTTATATATATTACCTATTATGAATTTTTTATTCTCCTAAAGAAGCAAGCTCCTATAGTTAATTACATCATAGAAAATTAAGATTGCCTTAGAAAATTAAGATTGCATTAGAAAATTTCTGATTATTGTTAATATTCATTCTCTAAGAAATTTTAAGTGTTAAGATCAAGAAAATAAATGTTAATATTCAATCCTAAGGGTAATATGTTTATAAGTTTCATGTACTATCCTAAAGGTTTGGTTTTGTTTTGTTTTATTTTGTTTATTTCATGTTGTAATGTCATTTTATTATTGTTGTTTTATTTGGTTATAGTTGTTTTGTTGATATTATTTAGTTTTTTTTTTGTCATGATGTAATGTCGTTTTATTTTTATGTCATATCTTAATGTCATTTTGTTCTTATTTATGCCATGTCGTAATATCGTTTCATTTTTGTTTATGTTGTTTTGTTTTGTTTTAGAATGTGTCATCCCAGCTGTAAAGTGTTGTTCCTGTAAAATAGAGTTAACACAACCTAATAACATGTAAAGTAAATCTAATACAAAATTATTCTTGTGTCTTCATAAGATCTGCAAAACAAAGTTAGCATGAAATTATATGTTAGTTGTTGATTTAATTAGTTGTATTTTTAATTCTTAGACAACCCGGTCAGGATGTCTATGGCTTCGTTGTCCCAAGGTCGTCGGGGTATCTAGATCTTCTTTGTCTGAAAGGTGTTTAAACCAGGACCGGGAGAGTTATTTTAGCAACCATATATTATGTTGTCTAAAAAATCTTTGTAGATTTAAACACTGGGGGTTCTCAAGTTGCATTTAGTGATCTTTGTTCATTAGGTTTTTATTTAAGTTTTAGTGTCTTTTTCAGATTTTTGGAGTTGGAAAATTTTAGGTTGTTTACGATTTATTAACTGATTAAGTGTTTTTGTTGTTTTGTTATTTGTTTATTTTTATTTGTTATGACTCGATTAAGATCCCATGGTTTCATCATCCCGAGTTATTAAGTTTGTAATTTGATTATTCACGAGTGACTGGAAGATATTTTGGTTAGCAACCATGGGTTACCTCTTCTGAAATATCTTCTCAAACCTAGTTGCATTTTAAGTTCAAATTTAAGTTTTAATGACTTTTAAAGTGAATTTTATGCAATTTATTTTATTTATGTCAGTGGCTCATTATTTTTAATTTATTTTAAGATAAAACTTGGAAGGAATTATGTTATTTTAGGTTTCACATCGATTAGACTTAAGGAATTTGATTAAAGTCTAATAAATTAGACCTAAGATTTAGATTCAATGTGGGTAGAACCTAAAATAGGTTTAATTAAGCTAGAATTTAAAATTTAGGATCAATATGGGTATAACCTATGGTTATGCAGTGATCTACGTTCAATTTATGTGGAACCGAGAGGTTAAGGTGATTTTAGTATAATTAAGGTATAACCTAAGGTATTGACATTATTTTAGGTTTAACTTAGGTAGAAACTAAGATATGGTGTTACTTCAATTCATTTTAGGTAGAATCTAAGGTTTAAGTTTATTCATGTTCAAATTAGGTAGAACATAAAGTTTAGTGTTACTCAAATTCAATTTAGGTAGAATCTAAAGTTTAATGTTACTTAGATTCAATTTTGGTGGAATCAAAAGCTTAAGTTTATTTAGGTTCAATTTAGGTTGAACATAAAGCTTAAAGTGGTTTAGGTTTAGTTTAAGTTGAACCTAAGATTTATGTTAACTTAGGTTCAATTTAGGTTGAACCTAAGATTTAGCTTGAGTTAGGTCCAATTTGGGTTGAACCTAGGATTTAAGTTGACTTAGGTTCAATTGGGGTTGAAACTAAGATTTAGGTTGAGTTAGGTTCAATTTAGGTTGAACCTAAGATTTAAGTTGACTTGTTTAGGTTGACTTAGGTTGAATTTGGGTTGAACCTAAGATTTAAGTTAACTTAGGTTCAATTTAAGTTGAACATAAGATTTAGATTGAATTAGGTGCAACCTGGGTTGAACCTAAGATCTTGGTTAACTTAGGTTCAATTTGGGTTGAACCTAAGATTTAAGTTGACTTAGGTTCAATTTTGGTTGAACTTAAGATTTAGGTTTACTTAGGTTCAATTTGGGTTGAATCAAAGATATAGGTTGACTTAGATTCAATTTGGGTTGAACCTGAGATTTATGTTAACTTAGGTTCAATTTGGGTTGAACCTAAGCTTTAAGTTGACTTAGGTTCAATTTGGGTTGAACCTAAGGTTTAGCTTAACTTTGGTTCAATTTGGGATGAACCTAAGATTTAGGTTGACTTTGGTTCAATTTGAGATAAACCTAAGGTTTAGGTCAACATAGGTTTAGTTTGGGTTGAACCTAAGTTTTAGGTTGACTTAGGTTCATTTGGGTTGAACCTAAGATTTAAGTTGACTTAGGTTCAATTTGGTTTGAACCTAAGGGATTAGGCCGACTTAGGTTCAGTTTGGGTTGAACCTAAGATTTAAGTTAACTTAGGTTCAATTTGAGTTGAACCTAGGATTTAAGTTTACTTAGGTGCAATTTGGGTTGAACCTAAGGTTTAGGTTAACTTAGGTTTAATTGGGTTTGAACCTAATGTTTAGGTTAACTTAGGTTCAATTTGAGTTGAACCTAAGATTTAAGTTAACTTAGGTTCAATTTGGGTTGAACCTAAGATTTATGTTGACATGCATTCAGTTTGTGTTGAACCTAATATTTAGGCCACTTAGGTTTAATTTGGGTTGAACCTAAGATTTAAATTGATTTAGGTTTAAATTTGGGTTGAACTTAAGGTTCAGATTAAATTTGGTTCAATTTGGGTTGAACCTAAGGTTTAGGTTCATGGATTAAGCCTAATTTAAGGAAAGTTTCATGGGTGTTTAAGTTTAAGTTAAGTTAAGTATTTAAGGTTACTTAAGTCTAATGTAAGTAAGGTTTTAAGTATTGATTAAGCCTAATTAAAGTTAGACCTTATTTGAGTTTAAGGTTAATTAATCCTAATGTAAGTAATGCTTAATTAAATTAATTAGGTCTAACTAGAGTTAGGCCTCATTATAGTTTAAGTTTAATAAAGCCTAATGTAAGTAAGGCTTAATTAGATTAATTAGGTCCAATCAGGGTTAGACCTAATTATAATTTATAGGTTAATTAGGACTAAATAGGGTTAGACCTAATTATAGTTTAAGGTTAATTAAGCCTAATGTATGTACAGCTTAATTAGATTAATTAAGTATAATTAATGTTAGACCTAATTATAGTTTAAGGGTTAATTAAGCCTAATGTAAGTAAGGCTTAATCAAATTAATTAGTTCTAATTAGGTTTAGACCTAATTGTAATAAATCTTAATTAGATTAAGTAAGTCTAATTAGGGTTAGACTTAATTATAGTTTAAGGATAATTAAGCGTATTGTAAGGCTTAATTAGATTAATTAGTTCTAATTAGAGCTAGACCTAATTATGGTTTAAGGTTAATTAAGCCTAACGTATGTAAGGCTTAAATAGATTAATTAGGTCTAATTAGGGTTATACGTAATTATGGTTTATAGGTTAATTAAGTCTAATGCAAGTAAGGCTTAATTATATTCAATAGTTCTAATTAGGGTTAGACCTAATTATAGTTTAAGGCTAATTAAGCCTATATAAGTAAGGCTTAATTTGATTAATTAGGTCTAATTAGGTTTAGAACTAATTATAGTTTAAGGGTAATTATGCCTAATATAAGTAATGCTTAATTTGATTAATTAGATCTAATTAGCGTTAGACCTAATTATGGTTTAAGGTTAATTATTCCTAATGTAAGTAAGGATTAATTAGGTCTAATTAGGGTTAGACCTAATTATGGTTTATAGGTTAATTAAGCCTAATGTAAAGCTTAATTAGATTATTTGGGTATAATTAGGATTAGACCCAATTATAGTTTAAGGGCTAATTAAGCGTAATGTAAGTAAGGCTTAATTAGATTAATTAGTTCAAATTAGGGTTAGACCTAATTATAGTTTAAATTTACTTAAGCCCAATGTAAGTAAGGCTTAACTAGGTTAAGTAGGTCTAATTAAGAATATACCTAATTAGAGTTTATGTTTGGGGTTTATATGGAGTGAACTCAAAAAGTTCAGGGCTTAATTTGAGTTCGTATGAGTTGAGTTCAAAGAGTTTTGGGTTTTAGTTGAGTTCATATGAGTGGAACCAATAGATTATGTTTCGACTTAGACCCAATGTAGGTAAGGTTTAGGGGTATAAATTTGGCTTAAGGTGAGTTAAAACTAAGATGATGATTGAATGAACTTTTAGGTTTTAACATATAAATTTAAAATTTATATTTTAACCCTAAATGTGTAAGTTGTCGTTTTAAAATTTTCAAACGTTATAAATTGCCATTTCATAGTTTAAATTCAATATCTAAATTTTCTAACTCATTTTGAATTTAATTTCCAATTTTATGATTATTATAATTATTTTTTAAAATAATTATGAAGTTTGGTAAAAATTGGTGAATTTGACTTTATCGATTTTACATAATCATGAAAAAATCGCAGAATGTCCCCAAGGGTAAAAGATCAATTTCTGAAAATTTCATCATTTTTGGGTTTATAATTAATTTTTAATAATTAAATTAGTCTAGAGAGTAATTGATTAATTAAAAATTAAATTTAATTCATTAATTCGAATTTTCATGTTCATAATTTTCTCCTTGTTCTCCTGAATTCAGAGGTATTTTTGGTTCATTTTTATGATTTCGCTATGCAAGGATATGTAATTTTGAAGTTCTTAGGTATTTTATGTATTTATTTAAATCCAACTTAAACAATTATCAATGTGGCACTAAAGATATCCTAAGATTCATTGAAGCAACACGCGACGCCGTTCTATTGGTGGGGTTTTACACGTGGGCAGCCACGTGGCCCACGATTTTGTCTGTTTCATATGGACAAATACATGGTCCGGCTAGATCACAACTATCCATTTCTAATACACGGAAAAGGATGGCATCCAACCCTCATCTTCAAAGCTTATTCACCCGTAAACCATTCATGTTTAAACCTTAAGATCTTTCTCAAAACACAATGGATTTTAATAAATTTTTTTACTAAAGATTCTTCTCAAAGAGATGAACACATCTATACGATTATGTGGGTGTTTTGTGATGATTTTCTTCATAAATGTCCAAAACTGAGCCTATTTAATGGTTTAGAGCACACACCTAATTTCAAGAGGTGAAGCCTCAATTGAACTTGATGGAAATGATTGCTTGGTCCTTGCGAAGCTTCTCCTTAGCTCAATTTGAAACAAAATTGAGTCAATATATGTTTTCATTGAAATGGGGTCACGGTCTGAACTTGTAAAAGGTTAGAGCTTGCGGGAAGTGCCAATTTTGACTGGAAACTTCTCCTGAGGTTCAGTGATGGTCTTAGGATAGTTTAATTCAAGTATTGAGGATTTTTATGATAACCTAAAAAGTTATCCTGTTTTTGGGGTGAAAAATTAGAGCGCCGTGATTGCGGTTGTCTTAAATAATTATTTAAATAGTATTTTTAGCGCAATTACATATAGCTCAAGTAATACAGGGCTCTAATGGAGTCCTGATTATCGATCCCACAGGGAGGACGTACATCTTTAAAGCGTAATACTAAAGTTGCTAAAGTTTAATGAGGCTAAAGATTTTAAGATCACTAAAGTACATTCTAAACTTCGAAATAAAGTTAATTATCACTAAACTAAGTTTTGTATTGGAAGGTTCAAATTGGGATAAAGTGTCCTTCCCCTTACAATGATGTTATGATGAGTGAATGATAAAGATTGGTGAAAATTTGTATGTGCCAAATAGGAGCATACATATTCTTTACCCTCTTCCAAGTTCTATAAAAACATCGACTAATCCTAAGTTTAGTCCCTAAATCCGTGGTTAGACTGGGAGGATACTGACTCTCACTCTAGAGCTCCCATTTCCCTTTGCATAAAGCCTAACTCTTGTTTTAGTTTCCAAACACTAGGACCAAATTGTGGATTTTAGTCTTTCACCCTAAATCTCCAATTCTATGCCTAATAATCCATATTTCCTTATTTATTTACACCTAACCCCTATGAACTACATCACTTATTCATGGACATTGAATGTGATCTTTACTTTTGTTTTAGAACACATAGTCCTCTCGGATTGTATGTTTCACAATAAATTTTAACAATTCAATTGACCAACTCCAAAAGTAAATGAAGTACGAAGTGAAAAATCATCACAAAATCTTAACATTCACATGACACATCCAATCTAAATCATCACTTCACCATATCTCATTGTAAGAAGAAAGACAAATAAATCTGCTCAAAATGCATGACGAAGATGCGATAAAACAAGAATTTATATAAAAAAGTAAATTCATACAAACAATAAGAAGTAAACATAGCTTATCTCAATTTCTTCCCCAAGCAAATCCCTTGAAGTTCCTTTGAATCACTTTCCCTCTTCATGACAACGCACAATTCCCTCTTAGAACAGTAAGGAAAAAGCAATCTCTCACTTTCTTTCTCCTCCTACAACTCTTAGAGAAGAATCCATCACAAAATAACACTTTCTCACACCAAACACTAGACTTTAAACTCTTTACAATGACCAAACTGTGACTTCTACACACTTTAACACACTTTTCTGGTGCCAAATTCACTTTGAAATAGTCTAGGGACGAATTCCCCAAGAGATGCTTCAAGAAACCCTCCAAAAGTCATCCAAATGCATTAAATCTAGCCTCCACCGACATTTGGTGCCATCGGAGTGATGTTTGCACCCAAAGCATTATAATTTTTAGTGCTCTCTGGAGTCTAGTGCGGTTGGCACCAGAAAGAAGAATTCTGGTTTCTGCCTCTTTTCGCTCCAAATTAATTCCTTTTATCTTCTTTTTGCTCCAAATGCCTAAAATCATCATACCTGTAACAAAACATGAAAAATACCTTTCTTTAAAGTGCAATATCACCAAAAATCAGTACAAAATATGTATGAAAAATCCATCATATTTTTGGTGCATCAAAATCCCCCAAATAAAAACTATTACTTGTCCTCAACTAATCCTTTTACTACATAAAAATATGGCTCATAGTAGTGAACTATACTTAAATAATATCATGATTTTTGATTTAAATGATTATAATAGTAAAACTTTTAGAAATATTTTCAGTAACTTAAGTCAAAATTATAGGTGTAAAAATATTTAGTCATCAAATCTAAGAGTTCTAGTATCCTATTCATTTCAAGAATAACCATAATTTTTCACATTAATGATGCTTTGAAGGATAATATGAAAATGAAGCTCATGAGAACTCTATTAGTAAGAATGCTAATACTTAAATATAAATTATGAAATGCAATTACACTCTTCCTTTAAGTTGATTCATGTAAAGCCAATTTTTGATTAGGCATCTCCTCAAGCTTCTTCACACATATATTTTCTTTTTCTTTTCTATATATGGATTTCTTTTCAATCCTTTCTTTTCTTTCTTCTTCTTTTTTTTTTTGGAACTGCTTTTCAATCCTTTCTTTTCTTTTCAAGTGAGGTTTACTATATCTGGATAGCCTTTAATAATTTTGAACTTCACTTTCCTCCCCCTAAAGTTGGAACTTGTAACGTCTCTTTACTTTATATATATATATTAGCTTTTAAATAATTGATCATAGAGTCCCAATATCTTCTTCTCACATAAACTTCTAAGAATCTTAATATTTAAAAAATAATTTTTCTTTACTTTAAATAGTCAACTATAGTATAATCCTCTTATACTAAATATCTTAGCCCATAAAGTTAAACTTCATTACTAAAAACTTTCATTTAAATCTACTATAATATTTAAATAAAATAAAAAAATTAGTTATCTAAAGTAAAGCTCTACTACTCGAAGTCATGTTAAAGTTATTTTGAAAATATATTTAATTGAGAACAAATAAAAGTTAAATCTTTCCTTCTCCAAACTTAAGTTTTTTAGTATATATCAAATTAATAGAGGAACAAGAAAAATAAAAAGAAAACTAACCTGTTTGTGCCAGGCTTTTGATATTTCTGAAGCTATGAAAGTATTAATAAAAAATTTAAACTAACAGACATAAAATAGTTGGAAGCTTTGTTACACATAATATATCAGAGATTTGCAGGGTGAAGAAAATATAATGTCATAAACTTTAAACATTTAATTCAAACATACAATCATTATAGTCTCAATCCAAACTAATAAACAAATAAATAAAAATCTCACAACTTTACTAACATAAAAAAGTACAATCACCACACACATCAATCACATAAAAGAAGTAACAAACACACAAGTTCACGCATCAATAATCAACTAAAAGAACACTAATCTACTAGTCATCCTCTTCTTCTTCTTCTTCTTCTTCTTCTTCTTCTTCTTCTTCTTCTTCTTTTGCTTCTTCTTCTACTTCAGGCTGGTATGGAACATAGCGGGGGCAAGTAGGAAATATCACACCAAAATCACCCCTCATGAATCTCATTTGAGCATCATGGTAAGCTATATCATACTTAATTCTTCTCTTCTGATAATCATCATTAATATTATTCCTTATTTCTAATTCACCAATTCTGTTATAGAGCCTCACAATATCATCCTGTTGTGTCATCAATTGCTCCATAACATCAGAAAGAGTAGGACTTCTAGAGGTAGAAGGTATATCATGACTAGTAGAAGGAACATCACTACTCTTACTCCTAGCTTTCCATCCTACATGAGATTCATATGTACAAATATTGGCCTTACTGTTAGGTTTTAAGGGATGGACCAACTCTTCACTATTATCAAACTCAACTCCTGATTTTACACATAATGTGTAAATCAAGGTAGGACGACCTAATCCTCCAGTGGTTTCTCCCTTAGCCATAGTCTATATTCTCTTATAAATAATAGCACCAATATTAATCATTTTCATATTTTGAATACAGTAATAAAAAATAGCACTATCTCTTGTAACTTCGCAATGATGATAGTTAGGTAGTAATCGTGCAGAAATAAAATAGTGTAAGGCTTTAGATGTGACATTTAAAATAAAAGTAGGAAAATTTATCTTTTGCCTTTGCTTCGTTTTCCACTCCCCTTTTCCATCAGTAAGAAAAGAAATTACCTCATTTAAATTAGCATCCATAGTACCAAAGGATTCATACTTACAGAATGAAGTACCCCTTAACTGGTAGAAAGTGTTGATTTGGTCTGGGGTAAACTCTACCATTATTCCTCAAAAAAGCACATGTTCAACTTTGGTCCACTGCAAATTAGCATAGAATTCAATAACCACATCCACAATTTCATTGATAGAAAAATATCATAATGTTTCCCAGTGCCGAACAGCAATTACCTATTCCATAACTCTACCCCGATTTTCAAATGCTCAATCCAGTATACACTTTTGTTGCGAAGTTTAGAATTGAAGTGGTATTGTGCTTTAATATTAACAAACTTCTTCTTATCAAAATCCAACTTCCTCTTCCCCTTACTTATCCTTGGAGCCATTTAAAAATTTCTAGAAAATGCGAACATAAATCCAAATAAATTCCAAAATTATAATGTATTAAACTCTAAAGACAAATCTATTAGGTAATAACTTTACACTATGGATTATCTCAAAGCTTTCTTTAAGAACTCTAAAGTTTAAGATCTCCCCACTGTAGAAGATTTCCATGGTGAAAAGAAAAAAATTTTAGCTTAAAGTGGGGCTCTTACTAAGAGAATATGAGATTCAACCTCTTTAAGCCTTGATATCACCTCTAATCTAAATGCAAACAGGCCATAGGTGCAGGTTTTGGCCTTGGCTAGAGTTTAAAGATGATTAAAATGAACTGGCAAATTTCGAGTTTTGGGCGCCGTCGGCGCTATACCGATTTTTTGGGTCCGAGATCTTTTTTACAATTTCGATCATTTCTAAGTTATGTCGTCATCTAATTAGCTTTTTTAAGCATCTATTTTCCTAATTAAGCGATGAACTAATAAAAACTTTTGACAAACAATATAAAACATCAGTTTTATATATAAAATCTACTATTACAAACATACAAATATAAATCACTCTACCACATAATAATTCAGCGTCACAATCAAACCACAACACCGCAACCCTGAAAACTAAACATAGACTCAAATTCCAAACATAATAAGTTTAAAATCACACAATAAAGCAAGCCAAATACTAAACACACCTAAGCATATTAAAGTTTAAATACTAAATACTAGATATAATATAGAGTCACTACTCCTCATCAGTTTCAGTGCTATCTTCTCCTCTGATATCTCCCATGGATTGGAGGTGCATGAATAAAGTAAAGAAGGGTCGATATGGGAATTCGTCAGTCAAATCCTCTTTAATCCAAGTCTATTTCTTCATCAAACATATCAAGAATTTTTTAATACGCCCAGTATGATCTAATTGTTCCTTCATCCTCCAAATTAGATGTTCAAATAAATCAGAAACATTATTAATCGCATTCATAAGATTTTGTACCTCTTTCTCTAGTTTCTTTATCTTCTTCAGAATCAACTGTGAACTTTAAGGAAAGCAAGGTTGAATATGTAGTGAACTCTGAGATGGTTGATCCATAATTATGCTATAATTCTCATCCCCAATTGCTTGGTAGTCATAAATGTTAGTTGGGTCCATGGGCTTCCATGGGAGAAGCACTTTTTCCCAGCTTTCATATGACACTTGTGACTGGCTGTAGAGAAGAAATATGGTTGAAGGATGTCCCAGCCCATAATTTGATCCATGTACAAGCAAGACCAACACAAATTTTACAATTATGGTACTAATATCAATATGCCTTCCCATTTAAATACAATAATTCAGTATTGTACTTTCCTTCGTCACTTTGCTAATTTTTATAGTTTAGGAGTAATTTCACAGATTTAAAGAAATGCCATTGTTTCGACACAGGATTCAAGAATGAAATAGAGAAATTTACATACTCGTTGTCTTGTATCTCCTAATCTTCACTTTCGTCGTTAAAAATTGATAAATTTCATTCATGTTGTCTCTCATAGGGAAAAAATTTGTACAATGGAAGATTGCCACATTTTCTATCATGAAAAATTCATTAATCTTTGTAGGAGTGAAGGTACCCACCTGGCTCGCACATAGACGACTCCTTGGTTGATTCCATGAAGATTTACATAAAAATCCTGCACCACAGGAACGACTTCTGTGGCAGTATTGCAACATAATACTTCCCATCACCTCTGCGCAATAATCTCTTCAATTAAAGTACTTGCAGCATTCAAACCATGATTAACAAAGCCCCGTTCCTTGATTAGCCTCCTCTTCATAAGAACTTTGTTGAAAAGTCGCTGTGCCTCGAAACCGATGAACTTCCTCCTATTAAAAGCCCTAAATCTTAGAGTTCATAAGGAGTTGGAAGCAATGGGTTGTAAATTTGGGAACTATCTTTTCATTTTTCTGGAGTTCAAGGGTTTAAAATCAAGTTTGAGGAGTTATAAGGGTGAAAATCCCACTTAAAATTGCAAAAAAAACCATCATTTGAAACTCCAAAACTATCACCATAACCGTTAGCGCTTTCGGTGCTAGATATGGAGTCGTCGGCGCTGAATAGGATGCCGTCGACGCCCGTGCTCCGTAATTTGATGATACTCTCTGTAAAATGGCAACGTCAAGGCCCAGTCTGGCACCTTTAGCGTCAGAAAGCAGCTTTGCTCCAAACTACGCTTTGGTCCATACAAATTCTGAATCTTTGATACGATCCAATAATTATCATAATTTATGATATTAATGAGTGAGTATGACTCAAATATATAACTATATAATTATAATATCAACTATAACCAACTCAATCAATCTAAATAACAAAGATAACTATGGGTTACCTCCCATAAAACACTTGGTTTAACATCGTTAGCCCTACAAACTTTTGTTTTATACATGATAACTCAACATATTTAAAATTTGGTCGATACCCCTCAAAATATGATTTTAATCTATAACTATTAACTTTAAATATTATTTCTTTTTTAGTATCATCAATATAAACAGCTCAAATTGATAAGCTTTTAAACAGTGAAAGGTCCTATCCACACAGACTTTAGTTTTCTAGGAAACAATCTCAATATTTTATTATATAACAAAACTTCCTATCCAGGTTCAAATTTCTTTCTTATTATCTTTCGATCATGCGAAATCATCATTTTCTCCATATAAATTCTATAATTATCATAAGATTCATTTCTAATTTCTTCAAATTGATTAAGTTGTAATAAATTTTTCTCACCAACATCCTGTAAATTAAAATTAAACTTTTTTATCGCTCAATATGCTTTATGTTCCAATTCTACTGGTAAGTGGCAAGTTTTTCCAAAAAGTAGTCTATAAGGAGACATTTCTATAGGAGTTTTATAAGCAGTCCTATATGCCTGTAATGCAGTATCTAATATAGTGGCCAATCTAATTTTGTGGGTATTTACAGTTTTCTCCAAAGTTCGTTTAGTTTCGTGATTAGATACTTCAGCTAAACCATTAGTCTAGGGATGATAAGCAATTAAAATTTTATGCATAATACTATATTTTTCAATCGATATCTTAATCAAATTATTCCTAAAATGAGATCCACCATCAAAATGATATCTCTAGGCATTCCATATCCTGTAAAAATATTTTTCATTAAAAATTTAGAAACACTCCGAGCGTCACATCTAGGTAAAGCTATTACTTCAATCTATTTTGATACATAATATACTTCAATCAATATGTATATATTCCCAAATGAAGGAATAAATGGTCCCATGACAACTAATCCCCAAACATCAAATATCTTAACTTCCAACGTAATATTTCAGGGCATTTCATTTCTTCTAGAAATATTACGTACTCGTTGACATTGATCACATGTTTAATATATCTATTAACATCCCTAAAAGAGTAGGCCAATAAAATCCATATTGTAAAATCTTATGGGCAATTTTTTCAGTTCTAAAATGTCCCCCAAATTCAGAATCATGACATCTCTGAATAATTGGTTCAATTTTTTCATAAGACACACATCTCCTAATAAATAGATCCTTACATTGTTTATACAAATATGGGTCATCCCAAAAATAAAATTTGGCATCATACATAAATTGCTTCTATTGTTGCTTTGTTAATTCAGGTGGTAAAATATCACTCACAATATAATTCACAATATCAGCATACCACGGTAGATTCCATTCCTTAATATTATAATGTTTTTCATCAAGAAAAGTTTCTGTAATTTCATCATCAAAATTAGATAGTTCATGTTGTTCCAATGTAGATAAATGACCAGCTATTTAAAATTCAGTTCCTTCTCTATCCACTATCATGAAGTCAAATTCTTGCATTATAAGCACCCACCTGATAAATCTTGGTTTAACATCCTTCTTTTTCATTAAATATTTGATAGCAGAATGGTCTGTATGTACTATACATTTAGTCCAAATTAAATACGACCTAAATTTTTCAAAAGCATATACAATAGCCAATAAATCTCTTTGAGCAGTGGTATAATTAATTTGAGCATCATTATGAGTCTTACTAGTATAGTATATAACTTTAAAAATTTTATGATACATTTACCCTAAAACGTACTCCAATTGCATAATCATTGGCATCACACATTAGTTTAAATGGTTTCTCCCAATCAGGTGAAACTATTATAGAAGCAGTGAATAATTTTTCTTTCAATAATTCAAAGGCATTTAAACATTCTTCATTAAAATCAAATTTCTTATCTGTTTTCTAAAATTTAGCACAAAGGCTTAGTAATTATTGAAAAACCTTTAATATATCACCTATAGAAACAAGCATGTCCTAAATAACTTCTAACCCCTCTCAATATAACAGGGGGTAGTAGTTTCACAATGATTTGAATTTTTGTAAGGACTACTTTGATGCCATGTTCATAAATTTTATGCCCAAGTATAATTCCTCATACAATCATAAATTTACATTTCTCCCAATTTAGAACTAAATTTGTCTTTTTGCTTGACTCCAAAACTTTTTCTAAATTATGTAAACAGGCGTCAAATGAAGTTTCAAATACAGAAAAATCATCCATAAAAAAATTCTATTTTATTGTCAATTGTACTACTAAAAATTGAGATCATACATCTTTGAAATGTTGCAAGTATTTTACATAATCCAAAGGGAAAACTTCGAAAAGCAAATGTTCCATAAAGACTAATAAATGTGGTCTTTTCTTGATCCTAAGGAGCAATTGGTATTTGATGATAACCATTATATCCATCTAATAAGCAATAATATTTGTGCCCAGCTAGCCTATCTAACATTTGTTCTAGAAAAGGTAAAGGAAAGTGATATTTCCTAGCGGCGTCATTTAATTTTCTATAATCGATACAGATTTGCCAACCAGTGACTTGTCTGGTAGTTATTAATTCATTTCTTTCATTCATAACAACTATCACTCCTCCTTTCTTAGGAACATAATGAATTGGACTTACCTAAGCACTATCTGAAATAGGATATATAATTCCAACATTCAACTATTTTAAAATTTCTTTCTTGAATACTTCCTTCATCATTAGATTTAATCTCCTTTATGGATTAGCTTTAGGTTTATGTTGTTTATCTAAAAAATTCTATTCATATAGATCAAAGGACTGATTCCTTTAATATCAGCTAAAGTCCAACCAAAAGCTTTTTTTGTATATTTTTAATGTATCTACTACTTTCTATTCTTGTAAATCATTTAGATCTAAGGATAGTATAACTGATAATGTAGATAATTCTCCTACGAATGTATACTTTAAATGGTTAGGAAGTATTTTCATTTCAAGTTTAGAAGGTTTTATGATAGATATAACTAGACATTTATTATCATTTTCTATAGTACCCAGCATCTCAAATCATTCTTGAACATAATCCAGTTCTTCATTATCTATCTCATCATATTTATCTTCCATTTCATTTTCATCCTCGCATTTCAAATCTTCTTGCTCTTTTTTCTCTTCAAACTTTTCCTTAAAATGATCATCTTTTAAATAATCACAAATTTCCATTCGAAAGCATTCATCATCTTTTTCTGTTGTTGGATATTTCATTGATTTTGAAATGTTAAATGTTATCTCTTGATCATTTACTCTCATAGTTAATTCTTCTTTTTGAACATCTATCATAGTTTTTCCTGTTGCAATGAATGGTCTTCCTAAAATAATAGGAATTTCTTTATCTTCCTCCATATCTAAAAAAATAAAATCTACATGAAAGATAATTTTATCATCCTTTACTAATACATCTTCTACAAATCCTTTTGGATAAGTAATAGAATGATCAGCTAACTAAAGAGTTACAAAAGTAGAGGAAATTTCTTATATTCCTAACCTTTTAAAAGTTGATAGAGGCATGAGATTAATACTGGTTCCCAAATCACATAATGCTATTCCAAAAAATTTTTCACTAATAGCACAAGGTATAGTGAAGCTACTGGGATCTTTAAGTTTTTCAGGAAATATTTTTTGAATAATTATGTTACGCTCTTTACTGAGTGCAATAGTCTTATTACCTATAAACTTTCTTTTCTTATTAAGTATATCTTTCATAATCTTAATAAGGCTTCAACGAAGGGAATGTTTACTGTTGATTTTTTTAAGGATTTCTACAAATTTTAAAAAATTTTATCTCTTTTTTGTTGTTTCAATCTTGAAGGAAACGAAAGTGGTGGTCTTTCTATAGTAATTTTCATCGGTTTATATGGATATCCTAAATCTGGATATATGCTATCGTTACTGGTGTGATTTTTTAATTTGGAAAAAATAATGAACTCAGATTTAGATTTATATATTGATTTAAATGATAGTGAGTCTCACAATTAACGCAAGTATACATATCACTCAAGTAATACAGGGTTCTAATGGAGTCCTAGAATATTGATACCACATGGAGGCTTTAATTTTATGACGTAGCATATAAATCTCTTATTGAATCACAACACAATTTCAAGTGGTTTAATTCTTAAAGTAAAGACAAACAGGTTAAGTTACTATTTCTACCAAAGCACATTGTAAATTCTAGCAAGTTAAACTAACAAAAGACTAAATTGATAACAAAGTTTAGTTGTAAGAAAGAGTCTTCCTCCTTTCCATTCATAATGTGATGATTATTGTGACATAGATCAATGATATAAATGTATTATGCCAAATAGGAGAATTCCTATTCTTTACCCATATTTCAGCGTATAAAGAACATTGGCTAATCCTAAGTTTAGTCCCAAAATCTGTGGTTAGGCTGGGAGGATACTGGCTCTCACTCCAGAGCTCCCACTTCCCTTCACCTGAAGGCTAACTCTCGCTTCAATTTCTAAACATTAGGACCAAATTGAGGATTTCAGCCTGTCACTTTGAAATCTCCAATTCTACGCCCATCAAAGTATATTTCCCTATTTATTTGCACTCAATCCCCATGAACTACATCTCTCATTCATGGACATTGAATGTGACATTCACTTTTATTGTGGAACTCATAATCCTTTCGGAACATATGTTTCCCAACAAGTTTTAACAATTCAATTGGTCAGATCAAAAAGTAAATGAAGTTATAAGTGAAAAGGTCATCACAAATTCTCCATAATAAATAGGCACATCATTTCCATTTCACAACATTAACACATCACATGAAAAGGAGAAAGACAAAGAAATCTACTCAAGGATCATGAGGAAAAGATGACTACACATGGATTATATATATAAAATCAACCTCATACAAACAAAGTAAAGTAAAGAAAACTTATCTCAAACTCTTCCCCAAGCGAATCTCAAGGAATTCCTTTGACTCCTCTTCTTTCTTCACAACAACACACAATTCTCTTTTTAGAATAGTAAAGAAGAAGAAATCTCTCACTTTCCCTCTCCTCTCACACTCCTTAGAAGAGAAATCACAAACCTAACTTCTTACACAAATGGAAAGAAAACTATCTCTAAACTTTAAACTCTTCTCTTCCTTTCTTCACCCCTTTGAAATTTGGCTCCAAAAGTGTATAATTTTGGCCAAAACTGAATTCCCAAGAGTTTCCTCCAGCAACCTTTCAAAATCCGGCTAAATACATTGAATCTTGTTCAAAATGGGGATAGAGCGCTGTCCAGCGCTGGTAGGAGTGTCGTTCGGCGCATTATTCTGCCAAAATGTCGTAACTCTCTGGATATTGGCGCTGTCCGGCGTTGGTGACAGCGCCGTCCGGCGCTAGTTCAATAAAATGCACTTTTATCCTTTTTTGCTCCAAATTTGCTCCTTTTCGCTTTCTTTTGCTCCAAAGGCTTATATTCATTGTACCTGCATGAAATCATCAAAAATACCTTCTTTTAAAGTGCAATATCATCAAAAATAAGTATGAAATGAATAGTAAAAAGTTATCAAATTTTTAGTGGATCAAGATCCCCCAAACTTAACCATTAGTTGTCCTCCAGTAATTTTAGTTAATACATAAAATTATGATCCACTACAATGAACTTTCTATCTAGAATACCATAATTTTAATTTAGATAAGTACTGTAGTAAAATTTTCAGAAAGATCTTTGAATAATTCAAGTAAATTCTGTAGGTGTAAGAATATCTAGTAATCAAGTCTAAGAGTTATAGCTTTCTATTCATTTCAAAAATGACTGTAGATTATCCTATTAAGGCGCTTGAAAGGATTACATGAAAAGAAGTTTATGAGAAACTACTAGTAAAGATACTAATCCATACATATAAGTTCAAGAAAGTAATTAAGTTTTTCCCTTTAGGTAGGTCCAAGTGAAGCCAATTTTTGATTAAGCATCTCCTCAAGCTTCTCCTCACTTCTCTTTTTCTTTTCTTTTCTTTTGATTTTTGCTTTTCTTCTCTTTTTTTTGCTTTTTTCTTTTCTTTTCGTTTCTTTGTAGTGAGGATTACTGTATCTGGATAGCCTTTAATGATTTTGAACTTCACCATTCTCACCCTAAATTTGAAACTTACCACATTCCTTTACCTTATAGGCATTTCTTTAGCTTATTAATGATTCATTATTGAGTTTCATTCCTTTCCTATCACATAAAATTTTAAGATTTTTAATATTTCAAACATAAAGTTTTTCTTACTTTGAATAGTTGGCTATAGTCCTATATTTTTATACCGAAAATCTTACATTAAAAAATTACTTTTTATCACCAAATAATTTCATTAAATTTTATAAAATACTTAAATAAAATCAAAATACAGTTATCTAAAATTGAGTTCTATTACAGGAAATGATGTTACTAATTTTTTTTTGAAAATAATTTTAAATGAGAACAATTAAGAGTTAATTCTTTCCCTTCCTCCAAACTTAGATTTTTGAATATAATTAACATGGAAGAAAGAAAAGATCTAAATATATAACTCATACCTCAATATGCTGGGCTTTTCATTCCTTTGAGTTTAAGCAGGTTTTTCTTCATAAAGTAGAACAGTAGACCTAAAATAATTAAGAAGCATTTCTATACACAAATATGGGTTATAAGTTTATAAAGAAGAAGTTTAAACACATTAAACTGTGCACATAACATTAAAATCCAACTGTTACTATTAAAAATTAAACTAGCAATTCAAACACATAAAAATCTTTACTATCACATCACATACATCACAAATCAACAACAAAGTCTACTACAAGTACATCCAACACACATATAACATCTTAGATACAAATCATAAGGAGTCTTAGGTTCATCACAAATACAAAACACAGATACATCACTAAGTTCATTGAAAAATAAAAATAAAAATACACAAACTACCAATCTTCATCTTCTGCAGGAGCTCCACCATCATCAGGTTGTTCAGGCTGATATTGAGTATACTCAGGGTAAGTAGGAAATACAGCATCAGTGTCTCCCCTAAAAAATTTCATCTGTGTGTCATTATAAGCTATCTCATATTCTCTCCACCGCACTTGATAATCATCATTAATTTTGTTCCTTACATCTAGTCCCTCTACTTTAGTGTTTAACCTTTCCAACTGATCCATAACGTCATGCAGAGTAGGCTCCCTAGATGTAGATGGTCTATCTCGACTTGAAGAAGGCTCATCAGCTTTCTTACTCCATTTCCATCCTACATGGGCTTCATAAGTTTTCAGATTCAGTTTTGTAATAGGCTTCAGGGGGTGGACTACCTCATCATTATCTTCAATGACTACATCTGATTGAATACATAAAACATGAATTAGACTAGAGTGTTCTAGTCCTCTTGTAGTTTCTCCTTTTGAGCTTATCAAAATACTTTTATGAATAATAGCCTTAATATTTATATTCTTCATGTTATGAATACAATAATTCAGAATAGCTCTATCAACAGTAACATCACTATGATGGTTGGTAGGTAACAGTCTTACAGAAATGAAATAATGTCAGGCTTTTTACACATGATTCAATGTAGAAAGGGGGAAGTTAACTTTTAGTCTCTTCTTAATCTTCCATTCCCCTTTTCCATAAGTTAAAAAGTTCACAGTCATATCCAATGCTTCATTTGTAATAGGAAAATTTTCATATTCACAATGGTAGGGTGCTCTCAACTGATAAAATGCATTTATGCTGGCAGGGGTGAATTCAACCATTTGGCCTCTAACCAGAATGTATTCACTCTCAGAATAATACAAATTAACATAAAATTCTCTAACAATACCCAACATCGCATTTGTAGTGAAATAACAGAAAATCTCCCATTGACGATTAACAATCATTTCTTCCAGCATTCCTCCAGGATTTTTAAAGGCTCTTTCTTGAATACATTTCTTATTGCTAAGAAACGTACTAAAACGTGAATAGGCTTTATAATTCACAAATTTACTTTCATCATATTCAAATTTCCTCTTCCCCTTAGCCAATCTTAGATACATTTGTCTAAAAATACTAAAATTTTCCAAATCAATTTTAAAATTACAATGCAATCGACTCCAAGATAAATTTAAAAAGATAAGAACTCAAAATCCATGAAAAATATCCAAATTTTCTCCAAAAACTTCAAAATTTCAAATCTTCCTAATGTAGGAGATTTCCATGGTCAAAATAAAAAAAATTTTAGTTTAAAGTGTAGCTCTTACCAAGAGAAGATGAAATCTGAACTTTTCCAACCACAAAATCACTTCAAATCCAAATGTTAGTGAGCCCTAGGTGCGAAAATAGACCTTGGCTGGAGGTTGAAGACAAAGATTTGGCCAAAAATGTTGGGTCCCAGGGTTAAATCGCGAAAATTTAGAGTTCCGGGCATTTTTCGCGTTCAAGTGCTGTCCGGTGCTAGAAGTAGCGCCGTTCGACGCATTATTCTACAGAAATTGCCAAACTCTTTGACTTTTGGCACTGTCCGGCGCTGGTGGCAGCGCCGTTCACGGCCAGTTCAAAAACTGGGGTTCCGACTTTCTTTTGCAATTTCAATCTTTTCAAGCCCGCTCCAAGGTCTAATTAGTCTAATTAAGCATTGAATAACATCCTAAAGCCTTGGCAATTGATATTTTTTTTAATACAAACAATACATAACATTACTTTCATATATAAAATCCATGAGCCATACACATACACACGACACTAAACATTAAACATTTTCAAGCCATATAATCTTAAATTCAGCGTCACACACAACCACAACACAATAATGCATAGAACTAAACAAACAAGCATGTAAACATATAACATTCAAGCCAAATAAAGTAAAGCAAAGCAAAGCAATCCGATACAAAAATACAGAAATACAATAATCAAGTTTCATTCTTCCTCTGAACTATCATCAATTCTAAGTTTCATTCTAAGAAATACAATAATCGATTGAGCATGAGCAAATAAATTGTAGAATAGACAAAACGGAAATTCTTCAGTAGAATCCTCTTCAATCCAACCTTTTCTTCTCATCAATCACATCAAACTTCCTTCAAGATATCCAAAATTATCAAAGTCCTCCTTCATTCACCAATCCAGATGATCAAAGAAATCAGAAAGATTGTTGATTGCATTCCTCAGATTTTGTACTTCCTTCTCTAATTTTTTGTTTTCTTCAAGATGATCTATGAACTTTCAGGAAAATAAAGAGGAATAGGTGTTGATCTTTGAGATGGTTGATCTTCAATAATGCTCATATAATTCATATCACTAATTGCCTGTTTATTTTATGCATCTGCTGGGTGTATAGGCTTATGAGGTAGAAGTACTCTTTATTAGTTCTCATATGGCACTTGTGATTGACTGCAGAGGAGAAATATAGTGGAAGGATTTCCAAGCCCATACTTTGATCCATGAATGATCAATCCCAAAACAGACTTAACAATTATCGAACCAACATCAATAAGCATTCTTATTTGAATACAATAATTCAGAATAGCACCCTCCTTTGTTACCTTACTGATTTTCATTATTGGGAGAAATTTTGAACACATGAAGTAATGTAAGTGTTTCGACGTAGGATTTAACAGCGTGGTCGAGAAACTTACAAACCTACTATCTCTTTCCTCCCATTTATCACTTTCATCCGTCAGATATCTGTATATGTCATTCATATTGTCCTTCATCGGGGCAAAATTCGAATAGTGGCAGATTGACACATTCTCAATCATGTATAAATCATTAATCTTTGCAGGAGTAAATGTGACAAACCTACCTCGCACATAAACTGATCCTTGGTTGATTCCATGAATATTTGCATAAAACTCCTTCACAACCGGGATAACTACAACGGTAGTAGTATAACAAAATATTTCCCAACGTCTCTGAATAATAATTTCAACAATTCTAGTCGTAGGATAATTCATACCTCGATTTATAAAGCCTCGCTCCTTGATCAATCTCATTTTTGAGATATTTTTTTTTAAAAGTCACTGTGCCTCGAAACTTTTGACTTTTCTACGGTTGAACACTTGAAATCTTTGAGTTTCCATTGAATCAGAATCCATTTGGACAAGAATTTGGGTCTTCCTCTTCGTTCCTTTGGTAGTTCCAGCATCTAGGGGATGTTTTTTGGAGTTATAATGGAGGATTTACCGCCTAGAACTGCCAAAACTCAGATTTTAAAGATGATAAATGATTTTCTGAACAAGAGCGCTGTCCGACGCTAGTTCAAATTCGCCAAACTTCACTTTGTTCAAAATTTTCCAAATTTCGATTCGATTCATTTTGTAAATGTTATTAATGATAATTAATGATGAATAAGACTTAATTAAGTAACAAATAAACACAAATAACATATAGAACAAGCACACACTCAATAACTGTGGGTTGCCTCCCACAAAGCACTTGGTTTAACGTCGTCAGCCCGACATAACTTTCAGTTATTCAGGTTGATCCAACATTAAAATCTCTTTAAAATTTGGTCTATTGCCTTCAAAATATGTTTTCAATCTTTGGTCATTAACATTGAATATTCTTCCAGATTTAGGGTCTTCCATAATCACAGCACTAAACTGATATACTTTACGACAATGAAAGGTCCTGTACATCTAGATTTCAGTTTCTCAGGAAATAACTTCAATCTTGTATTGTATAATAAAACTTTTTGTCCTGGTTCAAATTCCTTTTTGACAATCTTTCGATCATGCAATAATTTTTTTCTTTCCTTATATATTCTATCATTATCTTATGATTCATTTCTGATTTCTTCCAATTTATTCAATTACAATAGTTTCTTCTCACCAGCATCTTTCAAATTAAAATTCAGTATCTTTATCGCCCAATATGCTTTATATTCTAATTCAACTGGCAAGTGACAGGGTTTTCCAAATATTAATCTGTAAGAGAACATTCCTATAGGAGTTTTATAAGCTGTTCTGTATGCCCATAAAGGAGTATCTAATCTAGCAGACCAATCTAATTTTTTAGGATTAATGACTTTCTCCAAAATTTGTTTAATTTCACAATTAGATACCTCTGCTAAACCATTAGTTTGGGGATGATAAGCTGCAGAGATTATATGCATAATGTTATATTTCTCCACCAGTCTCTGAATCAGATTATTCTTAAAATGGGATCCTCCATTAGTGATGATTACTCTAGGCATTCCATATTTTGTGAAAATATTTTTCATTAAAAACCTCGAAAAACTTTTAGCATCACACCTAGGTATAGCTATTGCCTCAATCCATTTTGATACATAATCAACAACAATCGATATATATATATATATATATATATATATATATATATATATATATATATATATATATATATATATATATTTCCAAATGAAGGCATAAATGGTTCCATAAAATCTAATCTCCATGCATCAAAAATTTCAACTTCCAGTGTAAAATTAAGAGGCATTTCATTTCTTCTAGATATATTGCCTATTCTGTGACATCGATCACAATTTTTGATAAATTTATAAACATCTCTAAAAAGTGTAGGCCGATAAAATCCAGATTATAAAATCTTATGTGTAGTTCTATCAATTCTGAAATGTCCTCCAAATTCAGAATCATGACATTCTCGAATAATTTTTTCAGTTTCTTCATAAGGAACACATCTCCTAATAATAAGATCTTTACATTGCTTGTACAGATAAGGATCGTCCCAAAAATAAAATTTAGCATCATGCTTAAATTTTTTCTGCTGTTGCATTGTTAAATCAGGTGGTAAAATATTACTAATGATGTAGTTCATAATATCAGCATATCACGGTAAATTTCCTTCAATAATATTATATAATTGCTCATTGGGAAAAATGTTAGTAATTTCCTCTTCAAAATCATTTAAATTAGGTTGTTCAAGTCTAGATAAATGATCAGCTATTTGATTATTGACCCCTTTTCTAGTAATGATCTCAAAATCAAATTCTTGCATTAAAAGCATCCATCGAATCAGTCTTGATTTTGCATCCTTCTTTTGCATTAAGTATTTAATAGCATAATGATCAGTATGCATTATACATTTAGCTCCGATTAAGTAAGATCTAAATTTTTCAGAGGCATATACAATCGCTAATAACTCTCTTTCAGTATTAGTATAATTAATTTGAGTAGTAGTAAGAGTTTTACTAGCATAGTATATAACTTTAAACATTTTATCATGTCTTCGCCCTAAAACAACTCCAATAATATAATCGCTAGCATAACACATTTTCAAATGGTTTCTCCCAGTCAGGTGAAACTATTATAGGTGCAACAATTAATTTTTCCTTCAATAGATCGAAAGCTTTTAAACATTCATCATTAAAATCAAACTTTTTATCTTTTTCCAAATGTTAGCATAGAGGCTTAGAAATTTTTGAAAGGTCTTTGATATATCACTTGTAGAATCCTACATGTCCCAAAAAGCTTCTTACCCCTCTCACAGTTGTTGGAGGCAGTAATTTTTCTATAACATGAATTTTCCCAGGATCTAGTTTCGTGTCATATTCAGATATTTTATGCCTAAACACAATTCCTCCTGCAACCATAAATTGACAATTTTTCAGCTTAGGACTAAATTTGTTCTTTCGCATACCTCTAAAAATTTTTCTAAGTTGCATAGGCTTCCATCAAATGAATCTGCAATACTGAGAAATCATCCATAAACACTTCTATTCCATCATCAATTAATTTACTAATTATGGACGTCACACATCTTTAAAATGTTGCAGGTGCATTACATAATCCAAAGGGCATTCTTCTAAAAGCAAAAGTTCCATAAGGGCTAGTAAATGTAGTTTTCTCTTGATCCTCAGGAGCAATAGATATTTGGTGAAAATTGGTATATCCATCTAGAAAGTAATAGTACTTGTGTCCAGCAAGTCTGTCTAGCATTTGGTCTAAAAAGGGCAAAGGAAAGTGATCTTTTCTAGTGGCGGCATTTAATTTTCTATAATCAATACATATTCGCTAACCAGTGACTTGTCTTGTTGGCATATTTTCATCTCGATCATTTACATCAATAGTCACTCCTCCTTTCTTAGGAACACAATGAATTGGGCTCACCCAAACACTATCAGAAATAGGATATATAATTTCAGCATCTAACCACTTTAAAATCTCTTTTTTATCCACTTCTTTCATTATTGGATTCAATCTCCTTTGTGGATCAACTCTTGGTTTGTGTTGTTTATCCAATAAAATTCTGTGCATATAGATCGAATGACTGATTCCTTTAATATTAGCTATGGACCAACTAAAAGCCTTTTTGTATCTTTTTATGGTCTCCAACAATTTCTTTTATTGATATTCTTTTAAATCCAAAGATACAATGACTGGTAAGATAGATGATTCTCCTAAAAACATATACTTTAAATGATTAGGAAGATTTTTCAGCTCAACTTCAAGGTGTTTAATGATAGATGGAATCAAACTTTTATCTCCACTTTCCATAGTATCCAATCTTTCAAAATTTTCCTGAACAAATTCTAACTTTTCATTCTTCATATCATTCAAATCATCTTCATTTTCACTTTTATTTCATCCTCACATTCCAGATTTTCTTTAAATACTTCTTTAAAATGATCTTCTCTCAAATCATCGCAGACTTCGATTCAATAGCACTCATCATCTTTTTCAGTTGAAGGGTACTTCATAAAATTCAGAATGTTGAAAGTTACCTCTTGGTCATTAACTCTCATAGTTCTTTCTCCTTTTTGGACATTGATCATAACTCTCCCAGTAACAAGGAATGGTCATCCCAAAATAATTGGAATTTCCTTATCTTCCTCCATATCTAATACAATAAAGTCCACAGGAAAGATAAATTTATCCACCTTTACTAATACATCTTCCACAACTCCTTTAGGGTAAGTGATATAACGATCAGTCAGTTGAAGAGTCACAGATGTAGGTGAAATTTCTCCTATTCCCAATCTTTTGAAAGTTCATAAAGACATAAAATTAATACTAGCTCTAAGATCACACAAAACTCTTCCGAAAAAATTTTCACCTATAGCGCACGGGATAGTGAAACTACTTGGTTCTTTAAGTTTTTAAGGAAGCTTTTTATGAATAATTGTACTACACTCACCGCTAAGTGCAACAGTCTCGTGGTCTTTAAACTTTCTTTTCTTTTTAAGTATATCCTTCATAAACTTTGCATAATCAGGCATCTGCTTTAATGCTTCAACAAAGGGAATATTAATCGTTAATTTCTTAAGAATTTCCAAAAATTTTGCAAATCTATTATCCCTGTTCTGTTTCTTTAGTCTTTGTGGAAAAGGAGGAGGTGGTTTTTCAATAGTTATTTTCATTGGTTCTAGCGGATATTCGTCTAGATATATCTTATTAGAACCTTTCTCAATGTTCACTTCCTCATCGTTAATTCCCCTTTTTGCACATCTATCATTGCACTGCCTGTGGCTAGGAAAGGTCTTCCCAAAATGATGGGTATCTCTTTATCTTCCTCCATTTCAAGCACAATGAAATCAACAGGAAAGATATATTGATCCACTTTAACCAAAACATCTTCTATAACTCCTTTTGGATATGTGATCGAAAGATCTGCTAATTGCAGTGTTACAGTAGTTGGGGTTATTTCTTCTAATCCCAGTCTTTTGAATATTGATAGAGGCATAAGGCTAACGCTTGCACCCTAATCACTTAAAGCTTTTCCATAGAATCTGTCTACAATTGCACATGGAATTGTGAAACTACCAGGATCTTTAAGCTTTTCAGGAAGCTTCTTCTAAATTATTGCACTGCACTAAGTGCAATTGTCTCATTATCTTCAAACTTCCTCTTTCTGTTGAGAATATCCTTCATAAATTTCACATAGCTCTCCATTTGTTCTAAGGCTTCAGCAAATGGAATATTAATGGTAAGCTTCTTAAATATCTCCAAGAATTTTGAAATTTGCTTATCCAACTTTTGTTGATGAAGTCTCTGAGGAAATGGAGGTGGTGGCTTTTCCAAATCAACCTTAGGTGGAGAAATTCATCTTTCCAAAACCTTTCGGAGCGTCCTCTTTTGGTTCTTCAATCTCTTCTTTCTCTACTTCATTTTCTTTCCGAACTCTACCTTCCAACTCTCTTCAACTTCTCAGTTGAATTGCTTTTACATGCTCTTTATTCTTATCTCTTGGATTCACTTCAGTATTACTTGGAAGCATTGCTTGGGATATATTACTAAATGAATTTGCAATTTGCCCAATTGATTTTCAATATTTCTGATGGTTTCTCCTTGAATTTGCAATTTATTTCCCATATGTGTCACCACTTCTTCAATAGACACCTTCTTCTCCTTTAATTGTAAAGCATTGTTAAAACCTAGAGGATAGTTTAGTCTATAATTTTTATTTCCTTGGTTGTTCCAGTTCCCTAATGGGTTTACTTGGTGGTTCCCCCATTGTTGATTAATACCCCCCTGATTATTGGTATTCCAGTTAAAGTTTGGGTGGTTCTTCCAACCTGGGTTATAATAATTGGAATATGGGTTATTAGGCTTGCTTATAACATTTAAAGTTTTTGGTGATAAATAAGAATCAACCATTTGGCCTAATGAATTTTCTTCAATCATGGAATTTGGCTGAGAAAAATTCATCCCAAATTGGTCTATCTTGAAATTGCAGCAACTTGATTTGCTAACATTGCAAAAGCATCGTTTTCATGAACACTGGCTACATTTTTAGGATTTAACCTTTCAGAAGGCCATTGAAAATTATTAGTAGTCATTTCTTCAATTAAAGCATAAGCATCATAAAATTGTTTAGACATTAATGATCCGCCAGCAGCAGCATCGATAATTGATCTAAGAGATCCAACTCATCCATTGCAAAATGTTTGAATTATTAACCAATCTGGTATCGAATGATGTGGACATTTCCTAAGGAGATCTTTAAATCTTTCCCATGCTTCATATATTGATTCACCTTCAAACTGACAAAAAGATATAATATCATTTCTCAACTTCGTAGTCTTTGATGGTGAAAAATATTTAGCAAGGAATTTTTGTGCTAAATCACCCCAAGTTCTGATAGATCTAGGTGCTAACGAAATTAACCTTATCTTAATTTTATCCCTTAGTGGGAAAGGAAAAAGAGTAAGTCTAATAGCAGCATCTGAAACACCATAATATTTAAAAGTAGCACACAACTATAGAAAATTAGCAAGATGCAAATCAGAATCTTCAGTTGTTGCTCCCCCAAACTGATTATTAGAGACCATTTGGATAATAGTAGGTTTAAGCTCATAGGAATTAGCATCTACAGCAGGGTGTTGAATACAACCATGAAGTTCATCCACTGTAGGGTTAGCATAATCTCTTAAAGGCCTGAATTCTTGATGGATGCCAACATTTTGATTTTGATGATTTGCCAATTCTTCAATATTTTTATCTTTTTCTATATTTTTAATTTTTTTGATTTTTCTGATAGTTCTTTCTATGTTAAAATCGTAAGGCACAAGTCCCTCAGAATCTGAACTACGCATACAATAATAAAATAAAACAAAAAACACTAACGAAAAGAAAGAAAAGTAAAATTTTTAAATTTTTTTTTATTTTCTTTAAAAAATAATTTTAATTAATTTTCTTGGCAACGACGCCAAAAACTTGACTTCACCGACAAATATATGTGCCTACGATTTAGATATGAAAATTATGATTTTATAATATGGGATACTACACAAGTATACGTATTGTTTATCATTTAATATAGGACTTTCTAATTAAGTCCCGAGATATCGAACCTACAGAGAAATGTAAAAACTTTTTAAAGAAATAAGAAAATTATATTTTTACTTTTTAAATGACTTTTGAAATTATGTTTTGATTTGTAAAGTTTGAAAGTTATTTATGGTATTTTTGATAAAAAGCTAAGCAGGAAATGAAAATTATCAGAACTTTAAAACACGATCTAAAACACTAGGAAATAAAATATATTTTTCTTTCTCTTATAAAGCAGTAATAATTATGAAAGTATTATTGTGGGAGTATTTAAATATGTTGTGATAAATAGAAGTAAATTTATTCTTTACCCTTGGTTTTATAAAGTGATCAAAGAAAAATTCATTAAGAAATTCTTATCTATTTTTGATGAAATTGCACTTTAAAGAAAGGTATTTTCTTTATTTTACTGCAGGAATGAATATTTATAAGTGATTGAAGCAAAAAACATGAAATGGAGCGAATTTGGATCAAAAAGGAAGAAATTCATGCAAATTGAACTAAGTCACCGACGGCGAGATCGAGGCCGCCGTCGGCGAGATCATGAGGAGAATTTCTGAAGGAATTATAACTACCTCGCCGACAGCGAGCCCGAGCCCGCCGACAGCGAGATAACGTAGTTTGAAGACCTTCTAGAAGCCCCACTGACGGCGAGGTCGTTTCCCGCCGACGGCGAGACAGTTAAAAATGCAAATACTTTAAACCTGGACACTTTTTGAAGAGGTGTTTAAGCACCCCTTGGACCTTTGCCTACCTCTATAAATAGAGGCCGAATTCTAGTGTCTAAGTGTGTCTATTTTAGAGAGTCTGAGTCTCTTTTTGGTGTCTTAAGTGTTTTTGTTGTTTGTCATTAGTGAGTTTCTTTAGTTTATTTGAGTGCTATTTAGTTAGAAGTTTGCTGTACTAGAAGGAAGAGTCAAAGGAACTTCAAGGAGTCTGCTTGGGGAGGAAATTAAGATAAGTATCTTTGTTTATTGTTGTTAACTTTAAATGAAATCCATGCTTTGTTTTATTTCCATGCGTTCTGAGTAGTTTTCTTAGTCTTTCTCCTTGTTTATGAAAATTATGCGGATTGATGAAATTAAATAGAAGTACCTAATATATTAAAATAAATTGTGATAATTTTTACTTAAAACTTAATTTACTTTCAATCCGGCCAATTGAGTTGTTAAAATATGTTGAATTATCAACTATAGTAAAAATTACATCCAATATTCAGTGGAAGTCAAAAACCTTGGAAGGAGGGTGCAAATAAATGAGAAATATTAATTATCGGACGTAGAATTGGACATTTTAGTGTGACGAGACTAAAATATTCAATTTAGTCCTATTGTTCGAGAGTCGAAGTGTAGATGTTAGCCCTTAGGTGAGGGGAACGTGGGAGCTCGAAGTGGCGACCAGTATCCTCCCAACTTTAGCCGCATTCGGTAATCAAACATAGGATTATTCAATGTTCTTTGCACTCGGACCAAAGGGTAAAGAATAGGAATGCTCCTATTTGTCACAATACAATTCAAGAATTCTATTTAAATTCATCATTCACTTAATTTTCTAAAAACAAGGAGAAGGATACTTTTCTCGAATTATTTAAATCAACTTAAATTCAAGCATTAGTTTACTTTAGTTTACTTTAGTTACTTTAAATTTCGTTTACTATATTAGTAAGTAATTCCTTTAAATTTAGCCGATACAAATCTGTTAAAAACTTCCCCGTGGGATCGATAACCGTGACTCCACTAGAGCCCCGTATTACTTGATACGATACGTATACTTGCGTAGAATCCACATTATACATTCCATCATTAAATCATATATATATCTATTTAAAGCAGGATCAAGTTTTTGGCACCGTTACTATTAAACTTAAATTGCAAACATATTAAAAGTGGGTCATAAAAAATATTGGTTAATTTGAAATTTTAAAATTTTGAAAATGGATAGGCAGGGAAGATATCAGCTCTAACTCTAGAGTTCCCTCGATTCCCTCCACCTGGGGGCTAACTTCTCATAACAAAATTTAAAATATCAAACCAAATTAGGGTGCTTTAGCATATTATTCTAAAGTCCTCTAATTTTACTCCCCATTAAAAACATATCTACTAATATATTTGCATTCAATTATATGGACTACAATTCTCACCCATATAATTGCATGTGATTTTTACCAGTTATTGTTTGAGACAATACCGCATTGGATCTTACATAATCTCACAACAAATTTTAACATCTTAACTGGCAAAATTAAGAAGTAAATTAAGTTCATGGAATTAAATCTTCACAACTTATTCCAACTTTAAACACTTATACATTCCACAACAATCCTACATAATTTAATTACTTCTTCATTTAAGAAAGAAAAAGATAAAGAAAACTACTCAGATCTCATGGAGAAAACACAAGAACACATTGATTTGAAAACAGAAGTCATAGTGAAAACACAACAAGTTTTAATTAAAAACTAAATATAAAAAAAAAGTAAACACTTATATGAAAATCCTCTCCACAAGACTCTAGAAGTTCCTTTGAAACTTGACTTTCCACTAAATCACTCCTCAGGACGGGTTGCCCAACTCTGATGACTCAGAAAATAGACTTCAAAGTTCAATAAAAACTAAATAAAAGGAAGGAAGAGAATTGGTGAGAAGAAGACTTCACTCCAACCCCTTTCTCCTTTCTTACTCTCTACTAACTCTAAAAGACTTTAAAAACTATAAACAATAAAAGGCAAAAAGTAAAACTAGAAGAGGACTCCTTGAAACTAATTCCAAGTCTTCATTATATAATTTTCCAAAAGGTGCCTTGGTGTCTCTTCAAGTCATGTCCAGATTCAACGTATCCACCAAAAGATGCATCATTTCACTCAAATTTGCCTCCCATGGGAAGTTAAGGAAGTTAACCACCAAAAGTTGCTTCAAGCACCCCTTGAAATTGGCCCCAAAAATGAAGAAAATTCAATTTTTAACTGTGGCACCTAAGTGACGACCAAGCAGCGCTTAGCCGCCAGTGTCCAATTTTTTATTTTTTTTCATTTTTTTTGCTCCAAAATTGATCCAATTTTGATTCTTTCATCATAATCACTCATTTTCATCACACCTGCAAGAAAAACACAAAATACCTCCATTAAAGTGAAATATCATCAAAAATAGGTATAACAATGTACATAAAAACACTATATATTTTAGGTGTATCTGCAGCAGCCTTACAAAACTCACCAACAACTCCATCACCGGCCGTTGAAATTGTCCAATCTGAAACAATACATATCCATGAAGATAAAACTGAAGTTGAAGAAAGCTCACAAAAGAAATTGGAACCCATTCAAAGTGGGATTCCCGAAAAATAACTTTCACAATTAGTTGAATAAAAAATAAAAGAAACCATGGCACAAGAGTGGATTGGATCATTAATTTCAAAGGGTAGGCCCTACTCAGAAGAATTTGATTTAGTTCAATATTCTAAAGGTTTTGTTCCACTACTTTTCAAAATGTTTAACGGAACAGGAAATCTGAGACAACATCTTGCACATTTCAGAGCAAGCTGTTGCAATGCAGGAGGGAGTGATCCCCTGTTATTCCGATAATTTGTCAAAAGTTTAACGGGAGTTGCTTTCGACTGGTACACCGAACTTCCTAATGGTTCTATTAAAACTTTTGTAGAATTAGAAAAAGTTTTTATCCAACGCTTTGCTGGAGCACAACATCATGTGACACTTGGAGACTTGGTTGTAGAAAAGCAAAAGCCAGGAGAAACACTTGTGGATTACATTCTACATTGGAGAAATCTAAGTATAAGATGCGAACCACAGCTTCAAGAACAACATGCAATGGAAATACTTCTTAAAAATATTCATGGCCCAATAGCATTTATGCTTATGGGATTTACCATAAAAAGGTTTAAAAAACTACATAGAAAAGCTGCTAATCTCCCAGAAGAAGCTAAGCAGATGGAAAAGACCGTGAAAACAAAACCAGTCAAAGTACTAGAAAAGAAGACTACCATGATAGAAAAAAGGAAACAGGTGATGTAAATAAATCCTGAACAAAAGAAGCAACGAAAAAATCAACAACAACAACAATCGTCCTCCCAATTACAAGTTCAATAACCAACCTTACTACAAACAGATAAAAGAACGATAACTAATAGATTGAATAAGGAATACCCATTTAAAATAGAAGCAGTTGCTAAAATCTTTCGTGGTTTATTAAAGATACCTGAATTCAGATTACATGAGGCTAAAAGGCTAGCAGAGGGTGATTTTAAAGATTATTCTAACTACTGCCCATATCATAGGATGTTGGGATATAAAATTGAAGATTGTTTCATCTTCAAAGACTGGTTGGAGAAAAACTTTAAAGAAGGAAATATTACTATTCCAAAAGAATATCTGAAGCAGACTGAAAAAGGTTCAGTAAATATGATCTCAGTGAATACTCATGAAGATCACTTTGATGACAATAATATTGTTCCAGGAAAATCTTATAAAGAAATGCTCATAAATCTTAAGAATGTTTGTAATAAATCTTCTAAGAAGCAGAAAGGAAATAAGAGCCATGTAAACATAGGGGCCGCACTTCCTTTTGTATCTTTTACTCCTACTTTGTCATATCCTTCGAGGATAGTTTTTTTGGACAAAGGGAGAAAATCTCTTGGACCGTTAACTTTGTATGACTTTTTGTCCATAAATAAAAATGTTTCCCGTTCTGCTTATATCTTGACTATTTCTCATGATATTTGATATATCTAAAATATATAGTGGTTTTAAACACATTTTTATACCTATTTTTGATGATGTTTCACTTTAAGGGAATGTATTTTTGTGTTTTTCATGCAGGTATGATTAAAATGAGTGATTATGATGAAAGGAGTAAAAGAGGATCAAATTTGAAGCAAAAATTGAAAGATGTGCAAAATTGGCCTCTGGCGCCTAAGCGTCGGATGGCTGGAGCATAGGCGCCACAGTTAAAGCGACGAATTTATTTAAATTTGGCACGAATTTTAAGGGGTTATTAAAGCGTCCTTTGGTTTAAACTTCACTAACTTCCCATCAGTGCCAAAACTCATTTAAAATTTGAACGGATGGATGCATTCTTGGTGGATACATTGAATCTGGACACATTTTGAAGAGACACCAAGGCATATTTTGGAAAATTTTAAAAAGTAGACTTGAAGATCAGAAAAAGGGTTGTTGTTGGAGGGTGTGATTAGTGTTAAGAGTCAAGTTTATGTTATAGAGAGTACACCTTTCCACTTCACCACTTTTATTATCAATTGTATATAGTTTTTATTAAGAGTAGAATAGAGATTTGGAGTCAACAGAGTTGGGCACCAACCTCTATTGAGTCTTGTAAAGGGAAAGCAAAGTTTCAAAGGAACTTCAAGATTCTTGTGGATAGGATTTTAAGATAAGTGTTTATCTTTGTTTTACATTTGGTTTTTAAGTAAAACTTGTTGTGCTTGCACTATGATTTCTACTTTCAAATCAAGTTGTGGTTGTGTTTTCTCCATGGATTCTGAGTAGCTTTCTTTATATATTTTTTTAAACGATAAAGTAATTAAATTATGGAAAGAAGTTGTGTGAAGTATACGATTTCAATGTTGGAAGAAGTTATAATGATTCACTACCTTGCACTTCGTTTACTTCTTGATTTGGCAATTAAGATGTTAAAATTTGTTGGGAGATTATGTAAGATCCATTGTGGTATTGTTTTAATAAAAAAATAGAAAGAATCACATGCAATTATATGGATGAGAATTTTAGTCCATATGATTGGGTGCAAATAAATAGGAAGATATGCTTATAATGGTGAGTAAAATCAGAGGACTTTAGAGTGACAGGCTAAAGCCCCCTTAATTTGGTTTGATGTGAAAAATTTTGTTATGAGATGTTAGCCCCCAGGTGGAGAGAATCGAGGGAATTCTAGAGTGAGAGCTAGTATCTTTCATGCCTAACCCATCTACAAGATTTGAAATCATCAAATTAACTAATGTTCTTTATAGAACCAAGTAAGGGTAAAGAATATAATTGCTTCTATTTGGCACAACACATTTTGGATACTTCAACAACGAAATTTCATAATTATTACTAATTCATTGAAAAAGAAAAAATATATCTTATTCTCATTTGCTTTCATACTATTTTAAAGTTGTGTTAACTTTAGTTGTTTGCTTTACATTTTATTCAGAAAATACCAAAAACAAATTTGAAAAACTTTATATCTTAGAACATACTTTGCAAAATCATTTTAAAAAGTAAAAAGTTATTTTTCTTATTTCTTTAAATTTTTAGACATTTCCCTGTGGGTTTGATATCTCGGGGCTTAATTAAAATGTCATATATTACTTGATAAACGATACGTATACTTGCATAGTATCCCATTCTACTAATAATTAAAGCATACTTTCCTATCAAAAACATAAGCATAAAAATTTGGTGGAGACATGTTTTTGGAGTCATTGCAAAGAAAGTGATAATATAAAGTGAAAATCGTAAGCATAAATATTCAGGGATCAAGTTTTTGGCACAGTTGTCAGGGAAATTAATCAAAATTTTATTTATAGAAAATTCAAGAAAAATGATGTTATTACTTTTCATTGTTTTTGTTGGTGTGTTTTATTTTATTTTGTTAATTTTGTATGCGTAGTTCAGATTCTGAAGGACTTGTGCCTTACGATTCTGAATTAGAGAGAATAATAAAAAAATCAAAAGAATTAAAAATTTAGAAAAGGATAAAAATATTCAAGAAATGGTAAATCAAGATCATGAAAATGTTTAAATACATCAAGAATTTAGACCTTTAAGAGATTATGCTAACGCTATAGTGGATGAACTTCATAGTAGTATTCAATACCCAGTTGTAGCTGTTAATTCATTTGAACTTCAATCTGTTATTATCCAGATGGTATCTAAAAATCAGTTTGGGGAGCACCAACTAAAGATCCTAATTTACATCTTATCAATTTTTAAGAATTGTGCGCTTACTTTTAAATATGATGGTGTTTCGGATGATGCTATTAGAGTTAGACTTTTCTTTTTTCACTGAGGGATAAAGCTAAGATTTGTTTAAATTCATTAGAACATGGATCTATCAGATCTTGAGGTCATTTAGCACAAAAATTTCTTGCTAAATATTTTCCACCATCGAAGACTGTGAAGCTTAGAAATGATATCACATCTTATTGTCAGTTTGAAGGGGAATCCACATATGAAGCGTGGGAACGTTTTAATGATCTCTTAAGAAAGTGTCAACATCATTCGATACCAGATTGGTTAATAATCTAGACCTTTTATAATGGATTAGTTAGATCTCTTTGATCTATTATCGATGTCGCTGCTGGTGGTTCATTGATGTCTAAACAGTTTACTTATGCTTATGCTTTAATTGAAGAAATGGCTACTAATAATTTTCAATAGCCTTATGAAAGTTTAAATTCTAAAAAGGTAGCCAACATTCATGAAAATAATTCTTTTGCAATGCTAGCAAATCAAGTTGCTGTAATTTCAATGAAGATAGACCAATTTGGGATGAATTTTTCTCAGCCAACTTCCATGATTGAAGAAAATTTATTAGGCTAAATGGTTGATTCTCAAACTTCACCAGAAACTTTGAATGCTATGAGTAAGCCTAATAACCCATATTCTGATTATTATAACCCAGGTTAGAAAAACCATCAAAACTTTAACTGGAATACCAATAATCAGAGTGGTAGTAATCAACAATAGGGGAACAACCAAGTAAACCCATTAGGAAACTGGAACAACCAAGTAAACCCATTAGGAAACTGGAACAACCAAGGGAATAATAATTATAGACCAACCTATCCTCTAGGTTTTAACAAAACTTCATAATTTAAGGAGAAGAAGTTGCTTATTGAAGAAGTGGTGTTATAAATGGGAAATCAATTAGAAAGTCAAGTAACTACAATAAAAAATATTGAGAATCAATTGGGACAGATTGAGAATTCATTAAATAATAGATCCCAAGGTACACTTCCTAGTAATATAGAAGTAAATCCAAGAGATAAAACTAAAGAGCAAGTACAAGCTATTCAGTTGAAATATTGAAGAGATTTGGAAGGTAGAGTTCAAAAAGAGACTGAAGTAGAGAAAGAAGAAATTGAAAAACCAAAAGAGGACGATCTGAAAGGTTTGGAAAAATCCATTTCTCCACTTACAGTTGATTTAAAAAATCCACCACCTCTATTTCCTTAGAGACTTTGACAACAAAAATTGGATAAGTAATTTTCAAAACTCTTAGAGATACAATCAACATTCCATTTGCTGAAGCCTTAGAACAAATGCCAAGCTATCCCATTTGCTGAAGCCTTAGAACAAATGCCAAGCTATGTGAAATTTATAAAGGATATTCTCAGCAGAAAGAGGAAGTTTGAAGATAATGAGACTGTTGCCCTTAATGAAGAGTGCAGTGCAATAATTCAGAAAAAGCTTCCTAAAAAGCTTAAAGATTCTAGAAGTTTCACAATTCCATGTGCAATTGGGGACAGATTTTTTGGAAAAGCATTATGTGATTTGGGTGCAAGCATTAACCTTATGCCATTATGAATATTCAAAAGACTGTGATTAGGAGAAATAACCCCTACCACTGTAACTTTGCAATTAGCTGATAGTTTGATCCCATATACTAAAGGAGTTATAGAGGATGTTTTGGTGAAAGTGGAAGAATTTATTTTTCCTGTTGATTTTATTGTGCTGGATATGGAGGAAGATAAAGAGATACCCATAATTTTAGGGAGACCTTTCCTAGCCACAGGTAGAGCGATGATAGATGTGTAAAATGGGAATTAACGAAAAAGTTTAATGATCAAAACTGTTACATTCAATATTTCAAAGTCAATGAAATATTCTGCAAGAGGTAAAGATGATGAATATTATAGGATAGATGTTATAAAATATTTGAGTGATTGCCATTTCAAGTCAACTTATGAAGAAAAATCTTAATGTAAAGAATTGGAACATAAGCAAGAAGAGGAATTACAAGACTCTAAAGATTTTCATGTGGAAGATTTAGATTATTTTTATGAAAATTTTGAAATGTTGGACATGAATGAAAAAGATGAATCTTTTGATCCATCAATTGAAAAACCTCCTGAACTTGATTTAAAGATGCTTCCTAATCATTTAAATTATGCCTTTTTAGGTGGTTGCTCAACTTTGCCAGTTATAGTTTCTTCTCAAGTAATTGAAAGGGAAGAATAGAGTTTGCTTAAAATTTTAAAGAAATATAAAAGAGCCTTTGGATGGACAATAGCCAATATTAAAAGAATCAGTTACAGGATGGCGAATATGCATTGATTATAAAATATTAAACTTTGCCACTAGGAAAGATCATTTTCCACTTCCATTTCTAGATCAGATGTTGGATAGACTGGCTGGACAAAAATACTTTTATTTTCTGGATGGATATACTGGTTACCACTAAATTCAAATTGCTCCTAAGGATCAAGAGAAAACAATGTTTACCAGTCCTTATGATACGTTTTCTTTTAGAAGAATGCTCTTTGGTTTATGCAATGCCCCTACTACATTTTAGAGATGTATGATGAAAATTTTCTGTGATTTAATAGAAAAAGGAATTTAAGTTTTTATGGATGACTTTCAGTGTTTGGAATTTCATTTGAATCATGCTTAGAACATCTATCTAAAGTTCTAAAATGCTGTGAAGAAACTAATTTGGTTCTTAACTGGGACAAATGCCAACTTATGGTAGCAGGAGGAATTGTTTTGGGACATCGTATACCATAAAATGGAATGGAAGTAGATCCTGCAAAAATTGAAGTGATGTCTAATTTACCTTGCCCAACTATGTAAGGGGAAATAAAAATTTTCTAGGACATGCTGGATTTTACAGGTGTTATATTAAAGACTTTTCAAAAATTTTGAATCCTTTATGCCGTTTACAGGAAAAAGATGTAATTTTTAATTTTGATGATGATTACCTAAAAGCTTTTGAAACATTAAAAAAAAATTAATCACTACACCTGTTATAATTTCACGTAACTGGGAAAAATCTTTTGAATTAATGTGTGATGCTAGTGATTATGCTATTGAAGCTGTTTTAGGTCAGAAATAGGATAAAATTTTCAAAGTAATTTACTATGCTAGTAAAACTCTTAATGAAGCTCAAATTTATTATACCACTACTGAAAAAGAGTTATTTGCTATAATATCTGCTTTTAATAAATTTAGAGCATATTTAATTGGAACTAAATGTGTGATGCATACTGACCATTCTGCTATTAAGTATTTAATGAAGAAGAAGGATGCAAAACCAAGATTGATTAGATGGATTCTTCTTTTGCAAGAATTTGATTTCGAGATAGTAGATAGGAAGCGTGCTACTAATCAAATTGTTGATCATCTGTCCGCACTTGAAACTTAAAAATCTCTTTGTGATGTTGAAGAAATTAATGAAAATTTTTCTGATGAAAATTGTTCACTGTTAATGAGTGGCGTTTTTGGTAGTATGTAGACATTCTAAACTTTATTGTCAGTGATATTTTACCTTATGGTTTGACATACCAGGAGAGGAAGAAATTTATATCTGAATCCAAAACTTATTTTTGGGATGACTTGTTTTTTATACACAAGGAAAGGATTTGATTATTTGAAGATGTGTGCCTTTAGAAGAAAATTATGAAATTATTCAAAAATGTCATAATTCTAACTATGGGGGACATTTTCGAGTTGATAAAACTGCATATAAAATCTTACAAACTGGATTTTATTGGCCTACAATTTTTAAGGATGTTAATGTTTATATTAAAAATTGTGATCGATGTCAACGAGTAGGCAATATTTCTAGAAGAAATGAGATGCCCCTCAACTACATGTTGGAAGTTGAAATATTTGAAGTTTGGGGATTAGATTTCATGGGCCATTTATACCATCTTTCGGAAATACATACATTTTGATAGCAATAGACTATGTTTCCAAATGGATAGAAGTTGTTGCTTTTACGTCGATGTGATGCCCTGTCGGCATATTTTTAGGTTTGTGGGTTTTATTTTGAAAAGAGAGTCGCCTACAAAAATTGTCGGCGAATTTTAATTTAATTTAAATAAATAATTTGAAAAGTAGTATTTGATTTTGAAAATAATTTTAAATTTGAAAATTTTAAGATATGAAATCAAACCGATCTCACATCCCGAATAGTTTATATAAACGAGCGCCGCACCACAAACCGTGTATCTATCCCGAAGAATAGACACACTCGCTTGATAATGGGGCTCGATTAAATAAACTAGAAAGGTTTATGACATCCGTTTGGTCTGCGAACCAATTTTATAAGCCGACAAATTCCCCGCTTAATATGAAACTATTAAACAGGGTTTATATTACCCAGGTTCTTAAAGTTCCCTATAAGGGCAAGCCCCTATAGTTAATTACATCTTAAGTGATGGGAATCACCTAAGAAAACTCTCGATAATAATCAATAATTTCGCTCTCAAGAATTTCAAAGTTTAAGTTTTCAAGGGGTTGAATTTTGGAATTTCAATAGGGAATGGATCAAATTTGGAACATTTTTATTTTGGGAATTCAAAGGAAGAAAAGTAGGAGAGATCACGGATTCGAAGCGGACTTCGGTAATCTCCCGATTATCCTATTGTTTGGCTTGGATTTAGGAAAGTCCTAATGTTTATTTAATGTTTTAATCTTGCCAATTTAGTTAATTAGGGCTTATATTTATATGATAGAATCATACAAATTGCCTAGAAGATATGAGGGTTTATGTCGTACCGGACGACTACCTCGGAATCCTAAGACCGGTTAGGGCTTAATTTGCAATGCAAATGCCTAACGAAGAGTTGAGGATTTATGTTGCACTAGGCAAACTACCTCGAAGTCCTATGGCTTTGTTATTTAATTCTAAGAAAGTTTTGCTTGAAGTAGGTTCAAGTTTTGCTCGACGACGATGGCCGTGCTGCCCACCATGCTCACGAGCTCCTTGTTGTTGCAGAGGTTTAGTTTTAGAAATCATAAATCAAGAGATGAGAGAAGTGTTCAGGTTTAGAGAAGTCTTAATTTCCAAGTGTTTTTTGTGTTTTAATTAAAACAAATCTTAAAGTTGATTATAACGACACCGGTTAAGATCCCACTGGTTCCATCCTTCCGGCACCATTATTTTTATCGGATTCACTTAGTCCGGATGAATTTGCTAAACTCAATCGAATGAGTTCCACACTTTCATTTAGACCGTGGGAAATCCCGTTAGCAACACGTAGGTTACATCATCCGAGGTATTCCCGATCATCCAACAAGACGTTTTAATTTAGTTGTAATTGTAGTTTTGTGTTCTGTTTGTGATTAAATTTTGAGTTGTCTTATATTTTGAAATGTTGTGGAGGTGAATTTTATCTTGTAGTGTCTTTTATTTTAATTTTGGGTTTCAGTTTTGGTTTCTGTCCTAAAGGTGTCGGTTTTCATGCAACTGTTGTTTATCATGCAAGAAAAATAAAGTGCATTGCGATTAAATAAATTGCAATAAAATAAATTGCAATAAAATAAAAGCGTACCTGGAGGGTCTTCCCGTCATCCCAAGCTGCACTTAAAACACAGTTAGAATATTTAAGCAAGTTCCTAGGTAAAGCTAAGGGAAAGGTTTATGGTTTTCTACCAAATTCCTAATCCTATAGCTAGTCGCTTTCTATGACGTCTCAGGTTCTTTGTGTTTTTGGTTTGAAGACGATTTTCTTCATCAAAGAACAATTAAGTTCAATTGTTCTTGTAAATATCCTATCATATTGAGGAAGTGCTTAAGAAGAATCTTAAACATCTTTTCAATATTTCTAGGATTGTTTCAAGTCCAAATGAATTTAATTGTGTAAATGAATCGATCGTCCGAGGTTTTCAAGTTTTGTTAACTTACTCAGTGAACTAGGACATTTGAATGTCCTATAAGTGAAGTAACATTTCATTTTAATGTTCTATTTAGGAGTTATGATAACTAAAGCTCCTAAAGGCAAAATGATATTTAATGATTTGTGATTCAAATTTAAGTTCAAATTAATGATTTAAGTTTGGAATAGTGTTCAAGTTATTTTAGATTTATTTCTTCATGTCTTAAGTGAGGTTATTTAATTCAATTTAATTTAATTTAATTTATTTTAATTTAATTTAATTCAGTTTAATTTAGTTTGATTTGATTTAATTTAATTCAATTCAATTTATTTGATTTAATTTCTTAATTTAATTTAATTTAATTTTAATTTAATTTAATTTAATTTAATTTAATTTTTTTAATTTAATTTAATTTATTTAATTAATTTAATTTAATTTAATTTAATTTAATTTTAATTTAATTTAATTTAATTTAATTGAAATTTTTTTGAAAGAGTTTAATGATTTAATTTTAATTTAATGATTAAGTCTTTTAATATTTTAAATTTGAGTTATCATTTTAATTAAGAGTTGAGTATTAATGAGATGATTAAATTTAGGGATTTTTAAATTAAAGAATAAATCTCTTCCTAATAATATCCCTATTTTAATAATTCCAAATTTATTATTCTTCCAAATTCAATTAATTATTTAATTAAAGTTTAATCATTTTAAATTGCTTAATGGGTTTCTACCCTTTAATTATTAAATTTCAATCATCCAAATCAGATTAGGATCAAATATTTTACTTGTTAATTTTTTTATTAAACCTAAAGTCTTAATTAAGGATTAAAATTTTAATTACCATTTTGCCCTTTAAGCCTAATAATTTCATAACTCACTAAATTGAACTCAAATGAACTTGAAATTTTTATGTGACTTTACTCATATGTCAATAAAGACATGAGAGGAGAAAATGTGATTTTTCTGTATTTAATTTATTTATATAATTATTTTTTGTAGAAAAGAGAAATTTCCAAGGAAAATTCAATAACATGACCAAGGGAAAGTTTCTGTCCTTAAGAAAATTAGGGGACATTCCTAATGACCAGAGGACCACTGGGACCAAATTTTGTAATTTTTTGAATTATATTTTATTTATTAGAATTATTTTAAATTCTGGAGTATTAATTAATTTAAAAATAAAATAAATGTTGAAAAATAAATTTTATAATTTTTAAAATTCTCTCTGATATCAAGGATTCCAGAGAACCAAACTTTGCAATTTTCTGATTTTTCTTTGATTTATTATAATTATTTTGGTGAAAATGCTAGAAAATATATTTTTTTTAATTTTAAAATTACCCTAGAGCTTTAAAAATTAATATCTCACTAAATAGACCTAGGAAAAAATATGGGACTTGTTCCCAGTGATTAAAATTCAAAATATGACATTTTGGTGAATTTTATTATTTTTGTGATTTTTATTATTTTTTAATTATTAAAAATATTAAAATAATATTAAAAATCAACTTTTTTAGAAAATTGAAATTTTAATTTTCTTAAACTCCCTGATATCAGAGAGACTCCAAAACCAATTTGGTGAATCTTTGAAAGATATTTTGAAAGTTATGAATTTTTAAAGTTTAAAATGACTAAGTGGCTTAATCAACCCAATTAGTGGGGCTAACCAAGTCCAATTGACCTCAAATTTTTATGATGGGTTCCTCTGATCCTAAAGGTCAGTAGAGAATTGATTTCAAGTCAATTTGATCTATGGTTAACTCTAATTAATTAGAGACCTATTTTGGGTGTTTAAGCCAATTAGGGTTAATTTGAGTGAATTAACTCAAATCCTATTTTTCCTAGGGTTCTCCGGTCATAAGGAACATCACCAAATTTTCCTAGAATTTATTTCACAACATGCTAATTTTTGGAATTAAAATACTTAAAATAGCAACATGCATTTGAAAAATCAATAACTTTTCATAGGGATGGCCTCGACTTTGGAAAATTCAGGGAATGTTCCCAAATTCGGAGGCTTCAAAAGCCCTATGGTCTCATGCCATGGTGAATTGTATGAATGCATGGAGAATTAAATGTATGCAGAGAGTAAATAAATTATTAAAAATAAAATACTTGATGAAATTAAATGATTTCTTTTCCACATTATTCTCCTCTGTTCACTGAGCAAGAGGATATTTTTCTTTTATTTTTCTGATTTTTCTACACAAAGTTATGAATTTTCCAAGTTTAGGGGATTAAATAAATAGAAAAATACCCTATTTTTCTATTTATCCACGCGGCGCCGCGTCAACCTCGGCAGCTCCGAATGCACACGCGGCGCGCTCCCATTCGACGCCGCCATCTGAGTCGGCAACCCGGGCCCCGCGGTTCTCGTACTGTCTCTTGGTCCGACGCCATCTGAGCCGTCCGTCCGCGCGTGTATTAAATGGACGGCATCCGTTCATCGTCCCCAAGTGTCCTCACCCGAGAGCCGTCCACACTAAATCTCTAAGATCTCACTCGATACTCAACAGATTTTTATGTTCTTATGCTCTATGGATTCGTCTTGAAGAGACGAACACATCTATACGGTTATCATGCATTGAAATTAAAGCATTTGAAATGGAGAATCTTCAGAAGCTCGGGATGAAGAATTAACTCATACCTTAGCTCTGGAGGTGGAGCCTCGATCGGAGATGCTTAGCACGTTCGTTGGAGATGCAGGAGGCTAGGGATGAAGCCCTGGGGATGTGGTGAATCGCCTAGGTGTGATTTCCACCAAAGCCGATCACAACCTTTGGAGTCCGGAACAACCGGGTGACCCGGAGATGGGGCTTTTGTCGGTGGACACCTTCCCTCGGTCGCGGTGCGGGTGTAGGACCAATCAATTTGGGGATTGGTCCACTGTGGAGAAGTGTCCCGGTTTTGGGTGAAATTTCAACTCGAAATTGAGCTCGCGGAGAAGAAATGGCGGGGGAATCTCACCTGGGATCAAGTGCTCGTGTGTGGGGAGGAATGCGGAACAATTTTGGCGAGTTTCGGTAAGGTTCGGTTCAGCACTTCTCATGGCCGAGAAGGTGAGGGGTTTAAATAGGAGATGTTGGAGGGCCTCCCGGGGGAGCTGAGGGCCGGGATCGAGCCTGCTCTTGGCATGTGAAGAACAGCCATGGTGGCCATTTGGAGTGGGGCGGCTCGGCAAGGAGAATTTCAAAGCTTGGCTTCTCCCAAGGTTTCGGGCATGGTGTTTTCCGGCGATCGGGTGGCCGGCCGGCCGAGCATGGGTCACCCTCGAGGTCGGGTGGGTCGGGCTGGGACTTGGTGCAATCAATCGGCAAATGCCATGTGTAAAAGGCTTGGATTAGAATGGAATGGGAGAGAGCTTATTTTGGCTCAAATTGGTCAACCCCTCCACTTGGGCTAGGTGCACCACCCAAGGCTTGGTTTTGGCCGAGGGAAAAGTGATTTGGCTCGACGATAATTCGGTAGGGTCAAGTCACCATCCAAGCACGATTAGGCATAAGCATGGTTAAGGGGAATCATGGGAGTGGTTAATCACCTTTAGGAATTAAGGAAAGAGCCTCCTCCTTTTTCCCAAAATGGCATGGTGACATTTAAAGAGGCTCTCATGGCTTGCATATGGCTTGTGCATGGCTCCATGGCTCCATTTGGCTTGGGAAAAGGTTAGGTCAATTTCATAAAAATGGGTTTTAAGAATTTTGGATATTTTGGTGTGAATTTGTATGGGGCTTGATTTGGAATTGTTTGATGATGGAATTATAACTTAGGGAATGGCTTTGATTAAATGGATGGCAAATGGAAATGTCATGTGGGCTTTAGGGCCAAATTTGGGCTTTTGTATTTGGTGGAAATGGGCTTTTAGGGAGGTTTAGGGAAGTGGGCTTTTAAATTTAAAATGGATTTTGGGATGAAATTTTGGTAAAGGCTTGGGCCAAATAATTGTTGAGTTTGGTTTAGGGATGCTTCATGAGTGGTTTGAAACAAGTTTGAGGTGATTTGGGTTTGAATTGGTTTGAATTTGGGTTTAATTGGTAAGTGGGCCTATGTAGGTCAAATTGGGCTAACTTGGGCCAATGTTGGGCTAGAGTTGAAGTTGATGTGAAATTAATGTTGGGAAATGTTTTTGGGAGTGTTTCAAAGAGGTTTTGGCTTTGGTTGGGTTTTGATTTTGGGGTTTGGGCTCATTTGGGCTAGGTTTAGGTTTAGGTCAAAATTGGGCTTTTTGATTTTGGGTTGAATTTGAGTGGGGTTTGGGTCTAAATTTTGAGCAAATCATGTTAGTGTTTTGTTCATGGGGATGTTAAGGAAGGTTTGGAAAAGATTTGGGGTTAATTGGAGTTGAATTGGGTGAGTTTGGGTTAGGTTTGGGTCATAGGTCCAAATTGGGCTTTAAGGCCAAAAGTGAAATTGGATCCCAATGCCAATCAAATTGGGCTTGTATTTGGTCTAGATTGGTGTTGGGGATGTTGAATTGAAGTTTAGAATTGAATTGGACCAAAATTGGGGTCAATTGGGTAGATTTGGTTTGACATTGGGTTTACTTTGGGTTAAAATGGGTCAAATTGGGGGTTTTGATAAAAGTGGGGTAAATTAACAAAATTGGCCCATGGTGTAGTTGAACAAAATGAAATTGGGAATATTTGGGATTTTCTGGAATTTTCTGGGAATTTTCTGAATTTTTGGATTTTTGGGTCAAAAGGGGTATTTTGGGTATTTGGAAGGTATTGGGGGGTATTTTTGGAATTTTTGATATTTTTGGATATGGATGATCAGTTTGAGTGATGTGGGAATGTTTGGGATTGATTTTGGAGAATTTTGGGTAATTTGGAAACTTTTTGAGAAATTTGGGCTATTCAGGGCTTTGGGTAGGTTGGCGGGTGTTGGGTCCCGGGGTCAAAAATTGAAAATTTGGAAAATTGAAGATTGGGTGGATGTAAGTGAAATGAAATCATTTTTGTTGAGCCATGAAGCCATATCAAGCCCACATGAGCCATGAAGGGACTCATTTGAGGCATTCACCATGTTGTTCCTAACCCTCTTAGCCGGGCTTGGGGTTAAGGACCATCCATGTGAATCACCTACATGAGTCGGGAAGTTAAGTTGGGTAAGGGTGTGTTTTAGGAGGTGTGTGAAAGTGTAGTGCATAGGTGTAGTGTATGTGTAAGTCGGCCCTTTACCGGACCGGGCCACCTGAGGCGGTCCTAAGGCCAAAGAGTCCCATAGGAACTCATCCTTTAAACTTCCACATTTGATTTCAACCCTCAGGTGATTAGGGGTCTATAGTCGAGTTTGTGGAGTTTGCGGGGAGTTAAGAAGTGGTTTGAATTTCTAAAAGGTGGGTCCCAATTCTAGTCCTCTAAGATAGTCAAAGGAAAAGCCTAAGGCTAGATCCTAAGTACTAAAGAGAAGAAGAGAAGACCTCATCAAAAATGAGGTCAACAAATGGACTCCCAATAGGTGTGGTGAGCTGACGGAGCACACCGCGCGTATTGGTGTTGACCGAAACGATCAACAAAACCAACACAGATGTCCAAGTAACAAACTTAGGACAAAGTAGAAGAGCTTCCGCTGGGGAGTGTCAAGTATATCTCTGGGACAGGGAGATTCTTGAACTCTCGGCGGGGAAAGGAAAAGGAGGTGAATCCCAAATCACATGTTTTGAGAGAATTTTGATTTAGATTTTATTTTATTTCATGTTCAAGTCACGATGCGTGAGTTTAGATTTCAATTTGGAGTTTTAATTTAGATTGAAGTTTGTCAAGATTAATTTGAAGGGATTTGATTTGAAATGAAAATTGGAATTTTGAAGTTTTAGATGTAACATCTTCAACCCCAAAAGAAGATCGAATCGATTAGATCGGGTCATTACAATGAGAAAAGATCTCGCAGTAATGTGGTATTGGATGTAAAATCCTTAACCTCAAGAGTTTGATTTGATGTATTTCGAGTGCGATAGGAAAAGAATCCTAAAGCAAGTGCGGTCTTGGATGTAAAATCCTCGACCCAAAAGTTTGAATTTGATGTATTTCGGTGCGATAGGAAGAGAATCCTAAAGCGAGTGCGGTCTTGGATGTAAAATCCTCGACCCAAAAGTTTGAATTTGATGTATTTCAGGTGCAATAGGAAGAGAATCCTAAAGCGATGCGGTCTTGGATGTAAAATCCTCGACCCAAAAGTTTGAATTGATGTATTTCGGTGCAATAGGAAGAGAATCCTAAAGCGATGCGGTCTTGGATGTAAAATCCTCGACCCAAAAGTTTGAATTTGATGTATTTCGGTGCAATAGGAAGAGAATCCTAGAGCGATGCGGTCTTGGATGTAAAATCCTCGACCCAAGAGTTTGAATTTGATGTATTTCGGTGCGGTAGGAAAAGAATCCTAAAGCGATGCGAGTCTTGGATGTAAAATCCTCGACCCAAAGGTTTGAATTGATGTATTTCAGGTGCAATAGAAAGAGAATCCTAAAGCAGGTGCGGTCTTGGATGTAAAATCCTCGACCCAAGAGTTTGAATTGATGTATTTCAGGTGCAATAGGAAGAGAATCCTAAAGCGATGCGGTCTTGGATGTAAAATCCTCGACCCAAGAGTTTGAATTTGATGTATTTCAGTGCAATAGGAAGAGAATCCTAAAGCGATGCGAGTCTTGGATGTAAAATCCTCGACCCAAGAGTTTGAATTTGATGTATTTCGAGTGCAATAGGAAGAGAATCCTAGAGCAGTGCAGTCTTGGATGTAAAATCCTCGACCCAAGAGTTTGAATTTGATTGAGGTTTGATGTGAGATCTGGAAAGATCGAATTTGAGGTTTGAAATTTGACTGAGATTTAATTTAAGATCTGGAAGATCAAATTTGAGATTTGATAGAGATGAGATTTGAAATTTGGAAAGATTTGAATTTGAAATTTGAAATTTGAAATGATGAGTTTGAACTCGGTTGAAATTTGATTGAGGATTTGATTTAAGATTTGGAAGATCGAATTTGAAATTTGATTGAGATTTGATTTGAAAAAGAAAACAAGGAAAACTTTATTATCGAGATTTTATTTATTTTGGCACATTTTTGTTATTTTTGGGTTCGGACCCAGTCATAAGTAATCACTTTGCCCGTGCTTCTAGGGATGGAAAGTTCATTCCTTCGAAACATCAGGTAGCGTAATACTTTTTCAAGTATCGTCCATTGATCGGAAGCATATGTTGTTCTCCCTGGCAATTCACTAGCTGGTAGGAGCCTCCTGAGTAGACTGCCTCAACTACAAATGGTCCTTCCCAAGTGGGTTCAAATTTTTCTCCTATCTTGCGGTGTGCAAGAATAGGTCTTTTGAGAACGAGAACTAAATCACCAACTTTGAAGGTTCTTGGGCGGACCGGTTTATCATGAGCTCGAATCATCTTAGCTTGGTATAATTCTAAATTCGTTGCGCCGCAAGTCTTTTCCCTTCCGGGCTCTCTAATTCTTCGAGTCGTAATTTGGCGTTCTCTTCAGTTGTGATTTTATTTGCAACCGCAATTACGAGTGAAGGGAGCCGAACCTCTAAAGGTAACACTCGCCTCGGACCCATACACCGGAGCGTAAGGTGTAGCTTGCGTAGGAGTTCGAAGGTTGTCCGGTAGGCCCATAAGGCTTCTAACAACTTCTCGTGCCAATTTCTCTTATTGTCGTCTAAAGTCTTCTTTAAAATTTGAACGAGAGTTTTATTAAAAGCCTCGAGCTAGGCCGTTTGCTCTTGGGTAGTAAATTGTTGAATATCGCCGGTCGATTCCGTGTCTCCGACAAAATTGTTGATTTGTGTGCTTCGAATGCCGACCCATTATCCGAGATGATCTCGCGCGGCACCCCGAAACGGTAGACAACTTGGTTCTTGAAAAATTGTAGCACGTGATGTGCTTTCACTTCTCTTAGTGGACCGCCTCTGCCCACTTGGAAAAGTAATCTGTAGCTGCAAGAATAAAGCGATGTCCTTTTGACGACGGCGGTTCTATTGGACCCACTATATCCGTGCCCCAACATTCAAATGGCCACGATGCAATTGTCGGATGTAGCACATTTGGAGGTTGGTGTAGAACCACTCCGTGCACTCGCACGCGGTGACAGCTCTTGGCGATTTTCATGCGATCGGTCATCATCGAGGGCCGGTAGTACCCTAGTCTTTTAATTTTCATTTTCATCTTTGGACCCGACCGGTGAGCGCCACGAGTCCCGAATGCACCTCCTTAACAATTTCACGAGCTTCGGACCCACTTAGGCACCTTAGCCACATTTGATCAAAAGACCTTCTGTATAACGTATTGTTTACTAATGCGTAGGACAGAGTTCTTTTCTTGATCTGATGGGCTAACGATCTATCCTCTGGTAGTTTTCTTGTTTGTAGGTAATCTATTAATGGTTGTCGCCAATCTTCCGTGTTTTCTGTCACTCGTCGCAATCGATTCTTCTTCTTTATCCGATTTGTGTATCGTGTCAATGTCAAGTCGTGATAGGACCCGGCGTCCGTGAATCGACACTTCCACCGATTCATCTTGCAAACGAGCAAATTCTTTTGCGAGACGAGCTAGCGCATCCGCTAAAGCGTTTTCTTTCGGGAATTTTGTAGATTGTCACATTTGGAATCGTTCCAACAAATTGTATAGCATACCGGAAGTATTGCTCGAGTCTTGGTTTTAGAATTCGCATCTTGTCCGGCGATCCGTTGAATGATCAACCGTGAATCCCCGTAGATGTTGATGTCCGTTATCCCCATTTGAATGGTTAATTCCAGTCCCGTTATGAGGGCTTCGTATTCGCTTCGTTGTTTGTACATGGTTACGTCAAGTGGTAGGAGTATCTTAACATCCCCCGCTCCGGTGTTATAAAGATTAGTCCGATTCCCGCCTTACGGGCACTATCACTTGCGATTCTTCGTCTTTGTGCGCCGAAGATGCTCCGTCGAAATATAATTCCCAACGTCGATCATCAAGGTCTTCTAGATTCATTATTTGTTCATCCGGCGGATCGTCATTGAGAGGAGATTCTGCACGCAAAGGGTGTGCTTGCAAGGAAGTACGCTAAGGCTTGTCCCTTTACGGCACGAAGAGGCACGAAAGTTATATCGAATTGCAATAATATCATTGACCATCCGGCAAGTCCGCGGAAGCGTTGGACGAGTCATCAAGTATTGCAATGGATTAAACTTCGAGATTAGGTTGACCTTATGAGAAAGCATGTAATGCCCGAGCTTTTGAGCGGCGAAGATCGGGGCCAAACAATGCTTTTCAATTGCGGGATACCTTATTTCCGTCGGCGATGAACGACGACTTAGGTAATAAAGAGCATTTTCTTTACCCTCATCATTGACACAGGTCAATGAGAGCTCCGAGAGAGTCGTCTAAAGCCGCGGTATAAAGTATTAGCGGTCTACACGAGACCGGGGCTGCTAAGACGGGAGGTGTCATTAAGTATTGTTTAATGTCCTCGAAGGCCCTCCGGCATTTCTCTTCCCAAATAAATTTGGCATCCTTTTTAACTAGTGCCGAGAAAGGTCGACACCTACTCGACGGGTTTGAGATAAAGCGTCGAAGATATGCCGCCTTCCTTGAAAAGATCGTAGTTGTTTTAAGGTTTTGGGAGGCGGCATTTCTAAGATAGCTTTAATCTTTTCCGGATCGATTTCGATTCCACGATGTCGGACAACGAATCCTAAGAATTTCCCGGAGGTGACGCCGAAGGCGCATTTTAAGGGATTCATCTTAAGGTTAAATTGTCTTAATCGTTCGAAAACAATTCTCGAATCATACAAGTGGTTGTCCTTTACTTTGCTTTTGATGACCACATCGTCCACGTAGCATTCGACTTGATTGTGGATGAGATCATCAAAAATTCTTGTCATTGCTCTTTGGTAGGTTGCTCCTGCGTTCTTCGATCCGAATGGCATCACCTTGTGTAGCAAAATACTCCGATCGGCGTTCGAATGCTGTAAGCTTTTCATCTTCACGGAGCCATTTTTATTTGGTTGTATCCCGAAGATCCATCCATGAACGAGAATATTTCATGTGTTGAAGCGATGTCGATCATTAATTCGGGATCGGTAGAGGAAATTCATCTTTTGGACATGCCTTGTTTAAATCTGCGAAGTCCACACAAATTCCGATCCGACCATTCTTCTTCCCGATCGGTACCACGTTGGCTAACCAAGTCGGGTATTGTTCTTCACGGACAAATTTAGCGTCTATTAGCTTTTTAACTTCGGCTATGACTTGTTGTTCGATTTCTAGACGCATTCTTCCGGGACCTTGTCGATCGGAACGAAGTAGGGTCCACTCCTAATTTATGGATCTGCGACCTGCGGAGCTAAACTCGGCATCTCATCGTAGCTCCAAGCAAAACAGTCTTTGAATTCCATTAATAACTTGATTATTTCTTTGGAGTCTTCTTTATTGAGTAAAGAGCTAACAAAGGTAGGTCTAGGCTCTTCGCTAGTACCTAAGTTAACTTCTATTAACTCATCTATCGTAGATTTGATTTCTTCTTCGAATTCTGGTGGAGCGTCTCCAATTTGTAAATCTTCGAGTTCGTCCATAGTTTCCATGTAGTTTTCATTAGATTCGCAGGTGATAACCAAGCAAAATTCAGTATCATCAACTGATCCTACTGTGCCGAATCCGAGACCATGCTTTGAGTTGGGTGGACGACCGGAGTTATTCCATAAATTTTCAAAACGTTGTGATTGACCTTTTGTCCATCTGTCGAGGTAAGAAACCACGGCCGAATTAAATTTTGAACACAGGGAGAGTACCACTCGAAAGGCAATTCCATTAATTCGATGAAGTAGCATCTTCGAATTGTACATTATTTTCGGCTTTGGAGGAAGAAGCACCACGGTAGAATTTGATTGGTTTTGCACCACCGCTACGTATCTCTTTGACCTCCATACCCTCGATCTTATTAGAATGGATCGGGGTCAGGGTCATAGTATGTACATAGTGGTTAATCTTCTCGTACATCGATTTATATTCTTCGTTTCTTTCATCTTGATAGGGATTTTGAATTGCGGCTTCTTTCGACTTATTGTCGTCTGCTTCTTGTTTGATTTCTCTTTCTTCTTAGAACTATATTCCCAATCGACATTGATGGTTGGTTTCCTCTGTCCAATTGTCCTAATGTCTCTACCACGACCTCGTCCCCGGCCTCGACCTCGGATGCGAGTTGTGGAGAAACCTTCACCATCTCGCCGTAAGGGAGTGGTGAGTGACTGTTGGACTAGAACTTCAGGTTCTTCGTTGTCCCGAACTTTCTTTGCTTCATTTGTTATAGTATCTCTGGAGAAGATCGTTTTCTTCGGCGGTGCATAATAAGCTGCATCCTCGTGGATTCCAATTTCATGTACGGAGAATGGTTGTAAGTCACCTTTGATGCACTCGTTCCCCTCCATCGTAGTACTTGATGCACCGATGTAGAGATGATGGTACCGTCCTCGTTTTCATGTATCCATGGTCGGCCCGAGTAGAGCGTTGAACGACGTTTCGAATCGATTATGTGAAATTTCGCGGTTGTCTTTGCTAAGTCACCGGTCTTCATCGATAGCGTTATTGAGCCGAGGGCTCTTTCTCCTTTCCGATTGAATCCTCTTAATAACATTTTGTCCGCCTCGAGCTCGCGGGCATCAATTTCCAAGTATGCTTAGCGTTCGAAGATTCATTATATTGATTGATGCTCCCGGATCCACCAATACTGCGGAGAGTGTAAATCTTCCGATTGTAACCGAAATGTACAACGGTCGGTTGTGATCTCGTCGTTCCAAGTAGTAGGTCGTCGTACGTGAAGGTAACACCTCGTTGTTCCTTTAACGAGCAAACCTCATCTAAGGACTCTCCGGCCATTTGAGCTAAGCAAATTTCGGATCGAAGTAAGGCCTTGATCGAGCTTCTCTCATCTCCTTTGATAAGACGAGAGCGTCGTAGATGCTCGGTTGGCTGGTAGTTTCCTAAGATGGGCTAGCACGTTGTAGTCCACTTTGTTTTCATGTGTCTCTCGCTTCTTCTCGAATGGGTATTTCTTCGTCGGGGTTGGTTCTTCCCGAACGACCACACGCTTCCCTTTGTCTTTTGGACCCATTCTCGGAGGTAGAACTTTTCCACTCCTTAAGTTGACTTCGTAATTTCCTACGAATGTATTGTTGAGCTTGCGGTGTCTTTTCTTGAATCGGAATGACGGGCTCTTCCGGATTAGCTTCGCAGTGCGAAGGCTCTAACTCTATCGTGATCGGAGCTCCTCGAAACTCGCAGATAGATTCGTTGCTTGTTGAACTCTCGTAGCCTCCTTGATGGATGTCTTCTTCGTTATTTTGCTTGTCGAGATCGTGTATGATTTGAGAATTGTCGTTGGTATCGAAATCGATATCCGGATTATCGTTAGTTACGTAATCGTTAGAAACGATCAAAACGTAGCCAACGCCATCACCCTTATCATTATATGATCCCACCGAAGTGAGCGGATAATCATACGAGTCAAGGGTTCGAGGATTTCTCCCCGAATCGGAAACAACTATCCTAGGATAAGCGACCCCTAGTCCAGCCTTAGGTGCCTCGGTCTTCTCTTCTTCGTCAATTTTCTTCTTTTCTTCGATCGTCTCTGTTGAGGTGGTTCTTCTATCGCGAGTGATAGTACCGGCTAACGGGTTTCAAACTACGAATTGAAGCTCGTACCGAAGCGGTCCGGATGCTTGTCTAAAATCTTTTTCGAAAACCTCGTCCAAGCGGTAGTCCATCCATCATCAGTTGTATAGGGATCTATCGGAATGATGGGATCAGTCGAGATAACATTGACGGAACCTCCTTTACGGGGTTCCTTCATGTACTCCTTCGGGATCGTTATATTCCCTTTCCGCGAGTTGTCATTAAGCCGACTTTTGAAGGTAATGCAATCTTCTATTTTGTGCCCAAGCATCCGGTGGTAAGGGCAAAAGTTGGGATCACCTTTCTTGTTGACCTCTTCCGGTCTCTTAGGTTACGGTAGTTGGAAATGCGGGGTCTTCATCAAATTGCGGAACATTTTCGGCATCTGCTTCATTCTTGAACGGATATTCTCCTGCTCAAAAGCTCTCTTAATGTACGTTGCGGACGAGGTGGTTGTTCATATTGCGGAGATGACCGATAGTTGGGCGGGGTTGCTTGGTAATTCTGTTGTGGTTGTTGCGGCCGTTACGGTGGTATTTGCATCGGTTGCTTGCCTTTGTCAACTCGCTGCGACGATCCCGGATTTCTTTTCAAAAGTCTTTACGGGCTTTTGTTTATCCGTCTTGTCGGTGAAACTTAATTGCTTTGCCTCTTCTTGCAAGCTTCCGGCCTTGCTTAACAACTTCTCGAAAGTCTTAATAGTAAATCCCTTGAGGAGAAGTGCTTATCGGGCCATGGATGCTTTTAAGTAAAATGCCGATCGCATGCTTGTTCTTGCGAGTTGTGGTTCACACTTCATACTTAAGTTCCTCCATCGGAGTATGTAATCCACCAAAGTTTCATTCGGCTTCGCTTCTCTACCACTAAATCACCTATAGTGATGTGGTGCCGAGCTCCGGCGAATCGCTTGATGAAGAGGTTCTCTAGCTACGAGAATGTCTTCACCGAACCGTTTGGTAATTCCGCATACCGGTCGAAGGCGATTCTCGACGGACTGGCGACGAAGCCGTCGGAAGAGTAATGCATCGCTCCCGCCGGCATTGCAACAACGCGGCACGAAAGTGTGCTACATGCTCGTCGAGGGTTCCGGTTCCATCGAAGGTCTTAAACGAGAGGTGGTACGAAGCCTTTCGGGTATTGGACGGCGTCGAATTCTTCGGGGTAAGGTCTACCCGTCCGAATGGATGTCCCGCTCTTTGATTGTGCTAAGGCTTCTCGCACTGCTTGTTCCACCGAGTTCTTGATATCCTTTTCGGGAATCATACTTTGTGTTGTATCCTTTTTCGACTGATCATCCCCATTGACGGACGTAATCTCCTTTCCTCCGTCTACGATGTGAATAACCTCCGGGGTGTTTCTCTATGTGGTTGTACTTCGACTGCGGAGAGTGGCCGGAGCTACGGCCATCTCTTCCATCCTTTTTGCCATTTGAGCGATCGTGTCATCTTTTTCTTGAAGTCGCCTTCTCATCGGTTACGGCTCCTCTCTTTCGCGGGCTGCGGGAGCACCTTGCGAAGCCGATGAAGCTCGTGTCTCAACCATGTTGATTTACGCGTATTCGTCGTCCATAAATTCCGATGAATCAATCTCATCTCCGAACTTTTCTTCTCTTTCTTTTGCCGAGCGTCGGATATCGGTTCTCGACTTTTCCATGGCATCTTCTAGCGGGGCTTTCGTGTGTCTTCGTGGTTGTCGTGCGATAGGCTGCCGGGTCCCTTTCTCACGAGTCCCCTTCATCGCGGTAGCACTTTCTTCGCATTCGAGTCTCTCGGCGAGACTTTCTTTCTCGAGTCGTCGTTTCAATCTCAATCGCCCAGGTAGTGGGACGCCATACCATCCTTCGGCGGCGGAAGGTCTAGGACCGGATGGTCCGTCGGCCAAATGCCTGGAAGGTGGTATCCTCCCTAATCTGTAATCCCGAGACGACAACGGGCGGACTAGCCTTCATTCTTTTACTTGGCTTTTCGTCATGATGGCGGGTTACTACTCGGGGCCCAAGACGGGATTTGATTGGCACCCGCCCTATCCTCCGTAGAATTTCGATACGGGGCGGTTTTCCTTCTTCGCTAACTTTTCTACCAAAGTTTGCGAGTCGAGCAAACGGCGTAGTTCTAGTTCTTTTCTTACGAGCTATCGTTGTAATATGCGGGTCGTGGTAATTTGGCGACAATCTTGCGAATGTTTTCTTCATCTTCTGCGGCGGAGAGGGATGAAATCCGCTTCCTCCCAACGGTGGTATGTATTCGAGCGGCGGTGTATATTCGGCGGTTCCGGAATTTCCTCCAGGAAAGCGATTTCGGCGACCTCGGCTTCTTTAGCGATCCTTCATTTCGTTTCTTCTGCGGGTCTTTGTTAGTGACGGAATTCTTGAGCTGGACCCGATTTCGAAAACGGAAGGTCTTACGAGAAGATCCGTACCCTCCACGGTAACGAGTCCATCATAATCTTGGATTTCTTTCCCCTTTGATTTGGCAAAAGTCGGGGCGAGGTGCGAAACAACTAGACCAGGTGGGGGTAGAAAGAACGGTCCTCCCGTGGACGTCGGTACTCCTCTTAGTCGGGATCCTTTGCGAGAGGAGGGAATTCTTGGGTTGACCTGAGGTTGAACTCGAGCGGCGGCTCCTCGGCTTCGGATACCTTGTTCATCGGTGCGAAGAGGGAGACGTCGGTGATCTTGACGTTCGTGTTTTCGAATCCTTGTCCAAATCGGATGATTCCATTGTCGGGCGACTCATCCTTATAGACGGCGAGGTCCGATCCATTGGTGAAAGAGAAAATCGGTTTCGGGGCTTCCATTTCGCGGGGTAGATTCTGGTTGTCAGTCCCGAGTTATGCTTCTTTTCTTTAGGACGAAAAGAAAGGAATTGAAAAGAGTCCGAACTCATTCATGTTCATGTATTTATAAGAAGGAATCACTTATTAAAAGAATCACTTATTAGAGGGTTTGTTTATTTAGAACGGAGTGTTCAAAGGTGTAGAGAAGGTAAGGAATGCGAATCGGAGTTGGAAAGGAAAAGAGAGTCTTAAGCAAGACTTCTCGACTCGAAGGATCACTCCTAAACTAACACCTATTAGGGGTCCACCCCACCTCAGAAATGAGGTAAAAGGATCTCGGAACCTCTCTGTTTAGGGGTGTCTAAACAGTGGCTCCTAAATCCGAGAGAATGTTGGTTATACTTGTTTAAGGTAGAAATGAACACGATATTCCAACGGAAAGAAGGGTAGTTTGATCCATAAGGGACATGGATGCACTACCGATTTTTGAAAGCGAATTGTTCGATTAGAATGGAGAGAGGAATTGTCCCAGCGGAGTCGCCGAAGTTGTCGGCATATTTTTAGGTTCGTGGGTTTTATTTTGAAAGAGAGTCGCCTACAAAAATTGTCGGCGAATTTTAATTTAATTTAAATAAATAATTTGAAAAGTAGTATTTGATTTTGAAAATAATTTTAAATTTGAAAATTTTAAGATATGAAATCAAGCCGATCTCACATCCCGAATAGTTTATATAAACGAGCGCCGCACCACAAACCGTGTATCTATCCCGAAGAATAGACACACTTGCTTGATAATGGGGCTCGATTAAATAAACTAGAAAGGTTTATGACATCCGTTTGGTCCGCGAACCAATTTTATAAGCCGACAAATTCCCCGCTTAATATGAAACTATTAAACGAGGTTTATATTACTCAGGTTCTTAAAGTTCCCTATAAGGGCAAGCCCATATAGTTAATTACATCTTAAGTGATGGGAATCACCTAAGAAAACTCTCGATAATAATCAATAATTCTGCTCTCAAGAATTTCAAAGTTTAAGTTTTCGAGGGGTTGAATTTTGGAATTTCAATAGGGAATGGATCAAATTTGGAACATTTTTATTTTGGGAATTCAAAGGAAGAAAAGTAGGAGAGATCACGGATTCGAAGCGGACTTCGGTAATCTCCCGATTATCCTATTGTTTGGCTTGGATTTAGGAAAGTCCTAATGTTTATTTAATGTTTTAATCTTGCCGATTTAGTTAATTAGGGCTTATATTTATATGATAGAATCATACAAATCGCCAGAAGATATGAGGGTTTATGTCGTACCGGACGACTACCTCGGAATCCTAAGACCGGTTAGGGCTTAATTTGCAATGCAAATGCACTAACGAAGAGTTGAGGATTTATGTTGCACTGAGCGAACTACCTCGAAGTCCTATGGCTTTGTTATTTAATTCTAAGAAAGTTTTTTGAAGTAGGTTCAAGTTTTGTCGACGACGATGGCCGTGCTTGCCCACCATGCTCCGAGCTCCTTGTTGTTGCAGAGGTTTAGTTTTAGAAATCATAAATCAAGAGATGAGAGAAGTGTTCCGGTTTAGAGAAGTCTTAATTTCCAGTGTTTTTTGTGTTTTAATTAAAACAAATCTTAAAGTTGATTATAACGACATAGGTTAAGATCCCACGGTTCCATCCTTCAGACACTATTATTTTTATCGGATTCACTTAGTCCGGATGAATTTGCTAAACCCAGTTGAATGAGTTCCACACTTTCATTTAGACCGTGGGAAATCCCGTTAGCAACACGTAGGTTACATCATCCGAGGTATTCCCGATCATCCAACAAGACGTTTTAATTTAGTTGTAATTGTAGTTTTGTGTTCTGTTTGTGATTAAATTTTGAGTTGTCTTATATTTTGAAATGTTGTGGAGGTGAATTTTATCTTGTAGTGTCTTTTATTTTAATTTTGGGTTTCGGTTTTGGTTTCACGTCCTAAAGGTGTCGGTTTTCATGCAATCGTTGTTTATCATGCAAGAAAAATAAAGTGCATTGCGATTAAATAAATTGCAATAAAATAAATTGCAATAAAATAAAAGCGTACCTGGAGGGTCTTCCCGTCATCCCAAGCTGCACTTAAAACACGGTTAGAATATTTAAGCAAGTTCTAGGTAAAGGCTAAGGGAAAGGTTTATGGTTTTCTACCAAATTCCTAATCCTATAGCTGAGTCGTTTCTCTATGACGTCTAGGTTCTTTGTGTTTTTGGTTTGAAGACGATTTTCTTCATCGAAGAACAATTAAGTTCGATTGTTCTTGTAAATATCCTATCATATTGAGGAAGTGCTTAAGAAGAATCTTAAACATCTTTTCAATATTTCTAGGATTGTTTCAAGTCCAAATGAATTTAATTGTGTAAATGAATCGATCGTCCGAGGTTTTCAAGTTTTGTTAACTTACTCAGTGAACTAGGACATTTGAATGTCCTATAAGTGAAGTAACATTTCATTTTAATGTTCATTTAGGAGTTATGATAACTAAAGCTCCTAAAGGCAAAATGATATTTAATGATTTGTGATTCAAATTTAAGTTCAAATTAATGATTTAAGTTTGGAATAGTGTTCAAGTTATTTTAGATTTATTTCTTCATGTCTTAAGTGAGGTTATTTAATTCAATTTAATTTAATTTAATTTATTTTAATTTAATTTAATTCGGTTTAATTTAGTTTGATTTGATTTAATTTAATTCAATTGATTTATTTGATTTAATTTCTTAATTTAATTTAATTTAATTTTAATTTAATTTAATTTAATTTAATTTAATTTTTTTAATTTAATTTAATTTATTTAATTAATTTAATTTAATTTAATTTAATTTTAATTTAATTTAATTTAATTTAATTTAATTGAAATTTTTTTGAAAGAGTTTAATGATTTAATTTTAATTTAATGATTAAGTCTTTTAATATTTTAAATTTGAGTTATCATTTTAATTAAGAGTTGAGTATTAATGAGATGATTAAATTTAGGGATTTTTAAATTAAAGAATAAATCTCTTCCTAATAATATCCCTATTTTAATAATTCCAAATTTATTATTCTTCCAAATTCAATTAATTATTTAATTAAAGTTTAATCATTTTAAATTGCTTAATGGGTTTCTACCCTTTAATTATTAAATTTCAATCATCCAAATCAGATTAGGATCAAATATTTTACTTGTTAATTTTTTTATTAAACCTAAAGTCTTAATTAAGGATTAAAATTTTAATTACCATTTTGCCCTTTAAGCCTAATAATTTCATAACTCACTAAATTGAACTCAAATGAACTTGAAATTTTTATGTGACTTTACTCATATGTCGATAAAGACATGAGAGGAGAAAATGTGATTTTTCCGTATTTAATTTATTTATATAATTATTTTTTGTAGAAAAGAGAAATTTCCAAGGAAAATTCAATAACATGACCAAGGGAAAGTTTCTGTCCTTAAGAAAATTAGGGGACATTCCTAATGACCAGAGGACCACTGGGACCAAATTTTGTAATTTTTTGAATTATATTTTATTTATTAGAATTATTTTAAATTCTGGAGTATTAATTAATTTAAAAATAAAATAAATGTTGAAAAATAAATTTTATAATTTTTAAAATTCTCTCTGATATCAAGGATTCCAGAGAACCAAACTTTGCAATTTTCTGATTTTTCTTTGATTTATTATAATTATTTTGGTGAAAATGCTAGAAAATATATTTTTTTAATTTTAAAATTACCCTAGAGCTTTAAAAATTAATATCTCACTAAATAGACCTAGGAAAAAATATGGGACTTGTTCCCAAGTGATTAAAATTCAAAATATGACATTTTGGTGAATTTTATTATTTTTGTGATTTTTATTATTTTTTAATTATTAAAAATATTAAAATAATATTAAAAATCAACTTTTTTAGAAAATTGAAATTTTAATTTTCTTAAACTCCCCTGATATCAGAGAGACTCCAAAACCAATTTGGTGAATCTTTGAAAGATATTTTGAAAGTTATGAATTTTTAAAGTTTAAAATGACTAAGTGGCTTAATCAACCCGATTAGTGGGGCTAACCAAGTCCAATTGACCTCAAATTTTTATGATGGGTTCCTCCGATCCTAAAGGTCAGTGGAGAATTGATTTCAAGTCAATTTGATCTATGGTTAACTCTAATTAATTAGAGACCTATTTTGGGTGTTTAAGCCGATTAGGGTTAATTTGAGTGAATTAACTCGAATCCTATTTTTCCTAGGGTTCTCTCGGTCATAAGGAACATCACCAAATTTTCCTAGAATTTATTTCACAACATGCTAATTTTTGGAATTAAAATACTTAAAATAGCAACATGCATTTGAAAAATCAATAACTTTTCATAGGGATGGCCTCCGACTTTGGAAAATTCGGGGAATGTTCCCAAATTCGGAGGCTTCAAAAGCCCTATGGTCTCATGCCATGGTGAATTGTATGAATGCATGGAGAATTAAATGTATGCGAGAGAGTAAATAAATTATTAAAAATAAAATACTTGATGAAATTAAATGATTTCTTTTCCACATTATTCTCCTCTGTTCACTGAGCAAGAGGATATTTTTCTTTTATTTTTCTGATTTTTCTACACAAAGTTATGAATTTTCCAAGTTTAGGGGATTAAATAAATAGAAAAATACCCTATTTTTCTATTTATCCACGCGGCGCCGCGTCAACCTCGAGCGACTCCGAATGCACACGCGGCGCGCTCCCATTCGACGCCGCCATCCGAGTCGGCAACCCGGGCCCCGCGGTTCTCGTACCGTCTCCTCGGTCCGACGCCATCCGAGCCGTCCGTCCGCGCGTGTATTAAATGGACGGCATCCGTTCATCGTCCCCAAGTGTCCTCACCCGAGAGCCGTCCACACTAAATCTCTAAGATCTCACTCGATACTCAACAGATTTTTATGTTCTTATGCTCTATGGATTCGTCTTGAAGAGACGAACACATCTATACGGTTATCATGCATTGAAATTAAAGCATTTGAAATGGAGAATCTTCGAAGCTCGGGATGAAGAATTAACTCATACCTTAGCTGCGAGAGGTGGAGCCTCGATCGGAGATGCTTGGCACGTTCGTTGGAGATGCGGGAGGCTAGGGATGAAGCCCAGGGATGTGGTGAATCGCTCAGGTGTGATTTCCACCAAAGTCGATCACAACCTTTGGAGTCCGGAACAAGCCTGGGTGACTCGGAGATGGGGCTTTTCTTGGTGGACACCTTCCCTCGGTCCGAGTGCGGTGTAGGACCAATCGATTTGGGGATTGGTCCACTGTGGAGAAGTGTCCCGGTTTTGGGTGAAATTTCAACTACGAAATTGAGCTCGCAGAGAAGAAATGGCGGGGGAATCTCACTTGGGGATCAAGTGCTCTGTGTGTGGGGAGGAATGCGGAACAATTTTGGCGAGTTTCGGTAAGGTGCGGTTCGGCACTTCTCATGGCCGAGAAGGTGAGGGGTTTAAATAGGAGATGTTGGAGGGCCTCCCGGGGGGAGTTGAGGGTCGGGATCGGCTGCTCTTGGCATGTGAAGAACGGCCATGGTGGCCATTTGGAGTGGGGCGGCTCGGCAGGGAGAATTTCAAAGCTTGGCTTCTCCCGAGGTTTCGGGCATGGTGTTTTCCGGCGGCTCGGGTGGCCGGCCGGCCGAGCATGGGTCACCCTCGAGGTCGGGTGGGTCGGGGCGGGACTTGGTGCAATCAATTGGCAAATGCCATGTGTAAAAGGCTTGGATTAGAATGGAATGGGAGAGAGCTTATTTTGGCTCAAATTGGTCAACCCCTCCACTTGGGCTAGGTGCACCACCCAAGGCTTGGTTTTGGTCGAGGGAAAAGTGATTTGGCTCAGCATAATTCAGTAGGGTCAAGTCACCATCCAAGCACAATTAGGCATAAGCATGGTTAAGGGGAATCATGGGAGTGGTTAATCACCTTTAGGAATTAAGGAAAGAGCCTCCTCCTTTTTCCCAAAATGGCATGGTGACATTTAAAGAGGCTCTCATGGCTTGCATATGGCTTGTGCATGGCTCCATGGCTCCATTTGGCTTGGGAAAAGGTTGGGTCGATTTCATAAAAATGGGTTTTAAGAATTTTGGATATTTTGGTGTGAATTTGTATGGGGCTTGATTTGGAATTGTTTGATGATGGAATTATAACTTAGGGAATGGCTTTGATTAAATGGATGGCAAATGGAAATGTCATGTGGGCTTTAGGGCCAAATTTGGGCTTTTGTATTTGGTGGAAATGGGCTTTTAGGGAGGTTTAGGGAAGTGGGCTTTTAAATTTAAAATGGATTTTGGGATGAAATTTTGGTAAAGGCTTGGGCCAAATAATTGTTGAGTTTGGTTTAGGGATGCTTCATGAGTGGTTTGAAACAAGTTTGAGGTGATTTGGGTTTGAATTGGTTTGAATTTGGGTTTAATTGGTAAGTGGGCCTATGTAGGTCGAATTGGGCTAACTTGGGCCAATGTTGGGCTAGAGTTGAAGTTGATGTGAAATTAATGTTGGGAAATGTTTTTGGGAGTGTTTCAAAGAGGTTTTGGCTTTGGTTGGGTTTTGATTTTGGGGTTTGGGCTCATTTGGGCTAGGTTTAGGTTTAGGTCAAAATTGGGCTTTTTGATTTTGGGTTGAATTTGAGTGGGGTTTGGGTCTAAATTTTGAGCAAATCATGTTAGTGTTTTGTTCATGGGGATGTTAAGGAAGGTTTGGAAAAGATTTGGGGTTAATTGGAGTTGAATTGGGTGAGTTTGGGTTAGGTTTGGGTCATAGGTCCAAATTGGGCTTTAAGGCCAAAAGTGAAATTGGATCCCAATGCCAATCAAATTGGGCTTGTATTTGGTCTAGATTGGTGTTGGGGATGTTGAATTGAAGTTTAGAATTGAATTGGACCAAAATTGGGGTCAATTGGGTAGATTTGGTTTGACATTGGGTTTACTTTGGGTTAAAATGGGTCAAATTGGGGGTTTTGATAAAAGTGGGGTAAATTAACAAAATTGGCCCATGGTGTAGTTGAACAAAATGAAATTGGGAATATTTGGGATTTTCTGGAATTTTCTGGGAATTTTCTGAATTTTTGGATTTTTGGGTCAAAAGGGGTATTTTGGGTATTTGGAAGGTATTGGGGGGTATTTTTGGAATTTTTGATATTTTTGGATATGGATGATCAGTTTGAGTGATGTGGGAATGTTTGGGATTGATTTTGGAGAATTTTGGGTAATTTGGAAACTTTTTGAGAAATTTGGGCTATTCAGGGCTTTGGGTAGGTTGGCGGGTGTTGGGTCCCGGGGGTCGAAAATTGAAAATTTGGAAAATTGAAGATTGGGTGGATGTAAGTGAAATGAAATCATTTTTGTTGAGCCATGAAGCCATATCAAGCCCACATGAGCCATGAAGGGACTCATTTGAGGCATTCACCATGTTGTTCCTAACCTCTTAGCCAGGGCTTAGGGGTTAAGGACCATCCATGTGAATCACCTACATGAGTCGGGAAGTTAAGTTGGGTAAGGGTGTGTTTTAGGAGGTGTGTGAAAGTGTAGTGCATAGGTGTAGTGTATGTGTAAGTCAGCCCTTTACCGGACCGAGGCCACCTGGAGCGGTCCTAAGGCCAAAGAGTCCTATAGGAACTCATCCTTTAAACTTCCACATTTGATTTCGACCCTACAGGTGATTAGGGGTCTATAGTCAAGTTTGTGGAGTTTGCGGGGAGTTAAGAAGTGGTTTGAATTTCTAAAAGGTGGGTCCCAATTCTAGTCCTCTAAGATAGTCAAAGGAAAAGCCTAAGGCTAGATCCTAAGTACTAAAGAGAAGAAGAGAAGACCTCATCAAAAATGAGGTCAACATGCCCAAAGTGTTACAAAATTTTTAAGTAAGAATATTTTTTACAGATTTGGAATAACAAGAGTAATCATAACTGAAGGGGGAAGGCATTTTAGAAATATGATTATAGAAAAGTTAGTAAAGATATATCATATTAACCATCGCATTGCTACTGCTTATCATCCACAGACAAGTGGTTTGGTTGAATTATCCAATTGTGAAATTAAAAGAAAATTAGAAAATACTGTTAATCCAAATAGAAAGGATTAGTCAATCAAAGTGGATTATGCTTTGTGGGCCTATAGGACATCTTACAAAACTCCTATAGGAATGTCCCCATATAGGTTAATTTTGAAAAAGCTTGTCATTTACCAGTTGAACTTGAGCATAAAGCATATTGGGCTATTAAAGAGTTCAAATTTAACTTGAAAAATGCTAGAGAAAAGAGATTGTTGCATTTAAATGAGCTTGAAGAGATAAGGAATGAATCTTATGAAAATGCTAAGATTTATAAAGAAAAGATGAAGTTATGGCATGATCGGAAGATTCTTACTAAAAATCTTGAGCCAGGGCAAAAAGTTTTGCTATATAATGCTAGATTGAGAAGTTTTACTAGAAAACTTAGGTCTAGGTGGACAAGCTCATTTATTGTGATCAAAGTTTATTCCTATGGAGCTGTGGATCTTTAAGATCCTATGATTTGAAAAATGTTTAAAGTGAACGATCATAGACATAAACCTTACTTTTCAGTCGATCAATCAAAACCTGATGAGAATCTAATGTTGGGTCACTCAGAATAAGCTCTGGGTATGTCAGGCTGATGACGTAAAACTAAGCACTTTGTGGAAGGTAACCCATATTTATCGGTGTGTTTTGTTTTATGTTTACTTTGCGTGCTTTTATTTGGTTTGATTTGAGAAATGCGGTAGCATTTTTGGAGTTTTTTATGCTATAGGGGTATTTATTTGAACTTATTTAATGACCTAAAAGAATTAGAATGAAGATTTTAAAATTTGGTAGAATTGAGCAAAAAAGTGCACTGACGGCTATGCGCCGCTAGTTGGCACATAAACACCACAGTTATAAAAAATGTGAAAATTGAGGTTCTAGAAGCCAAAATCGTGGGTGAGTAGTCTTTGGAGTTATTAAAGAGTTGTAACACATCGAGGGTCGGTTTTGTGAAAGGCCCCGAATTTATGAAATACTTGCCCAGTTCTTATTTTCATTCTTGAGTCTTCGGAAAGAGTATTTTGAGTGCAAAAATGTCTTCTTGGAATAAAAAAGTTAAGAAGAAAGAGGAAGCCAAGAAGAAGAAGTTTATTTTGATAATGTGCAAGAGTTATATAATGGATTTCTAGCTGTAAGTATCCAAGGAATAGCAGTAAGGATTATGAAGATCGAGGCTGATGTGGAGTCTATTTATGCAAAGGTAAATGAAATTAATGCTCATTTAGTGCACATTGGAAGGCAACTCAAAATGCAATTCAACCATATAAGTCATGTGGAAGAAGTGAATAGAGCGATGTATCTGAAGAACAAATGGATGGAAGAAGAAGATGTAAGAGCTTTTAATCATCGCCTGTTTTATCAGATTTACATTCCAGATGGTTCAAATGGAATTAATGGTGGTTCTGGATATTCCACCTAATGGAGAGTGGAATTAAATTATTTCTGGTCTTGTAGTTTGATTATATGTGTTTAGTGTGTTTTAAGTGTGATTTTAATTAATGTTTATGTTTGTTGCACTTTATATGTGTTTGATACATCTTAATGATGTATGTTAGCGTTTAATTAAAAGCGTTTGAACTTATGTATTTAGAGAATTTCATCCAAAGTATTTGGATAGAAATTATAGTTTGTTTTAAGTGTGTTTTAATGTTTAATAAAATATAAGTTTGTGTTTGCGTGTAATTTGTGTGGAATCATTGGAAATTAACGTGTACTTTGGGGTAATAGAAAAGTTTATTGGGAGAAAAAATTATTTGAAGTGATTAAAGGTGATTAACTTGGATTTTTTATGGAATTAACTTAATTGTCAAAATTTGGGCCCTGTTTCTTAAGCACCAAACCGACGGCGCATAAGCGCCAGATTTCACGACTAAGCGCTATATGCTCATGCATAGGTGCTGGTTCGCAAAAATCAATTTTCGACGATTAAAAACCTAAAGTTTACCATTTTAAACATCCCCATCACCTTCAACCTCTCGGTTTCACAAAATAAGAGCCTAGGGCATCAATATTTGGATCATTTTAGAGCCGTTTTTGCCGAAATTTGTTGGATTTGAGTTCCTTAAGGTATGTTCACTACTCCTAAGTAAAATTTTTTTATTTTTACCATGTATTTTTAGTACACTATTGAAAAATCTAAAAATTAATATACATGGTGAAAATTTGAGAAAAAACATGAGAAATTGCTTGGATTTAATGGAGTTTGTCATTGGAAGTTGAGTTAACAAGTTTAGTTTAAATTTAGAATTTATGGTGAATTTTTTTTTGAATTTTTATAGATAACTCCAAAGTCAAAGCGTTCAAAAGGAAAAGAAAATTTTGATTCTAATAAATTTTTTAGTTATAAAGTGGAGAATCATCACGTCGATGCACTTGCATCACACAAATTGATTCCAGAGCGAGTTTTTATTAAGTGAGGAAGAGAAATTGAGGAGATGATTACAAGAAGGGATTGTGAAAGATACCGTTGCTTCTCCGTTGTTGCTGTTGTTTCTGTGATAAGAGAGTTTTATACTAACTTGCCTGCAGCAGAAGACAATTTGGTGATGGTTAGGGGGCAACAAGTGGATTTTTTATCTGTAGGAATTAATACTTTTTACGGATTACCTCCTGCGATGTTTTGTTTTTATGTGAATTTTCATCCTTCTGAGGGAGAATTATATGAGATTATGGCCTTTCTTACTGATGGAAGTGGTTTGTGGAAGATTACAAATGACAGAAGAGTGAATTTTCAAGCCTTTAAGTTGAATGTCACTTCAAAGGAATGACATTTTTTTATCTCATCTAAGCTCGCTTCAAGTCATTTCGGTGAAGTTACGAGGGAAAGAGCTGTTTTGCACCATTGTATTCAGCAGGGAAATCCTTTGGATATTGGGGCTATTATTTTTGTATTCTAAACTGTGCCAGAGCTGCTACTATGGGATTTCCATCTTTGATTTATTCACTTTATGAGCAGTCCGGTGTTAAGGCTGATACATGGGAAGAGGTTCTTCAACCACTTAGACCTATTAACATTGTAAATGTGAACACTTACGCTGTACATTCAGTATTTGGTTGGAAAGGAGGATCTGTTAGAGCTTCCAGTACATCTGCTTCTACTGCTTTTTCTTCTCGTGCTTCTATTGCACATGCATCATCTTCTAGAGATTTACAAACTAGATTATTATTGAAGATTTTAAAGAAGGTGAGTCTTACGATAGAGCATGTTAGAGATATGGATGGTAAGACCTAAAATATAGAAAGGTATATTTTAAAACATGATGAATATCAGGAGAATTATTAGCAATACATGGACAGAGTGATTATAAGAGATTACAGTGCTGAGATGCCCCCTCATCATTTTTATATACTTTATGTGTCATCTAGAGACTGGAATGAAGATGATGATGATTAGGATTGTTGTGTTGAGTTTCTGATGTTGTTATGTGATTTTCTTATGTGTTGTGATGCTTTTATTTAATGTTTTCATATGTGATGTGATGTATTTTGCTATGGAATCTGATGTTATATAGATTATAGTTGGACTATTTTGCTTTATGCACATTCAGATGTTTATGTCTTTGTAGTGTTTAAGTTTTTAGTAGTGTCTAATTTAATTCCTATAAATATTAGAAAAATTAAGAACGCTATTATAAATATTAGAAAAATTAAGAACGCTATTAGAAACCACTATTTATATAGCATGTTTAAACTTTTTAAAATTTGCTAGTATGTTGTGATTTGTGTTATGTTAAGTGGTGTGTATTTGCTTTGAAAACCTCCACTTTTGTAGAAGTCCTTTGAGATTTTGAAATTTTTATTTTATGAGAAACTGAAAACTGAATTTGATTTCTTTTTACTCTTTGTTTTTAATCTATTATACTTGCATATTTAGAATATTAAGATTCCTGCAATATGTTATTCTAGTTTTTCTAATTCTTACCCATGTATCATTTTTATGCTTAAATGTTTTAACCTACTAAAAAAACTAAATTTTGGAGGGGGAATTTAAACAAAAAATTTCAAAAGACTAAAATTTTATTTGTTCTCAAGAATACTTAAATAAAATTTGATTTTTTATTGAAAATAATTATGTATATGAAGTTATATTATGGAAGCAAAATTTTGAATATAGAAATGAGTAAGAGAATTTAGTAAAAATTTATAGTAATGATGATAAATTTAAAGGTAAAATTTTCTTAGTAAAGAAATGTTAACTATAGTTAAACTACCTTTACTAAGAAGTTTTTTTTGGATAAATAGAAGATTTAAATTTTATTATTCAATGCTTAAATTTCTTTTATTGAGAAATAATTTTCAACACTATTATTATGATTTTTAAGTGAAGGATATATATCAGACCTTTATTGTAAATGAAAGGGTGGAATTCAAAATCATTAAAGGCTTATCCAGATATAGTAATCCTTACCTTATAAAAAAAAGAAAAAGAAGAAAAGAGAAAAAAAGAAAAGAAAGAAAAATAGTATGTAAAAAGGAAGGGGAATCTTGAGGATTTAAGGGCCTAATAAAAAATTGTTTCCATACCTAAAGTTTAAAATATAAATTTTGAGAAAATCTAAAGCTTAAGGTTATAATATAGTAAGTAAAATTATTCCCAAATAAAAATTTTTAAGTGAGGAAAATAAAATGTTTGAATTCTATATTTTGAAAATCTACAAGTATTTCCGAATTAGATTGGAACTAATATTTTTCATTATCCTTTACTTAAGAACCTTCTAAACTTTAATTTAGTCTCATTTACTAAAATTTTTTCTAAATTGGACTATTCCATTTCTAGAATAAAATTTTGAAACCTTCCAAAAGAAACTCATTTACATAATTTGAATGTTAAGATTTTCTAAGTGATTAAGTGTCACTTGAGGAAAAGTAACATTTTAAGTTTGGGGGATTTTGATATACCTAAAATATATAGTGTTTTTAAGGACATTTTTATACCTATTTTTGATGATATTGCACTTTAAGGGAATGTATTTTTGTGTTTTTCTTACAAGTATGATTAAAATGAGTGATTATGATGAAAGGAGCAAAAGAGGATCAAATTTGGAGCAAAAATTGAAATATGTTCAAAATTATCCTCTGGTGCCTAAGCATTAGATGGCTGGCACATAGGCACCACAGTTAAAGTGACGAATTTATTTAAATTTGGTGCAAATTTGAAGAGGTTTTTGAAGCATCCTTTGGTTTAAACTTCACTAACTTCCCATCAGCGCTAAAACTCATTAAAAATTTGAACGGATGGATGCATTCTTGGTGGATACATTGAATTTGGACCCATTTTGAAGAGACACCAAGGCACCTGTGGAAAATTTTAGAAAGAAGACTTGAAGATCAAAAAAAGGGTTGTTGTTGGAGGGTGTGATTAGTGTTAAGAGTCAAGTTTATGTTATAGAGAGTACACCTTTCCACTTCACCACTTTTATTATCAATTGTATCTAGTTTTTATTAAGAGTAGAATAGATATTTGGAGTTAACAGAGTTGGGCGCCAACCTATATTGAGTCTTGTAAAGGGAAAGCAAAGTTTCAAAGGAACATCAAACATTTTATAGATAGGATATTCAGATAACTGTTTATCTTTGTTTTACATTTGGTTTTTAAGTAAAACTTGTTGTGTTTTCACTATGATTTCTACTTTCGAATCCACTTGTGTTTGTGTTTTTTCCATGGATTCTGAGTAGTTTTCTTTATCTTTTTTCCTTCTAAATTATGAAGTAATTAAATTATGGAAAGAAGTTCTGTGAAGCATAAGATTTCAATGTTGTATGAAGTTGTGATGATTAACTACCTTGCACTTCATTTACTTCTTGATTTAGCGAATTAAGATGTTAAAATTTGTTGGGAGATTATGTAAGATCCATTGCGGTATTGTCGCAATCAACAATTAGAAAGAATCACATGCAATTATATGTATGAGAATTGTAGTCCATATGATTGGGTGCAAATAAATAGAAATTTATGCTTATAATGGGGAGTAAAATTAGAGGACTTTGAAGAGACAGGCTAAAGCCCCCTAATTTGGTTTGATATGAAAAATTTTGTTATGAGATGTTAGCCCCCAAGTGGAGGGAATCGAGGGAACTCTAGAGTGAGAGCTAGTATCTTTCTTGCCTAACCCATCTACAAGATTTCAAATCATCAAATTAACCAATGTTTTTTATAGAACCAAGTAAGGGTAAAGAATATAATTGCTTCTATTTGGCACAACACATTTTAGATACTTCCACAACGAAATTCCATAATTATTATTGATTCATTGAAAGAGGAAAAATATATTTTATTCTCATTTGCTTTCATACTATTTTAAAGTTGTGTTAACTTTAGTTGTTTGCTTTTCTTTTTATTTAGAAAATACAAAAAACAAATTTAATAAACTTTATATCTTGAAGCATACTTTACAAAATCATTTTAAAAAGTAAAAAGTTAATGTTCTTATTTCTTTAAATTTTTAGACATTTCCCTGTGGGTTCGATATCTCGGGGCTTTATTAAAAAGTCCTATATTACTTGATAAACGATACATATACTTATGTAGTATCCCATTTTATAAATAATTAAAGTATAATTTCCTATCTAAATCATAAGCATAAAAATTTGGCGGAGTCAAGTTTTTAGCGTCGTTGCAAAGAAAGAGATAATATAAAGTTAAAATTGTAAGAATAAATATTCGAGGATCAATATTCATGAAAATGTGCGAGTCAATTTTAATCCTGTAGACGATATTTCAATTATATGTAAATCTGACGAGACTAATGACAACCAGAACGATAATAACAGTGAAGATGAAACCTTTATGCTCGAATTTGGGAAAGTACCAATCTCCATAGAATTGGAATTTTCTGATTCAGAAACTCAAGGATTGAATGTTATATCACAAAAAATAACTGAAGTCATCTTGAGAAGTGAAAAAATCCTACCTTCAAGAATGGCCCTTGTAGGAAAAGAAAACAAATAGTAGTACCCAAAGAAAACATCCCTCCAATACACGAACGACCGCTGGAAGAAAATAAAGATGATATCCATGGAAAAGTGGATTATAATGTATTGGCTCATTTAAGAAAGCTACCAGCAAAATTAAGCATATATGATGCTCTTGTCTTGTTAAAGGAAATGAGAGAATCTTTGATAAAGGCTCTCTTAGATCCCAAACTCTGTTTAGCTCAACTTGCTAGAACTTCTGTGAATGAAGCTTATTTATTCGAAGAACGAACAAAAAAACCTTTTCTGACGATGATTTGCTACTCGGTACAACTGAACATAATCATCCACTCTATATTACATTGAACATCAATGGTATTATGCTTCCGAAAGTACTCATTGACCATGTAGCATCAATTAACATTATGAATTTGAAAACTCTCGCACATTTGGAGATTGATGTCGAAAAATTGTCAACTGATACAATCATGTTACGGGGATTTAATCAATAAGGGGAACGAGCCGTAGGATCGATAATTTTGCTTTTAAAGACAATGATCTATTGACAACGGATTCAGATACATCTTTTAATGATCTACTTGGCTGACCTTGGCTCCATGAAAATAAAATGGCACCGTCATCATTACACCAATGTATCAAATATCTACAAAAAGGAAAAGAATGTTGCATAATAGGGGATGTCCAACCATTTTCAATTCAAGAAATTGGTGTACATGACGATGCTACATATTATGCCCTAGTAGAAAAATTGATATTCTCTAGAGATGCAGTGTCAAATATAAAGGAAGAAGATAAAAAACAAGAATAAAGTAAACCAAGTTGATGTCCATGGTCGAGGCCGAGGCCGAGGAAAAGCAAAACAAAGAGGGATCCCTGCTACTAACATGAAGAAAACACCGAAGTCTGAAATTCATTTGGATTATGAAGAAGAAGAAAGAAAGAAAGCAATTCCAAAGGGAACCTAGTTCAAGATATTTCTTGAAGAGGAAGACAAAGGAAAATAATTTGAATCTATGTATGAACAAATAAATCATTATGTAAATACTATGACTGTAACTCCTCTTTCTTCCACAAAAGTTGAAGATTCAGTGATTGAAGAGATACATAGTGAAGACAAGAAACCAATAAAATTTCGACTTGGTTCTACTAGCTCAGATTTTAATGTAAAATAAAAGGATAAAAACTTTTTGGAATCAATAAAAATTCCTTTTGAGCTTTATTCTCCATGTGTTAAAAAACTTTGCGAAATAGATTAATGTCTAAACAAAATTCATTAAACCAACCTTATGATTTTGAGCATTTATGGAATAAGAATAAACAGAATTACAATTCCAAAGAGGGAGTAGGATTTGGTGTCCTAGGATTTTAGATGATACGGAATTTTGCCTGGTTGTCACAAATGATCTAACTTTTGAACAAATACTCGTTCCTATGATAAAGGATGCCCCATCAGAATTTGAAGAAGAAATCAAATCAACGATGGACAAATTAAAAGAAATAAACTTAGGAATTGACAAAAACCCAAAAATGACTTTTATTAGTAGTTCTCTTAAAAATATAGAAGCAGAAGAAATACTTCAAGTATTAAGAGAATACAAGTACTGCTTTGCTTGGAATTACGACGAAATGCCCGGACTTGCTCCAGAAGTGGTAGTTCACAAGCTAGGGATACACCAAAAAGCTTTCCCTATAAAACAAGGTCTAAGAAGAATGCGTATTGACATAGAAAAACAAGTCGTTATAGAAGTCAAGAAACTAATTGAAGCCAATTTTATTCGAGAAGAAAAATATCCAGTATGGCTGGCCAATATAGTACCAATAAAGAAGAAAAATGGCCAAATCCAAGTTGAATAGACTTCCAAAATCTAAATAAAGCCTGTCCAAAAGACGAATTTCCATTGCCCATTGGTGCGACTTTTTTAATTTGCAAAGATTAATGAACTCAGATTTAGATTTATATATTGATTTAAATGATAATAAGTCGCACAATTAACACAAGTATATGTATCGCTCAAGTAATACATGGCTCTAGTGGAGTCCTGGTTATCGATCCCACAAGGAGGCTTACTTTTAGGGCGTAACACAGAAATCTTTTATCGAATTGCAGCACAATTTCAAGTAGTTTAATTCTTAAAGTAAAAACAAACATGTTCAGTTACTATTTCTACCAAAGCACGTTTTAAATTCTAGCAACTTAAACTAACACAAGACTAAATTAATAACAAAGTTCAGTTGCAAGAAAGAGTCTTCCACCTTTCCATTCATAATGTGATGATTATTGTGACATAGATCAGTGATACAAATGTATTGTGTCAAATAGGAGCATTCCTATTATTTACCCATTTTTCAGCGTATAAAGAACATTGGCTAATTCTAAGTTTAGTCCCCAAATCCGTGGTTAGGCTGGGAGAATACTGGCTCTCACTTCAAAGCTCCCACTTCCCTTCACCTGAAGGCTAACTCTTGCTTCAGTTTCTAAACATTAGGACCAAATTGAGGATTTCAACTTATCACTCTGAAATCTCCAATTTTGCGCCCATCAAAGTATATTTTCCTATTTATTTGCATTCAGCCCCCATGAACTTCACCATTCATGGAATTTGAATGTGACCTTCACTTTTGTTGTGGAGCTCATAATCCTTTCGGAACGTATGTTTCCCAACAAGTTTTAACGATCAATTTGTCAAATCCAAAAGTAAATGAAGTTCTAAGTGAAAAGGTCATCACAAATCTTCCATAATAAATCAACACATCATTTCCATTTCACAGCGCCAACACATCACATAAAAAGGAGAAAGATAAAGAAATCTACTCAAGACTCATGAGGAAAAGATGACAAAACATGGATTTCATATATAAAAACAACTTTATACAATAAGAGTAAATTAAAGACTAATTATCTCAAACTCTTCCCCAAGAGAATCTTAAGGAATTCCTTTGACTCCTCTTATTTCTTCACAACAACACACAATTCTCTCTTTAGAATAGTAAGGAAGAAGAAATCTCTCACTTTTCCTCTCCTCTCACACTTCTATGAAGAGAAAATACAAAACCTAACTTCAAACACAAAGTGGAAGGAAACTCTCCCTAACTCTAAACTCCTCTTGTCTTCTCTTCTCCTTTCTTCCCCTTTCTTACCCTTTTTGCAATTTGCCTCCAAAGTGTTTAAACTTGGCTAAAACTGAATTCCCATGAGTTTCCTCAAGCAACCTTTCAAAATCTAGCCAAATACATTGAATCTAGTTCAAAATCGGGATAGGGCGATGTCCGACGCTGGTAGCAACGCCGTTCGACGCATTATTCTGCCAAATCGTCGTAACTCTCTGGAAACTGGCGCTGTCCGGTGCTGGTCACAACACCGTTCGGCGCTAGTTCAATAAAATGCACTTTTATCCTTTTTCACTCCAAATTTGCTCCTTTTCGCTTCTTTTTTCTCCAAAGGTCTAACATCGTTGTACATGCATGAAATCATCAAAAAGACCTTCCTTTAAAGTTCAATATCATCAAAAATAGGTATGAAATGAGTAGCAAAAAACTATCAAATTTTCAGTGGATCAAGATCCCCAAACTTAACTATTACTTGTACTCAAGTAATTTTAGTTAATACATAAAAAATGATTCACTGCAATGAAATTTCTTTCTTGAATACCATAATTTTGATTTAGATAAGTACAATAGAAAAATTTTCAGAAAGATCTGTGAATAATTCAAGTAAATTTTGCAAGTGTAAGAATATCTAGTAATCAAGTCTAAGAGTTCTAGTCTTCTATTCTTTTCAATAATGACTGTAGATTGTTCTATTAAGGCACTTAAAAGGATTACATGAAAAAAAGTTTGTGAGAACACTACTAGTAAAGATGCTAATCCATACATATAAGTTCAGGAAGGTAATTAAGTTCTCTCCTTTAGGTAGGTCCAAGTGAGGCCAATTTTTTATTAGGCATCTCCTCAAGCTTTTCCTCACTTTATTTAACTTTTGTTTTCTTTTGCTTTTTTTTTCTTTTCTTTTCTTTTCTTTACTTTTCTTTTCAGTGAGAATTACTGTATGTAGATAGCCTTTAATAATTTTGAACTTCACCCTTCTCACCCTAAATTTGAAACTTACCACATTCCTTTATCTTATAGGCATTTCTTTAGTTTATTACTGATTCATCATAGAGTCTCAATCCTTTCCTATCACATAAAATTTTAAGATTCTTAATATTTCAAACATATAGTTTTTCTTACTTTGAATAGTTGATAATAGTCTTATTCTCTTATACCAAATATCTTACATCACAAAATAACTTTTCATTACCAAATACTTTCATTCAATTTTTTAAAATACTTAAATAAAATCAAAAGACATTTATCCGAAATTGAGTTCTATTACAGGAAATCATGTTACTAATTTTTTTTTAAATGAGAACAATTAATAGTTAATTCTTTCCCTTCCCTCAAACTTAGATTTTTAATATAATTAACATGGAAGAAAGAAAAGATCTAAATATATAACTCATACCTCAATATGCTGGTCTTTCATACCTTTGAGTTTAAGAACATTTTTCTTCATGAAGTAGAATAGTAGACCTGAAATGATTAAGAAGCATTTCTATACACAAATATGGCTTAGAAGTTTATAAAGAAGAGGTTAAAACACAATAAACAATACATATAACATTAACATCCAACTGTTACTTTTACAAATTAAACTAGCAATCCAAAACACATAAAAGCTTTACTATAATATCACATCACAAACATCACAGATCAACAAAGTCTACTACAAGTACATTCACATTCATATATAACATCTCAGACACTAATCATAAGAAGTCTCAAGTATATCACAAATACAAAACACAAATATAAAAAGTACAATGAAAGATAAAAATAAACAAACTACCAATCTTCATCTTATGCAGGAGCTCCACCATCATCAGATTCTTCAGGCTAGCATGGAGTAAACTCAAGGTAAGTAAGAAATACAGCATCAGTGTCTCCCCTGAAAAAACTCATCTGTGTGTCATGATAATTCTCTCCACCGCACTTGATAATCATCATTTATCTTGTTCCTCACTTCTAGTCCCTCTACTATGGTGTTTAACCTTTCTAACTGATCCATAACATCATGCAAAGTAGGCTCCCTAGATGTAGATGTTCTATCTTGACTAGAAGAAGGCTCATCATCTTTCTTACTCCATTTCCATCCTACATGGGCTTCATAAGTTTTCAGATTCAGTTTAGTAATGAGCTTCAGGGGGTGGACTACCTCATCATTATCTTCAATTACTACTCCTGACTGAATGCATAAAGCATGAATCAGACTGGGGTGTCCTAGTCCTCCTGTAGTTTCTCCTTTTGAGCTTGTCAAAATACATTTATGAATAATAGCCCCAATGATTATATTCTTCATGCTCTGAATACAGTAATTTAGAATAACTCTATCAACAGTAACATCACTGTGATGATTGGTAGGTAACATTCTTGCAGAAATGAAATAATGTCATGCTTTTGACACAGGATTCAAAGTAGAAAGGGGAAGTTAACTTTTAGTCTCTACTTAATCTTCCATTCCCCTTTTCCATCAGTTAAAACGTTAACAATCATATCCAATGCTTCATTTGCTATAGAAAAATTTTCATAATCACAATGGTAGGGTGCTCTCAACAGATAAAATGCATTTATGCTAGCAGGGGTGAATTCAACCATTTGGCCTCTAACCAGAATGTATTCACTCTCAGAATAAAACAGATTGGCATGAAATAACAGAAAATCTCCTATTGATGATTAACAATAAATTCTTCAAGCATTCCTCCAGGATTTTGAAAAGCTCTCTCTTAAATACATTTCTTATTGCTAAGAAACGTAATAAAATGTGAATAAACTTTGAAACTTACAAATTTACTTTCATCACATTCAAATTTCCTCTTCCCCTTAGACAATCTTGGAGTCATTTGTCTAAAAATACGAAATTTTTCCGAAACAATTTTTAAATTACAAAACAATGGACTCAAATTTAAATTTAAAAAGATAAGAGCTTAAAATCCATGAAAAATCTCCAAAGTTTTCTTCAAAAACTTCAAAAATTCAAATCTTCCTAATGTAGGAGGTTTCCACGGTCAAAATAAAAAATTTTTAGGTTCAAGTGTAGCTCTTTCCGAGAGAAGATGAAATTTGAACTTTTTTTGCCACAAAATTGCTTTAAATCCGAACGCTAGTGAGCCTTAGGTGCAAAAAACAACCTTGGTTGGAGGTTAAAGACAATGGTTTGGGCAAAAATGGAGGGTCTCAGGGTTAAATCGCAAAAAATTGGAGTTTCGGGCAGGTTTCGAGTTCGAGAACTGTCCGGCGCTGGTTCTAGCACCGTTCGGAGCATTATTCTGTAAACACGGCAAAACTCACTGACTTTTGGTGCTGTCTGGTGCCAGTTCAAAAACTGGGTTTCCGACTTTCTTTTGCAATTTTGATCCTTTCGAGCCTACTCTGATGTCTAATCAATCTAATTAAGCATTGAATAACATCCTAAAGCCATGGCAAATGATATTTTCTTAACACAAACAACACATAACATTACTTTCATATATAAAATCCATGAGTCATACACATACACACAACATTAAACATTACACATTTTTAAGCCACATAATCTTTAAATTCAGCATCTACACAACCACAACACATTAACGTTGAGAACTAAATAAACAATCATGTCAAAATATAACATTCAAACCAAATAAAGTAAAGTAAAGCAATCTGATACACAAATTCAAAAATATAATAATCAAGTTCATTCTTCCTCCGAACTATCATCAATTCTAAGATCTCCCATCGATTGAGCATGAACAAATAAATTATTGAATGGATGAAACAAAAATTCTTCAGTAGAATCCTCTTCAATCTAGCCTTTTCTTCTCATCAACCGCGTCAAACTTCCTTCAAGATATCCGTAATGATCAAAATGCTCCTTCATTCTACAATTCAAATGATCAAAGAAATAAAAAAGATTGTTGATTACATTCACAAATGTTGTACTTCCTTCTCCAATTCCTTGATTTTCTTCAGGATGATCTGTGAACTTTCAGGAAAATAAGGAGGAATGGGTGCTGAACTTTGAGATGGTTGACCTTCAATGATGCTCATATCATTCATATCACCAATTGCTTGGTTATTATATGCATCTGCTGGGTCTATAGGCTTCCAAGGTTGAAGTACTCTCTCCGAGTTCTCATATGGCACTTCTGATTGACTGCAAATGAGAAATATGGTGGAAGGATTTCCAAGCCCATACTTTAATCCATGAACAATCAATCCCAAAACAGACTTAACAATTATCGAATCAACATCATTAGGCATTCCCATTTGAATACAATCATTTAAAAGAGCACATTCTTAGTTACCTTACTGATTTTCATTGTCGAGACCAATTTTGCACAAGTGGAGTAATGTAAGTGTTTCTATGTAGGATTTGACAGTGTGGTCGAGAAACTTACATACCTGCTATCTCTTACCTCCCATTCATCACTTTCATCCGTCAGATATCGGTATATGTCATTCATATTGTCCTTCGTCGGGGAAAAATTCAAATAGTAGCAGATTAAAACATTCTCAATCATATATAAATTATTAATATTTGCCGGAGTAAATGTGTTAAACCTCCCTCGCACATAAACTGATCTTTGGTTGATACCATGAAGATTTGCATAGAATTCCTTCACAACCGGAACAACTACGGCGGTAGTAGTATAACACAATACTTCCCAACATCTCTGAATAATGATTTCATTAATTCTAGTCGCAGGAGAATTTCTTCGCACCTTAATTAATCTCAATTTTAAGATATTTTTGTTGAAAAGTCACTGCGCCTCGAAACTTACGAACTTTCTAAAGTTGAATACTTGAAATCTCAGAGTTTCCATTGAATCAGAATCCATTTGAACAAGAATTTGGGTCTTCCTCTTCGTTCCTTTGGCAGTTCCTACATCCAAGGAAGGTTTTTGGAAGTTCTTATAGAGGTTTTACTGACTAAAATAGTCAAAACACAGATTTTAAAGACGAGAAACGATTTTCTGAATAGCAGCGCTGTCCGGCGCTGATAGCAGTGCCATTCGGCGTTAGTTAAACTTTCGCCAAACTTCACTTTGTTCAAATTTTTTCCAAATTTTGATTCGATTCAATTTTTAAATGTTATTAATGATAATTAATGAAGAAAAAGACTTAATTACGTAGCAAACAAACACAAATAACAAGACAAACAAAGTACACACTCAATAACTATGGGTTGCTGATGCACCAAAAATATATGTTATTTTTGCTATATAATTTTACTCTTTTTTGGTGATATTACACTTTAAAGAAAGGTATTTTTCATGATTTGTTGCAGGTATGATTATTTTAGGTGCTTGGAGCGAAAATATGCAAAAAGGAATGAATTCGAAGCAAAAAGGAGGAAAAAGGAGGAAAATAGGTTCTAGCGCCGCCGGCGCCATTTTCCATAGAGCTCCAAAATAATTTGGACAATAGAGCGCCGCTAGTGCCCTATCAGGTGCTGCCGGTACCCAATTTTGGTGGATTTCAAATGTGAAGAGTTTTGGCGACTTTTTGAAGTGATGCCTATGGAAACTCTTGGGATTTCATTCCTAACTTTTAAGTAACTGTTTTTAGATGAAAATTAGTGTGTGTCGTGTGTGTCTTGTGTATTGTAGAGAGTTTTGAGTGTTAGGGCTTAGTGTAGAAGAGTGTAGAAGTGCTAATTTGAGAGGGATTCTTCCCTAAGGAGTGAAGGAGGAGTAAAGTGAGAGATTGCTTCTTCCTTTCCAATCTAAAGAGAGAATTAAGTGTTGCAAAGAAGAAAGAAAAGGATTCAAAGGAACTTTAAGGGAATTGCATTGGGGAAGTGAAAGAGATAAGTTGTAATTTCTTTTGTGATTTGTATGACTTTTCTTTTATATATAAAATCCATAATTTATTGTGTCTTCTCTTTGAATTCTGAGTAGTCTCCTTTGTCTTTCTTCTTGCATAGAGATGTGATGATGTGTTGATGTGGATTTGAAATGTTTTTAAAGTATTAAAGAAATTGTGATGGTCTTTCATTTAGAACTTAATTTACTTTTCGATTTGGCCAATTGGATTGTTAAAATGTGCTGTAGAACATTAAATCTGAAAGGAATTAATGTCTTACAATAACAATGAAAAACCCATTCAATTTCCATGGATGAATTGCGTAGTTAATGGGAATTGAGTGTAAATAAATAGGGAAATGTGTTTTGATGGACGTCAAATTGGAGGTTTTAGGGTGGAAAGGCTGAGATCCCCAATTTGGTCCTAAGATTAGTAACTAAACTCGAAGGTTAGCCTTTAGGTAAAGGGCAAGTGGGAGCTTCATAGTGGCAGCCGGTATCCTCCCAGCCTAGCCTTAGATTTAGTAACTAAACCTAGGATATGTTAATGTTCTTTTCTTGCTTCGAAGAGGGGGTACTCTTTTAAGGGTAAAGAATCAATTATGCTCCTATTTGGCATAATACCATTAGACAATCATTCCATATCATCCACACATCATATTCTCATTGCAAGATGAAAGATACTTTTCTTATATATCAAAACCTTTTAAATATATATAGCTTAGTGTGTGTATCTGATAGTTAATTCTATTTTAATGATATATAACTAATTATAATTTGTTTAATTATTATTATTTTCAGCATCTTGGCAATAGAAGTAATCATTAAACTTTAATCGCAATTTATGTATTGGAATTAAATATTACATTATCAATAGTGTGATTTACTTCATTTCCCTATGGGATCGATATCCAGGTCTCCATTAGAGCCCCGTATTACTTGATATGATACGTATACCTGCGTTGAATGTATGGAATTTACAAAATCATTATAAATATATAAATTTGAGTTCATAAGTACTTGCAATATAAAGTCTGCCGCATCAAGTTTTTGGCGCCGTTGCCGGGGAAAAGAAGGTATAAATGGTATATATATTGATAATATAATATTTGTGTGATTTTATATGCATCGTAGTGGATCTATAGATTTAGTACCTTACGATTCAGAGTTAGAACGTACTGTCAGAAAAATTTGAAAGGGGTCGCCTACAGAAGTTGTCGGCGAATTTTAAATTTAATTTAAATATATATATTTTTTGGAAAGTAGCATTTGATTTTGAAAATAATTTTAAGTTTAAAAATTTTAAGATATGAAATCAAACCGATCTCACATCCCAAATAGTTTATATAAACGAGCACTGCACCACAAACAGAATATCTATTCCGAAGAATAGACACACTGCTTGATGATGAGGCTCGGTTAAATAAACTAGAAGATTTGTGAAATCCGTTTGGTCTGCGAACCAACTTTATAAGCCGACAGGTTCCCCTGCTTAATATAAAGAAATTAAGCAGGGTTTATATTACATGGGTTCTTAAAGTTCCCTATAAGGGCAAGCCTCTATAGTTAATTACATCTTAAATGACGGGAATCATTTAAGAAAACTCTCAATAATGATCAGTGGTTTTGCTCTCAAGAATTTCAAAGTTTAAGGTTTCAAAGGATTGAGTTTTGGAAATTTCAAAAAGGGATTGGCTCAGATTTGGAACAATTTATTTTAAGAGTCCAATAGAAGAGAAGTAGGAGAAGTTGAGGATCCAAGAACAATCTTGGCAACTTTCCAAACTATCCTATTGTTTGGCTTAGATTTGGGAGTTTATTTAATGTTATAATTCTGCCAATTTTAATTAATTAGGACTTATATTTGTATGACATGATCATACAAATAGCCTGGAAGATATGAGGGTTTATGTCGTACCGAACGACTACCTCGGAGTCCTAAGACCGGTTAGGGCTTAATTTACATGACATGATCATGCAAATGCCTAACGAAGAGTTGAGGATTTATGTTGCACTAGGTAAACTACCTCGAAGTCCTATGGTTTGGTTATTTAATTCTAAGAAAGGTTTAGCTGGTGTAGATCCGAGTTTTGCTGATGACGATGGCCGTGCTGCCCACCATGCTCCGATCTCCTTGTTGTTGCAGAGGTTTAGTTGTAGAAGGTGAAAATCAGGAGACGAGAGAAGTGTTTTGGTTTAGAAATCTTAAAGTCCAAATATTTTTAATATTTTAATTAAAACAAATCTTAAAGTTGTTTAAACGGAACCGATTAAGATCCCACGGTTCCGTCGACCCGTACACCGTTACTTTCATCGAATTCACTTAGTCCAGATGAATTTGCTAAACTCAATTGAATGAGTTCCACAATTTCATTTAGACCGTGGGAAATCCCGTTAACAACACGTGGGTTACATCATCCGAGGTATTCCCGATCATTCAACGAGACGTTTTAATTTAGTTATAATTGTAGTTTTGTTGTTCTGTTTGTGATTAAATTTTGAGTTGTTTTATATTTTGGAATGTTATGGCGGTGAATTTTATCTTGTGGTGACTTTTAATTTAGTTTTGGTTTCGGTTCAGGGACTATCCTAAAGGTTTTGGTTTTCATGCAACACTCTTGTTTAACATGCAAGAAAAAGTAAAGTACAGTGCATGTAAGTAAATTGCAATAAAGTAAATTGCAATAAAATAAAAGCGTACCTGGAGGGTCTCCCCGTCATCCCAAGCTGCACTTAAAACACAAGTTAAGGCATTTAAATATTTCAACAAATACCTAGGTAAAGCTAAGGGACAGGTTTTGGTTGTCTACCAAGATCCTAGTCCTATAACTAGTCATCTCCTATGACGTCATGGTTCTTGTGTTTTGTTTAAGGATTTTTCTTCACCAAAGAACAATTAAATTCAATTGTTCTTCTAAAACATCTCATCATATTGAGAAAGTGCTTAGGGCGAGTCCTAAACATCTTTTCAATATTTCCGAGATCATTTTGAGTCCAAGTAAATTTAGTTGCACAGGTGAATTAATCATCCAAGAGTTTAGTTAAGCTTTGTCTCTTTCTCAGTGAACTTGGGCATCTGATTACCTGATGAATGAAGTGACATCTCACTTAATACTCTATTTAAAAGTTAAAGCTTTTAGGGGCAAGTTAGTTTATTGAGAATTTTAATCATTCTTAATTTGAAGTTTGAGTTAATGGTTTAAAGTGATTTAATTTAATTATGAGGTTTTAATTAATAATTTTATGTTTGGAATAGTGTTCAAATTATATTTTGATTTAAATCTTTATACTTTAAGTGATCTTAATATCTCAAATTTGTTTTACTTTTATTATTGAATGATGCTAACTTAATTTAATTTAAATTTGATTTAATTAAATTTAATTTAATTTAATTTAAATATTTTTAATTTAGCTTAACTTAATTATTAAAATGTTAATTTAATTTAATTTTAATTTTAATTTAATTTTTACTTAATTTAATTTAATTTAATTTAATTTAATTTAATTATTAAATTATTTAATATTTTGAACTTTTCTTTAATTTAATGGTTATTTATTTTTAATTTTTAATTTACTTAGTTTAGATTATCATTTTAATCTTAATTAAGAGTTAAATATTATTGGAGTGATTTATTTAGGGATTTTTTTTATTAAAGGATTAATATTCTCTCAAATTATATCCTTATTTTTAATAATTCAAATTTTTATTAATCTTCCAAAAATTTAAATTGTTTAAATAATTAAAGTTTCATTTTTGGTTTATTAAAAGTGATTAATGGGTTCCTACACTTTTAAATTTCCCAAAGTTTCAATCATCCAAGAAAGATAAAATCAAATATTTCACCCTCCATTTTAATTAAACCTAAAATTTTAATAAAGGGGTTTAAATTCTCTAATTACCTTTATGCCCTTTTAGGCTTATTTATTTCATAACTCATTAAATTGAGTTCAAATGAGCTTGAAATTTTTTTGTCACTTCACTCACATGTCAATTAAGACATTAGAGGAGAAAATGTGATTTTTCTGAATTTAATTTATTTATATAATTATTTTTAGTGAAAAATAAGGGATTTCAAGGAAAATTCAACAACATGACCAAAGAAAGGTTTCTGTCCTTAAGAAAATTATGGGATGTTTCTAATGACCAGAGGACCACTTGGACCAATTTTGGTGATTTTTTGAATTATATTTTATTTATTATAGTTATTTTGAATTTTAGAGTATTAATTAATTATGAAATAAAATTAAAGTTGAAAAATGGATATTATATTTTTCTTAAAACTCTCTGACCTCAAGAAATTTAGAGAAACAAATTTTACAATTTTCTAATTTTTCTTCGATTTATTGGAATTAATTTAGTGAAAAGGTTGGAAAATACATTTTTTAATATTAAAAATTGTTTTAAGCATTTAAAATTCAATATCTTTACTTTGAGACTTGGAAAAAATATTTGGTTTATTTCTAAGTGATTAGGAGTCAAAATATGACATTTTTATGATTTTTAATATTTTTATGATTTTTATTATTTTTTAATTATTTAAAATATTAAAATATCATTAAAATGAAAATTTTTAGAAAATTCCAATTTTAATTTTTATAGACTCCTCTAATACCAGAGAGCCCACAAAACCAATTTAGTGAATTTTTGAAATTTATTTTTGGAGTTATGGATTTTTAAAGTTTAATTTTGGTTATGTGAATTAGTTAATTCATTTAGTAGGGCTAAACATTTCCAATTGATATCATATTTTTATATGAGGTTCTTCTGATCCTAAAGTTCAGTAGAGAATTATTTTCAAGTTATTTTAATGTGTGGTTAACCCTAATTAATTAAAATTCAATTTTAAGTATTTAGGCTAATTAGGGTTATTCTTAATGAGTTAATTCAAAATATAATTATTCTAGGGTCCTCTAGTCCTAAGAAACTTCACCAAAATTTTCTAGAATTTATTGGATAATATGCTAATTATTGGAATTAAAATACCAAAAACAGTGACATAAACTTGAAAAATACATAACTTTCTATAGAGATGGCCTCTAACCTTGAAAAATTCAAGGAATGTTCGCAAGATTAGAGGCTTTAAAAGCCCTATGGTCTCATGCCATGGTGAATTGTCTATGCAAATGAAGAATCAAAATACTAAAATGAGTAAATAATTAATTAAAAATAAAATACTCATCAAAATAACTTGATTTCTTTTCCACATTATTCTCCTCTTTTCACTGAGCAAGAGAGTATTTTTATTATATTTTTATGATTTTCCTACACAAAGATATGGATTTTCTAAGTTCTGGGTATTTAAATAAATCAAAAAATGCATATTTTCCTACTTATCCAAGCGGCGCCGACTCATCCTCGGCAGCTCCAAAAGCCCACAGGTCGCGCTCCCACTCAATGCCGCCATTTGACTCAGAGCTCCAGGGGCCCGCGGTTCATGTAACGTTCTCTAGTCCGGCGCAATCTGGACCGTCCACTCGATACACGCTCGATCGGACGGCGCTTGGTCATCATCTACGACTGGTGTGCACCTGTGACCGTCCACACTAAAACCCTAAGAACTCTCTCGTTTCTCAACGGATTTTTGTGTTCTTATGCTCTATGGATTCGTATTGAAAAGAAGAACATATCCATATGGTTTACATGCTATGAAATTAAGTAAAACAGAATGGAGAATCATTGGAAGCTCGGGAGGAAGGAATGATCCATACCTTTTCTCTGAGAGGTGTAGCTTCAATCAGAGAGTTTTGTCACCTTCGATTGCACCCAAGGAAGCTCCAAAGGAAGTCTCTGGCTCTGGGGAATTTTCTAGGTATGAAAGTGTCCATAGCCGATTTCAAAGCTTGGAGGCTGGAGCAAATGGGTGGCCTGAAGAGGGGGCTTTCACTAGGGAACTCCTTCTCTTGGTCCTGTGCAGGTGTGGGTGAGTTTAATTTGGATGTGTTGGAGGTTTTGGAAATGTCCTGATTTCAGGCTTGAATTTGAACTCAGAAATTGAGCTCAGCTGGGGGAAATTGGGGCTGGAATCCAATGGGGATCAAGTGCTCTAGGTGAGGAGAAGGTCCTGGAGCAATTTTGGCAGAGTTTTGTTTAGGTCTGGTTCATCATCTTCTTTGGCCGAGAGGGTGGTGGTTTTAAATAGACATGGCTGGAGGGCCTCCCAGGGGGAGTTGAGGCTTTGGATCAGCTGCTCTGGTCAAGGGAAGAACATCCATGGTGTCTAATTAGGTTGGGACAGCTCAGCAAGGAAGAATTGAATTTTTGAACTAAATGGGTGCTCTCGGCCTGGTGTTTTCACGGCGACGTGATGGGCGGCGGCAGGGTCAGGTCACCCTCAAGGTCAGGGAGGTCAAGGCTGGGGTTTAGTGCAGTCAATTGGCCATGGACATGTGTAAAGGAGTTTGATTTAAATGAAATGGGAGAAGGCTCATTTTGGCTTGGTTTGGTTCAACTCATGTATTTGGGCTAGGTTCACCCCCCATGATCTGATTTGGGCTGAAGGGGATCAGTTGGGTCAGCTAGGAAGGGGTGGTGAAGTCCCCATCCAAGGTGATGTGGCTAATTTTAGTTTAGAGTGTAGCATGGAAAAAGATTAATGAAGGATTTAGAATTCTTGGTGAGGTTTCAAAGCTCTCATGGCTTCATATGGCTTGTAAATGGCTTCATTTGCCTTGCTCATGGCTTGGGAAAAGGTTGGCTTATTTTCATAGGAATGGGTTTTGGGATTTTTGATGAGTTTAAGGGAAATTGGCATTAGGCTTGATTTGGATTTATTTGATGATTGATTTAGAACTTAGGGATGATATCAATTAAAGGTATGGTGAGAAGAAATTGTCATGTGGGCATTGGAGTTAATTTTGGGCTTTTGGATTTGATGAAAATGGGCTTTTAGGATGGTTTAAGAAAGTGGGCCTTTAGGTTTGAAAACAAATTGGTGGATGGAAATTTTGTGAAGGATTGGGCCAAACAAATGTTGGGTTTAGATTAGGGATGTGTCATGAACATTTTAGAAAATGTTTGGTGTCATTTAGAGTGGAATTGGATTTAATTTGGGCTTTTTTGATAAAGGGGCCAAAGTAGGTCAAATTGGGCTAACTTGGGCTAAGGTTGGTATAAGGTTGGCTTTGATGTAAAATTAATGTTGTGAAATGCTTATGGAAGTGTCACAAAGAGTTTTAAACTTTGGTTGGGCTTTGATTTTGGGATTTGGGCCCATTTGGGTTAGGTTTGGGTTTAGGCCAAAATTGGAGATTTTGATTTTGGGTTAGGCTTGGGTGGAGTTTAGGTTCAAATTTGGGACAAATATTGTAAGTGTTTTGTTTTTGGGGATATTAGGAAGGTTTAGGAAAAGATTTGGGGTTAATTGAAGTTGAATTGGGTTGGTTTGGGCTAAGTTTAGGTCATGGGCCAAAATTGGGCCTTAGGCCTCAAATTGGAATTAGATCAAAATTTAAATCAAATTGGGCTTAGATTTGGTCTAAATTGAAATTGAGGATATTGAATTGAAGTTTAGAATTGAATTGGACCAAAATTGAGGTCAATTGGGTTGATTTGGTTTGACATTGGGTTCATTTGGGTTAAGAATGGGTCAAATTGGGGGTTTTGGTAAAAGTGAGTTAAATTGACAAAATTGACCTATTGTATAGTTGAACAAAATGAAATTAGGAATATTTGGGATTTTTTGGAATTTTCTGGGAATTTTTGGAATTTATGGAATTTTTGGTTAAGAAGGGTATTTTTGGTATTTGGAGAGTATTGGGGGGTATTTTTGGAAATTTTGGTATATTTGGCTATGGATGATCAATTTGAGTGGGGGGAAATGTTAGGATTTTTTTTGAGGAATTTTGGGTAATTTAGGTGATTTTGCAATTTTTGAGTAGTTTTAAGTACATTTGGTAGGTTTAGTAGGTGTAGGGCCCCGGGGGTCAAAAATTGAAATTTTAGAAAAATGAAGATTGATCAAATTTGAGTAGAATGGAATCACTTTGGTTGAGCCATGAAGCCATATCAAGCCCATAAGAGCCATGAGAGGATTCATTTGAGGTATTCGTTGTTCCTAACCCTCTTAGCCAAGAGCTTAGGGGTTGGGGACCATCCATATAAATTACCTACATGAGTCAGGAAGTCAAGCTAGGTATGAATGGTTTTAGGATTTGGAATGTGTGTGAAAGTGTAATGTGTGCAGGTCAACCCTCACCAGACCAGGCCACCCGGGGTAGTCCTAAGGCCAAAGAGTCCTATAGGGAACTCATCTTTTAAACCTCCACATTTGATCTTAACTCTCCAACTGAATTAGGGGTTTACAATTAAACTTATGGGGTTTGCAGGGAGTTAAGAGGTGTTTAAATTTCTAAATGGTGGGTGCCATCTCTAGTCCTCTAGGATAGTCAAAGGGAAAGCCTAAGGCTAGATCCTAAGTACTAAGGAGAGAGAAGAGAAAATACCTCATAAAAAATGAGGTCAACAAATGGACCCCCAATAGGCGTGGTGTGCTAACCAAGCACACCACGCGTGTTGGCGTTGACCGAAGAGATCAACAAAACCAACACAGACGTCTAAGTGACACTTAGAATGGAGTAGAAACAAATTTCCGCTGGGGAGTATCGAGTATATCTCCAAGATTGAAGATCCCTGAACTCTCGCTGGGGAATAGAAAAGGAGGTGAATTCCAGATCATAAGATCTGGGGAAATTTGATTTAGATTTCATTTCTTTTTCTGTTTTAAGTTTTAATGTGTGATTTTTTCTGAGTTTCAATTTTGATTGAGGTTTAATTTAAAATTAATTCAAGGAAATCCGGATTTGAAATGAGAATTGGAACCTAGGTTCCAACCTCGGGACCGCGAAGAGAACTGGAATTTAGGTACCAGCCTCAGAGTGAGAATAAGAGTTTAAATATCGATTGAAAAGGATGAGAATCAGAATTTAGGCACTGATCTCAAAAGTTTAAAGAGAACTGGAATCGGGTTCCAGCCTCGAAGGTTTAAAGAGAATTGGAATCTGGTTCCAGTCTCGAAGGTTTAATGAGAAATGGAAACTAGTTCCAATCTCGATGATTTAATGAGAAGTGGAAACTGGTTCCAATCTCGAGGATTTAATGAGAAGTGAAAACTGGTTCCAATCTCGAGGATTTAATGAGACATGGAAACTGGCTCTAATCTCGAAGATTTAATGAGAAATGGAAACTGGTTCCAATCTCGAAGATTTAATGTGAAATGGAAACTGGTTCCAATCTCGAAGATTTAATGTGAAATGGAAACTGGTTCCAATCTTGAAGATTTAATGAGAAATGGAAACTGGTTCCAATCTCGAGGATTTAATGAGAAATGGAAACTGGTTCCAATCTCGAAGGTTTAATGAGAAATGGAAACTGGTTCCAATCTCGAACATTTAATGAGAAATGGAAACTGGTTCCAATCTCGAAGATTTAATGAGAAATGGAAACTGGTTCTAATCTCGAAGATTTAATGAGAAATGGAAATTGGTTCAAATCTCAAATATTTAATGAGAAATGGAAACTGGTTCCAATCTCGAAGATTTATCTGTAAGAAGAGGAACCCAATCTCATGCCATCCGAACCAAATCGAACAAAGTTCATGGCTCAGTGTCAATATAACTAGTCGATCCTTTAACATGCAGAGAAAAGATTTAAAAAGAACTAGTAAGCGTACCAAGTTAAAAAGACTCGACCTGGTGACAAGTCGAGGAAAAGATTCGAATTTCAGAAGAGTTTCAAACAGATTTCATTTTGAAGAATAATTGAAGGATTCAGATCGAAGAATTCAGATCGAAGGGTTCAGATTGAAGGATTCAGATTGAGATTTAGATTCATTTCGTTCATTTTGGTGATTCGATTTCAAAAATATTTGGAGTTCGTATCAGTTTAGAATTCATTTTGACATTTAGATTCTTAAAAGAGTTCTCGTCTATTTTCATTTTCCCTTTGTTCTTTGCTCAAAGTTCTTTTAATTTAATGGCGTTTCCCAGTCAATTTGCACAAAAAGAGGTGAAGGCAAAACATGACATGGTCACTTTCATTCCAATCTTGTTGAAAATACATCATACATCTTGATCCAAAACATGATGATATTTTCTTTGAGAATTTAATATCTCATACAATCCATATAAATCCAAAACGGATTGCATAAGATTCTTCAAGTTTCTTCTAAAAGCAGCTGTCAAAATCCATGTCTGAATAGTGAGATACATGGACAATAACATCACCTTCCAAGTCATCCTTGGTAGAAATGCCGTATGGATGTGCATTGGAGGTGTGCTATCTCCTATGTAACTCACAGCTCGTAAGGCCGGAGATTCTCTAACTCTGGATCTGGCTGGAAGTGGAAAGGTATTTTTCTGTCGTCCATTCTCCTGAAAGTAACAGAGATCCGCTCAACAGGCACCCCTGGAATGCAATGTTTTGCGATGTCCGCTCCATTCCCTTTTACACCATGACGGAACCTACCGGTAGTGGTATCTCTACTGGCCCTCAGATATCACCTGGGCCTGCAATCCGGAGGTCAGATCCGAACATGATATTGCACTGATTGACAAAAGACACTGTGCAGAAGGGTCTAACGAAATCATAAAGGTCTATATGTGGAGGTATGCAGTCGCCCTCCTTGTAGATGTTAATGATACAGCAGTTGGGTATGCAATCTGCGGGCAATACCCTCCATGTTATCATCCACTTTACCATTCTTTTAATTACGTTTGGCATCAGATCCACCTCACCGCGACGGAGTATCCCTGGTGGATTTCCTTTTCTGTCTACCGCGAAGTTGTAGCAACATCCGCACTGGATTGTAACTCTTCCTTTCCCTGGCATCCACCTTCGGGGTTCTGAATAAGTTTTCTCCCTCAGATGACCAGCTTGGCCCATTTTCTGAAGCTCAAGTACTTAGTCTACAATTTGTTGTTGCTCGTAGTCTGAGAACATATCTGTATGCAACTCGAGGCCTTCTAAAATATTAATCCTCTTTCCTCCAATTCTCTCAAAGTATTCAAAAGTTCTTTTTTCGACATTCTGCATTCTTTCTAACTCATATTCTGGAATTATCTGTAACTGGCGAGGTCTAGTAACATACTGGGGAATGTATGGTTCCACCCTGGCACGTTCTCCTGCATGTCTTGGCTCCTCGGGGGTAGTCTTCGTCGGGACATCCTCCGGGGTTGCTTTCGCAACAAGACTCTTCAGAACTGGTGAATCTGTCTGGCGTCGTGGTACTATCTCTGTTCTTCTTTGAATTGCCTTTATCTGTTATGCTTTCCTTGGAGTGGATCTCCTCTTCTCCGGTTCCTGACGAACCAATCTCTTCGAAGCATTTGTACTGGCTGTAGCGACTGTATCTTCATGCTGATCTCCTGCTAACTTGGTCAGCATCTTGTGAATGCGACGGTTCTTGTTCCTTCGCTGAGTGGCTGTGAGAGTAGCTCTCCTTACCCCTTGGATTTCTGTGGGCACGGCACTGACAAGCCTGCCCTCTGCTGTAGCAACAACGGACTTAACTTTCTTATCTTCTCCTGTTGCATGAGCGGCGTTTGCTTTTCTCTTTTTGCTGGTAGATGGTTGATTTGAGCCACCCAATTTCATCACTGTATGGCTGCGGAGTTCTTCCCGATCGATCGGGTCCAATCATTTTCTTCATATTGTATCCCAGCTGGTATGAAGTCAGAGTCAATCTCGATCACGGCTCCATCCCTCACCCTCTTTTTATCAAGTGCTAGACTCACACCATTCTTAAAGTTCAGAACCAACCACTCGTTCGACATTTCTCTGCGAAAAACAAGGAAAGGATCAGGGACTGTACTAAGAACAAGAACAATAGAAAAATATGTTTATTAATGAAGAGCTTTTATTCGTTTATTTTAAATTTAAAAGGAGTGGGAAAAGACCAAGAGTGAGATTCGATTTGAAAGGAAGGATAAAAAAAACTTTATTATCAGGATTTCACATGTTTTCTTTTTTTAATATTTTTTTTATTTTCTTTATCATCCATTTTTTTATATTTTTGGTTTTGGACCCAGTCATAAGTAATTACTGTGCCCGTGCTTCTAGGAATGAGGATTCATCCTTCGAAACATCACGTCGCGTAATACTTCTTTAGATATCGTCCATTAATTGGAAGCATAGGTCGCTCTCCATGACAATTTACAAGCTGGTAGGAACCTCCTGAGTAGACTATCTCGACCACGAATGGCCCTTCCAATGTTGGTTCAAATTTACCACCTATCTTGCGATGTGCAAAATTAGGTCTTCTGAGAACTAAAACCAAGTCACCGACTTTGAATGTCCTTGGACGGACCAATTTATCGTGGGCCTGGATCATCTTGGCCTGATACAGTTCCAAATTCTGCTGTGCTGAAAGTCTTTTCCCTTCCAGGCTTTCCAATTCTTCTAGTTGTAATTTGGCATTTTCTTCTGTAGTGATTTTGTTTGCAACTGCAATTCTGAGAGACGGAAGCTGAACCTCTAAGGGTATAACGGCCTCGGACCCGTACACTAAGGCGTAAGGCGTAGACTGGGTAGGAGTTCTGAAAGTCGTCCTGTAGACCTATATGGCTTCTAACAACTTCTCGTGCCAATTTCTCTTGTTGTCGTCCAAAGTTTTCTTTAGGATTTGGATGAGAGTTTTATTAAAAGCCTCAGCCAAGCTGTTCGCTCTTTTGTAGTAGATTGTTGAATAGCGCCAGTCGATCCCGTGTCTTCTGACAAAATTGTTGATCTTTGTACTCTTGAACGCGGACCCATTATCTGAAATGATTCTGCGCGGTACTCTGAAACGGTAGACGACTTGATTCTTGAAGAATTGTAGCACGTGATGTGCTTTCACTTCTCTGAGCGGTATCGCTTCGCCCACTTAGAAAAGTAATCTGTAGCTGCAAGAATGAAGCGATGTCCTCTTGAAGAAGGCGGCTCTATCGGACCCACAATATCTGTGCCCCAACACTCAAATGGTCACGATGCGATTGTCGGATGTAGCACATTTGGAGGTTGATGTAGAACCACTCCATGCACTTGGCATTGGTGACAACTTTTGGCAATCTTCATGCAACTGGTCATCATCGAGGGCCAGTAGTACCCTAGTATTTTAATCTTTATTTTCATTTTCAGACCCGACTGATGAGCGCCACAAAGTCCAGAGTGTACTTCTTTAACAATTTCACGAGCCTCGGACCCGCTCAGGCATCTTAGCCACATCTGATCAAAAGACCTTCTGTATAATGTATTGTTTATTAATGCGTAAGACAGAGTTCTTTTCTTGATTTGATGGGCTAATGACCTATCGTCTGGTAGGTTTCCTGTTTGCAAGTAATCTATCAGTGGCTGCCGCCAGTCTTCTGTATTTTCTGTCACAGCTGCAATTGTTTCTTTTGCTTTTTCTGCTGATTTGTGTATTGTATCCATGCTAAGCTGTGATAGGACTCGTCGTCCTTGAACTGACACTTCAACTGACTCATCCTGCAAGCAGGCAAATTCCTTTACAAGGCGGGCTAACGCATCGGCGAGAGCATTTTCTTTTCTAGGAATCTTATAGATTGTTACATTTGGAATCTGTTCCAACAGTTTCATGGCGTACCGAAAGTATTGCTCGAGTCTTGGCTTTAGAATTCTGTATTGTCCAGTGATTTGTTAAATAATCAACTGAGAATCTCCATAGATGTTGTTATTTGTTATCCCCATCTGAATGGTTAATTCCAATCCGGTTATAAGGGCTTTGTATTCTTCCTCGTTGTTTGTACACGGTTCTGTTAAGTGGTAGGATTATCTTAACATTCCCCGCTCCGGCGTTATAAAGATTAGTCCGATTCCTGCCTTACCGGGCACTATCGTTTGTGATTCTTTATCTTTCTGTGCTAAGGATGCTCCATCGAAGTACAGTTCCCAACGCTGATCATCAGGGTCTTCTAGGCTCATTATCTTCTCGTCTGGCAAGTCATTGTTGAGAGGCGATTCTGCCAGCAAAGGGTGTGCTGCAAGGAAGTCTGCTAGGACTTGTCCCTTTACGACACGAAGAGGAACGAAAGTTATATCGAATTGCAATAGTATCATTGACCACCTGGCAAGTCTGCCGGAAAGCGTCGGTCGGGTCATCAAATATTACAACGAATTAAACTTCGAAATAAGGTTGACCTTATGAGAAAGCATGTAGTGCCTGAGCTTCTGTGCGGCGAAGATCAGGGCCAAGCAGTGCTTCTCAATAGGAGGATACTTTACTTTCGTCGGAATTAGACGACGGCTTAAGTAGTAGAGAGCATTTTCTTTTCCCTCGTCATTGACCTAGGCTAACAGGGCTCCGAGAGAGTCGTCTAAAGCTGCGGTATAAAGTATCAACGGTCTACCCGAGACTGGGGCTGCTAAGACAGGAGGTGTCATTAAATATTGCTTAATGTCCTCGAAGGCCTGTTGACATTTGGAGTCCCAAGTAAACTTGGCATCCTTCTTAACCAAAGTTGAAAAAGGTTGACACCTTCCTGACAAGTTCGAGATAAAGCGTCGAAGATATGCCAATTTTCCTTAAAAGGATCGTAATTGTTTCAAGGTTTTAGGAGATGGCATTTCTAAGATAGCTTTAATCTTCTCCAGATCGATTTCAATTCCACAATGTCGAACAACAAATCCTAAGAATTTCCCAGAGGTGACGCCGAAGGCTTATTTCAAGGGATTCATCTTAAGGTTAAATTGTCTTAATCGCTCGAAAACAATTCTCAAATCATACAAGTGAACCTCTTTTAGTTTGCTTTTGATGACCACATCATCTACGTGGCACTCGACTTGGTTGTGAATGAGATCATCGAAAATTCTTGTAATTGCTCTTTGATAAGTTGCTCCTACGTTATTTAATCCAAATGACATCACTGTGTAGCAGTATACCCCGATCGGCGTTCTGAAGGCTGTAAGCTTTTCATCTTCTGGTGCCATCTTTATCTGGTTGTATCCCGAAGATCCATTCATGAAAGAAAAGATTTCATGTGTTGAAGTAATGTTGATCATCAATTCTAGAATTGGTAGAGGGAATTCATCCTTTGGACATACTTTATTTAAATCTCTGAAATCCACGCAAATTCGGATCTGACCATTCTTCTTTCTAACCGGTACCACATTGGCTAACCAATTCGGGTATTTTTCTTCACGGACAAATTTAGCGTCTAATAGCTTCTTAACTTCTGCTATTACTTGTTGTTCAATCTCTAGATGCATTCTTGTCGGAGCTTGTCTAACTGGAACGGAAGTGGGATCCACTCCTAATCTGTGAACTGTGTCTTCTAGAGCTAATCCTGGCATTTCATCATAACTCCAAGCAAAACAGTCCTTGAATTCCATCAATAGGTTGATCATCTTTTCAGAGTCTTCTTTATTGAGTTAGGAGCTAACAAAGGTCGGCCTAGGCTCTTCGCTAGTGCCTAAGTTGACTTCCATTAACTCGTCTACTGTAGATTTAATTTCTTCTTCGAATTCTGGCGGAGCATTTCCGATTTGCAGATCTTCGAGTTCTTCTGAAGCTTCCAAGCAGTCTTCATTAGGCTCGCAAGTGACAACCAAGAAAAATCCCGTATCGTCAACTGATCCTACCGTGCCGAATCCGAGACCATGTTTTGAATTAGGAGGCCGACTGGCATTGTTCCGTAATTTTTCAAAATGTTGTGATTGACCTTTTGTCCATCGTCGAGGTAAGACACCACGTTGAATTATATTTTGAACACAGGGAGAGTACCACTCAAAAGGCAGTTTCATTAATTTGGAAGAAGTAACATCTTCAAATTGTACATCATTTTCAGTATTGGAAGAAGAAGTACCAAGGTAGAACTTGATCGGCTTAGCACCACTATCATGCACTTCCTTAACCACCATACCCTTGATCTTATTACAATGGATCGGGGTTAGGGTCATAGTGTGTACATATTGGTTAATTTTCTCGTACATTGATTTGTATTCTTCATTCTTTTCATCTTCGAGAGAGATCTTGAACTGGGGTTTCTTTTGATTTACTGTTGCTGCTTCTTTCTTAATTTCCTCTTCTTCGGAACTGGTCTCCCAATCAACGTTGATGACTGGTTTCTTCTGTCCAACTATTCCAGCGTCTCTTCCACGACCTCATCCCCGGCCTCGACCTCGGGCGCGAGTTCTGGAGAAACCTTCACCATCTCGCCGTAAGGGAGTGGTGAGTAACTATTGGACTAGAATTTCAGGTTCTTTATCGTCTTGCACTTCTTTTGCTTCATTTGGTACGGCTTTTCTGGAAATGATTATTTTCTTCGAAGGCGCTTAGTAGGCTGCATCTTCATGAATTCCGATTTCATGTACGGAGAACGGTTGCAAGTCACTTTTGATACACTGTTCTCCTCCATCATAATACTTTATGCACTGGTGCATAGACGACGACACCATCCGATTTTCATTGATCCATGGCCGACCCAGTAGAGCGGTGAACGATGTCTCAAAATTGATTATGTGGAATTTTGTGGTTGTCTTTGCCAAATCACCGGTGTTCATTAACAGTGTTATCGATCCAAGAGCTCTTTCTCCTTGCTGATTGAACCCTCTTAATAACATCTTGTCTGCTTCGAGGTCGTGAGCATCAATTTCCAAATATGCTAACGTTCGAAGGCTCATTATGTTGATTGATGCTCCCGGATAAAACCAACACCCTGGAGAGCGTAAACTTTCCAATAGTAACTGTAATGTACAACGGTCGATTGTGATCAGCCGTTCCGAGTAGTAAATCATTATCCGTGAAGGTAACACCTCACTGTTCTTTTAACGAGCAAACCTCATCGAAGGAATTACCAGCCATTTGAGCTAAACAAATCTATGGATCAAGTAGAGCCTTGATCAGAGCTTCTCCCATCTCCTTTGATAAGATTAGAGTGTTGTATATGCTTAGTTTGGCTGGTAGCTTCCTAAGATGGGCTAGCACGTTGTAGTCTACTTTATTACCATGTTCCTCAGTTTCTTCCCGAATGGGCAATTCCTCTGCTGAGGTTGGTTCTTCTTGAGCAACCACCTGCTTTCCTTTATCCTTTGGGCCCATTCTCGGAGGTAGAACTTTTCCACTTCTTAAATTCACTTCAGTTATTTCTTCTGAATTTGGTGTTGAATCTGCCGGTGTATCCTCTTGAATTGGAATGTCTGGTTCTTCTGGCGTTGCTTCGAAATCCGATAACTCCAATTCTATCGCGATTGGAGCTCCTCGAAATTTGCAAATAGACTCGTTGCTCTCATAGCCATCCTTGTGAACGTCTTCTTTTTCGTCTTGGTCATCGAGGTTTAGTATGATTTGAGAATCGTTATTTATATCGGAATTGAGATCTGGATTAGGTTGGTTTTCTTTAGTTACGTAATCGTTAGAAACAGTCAAAACGTAGCCAACGCCAAAACTCTTATCAATATAAGATCCCGCCGGGGCGAGCAAATAATCATACAGAGTCAGAGGTTCGAGGGATTTCTCCCCCGAATCAGAAACAACCATCCCAGGATAAGCAGCCCCTAGTATACTCTTTGGAGCCTCGATTTTCTTCTCTTATACGGTCTTCTCTTCCTTCTGGGGCGGTTCTTCAATCGCAAGTGATAGTGCCGGCTCGGCAGGTTTCAAAATTTGAGTTGAAGCACGCACCGAAGAAGTTTGGATGTGATCTAAGTTTTTTTTGAAGACTTTGTCCAGACGGTACTCCATCCATCATGGGTCGTGTAAGGGTCTATCGGAACAATGAGATCCGTTGAAATAACATTGACGGAACCTCCCTTTTGGGGTTCCTTCATGTATTCCTTCGGGATCATTATGTTCCCTTTCCGGAGATTGTCATAAAGCCAAACCTTGAAAGTGATGCAATCCTCTATCTTATGCCCGAGCATCCGGTGGTATGGGCAATTGTTTGGATAATCTTTCTTGTTGACTTCTTCCGGCCTCTTAGGCTCTGGTAACTGGAAATCTAGTGTTTTCATTAAACTGCAGAACATCTTCGCCACTACTTCAGTTTTGAATGGATATTCCTTGTTCAGAAAATCTTTCAAGGTATGCTGTGGATGAGGCGGTTGTTCATAATGCTAAGGCGACTAATAGCTCGGTCGAGGTTGTTGATAACCTAGCTGAGGTTGTTGGTAGGTACGTTGCGGTGGTTGATAGCTAGGCTGTGGCCGCTCTGGCTGTATCTGTACTGGCTGCTTGCCCTTATCTACTGCCGCGATGATTCCAGACGTCTTTTCGAATGTTTTAACTGATTTCTGCTTATCGTTCTGGTCCACGAAACTTAGATGCCCTGTGTCAGAAATTCTAAGAAGAATGGGACGAGTGCCAGCTAGATCCCGCCTTGGACCGCGAGTGGAGCCTGTCACTGCCGTAGAGAAACCAAGGAAGAAAATGAGAGCTAGTTCACCTGTTGTTGTATCGGGCCATCATATTAGGGAGGACACCACCTACCAGCATATAGCCGACAGACCGTCCGGTCCTAGGCCTTCTGCTGCAAGAAGGATGGTGTGGCAACCTATTATTACCGAGCCGAGACCAACACAACGTCCTGAGAAGAAAAGCCTCGTCAAAGAGCCTGAATCAGAAGGAAGTGCTACTGCGATAAAAGAAACTCCCGAAAAAGAAGTTCAACAACGATCACAACCGCGAGACCGTCTGAAAGAGACCCCTAGAGGATGCTATAAGAAAGCTAAGGACGGATATCCGCCGGTTGGCAAAAGAAAGAGGAGAAAAGTTGGAAAATGAAGTTGACTCATCAGAGTTCATGGATGAGGAGTATGCCGAGATCAACATGGTTGAGACATGAGCATCGTCAGCTTTGCAAGGTGCTCCGGCAGCTGCGGAAAGAGATGAGCCGGAAGTGATGAGAGCACAGCTCCGGGAAAGAGATGATACAATTTCCTAGATGGCAAGGAGGATAGAAGAGATGGCTGCTACTTTAGCCACTCTCCAGAGTAAAGTACAACCTCAGAAAGAAACACCTCCAGAGATTATCCATATTGCAGATGGAGGAAAAGAGATCACATCCGTCAACTGAGACGAGCCACCAAAGAAGGATTCTGCACAGAGCATGATTCCCGAAAAGGACATTAAAAACATGGTAGAACAGCAGTTTTTATAATGTGCTGTAGAACATTAAATCTGAAAGGAATTAATGTCTTACAACAATAATGAAAAACCCATTCAATTTCCATGGATGAATTGCGTAGTTAATGGGAATTGAGTGTAAATAAATAGGAAAATGTGTTTTGATGGACGTCAAATTGGAGGTTTCAGGGTGGAAAGGCTGAGATCCCTAATTTGGTCCTCAGATTAGTAACTAAACTCGAAGGTTAGCCTTTAGGTAAAGGGTAAGTGGGAGCTTCATAGTGGCAGCCGGTATCCTCCCAGCCTAGCCTTAGATTTAGTAACTAAACTTAGGATATGTTAATGTTCTTTTCTTGCTTCGAAGAGGGGGTACTCTTTTAAGGGTAAAGAATCAATTATGCTCCTATTTGGCATAATACCATTAGACAATCATTCCATATCATCCACACATCATATTCTCATTGCAAGATGAAAGATACTTTTCTTATATATCAAAACCTTTTAAATATATATAGCTTAGTGTGTGTATCTGATAATTAATTCTTTTTTAAAGATATAGAACTAATTATAATTTGTTTAATTATTATTATTTTCAGCATCTTGGCAATAGAAGTAATCATTAAACTTTAATCGCAATTTATGTATTGGAATTAAATATTACATTATCAATAGTGTGATTTACTTCATTTCCCTATGGGATCGATATCAAGGCTCCATTAGAGCCCCGTATTACTTGATATGATACGTATACCTGCGTTGAATGTTTGAAATTTACAAAATCATTATAAATATATAAATTTGAGTTCATAAGTTCTTGCAATATAAAGTCCGCCGCATCAAGTTTTTGGCGCCGTTGCCGGGGAAAAGAAGGTATAAATGGTATATATATTGATAATATAATATTTGTGTGATTTTATATGCATCGTAGTGGATCTATAGATTTAGTACCTTACGATTCAGAGTTAGAACGTACTGTCAGAAAAATTAGAAAACAAAAAAAAACAAACTCAAAATCCTTGTGACATGGCAAATAATCAAGATAATTAAAGAAATGATATTGAAAATTTGCCAAGACCTTTAAGAGATTATGCTAACCCATGTCGCATATTTTTAGGTTGAGTGTTTTGAAAAGGGGTCGCCTACAGAAGTTGTCGGCGAATTTTAAATTTAATTTAAATATATATATAATTTGGAAAGTAGCATTTGATTTTGAAAATAATTTTAAGTTTGAAAATTTTAAGATATGAAATCAAACCGATCTCACATCCCAAATAGTTTATATAAACGAGCACTGCACCACAAACAGTATATCTATTCCGAAGAATAGACACACTGCTTGATGATGAGGCTCGGTTAAATAAACTAGAAGATTTGTGACATCCGTTTGGTCTGCGAACCAACTTTATAAGCCGACAGGTTCCCCTGCTTAATATAAAGAAATTAAGCAGGGTTTATATTACATGGGTTCTTAAAGTTCCCTATAAGGGCAAGCCCCTATATATAATTACATCTTAAATGACGGGAATCATTTAAGAAAACTCTCGATAATGATCAGTGGTTTTGCTTTCAAGAATTTCAAAGTTTAAGGTTTCAAAGGATTGAGTTTTGGAAATTTCAAAAAGGGATTGGCTCGAATTTGGAACAATTTATTTTAAGAGTCCAATAGAAGAGAAGTAGAAGAAGTTGAGGATCCAAGAAAAATCTTGGCAACTTTCCAAACTATCCTATTGTTTGGCTTAGATTTGGGAGTTTATTTAATGTTATAATCCTGCCAATTTTAATTAATTAGGACTTATATTTGTATGACATGATCATACAAATAGCCTGGAAGATATGAGGGTTTATGTCGTACCGAACGACTACCTCGGAGTCCTAAGACCGGTTAGGGCCTAATTTACATGACATGATCATGCAAATGCCTAACGAAGAGTTGAGGATTTATGTTGCACTAGGCAAACTACCTCGAAGTCCTATGGTTTGGTTATTTAATTCTAAGAAAGGTTTAGCTGGTGTAGATCCGAGTTTTGCTCGATGACGATGGTCGTGTCGCCCACCATGCTCCGATCTCCTTGTTGTTGCAGAGGTTTAGTTGTAGAAGGTGAAAATCAGGAGACGAGAGAAGTGTTTTGGTTTATAAATCTTAAAGTCCAAATATTTTTAATATTTTAATTAAAACAAATCTTAAAGTTGTTTAAACAGAACCGATTAAGATCCCACGGTTCCGTCAACCCGGCACCGTTATTTTCATCGAATTCACTTAGTCCAGATGAATTTGCTAAACTCAATTGAATGAGTTCCACAATTTCATTTAGACCGTGGGAAATCCCGTTAGCAACACGTGGGTTACATCATCCGAGGTATTCCCGATCATTCAACGAGTCCTTTTAATTTAGTTATAATTGTAGTTTTGTTGTTCTGTTTGTGATTAAATTTTGAGTTGTTTTATATTTTGGAATGTTATGGCGGTGAATTTTATCTTGTGGTGACTTTTAATTTAGTTTTGGTTTCGGTTCATGGACTATCCTAAAGGTTTTGGTTTTCATGCAACACTCTTGTTTAACATGCAAGAAAAAGTAAAGTACAGTGCATGTAAGTAAATTGCAATAAAGTAAATTGCAATAAAATAAAAACGTACCTGGAGGGTCTTCCCGTCATCCCAAGCTGCACTTAAAACACAGGTTAAGGCATTTAAATATTTCAACAAATACCTAGGTAAAGCTAAGGGACAGGTTTTGGTTGTCTACCAAGATCCTAGTCCTATAACTAGTCATCTCCTATGACGTCATGGTTCTTTTGTTTTGTTTAAGGATTTTTCTTCATCAAAGAACAATTAAATTCAATTGTTCTTCTAAAACATCTCATCATATTGAGAAAGTGCTTAGGACGAGTCCTAAACATCTTTTCAATATTTTCGAGATCATTTTGAGTCCAAGTAAATTTAGTTGCACAGGTGAATTAATCATCCAAGAGTTTAGTTAAGCTTTGTCTCTTTCTCAGTGAACTTGGGCATCTGATTACCTGATGAATGAAGTGACATCTCACTTAATACTCTATTTAAAAGTTAAAGCCTTTAGGGGCAAGTTACTTTATTGAGAATTTTAATCATTCTTAATTTGAAGTTTGAGTTAATGGTTTAAAGTGATTTAATTTAATTATGAGGTTTTAATTAATAATTTTATGTTTGGAATAGTGTTCATATTATATTTTGATTTAAATCTTTATACTTTAAGTGATCTTAATATCTCAAATTTTACAATTTTTTGATTTTTCTGTGATTTATTGGAATTAATTTAGTGAAAATGTTGGAAAATACATTTTTTAATATTAAAAATTGTTTTAAGCATTTAAAATTCAATATCTTTACTTTGAGACTTTGGAAAAATATTTGGTTTATTCCTAAGTGATTAGGAGTCAAAATATGACATTTTTATGATTTATAATATTTTTATGATTTTTATTATTTTTTAATTATTTAAAATATTAAAATATCATTAAAGTGAAAAATTTTAGAAAATTCCAATTTTAATTTTTATAGACTCCTCTGATACCAGAGAGCCTACAAAACCAATTTAGTGAATTTTTGAAATTTATTTTTGGAGTTATGGATTTTTAAAGTTTAATTTTGGTTATGTGACTTAGTTAATTCATTTAGTGGGGCTAAACATTTTCAATTGATATCATATTTTTATATGAGGTTCCTCTAATCCTAAAGTTCAGTAGAGAATAATTTTCAAGTTATTTTAATGTGTGGTTAACCCTAATTAATTAAAATTCAATTTTAAGTATTTAGGCTAATTAAGGTTATTCTTAATGAGTTAATTCAAAATATAATTATTCTAGGGTCCTCTAGTCCTAAGAAACTTCACCAAATTTTTCTAAAATTTATTGGAAAATATGCTAATTATTGGAATTAAAATACCAAAAACAGTGACATAAACTTGAAAAATACATAACTTTCCATAGAGATGGCCTCTGACCTTGAAATATTCAGGGAATGTTTCCAAGATCAGAGTCTTCAAAAGACCCATGGTCTCATGCCATGGTGAATTGTCTATGTAAATGAAGAATCAAAATACTGAAATGAGTAAATAATTAATTAAAAATAAAACACTCATCAAAATAACCTGATTTCTTTTCCACGTCATTCTCCTCTTTTCACTGAGTAAGAGGGTATTTTTAGTTTATTTTTATGATTTTCCTACACAAAGATATGGATTTTCTAAGTTCTGGGTATTTAAATAAATCAAAAAATCCCTATTTTCCTACTTATCCACGCGGCGCCGACTCATCCTCGGCAGCTCCGAAAGCCCACGCGTCGCGCTCCCATTCGACGCCGCCATCTGACTCAGCGCTCCAGGGGCCCGCAGTTCATGTAACGTTCTCTGGTCCGGCGCAATCTGGACCGTCCACTCGATACACGCTCGATCGGACGGCGCCTGGTCATCGTCTACGACTGGTGTGCACCCGTGACCATCCACACTAAAACCCTAAGAACTCTCTCATTTCTCAACGGATTTTTGTGTTCTTATGCTCTATGGATTTGTATTGAAGAGACGAACATATCAATACAGTTTACATGCTATGAAATTAAGTAAAAAAAAATGAAGAATCACTGGAAGCTCTGGAGGAAGGAATGATCCATACCTTTACTCTGAGAAGTGTAGCTTCAATCAGAGAGTTGTGTCACCTTCGATTGCACCCATGGAAGCTCCAGATGAAGTCTCTAGCTCTGGGGAATTGTCTAGGTATGAAAGTGTCCACAGCCAATTTCAAAGCTTGGAGGCTGAAGCAAATGGGTGGCCTGGAGAGGGGGCTTTCACTGGGGAACTCCTTCTCTTGGTCCTGTGCAGGTGTGGGTGAGTTTAATTTGGATTTGGTGGAGGTTTTAGAAATGTCCTAGTTTCAGGCTTGAATTTGAACTCAGAAATTGAGCTCAGCTGGGGGAAATTGGGGCTGGAATCCAATGGGGATCAAGTGCTCTAGGTGAGGAGAAGGTCCTGGAGCAGTTTTGGCAGAGTTTTGTTTAGGTCTGGTTCATCACTTTCTTTGGCCGAGAGGGTGGTGGGTTTAAATAGACATGGCTGGAGGGCCTCCCAAGGGGAGTTGAGGCTTTGGATCAGCTGCTCTGCTCAAGGGAAGAACAGCCATGGTGTCTAATTAGGTTGGGACAGCTCAACAAGGAAGAATTGAATTTTTGAACTAAATGGGTGCTCTCGGCCTGGTGTTTTCCGGCGACTGTGGTGGCTGGCCGGCCAGGGTCAAGTCACCCTCAAGGTCAGGGAGGTCAAGGCTGGGGTTTAGTGCAGTCAATTGGCCATGGACATGTGTAAAGGAGTTTGATTTAAATGGAATGGGAGAAGGCTCATTTTGGCTTGGTTTGGTTCAACTCATGTATTTGGGCTAGGTTCACCCCCCCCATGATCTGATTTGGGCTGAAGGGGATCAGTTGGGTCAGCTAGGAAGGGGTGGTGAAGTCCCCATCCAAGGTGATGTGGCTAATTTTAGTTTAGAGTGTAGCATGGATGAGGTTAAAAAGACTAATGAAGTATTAAGAAAGAGCCTCCTCCTTTTGCCATTAATGGCTTGGTGAGGTGTCAAAGCTCACATGGCTTCATATGGCTTGTAAATGGCTTCATTTGGCTTGCTCATGGCTTGGGAAAAGGTTAGCTTATTTTCATAGGAATGGGTTTTGGGATTTTTGATGAGTTTAAGGGAAATTGGCATGAGGCTAGATTTGGATTTATTTGATGATTGATTTAGAACTTAGGGATGATATCAATTAAAGGTATGATGAGAAGAAATTGTCATGTGGGCTTTGGAGTTAATTTTGGGCTTTTGGATTTGATGAAAATGGGCTTTTAGGATGGTTTAAGAAAGTGGACTTTAGGTTTGAAAAGAAGTTGGTAGATGGAAATTTTGTGAAGGATTGGGCCAAACAAATGTTGGGTTTAGTTTAGGGATGTGTCATGAACATTTTAGAAAAAGTTTGGTGTCATTTAGAATGGAATTGGATTTAATTTGGGCTTTTTTGATAAAGGGGCCAAAGTAGGTCAAATTGGGCTAACTTGGGCTAAGGTTGGGCTAAGGTTGGATTTGATGTAAAATTAATGTTGAGAAATGCTTATGAGAGTGTCACAAAGAGTTTTCAACTTTGGTTGGGCTTTGATTTTGGGATTTGGGCCCATTTGGGTTATGTTTGGGTTTAGGCCAAAATTGGAGATTTTGACTTTGGGTTAGGCTTGGGTGGAGTTTAGGTTCAAATTTGGGGCAAATCTTGTTAGTGTTTTGTTTGTGGGGATATTAGGAAGGTTTAGGAAAAGATTTGGGGTCATGGGCCAAATTTGGGCCTTAGGCCTCAAATTGGAATTAGATCCAAATGTTAATCAAATTGGGCTTGAATTTGGTCTAAATTGACATTGAGGATATTGAATTGAAGTTTAGAATTGAACTGGACCAAAATTGAGGTCAATTGGGTTGATTTGGTTTGACATTGGGTTCATTTGGGTTAAGAATGTGTTAAATTGGGGGTTTTGGTAAAAGTGGGTTAAATTGACAAAATTGACCTATGGTGTAGTTGAACAAAATGAAATTGGGAATATTTGGGATGTTCTGGAATTTTCTGGGAATTTTTGGAATTTATGGAATTTTTGGTTAAGAAGGGTATTTTGGGTATTTGGAGGGTTATAATGGATTAGCGAGATCATTGAGATCAATATAGATGCTGCTGCTGGTGGATTGTTAATGTCAAAACCTTTTAATGAAGCATATGCATTAATTGAAGAAATGACTACTAATAATTTTTAATGGCTCTCTGAACGGGTAAATCCTAAACGAGTAGCTAGTGTTCATGATTTAGATATGATGACTATGCTAGTTTCTCAAATTGCAGCCCTTTCAAAGAAAATAGATCAATATGGAATGAATTATTCTCAACCACCCCAAGTGTTAGAGTAAAATTCATTTGGACAGTTAACAAAATCTTAAACATTTTATGAGACTTTGAATGCTATTAATAGATCTAATAATCCTTATTCGAATTATTATAATCTTGGTTGGAAGAATCACCCAAACTTTTATTGGAACAATAACAATGCCAATGTTAACCCACATTGGGGGAACAATTCTATACATCCAGTTGGAAGAACAATCAAGGAAATACTAATTTTAGACCATCTTATCCTCCAGGATTTAATAGTAACCTATAATTTAAGGATAAGAAGTTGTCTATTGAGGAAATGATTTTTAATACGGGAAATCAATTACAAGTTCAAGGTGTTGCGATGAAAAATATTGAAAATCAATTGGGGCATATTTTCACAGCACTTAATAATAGACCTTCTGGAACGCTTCCAAGTAATTTTGAGATCAATCCAAAAGATCAAAACAAGGAACAACTTAAGACTATTCAATTAAGGAGTGAAATAGAATTGGAAACAAGAGTGCAAAAAGAAGTTGAAATAGAAAAGGAGAAGGTGAATATTGAAAAAGGTTTAAACAGGATTTATCCAGACTTGGATTATCCTCTTGAACCAATGAAGATTACTGTTGAAAAACCACTACCTCCATTCCCTCAAAGATTGAAACAACAAAACAGGGATAACAGATTTGGAAAATTTTTGGAGATCCTTAAGAAATTAACGATAAATATTTCTTTTGTTGAAGCATTAGAACAGATGCCTGACTATGCCAAGTTTATGAAGGATATTCTGAAAAAGAAAAGAAAGTTTACAGATCATGAAACTGTTGCACTGAGTAGAGATTGTAGTGCAATTATTCAGAAGAAGCTTCCTGAAAAACTTAAAGATCCTGGTAGTTTCACTATCCCGTGCGCTATAGGAGAAAATTTTTTCAGAAGAGCCTTATGTGATCTAAGAGCTAGTATTAATCTTATGCCTTTATCAACTTTCAAAAAATTGGAAATAGGAGAAATTTCTCCTACATCTGTGACTCTTCAGTTAGCCAATCGTTCCATTACTAACTCTGAAGGAGTGGTGGAAGATGTGTCAGTGAAAATGGATAAATTTATCTTTCCTGTAGATTTTATTGTACTTGATATGGAAGAAGATGAAGAAATTTCAATCATTTTAGGAAGACTATTCCTTGCTACTGGAAGAACAATAATTGATGTTCAAAAAGAACAATTAACTATGAGAGTTAATGATCAAGAGGTGACCTTTAACATTTTGAAATCTATGAAGTATCCCTCAATAGAAAAAGATAATGAATGTTTTAAGATGGAGGTCTGTGAATATTTGAGAAATGATCATTTTGAAAATATGTTTGAAAAAGAAATGGATTATGAAAATATGTTTGAAGAAGAAATTGAAAATGAAGAAAATTCAGATAACCAAAAGAATGAAGATTTGGAGTATGTTTAGGAGAGATTTGAAGTATTAGACACTATGGAAGGTGAAAATAAAAGTTTAATTCCATCTATAATAAAACCTCCTGAACTTGAGATGAAAATTCTCCCTAATAATTTGAAATATATGTTTTTAGGAGAATCATCTACCCTACCAGTTATTGTATCTTTGGAGTTCAATGATTATCAAGAACAGAAGTTGTTGGAAATTTTAAAAAGATACAAGAAAGCTTTTGGATGGACTTTAGCATATATTAAAGGAATCAGTCCTTCTGCTTGTATGCACAGAATCTTATTAGATGAAGAACATAAACTGAAAGTTGATCCGCATAAGAGATTAAATCTTATAATGAAAGAAGTAGTTAAGAAGGAAATTTTAAAATGGCCGGATGCTGGAATTATTTATCCTATTTTGGATAGTGCTTGGGTGAATTCAATACATTGTGTACCGAAAAAGGGAGGAGTGACTATTGAAGTTAATGAATATAATGAAATTATACCCACAAGACAAATTAATGGATGGTGAATTTGTATTGATTATAGGAAATTAAATGCCGTCACCCGAAAAGATCACTTCCTTTTCTCGATCAAATGCTGGATAGACATGCTGGAGACAAGTACTACTATTTTTTGGATGGATATAATGGTTACCATCAAATACCTATTGCTCCTGAGGATCAAGAAAAGACAACATTTACTAGCCCTTACGGAACCTTTGCTTTTCGAAGAATGCCTTTTGGACTGTGTAATGCACCTACAACCTTTCAGAGATCTATGATGTCTATCTTCAGTAATATGATAGATAATGGAATAGGGATTTTCATGGATGATTTCTTTGTCTTCGGGTCTTCATTTCATATTTGCTTAGAAAACTTAGCAAAAGATTTGGAGCTTTGTGAGAAAACAAACTTAGTTGAATTGGGAGAAATGTCAATTTATGGTTGCAGGAGGAATTGTGCTTGGACATAAAATTTTTGAGCATGGTATGGAGGTCGACCCTGCTAAAATTCGAGTGATTGAGAGATTGCCTCCACCCACTACCATGAGAGAGGTGAGGAGTTTCTTAGGACATGCTGGATTTTACAGGCTATATATTAAAGATTTTTCTAAAATTACCAATCCTTTATGCCAACTTCTAGAAAATGATAGAAAATTTGATTTTAATGATGAATGTTTAAATGCTTTCAAATTATTAAAAGGAAATTAATCACTGCACCTATTATTGTTTCACCAAATTGGGAGAAACCATTTGAACTTATGTGTGATGCTAGTGATTATGTGATTGGAGTAGCATTGGGGCAAAGACATGAAAAGCTTTTCAAAGTCATTTACTATGCTAGTAAAACTCTTAATGAAGCTCAAATTAATTATACCACTACAGAAAGAGAGTTACTAGCTATAGTATTTGCTTTTGAAAAGTTTAGAACTTATTTAATTGGAGCTAAAAGTATTGTGCATACAAATCATTCAGCTATTAAATATTTAATACAAAAGAAGAATGTGAAATTTAGATTAATTAGATGGATACTTCTTCTGCAAGAATTTGATTTTATGATAGTTGATAGGAAGGGATCTGATAACCAAATAACTGATCATTTGTTGATAATAGAGTATGATAAATTATCTGAATTTGAAAAAGAAGTTACAGAAACTTTCCCCAATGAACAACTTTATACTATTGTGGGAAGAAATTTGCCTTGGTATACTGATATTGTAAATTATATTGTGAGTGATATTGTACCACCTGATTTAATGAGACAACAATAAAAGAAGTTCAAATATGATGCAAAATCTAATTATTGGGATGAGTCCTATCTATATAAGCAGTGTAAGGATCTTATTTTTAGGAGATGTGTGCCACAAGAAGAAACAAATTTAATTATTCAACGATGTCACGATTCTGAATTTGGAGGTCATTTTGGTGTTGATAAAACTGCTGTTAAGATTTTACAATCTGGATTTTATTGGCCTACTCTTTTTAAGGATGTTTACAAATATATTAAATCATGTGTCGATGTCAGAGAGTAGGTAATATCTCTAAAAGAAATGAAATTCCTCTAAATTATAATTTGGAAGTTGAAAGTTTTGATGTATGGGGATTAGATTTTATGGGACCATTTACTCCTTCATTTGGAAATTTATATATACTGATTGCAGTTGATTATGTCTCGAAATGGATTGAAGCTGTTGCATTACCTAAATGTGATGCTCGGAGTGTTTCAAAAATTTTAAAGAAAAATATATTTACAAGATATGGAATGCCGAGAGTGATTATAACTGATGGTGGATCCCACTTCAGGAATAATCAAATTAAGATATTAACTGAGAAATATAACATTATTCATAGAATCTCTGCTGCTTATCATCCCCAGACTAGTGGTTTAGCAGAAGTATCTAATCGTGAAATTAAAAGAAGTAGAGAAAACTGTGGATAATCATAAATTAGATTGGTCTGCTCGATTAGATACTGCGTTATGGGCTTATAGGACTGCTTTTAAGACCCCTATTGGAATGTCTCCATATAAATAAGTGTTTAGTAAGACTTGCCATTTATCGATTGAATTGGAGCATAAAGCATATTGGGCGATAAAAGAGTTAAATTTTAATTTGAAAAATGCTGGAGAGAAGAGATTTAAGAAATTGAATGAATTGGAAGAAATTAGGAATGCATCTTATCATAATGACACGATCAATAAAGAGAAAATGAAATTATGGCATGATCAAAAGATATTGGAAAAGAAATTGGAATTTGGAGAAAAATTTTTGTTATACAACACAAGATTGAAGTTATTTTCTGGAAAGCTCAAATCTAGATGGTTGGGACCTTTTACAGTTGTAAAAGTTCATTCTTTTAGAGCTGTTGATAATAAAGATCCTGATACTGGAAAGATTTTCAATGTTAATGGGCATCGATTAAAGCCTTACTTTGACGGGTTTCAACCTGATTTCAAAGAGGTTTTAATACTAATTCATCTCGATTAATTGAATGGTTTGTCAGGCTGACGACGTTAAACCAAGCGCTTTATGGGAGGCAACCCATATGTTTCTTCGTGGTGTGTTTTTTTTTTATTGTAGTGATGCTTTTTATATAGTTATTTATGAATCCTAATCGCTCCTAAATACATTTAAAATGAATAAATATTGGATCAAATTGAGATATTGGAATATTTTAGGCCAAATGAAGTTCGGTGAAGTTTTTTACCACTGGTGCCGCCGGTGCCCAATTACAGAGAGGATTCACTGAATTTCTGGTTTGAGCACCGTCGGTGCCTTATCGAGTGCCGCCGGCGCCCAAAACCTGTTGACGGTTTTTGAGTTTCAAAATGCGAGTTTTGGCAGTTTTTAGCTGGATCTTCGTCCTTATAACTCCCTTAACTCCATTTTAGACTTCCAAACTCCAAAAAAACGAAAACTACCATTCCCAATTCGTATCCCATGGATTCCTACTCTATAGAAACCTCTCAATCTCGTATGAAGGAAGTTTATAAGTTTTGAGGTGTAGGGATTGTTCAACAAAGTGATTATGAAGAGGAGGATTACAAAGGAAAGAGGCTTTATAAATCGAGGTATGGATAATCCTACTACAAAGATTAAAGAGATAATTAAGGAAAGATGTTGGGAAGTGTTGTGTTACACTAGCATTGTCGTAGTCATTCTGGTTGTGAAAAAATTCTACGCAAATCTGCACGGGATCAACCAAGGATTCATCTTTGTACGAGGTAGGTTCATACAATTCACTCTTGCGAGAATTAATGATCTTTTCATGATTGAGAATGTACCTATTTGCCACTATGTTAATTTCAATGCCATAAGAGATAATATGAATGATGTGTTTCGATATTTGACGGATGAGAATGAAGAATGGGAAGTTAAAGAAAATGGATATGTTAGTTTCCCTTATGCATCCTTAAATCCGGTGTCAAAGAAATGGCATACTTTATTTCGGCAAAGTTATGTCCAACTTTGAAGATTAGCAAGGTAATTAGGAAAGTGCCATTTTGAATTTCTGTATTCAAACTTGGAGGCCGGTTGATATTGGTAATATAATTATGAAATCACTTTTGGGATTAATTGTTCATGGATCTAAATATGGGCTTGGACACCCGTCCACCATATTTCTGTTATGTAGTCAATCACAAGTTTCATATGAGAGTTGGGAAAAGGTTCTTCTTCCCAGGAGGCCTATTGATCCAACTAATCATTATGACTACCAAACAGTAGGAGATGAAGATGATATGAATTTGCTTACTGATCAATCAACTCAGACTTCACAACCGATTCAGCCCTATTTTCCTGAAAGTTCTAGAACAATACTGCAGAAGATCAAAAAGTTGGAGAAGGAGGTACAGAATGTTATGAATGCAATCAATAATATTTCTGATTTCTTTGACCATATAGATTGGAGGATGAAGGAACAGTTTGATCATATTGGTCAGATTGAGATGGGTTTGGTTAATCTGATGAAGAAGAATGCGGTGATTGCTGAAGATTCATCTGATGAATTTCCATTCCATCCCTTCTACAACTTGTTCGTGCATCAACAATCGATTGGTGATATTAGAGAGGAAGAAAGTTCTGAGACCGATGTGGAGTGATATTTGGATTGTGCTTATGTTTGTGTGTGTAGTTTACTTTGCTTAAATCTGTTTTGTGTGTTTAGTACTTTAATTTGCTTTGTAATTTGAATTTGGATTTTCTACGCTTAATGTCATGGTGTGTGCTTAGATTTTACTGTTTGCCTATCGTAGCGTATTTGCAACACTAAACATCTAAAGAGTTGTTGGTTAATTTGATGAATATATTTAGTGTTTATAATGTAACATGAATTTTATATATGGAAGTATGTTTTGTATTGTTTGTTTAAGAATTGTGTTAGTTATTGCTTGTGTGATGAAATAGATGCTTACTGATGTATTAAATGTCATTATGAAGGTCAAAAGGATCGAAATTACGAAAAAAATTTCGGACCGAGAAAAAATTTTGGACTGGCGCCACCGGTGCTAGAATGGCCACCGCCGGCACCCAAATCCAAAGAGTTTGGAAATTTAATTAAATAGAGCGTCGCCGGTGCCCGAACACAGTAAATGGCCGAAAACCCTCGATTTCGCCATTTTTACCCTGGGACCCACGGTTTTTTCCATTGCTTTCATCTTCCTCCTCCATTTTCGCGATTTTGAAGACCTAGGGCATGCTAGATTTAGGATTTGAAGTGAGTTCAAAGCTTTTTGAGACCGGATCTACACTTCTCTTGGTAAGAGCTTCACTTTAAGTTATACATTTTTAAATTTCACCATAGAAATATCTCACATTGCTTCGATTGGAATTTTTGGATTTTTGAAAATTTTTGAGATTTCCTATAATGAAATTTGCTCTTACTTGTTTAGAATAGTATTTGGAGTTTGATATATTATGGATTTGAAATTTATTGGAATTTTATTGCAATTTTTAGAAATTCACTTGGCTTTAAGGATGAGTAAAGGGAAGAAAAAATTAGATTTTGATGAAGAAAAGTTTGTTAATGTTAAAGCAGAATTTTGCTTTAACTCTTACCTTTACAATAAGAAGTGTATTCAGGATCAGGCTTTCGATAATCCTGGAGGATCTGTGGAACAGTTAATTGTTGAAAGGAATTGTGAATGATTTTGTTATTTTACTGCAAATGCTGTTATGGGAGTTGCTAGAGAGTTCTATTCAAATGTGCCTTGGACTGAAACTGAGTATGTGTTAGTTAGAGGAAAAATGGTTGAATTTACTCCTCAACAAATCAATGCTTTTTATCAGACTTGGGAACCATTTGTTTGTGAATATAAAAACTTTGGTACTCGCGAGGCAAATATGAGGGAAGTGATTGCTTTTCTAATGGATGGAAGAGGAGAATGGAAAGTAAGTCAAAAAAAGATGATTAATTTCCCTGCTTCTAAGTTAAATGTTGCATCAAAAGCTTGGCATTATTTCATCTCTACAAGACTGTTACCTTCTTATCACCACAGTGAAGTTACAAAGGATAGAGCAATTCTGAACTATTATATTCAAAGGATGAAGAAGATTGATATTGGGACTATTATCTTTAAGAACATTCAGACTATTGCTAGAGGCGAGACCATTGGAGGATTAGGACATCCTGCCCTAGTTCATGCCTTGTGTGTTCTGTTTGGAGTAGAGTTTAGTAGTTCTGAAGAGATAGCTATTCCGCTGAGACCAATTATGTGTACTTATGAGTCTCATGTAGGAGCCCGAGTTGAAAGTAGGAGTACTGATATTCCTACTACTAGTCATGACGTTCCATCTACATCTGAGCCCCCAACATTATCTGATATTATGGAGCTGCTGAGATTACATAGTGCTAGTGTGGATAGACTCCATGGTAGGATGGATGTGTATGAGGCCAAAAATGATGTGAATGAATATTATATGAGAAGAAGAGTTGAGTTCGATATTACTTGTTATGATGCACAGGCCAGATTCATGTGGGCAGAGACTGATGTGATATTTCCTACCTGCCCCAGCTATACACCATATAGACCTGGTCCTCCCGACCCTGCCGACTCTGCTGACGAAACTGGTGATGAAGATTGGTAGTTTGTTTGTTTCTGTTTTTATTTTTTTTTTTGTTGTGTGCGGTGATGTATTGTTGTGTTGTAGTAGTTATTTGCTTTCATGTGATGTGTAAACCTATTGATATACTGTACTGTGGAAATTCTTGATTGAACTGTGTAATGATGTGATAGTTGTTTATAAATTGTAGTGTTTTGTTGGATGTTTAGATATCTAAAGTTAATTTCTCTTTACCCATGCAAATGTTTAAAATATTTATATCACTATTGCTAACTATTTCATGCATGCTAGTTGTAAATTTTGACTAATACCAGATAGTTGATGAAGATTTCAAAATCCCAACAGAGAAAGGTTAGTTTCTTTTACTCTCTAATGTTTCAAATTTATTGAAAAATTTAAGTTTGGGGGAGGTTATAAATATTAACTCTTATTTGTTCTCAATTATTATATTTTCAAAAATTATTAACATAACTTCTGGCAGTTGAACCTCACTGTAAGTAACTAAATATTTTTATTTTAATTGAATATTATGGAAAGATGGGATGAAAATTTTTAGTAATAAAGGTTAATTTTATAGAGGTAAGATATTTAGTATGAAAGGATTTGATTATAGTCAACTATTTAAAGTAAAGAAAACTTTATTTTTGAAATGTTAAGAGACTTAAAGTATTGTGTGTTAAGAAGAGATTGTGACTTTATGATGAATAATAAAGCTCATACCTAATTATAAATTAAGGAGGTATTTCAAGTTTTGAACTTTAGAAAGAGGAGAGTGAAGTTCAAAATCATTACAGGCTATCCAGATATAGTAACCCTCATTAAAAAAAAGAGAGAAAAAGAAGAAGAAAAAGAAAGGAAAAGATGGATTGAAAAACAATCCCAAAAGGAAAGAAAAAAAAAGAAGATAAAAGAAAGAAAAATGTTTATGAGGAGAAGCTTGAGGAGATGCCTAATAAAAAATTGGCTTCACTTGAGTCACCCTAAAGGGAGAACTTGATTTCATTTCTGAATTTATATTTCAAGTATTGGCTTATATTCCGATGAAGTTTGCATGAACTCCTTTTTCACATAATCTTTCAAGGTACTTTTAATGTGACAAATTATAGTTTATCTTGAAATAAATAGAAGACTAGAACTCTTAGACTTAATTACTGAATATTCTTATACCTGTAGTGTTGACCGGAGTTACTAAATTTCTTTCTAAAAATCTAACCAATATATTTTTTTGAATGAAAAATTTTAGTATCTTACAGATGAATAGTGCATTTCCCAGAGTTATATTTTTATGTAGTAAAAAGATTACTTGAGGACAAGTAATAGTTAAAGTTTGGGAGATTTTGATGCACCAAAAATAGATGCTATTTTTGTTATCTAATTTTACTCATTTTTGGTGATATTGCACCTTAAAGAAAGGTATTTTTCATGATTTGTTGCAGGTATGATGATTTTAGGTGATTGGAGCGAAAAGATGTGAAAAGGAACGAATTCGGAGCAACAAGGAGTAAAAAGGAGGAAAACAGGTTCTAGCGCCGCCGACTCCAGAACGAGCGCCACCAGCTCCAGAACGGGAGCCATCGGCTCCAAAATGGGCACCGTCGGCACCATTTTCTAGAGAGCTCCAAAATAATTCGGACGATAGAGCGCCACCAGCGCCCTATCGGGTGCCGCCAGTGCCCTATCGGGTGATGCCGGCTCTAAATGTCGGTGGACTTCAAATGTCAAGAGTTTTGGCAACTTTTTGATGAGATGCCTATGGAAACTCTTGGGATTTCAGTCCTAACTTATAAGTAACTGTTTTTGGACAAAAAATAGTGTGTGTCCTGTGTGTCTTGTGTATTGTAGAGAGTTTTGAGTGTTAGGGCTTAGTGTAGAAGAGTGTAGAAGTGATAATTTGAGAGGGATTCTTCTCTAAGGAGTGAAAGAGAAGGAGTAAAGTGAGAGATTGCTTCTTCCTTTCCATTCTAAAGAGAGAATCAAGTGTTGCAAAGAAGATAGAAAAGGATTCAAAGGAACTTCAAGGTAATTGCATTGGGGAAGAGAAAGAGATAAGTTGTATTTTCTTTTGTGGTTTGTATGACTTTCTTTTATATATAAAATCCATGTTTTATTATGTCTTCTTTATGAATTATGAGTAGTCTCCTTTGTCTTTCTTTTGGTATAGATATGTGATGATGTGTTGATGTGGATTTGAAATGTTTTTAAAGTATTAAAGAAATTGTGATGGTCTTTCATTTAGAACTTAATTTACTTTTCGATTTGGCCAATTGGATTGTTAAAATATGTTGTGGAACATTAACTATGAAAGGAATTAATGTCTTACAACAACAACGAAAAACCCATTCAATTTCCATGGATGAATTGCGTAGTTCATGGTAATTGAGTGCAAATAAATAGGAAAATGTGTTTTGATGGACGTCAAATTGGAGGTTTCAGGGTGATAGGCTGAGATCCCCAATTTGGTCTTAAGATTAGTAACTAAACTCGAAGATTAGCCTTTAGGTAAATGGTAAGTGGGAGCTCCGTAGTGGCAGTCGGTATACTCCCAGCTTAGCCTTAGATTTAGTAACTAAACTTAGGATATGTTAATGTTATTTTCTTGCTTGGAAGAGGGGGTACTCTTTTAATGGTAAAGAATCAATTATGCTCCTATCTGGCACAATACAATTAGATAATCATTGCATATCATTCACACATCATATTCTCATTGCAAGAGGAAAGATACTTTTCTTATATATTAAAAACCTTTCAAATATATATAGCTTAGTGTGTGTATCTGATAGGTAATTCTGTTTTAAAGATATAAAAGTAATTATAATTTGTTTAATTGTTATTGTTTTCTGCATCTTGGTAGTAGAAGTAAACATTAAAATCTAATCACAATTTAAGTATTGGAATTCAGTATTACATTATCAATCGTGTGATTTACTTCATTTCCCCGTGGGATCGATATCCAGGACTCCATTAGAGCCATGTATTACTTGATACGATATGTATACTTGCGTTGAATGTTTGGACTTTACAAAATCATTATAAATATATAAAATTGATTTCATAAGTTCTTGCAATATAAAGTCTGCCGCATCAGTTGCCTCCCATAATGCGCTTGATTTAACGTCGTCAGCCAGACATAACTTTCAGTTAATCAGGTTCATCCAACATTAAAACCTCTTTAAAATTAGGTCTATTGTCTTCAAAATATGGTTTTAATCTTTAGCCATTAACTTTGAATATTTTTTTCAGATTTGAGGTCCCGATAACTACAGCTCCAAATTGATATACCTTTACAACAGTGAAAGGTCCTATCCATCTAGATTTCAGTTTCCCAGGAAATAATTTTAATCATGTATTGTATAATAAAACTTTTTGTCCTGGTTTAAACTCCTTTTTGACAATCTTTCGATCATACCATATTTTTCTTCTTTCCTTATATATTATATCATTTTCATATAATTCATTTTTGATTTCTTCTAATTCATTCAATTGCAACAGTCTCTTCTCACCAGCATCTTTCAAATTAAAATTCAATTTCTTTATCGCCTAATATGCTTTATATTCTAATTCAACTAGCAAGTGACAAGTTTTTCCAAATATTAATCTGTAAGGAGACATTCCTATAAGAGTTTTATAAGTAGTTTTGTATGCCCATAAAGCAGTATCTAATCTAGCAGACCAATCTAATTTCTTAGGATTAATAACTTTCTCCAAAATTTGTTTAATTTCAAGATTAGATACCTTTGCTAAACCATTAGTTTGGAGATGATAAACTGTAGATATTCTATGCACAATGTTATATTTTTCCACCAATCTCTGAATCAGATTATTCTTAAAAGGGATCCACCATCAGTGATGATTACTCTAGGCATTCCATATCTTATGAAAATATTTTTCATTAAAATGCTTCAAACACTTTTAGCATCACGCCTAGGTAAAGCTATTGCCTCAATCCATTTTGATACATAATCAACAGTGATCAGTATATATATATTTCCAAATGAAGGCATAAATGGTCCCACAAAATCTAATCCTCCTGCATAAAAAATTTCAACTTCCAGAGTAAAATTAAGAGGCATTTCATTTCTTCTGGATATATTGCCTATTCTCTGACATTGATATTAAGTTTTGATAAATCTATAAACATCTCTGAACAGTGTAGGCCAATAAAATTCAGATTGCAAAATCTTATGTGCAGTTCTATCAATTCTGAAATGTCCTCCAAATTCAAAATCATGACATTCTCGAATAACTTTTTCAGTTTTTTCATAAGGCACACATCTCCTAATAATAAGATCATTACATTGCTTGTACAAATAAGGACTGTCCCAAAAATAAAATTTAGCATCATGCTTAATTTTTTTCTACTGTTGCATTGTTAAATCAAGTGGTAAAATATTACTAACGATGTAGTTCACAATATCAGCATACCACGGTAAATTTCCTTCCACAATATTATATAACTGCTCATCAGGAAATGTTTCAGTAATTTATTTCTCAAAATCATCCAAATTAGGTTGTTCAAGTCTAGATAAATGATCAGCTATTTGATTATCGACCCCTTTTCTATTAACAATCTCAAAGTCAAATTCTTGTATTAAAAGCATCCATCGAATCAATCTTGGTTTTGCATCTTTCTTTTGCATTAAGTATTTAATAACATAATGATCAGTATGCACTACACATTTAGCTCCAATTAACTAAGATCTAAATTTTTCAAAGCATATACAATTGCTAATAACTCTCTCTTAGTAGTAGTGTAATTAATTTGAGTAGCGGTATGAGTCTTACTAGCATAGTATATAACTTTAAACATTTTGTCATGTCTTTGCTCTAAAACGACTCCAATAGAATAATCGCTAGCATCGTACATTAATTCAAATGGTTTCTCCCAGTCAGGAGAAACTATTATAGGTGCAACAATTAGTTTTTCCATTAATAGATCGAAAGCTTTTAAATATTCTTCATTAAAATCAAACTTTCTATCTTTTTCAAAAAGTTGGCATAGAGGCTTAGAAATTTTTGAAAAGTCTTTGATATAGCGCCCGTGGAATCCTACATGTCCCAAAAAGCTTCTTACCCCTCTAACAGTTGTTGGAAGTGGTAGTTTTTCTATAACTTGAATTTTCACAGGATCTACTTCCATACCATATTCAGATATTTTATGCCCAAGCACAATTCCTCATACAACCATAAATTGACATGTCTCCCAGTTTAGACTAAATTTGTTCTTTCGCATACCTCTAAAACTTTTTCTAAGTTGGATAGACATGCATCAAATGAATCTCCAACTACTGAGAAATCATCCATAAGCACTTCTATTCCATCATCAATTAAATATTTAAATAGGGATATCATACATCTTTGAAATGTTGCTGTTGCATTACATAATCCAAAGGGCATTCTTCTAAAAGCAAAAGTTCCATAAGGGCTAGTAAATGTAGTTTTTTCTTGATCCTCAGGAGCAATAGGTATTTGGTGATAACCAGTATATCCATCTAGAAAGCAATAGTACTTGTGTCCAGATAGTCTGTCTAGAATTTGGTCTAAAATGGTAAAGTAAAGTGATCTTTTCTGGTGGTGGCATTTAATTTTCTATAATCAATATATATTAGCCAACCAGTGACTTGTCTTATCGGAATAATTTCATTTCGATCATTTACGTCAATAATCACTCCTTTCTTAGGAACGCAATGAATTGGGCTCACCCAAACACCTCCAGCATCTAACCACTTTAAAATCTCTTTTTAAACCACTTCTTTAATTATTGGGTTCAGTCTCCTTTGTGGATCAACTCTTGGTTTAAGTTGTTCATCTAATAAAATTCTATGCATACAAATCGAAGGACTGATTCCTTTAATATCAGCTATGGACCAACCAAAAGCCTTTTTGTATCTTTTTAAAGTTTCCAATAATTTTTGTTCTTGATATTCATTTAAATCCGAAGATACAATGACTGGTAAAGTAGATGATTCTCCTAAATACATGTACTTTAAATGATTAGGAAGAATTTTCAGCTCAAGTTCGGGGGGTTTAATGATAGATGGAATCAAACTTTTAATTCCACTTTCTATAGTATCCAATCTTTCAAATTTTTCCTAAACAAAGTCTAACTTTTCACTTTTCAAATCATCCAAATCATCTTCATTTTAACTTTTATTTTCATCCTCACATTCCAGATTTTCTTCAAATACTTAGCTAAAATGATCTTCTCTCAAAAAATCACAAACTTCCATTCGATAGCACTCATCAGCTTTTTCAGTTGAAGGGTACTTCATAGATTTTAGAATGTTAAAAGTTACCTCTTGGTCATTGACTCTCATAGTTAATTCTCCTCTTTGGACATCAATCATAGCTCTCCCAATAGAAAGGAATGTTCTTCCCAAAATAATTAGAATTTTTTTATCTTCCTCCATATCTAATACAATAAAGTCCACAAGAAAGATAAATTTATGCACTTTTACTAATACATCTTCGACAACTCCTTTAGGATATGTGAAAGAACGATCAACCAGTTGAAGATTTACAGATGTAGGTGAAATTTCTCCTATTCCCAATCTTTTAAAAGTTGATAAAGGCATAAGATTAATACTAGCTCCAAGATTACATAAAGCTCTTTCGAAAAAATTTTCACCTATAGCGCACGGGATAGTGAAACTAAACGGGTCTTTAAGTTTTACAGGAAGCTTTTTCTGGATAATTGCACTATACTCACCGCTAAGTGCAACAGTCTCATGGTCTTTAAACTTTCTTTTCTTCTTAACTATATCATTCATAAACTTTGCTTAATCAGGCATCTGCTCTAATGCTTCAATAAAGGGAATATTAATCATTAATTTCTTAAAAATTTCCAAAACTTTTGCAAATATGTTATCCCTGTTTTGTTTCTTCAGTATTTGAGGAAAAGGATGAGGTGGTTTTTCAACAGTTATCTTCATTGGTTCTAATGGATGTTTGTCGGGATATATCTTAATAGAACCTTTCTCATCATTCACTTCCTCTCTTTCAACTTCGACTTCTTTTTGAAATCTTGGTTCCACTTCTTTACCACTCCATAATTGAATAGCCTTAATTTGCTCTTTGTTTTGATCTTTTGGGTTGATCTCAACATTGCTAGGAAGATTTCTAGAAGGTCTATTATTAGGCGCAGTAAAAATATGTCCCAATTGATTTTCAAAGTTCTTTATTGCAATGTTTTGAGCTTGAATTTGATTACCCATATTCAGAATCATTTCATCAGTAGACAACTTCTTTTCCTTAAATTGTTGATTACTATTAAAATCAGGAGGATAAGAATGTCTAAAATTGGTTTTTCCTTGGTTATTTGGATTTCCAACTGGATTCATAGGATTGTTTCCACATTGCGGATTAACAACAGCATTGGTGTTATTCCAGTTAAAATTCGGGTGATTTCTCCAACTAGGATTATAATAATTTGAATAAGGATTGTTGACTTTGTTATGAATAGCATTTAAAGTTTCATAAGACATTTGAGAGTCCATCATCTGTCCCGATGAATTTTTTTTAGCACTGAAGGTATTGGAGAATAATTCATTCCATATTGATCTATTTTCTTAGAAAGTGCAGCAATTTGAGAGACTATCATAGTTATTGCATCAGAATCATGAACAATGGCTATAATCTTAATTTACCTGCTCAGAGGGTCATTGAAAATTATTAGTAGCCATCTCTTCAATTAACGAATATCCTTTATCAAAATTTCTGGACATTAATGATCCACCAGCAATAGCATCGATAATCGATCTTAAAGATCCTACTAATCCATTATAAAAGGTTTGAATTATTAACCAATCTGGTAAAGCATGGTGTGGACATTTCCTCATAAAATCTTTAAATCTTTCCCAAGCTTCATATATGGATTCTCCATCAAATTGACTAAAAGATGTGATGTCATTTCTCAACATAGCAGTTTTGGAAGGAGGAAAATATTTTGACAGAAACTTTTGTGAAAGTTCTCCCCAAGTTCTAATAGATCCAGGTGCTAAAGAATTTAACCACGCCTTAGCCTTATCCCTAAATGAAAAAGGAAAAAGTCTAAGCCTAACAACATCGTTTGACACTCCATCATATTTAAAAGTAGTACGCAGTTCTAGAAAACTAGCAAGATGTAAATTAGGATCTTAATTAGGTGTTCCACCAAATTGATTATTCTATACCATTTAGATAAAAGCAGGTTTAAGCTCAAATGAATTAGCAACAACATCAGTATTTTGGATAGTTAAGTGAATTTCATCAGCTGTTAGATTAGCATAATCTATTAAAGGTCTTAGTATATTTTCATTTTGATTGTTTAAATTGTTCACCATTTTTGTGAGGATTTACAGATTGTTTTTGTTGTTTTCGAATTTTTCTAATAGTACGCTCTAATTCAAAATCATAAGGAACTAAACCTATAGATCTGATACTACGCATGCAAACACAATAAACACACACTAACAATAAACAGACACACACAACTATGACTTGCAATTCAAATATATAATTTCAAGTACTATAACAATAAAGTTTAACTGTTACTTTTTTACACCTTGCCTCCCCGGTAACAACGCCAAAAACATGGTGCGACTTTTTTAATTTGCAAAAATTAATGAACTCATATTTAGATTTATATATTGATTTAAATGATAATGAGTCACACAATTAATGCAAGTATACGTATCATTCAAGTAATATAGGGCTCTAATGGAGTCCTGGTTATCAATTCCACAGGGAGGCTTACTTTTAGGGTGTAGCACAGAAATCTCTTATGGAATCGCAGCACAATTGCAAGTAGTTTAATTCTTAAAGTAAAGAAAAACAGGTTCAGTTACCATTTTTACCAAAGCACGTTCTAAATTCTAGCAAGTTAAACTAACACAAGACTAAATTTATAACAAAGTTCAGTTGCATGAAAGAGTCTTCCTCCTTTCCATTCATAATGAGATGATTATTGTGATATAGATCAGTGATACAAATGTATTGTGCCAAATAGGAGCATTTCTATTCTTTAACTTTATTTCACCGTATAATGAACATTGCCTAATCCTAAGTTTAGTCCCTAAATCTTTGGTTAGGCTGGAGGATACTGGCTCTCACTCCATAGCTCCCACTTCCCATCACCTGAAGGCTAACTCTTGCTTCGGTTTCTAAACATTAGGACCAAATTAAGGATGTCAGCCTGTCACTCTGAAATCTCCAATTCTGCGCCCATCAAAGTATATTTCCTTTTTTATTTGCATTCAACACCCATAAACTTTACCATTCATGGAATTTGAATGCGACCTTCACTTTTGTTGTGGAACTTATAATCCTTTTGAAACATATGTTTCCCAACAAGTTTTAACAATTCAACTGGCCAGATCAAAAAGTAAATGAAGTTTTAAGTGAAAAGGTCATCACAAATCTTCCTTAATAAATCGACACATCATTTATATTTAACAACATCAACGCATCACATGAAAAGGAGAAAGACAAAGAAATCTACTCAAGACTCATGAGGAAAAGATGACAAAACATGGATTTCATATATAAAAATAACATTATACAAACAGAGTAAAGTAAAAACTACTTATCTCAATCTCTTCCCCAAGAGAATCTCAAGAAATTCCTTTGACTACTCTTCTTTCTTCTCAACAACACACAATTCTCTTTTTAGAATAGTAAGGAAGAAGAAATCTTTCACTTTCCCTCTCCTCTCACACTCCTAAGAAGAGAAAATACAAAAACTAAGTTCCTACACAAAGTGGAAAAAACTATCCCTAAGCTCTAAACTCCTCTTCTCTTCTCTTCTCCTTTCTTCCCCTTTCTTCCCCCTTTGAAATTTGCCTCTAAAAGTATTTAAATTCGGCTAAAACTGAATTCCCAAGAGTTTCTTCAAGCAAACTTTCAAAATCCGGCCAAATACATTGAATCTAGTTCAAAATCGAGATAGGGCGCTGTCTGACGCTGGTAGGAGCATCGTTCGGCGCATTATTCTGCCAAAACATCGTAACTCTCTAAAAACTGGTGATGTCCGGCACTGGTCACAGCGCCGTTTGGTGCTAGTTCAATAAAATGCACTTTTGTCCTTTTTCGCTCCAAATTTTCTCCTTTTCGCTTCCTTTTGCTCCAAAGGCCTAAAATCATTGTACCTGCATGAAATCATCAAGAATACCTTCCTTTAAAGTGTAATATCATCAAAAACAGGTATGAAATGAATAGTATAAAGCTATCAAATTTTCAGTGGATCACCCATTCTCGAATTAATGGTAGATATTGCATCGACACATGTACTATCTCCTTTGTGGACGGGATGTCAGAATATAACTAAATTAAAATGTCTCATGAAGATGAACCAAGTACAGCTTTCAGAACACCCATTGGGATATACTGTTATAAAGTAATGCCATTTGGATTAAAAAATGCTGGTGCTACTTACTAGAGGGCCATGAAAAGAATTTTGGATGAGTTTATTCACAAGTAAGTTACGTAGATGACTTGGTTGTTAATAGTAAATACAAAAGCGAACATACATATGATTTAAGAATCGTCTTCGAGTGATTACAACAATTTAATCTTAAAATTAATCCTCTTAAGTTTGCCTTTGGTGTCACCTCAGGAAATTTTTAGGATTTATTGTTCGACATCGTGGGATCGAAATTGACCTGCTCAAATATGAAGCTATCATGAATATGCCTCCTCTAAAAAATCTAACACAATTACAATCTTTCCAAGGAAAACTAACATACATCCGTCATTAAATCTCTAATCTGTTATGAAGATGTCAACCTCTCACTGCCCTAACCAGAAAACACACCAAATTTGTATGGGATGAAAAATGTCAATATGCTTTTGAAACTATCAAACAATATCTAATGACACCTCCTGTTCTAGCAGCCCCTGTGTTAGGAAGACCTCTTATTCTTTATACTGTAGCTTTAGAAAATTCTTTAGGAGCATTGTTGGCTCAAAATAATGACGAAGGTAAAGAAAATGCTCTATATTACCTAATTTGTTGTTTAAATCCAACTAAAATAAGGTATCCTGCAATCGAAAAACATTGTTTAGCTTTGATCTTTGTGGCTCAATAGCTAAGAAATTACATGTTATCACACAAAGTGACTCTTATTTCAAAGATTAACCCATTACAATAATTAATGACTCGACCAACTCTTTCTACAAGATTGGAAAAATGGGCAATGTTGTTTCTACAATTTGATATAACATTCGTACCATTGTGCACTGTCAAAGGACAAATCTTGGCAGAATTTCTATCAGCACACCCCTACCAAATGAATCTCCACTTAATGATGATTTTCCCGATGAACAAGTATTTAAAATAAAAGGTTTTGAATCAAAGTAATGGGAGTTATATTTTGATGGAGCTTCTTTCGCTAGAAAAATTAAAGACTAACAAACCATTATACCTAGCAAAGTAGTAATAGGAATAACCTTTATTACTCCAAACAAAGGGAAGATACCATTTTTCTATCATCTAAGTGAGCCATGTACAAATAATGAAGCTGAGTACGAAGCACTCATAGTTGGCTTAGAACTGGCGATCAAAATGAACATCAAAAGTCTCAACATTTATGGTGATTCTCAACTGATTTTTAATTAGATAACAGAAAAATACAAAATTTTGAAATCACTGCTTGAAAAATATTTTAATTATGCTATGGAATTATTACAAGATATTCCTAATGTGACATTATTCCTAGTTCCAAGGCAAGATAATTCCCTAGCAGATGCTTTGGCAAAACTCACAAAAGAATTTGCTTGTCCTGAAGGGAATAACATTTCAATATCTGTAAAAGAACGGTGAGTTTTATGTCAAATTGATTTTGATAGTTTGGACAAAAAGAAAGAAAATATGACAACAACGGTTGTCAATGAAGAAAAAATGATAATTGGCGACAACCGATTATTGAATATTTACGAACTGGGACATTACCTGATAACAGTTCCATAACACATCAAATTAAACAGAGAGCATTATCTTATGTCTTAATAGATGATGTTCTTTATCATCAATCTTTTCATCAACTGTGGTTAAGATGTTTAAGTCAATCTGAATCTCAAGAACTTGTTAAAGAAGTTCATTCAAGCTTATGTGGTGCACACCAATCTGGGCCCGAGATGAAAATGAAAATAAAAGAATGGGGTATTATTGGCCATCAATGATGTCTGATTGCCTTGAACTAGCAAGAAAATTTCATCAATGCCAAGTTCATGGAGTGGTCTTACATCAATCGCTAAATGTATTACATTCGACAATTGCATCTTGGTCGTTTGAATGTTGGGACATAGATATTGTGAGCCCTATAGATCCTCCATCAACCAAGGGACATAGATTTATATTAGCAGCCACTGATTACTTCTCAAAATGGGTAGAAACTGTGCCACGTTGGGAAGTCAAAGCTGAACTAGTTTTTCATTTCCTCAAGACACGAATTGTTTATAGATTCAGAGTTCCTCGAAGGATTATCTCAGATAACGGATTAGCCTTTAAGAACACGAAAATAAAAAAAAATTATTCAAAAACATGGAATAGATTGGCGATATTCAACAATTTATACCCAAAGGCCAATGTCTTAGCTGAAGCTTTTAATAAAATATTGGTTCAAATTTTAAAGTAAACATTGACTAGAAATCCAAGACAATGTCATGAAAAATTAATTGAATCATTATGGGCTTATAGAATTACATACCGAACCCCAACACAGTCAACACTGTTTTCTTTAGTATATGGTTTTGAAGCCATACTTCCATTAGAAATTCAAATTCCTTCTCTTAGGATGCAGATACAAACAAAATCACTGAAGAAGAAAATGCAAAATTGCATCTTGAAGAACTAGAAAATCTAGAAAGCAAACGACTTCAAGCTCGACAGAATCTAGAATTGTACCAGGTCAAAATGGTACGGGCCCATGATAAATTGGTTTGTCCTAATACATTTCAAATCGGAGATGTGGTTTTAGTACTTTGAAGACCTATCCTCGCTAATAGAAAAATAGTTGGGAAATTTGAGCCAATGTGGGAGGGCCCATATGTAATTAAAAAGACTAATTCAGGAGGATACTATCAGTTAGTTGATTATCAAGGAGATAGAGTTTTGCCCCCAATTAACGGGCGTTTCCTAAAAAAATATTATGCGACATAAGACAATGACTTGTTTTTGAACTGGAAAAAATAATGATAAAAATCTTTCATTTCATTTATATAAATTTCAGTTCGTCTCTTGACATTTTCTTCTTGCTTACTAAAGTATACACTTGTGAGCACAATCCCTCAAAATAAAAATATAATAATAATAATAACAACACTTTGAAAATGAAATTTAGTTCGGCATGTCATATAACCCTGTCATTTGCAGGAAAATGTCTGACAATAGATTACTTTTCAATTTTCGAAATAATACGACTTTTGCACTGGACTGCCGACACTTTGACAAGGTCAAGAATTCATTTCAACTTTGATCTGCTATAGATTGAATCGATATACCATGGGTCATTTCTGTACCTAGTCGATCAATATGAAATTAAGGAACAGACACTTCTGATAGAATTTAAACTTTTGGAACAATATGGTTTCAAGGATGAGTTAGACTGATAGTCATGAACCGAATCCTAATATTAGGAAATTAAAATCAGTTGTGAAGACTGCAGCTCAGGAGGTTGTAGAGGTTAACAAGACGAAAGCAGGACTTACCCGTTCACAAAGGCAAAATCAAAACAAACGACTGGAGCTACAAGAAGAAAAATAACTACAAGATAGAAAACTTAAGGAGATGACATCAACTAGTTTGAATCTCTTAACCTCGAGACTTCATTTGCTAAAATTTATCCTATCACGACAATGCCAGAGAAAGAAATCCCTAGGAGAAACATCTCTGAAGTAGAAACACAATGAATTCAAGCTATTAAATGGCAATCCTTTGAACAATTCAAGCATATCAACGGATGAACAATCAATATCCTTGAAGGTATTAAGTTGTTCACCAGAATATTTGATGAATATGAACAAGCAGCCATTATTGAGCATGTGATGAAAGCCCGAGACCTAGGCCGTGCTGGACATCTTAGAAGGAGAACCTACTCTGAGCCTAACAAATGGATAAGTGGTAAGGGAAGGCTGACAATTCAATATGGATGTTCCTATAATTATGCTAGAGACAACGAAGGAAATCCTCCGGGATTCTTACGTCACGAACAGGTGGATCCACTGCCTACAGTAATCATTCAAATTATTAAATGACTTGTTACCTGCGGAATCATGCCATCAAGCTGTATTCCAGATAGTTGTATTATCAACATCTACGACGAGGGGGACTGCATCCCGCCTCACATCGACAGTCATGACTTTGAAAGACCATTTTGTACGGTTTCCTTGATGAACCAGTGTTCTATCCTTTTTGGAAGGGAAATACAGATCCTTGGACTAGGAGAATTCGCAGGAACATACCAGGTCCTCTTGCCACGAGGATCAGTTCTTCTACTACAAGGAAACAGTGTTGATGTTGTGAAACACTGTATACCTAGTGTCAGTAGACCTCGTAATTTGATCACTTTATGTCAAATGCGACCAAACAAAAGACCCATTGGATATCAGGCTATTCCAGAACTCGAAGGGTTGAAACCTATAGAGCTACCATGTCCCCATGAATTTCCAAACACCTGAGACATGTTTGGTAAATGATATCTTGGAGTATTAGATGTTTATGGTCTGTCTAATAGTATCCAAGGCTAGGTTATGACAAAGGAAGGACATGACGGCTTTTGACATATGATATATCAGTAGTTTGTAGCATGTGTGCTATATGATAAATGTACATATATGTACTATTGACTTTGGCTTGCAATGATATGTACTAGTGACTGTTGTACAATATCTTTTGGAAATGAAATAAAATGTTGAAAAATATCCCCTGTTGTCTATGATGTGTCGGCAGGTCCTAAAAAGTGCCAAAATGAATTCTTTAAATAAAAATGATAGTAAAAATGACAATATAATAACTATTATCATTTGAACTGTAAAGGTTAGATTCCTAGCAAACAGCCCCAGCGAATACACTTTTTCATAGTGAGGTTTCCACTCTTTCTAGTTATTGGATATAAATCCTTTCTTGACACGGAAGTTATGGCATTACTTTAACTTGATATCGACATTTGACATTTCCGAGAAAAGGGATATGACACCTATTTTCTCTCTATAGTTATTGGATGTAAGTCCTTTCCTGACACGAAAGTTATGGCATTCCTTTAACTAAACATCGACATTTGACATTTCTAAGAAATGAGATATGACACCCATTTTTTCTCTATAGTTATTGGATGTAAGTTCTTTCCTAAACACGGAAGTTATGGCATTCCATTAACTTAACATTGACATTTGACATTTTCGAGAAATGGGATATGACACCCATTTTCTCTTTCTAGTTATCGGATATAAATCCTTTCCTAACACAGAAGTTATGACATTCTTTTAACTTAATATCGACATTTGAAATTTTCGAGAAATGGGATATGAAAATCATTTTCTCTCATAGTTATTGAATATAAGTCATTTCCTGACACAAGAATAAGGCGTTCCTCTAAATCTTTATTCAAAAAAGAATATAAGTCACACAATATTCTTTCTTAAAATCGACATATAGAAATTCAACATTTTATGACATACAATCTCACCCTTTAAATGATGATAAAGAACATCCTCTGAAAAATTGACATTTGTGACATCCCGGCCGTTTCGGTTAACGCCAATATGTGCGGCATACTCTTACAGTATCCCACACATATTGGGGGCCCATTTGTTGACCTCACTTTTGTGAGGATCATTCACCAAATAAATTAAGAAAGGAAGTCCATCTATATTGACAGGGACAAAAAATCCAAAAGATTTAGGGTAAAACCCAAGCAAAGTCTTTTTGACTTAAAATTTTAATGACATGTTCAGTTAATTAAATCAGTAATGACAAATTCTGAAATGATTAATATTCTTAACCTATTTGATCAAATTAGTAAATTTTTATTTAAATGATCAAAATATGGTCAAAGAAGTCAATCTATGACTTAATGACCTCCTTATTGACTCAGTGTTCACCACATTGACCATTAAGTCATCTTTGATATTAAATTATTTAAATATAATTAATTTGATTAAATGACAATAACAAATTCACCCAACATTACCAACCTTAGTCAAATCTTGGTATGGTTATCAAAATCAATAACCTTGTGATTAAATTAACCATGACAAGGTCCAATAAATCATTTGGGTTAACCTTGGACCTAAACTAATCAATCATGATCAACTTTGATCAATAATAATCAAAATAGTTAACCTTTGACATAAATAAGACAAAAGTGGTCAATCTATGACCTACACACTGCTACATTGATCTCATAGCCTAAAATGATAAATTAGGTTAAAATGATGAAACCATGACCCAAAAAATATTATATTGACTTCATTAGTCAATCTTTTTGATTAAGTAATCAAAATTTAATCAAAATAATCCATACATAATATAAAGACAACTACATTAAACCCATTGGTCAACTCTTGAGCTAAAAGGGTTAAAATTGATCACAATGGCTAACCCATGCCCCTTTGACCACAAAATTGACTTCAAATACAAACATTGACATGATCAACATGACATTAATCAAAATGACTAAAATTTAAACTAAAAGTCACTACATTGGTCTTTGGAGTGACTTAAACTCTAAAAATGGTCAATTCTAGGCAACATGTATCAAATTTGGTCCCAATTTTGAACAAAAATAATAAAATTAATCAAATAATTAATTTCAAAATTATTTTAATTAATTTATTGACGAAAATATAATTTTTAATATTTTTAATTAATGACATAATTAATTAAAAAGGGGGAAATATAATTAAAAGCTATAAAATAAAATCATACCCAATTTTGAACGAAAATAATATAAATTAATCAATAAATTTCAAAATTATTTTGATTAATTTATTGGCCAATAATATAATTTCCAACATTTTAATTAATTATATAATTAATTAAGAATTGAATTATATTTAAAAAGCCATAAAAAGAAATTTTGACCCATGAAACCATTTATGACATAATAAATGGTTTTCAATATTTTAAATTCATTAATGACATCATGGATGACCTCATATACGTTAGACACAACCCATATGGCCCATTCAAAAATGAATTGACCCATTAATGATTTATAATTTAAAATTCAACCATGGTTAAAAGGCATCATTTTATGGAAAATTAAGTGGAAAAAACTTACCAATTCAAGGTATGAATCATCTTCCTCTCCAAGATGATGTGGCTAGCCATGACAAAGGTTATCTTAGCACCCTCCTTAATCATCCAATAAAAAAGAAATAAGCATAGGATAGACTTCTTACCATGGTTAAATACCATGATAATCAATTTATGCATGAAATGAGTAAGGGGGCTAAGGTGGCTTTCTCTCCTTAACACCATTAAAAAATTATTAAAACATGAAGGGAAGGTTATACCATGGTAAGTTAACATACCATATCCACCTACAAAAAGAATAAATGAGAGAAGTTTAAAATTCAAACTCAAGTATAACTATAAACAAGCCCTACATGAGTTAATCATTTTAAATTCCAAACTCCATTCAATTGAAAGCCACCATTTTATCCAAAACATTTATGAGGGAGTTAAGAACTGCCCAAGTAAATCCTAGTCACCCAAGCTTATCCATAATCTTGCCATGGCTATAAATAGGAGCCTAGACATCAATACATAAAGAAAGAAAGGAGGAGAATTGAAAACCCTATACACTACCCAAATTCAAGTACTTCTAATACAAAAAACCTTCATTACGACATTAGCAACTGATTCCCAAAAAAATCAATAAATCCTCTCAATTTGGCTAACCCGAGCATACCTAAAATGCTAAAAAACAGGACAATTTGGAAATGTGAAACCAACTTCTCCCAAATCCCAAATTAACTATCCCAAATCCACTAGGGAACCAAGTGAGCCCAACCAAAATTGGCCCTTCCCCAAGCTTTTAGGCCACTGTTTGACCTTAGCCACTCAAGCCGAGCCACTCAAAATCAATTTCATACCTAGCCCTAATTTGACTCAAAATTGACTTAGGGCAAAGCTTAAGGAGGTCAAAGAGAAGCTACTAAAGCATTCAAATCGAGTCTAAATTGATTAAAGCCAAGGTATGGATTGTTGAGCTCTAATGGCGTTCAGTTTCATATATTATGAAAGAAAGTAATTCAAAACCCTATCATCACCGTATGGATAGGTTCGTTGTCTCAAGACGATCCTATAGAAACAAAAATCACTTAAATCCGTTAAGTTTTGAGCGAGAATTTGCTTCTTGAACTTGGACGGTGCCCGGGTTGAACAAGGATGAAGGAGACGCTTCGATACAGTCCATTTCCGTGTTTTAGAAATGGACGAACAAGATTAAGTCATTGTGGATCCGCCATTCGGAGCCTCACAGGGTATACAACCCGTTTTCACGCGTACGAGGACACGTGTCTTCTCCCGGGAATTTAACGATAACTTGGATTTCAATAAACTCAGGTTAACCTTAAAATAATCAAAATTTCATATCTTGCTATAGAAAATTCATAAAAATGAGATAAAAATATCCCTGAACTCAGCATGAAGAGAAGAAAATTATGAGACCAAAATCATAGTTTTATTTTATGTAATTAATTTTTAATTAAATAATTAATCTCTAAAGTAATTTAATTATTAAAAATAAATTATAACTCCAAAAATTTTGAAATTTTTACAAAATGGTCCTCTTACATTTAGACATGTTCCCTGATTTTTCTAAGGAAAATTCTTTAGGGTGACCTTTCCTAATTTCTACATAACTTTGTAATTATTTCTAAAAATAATTATAAAAATTAGAAAAATAAGGAATTAAAATTGAAAATTGATCAAATAACTTAGTGTGACTGCCAAAAACTCTAAAGTGACATAACTTAGCCATTAGGAAATTTAAAAGTGACATTTTAAATCCTTAGGGTAAATAAATTTAAATTATTTAATTTATATTCAATTAACCCTAAAAATCATATAAATCCTAATTAAGTCTAACCACTTTAGACTTAGTTAATAATTTAAACCCTAATCATGTTGGGTTTAAGACAAAATAAATATTAATTAGGTCTAAAACATTTTTAGGCTTAATTAACCATTATTAAATCATAAGGACATTAGGTTTAATATAAATCAAACTTTAATTAAGTCTAAAAACATCATTAGGCTTAATTAACCATTATTAATTAAGTCTAAATGCATCATTAGGCTTAATTAACCATTATTAAACCTTAAAGACATTAGGTTTAATATAAATCAAACTTTAATTAAGTCTAAAAATATCATTATGCTTAATTAACCATTATTAAACCTTAAAGACATTAGGTTTAATATAAATCAAACTTTAATTAAGTCTAAAAAAATCATTAGGCTTAATTAACCATCATTAAACCTTAAAGACATTAGGTTTAATAAAACAAAATAAACTTTAACTAAGTCTAAAACATCATTAGGCTTAATTAACCATCATTAAACCTTAAAGACATTAGGTTTAATATAAATCAAACTTTAATTAGGCTTAAGCTTAATCAAAACATTAAACCTTAATTAAATTAGATTTAATATAAATTAATCCTTAAATTAAGTCTTAACTAAATTAAACTTAATCAATCCTAAACCTTAAATAGGTCTAACCCACTAAACCTAATTAATCCATTAAATCTTAATTAAATTATACTTAATTAAACCTTAAACTAATTAGGCTTAACCATAATTAAGCCTAATTAATCAATTAAACCTTACCCAAATTTGATTTAATTAACCTTAAACCAATTAAGCTTAACCCTAATTAAGCCTAATTAATCAAATAAACCTTACCCAAATTAGGTTTAATTAACCTTAAACCAATTAGGCTTAACCTTAATTAAGCCTAATTAATAAAATAAACCTTACCCAAATTAGGTTTAATTAACCTTAAACCAATTATGCTTAACCCTACTTAAGCCTAACTAATTAATTAAATCTTACCCAAATTAGGTTTAATAAACCTTAAACCAATTAGGCTTAACCCTAATTAGGCCTAATTAATCAATTAAACTATACCAAAATTAGGTTTAATTAACCTTGAACCAATTAAACTTAACCCTAATTAGGTTCAATTAACCACAAACCCCTATCAAACAAAACTTATAACTTAGGTTCAACCTAACTTGAACCTAAGTTAAACTTAACTTGAGTTCAACCCATATTGAACTTGAATCAATTTTAAGCTTAGGATCAACCTAACTTGAACCTAACTCAAACTTAAATCTAACTTGAGTTTAGCTCATATGAACTTGAGTCAACCTTAAGCTTAGGTTCAACTTGAACCTAATTTAACCCAAACCCAACTTAAGATTCAAACCTTATTAAACTTAAGTAAAACCTAAAGTTTTAGGTTTAATTTAAACCAAAGTCAAATTTAATTTAAGTTAAAACCTTATGTTTCAGTTAAGCCTAAATTCAGACATAAATCAAACTAATTTAAACATAAAATTCAACTTAACTTGACATATCTAAACATAAAACCCAAGTTTCGAACAACATAAATAAACATAATTTAACTTGACATAATTTAATAAAATCAACATAAAATTCAGAAATTCTAGATTCGAATAAAACTGAATATAAATTTTCAAAGTCTAATTTTTATCAGACTCAACTCCAAACCTTTAGACTCTAAATGACATCGAGTCTAAAAATAAAAATTTAGATTCAAGCGACAATTGAATCCAAAAATCTAAAATCCAAACTTTTAGGCTCAAATGAAATGAGTCTAAAAACCTTATTCAAGTAATAATCTAAATCAATTCCAAAACCTTAAAATTAAATGACATTAAATTTAAATAACAACTAAATTTAAAAGTCTAATCTAAATTATTAGCAAACCCAAATCGATATAAATTGAAATCAAAAATTCAATTTTCGATATCAAATCAACATTTTAACCAAATTTGGATATCCGACGACTCTGGAACAACAAAAAATTTTTCCACATAATCTAAATATTATTATGACAATATTTCTGACAATATTTTCTTTTTAGGATGAAGATAAGTTTCGTTTAGATTTTCTTTGCATGTTATAAGGTGTGCTAACTCTGTTTTGCAGGGCGATCGACGACATTAGAGTATAATAAAGTTCAACAATAAAAAGATAAAAAAACAATAAAAATGAAAAAACTGGAACTTTTAGGTTAGTCACAAAACCTAAACAAATAACAAAAATGACATGACAATAAAAACAATGAAACTAGACTATTAGGATAGTCGTTAACAAAACAAATTGAACTATTAGGATAGCCATCAACAAAACATAACTGGAACTATTGGGATAGTCACAAAACATAAAAAAAGAAATAACAAAATGATATTAAAACAATGATAAAACAAAAACATTGACATTGATAAGAAATTTGACATCTATAGAAGATACCTCATGACATAGTATCTCTTGACAAAATGAGATAAACATTAGAAATAAAACATTCATATGTTCCTAAAATGTTTTCAGAAAAACGAGTTTTTAACGTTAATCAAGAGTTTTCTTAGGCAAAACTAGAATTGTCTAGGATGTAATTAACTATAGAAGCTTGCTTCTATATGAGGAGTAAAAAGATCTCAGAATAGGTTAAACACCTAAAAATCTCTGGTTACCGGACTTGTGATTTTTTCGAGTAGGATAAGAACATTCTAGAGTTCTCCCTATACAGATATCACATTACCTTTTCTTATGATTGTCTATTTTGTCCATTTTCTTTCACTCTTTTTCAATAAAGGGGGTTAAAGATTGGGGCAATATAAATAGACTAGCGACTCCTTGACATTTGAAATGACGCCCAGGAATTGGCGACGATCGGAAGGGACGAGTTTTCCTATCGCCGACAATGTCTTACCAACTTGGACCCCTAAGGCCTAGTCTCTTTGGCCAGCCCCTTAGGGGCAATTGCTTTTCTCTCATCACTCAGCATCTTCTCGGCCGATTGACCCTCTTCCTTCGTATTCCTCTTCAGAACTGAACAGAAACATTATGACTTCCTCCTTTTATCAACCCAGAAGAGGGGATTCTAGCAGTAGGAAGCTAGAAGGCCTTCATCAGTGCTTCCTCACTCATAGGCTTCTTAACTTCTGAAATCCTTGTCCACCACTATGAATGAATGAAGTGTAAGAAAATTCTAGAAGTGAGGAAAGAAAGCATTGATTGTTCCCTATTTATTGAGAAAAACCACACAAAAATTAGGGAGTACAACTATTAGTAGGATTTATTAGTTATTAAGAAAATAATTATTTGATTTAATTCTCATATTTTCATGTCAGTTGCCGCTTGCAAAGAATTAAGACAATCAGAGAACTAATTATGTGCATCTGAAATATGGATGCACAAATCTCAAGGTGATTTAACGGATTGCGTGAAGAGTGCAGCAAAAGACTGAGTAGTTCAATAATACTTCGGTCATTCAAACTTTGGGACGACCGAGTGTTAATCAGGCTGAACTATGGAGCACCATATAATGGTACTGATAACGATCTAACCAACATAAAGGGTATTTATAAGAACAGCAGTTGCCTAACAAGGACTCATCATCTATAGATTCATCAAATAAAGCTAGGTTGCCTGTTAGATTAGGATAATGAGCCCTTTGCCTGATGGATAGTCCTCTTAGAGGACCATGAGTCTTCACAATGGATACGTCAAAATAAAGATTAAAGATAGTTCAGTAGGGCGAATGACTTTTTTGGCTAATCGAACAAATACCACATGACCACGCCAAGCTGTGTAGATACATAATGGTGTAAGTAGCAGTTGTAAGGTCAAAATATGCCCAATTTGGTTAAAATATGTAAATGTGTAATGACTCAAAAATAATTGTAACGTTCTCATCAAATGAGAGATAATCATGTAATTTACGTACCCCATCCTATGACTTATAAATATGAGGGTCATTCATATAGAAATGACTATTGGACCTTTTCACAGAGTATCGGTGCTATCTTGGCTTATTTTCTCCTATTTCTCTGAGTTCTCTCATCCTTCCAATGCTCAATTTCTTGGGCGTAAACCGAAGAAAATTTTGGGATTTAACACACATAAAATATGTCACTATTTAAATTTTTAATGAGCGAAATATATCTTCTCATATAGAGTGGCATACATAAAAATTGAAGTTCATATGTTAGATATGTAAATAAATAGTAATTAAGTAGAATATAAATAATTCTTCATATTTTTGATAATCGGCAGAAAAGTAATTAAATGTCAACTGTCAACGGCATACTTGTTAAGTATTCAAAACTGATTATTTGACCTACTGTTACACCCACACAAGTTTCTCAAGGACCATAATTATGTTCGTTTCAATTTCGCCGCCTAACTCTCAATATTTACCCTCTTGAACGGAGCAAATTAAATTTAACTTTCGGGCTTTCGTGGCTGAACATTTACTATTTTTAACTAATTTTCATTTTGAAAGCATTTACTTACACAAGCAGAATTTTCCTATATTTTTTTATTTCACCAAAATTTTATATTTATATATTTAACATTTATATATTAAAAATATCATTATATTTTTTAAATTAAAATATATGTTTTCATGCATAAATCTATTATACTAAAATTATCAATCTAAATATGAAATCTTAATTATAAAATATACAAGTAATTACGGTATGAACGTAGAATTTTCAATCTTAAGCTAAGCTTTAAGGGGAGTACAGAATTTCACAATTTACGCGCGTGCGTGAAAGGTTCAGCGCACATGCGATGACTCCAGCGTGGTGGTCCAAGGAGCTCGACTTTTTTATTGAAGAAAGGGCCGGGAACGGCGAATATTAACCAAAGAAGATGCCAATTGCCAACTGCTACTTTAACCAGGTCACGACAGGACAAGATGGGAACGTCGAAGTTCATGTCATCGCATTAAACAATCAAAATCTCTCAGTCTAAAGCGGTGGGCAGTTGGCGCCAGCTTCAAAGAAATTTCTCGCTCCATCGAAAACTGGCCGAAGACCCGAACTCCTAAAAAAAGCGAGTAAGGATTTTTTATTTAAAATACTAGTCATACAACGTTATATTGGTTTTAAAAAGTACATTATTATTAGAACGAAAATAGCTAATAAAATTGAGTAGCTCAACTAAAAAATGGAGATTAGAAAATTCTAGGGGCAGGTAGGAGGCCATCTTATAAAGTCTACGAGTTGAAGAGTTCAATGTTCATCGTATCTAGCCAGCAAGCAAAACTAACCTAAAATAGGTTTTAACCGAATTTATAGTCAAGCAAAGAAAAATGAAATATTTAACAAATTAGCTGAACATAACATTAAACTTGCTCGTGGGTTCAATAGGAGAGAAAATAATACAGTCAACATACTCAAACAAGCTATCCAATCAGCAAAAAATACAGGCCAAAGCAAACACATAAACACATAGACAATATACAAATTTATTAGTACATACGTGAGACAATCAATTCAGATTCCAGGCTCAAAGGCCCTTACAATCAATTCAGATTCCAGGGGGTCAAAGGCATTTTCCCTTAGAGTTTCTGAATAAGCCTCCCATGCCAGCAGCATCATCTCTATAGCTCCCATAAGTGTTTACTTTAATAACATTCTGATTTGGGGGGTGCCAGAAAACTGGAATAATTCTGAGGGACTGCAGCTGAGGGGGAGGGGGGATGTTGCAGATATTGGGGAGCTGTCTAGTTTGAATCAGTTTGTGAAGGTAAGATAGGCAATTCCTGGTCACTGCCTCAACTGTGGGAATTTGATTATAAAAAATTGCACTATTTCATGCCATCCACAGGAACCAGGCAGTTAACAAAGGAACAGCACTAGCTCCCCGAGTATACCAATCGATCCAAAGCATCTAGAAAGATCCAACCATTGAAGAAGCATGGTGTTTATATTCAACTTCTCAATAAGCCTATGCCAGACCTGTTGAGAGAAATGACAAGTAAAGAAGAGGTGGGGGATTGATTCTTCAGCCTGATGACAAAGGCTACAGCAAGAGGGGCCCCTCAGTCCTTTCATTTTCAATATATCATCTGTAGGTAGGAATTTCTTGAATAGCCTCCAGCTGAAAAAATTCATAGAAGGAGAAAACTGTCTATGCCAAAGGATTTTAGTCCAATCCACGATCTCCCAATGGAAAATTTGGGAATAAATTGCCTTAGAAAGACTTTGAGTTGTATAAGCCTTCCAAGTAATAGAATCAGCGAAGTTCTATTAAATGTGATGGAAGCAACTTTTCTGGCAGAAGGGGCTTGTAAAATGGTGTGGAGTAGAGGTAAAGACCATTGGTCTCCATCCCAGCACTCAGAAACCTGCAGATTAAGATTGAGCTGGGTGGTGCAAGGTTGGAGCCAATCAGGAGGGCACCAATGATCAAGCCAAAAATTTATGGTACCCTTGCCAAGATTCTAGAGATAAATTGTTTCAGCTTGCTGTCTATTTTTCAGCATGGCCTTCCACAGCTTGGAGTCCCCCACTTTACTGGTGACCAAGGCAGGATGTGAGTGTTTGCAGTATTTACCATTGAGGAATTGAGACCATAAGGAATTCTGAGATCTGAATCTTATCCATAGCTTACAGAAATTAAGCTGGAAGATCTGATTAAGACTTTTGAAACCTAACCCCCCAACTCAATCAGGTTTAGCCAGTTTAGCCCAAGAGGCCCAGTGGATCTGCTTCTTTTGACCTGACCACAGAAATCTGTTAAAAAGCCTTTCAAATTGAGCTTGGGTACTTTTCTTCATGGCAGTCATCTGCATCACGTTGGAGGGGAGGGTAGTGAGGATGCTCTTGAGTAAAGTGAGTCTCCCTCCAGAAGAGAGGTACAAATGAGTCCAATTGGAAAGATAACTGTTTAGTTTGTTAAGGATTTCATCAAAATGATTTTGTTTGGTTCTGCCTGCAGATAATTGAAATCCCAAATATTTCAAAGGCAAGTGGGCAGAGGAGAAACCAGTGTAGCTGAGGACCCAGTGCTTAACTTCTGGGGGAAGCTTCCTTGGAAAAAGAATTTGACATTTATAAGGGTTGAACTGTAATCCAGATGTGTCTTGGAAGTGTTGAAGACACTTATGGATGAGCTTGACAGCAGGTTTTGATGCATTTGAAAAAATCATAACATCATCTACATAGATAAGATGAGTAAATATTATATTTGACCTGTGGTGGTACCTGTATGAGTGGTTGGAGCTCAGCTGTTTATTCAAGATTAAAGAGAGATAATCCATGGCTAGAATGAAAATAGTGGGAGAGAGTGGATCCCCTTGCTTTAGTTCTCTGGTAGCATTAAAATGGCCCCAGCTGGATCCATTGATGAAGATGGAATGTGAATTATTTTTCAGCCATCTGTGGATAAGGTTACAGAAAGATTGGTTGAATCCCCTGGCAGAGAGAAGCTGAAGCAAAAACTCCCAGTTTAGAGTATCATAGGCCTTTTTAATATCCAACTTATAAATCATATTGCCACCCCTACAGTTTTTTTCCAAATCCAGGATCAATTCTTGGGCCAAAAGAACATTATCAGCAATAACTCTTCCTTTAACAAATGCAGTTTGATTTAGGCAGATCAAGTTCCCAAGGTGAGGTTGGAGCCTGGCAGTAATGATCTTACTAATTGTTTTGCTGATGACTGAGGTTAAGCTGATGGGTCTGAACATGTCCCAACTAGTAGGGTTATTGTTTTTGGGGATCAAAACAGTGCTTGAGGATGTGAAATATTGTGGAAGATCCTGCCCAGTGAAAAAGCTGGAGATGGCAGCTCCCACATCAGATTTAATAACTTCCCGAGACTTTTTATAGAAGTCTACGAGTGAACCCATCGGGGCTCGCAGATTTGTTGCTCGTCAATGGATTTTACAGCTTCCCAAATTTCTTGTTCAGTGGGGGGATGAGTAAGAGACAACTGTTGGAGGTGATCCTGATGATCAGGCAGAGAGGAGGGGTTGAGGGCATGTCGATCATAAGGTGGCTGATGAGTTAGAACTTTAAAAAAGCTAAGAGCATTCCTCCCAATTGCACCACTGTTATGAAGCCAGTCACCCTCAGTACTTTTGATGCTGTGAATGGTGTTACATTTCCTTTTGTATTTAATGTAAGCATGAAAGAATTTGGTGTTCCTATCCCCCTCCATGAACCCTGTGAGGGATGCTTTTTGTTTAAGAAGAAGATCCTGCACCTCAATAGAGTGTAAGAGCTTGGTTTGGGCAGCTAGGAGATGGTCCTCAGGAACCCTTCCAGCTTGAACCAATGCTTCAAACTTTTGGACCTCTTGTTCAGCTTCAGTTACAACAGTGTACACATTCCCAAATTGTGCCCAACCCCAACTCCTGAGAAGATTGTTGGTTTTGATGTGCAACAGCCTCAGCTTGTTCCATGGGTCAAGATGATCAGCACCCCGTCAACAAGACTGAATAGAATGGACAAAATTAGGATGAGTAGACCAAAAGTTCTGGTACCTAAATGGAGATCTGGAAATACTGGTGGGAGCGTATATAGATAGCAACAATGGTCTATGATCAGAACAGCTGAGAGGAAGATGGGTTACTGTAGTATGGAGGAAGTGGGAGTACCAATATTCATTCACCAAAAGCCTGTCCAGTCTTTCCCATATCATACCTCTTTTCCAAGTGAAATGAGGACCTTTGTATCCAAGGTCAAATAACCCAGCTGCCTGGATGTTATCTCTGAAGGGGTTCATGCTTCTAATGTTTGGAGGTCTGCCCCTGACCTTCTCGGCCAGGTAGCAATACGGTTAAAATCCCCACCCACAACCCAAGGGATGGTTAAGGAGTAACCGATCTCACAAATCCGATTCTAGAGATCAATCCATATATATATATATATATATATATATATATATATATATATATATATATATATATATATATATATATATATATATATATATACATATATATACATATATACATACATATTAAGATGCATTTTTTTGTAAACATTCTATTGCATCTAAATCTGTTATAGTGAAATGTCAAAGCTTCAACATTCCGTTCATTTTTTCTCAACCCAATTTTTGCTCTCCTTACACCATACAAGATTTATAAATATCCCCCTAAGATTCTTTAGATACATTTTGAAACAATATTCTTTTCGTTGTGATAAGCATAAACATATATCAATGATGAGAAGCTACGTATCACAAGAAATAGAGCAGTCAAATAGAGCAGTCAGACAAGGACGACTTAATCGCATGACAAGTCAAAATCATATCAACACTAAATTTCCGATTCAAGAAACCTACAAATACTAAGCAAACTTTCCATTTAGAGAAAAATAATGTTTATGAAGCTCTTCATTTAAAAGTTAACAATGTTCACAAATCGAGTGTAGGTACCCATAAAAATAGACATTGAGGAAATAATTTTCATACTTAGCATTCGACAAGCTTTCACCAAACTTCATAAAGTTTAGTTGTTGTATAAATTAAATTTGTAGACCCAGTGAACTTGTATCACATTAACTTTTTTTTTCTTTTTTATATCATCAAATAAATGAGTAAAGATAAAATTTAAACAGTAAAAGAAAATCGTAATTTAGAAATACCAAGGCAAAGCCATAAATTAAAAATTAACCAACTACAAAGTAGGGAGTTTATTGTCGGTTGCCAACCAGAAGTTGCCGGTCGGTGCAATGAGAATCCCGTCGTATGCTTTAAAATAGATTTAAATTAATATGTATATTTAATTTTGAAAATTGATATTTTGATTTTTTAAAAGTACAAGACCGAACCGATCACATATGTTCGATAGTTTGAATAAACGTGCACTACATCACAAGTTATGCATCCACCTTGAAGAATAGACACATTGCTTGATAATGAGGTTCGATTAAATAAAATATAGAAATTATGACATCCGTTTTGATCTGCAAAACCTGTATGTTGACTGACAAGTTCCTCTATCTAATATGAAAGATTAGATAAGGTTTAAATTAAGCTAAGTCCTTCAAGTTTCTTATAAGAGCAAGCCTCTATAGTTAGTTATATCTTTTACAATCGAAGTCACCTAAAAAAATATCGATTTAGAACAGAGACATTGTCTTCATGAATTTCAAAGTTTAGGGTTTTCAAAGTCGAACATAGGAAACTCAAATGGGAAAGGACCAACTTAGGAACAATTATTATGGAATCCAAAGGAAGAAAAGTAAGGGATGTCACGAATCCTGAGGAGAATCTCAGTGACTTATATACTATTGTTTGGCTTTAATTTTAAATAGAAATTATTAGATGTTTCATCTTACCAGTTTTATTAATTAGGGCTTACATTTGTATGATACCAATTAAACAAATAGCCTAGAAGATAGGAGGATTTACGTCGTACCGAATGACAACCTCGAAATTCTAAGACGAGTTAAGACTTGCACTACTCAACATGACTGTGTAAGAGCCTAAAGATAAGTTGAGGATATATGTCGCACTAGGCAAACAACCTCGAAGTATTATGACTTTTTTTTATACTAAGGAAAGATTTGTTTTTGTAGACTGACTTGCTCTCCCGAAGATGTCCTTTTATAGGTCCTCGTCATGTTACCCACGGCTTATGCTCCAAGCTCCTCGCTGAAGTAGCAATCCTAAAGTTTAGGGTTCATATGGTTTTACCAAGTACGTTTCAAAGTTTTGGTTTTTGTTGTTGTTGTTGTTGTTGAAATATTTTATTAGGCATAATTTTAATTTAATTAAAGTGACATTAGTTAGGATCTCATAGTCCTCTCATTCCGGCATCACTATTTTCTTTCAAATTGACTTATTATAAACAAGCTATCACACTCATTTAAACTGGGGCAATTTGAGTAATTTGGAATTGGTTGAACTGATTTTTTAAGAGAATTTGAGAATTTGGGTAATTTTGGGAAAAATAAGGTTTTAAGGGTATTTTGGTAATTTTAGGAAAGTTGGGGCTAAAAGGTAAAATTTGGGAATTTGACAAAATTGTGATCAATTGAAAATAATAATCATAAAATTACCCCTTTTTGAGCCATGGGTCCAAGGGGAATCTCATTTTGAATTTTCTATGTGTTAGTTCTAGCCAAACCCTAGCCTAGGGCTAAGGGTTTGGGGGACCACTCACATGAGTTTCTAAAAGAAAAGAGAACAAGGTTAAGGGTGACTAGTTTGGGGTTGTGAGTGAAGGTAAGGAGTTGTGTATGTGTGCAAGACTGACAAAGGCCACACCACCCAGGGCCAACCCTAAGGTCACGCAATCTTATGGGAAACCTTCTTGAGGTTAGAACCAAACATATGGAACTCCAGAAAAGGAAAGAAGTGTTTAAAATTTATAATGGGCAGTGTTCCATGACTAGTCCTCTAAGATAGTCAACAGGAAAGTCCTATGGCTAGATCCTAAGCTCCTAAGCTCCTAAGAAAGAAAGACTAGACCTCAATAAAAGTGGGGACAAGCACACCACACGTATCGTCGTTGACCTAAGAGATCAAGAAAACTAACATAAACATCTAAGCCAACATGCTTACAATAAAGCGTAGAAACAAGCGAGAATCGTATTCGTTGGAGAACACACAACATTACTTTTAAATTGTACTTGTGAATTCAATTTCCAAATGATAGCGGGATTTTCGTATTTTATGTTGTGATTTCCTTCCTTATTTATTTACCATTGTGAATGGGTGTCTTATGAATTTATAGAGGCAACCATCAGAGTTTCTGATCTAAAACCTGATGGTTGAGGCAAGCTTAATTTTGTGAGGATTTTATTTTAATTTCAATTCTAATTTAGATTTAAATTTTGATTTAGATTCCTCTGATTTTACGAAGAATTTGATTCGAAAAAGGTGCAGGAAAGGAGTGCTACATTGGGGGGAAAGCATAGGGACTCATATCCTACCTAAGTGGTAGCAAAAAGTACTAAGAAGAGAATCAGAGGCCTTGCTCCATTTAAGGGGGACTTACACTGATCTCGAAGTGCTAAGAGTGTCACATTGGGAAGGAAAACCCAGGGACACACATCCAACTTGAGAGGTGACATGCTACATTAGGAAGCAAAGCTCAATGACTCACATCCAACCCAAGTGGTAGTAAAAGTGAAAAGATGAGAACCAGATGCCTTGCTCCATTTAAGGGGGTCTTACAACAATCTCAAAGTGTTATAATGAGGACTAGGATGCTTTTATCCATTTAAGGGGGTCTTTCACCTAACTTGAAGAGCCGAGAATGTTAGATTAGGAAGGAAAGCTTAGGGACTCACATCCAACCTATTAGGTAATGAGCTACATTGAGAAGGAAAGCTCAGGGACTCACATCCAACCCAAGAGGTTGCAAAATGGTAGAGAAGAGAATCAGATGCCTTGCTCCATTTAAGGGAGTCTTATATCGATATCGAAGTGCAACAATGAGAACTAGGATGCCTTGCTCCATTAAAGGGGGTCTTATACCAGCCTCGAAGGGCAAAGAATGTCACATTAGGAAGGAAAGCTTAGGGACTCACATCTAATCTAAGAGGTGACGAGCTACATTAGGAAAGAAAGCTCAGGGACTCACATCCAAGCCAAGAGATAGCAAAAGTGCAGAGAAGAGAATCAGTGCCTTGCTCCATTTAAGGGGGACTTATACCGATCTCAAAGTGCAGCGATGAGTACTATGATGCCTTGCTCCATTTAAGGGGGTCTTACACCTGCCTCGAAGTTCCAAGCATGTCACATTAGGAAGGAAAGCTCAGGGATTTACATCGAACCTAGGAGTTGATGAGCTACATTAGGAAGGAAAGCTCAAGGACTCATATCCAACCCAAGAGATAGCGAAGAAAAATTAGAATTTAGGTACTGATCCCGAGATTTATGATTGCGAGAAATATATGGAAGGAATGCAAAAATTTGGGAAAATTTTTGTGCAAAGCTTGTGGAATTTTGTGAGAACAGAAGTTATGCAACTTGTGTCAAAGAATGTGAGGATCTTGTGAGGATGGAATAGCGTCACGAGGAGTGCAGAGATTCGAGCTAATTCATTTTTTATCATGATCATTTCCTTTATTATTAAGTTATTTTTTCAGATTTGATGTTTTTCATTTCAACTTTTAATTTTGTTCATTTCCAAATTTTATTTGAGTCATTCTTTTTTCATTATAAGTCGGGACCAACGTATGGTTCTGTGGCTTTTACCAATCACACAATGGTGGCAACTTCACAACACATGTCGAAACCCAAAAGCACGCTTAGTTGATTCTGCTTTGAACATATATTACATCTGGTCATAAGCTGAAGTCACTAAAAATAATATCAGGAATGCATCCAAGTAGAACTATAATCTACTATGTCAAACACTACCTACTTTAGTAGGACACAAAAGTAGAAAAATAGGCATGTCTTACTGAGGTCATCTCGTGATCATGTCAACCACCTCAGTTATGCTCTGAATCTGAAGTCCCCTTCGCATACTTAGAGGTACAACTATCTCACAACTCCATTATTGAAGCCCCTTTAAGTTCGGATCGGGCTGATATCCATATGAAAATTTGTTTTCATCCATCCTTCATAATGTAACTGAAACTCTTCTGCATTGGACTCTGGGGATGCAGTGCTTAGCTAAATCTACTATGTTCCCTTTCATAATTAGTACTGATACAACTGGCAGTGGAATCTCAAATGTTCCTTGGAACTTCCCTGGGCCGACTATCTGTATTTTTCTTCCAAATAGAATGTTACTCTTGCTCATGAACAAAGCTGTACAGAAAGGCCAGACGAAGTCATGATGATCAATGTGAGGGGGAATACACTCTCTTTCTTCATAGATGTTGATGATGCAGCTATTTGGAATGCAACCTGCTGGTAATATATGCCATTCCACCATCCTCTTTATCATTTTCTTTATCGTGGACGATAAAGGATCCACCTCATCATTTATAAAAATCCCGGGGGGATGTGTTCCCTTGCCTGTCCTTCACAAAGTTGTAACAACAACTACATTGGATGGTTATTGTTCCTTTTCTACTCATCCATTTCTCTGGATTTGAATATGTTTTCCTCCTTAAGGGGCCTGTCCAACCCATGTCTCTAAGCCTGAACACACAATCCAATATCTTGCTTTAATCATTTTTTGAAAATACTCCAGTCTATAGCTCAAGTCCGTCATGGATGTCAACAAATTTTCTTTGAATTTGCTTGTAATGCTCAAACTGTTATTTTTGGACCTTGCGTATTTTTGCAAGCACATAATCTGGAACAATCTGTGATTGTCGGGGCTGCCTTGCCGGCTCATCTCTAGAAACAATCCATGACCGTCGCGACTCCACAAACTGTGGTATATATAGCTCCACCTCTGGGTGCTCCACACTTTTGAACATTGTTAAAGCTGTTGTATATTCCTCAAAAGTCTTGTAACGCTCCATGTGAAGAACATTACACTCAGGGCACTCTGTAAATGCTACTATTGACGACATCTGCCTTTGTATATCTACATTGCATGTCGGGCATCTTGTATAAAAGCTCCTCTGGTGAACCCTCCAATAGCATGGGCTCTTCTCCTCTGTCCTGGAAACTGATGGGAATCCTCTGCGGTGACTAAACCTGACTCTGCTCCTGTGGCTAGTCGTGAACCTCCTCCTCAGGAATTGGGGAAAACTCTGAAGCTGCCTCCTTGGCTAGTCTATCCAGTGCTCTATACTAGCGGTGATTGGCATTCTGACATTATGTGTGTCTCAGTGGTGCATCTGAGACATTCTCCTAGGTAACACTGACCAAATCTCCTTTTGGCATTGTAATCATAGACAATATCTATTTGATCGTCCATGTGGAGTTGTGTGTATCTGAAACTTCCCTTGTTTGCTTTCTCTTTGACTACTCCCATTTATTGGAACTGATTCCCATAGCTGACTTTAATCCTTTCTTTTCTTTATGGATGACTACATTCATTAGAAATCCTTCATAATCCACATTGACTTGTGCAAAGTCCATGTGAAAATTTATGACAACTCCTCTTGCCAGTTTCTCCTCATCGAGTTCGAGACTCAAGTTGTCTTTGAAAGCGAACATCAACTTCTGACCTGACATTTTTCTGTATAAACCAGAAGAAATGTCAGTGCGAGAAATTTGAACTAACAAGAACAATAGAAGTTTATTAAAAAGTGAATTAAAGTTATACATATCATATTTTTTTTACTCAGATTTTGGAAAGTTTAAGATTCGTAAGAGTAATATCAATGTGCAAAGTTTTATTCATAAGAATTTTCTTTCATAGATTTTTATTACAAAATTATTAGGATCCAGTCACAGACTCTGACCAAAAAGCTTTTTTTGGAAAAAAGTCATCCTTCAAAATGTCATGTCATGTATTACTTCTTTAGGAATTATCTGTTGATCAGCAACATCGGTCTCTCTCCTTAGAAATCCACTAACACTTAAGACCCTCTTGAGTAGACCTTCTCCACCACAAATTTTCCCTCCCAAGTCGGTTCAAACTTTCCACTATCTTGCCGTGTGCAAGAGTAGACCTTCTGAGAACAAGTACAAGGTGACAAACTTTGAACGTGCTTTGGCGGACCAGCTTGTCATAGGCATGGATCATATTTGCTTGGTAGAGCTACAAATTCTATTGTGCTTGTAGTTGTTTACCTTCGAGACTCTCCAATTTTTCATGTCAAAGTCCAGCATTGTCTTCAATTGTAATCGGGTTGGCAATGGAGACTCTGAGAGAAGGTAGCTAAACCTCTAGTGCAAGTACTGCTTCAGACCCGTATACGAGTGCATACGGTGTAGACTGTGTTGGCGGTCCTGACTGTAGCCCGGTACGCCGATAAAGCTTCTAATAATTTCTCATGCCCTCCTCTTTTGTTCCCATCCAAAATTTTCTTCAAAATCTGCACATGTGTCTTGTTGAAGGCTTCTATTAAGTCATTCACTCTAGGGTAGAAAATCATATTTCCAATTTATTCTGTGGTGTCTGATGAAGATGTTAATCTTTGTGCTCTTGGTTTTTTTCTTAAATTATGAAATAAAGTGAACAATTAAATAACTATAACGAGATTTTTGTAAGATTAAAGAAGTATAGATGAAAATATTTTTTCCTTATAATGAATAAGTAATAAGTATAGAAGTTCTGTTGTGGAAGTATTCAAATATGTTGTGTCAAATAGGAGAAATATTAACTTTTACCCTTACTAGAGATGCTATAAAGAATGTTGGCTAGTTTAAAGTTTGAATAGTTTTGAAGACGGGTTAGGTAGGGATGATACTGGATCTCACTCTAGAGTTCCCTCATTTCCCTCCACCTTGGGGATAACATCTCGCATCAAAACCTAACATATGTCACCCTGAGTTCCTCTAATTCTACACCCATCAAAGTATATTTTCTTATTTATTTGCACAAAATTATATGAATTGCTTTCTCATCCATACAATCTCATGTGATTTCTACCAAATGTTAATTGAGACAATACCTACTATGATTTTACATGTTTTCACAACAAATGTTACCATCTTAAATTGGCCAAATCAAGAAGTAAATGAAGTGCAAATATTAAATTAACACAACTTCTTCCAACATTAAAGATCAATACTTCCACAAATTCCTTCCAATTCATAATTACTTTTCATTTTATGAAAAAAGATAAAGAAAACTACTCATAATCCATGTAGAAAACACAATAACAAATAATTTTAAAAGTAAAAATCATGTAGAAAACACAAGGAGTCTTTAAATAAAACCAAATGAAGTAAAAAGGTAAAAACTTGTCTCAAGTTCCTCTCCACCAAATTCTTGAAGTACCTTTCAATCTCTTCCTTTCTATTACAAGACTCCCTAGGACTGGTCGCCCAACCCAAGAGGGTTTAATTCTCTCAAAAGCAATGGATTTTTACTTAGAAATCTCTACTCACCTTCCCTTTCACTAGGAATAAGATAAGTGTGAAGAAACCCTAAGTAAGAATCCTACAACTTCTTACTATAACTACTTTCTCTAATTACTCTAATTCTACTTTCTAACAGCCTCTGTTTCTCTCTTTCAATTCTTCTCTTCTATACTTTCTCAAAAGGTGCATTGATGTCTCTTCAATATGTGTCTATATTCAATGAATCTACCCAAGAGATGCATCTTTTCAAGTGAAATTTGAATGTCTTTTGGCGCCCTAGCTCAGTTACCCATTTTTGTACCAAATTGTGCCTAAAACACCTCTTCAAAATTCACTAAACATTCCTTGAAAATGCAAGGTAACTATCTTACTCTTAAGCGCAAGATCTCTGGTCCTTAGGCGTGGCCTTCTCCGTCTGCTAGTGCTTAGGCGCCCTGATTCATTTTAATACCTTCTTCATTTTAGCTCCAAATTTGATCATTTTTCACTCCTTTTGACATATTTAGTCTGTTTAATTGTACTTGAAAGAAAAAATGTGAAAATAATTTCCATTAAAGTGCAATATCTTCAAAAATAGGTATAAAATGTTTATAAAATTATTATATATTATATGTATATCAAATTCCCCAAAACCTAAAATTTTACTTGTCTTCAAGTGACACTACAATCTTTCTAAACCAATTTAAGCAAATTATGTGAATGAGTTTCTTTAGGAAATTCTAAAATTTTGTTCTAGAAATGTAGTATTCCAATTTAGAAAAAAAACTATTGTAAATTAGACAACATAAAGTTTAGAAATTCTTTAAAGTGAAAAGTATGAAAATATGAGCTCCTATCTATTTCATAAATACTTATAAATTTTCCAAATATGGAGTTTAGCCATTCTATTTTCTTTTCTTCAATTTTTTCAATAAAAATAATTTTACTCACAATATTATATCCTTAAGCTTAGGAGTTTCTCAAATCTTATGCATTAAAAAGATCATATGTGAAAAAAATTTTTGATTAGACACTAATCATCAAGCTTCTCCTCCCATTTTTTTTCACATACTATACATTACTTTTTCTTTTCTTTTTTTTTCTTTTCTTTACTTTTTTTTTGGCAAGGATTACTATATCTGGATAGGCCCATAATGATTTTGAATTCCACTCTTCCTTTTCTAAAGCAAAGGTCTGACATATATCATTTACTTAAAAATATAATAATAGTTTTGAAAACTAACTTTAATAAATGAAACTTATTATTGAAAATAAAAGTCTAATTATTCTATATTTTTCAAAAATACAATATCTCTTACTAAAGATAGTTACACCATATTTAATATCTTTTCACTAAGAAAATTTTTAACTTGAAAATTTTCTTCATCACTATAAAGTTTTAACCAAATTCTATATTTAAAATTTTATTACCCTGATATAACTTCATACACATAATCATTTTCAAATCAAATATCAAATTTATTTGTAGTATATTTGAGAAAAAGTAAATTTCAAGTTTTGAAAATTGATTTTTCATTCGCCAAACTTAAATTTTTACAAATATTAAACATTTTAGCATATCATATATAAAGACAAGAATGAAAAATAAAAACTTATGCTTATAGGAATTTTCATATCCTAAGTATACAAGCATAAAAATATAAAAATAGGAGTAAAAATGATCAAATTCCATTTTGATTTTAGCATATATGAGATTTAAAAGTCTTATATGCAGTGGAGGCTAACATAATGGTAAATCACACACACTAACCTAATATCTCAACACAACAACAAGAAGATACTTGGTAGTAAATTGAAACGTAAACATAAAATTTTAAATAAAGGTTAGCTCTATTATAAACTTCCTAAAGCAGTCAGAATAAGTTCAACACAAACCAACACAATACATTTACAATAAAAGAGTTCACGTACTTACAACCACATCAACAACACATAACTACACATAACAATAAACTACAACAACAATGTTCATCACAACCACAAATAACATCATAATAGTCCAATAAAAAATACAAATAAAAGTACAAACAAAACACAACATAACCCAATCTCTACTCATCCTTGCAACATCATCATCTTCTTCATCTTCATCATCATACCAAAAGCTAGCATAATCAAAATAAGGGTACCGTGGATATGGAGTAAATACCACACTTTGATCATCTCTAATGAGCTTCCTCATAGACGTGTTGTATTTTTCTTCGTAATCACTATGTCTCCTTATGTAAGAATCAATATGATCTACATAGTTTTCAAGATTTGATACCTTATCCATAGCATAATAAATGTTTTCCATCATCCTTTCAAGCATATGATTCTAAGAATCAAGACTCGATCTACCATGGAATGCACAAGATGTAGAAGCATGCGACGTAGAAGCACTAGAACTTCTAGAAAATCACCCTCTCTAGCCAAAAATTGAATGTTAAGAATAAGTCTTCACATTCACACTAGTAATGAGCTTTAGAGGTTGAAGAATCTCCTCCCAACTATCAAATATAACACCAGCTTGCTCACATGAAGAAAACATTAAGGAAGTGAATCCCAAACCTACAGTAGTGATAGCTCTGGTAGAACCAGTGATAACCTGATAAATGAGAGATCCAATATTGATCAGCTTATACTACTGAATGCAGTAATTTAGTGTAGCGCTCTCTCTTGTCGCTTTGCTAAAATGATTTATAGGGAGCATACAAGAAGAAATAAAATAATAGCATGCTTTCGCTGTGGCATCAATCTTTGACATAAGAAAGTTCACTCTTCTATCACAGGTAATTTTCCATAGACCTCTTCCGGTAGTTAAAGAAAAAAAATCTCATCTAACTCCTCAGTAGGATTATAATTAGAATAAAACACATCATATCCAAAGGGAACTGATAAAACGAATTAATTACCTCTGGTGAAAACACTACTGACTTCCCTCTAACCATCACTAGATCGTCCTCTAATTCAGAAAGATTAGCATAAAACTCTCTTACCACAGAAAATAGCTTAACAATAGAAAAATATCAGAAGTGATCCCACTTTCGGTAGACAATTAAGTCTTCTAATTCTCCACACAAATTCTTAAAACACAATCAGGAATTAAGTTCCTCGATTACATCGCATCGATATATCTATCCTGAGCCTTTGAACTCACAAACTTTCTCAAATCGAATGTGGCCTTCCCCTTTCTCCTGTTCATCCTTGGTGCCATTTCTAAAAATTAAAAAAATTCACAATAAAGTCCAAAATCAACCCTAACTCACTAGATCTAACTTCTAAAATCTTAAACTCACTTATCCATGTAAAATCCATCAATATTCATCAAATTTTCATCATGAATTGTAAATTTCAGATTTTCCATAATGCACTATATATCCATAGTGAAAATAAAAAATTTTTACATAAAAGAGAAGCTCTAACCTCGAGAAGAAAATATCAAAAGAATTCGGCTCAAATCCATCAAGTATTCTTCACTTATAGGGATGCCCTAAGTTCAAACTGTGAGCTCTTGAGAAAAAAAAAAAGAAATGGAGAAAAATGGTGGTTTTCGACACTTAAAACCATCATATACCAGTTTTTGTGAACCGGTACTTATGCTTGACAGTTCAACGCTTAAGCGTTTAGCTCTCGGGTTTGCCTGCGCTTAAGTGCGTGTGGTATTGTCTATTAGGCGCTAGTGCACAAATTTTGATATTTCCAAATTTTGATTCAAATGCACATCTTCCTAAGCCAACCACCCTCAAATTCTCTTAATAAATGTTATAAACAATTTTCTTTCCCTTTTTCTCTCTTCTTTATAAAAAATTCTCACACTTCACAACTTAGATTTGATCGCAATAACATAAAAATTTTCACACAAACAAAACATTTTCTTTAAAATATTCAACAAATACAAACATACATCACATACCTAATCTCTACTCAAAAATGTTTTGGTTGAGATAACATCTAAATTCAACACAATACAAGTCAAACTTACATTAAACACTTAAAAAAATAAACACAAACAAACTAAACATAGAACTTAAGTCTATTCTCCAATAGGTGGAACATATCCATGGTTTTCATTTGTTCCTTATAAACCATTTGGCACATAGATTTGAAAAAATGGATGATGATGATGAAGAAATCTGATAGAATCCTCTTCAATCTACTTGTTTTTGAGATACATCGCCTTGTCTGCTTCTTCAATATAACTTGTATGACTGGATTGCATTTTGAATTGCAACCAATATGCTTTAAAAGTGCGATAGTTTCATTTACCTATGCCTCAATTGAAGCCTCATCAACCTCAATTTTTTCAATCTTTTCTATTATTCCTTCAATACTAATGGCTAGGAATCTATTATATAACTCTTACGCACTTTGACTTACAAATTTCTACCTGATGGCTTCATCCATTTTCTTCAATTCATTCTCCCAAGAAGACATCTTTGCTAACTTATCACTTCTAACAACTCAAATCTCTCATCAATTAGACTTTAGAATGAAAATTTTGAAAGAGGCAAATAATCTCTTTATTTCCATGCTATTTATAGAGTTTAGTAGATCCTATACCCATTTCCAACGTCTAAGAACCACCAAATAACGTTCAAGGCTTCTTTACCACGTTTAATTCTTCTAGAGCATCATTTAGGAACATTTTTATAACACTAGTGCTTAAGCGCAAAATTTGGTCTCTTAGGTGCCGGTGCTCATTTAAGCACAGGTCAGCTTAACGTCCAAATACTCATTCTAACACATCTAAGACATCAAATAAAGTCTTAAAATTATCACCACAAGTTTAAAATACCACCATAATTCTCTAAAACATACACAACAACATAACAATCAAAACAAAAGCATATTGATAACTATGGGTTGCTTCCCACAGAGCGCTTGGTTTTACATCTTTAGCCCAACGTACCCAGTACTTATTCTGAGTGACCCAACATCAAAATATCATTCTCTTTAGTCTGATCTCCTAAGAAAAAGGGTTTCAGTTTTTGCCTATTCACTTTGAAAATTTTCAGCATTTTATGATCTTTGATATCCATAGCTCCATAGAGATAAAATTTTATCACAATAAATGGGCCCATTCACCTGGACTTAATTTTGCCTGAAAGTAACCTCGATCTTGCATTTTAAAGAAAAGCTTGTTGCCCTGGCTTAAAGTTTTTAGTAAGAATCTTCTGATCATGCACCTTTTTCATCTTATCTTTATAAATTTTAGCATTCTCATAAGACTCATTCCTTATCTCTTCCAGATCATTTAATTACAAATTAATATCTTTTTATCAGCATTCTTCAAATTATAATTAAATTCCTTAATAGCCCAATGAGCTTTATGCTCAAGTTCCACTGATAAATGACAAGCTTTCCCAAAAATTAACCTGAATGGTGACATTCCTATAAGAGTTCTGTATGCAGTCCTATAAGCCCACAAAACATAATCAAGTTTTACTGACCAATCCATTTTTGTTGGATTTATAGATGTTTACGAAATTCCTATGATTTCTCAATTCGAAACTTCATCCAAACCTCTTTTTTGAGGATGATAAGCACTAGAAATTTGATGATTGATATGATATTTCTTTAATAATTTTTCTATTATCGCATTTTTGAAATGACCTCCCCTATCAGTTATCATAACTCTTGACATTCCAAATCTACAAAATATATTAATTTTTAATAACTTTGCAACAAATTGAGCATCACATCAAGGTAGCAACAACTTCTATCTATTTAGACACATAGTCTACTACTAATAGTATATATAAATTTTTGAAATATGGTTTAAATGGTCCCATGAAATCTAATCCCTAAATGTCAAATATTTCAAATTACCTAAAATAATTGAGGGGCATTGATCCATGATATTTATGATTACATTTTATATATGAATTTATATTTATTTTAATGATATCTCTTTCTTTACAATGACGTCAAAAGCTTGATGCCAAGGTAAATAAGAGTTTTAATTGATATTATAAAATGGGATTCTACGCAAGTATATGTATCTTTATCAAGTACAGGACTTTCTGATTAAGCCTCGAGATATCAAACTTACAAGGAAGGATGTTGAAAATTTTAAAAAGAAGAAAATAGAAAAATAACTTATTACTATTTAAGAAAGATCTTACCCAAACTAAAGATAATATTTTAAGAAAGAATGTTTGATACTTTTTGGTAATTTTTATAATTTGAAATAAAAGTAAACAACTAATTTAACAAAATTTTATTAAGATTAGAGCAAATGCAAATAAAATATAATTTTCCTTATTATGAGTTATTAAAAAGACATGGAATTCTATTGTGGAAGTATCTAAATTGGGTTGTGTCAAATAGGAGCAATTATATTCTTTACCCTTACTAGAGATGCTATAAGGAATAAAGGTTAATCTAGTGCTTTAGTAATCTTGAAGACGGGTAAGGAGAAAAGTTACTATCTCTCACTGTAGATTTTCCTCTTCTCCCTCCACATGGGGGCTAACATCACGTATCAAGACATAAAACAATAAATCAAATTGGGGGTTTTAGCCTGTCACTCTAAGTCCTCCAATTCTACGGGCATCAAAGTATATCTCCCTATTTTTTTTGCATTCAATCATATGGACAACATTCTTAACCATATAATCTCATGTGATTCTTACCCAGACAAGATTTTTAACAACTTTGGGCAGTTATTTTGATGGTGTTAAGCAGTTATTAGAGCTTCTCGAAGACTAGAAGTTACTCCTAATATATAGGACATGTGATACAATGCATATGGATGCAAGGAAATGGTTTTAATCTCAAAGAGATGCTACCCAAAGTGAAGAGGTGTGAAGACCTGGTCGCGGAGTCCGACGCCTAGGCACTAGATCCCAGCGCTTAGGCGCGACAGTTACCTTCTAGAAGATACATTGTATTTGGACGAATTTTGAAGAGATGCCTTAAGTAACCCCTGATCAAATTCAGAGCTCTATAAATAAGAGCCCATTCTACAAAGAAAATCGTCCCTTTCATCCCCTCTAGCATCCTTTAGTCCCCAATCACTATATAGCCATCTAATCATTTTAGGGAGCCACCTTCTTTATTATTTAGTGAGTTTATTTTTAGTTTATCTTGAGTGTTAAGTGCGAGATTATTAGTGTTGTTGCTGTTGAAGTCTTTCATCATTGCATTGAAGTCAGTAAGAGTCAGCGAATCACTTGAAGGAACATTCCAGATAAGTATTTGTAACTTGGTGCAAAGTTTTATAAATATGTTTTGTTGTGTGAATCAATGTTTTTTGAGTAGTTAGACTTCTTTCTCCTTTGAACTATGAAAAGATAATAAGATAATTAAACTTTGTTGGAGAATTTAACGTAAAATATTTATAAAAATAGTGATGATATTAATACCTGATCTTAGTTTACTTTTTAAACTGGCCATTTAAATTGTTAAAACCTGTTAAAGAATTTTGAGACCTATCCGGAGATGAGTTCTTAACTAGTAGATATCACATGAATCCTTGGGTAGTCAAAGGGTTTATGAGGGGTATTCAAGGTGAAGTGCAAATAAATAGAAATATATGATTTATTGGGCACAAAATTAATTAGTTTTTAGAGTGACAGTCTAAATTCTAGTAATTTTATTTATAGAAAGGGAACGGGTCACTGGTAGGGCCGACCATAGCCACCCTTGGACATCTAGTAGTGTGAGCCTAGATTAACCCATTCTACTAAGAAAACATCATGAGCTGATCTATAGATTAGTCAATGATCTTTATGCCTGGACCAAAGGGTAAAGAATAGGAATACTTCTGGTTGGCACAATACCATAATCTAAATTCTTCACAAATGATAATTATTCTAAAAATTTTGGATTACTTGAAAAAGGAGAAAGTTGTTTCATTTATACCTGCATTAATATTTACTTTAGTGTTGCTTACTTACAATTATTATAAATTTCATTAAATCTAAAATCTAAACTTTAAAAAGAAATAAAAATAATAATTACTTTTAATTTGAAAAATCTAAAAATATTACTTAATATTCTAAAAATCTTCCCTGTGGGATCGATAACCAGGACTCCACTAGAGCCCTATATTACTTGATACGATACGTATACTTGCGTTTGAAATTGTGACTTTTACAAATTATAAAAATCTAAATATAAATTCATAAACTCTTTCATAAGTAAAATCACATGAAGTGTTTGGCACAACTGTCAGTGATTAAATCTTCTACCAGTGGTATCAAATTCTTGCATTTGAAAGTATATAAAGCCCCTTTAGGCTAAGTCACACATCATTTATACCAAGAGATGTCTCAAACACCCTATCAAAATGGTGCCAAAAATAAAATAAATACTCTTTAGTAACTATCGCGCGTAAGCCTGAGGTCTTGGTGCTTAGCCACGGAGCTTATGGCGTGTAAGCTCCAGGTCTGGACGCATAGACTCGAGGCTCTGGCACGTAAGCACAGGTCTGGGCGCTTAGCCGCCACATATCAATTTTGCAATTTTCTTCATTTTTGCTCCAAATTTGATCATTTTTCACTTCTTTCGTTACATTTATCTATTAACCATACCTGTAAGAAATTACACAAAATACCTTCAATTAAAATGCAATATCATCAAAAATAGGTATAAAAATGTGTATAAAAATACTATATATTTTTGGTGTATCAAAATCTCACAAACTTAAAATATTACTTTTCCTCAAGCCACGCTTTAATCATATAAATTCATACAATCAAATTATGTGAATGCGTTTCTTTAGGATTTTCTAAAATTTTGTTCTAGAAATGTAGTGGTCCAATTTAGAAAATTTTTTAGTAAATTAGACCAATTTAAAGTTTAGAAATCTCTTAGATAATGGTGAATGAAAATATGAGTTCATATCTTATTCAAAAATACTCATAGACTTCTCAAAATATAGGGTTTCAGCATTTTATTTTTTTTACTTAAAAATTTTTTCTAATAATAATTATTCTAATTATATTATATTCATAAGCTTCAGATTTTCTTAAGTCTTATACTCTAAAAAGATCGAGTGTGGAACCAATTTTGATTAGGCTCATAAATCCTCAAGCTTCTCCTTTCTTTTTCTCATATCACTCTTTTCTTTTTTTTCTTTTTTTCCTTTATATATATATATATATATATATATATATATATATATATATATATATATATATGTATATATATGTATATAGCCAAGTATTACTATATCCGGATAGACCTTTAATTACTTCGAATTTCACCCTTCATTTCCTAAAGCATAAGATAGATATATATCTTTTACTTAGAAACATAATAAAAGTTTTGAAAATTATTTTTAGTAAAACAAACTTAAGTATTAAAAATAAAAGTCTAATCCTTCTATTTTTTCAAAAATAAAATTTTTCTTATAAAAGATTGGTTCAAAATATTTATCATTTATTCACTAAGATAGTTTTAACTTTAATTTTTTCATCTTTACTATAAAGTTTAACTAAATTCTCTTACTCATTTCGATATTCAAAATTTTACTTTCCTAATATAACATCATACACATAGTTATTTTTCAATCAAAATCAAATTTTTTTAGAACATTTGAGAATAAATAAAATTTATGTTTTTGAAAAATAGTTTTTTATTCCCCTCAAACTATAAAATTTTTGTTATGATATAACATTTAAGCACAGTAAAAATATACATGGGTAGGAATAGAAAATTATTGCTATCATGCCTGCAGGAATTTTTATATTCTAAATATGCAAGTATAAAAATTAAAATTAGGAGTAAAAACAATTAGATCAAATTTTATTTTTTCATTTTATATGATAGAAATTCAAAAGACTTCTAATGTAGTGGAGGTAACAAAAACAAATTCACAAATACTTAAACAGAAATCTAGAACAACAATATATATGGTATTAAATTGAGAAAGTTAAAGAATGAAATTAAATAAAGGATTTTAATAGTGTTCTAAGCCTTCATATTAGTTTATGGAATAAGTTCTACATTAACAAACCAAATACATGTCGGCATATTTTTAGGTTGTGTGTCGTATTTTGAAAAGGGGTCGCCTACAGAAGTTGTCGGCGAATTTTTAATTTAATTTAAATATAGATATAATTTAGAAAGTAGTATTTGATTTTGAAAATAATTTTTAAATTTGAAGATTTTAAGATATGAAATCAAACCGATCTCACATCCCAAATAGTTTATATAAACGAGCACCGTGCCACAAACCGTGTATCTATCCCGAAGAATAGACACACTGCTTGGTGATGGGGCTCGATTAAATAAACTAAAAGATTTGTGACATCCGTTTGGTCTGCGAACCAATTTTATAAGCCGACAAATTCCCCTGCTTAATATAAATGAATTAAGCAGGGTTTATATTACCTGGGTTCTTTAAAATTCCCTATAAGGGCAAGCCCCTATAGTTAATTACATCTTAAGTGACGGGAATCACCTAAGAAAACTCTCGATAATAATCAATAATTCTGCTCTCAAGAATTTCAAAGTTTAAGTTTTCAAAGGATTGAATTTTTGAATCTCAATAGGAAATGGATCAAGTTTGGAACATTTTATTTTGGGAATTCAAAGGAAGAAAAGTAGGAGAAATTATGGATTCGAAGTGAACTTCGATAATCTCCCGACTATCCTATTGTTTGGCTTGGATTTAGGAAAGTCCTAGTGTTCATTTAATGTTTTAATCTTGCCAATTTTAATTAATTAGGGCTTATATTTATATGATAGAATCATACAAATAGCTCGGAAGATATGAGGGTTTACGTCGTATCGGACGACTACCTCGGAATCCTAAGACCGGTTAGGGCTTAATTTGCAATGCAAATGCCTAACGAAGAGTTGAGGATTTATGTTGCACCGTGCAAACTACCTCGAAGTCCTATGGCTTTGTTGTTTAATTCTAGGAAAGTTTTGTCGAAGTGGGTTCAAGTTTTCGTCGACGACGATGGCCGTGCCGCCCACCATGCTCCGAGCTCCTTGTTGTTGCAGAGGTTTAGTTTTAGAAATCATAAATCGAGAGATGAGAAAAGTGTTTGGTTTAGAGGAGTCTTAATTTCCAAGTGTTTTTAATATTTTAATTAAAACGGATCTTAAAGTTGATTAAACGGAACCGATTAAGATCCCACGGTTCCGTCATCCCAAGCACCGTTATTTTCATCGAACTCACTTAGTCCGGATGAATTTGCTAAACTCAACTAAATGAGTTCCGCACTTTCATTTGGACCGTGGGAAATCCCGTTAGCAACACGTGGGTTACATCATCCGAGGTATTCCCGATCATTCAATGAGACGTTTTAATTTAGTTGTAGTTGTAGTTTTGTGTTCCGTTTGTGATTAAATTTTGAGTTGTCTTATATTTTGAAATGTCATGGAGGTGAATTTTATCTTGTAGTGTCTTTTAATTTAGTTATGGGTTTCAGTTTTGGTTTCCGTCCTAAAGGTGTAAGTTTTCATGCAACTCGTTGTTTATCATGCAAGAGAAGTAAGTGCGATGCGATTAAATAAATTGCCGTAAAGTAAATCGCAATAAAATAAAAGCGTACTCGGAGGGTCTTCCCGTCATCCCAAGCTGCACTTAAAACACAGTTAAGCATATTTAAGCATTTAAAATGAGTTCCTAGGTAAAGCTAAGGGAAAGGTTATGGTTTTCTACCAAGTTCCTAATCCTATAGCTAGTCATCTCCTATGACGTCTAGGTCTCTTGTGTTTTGGTTTGAAGACGATTTTCTTCATCAAAGAACAATTAAGTTCAATTGTTCTTATAAATATCCTATCATATTGAGGAAGTGCTTAAGAAGAATCCTAAACATCTTTTCAATATTTCTAGGATTGTTTTAAGTCCAAGAGAATTTAATTATGTAAATGAATCGATCGTCCGAGGTTTTCAAGTTTTGTTAACTTGCCCAGTGAACTAGGACATTTGAATATCCTATAAGTGAAGTAACATTTCATTTAATATTCTGTTTAGGAGTTATGATAACTAAAGCTCCTAAAGGCAAAATGATATTTAATGATTTGTGATTCAAATTTGAGTTCAAATTAATGATTTAAGTTTGGAATAGTGTTCAAGTTATCTTAGATTTATTTTTGAATTCTTCATGTCTTTATATTTAATTTAATTTAATTTAATTTAACTTAATTTAATTTTTTTTTTTAATTTAATTTTTAATTTGATTTAATTTAATTCAATTTACTTTGGTTTGATGTTACATTAAATTAATTTGATTTGATTTAATTTTTAATTTTAAGTTGATTTAATTTAATTTAATTTAATTTAAGTTATTTAATTTAATTTAATTTTATTTAATTCTTAATTTAATTTAATTTTTTAATTTAATTTTTAATTTGATTTAATTTTTAATTTAATTTTTAATTTAATTTAATTTAATTTTATTCATTTTAATTTTAATTAAAGAGTTCAATTATTAATTTTAGTTTAATGATTAAGTCTTTCAATGTTTTAAATTTGAATTATCATTTTAATTAAGAATTAAACATTAATGAAATGATCAATTTAGGGATTTTTAAATTAAAGAATAAATCTCTTCCTAATAATATCCCTATTTTAATAATTCCAATTTTATTATTCTTCCAAATTTAATCAATTATTTAATTAAAGTTTAATCATTTTAAATTGCTTAATGGGTTTCTACCCTTTAGTTATTAAATTTCAATCATCCAAATCAGATTAGGATCAAATATTTTACTTGTTAATTTTATTAAGCCTAAAGTTTTAATTAAGGGTTAAAATTTTAATTACCATTTTGCCCTTCAAGCTTAATAATTTCATAACTCACTAAATTGAACTCAAATGAACTTGAAATTTTTATGTGACTTCACTCATATGTCAATAAAGACATTAGAGGAGAAAATGTGATTTTTCTGTATTTAATTTATTTATATAATTATTTTTGGTGGAAAATAAGGATTTCCAAGGAAAATTTAATAACATGACCAAGGAAAAGTTTCTGTCCTTAAGAAAATTATGGGATATTCCTAATGACTAGAGGACCACTTGGACCAAATTTTGTGATTTTTTGAATTATATTTTATTTATTAGAATTATTTTAAGTTCTGGAGTATTAATTAATTTAAAAATAAAATAAATGTTGAAAAATGAATTTTATGTTTTTCAAAAATCTCTCTAATATCAAGGAAACCAGAGAAGCAAATTTTGCAATTTTCTGATTTTTCTATGATTTATTATAATTATTTTAGTGAAAATGCTAGAAAATACATTTTTTTAATTTTAAAATTACCCTAGAACTTTAAAAATTAATATCTCACCAAATAAGCCTAAGAAAAATATGGGGTTTGTTCCTAAGTGATTAAAATTCAAAATGTGACATTTTGGTGAATTTTATTATTTTTGTGATTTTTATTATTTTTTAATTATTAAAAATATTAAAATAATATTAAAAATCAACTTTTTTAGAAAATTGAAATTTTAATTTTCTTAAATTCCCCTGATATCAGAGAGGCTCCAAAACCAATTTGGTGAATTTTTGAAAAGTATTTTGAAAGTTATGAATTTTTAAAGTTTAAAATAACTAAATTGGCTTAATCAACCCAATTAATAGGGCTAACCAAGTCCAATTGACTTCAAACTTTTATGGTGGGTTCCTCTGATCCTAAAGGTCAGTGGAGAATTGATTTCAAGTCAATTTGATCTATGGTTAACTCTAATTAATTAGAGACCTATTTTGAGTGTTTAAGCCAATTAGGGTTGTCTAAAATGAACCAATTCAAAACCTATTTTTCCTAGGGTTCTCTGGTCATAAGGAACATCACCAAATTTTCCTAGAATTTATTTCACAACATGCTATTTATTGGAATTAAAATACTCAAAACAGTGACATGAATTTGAAAAATCAATAACTCTTCATAGGGATGGCCTCTGACTTTGGAAAATTCAGAGAATGTTCCCAAATTCAGAGGCTTCAAAAGCCCTATGGTCTCATGCCATGGTGAATTGTATACATGCATGGAGAATTAAATGTATGCAGAGAGTAAATAAATTATAAAAAATAAGAGACTTGATGAAATTAAATGATTTCTTTTCCACATTGTTCTCCTCTATTCACTGAGCAAGAGGGTATTTTTATTTTATTTTTATGATTTTCCTACACAAAGTTATGAATTTTCCAAGTTTAGGGAATTAAATAAATAGAAAATACCCCTAATTTTCTACTTATCCACGCGGCGCCGCGTCATCCTTAACATCTCCGAAGTGCCGCGTGGCGCGCTCCCATTCGACGCCGCCATCCGCGTCAGCGCTCCCGGGACCCGCTGTATCGCTCCGTCTTCTGATCCGACGCAATCCTGGCCGTCCGTCCGCGCGTGTATTAAATGGACGGCATCCGTTCATCGTCCCCAAGTGTCCTCACCCGAGAGCCGTCCACACTAAATCCCTAATATCTCACTCGATACTCAATGGATTTTCGTGTTCTTATGCTCTATGGATTCGTCTTGAGAAGACGAACACATCTATACTGTTATCATACATTGAAATTAAAGCATTTGAAATGGAGAATCTCCAGAAGCTCGGGATGAAGAATTAGCTCATACCTTAGCTGCGAGAGGTGAAGCCTCGATCGAGAGATGCTCGGCACGTTCGTTGGAGCTGCAGGAGGCTAGGGATGAAGCCCAGGGATGTGGTGAATTGCCTAGGTGTGATTTCCACCAAGGCCGATCACAACCTTTGGAGTCCGGAACAACCGGGTGGCTCGGAGATGGGGCTTTTGCTGGTGGACACCTTCTCTTGGTCTGGTGAAGGTGTAGGACCAATCAATTTGAGGATTGATCCACTGTGGAGAAGTGTCCTGGTTTTGGGCTTGGATTTCAACTCGAAATTGAGCTCGCAGAGAAGAAATGGCAGGGGGATTTCAGTGGGGATCAAGTGCTCGTGTATGGGGAGTAGTCGGAACAATTTTGGCGAGTTTCCTTAAGGTTTGTTTCAGCACCTCTTCATGGCCGAGAGGTGGGGAGTTTAAATAGGCGAGGTCGGAGGGCCTCCCGGGGAGTTGAGGGTCGGGATCGACTCGCTCATGGCAAGTGAAGAACAGCTGCAATGGCCATTTGGAGTGAGCAGCTCAGCAAGGTGGAATTCCAAAATTTGGCTCCTCCCAAGGTTTCGGGCATGGTGTTTTCCAGCGACTGGGTGGCCGGCCGGCCAGGGTCAAGTCACCCTCAAGCTCAGGTGGGTCAGGGCTGGGGTTTGGTGCATTCAATTGAGGTTTGACATGTGTAAAGGAGTTTGATTTAAATGGAATGGGAGGAGGCTCACTTTGGCTTGGTTTGGGTCAACCCACCATTTTGGGCTTGGTGCACCCTTCCAAGCTCGATTTTGAGCTGAGGAATCATTTAGGTCGGCTTAGAAGGAGTGGTGAAGTCTCCATCCATGATGAGGTGGCTAAACATGGTTTAGTGTGTGACATGATTAAGGTAAAAAGGGTTAAAGGAGGTTTAAGAAAGAACCCCCTCTTCTTGCCATAAATGGACTAATGACAAGTCAAAGCCCTCATGGCTTCATGTGGCTTGAGAATGGCTTGTTCATGGCTCCATTTGGCTTGGGAAAAGGTTGATTTGTTTCATGAAAAGGGTTTTAGAAATTTTTTGACATTTAGGGGGTAATTTGACATGTGGCTTGATTTGGAATGGTTTAATTGATGATTTTGAAACTTAGGGGTGATTTTGATCAAATGGATGATGAGGGGAAGTGTCATGTGGGCTTTAGGATGATTTGGGCTTTTGAATTTTGAAGGAAATGGGCTTTTAAGAAGGTTTAAGGGAAGTGGGCTTTTAAGTTTAAGGATGTGTTCATGGATGGGAATTTTTGTAAAAGTTTGGGTCAAATAGTTGTTGGTTTTGGTTTAGGGATGTTTCATGAATAATTTGAAATAGATTTAAGGTGGTTTGGGTTTGAATTGGGTTGAATTTGGGTTTATTTGGTAAATGGGCCAATGTAGGTCAAATTGGGCTAACTTGGGCCAATGTTGGGCTAGAGTTGAAATTGATGTAAAATTAATGTTGATAAATGTTTATGGGAGAGTTTTAAAGAGGTTTTGGCTTTGTTTAGGTTTTGATTTTGGGATTTGGGCTCATTTGGGCTAGGTTTAGGTTTAGGTCAAAATTGGGCTTTTTGATTTTGGGTTGAATTTGAGTGGGGTTTGGGTCTAAATTTTGGGCAAATCATGTTAGTGTTTTGTTTATGGGGATGTTAAGGAAGGTTTAGAAAAGATTTGGGGTTAATTGGAGTTGAATTGGGTGAGTTTGGGCTAAGTTTGGGTCATGGGTCCAAATTGGGCTTTAAGGCCAAAAGTGAAATTGGATCCAAATTTCAATCAAATTGAGCTTGGATTTGGTCTAGATTGGTGTTGGGGATGTTGCATTGAAGTTTAGAATTGAATTTGACCAGAATTTAGGTCAATTGGGTAGGTTAGGTTTGACATTGGGTTTACTTTGGGTTAAAATGGGTCAAATTGGGGATTTTGATAAAAGTGGGGTAAATTGACAAAATTGGCCCATGGTGTAGTTGAACAAAATGAAATTGGGAATATTTGGGATTTTCTGGAATTTTCTGGGAATTTTCTGAATTTTTGGATTTTTTGGCTAGGAGGGGTATTTTGGGTATTTGAAGGGTATTGGGAGGTATTTTTGGAATTTTTGGTATTTTTGGGTATGGATGATCAATTTGAGTGATGTGGAAATGTTTGGGAATGATTTTGGAGAATTTTGGGTGATTTGGAAATTTTTGAGAAATTTGGGCTATTCAGGGCTTCGGGTAGGTTAGCGGGTGTAGGGTCCCGGGGTCAAAAATTGAAAATTTGGAAAATTGAAGATTGGGTGGATGTAAGTGGAATGAAATCATTTTTGTTGAGCCATGAAGCCATATCAAGCCCACATGAGCCATGAAGGGACTCATTTGAGGCATTCACTATGTTGTTCCTAACCCTCTTAGCCAAGGGCTTAGGGGTTAAGGACCATCCATGTGAATCACCTACATGAGTCAGGAGGTCAAGTTGGGTATGGGTGTGTTTTTGGGAAGTGTGTGAAAGTGTAGTGTGTGGGTGTAGTGTGTGTGCAAGTCAACCCTTCACTGGACCGAGCCACCTGAGGCGGTCCTAAAGCCAAAAAGTCCTATAGGAACTCATCCTTTAAACTTCCACATTTGATTTCAACCCTCTAGGTGATTAGGGGTTTATAGTCAAGTTTGTGGAGTTTGCAGGGAGTTTAGAAGTGATTTGAATTTCTAAAAGGTGGGTCCCAATTCTAGTCCTCTAAGATAGTCAAAGGAAAAGCCTAAGGCTAGATCCTAAGTACTAAAGAGAAGAAGAGAAGACCTCATCAAAAATGAGGTCAACAATACACTATAAATTTTTCTCTTATCAAATTTACTACATCACAAACTCTAAACAATCACATCACATAACACAAACAAACAACATCCACAAATAACATAAAACAAGCTAAAGTACTTTACTAACTATTACATTAATCAAGATTACAACAATAAAGTTCACATAACAATCATTAATAAAAAAGTTCACAACTTCTACTGAATAAAAAAACTCCAAACATATGACATAACATAACAGATTACCACACATATAAACTACAAATCCTAATCCTCATCTCCTTCTTCATAATCATTTCCTTCATTCCAAACACGTGTAGGCTCATATGGGGTGTAATGTGGATGTGGAGGTAGCACAACACTGTAATCTCATCTGATCAATCTATCCATATAACTGTGATAATTTTCCTCATACTCACTATGTATCTGCAGATAATCCCCAATATGATCTACCTTTCCTTCTTTATCATGAACTCAATCCGCAGTATAATTGATATTATCTTTCATTCTATTTAAAAGCTCAGTTTACGAATCAAAAAAATGACCTAATGATGCCTATAAAGTCAAAGCATGAGATGTAGAAGCAGTAGAAGTTGATGCACATGAACCTCTAGAGATTTGTCCTCTCCGGCCAAAAAGGAAATGCTCAACACATGTCTTCATATTCACTCTAGTAATAGGCTTAAGAGGTTGAAGGACCTCTTCCCAATTTTCAGATCTTACACCAGCCCGATCACATAATGAATTTAAAGGGAAGAAAATCCCATACCTGCAGTAGTAGAAGATCTGGCAATACTCCAAATGCAGTCATAAATAATCTTACAAATATAAATTGCTTCCCGTTGCTGGATAAAATAATTCAAAGTAGCTTATTCTCTTGTGACTTCACTTAGATGATTAGTAGGAATAAACTCCGATGATATAAAATAATGCCAGACCTTAGAGGTGGCATTCAACTTTGAAGCAATGAAGTTAACTCTCCTCTCATTAGTTATTTTCCACAATCCTCTTCCATCAGTCAAAGTAGAAATGATTGCATCCAATTCTTCCTCCGTAGGATTATAATTTGAATTGAAACAAAATGTATTCAGTGATAATAGATAAAACTCATTTATTACCTCAAGAGTAAATTCTAAACTATCCTTGAACCATCACAAAGTTTTCTTTTGACTCTGAGATTTGTACAGAACTCCCGTACAACAGAAATAACTGCTATAGCTGAGAAGCAGCAAAATCTATCCCAAAGGCGTCTATATGACTCAGTTAGGATTATTAAAACCTCGCTCCTGAATCAGTTTACGTGATTGTAGAGCTTGCACGTATCGATCTTGAGCTTTTGAACTTTTAAACATGTTTAAATCGTAAGTGGATCTCGCTTTGCTTCTCTTTGGAGCCATTTCTAAAATTTGCATAAATAATACCATAAAGTCCAAATTAACTTAAAATCATTAAACTCAACTTCTAATGGCTTAAACTACTAAATTAAAGTAATTTCCAAAGCTTATTCTAAAATTTTCACTATGAATAGTATATTTTAGATTTCTCCACAATGCTCCTCAAATACATGGTGAAAATCAACAATTTTTATATAGGAGTAGTGCTCTTACCTCAAGAAGATCAAATATAGAAAATTTGCTTTGAATCATCTAAAAATTAATAATTTTTGAGATGCCCTAACTCTCTAAGTTTCAAACACCGAAGGAAGAAGACGATTGGGGTGAAAAAATTGTGATTTTTTAGGCTTTTAAAACCTGTAAATCGATTTTCAAGACACGGCGCCTAAGCGCAAAAGTGTGGCGCTTAGCTGCGAAGCTCTAGTGCGTTAGCATGGGGTCTTAGCACTTAGCCGTGAATTCGCCAATTCTGATTTTTTTTTAAATGCTCTTTTAAGCTCATTTGATCGACTCTAAATGATCTTAATAAGTATATTATCTCCTTGAAATCTTCTTATCAGCATCACACATTAATACTAAAAATTGATTCAATACAAGTTTCACACAAACATAAAACATCTTTACTATAGCACAAACAATTAAGTACAAACTATAAGTCTTTAATCCACATTTCTCGGACAAGATCTCCTTGTTACTCACACATAAACACTTAATCTGTAATATAAAAATAAAACACAAAGCAAATATTTATAACACAAACAACTAAACCATAAACAATACATAGAACTCTTAAACACTAACATAAAACACTGAACACGACTAACTAATAATACAACTTAAGTACTTAATTCCGTTCTCCATTAGGTGGAATATATCCAGAACCTTCATTAGTCCCTTTTGGACCATTTGGTATATAAATTTGATAGAACAGGCGATGGTTGAAAACTCTTACTGGATCTTCTTCTATCCACTTGTTCTTCAAAAACATCGCTTTATCCATCTCTTTAATATGACTAGCATGACTAAATTAAATGTTTAGCTGCCATCCATATGCGCTAAATGTGTATTAGTTTCATTTACTTTTACATCTGTTGATGCTACATCAGCCTCGATTTTTACAATCTTCTCTACTATTCCTTGAATACTATCGACTAGAAATGCATTGTATAAATCTTGCACACTTTTACAAACGAATTTCTTCTTGTTTGCATCCTCCTTATTATTAATTTCACTCTCCCAAGAAGACATATTTGTGACTTAAACTCTTCTTTAGAGATTTTTTGATGAAAATTTGGAATGGAATGAGTATCCTTTAATCTGTTCCCTATTTATAGACTTCGTATGCTCTAAAACCGTCCTCCCACATTCAAGAACCATGAAAACTCATCCCATACAATTTCTCCATGATTAGACATCTAGAAAGCCATTTTTCACATTTTTCATAACTCCGACACCTAAGCGCCAACTGCTGGAGCTTAGCCGTCAGTGCCCATTTTAGCACGGGTCTGCTAAACATCCAAATCATTCTTTTAACTCAGCCAATTTATCAATTAAGGTCTCATTAATCTCCACTAACATAATATAATCAAAATACTACCATATAATTCATACTTCAAACAAAACAAAACACACAAAGAAACTCAAAAAAAGCACATCGATAAGTGTGGGTTGCATCCCACAAAGTGCTTGGTTTTACGTCATCAGCCCAACATACCCAGTACTTATTCTGGGTAACCCAACATCAAATTCTCATCAAGTTTAAGTTGACCTACTGAGAAAAAAGTTTTCAATTGATGAACATTCACTTTAAATATTTTCTTAGTTTTAGGGTCCTTAATATCCACAGCTCCATAAGGATAAAATTTTATTACAATAAATGGGCCCATCCACCTGGACTTAAGTTTTCTAGCAAATAATCTTAATCTGGCATTATATAGCAAAACTTGTTGTCCTAGCTCAATATTTTTATTCAGAATCCTACGATAATGCCACATCTTCATCTTTTCTTTATATATTTTAGCACTTTCATATGACTCATTTCTTATCTCTTTAAGCTCATTCAATCGCAATACTCTTTTCTCACCAACATCCTTCAAATTATAATTGAACTCTTTAATAGCACAATAAGCTTTATGCACAAGTTCAACTGGTAAATGACAAGCTTTCCAAAAAATTAGCCTATATTGGGACATTCCTATTTGAGGCCTTTATGCAGTCCTATAAGCCCACAAAGCAAAATGCAGTTTGATTGATTAATCCTTTTTGTTTGGATTAACAAATTTTTCCAAAATTCTTTTAATTTCATGATTGCATAACTCAACCAAACCACTTGTCTGAGGATGATAAGCAATAGCAATTTTATGGTTAATATAAAACTTTTTTACTAATTTCTCCATAATTGCATTTCTAAAATGACTTCCCCCATCAGTTATCATTAATTTTGGCATTCCAAATCTATAAAATATGTTCTTCCTTAAAACTTTGCAACACTTCAAGCATCACATCGAGATAAAGCAACAATGTCAATCAATTTATCTCATAGTCTATTGCTAACAATATGTATAAATTTTTGAAAGATGGTATAGATGGTTTCATGAAATCTAATCCCCAAATGTCAATTTAAATTGAGGGGCATTTCTTTTCTTCTAAAAATATTTCCTAGAGGCTGACATTAATCATAATTTTTAATACAAGCATTAACATCTTTAAAAATTCTAAGCCAATAAAATCCATATTATAAGATTTTATATGTAGTTTTATCAACACCAAAATGTCCCCAAAAATTAGTATCATGAAATTTTTGAATAATTTCACAAGTTTCTTCTAATAGCACACATCTTCGAATAATTAGATACTTTCCTTATTTATGTAGAAATGGGTCGTGCAAAAAATATGTATTAACTCAGATAAAAATTTCTTCTTCTGTTGGTATGTCAAACCATAAGGTAATATGTCACTAACAATAAAGTTACAATGTCAGCAAACCATAGAACATGCCACTCATTAATAGTGAACAAATTTTCATCATGAAAATGTTCATTAATTTTATTGTAAAAATAGAGAGATTTTTCATTTTCAAGCCTGGAAAGATGATCAACAATTTGATTATCAGCACCCTTCCAATCTAGTATCTTAAAGTCAAATTCTTGTAAAAGAAGAATCCATCTTATCTGTATTGGTTTTGCATCCTTCTTTTTCATTAAATATTTTATAGCAGAATGGTCAGTATGTGGTGCGACTTTTTTATTTTTTAATTTTCATTTTGGCATTCGACTACTTTTCCAGGATTCTGAATGCTGCTCATACTCATTACCCCTATATCCATTTTAAACATGGTTCTTCCCAAATTATCAATCACTTGGCATATGCTGATGATGTTATCCTTTTCACTAATGGTACTAAGCTTGCTGTCAGAAAAACATTACAAATAACTGATCACCTAGCCATGGTAGCAGGACTGGAACTAAATCAAAGGAAGTGTCAGTTTTTAGTTGGCAAAGGGTTTAAATATCACCAGTGGGTGAATGATTTCACTGGCTTCCCTGCTGCAGATCTCCCTTTAAAATATTTAGGGGTGCAGTAAACTAAAGGAAGGAGAAAATAGTCCCATTATGATGAAGTGGTACAGAAGATCACAGCAGCCTTAAACTGTTGGACAACTACCTTTTTGTCTAATGGTGGTAGGTTAACTTTAATGAAGAGCATATTATCAACATTTCCTATCTATAATTTACAAATGGTTAGAATGAAAAAGAGTACTCGTAAAATGATTGAAACCATTTTTAATAAATTTCTATGGGAAGGCCAGGCTAAACAATATCATTGGGTAGTATGGAACAAAGTTTGTAAACCAATAAAGGCTGGGGGATTTGGCATAAGGAGCTTCCAACAGATGAGCCATCTTTTTTACTGTAAACAGTGGATGAAATTCAGAAGGCAAGATACGATGTGGGCTAAATTTTTAAAAGACAAGTATTGCTGGAAGTCACACCCAAATGCTGTTTTGCCAAGGCTGGGGGATTCCAAACACTGGAAAAATTTGTTGAAGGTTAGAGAAACAGCTAACCAGAACTTTAGCTGGGAGGTTGGCAAGGGGGATGTGAATTTCTATTATGATAACTGGATTGGTGATGATACTTTAAACTTCACTGCTGAGTTTAATCATCAACTCACTGTATCGGATTTCTGGGTGGATGATCAGTGGAATGCCAACATGCTTAGAGATGTTTTGGATGAGGACAGTGTATAGCAGATTATCCACATTCCAATTGATTCAAATAAACCTTACAGGATTCTACTGAAACAGTCTAATAAACACTCCTTCAACAGCATGATCCACAGTTCCTTACATATCTGGCCTGATACTAATTGGGGAGAAAAAATCTGGACTAGGCTTATATCTCCCTCAATGTTTTTCTTCTGCTGGAGATTGTTTCATAATTATCTTCCATTAGATGATATCTTGAAGCTAAAAGGTTTAAGAACTGCATCTAGATGTTGGTTATGTCATTCTCAGGAAGAGTCGGTTTCTCATCTTTTTCTCAAATGCACAGTCACCAAACAGATATGGAATATAGTGTTACTGCAATTCAAATTAAACCATCTCAATTACAACTGGCATAACTTGGGGGCTTGCTGGGAGGACTGGAAAGATGAGAAAGGGTTTCACATCTCTTTAGTTATCTATCTGGTTCGTATGGATGGCCGGGAATCAGAGCTAAATATGACAATAAAACTCGTACTATCAATCGATTGTGGCAAATTGTCTGTAGTTTTCTATGTAAACACTCACTGCTGGACTCCTCTCCTAAAAGAAAACCTATTTTGTTGAAATGGTCTCTACCTTCTCAACCATGGATAAAAATTAATATTGATGGTAGCTTCACTACTTCAGCTGCAGGAATTGGAGCTATTTGTAGAAATTCCTTGGGACAGTTATTGTGGTTCTTTCAAGTACCTATTATCTCTTCCTCAGCTCTTGAATCTGAACTTCAGTGCGCACAATGAGCACCGACATCGCTAAAGCATTGAACTATCATTTTGTATGGATTGAATCGATTCACAACAATTGATTAACATACCGCAAGGTCTCTCCTCCTCCTTGGAACTCTGGTATATCTTCTCGAACTATTCTCTCTACCTTCGGTTCCCTCACACTTAAATGGACCCATATCTTCGGAGAGGGTAATCAACTCCGCTAACCGGTTGGCCAAACATGCTACAGCCTACTAATACCATAGTTTTTTCTGTTACACCTTTTGAGCCTCTAAGGACTTTACTTTTTGGGGATTTGATCGATACTCCCTACATCAGATGTATGTAACTTTTGCTTGAATGAATTTTCCTTTTCTTATATATATATATATATATACTACTACTACTACCACACATTGCTCCAACAGGTACCACCACAAATCTAATATCCTCATTTCTCACCTAATCTATGTAGATGATGTTATGATCTTCTCCAATGCCTCCAAAAATGCTGTTAAGCAAATTATGAAATGTCTGCACTCCTTCCAACATTGTTCTAGAATGGAATTCAATCATACTAAAGCCACCTTCTCTTCCCCTGAAGTTTTCTCGCCGAGATGAAACATTCGATTACCGACTTCACTCGGGTTCTCTAGCACTCGCCTTGCCTCCGAAATACCTCGGGGTTCAACTCAATATGGGCGAACCAAGCAAAGACAATTTGATGATATCCTCAATAAGATAAGCTCTTATCCGGCTAATTGGACTCATAACTATCTATCTAATGGAGGCGAAATTACCATCCTCGGAGCATACTCACAACTTTACTCGCTATGTGCTTCAAACGACTACTATGAACAAAGGCACCCAAATTATCTTTGAAATAGCTTTTAATCAATTTCTTTGGGCTGGCCAAAGGAAGCAAATCCGATGGACCTCTTGGCTTAAAGTGGCTAAACCCATCTGGGCTGGTGGGATGGGATTTAAGAACCTTCAGCAAATTATCCAAGTTAATCTATGCAAACTGTGGATCAAATTTAGATCCCAAGATTCCCTTTGGGCTTAATTTATTACTGGCAAGTACTGCAGGCATTCACATCCATCCCGGATCACCGCGGACTCGGTGATTCCAAAACTTGGAAAGCCATGTTGAAAATCAGAAACCAAGCTGAAAATATGTACATTTGGAACCTGGGGCATGGGGAGCTATCCTTCTGGCTGGATCACTGGTGCCCCCCTGATTGGCTCACTCCTGGGTCTGCCATCCATGATCTTAACTTAAAAGTGGTCGATTCATTGGTGCAGGGATAACTGGTCTTTTCCTTCCCTCCTTACTGTATTGAGCAATGCTTCTGCTGAACAGGTGGTTACCATTAAATTTGATAGGCACAGGAAAGACTCTATTAATTGTCAGTCTGGTACTCACCTTAGCCTGTCCAAAGTTATCTACACCAAACTTTACCACTGGGAGACTGTTCAATGGGGATAAGTTCCCTGGAATAAATCTCTATCCCCCTCTATGAGTTTTTTCTCCTGGAGAACATTCCTTAAGCTGCTTCCCACAGATGATATTCTTGAACTCATGGGAATTAGAGGTCCTTCATGCTTGCGAGCTTTCGTTGGAGGGAGGAAGAATCTATTCCCCATCTATTTTTCGGATGCGGTTTTTCCCAACTTGTTTGGAGCAATCTTATCAATCATTTACATATAAACACCCAAAATTTGGAGTGGGATTGCCTCTATTCCTGTTGGCCTTGCTGGGCTGGTCTTAGTATTGGTGCTATTCCCTTTATATCTGCTTGGTTTATCTGGATGGAAAGGAACAAAGCTACCTTTGAAGAAACAACACCTAGTGAGCATACTGTTACCAAGAACTGTCTATCCTATATTCAAAAATTGATAAAGTACACCAAATTTCCTAACATTTGCTGTTTTGAGACTTCCCACTGTAGACCATCCTTCAGGATTGATCTGGTGACCTGACACCTCCCTACCCCCCTACCTTAAAGTAAACTAAGATGGAAGTTACTGAGCTGGAAATGCTAGTATTGGTGGACTGTTCAGGAACAGTGTGGGGAACTGCAGGTTATTTTTCCATGCTCCTGTGGAAGCTGCTGATTCTATGGAAGCTGAATTAATTGTTGTATACTGGGCTATGAAAATTGCTAAGAACCTTAAGTGGAACTACATTGAGATTGAAGGAGATTCTGAATTGGTTATTCAACAGATCAAGCTGAATGAGTTCCATGTGCCCCTCCCTTGGCATCATCTTCATTGGGTATGCAGGATACAAAACTTAAAGTGTCAGCTTCATACAAAGTTCTCTTTTATTCACAGGGAAGGTAATTATCCGACTGATTGGTTAGCCAAATTGGGCTCTACCTCTGATTCTGTGGTCATATCATCTGCCCCCCCCCCCCCCACACACACACACATCTTGCCACCCTTATTGGTGGAGACAATCTCCCTGCTCCTCATATAAGAATGTGCACTGAATTTTTCCTATTGTGGTGCCCAGGGTATCCTCCACTTCTTTCGCTTCTGCTGGACATGTTTGGTCCTTGGTTGGCCAGTTTTGTATCTCTGTCCCAAATTTTCTTATGGGTATACATATATATATATGGCTTCTGATATATATATATATATATATCTACAGTTTTTATTGTCTTTAGTTTGGAGGCTTGTGAGGTTTTGTTTTTGATTGGTTAGGTGGTGTAATCTCTTTGTGTTGGAGATCCCCCTTACCTAATTTTGTACCCCTCTTTTTGATCTTAACAAAGTTTGAAGCTTTTGCATATATATATATATATATATATATATATATATATATATATATATATATATATATATATATATGACAATGGTGGTCTGTCGATGTGAGACGAGTGTCTCGCTAGGATTCTGTTGGGTGTCAATGGCGGCCGTGACCCCGGCCGGAGTTGGTAGGTTCCCTGTCCTTTTGGTTTTCCTGTTTCTGCATCCTGTTTTGTGTTGGGCTTGGTGTCTCCTTTGTTTCCCTTTGTTCTTGGCCTTCCCTGGCTTTCTAGATTTTAAATTTCTGAGGTGTTACTGTTCCATTGATCTTGTGTTTGTGGCTTGGTGAATTTCTAGGGGCTCTGTTCTTCCCTCCTGGAACTTTGCTGTACCTTTGTGCTTTTGGTCTTGCCTGGGTGGTTTTTGCTTTTGGGCTGGCTATCCCTGTCTCCTTCTGGTCTGTTTTTGGGTTCTTTTGTTGCCTGGGGTGTGGTATTGGGGGTCGTTGTCGATGGCCAACCCTCTGCACGGACTTTTCCCTATCGACGACTCCACTAATACCGTGTGGGCTAAAGCCACCTATGCTGGAGTTGTGGGGAAAGGGCAAGTTCCTCATAAGTCCTTTGAGCATTTGGTTTTTCCCCAGGAGATGCATGATACTTTGCAGGCAAAGGTAACAGTCCTTACATCAGGCCTTTGGGTTCCAAGGATGGCCTGCCTGCAGTTTTGTTCTCCAAACAGGATATGAACTGCCTTAATGAGGCTGTTAAATTTTGTCTGATTGGTAAATTCCAAATGGGGCACCCCAAAATGGAATATGTGAGGAAATACTTTGATGAACTACATCTTGCTGGCAGCTGGAAGCTGGGCCTTTTAGATCGGAGACATCTGCTGATAAGACTTTCCAATGAGGAGGACTATGCTAGAATTTTTGGGAAACAATCTATACTGATTGCTGGCACTTATATGAAAGTTTTGAAATGGACACCAGATTTTGATCCTTCTACAGAGCCACCTATCATTCCAATGTGGTTCAAATTTCCAGATCTACCTATCCAACTTTATAATCAAAATGCCATGTTTAACATAAGCCAAGCATTGGGCACTCCACTAAAAATTGACACTCACACTTTTGATAAGGCAAGACCAGCTACAACAAGAGTATTGGTAGAAAGAGACATAACATTACCTGATATTCAGAAGATTTGGATTAGAACAGATGAAGATGTTCCAGAAGAGGGATTTTGGCAGGAAGTTGAAGTGGAGTTCAAACCACACTATTGTAAACACTGTAGAATGTTTGGCCATTTGTTGGATTAGTGTTACAGACTAAACCCTCCTTCCAGGAAGAAAGCTGGGCCTGGTAAGAGGGCAGATGCTCTACCTGCCATCTCTACTTCCCCTCCTGAAGTTCCTATGGAAGAAATTAATCTGGAGCAAACCCCCAGGATTGTCAACCCACTGGAAGGCCATGAGGTTGACAGACTAGAGGGGCATGGTATGGACAAAGATCTGACAGAAATCAGAGATGAACAAGAAGCTGAACCAACTGATGTTTCCAGACCTCTAGGTCTCTTAACATCAATTCCAGCTCTTGAGAAGACAGTGGAAATTGCTACAGACCAAATCAAGGAGGCAGCTGATGATTTGCAAAGTGCTTGACAGATACAGAAAAACAGTAAGAGAAGAAAAAGCAAAACTGAACTGCAGGGTTTACTTGGACTTCAGTCTCCAGGAGACTCCCTAGATAGCCCTCAAGCCCCTCACCCAAGAACTAGGGGGAAAGGAAAAAATATTTCTCAATGATCAACTTCATGTGTTGGAATATTAGGGGGGCTGCTCACCCTTCCTCTCTAAATAGAATAAAACAGTTTGTTAAATTACATAAACTATGGTGTTTTGTACTTCTGGAACCTATGGTTCATAAAAACAAAGGTAAAATTCTTAAGTCCTTTCCCAATTTTACCTTTTTTTCTAATCTCAGTAACAAGATCTGTGTATTTGCAAGGAAGGAATTACAATGGTCTGTCACTATAGACAACCCCCAATTTATACACCTTCAATTTGCCATTGGGGAATAGCTGGGTTTTGCTACCTTTCTTTATGCCAGTTGCTCTCCTGCCTAACAATAGTTGCTGTGGTCTGATTTGCTCTCCATTGCTAATAGCATGAGCTCTTTCTGGATTGTTGGGGGAGACTTTAATTGCCTCTCTTCCTCAACTGAGAAGAAAGGTGGTTCTCCCCCACTTACCTCTTCTATGAACAGATTTAACCTTTTCATTAATAATGCTAAGCTCTTTGACTTGGGCTTTACTGGCCCCCTTTCACATGGAGAAGAGGGAATACTTGGGAAAGATTGGATAGAGTCTTAGTAAATTCCTCTTGGCTTCAGATTTTCCCCTTTACTTTTGTCACTCATTTGTCTATGGTTTGCTCTGACCATAGACCTTTACTCATCTCCATACAAAATTCTGGTGGGAAGGCTGGCAGAAACTTCAGATTCCAAAATATGTGGACTCTTCACCCTGAATTTTTGTCTGAAGTTGGGGAAACCTTTGGTCTCTTCATAAAGTTACTGCTCAACATCTCAGCAGCTGGAACTGGACAACTTTTGGGAATCTCCAGGATAATATTCAAAAGGCAGAATTAGAGGTTGCACATACTGAAGCTGCTTTCTTACATGGGGATAAGGATGAAGCAGATCTATTCAGAGCAGCTGAACAGCTGCTCACATAGGTTAATTATCAGGCATAATTTTATAAACAGAAAGCTGCATCTGCCAAGTTTATTGATGGTGACAGAAATACCAAGTACTATCATGCTTATATCAACTTCAAAAGTAAATGTAATATGATCCTTACCATTACTAATGAAGCTGGAATCAAAATCCCTGATGCTGTTTCCATTGCTAGAGATGCTGAGAGACACTTTAACAAACTTTTTACACAGGTTCCCTCTAGCTCCACTTTTATTCAACATTTTCTATTTCAGGATAACTATAATTATGTGCAGGATCTGCATCTAACTGATATTCCTGAGGAAATTGAAATTAAGAATGCTCTTGATACCATTAAGGATTCTAAAGCTGCTGGCCCTGATGGCTTCACATCCTCCTTTTACAAAGCTAGCTGGTCTATTACTGGTCGGGATGTTGTTCAAGCTGTGCAAGCATTCTTTCAAGGCATGGACCCTCCTAAATATTTTTCTGCTTCCACCATTGTGCTCATTCCCAAAAATAAAATCAGAAAAAATTGGGGTGACTATAGACCTATCAGCTTAACTTCTGTGATGTCCAAGGTGCTAAGTAAAATCCTTGTTTCAAGAATTCAACCTCATCTGATTCATATTATAAGTGAGAGCCGGGCTGCCTTTGTTAAAGGAAGAAATATTTCAGATAACATCCTTTTGGCTCAGGAAATGCTTTTGGACTTAGATAAAAAGTGCAGAGGCCACAATATCATTTTTAAGCTTGATATAAAAAAAACATATGATACTATTAGTCGGAAGTTTATATTAAATGTTTTATCTCGCGGAGGATTTCAACCCAGCTTTGTTCATCTCATCGGCGAGTGGTTAAAGTGCAATGCTCATTCTGTGCTTGTGATTGGGAATAAACATGGCTTTTTCAGTGCTTCTAGAGGTATCAAACAAGGAGACCCTCTCTCCCCAACTATTTTCATTTTAGCATTTGACTAGCTGTCCAGATGTTTAGACCATGTTTTTGCTGCTTCTCCCCACCTTGCTTACCACCATAAGTCCAACATTAGGGTAAGCCACCTATCCTATGCTGATGATATTATAATATTCTCTAGGGCATCTAAAGCTTCTATCAGGGTGGTTTGGAAGACTTTAAACCATTTTAGGGATGTCTCTGGGCTGGAACTCAATCTTAATAATGCCTTTTCTACCCAAGTAAAAATGTGAGTCTTAATCTAAGAAGATGGATCTCTGATTACACTGGATTTCACTCAGCAACCCTCGCCATCAACTATCTTGGAGTTCATCTTATCAAAGGCAGATCTAAACAGACCCGGCTCGAGAGATCATCGAAAAGATAAAAAATCAAATTTCTAGCCGGTCCAACTCTTTCCTCTCAAATGGTGGGAGGATAACCTTGCTGAAAAGTATTCTTACTACTCTCCCTTCCTATGCTCTCCAGATGTTCTCGATGAAAAAGAGCACAAATATGCAGATTAGCAAGCTTTTTAACAGATTCCTTTGGGATGGACAGCACAAGCAATTTCACTGGTTTCCCTGGCAGCAGCTATGCAAACCCACTCAGGCTGGGGGCCTTGGCTTTAGGAGCTTTGATCAATTGAGCTTCACCAATATGTGTAAATTGTGGATCAGGTTCAGAGCAAAAGATAATCTATGGGCCAAATTTCTCCATGGTAAATACTGCAGATTGGAACACCCAACTACAGTTAAGACAAAGCTGGGTGACTCAAGGCTTTGGATTTCTATGCCGAAAGTAAAGGAAAAAGCCGAACATCCGTTCATCCGGGAGTTAGGGAGGGGCAAATCAATTTTTGGTCGGATCGATGGGTCCGAAATGGAACAAAACTTTCTCGCTATCCCAACACCCGACTCAGTCCCACACTTATGTGAAAGATTTCGGAATGATAATAGCCGGAACTCGCAGTGCTCCTGAACAATTTATTAACTCCTGAGCAGGTGCAGCAGGTCACTCTAACTAAGGTTATACCTGATAAAAAGGAAAAACTGCTTACAAAGAACAAAAGGTCCCAAAAGCTCTCTTCCTACATTTATCATAAATTTTACACCTGGGATCATTTTCAGTGGGGTGCTGAATTTTGGGGTAAATTTCTTACTCCTTCCATCTCTTTTTTCTGCTGGAGGCTGAGACATCTTGCCATACCTACTGATGATATTCTCAAACTCAAGGGCTTAAAAGGACCTCCCTGGTGCCATTTGTGCTCCCAAGATGAGGAATCTGTTAACCTTCTTTTCTTCAAATGTCCCTTTTCTCAAGAGGTTTGGAAACATCTCATTAGTAGGCTTACACTTAACACTCTCAATTTGAGTTGGGATATTTTGGGCACCTGCTGGGTGGATTGGCATAAGGAAAAACTTTTGGAGATACCTTGTTTGGTGGCTTGGTTCCTCTGGATGTGTAGGAATAAAGCTAAATTTGATGGAAGGACTTCCTCCCCTCTTCAGGTTGTTGTCCAGTGTCTCAATTACATTCTGAAGCTTATTAAGTTCCACCATTTCAGAGATATTTGTAGGGTGGGGCTGAAGGCTGCCAAGAAGATTGCTGTTGTTGGTTGGAACCCCCTCCCCGCGGGTCAAAGTTAATACCGATGGCGAATTGTATTAAATCCGATGCCGGCATTGGTGGGATCTATAGAGACTACCATGGACATCGCTTGCCGTATTTCCATTCACCCACATCCGTTGTTGATGCCTCGGAAGCCGAGATGATTGCCATCTTTTGGGCCATCAAGATTGCTAAGTTATGTAAAATTACCAGGCTACTGGTGGAATCTGACTCTAGTTGCTGCATCAAATATCTTATTAAGTCTGAACCTGCTCCTTGGAATATCAAGAGATGGATGAATAGTATGCTAAGTCATATGGACAACATGGTGGTTAAGTTTGCCTTCATTCCTAGGGAAGGTAATACTCCTGCTCATTGGTTAGCCACACAAGGCTGCAGTAATGAAGTTATAAAGGTTGTTGACATCATTTCCTCCCCTCTCAAGCTTTTGATTCATGGAGATAATTTAGGACTTCCTTCTGTTAGATGCTAGTTTTCCTTCCCTTCTTGGTCCACACAGAATCAGATATGCTTTTTGTTGGTATACTTGTAACAAGGGTGTCTTTCATTTTTGTTTAGTTAGTTAAGTCTGTGGTAGCTTTTATTTTGGATGAGGGGATCCACTAGTCTTAGGGATCCTTCATCACATCTTTTATTAGTCTCTGTACTCATATTTAGTCTTAACATGTAGGGAGCCCTTGGTTGCTCCTTTTTAATATATATATATATATATATATATATATATATATATTGATTTAGTTTTCTATTGAGTCACACAAATAAATGCAAGTATACGTATCGCTCAAGTAATACAGGGCTCTAGTGGAGTCTTGGATATCGATCCCAAAGGGAGGCAATTAATTTTATGGTGTAGCACAGAAATCACTTCTCGAATCAAAGAACAATTGCAGTAATTATAATTCTTAAAACAGAAACAAATAGTTGTAGTTCCTAATTCTACCAAAGTACGTTCTAACCTTCTGGCAAGTTAAACTAACACAAGACTAAATTTATAACAAAGTTCAGTTGTAATAAAGAATCTTCCTCTCTCTAATTATAATATGATGATTTTTGTGACATAGATCAGTGATGCAAATGTATCGTGCCAAATAGGAGCATTCTTATTCTTTACCCTTTTTCAAGCGCATAAAGAACATTGGTTAATCCTAAGTTCAGTTACCAAATCCGTGGTTAAGCTGGGACGAAACTGGCTCTCACTCCAGAGCTCCCACTTCCCTTCCCCTGAAGGCTAACTCTCACTTTATTTTCCAAACCCTAGGACCAAATTGAGGATTTCAGTCTGTCACTCAGAAATCTCCAATTCTACGCCCATCAAAGCATATTTCCTTATTTATTTGCACTCAACCACCATGAACTACAACACTCATTCATGGACATTGAATGTGACCTTCACATTTATTGTGGAAATCGTAATCCTTTTGGAACATATGTTTCCCAACAAGTTTTAATAATTTAATTGGCCATATCAAAAAGTAAATGAAGTACGAAGTGAAAAGGCTATCACAATTTCTCCATAATAAATCGGCACATCATTTTCATATCACAACATCAACACATCACATGAAAAGGAGGAAGACAAAGAAATCTACTCAAGACTCATGAGGAAAAGATGAAAAAACATGGATTATATATATAAAAGCAACGTCATACAAACAGAGTAAAGAAAGACAACGTATCTCAAACTCTTCTCCAAGCGAATCTTAAGGAATTCCTTTGACTCCACTTCTTTCTTCACAATAACACACAAATCTTTCTTTAGATAAGTAAGGAAGAAGAAATCTATCACTTTCCCTCTCCTCCTACACTCCTTAGAAGAGAACACACACACCTAAGATTTTCCTAAATAAAATGAAAGACACGCTCACTCTTCACTCTAACACACTCTAAACACTCTCCCCCCTCTAAATTTGGCTCAAAAGTAGTTTAATTCTGGCCATAACTGATTTCCTAAGAGTTTCTTCAAGCACTCCTACAAAATCCAGCCAAATACATTGAATGTAGTTTAAATTCAGGATAGGGTGTGATCCGGCGTAGGATAGGGCGCGGTCCGGCGCAAGATAGGGGGCGGTCTGGCGCAGTATAGGGCACCGTCTGGCACTATTTTCTGTCTTTTGGTCCAAAGTCTCTGTAGTTGGCACGGTCCGGTGCTGGTGACAGTGCCATTCAGCACTAGTTCAATAAAATGTACATTTGTCCTTTTTTTTCTCCAAATTTTCTCCTTTTCTCTTCCTTTTGCTCCAAAGACTTAAAATCATTGTACATGCATGAAACATAAAAAATTCCTTCCTTTAAAGTGCAATATCATCAAAAACTGGTATGAAATGGATAGTAAAAAGCTATCAAATTTTAAGTGGATCAAGATCCCCCAAACTTAACTATTACTTGTCCTCAAGTAATTTTAGTTAATACATAAAATAATGATCCACTGCAATGAACTTTCTTTCTAGTATACCATAATTTTGATTTAGATAAGTACAATAGTAAAATTTTCATAAAGATCTTTGAATAATTCAAGTAAATTCTACAGGTGTAAGGCTATCTAGTAGTCAAGTCTAAGAGTTATAGCCTTCTATTCATTTCATAAATGACTGTAGATTGTCCTATTAAGGCACTTAAAAGGATTACATTAAAAGAAGTTTATGAGAACACTACTAGTGAGGATGCTAATCCACACATATAATTTTAGGAAATTAATTAATTTTTTCCCTTCAAGTAGGTCTAAGTAAAGCCAATTTTTGATTAGGCATCTCCTCAAGCTTCTCCTCACTTCTCTTTTCTTTTTTATTTTATTTTATTTTATTTTATTTTCTTTTCTTTTCTGTGAGGATTACTATATCTGGATAGCCTTTAATGATTTTGAACTACACCCTTCTCACCTTAAATTTGAAACTTACCTCATTCCTTTACCTTATAGGTGTTTCTTTAGCTTATTAATGATTCATCATAGAGTCTCAATCCTTTCCTATCACATAAAATTTTATGATTCTTAATGTTTCAAACATACAATTTTTCTTACTTTGAATAGTTGACTATAGTCCTATTCTCTTACACCAAATATCTTAACCTACAAATTTACTTTTCATTAACAAATACTTTCATTTAACTTTACAAAATACTTAAATAAAATCAAAATAAAGTTATCTGAAATTGAGTTCTATTACAGGAAAGCATGTTAATAATTGTGAAAATATTTTTAAATGAGAACAATTAATAGTTAATTCTTTCCCTCCCCCAAACTTAGATTTTTTCATATTAATACAATTGAACCTGGGAAGAAAGAAAAGATATAAACATATAACTCATACCTCAATAAGTTGGGCTTTTCATACCTGGGAGTTTAAGCAGGTTTTTCTCCATAAAGCAGAACAGTAGGCCTGAAATAATTAGAAGCATTTCTATACACAAGTATGGGTTAGAAATTTATAAGAAAAGAATTTTAAAAACATGAATCATAAACTATGCACACAACATTAAGATCCAACTGTTACTATCACAAATTAAACTAGCAAACCACACATTAAAACTCTACTATAACATCACATACATCACAAATGAACATAAAGTTTGCTACAAGTACAACCAAATGCACATTATATCGCAGATACTAATCAGAAAGAGTCTCAGGTACATCACAAATACATCAACAAATACATGACAAAGTACAATGAAAAATAAAAATACATAAACTACCAATTTTCATCTGCAGGAGATCCACCATCATCAGGTTCTTCAGCTGGTATGGAGTATACTCAGGGTATGTAGGAAATACAGTGCTAGTGTCTCCTCTAAATAATCTAATTTGTGTATCGTGATAAGCTATCTCATATTCTCCCCACCGCACTTGATTAGCATCATTTATCTTGTTCCTTACTTCTTGTCCCTCTACTCTGGTGTTCAACCTTTCCAGCTTATCCATAACATCATGTAGCGTAGGCTCCCTAGATGTAGATGGTCTATCATGACTAGAATAAGGCTCATCAGCTTTCTGACTCCATTTCCAACATACATGGGCTTCACATGTTCTTAGATTCAACTTACTAATGGGCTTCAGGGGATAGATCACCTCATCATTATCTTCAACTGCTACTCCTAACTAAATGCACAAGGCATGAATCAGGCTGGGGTGTCCTAGTCCACCTGTAGTCTCTCCTTTTGAACTTGTCAAAATACTTTTTTGAATAATAACCCCAATATTTATATTCTTCATGTTTTAAATACAATAATTCAAAACAGCTCTACCAATAGTAACCTCGCCGTAATGGTTGGTAGGCAAAAGTCTTGCAGAAATGAAATAATGTCGGGCTTTCGATACAGGATTCAAAGTAGAAAGGGAAAAATTAACTTTTAGCCTTTGTTTATACTTCCACTCCCCTTTTCCATCAGTAAAAATGTTTACAATCATATCCAATGCTTCATTCGTAATAGGAAAATTTTCGTATTCGCAAGAAAAAGGTGCTCTTAACTGATAAAATGCATTTATACTAGCAGAGGTGAATTCAACCATTTGGCCTCTAACCAGAATGTATTCACTCCCAGAGTAATACAAATTCACATAAAACTCTCTAACAATACCAAGCATCGCTTCAGCAGTGAAATAACAAAAATCTCCCATTGACAATTCACAATAAGTTCTTCCAGCATAACTCCAGGATTTTCAAAGGCTCTCTCTTGAATACATTTCTTATTGCTAAGAAATGTACTAAAGCAGGAATAAGCCTTAAAATTCACAAATTTGTTTTCATCATACTCAAATTTTCTCTTCCCCTTTGAAATTCTTGGAGACATTTATCTAAAAATACCAAATTTATCCAAATCAATTTTAAAATTGCAATGTAATGGACTCCAAGGTAAACTTAAAAAGATAAGAACTCAAAATCCATTAAAAATCTCCAAAGTTTCTCCAAAACTTCAAAATTACAAATCTTCCTAATGTAGGAGATTTTCACAGTCAAAATCTAAAAATTTTAGGTTAAAGTGTAGCTCTTACCAAGAGAAGATGAAATCCGAACTTTTCCGGCCACGAAATCATTTCAAATCCAAATGCTAGTGAGCCCTAAGTGTGAAAATAGGCCTTGGCCGGAGGTTGAAGACAATGGTTTGGGAAAAAATGGTGGGTCCCAGGGTTAAATCATGAAAATTTGGAGTTCAGGCCTTTTTCTCGTTCGAGTGCTGTCCGACGCTAGCGGCAGCCCGTTCAGCGCATTACACTGCTCTAATGGCCAAACTCTCTGTCTTTTGGCACGGTCCGGCACTGGTGACAGTGGCGTTCGATGCCAGTTCAAAAGCTGAGCTTTCGACTTTCTTTTGAAATTTCAATCTTTTCAAGCCCGCTCCGACGTCTAATTAGTCTAATTAAGCATTGAATAATATCCCAAAGCCATGGTAAATGATATTTTTTTAACACAAACAACACAAAACATCACTTTCATATATAAAATCCAAGTGTCAGACACATATACATAACACTAAACATTACACATCTTCAAGCCATATAATCTTAAATTTAGTGTCGCACACAACCACAACACAACAACGCTGGAAACTAAACAAGAAAGTATGTCCAAATATAACATCCAAACAAAGTAAAGAAATTATTTCAAATACACAAACACAGAAATACAATAAGCAAGTCTTCATTCTTCTTTAGAACTGTCATCAATTCTAAGATCTCCAATTGATTGAGCATGAACAAATAGATTGTAGAATGGACGAAACAGAAATTCATGAGTAGAATCCTCTACAATCAAACCTTTCCTTTTCATCAATCAAGTTAAAATTCCTTCACGATATCCAGAATGATCAAAGTGCTCATTCATTCTCCAATCCAGATGATCAAAGAAATCAGATAAATTGTTTATTACATTCATCAGGTGTTGTACTTCCTTCTCTAATTTCTTAATTTTCTTCAAGATAATCTATGAACTTTCAGGAAAGTAAGGAAGAATAGGTGTTGACCTTTGAGATGGTTTATCTTCAGTTATACTCATGTCATTCATATCACCAACTGACTGGTTACTATATGCATTTGCTGGGTTTCTTGGCTTCCAAGGTAGAAGTACTCTTTCCCAATTCTCATATGACACTTGTTATTGACTGCAGAGGAAAAATATGGTAGAAGGATGTCCAAGCCCATACTTAGATCCGTGAATGATCAATCCCAAAATAGATTTGACAATTATTAAACCAACATCAATAAGCAACCCCATTTGAATACAATAGTTCAAAATAGCACACTCCTTAGTTACTTTACTGATTTTCATAGTCTGTAGAAATTTTGCACATATGAAATAATGTAAGTGTTTCAACGTAAAATTTAACAGTGTGGTCGAGAAACTTACATACCTGTTATCTCTTATCTGTCATTCCTCACTTTCAACCGTCAGATATCTGTATAGATCATTCATATTGTCCTTCATCGGGGCAAATTTTAAATAGTGGCAGATTGACACATTCTCAATCATGTATAAATCATTAATCTTTGTAGGAGTAAATATGACAAACCTACCTCGCACATAGACTGATCTTTGTTTGATTCCATTAAGATTTGCATAGAACTCCTTTACAACCGGGACAACTACAGTGGTAGTAGTATAACACAATACTTCTCAACGTCTCTAAACAATAATTTCATTAATTCTAGTCGTAGGAGAATTCGTACCTCGATGTGCAAAGCCTAGTTCATTAATTAATCTCATTTTTTGAGATATTTTTGTTAAATAGATGTTGCGCCTCAAAATTGATGAACTTTCTACAGTTTAAAACTTGAAATCTTAAAGTTTCCATCGAGTCGGAATCCATTTGGGCAAGAATTTGGATCTTCCTCTTCATTCCTTGGGTAGTTCCTGCATCTAAGGGCAGTTTTTGGGAGTTCTAATGGAGGATTTACCGCCTTGAACTGCCAAAACTCGAGTTTAAAGATGAGAAACAGTTATCTGAACAGCGACGCTGTCCACCGCTGATAACAGTGCTGTTCGGCGCTAGTTCAAATTTCGCCTAACTTCACTTCGTTCAAATTCTTTCTAAATTTTGATTCGATTCATTTCTTAAATGTTTTTAATGATATTTAAGGAAGAATAAGACTTAATTAAGTAACAAACAAACACACGAAACACAACAAACAATGCAAACACTCAATAATTATGAGTTGCCTCCCACAAAGTGCTTAGTTTAACGTAGTCAGCCCGACATAACTTTCAGTTATTCAGGTTGCTCCAACATTAAAGCCTCTTTAAAATTAGGTCTATTACCTTAAAAATAATATTTTAAACTTTGGCCATTAACTTTCAATATTCTTTCAAATTTAGGGTCTTCGATAATCACAGCTCAAAATTGATATATTTTTACGACAATGAACGGTCATGTCCATCTAGATTTCACTTTCTCGGGAAATAATTTCAATCTTGTATTGTATAATAAAACTTTTTTATCCTGGTTCAAATTCCTTTTTGACAATCTTCCGATCATGCCGTATTTTTCTTCCTTCCTTATATATTCTTTCATTATCATATGATTCATTTTTGATTTCTTCCAATTCATTCAATTGCAACAGTCTCTTCTCACCTGCATCTTTCAAATTAAAATTCAATTTCTTAATCGCCCAATATGCTTCATAATCTAATTCAATTGAAAAGTGACAAGTTTTTTCAAAGGTTGATCTGTAAGGGGACATTCCTATAGAAGTTTTATATGCAGTTTTGTATGCCCATAAAGCAATATCGAATCTAGCAGGCCAATCCAATTTCTCAGGTATAATGACTTTCTCCAAAATTCGTTTAATTCATGATTAGATACCTCTGCTAAACCATTAGTTTGGGGATGATAAGTTGTAGAGATTCTATGCATAATATTATATTTTTCCACCAATCTCTAAATCAGATTATTCTTAAAATAGAATCCTCCATCTGTGATGATTACTCTAGGCATTCCATATCTTGTGAAAATATTTTTCATCAAAAACCTTGAAAGCATCATACATAGGTAAAGCTATTGCCTTAATCCATTTTGATACATAATCAACAACAATCAGTATATATATATTTCCAAATAATGGTATAAATGGTCCCATGAAATCTGATCCCCATGCGTAAAAAGTTTTAACTTCTAGAGTAAAATTAATAGGCATTTCATTTCTTCTGGATATATTACCTATTCTTTAACATTGATCACAAGTTTTGATAAATATATAAACATCTCTGAAAAGTGTAGGCCAATAAAATCCAGATTGCAAAATCTTATGTGCAGTTTTATCAATTCCAAAATGTCCTCTAAATTCAGAATCATGACATTCTCGAATAACTTTCAGTTTCTTCATAAGGCACACATTTCCTAATAATAAGATCTTTACATTACTTGTACACATAAGGATCGCCCCAGAAATAAAATTTAGCATCATGCCTAAATTTTTTATGTTGTTGCATTGTTAAGTCAGGTGGTAAAATACTACTAACGATGTAGTTCACAATATCTGCATACCACAGTAAATTTCTTTCAATAATATTATATAATTGCTTATCAGGAAAATTTTTAGTAATTTCCTTTTCAAAGTCATCCAAATTAGGTTGTTCAAGTCTAGATAAATGATCAGCTATTAACAATCTCAAAATCAAATTCTTGCATTAAAAGCATCCATCGAATCAGTCTTGGTTTTGCGTCCTTCTTTTGCATTAAATATTTAATAGCAGAATGATCAGTATGCACTATACCTTTTTTTATCTTTTTAAGGTTTCCAATAATTTTTGTTCTTGATATTCATTTAAATCCGAAGATAAAATGACTGGTAAAGTAGTTGATTCTTCTAAAAGCATATACTTTAGATGATTAGGGAGAATTTTCAGCTCAAGTTCAGGTAGTTTAATGATAGATGGAATTAAACTTTTATCTCCATTTTCCATAGTATCCAATTTTTCAAATTTCTCCCAAACAAATTCTAACTTTTCATTTGTGACATCATCAAGATCATCTTCATTTTCACTTTCACATTCATCCTCACATTCCACATTTTCTTCAAATACTTCTCTAAAATGATCTTTTCTCAAATAATTGCAGATTTCCATTCGAAAGAACTTATCATCTTTTTCAGTTGAAGGGTATTTCATAGACATCTGAATATTGAAAGTTACCTCTTGGTCATTAACTCTCATAGTTAATTCTCCTTTTTGAACATCAATCATAGCTCTCCTAGTAGCAAGGAATGGTCTTCCCAAAATAATTGGAATTTATTTATCTTCCTCCATATCTAATACAATAAAGTCCATAGGAAAGATAAATTTATCCACCTTTACTAATACATCTTTCACAACTCCTTTATGATAAGTGATAGAACGATCAGCCAGTTGAAGAGTCATAGATGTAGGTGAAATTTCTCCTATTCCCAATCTTTTGATAGTTGATAAAGGCATAAGATTAATACTAGCTTCAAGATCACATAAAGCTCTTCCGAAAAATTTCTCACCTATAGCACACAGGATTGTGAAACTACCTGAGTCTCTAAATTTTTCAGGAAGCTTCTTCTGAATAATTGCACTACACTCACCGCTAAGTGAAACAGTCTCGTGGTCTTTAAACTTTCATTTCTTTTTAAGAATATCCTTCATAAAATTTGAATAATCAGGTATCTGCTCTAATGCTTCAACAAAGGGAATATTAATCGTTAATTTCTTAAGAATTTCCAAAAACTTTGTAAATCTGTTATCCCTGTTCTATTTCTTTAGTCTTTGAGGAAAAGGAGGAGGTGGTTTTTCAATAGTTATCTTCATTGGTTCTAGCGGATATTCATCATGATATATTTTATTAGAATTTTTCTCAATGTTCGCTGCCTCTCTTTCAACGTCGACTTCTTTTTGAACTCTTGGTTCCAATTCTTTTCCACTCCTTAATTGAATAACCTTAATTTGCTCTTTGTTTTGATCTTTTGGGGTGATCTCAACATTGCTAGGAAGTTTTCCAGAAGGTTTTGTATTAAGCACAGTAAAGATATGCCGCAATTGATTCTCAATTTTCTTCATTGCAACATTTTGAGCTTAAATTTGATTACTCATATTCAGAACCATTTCTTTAGTAGACAACTTCTTTTCCTTAAATTTTTTATTACTATTAAAACTGGGAGGATAAGAAGGTCTATAATTAGTATTTCCTTGGTTGTTCAGATTTCAAACTGGATTCATAGGATTGTTTCCCGATTGCGAGTTAACAACAACATTGGTGTTATTCCAGTTGAAGTTCAGGTGATTCCTCCAACTAGGATTATAATAATTTAACTAAGGATTATTGACTTTGTTATTCATGGCATTCAATGTTTAATAAGACATTTGAGAGTCTATCATTTGTCCTGATGAATTTTCTTCTAACACTGGGGGTGTTGGAGAATAATTCATTCCATATTGATCTATTTTCTTGGAAAGTGCAGCAGTTTGAGAGACTATCATAGTTATCTCATCAGAATCATGAATACTAGCTACTTCCTTAGGATTTACCCACTCAGAGGGCAATTGAAAATTATTAGTAGCCATCCCTTTAATTAACAAATATGCTTCATCAAAAGGTTTCGACATTAATAATCCACCAGCAGCAGCATCAATAATCGATCTCAAAGATCCCACTAATCCATTATAAAAGGTTTGGATTATTAACCAGTCTAGTAAAGCATGGTGTGGACACTTCCTTAGAAGTTCTTTAAATCTTTCTTGAGCTTCATATATGGATTCTTCATCAAACTGACTAAAAGATGTGATATCATTCCTCAGTTTAGCAGTTTTAGAAGGAGGAAAATATTTTGACAGAAACTTTTTTCAAAGCTCTTCCCAAGTACTGATAGATCCAGGTGCTAACCCATTTAACCATGCCTTAGTATTATCCCTTAATGAAAAATTAAAAAAGTCTAAGTCTAACAACATCGTTTGACACTCCATCATATTTAAAAGTAGCACACAGTTCTAAAAAACTAGCGAGATGTAAGTTAGGATCTTCATTAGGTTTTCCTTCAAATTGATTATTCTGTACCATTTGGATAATAGCCGGTTTAACCACAAATGAATTAGCAGCAACGTAAGGATTTTGGATAGTTAAGTGAATTTCATCTGTTGTTGGATTAACATAATCTCTTAAAAGTCTTGGTATATTTTTGTTTTGATTGTTTAAATTGTTCGCCATCTTGTAAGGATTTGCAGATTGTTTTTGTTGTTTTTGAATTTTTCTAATAGTATGCTCTAATTCAGAATCGTAAGACACTAAAGCTATAGATCTGATACTACGCATACAAACATAATAAGCACACTAACAATAAACAGATACACACAATTATGACTTGATATTTAAATATAAGATTTCAAACACTACAAAATTAAATTTTAACAGTTACCTTTTTTTACCATACCTCCCCGGCAATGACACCTAGAACTTGGGGCAACTTTTTAAATTTGCCAAAATTTCTAAACTCAGATTTAGATATATATATAAATATAAATAAATAAATAAATAAATAAATAAATATATATATATATATATATATATATATATATATATATTGACGTAGTTTTATAATGAGTCACACAATTAAACACAAGTATATGTATCACTCAAATAATACAAGTCTCTAGTGGAGTCCTGCAATATTGATCCCATAGGAGGCTTCAATTTTATAGCGTAGCACAGAAATCACTTATCGAATCATAGCACAATTACAAGTAAGTTTAATTCTTAAAATAAAGACAAATAGTTGTACTTACTACTTCCACCAAAATACATTATATACTCTAGCAAGTTAGACTAACAAAAGACTAAATTTATAATAAAGTTCAGTTGTAAGAAAGTCTTCCTCCTTTCCAATCATAATGTGATGATTATTCTGACATAGATCAGCGATGCAAATGTATTGTGCCAAATAGGAGCATTCATGTTCTTTACCCATATTTCAGCGTATAAAGAACATTGGCTAATCCTAAGTTTAGTCCCCAAATCCGTGGTTAGGCTGGGAGGATACTGGCTCTCACTCTAGAGCTCCCACTTCCCTTCCCTTGAAGGCTAACTCTCACTTTGGTTTTCAAACCCTAAGACCAAACTGAGGATTTTAGTCCCTCACTCTCAAATCTCCAATTCTACGCCCATCAAAGTATATTTCCATATTTATTTTCACTCAATCCCCATGAACTATGTCTCTCATTCATGGACATTGAATGTGACCTTCATTTTTGTCGTAGAACTTATAATCCTTTCAAAAAGTATGTTTCCCAACAAGATTTAACAATTCAATTGGCCAGATAAAAAAGTAAATGAACTTCGAAGTGAAAAGGTCATCACAAATTCTCCATAATAAATCTGCGCATAATTTCCATATCACAATATCAACACATCACATGAAAAGGAGAAAGACAAAGAAATATACTCAAGACTCATGAAGAAAAGATGACAAAACATGAATTTTATATATATAAACAATGTCATACAAATAGAGTAAATTAAAGACAACTTATCTCAAACTCTTCCCAAGAAAATCTCAAGGAATTCCTTTAACTCCTGTTCTTTCTTCACAACAACACACAATTCTCTCTTTAGATAAGTAAGGAAGAAGAAATCTCTCAATTTTCCTCTCATCTCGAACTCCTTAGAAGATAAAACACAAAACCTAATTTCTTACACAAAATGGAAAGAAACTCTCTCTAAACTCTAAACTCTTCTCCTCTCATCTTCCCCTCTCTCTAAACTTGGCTCCGAAAGTGTTTAAATTCGGCAAAAACTGAATTCCCAAGAGTTTCCTAAAGAAACCCTTTAAATCCGACAAAATACATTGAATCTAGTTTAAAATCGAGATATGGCACGGTCTTGGCACTTGATATGGCACCATTCGGCGCATTATTCCTCCAAAATGGTCAAAACTCTCTATATAATGGCATGGTCCGGTGCTGGTGATAGCGCCGTTCGCCGCTAGTTTAATAAAATGTACTTTTGTCATTTTTTGCTCAAGATTTGTTCCTTTTGGCTTCCTTTTGCTCCAAAGATCTAAAATCATTGTACATGCATGAAATCATGAAAAATACCTTCCTTTAAAGTGCAATATCATCAAAAACAGGTATGAAATGGATAGTAAAAAACTATCAAATTTTCAATGGATCATAAGTACACAACACTAACATCCAACTGTAATTATCACAAATTAAATTAACAAACTAAACACATGCAAACTCCACTATCACATCACATTCATCACAATTAAACATAAAGTTTGCTATAAACACAACCAAATATAAATTAAATCACAGATACAAATCAGAGAAAGTCTCAGGTACATCACAAATAAATCAACAAATACAAAATAAAATAAAAATAAAAAAATGCATAAACTACAAATCATCATCTACAGGAGCTCCACCATCATTAGGTTCATCAGGTTGGTATGGAGTGTACTCAGGGTATGTTGGAAATACAGCACTAGTGTCTCCCCTGAAAAATATAATATGTGCATCATGATATATTATCTCATATTCTCGCCACTACACTTGATAATCATCTTTTATCTTATTCATTGTTTCTAGTATTTATACTCTGGTGTTCAACTTTTCTAATAGATCCGTAACATCATGCAGAGTAGGTTCCCTAGATGTAGACGATCTCTCATGACTAGAAGAAGGTTCACCAGCTTTATTACTCCACTTCCATCCTACATGGGCTTTATAGGTTTTCTGATTTAGTTACTAATGGGCTTCATGGGATGGACTACCTCATCATTATCTTTAGTTTCTACACCTGACTGAATACACAAGACATGAATCGGGCTGGGGTGTCCTAGTCCACCTGTAGTCTCTCTTTTTGAACTTGTAAAAATACTCTTATGAATAATAGCCCCAATATTGATATTCTTCGTTTTTTGAATACAGTAATTTAGAACAGCTCTGTCTACAATAACCTCTCTGTAATGGCTGGTAGGCAGAAGTCTTGCAGAAATGAAATAATGCCAGACTTTCGATATAAGATTCAAAGTAGAAAGTGGAAAATTAACTTTTGTTTCTGTTTAATCTTCCATTCGCCTTTTCCTTCAGTCAAATAGTTCATAATCATATCCAATGTTTCATTAGTAACAAGAAAATTTTCATATTCACATAAGAAGGGTTCTCTCAACTGATAAAATGCATTGATGCAGGCAGGGGTAAATTCAAACATTTGTCCTCTAACAAGGATATACTCACTCTCAGAATAGTATAAATTTGCATAAAATTCTCTTACAATCCACAGCATCTCTTCAGCTATAAAATAACAGAAAATTTCCCATTAACGATTTGCAATAAGTTCTTCAATCACACCTCCAAGATTTTCAAAGTCTTTTTCTTGAATACACTTCTTATTGCTAAGAAATATACTAAAGTTGGAATAAGCCTTGAAATTCAAAATTTTACTATCATCATAATCAAATTTTCTATTCCCCTTAGCCATTCTTGGAGCCATTTGTCTAAAAATATCATATTTAACCAAATCAATTTAAAAAATGCAATGTAATAGACTCCAAGATAAATTTAAATGGATAAGAACTCCAATACCATGGAAAATCTCCAAATTTTCTCTAAAAACCTCAAAATTCAAATCTTCCTAATGTAGGAGATTTTAATGGTCAAAATTAAAAAAGTTTAGCTTAAAGTGTAGCTCTTACCAAGAGAAGATGAAATTCAAACTTTTCTGGATACAAAATCGTTTCAAATCTAAATGTAAGTGAGCCCTAGGTACAAAAATCGGCCTTAGCTGGAGGTAGAAGACAATGTTTTGGGTAAAAATGGCAGGTCCCAGGGTTAAATCACAAAATTTTGGGGTTTAAAGCCTGGTGACAGCGCCATTTGGTACTATTTTATGCTGTAAAGGCCAAACTCTCTGTCTTTTGGTGCGGTCCAGCGTTGGTGACAACGCCATTTAACGCCAGTTGAAAAATTGGGCTTCCAACTTTCTTTTGCAATTTTAATCTTTTCAAGCCTGCTCTGACATCTAATTAGTCCATTTAAGTATTGAATAACATATTAATGCCATGACAAATGATATTTTTAAACACAAACAACACAAAACATCACTTTGATATATAAAATCCAAATTACAAAAACATACAAATAACACTAAATGCTGCACATCATCAAGCCATAAAATTCTAAAATTCTATAGGCTTCTAAGGTAGAAGAACTCTTTCCTAATTTTCATATGGCACTTGTGATTGACAACAGAGGAGAAATATGGTGGAAGGATGTCCAAGCCCATACTTTGATCCCTGAACGATCAATCCTAAAACAGATTTAACAATTATAGAAGCAACATCAATAGGCATCCCCATTTGAATACAACACTTCAAAATAGCACATTCCTTAGTTACTTTACTGATTTTTTTAATTGGGAGAAATTTTGCACATATAAAATAATGTAGTTGCTTCAACGTAAGATTTAACATTGTGGTCGAAAAACTTACATACCAGTTATCTCTTATCTCCTATTCATCACTTTCATCCATCAAATATCTGTATATATCATTCATGTTGTCCTTCTTTGGGGAAAAGTTTGAATAGTGGCAGATTAACACATTTTCAATCATGCATAAATCATTAATCTTTGCAGGAGTAAATGTGACAAACCTACCTCGTACACAGATTGATCCTTGGTTGATTCCATAAATTTTTGCATAAAACTCCTTCACAACTGGGACAACTACAGCGGTAGTAGTATAACATAACACTGCCCATAGTCTCTGAATAATGATTTCATCAATTCTAGTAGTAGGAGAATTCTATCTCGATTCACAAAGCCTTGCTCCTTAATCAACCTCTTCTTTGAGATATTCTTGTTGAATAGACGTTGCGCTTTAAAACTGATGAACTTTCTACAATTTAAAACATGAAATCTTAAAGTTTCAATCAAGTCAAAATCCATTTGGATGAGAATTGGGATCTTCCTTTTCATTCCTCTAGTAGTACCTGCATCTAGGGGCAGTTTTTGGGAGTTCAAGTGGAAGAAGTTCCGCCTAGAACCACCAAAACTCAAATTTAAAGATGAAAAACTATTCTCTGAACAGTGACATGGATTGCCAAACTTCGCTTTTTCTAAATTCATTCCAAACTTCGATTCAATTCATTTCTTAAATGTTATTAATGTTATTTAAGGAAGGTTAGGACTTAATTAAGGAACAAACAAACACAAATAACACATCAAACAAGAAAACACTCAATAACTGTGGGTAGCCTCCCACAAAACGCTTAGTTTAACATCGTCAGCCTGACATAACTACAAGTTATTCAGGTTGATCCAACATTAAAAAATTTTTAAAGTTAGGTTCATCGCCTTCAAAATATGGTTTCAATCTTTTTTCATTAACTTTGAATATTCTTCTAGATTTAGGGGCTTCCATAATCACGGCTCCAAATTGATATATTGTTATGACAGTGAAAGGTCGTGTCCATCTAGATTTCAGTTTCTAAGGAAATAATTTCAATCATGTATTGTATAGTAAAACTTTTTGTCTTGGTTCAAATTTCCTTTTAACAATCTTCCGATCATGACATATTTTTCTTGTCTCATTGTATATTCTATCATTATCATATGATTCATTTTTTGTTTCTTCCAATTCATTCAATTGCAACAATCTTTTCTCATAAGCGTCTTTCAAATTAAAATTAAATTTTTTTAACGCCCAATATGCTTTATATTCTAATTCAACTGGCAAGTGACAAGTCTTTTTAAAGATTAATCTGTGTGGGGACTCCTATAGGAGTTTTATAAGCAGTTCTGTATGCCCATAAAGCAGTGTGTAATCTAGCAGACGAATCTACTTTCTCAGAATTTATGAATTTTTCCAAAATTTGTTTAATTTCATGATTAGATTCCCCTGCTAAGCTATTAGTTTGGGGATGATAAGCTGTAGAGATTCTATGCATAATATTATATTTTTCTACCAATCTCTGAATCAGATTATTACTAAAATGGGATTCTCTATCAGTGATGATTACTCTAGGCATTCCATATCTTATGAAAATACTTTTATTAAAAACCTAGAAACACTTCTAGCATCACACTTAGGTAAAGCTATTGCCTCAATCCATTTTGATACATAATCAACAGCAATCAATATATATTTATTCCCAAATGAAGGTATAAATGGTCCCATAAAATCTAATCCCCAAGCATAAAAAATTTCAACTTCTAAATTAAAATTAAGAGGCATTTCATTTCTTCTAGATATATTGCCTATTCTCTAACATCGATCACAAGTTTTGATAAATCTATAAACGACTCTAAAAATAGTAGGTCAATAAATCCAGATTGTAAAACCTTATGTGTAGTTCTATCAATTCTGAATTGTCCTCCAAATTTAGAATCATGGCATTCTCGAATAATTCTTTCAATTTCTTCATAAGGCACATATGTCCTAATAATAAGATCTTTACATTGCTTATACAGATAAATATCTTCCCAATAATAAAATTTAGCATCATGCATAAATTTTTTCCACTATTGCATTGTTAATTCAGGTGGTAAAATATTACAAATGATGTAATTTACAATATCAGCATACCACAGTATATCTCCTACAGTAATATTATATAATTGCTCATCAAAGAAAAGTCTCTATTAATTCATTTTTCAAATTCATCTAAATTAGTTTATTCAAGTCTTAATAAATGATTAGCTATTTGATTATCGACCCCTTTTCTATTAACGATCTCAAAATCAAATTCTTGCATTAAAAGTATCCATCGAATCAGTCTTGGTTTAGCATCCTTCTTCTACAATAAATATTTAATAGCAGAATGATCAGTGTGCACTATACATTTAGCTCCAATTAAGTAAAATCTAAAATTTTCAAAGGTATAAATGATAGCTAACTACTCTCTTTCTGTAGTGGTGTAATTATTTTGAGCATCAGTAAGAGTCTTACTAGTGTAGTATATAACTTTAAATATTTTCTCATGCCTTTGCCCTAAAACCACTCCAATAGCATAATCGCTAGCTTCACACATTAATTCAAATGGTTTCTCCCAGTAAGGTGAAACTATTATAGGTGCAACAATTAATTTTTCTTATAATAGTTCGAAAGTTTTTCAGAATTCATCGTTAAAATCAAATTTCTTATCTTTTTCCAAAAGTTGGTATTGAGGCTTAGTAATTTTTAAAATGTCTTTAATGTATCACCTGTAGAATCCTAGATGTCCCAAAAAGCTTCTTAACCCTCTCACAGGTGGTAATTTTTCTATAATTTGAATCTTTGCAGGATCTACTTCCATGCCATATTCAGATATTTTATGCCTAAGCACTATTCCTCCTGCAACCATAACTTGATACTTTTCCTAGTTTAGGACTAAACTTGTTCTTTCACATACCTCTAAAACTTTTTCTAAGTTGCATAAGCATGCATCAAATGAATCTCCAAATACTGTGAAATCATCCATAAACACTTCTATTTCATCATCTATTAATTTGCTAAATATGGACATCATACATCTTTGAAATGTTGCAGGCGCATTACATAATCCAAAGGGCATTCTTCTAAAAGAAAAAGTTCCATAAGGGCTAGTAAATGTAGTCTTCTCTTGATCCTCAGGAGCAATAGTTATTTGGTGATAACCGGTATATCCATCCAAAAAGCAATAATACTTGTGTCCAGCAAGTCTGTTTAGCATTTGATCTAGAAAAGGTAAAGGGAAGTGATCTTTTCTGGTGGCGGCGTTTAATTTTCTATAATCAAAACATATTCGACAACCTGTGACTTGTCTTGTCTGTATAATTTCATTTCGTTCATTTACGTCAAAAGTCACTCCTCATTTCATAGGAACAAAATGAACTGGGCTAACCCAAACACTATCAGAAATAGGATATATAATTGAAGCATCTAACCACTTTAAAATGTCCTTTTTAACCACTTCATTCATTATTAGGTTCGGTCACCTTTGTTGATCAACTCTAAGTTTATGTTGTTCGTTCAACAAAATTCTGTGCATACAAATCGATGGACTGATTCCTTTAATATCTGTTATGGAACAACCAAAAGCCTTTTTGTATATTTTTAAGGTGTCTAGTAATTTTTGTTCTTGGTATTCATTTAAATCCAAAGATACAATGCTGGAAAGGAAGATGATTCTCCTAAAAACATATACTTCAAATGATTAGGGACAATTTTCAGCTCAAGTTCAGAGGGTTTAATGATAGATGGAATTAAACTTTTATCTTCATTTTCCATAGTATTCAATCTTTCAAATCTTTTCTAAACAAATTCTAACTTTTCATTCTTCATATCATCCAAATCGTCTTCACTTTCACTTTCATTTGCATCCTCACATTCCAAATATTCTTCAAATACTTCTTTAAAATGATCTTCTCCGAAATATATATAGATTTCCATTTGAAAGAACTCATCATCTTTTTAGTTGAAGGGTATTTTATAGATTTTAGAATATTGAAAGTTTAACCTTGATCATTAACTCTCAAAGTTAATTCTCCTTTTTGAACATCGATCATAGCTCTCCCAGTAGTAAGGAATGGTCCCAAAATAATTAGAATTTCTTTATCTTCCTCCATATCTAATACAATAAAGTTCATATAAAAGATAAATTTATCCACCTTCACTAATACATCTTCCACAACTCCATTAGGATAAGTGATAGAACGATCAGGCAACTAAAGAGTCACAGATGTAAATAAAATTTCTCCTATTCCCAATCTTTTGAAAGTTGGTAAACGCATAAGATTAATACTAGCTCCAAGATCACATAAAGCTCCTCCAAAAAATTTCTCACATATAGCATAAGGAATAATGAAACTACCTGGGTCTTTATGTTTTTCAGGAAGCTTCTTCTGAATAATTGCACTACACTCACCGCTAAGTGCAACAATCTCGTGGTCTTTAAACTTTCTTTTCTTTTTAAGAATATCCTTCATAAATTTTGCATAATCAGGCATCGACTCTAATGCTTCAAAAAAGGGAATATTAAACATTAATTTCTTAAGAATTTCCAAAAACTTTGCAAATCCATTATCCCTATTCTATTTCTTTAGTCTTTGAGGGAAAGGAGGAGGTGGTTTTTCAACAGTTATCTTCATTGGTTTAATCATATATTCATCTGGATATATCCTATTAGAACATTTCTCTATGTTCACTTCCTCTCTTTCAACTTCAACATCTATTTGAACTCTTATTTCCAATTCTTTTCCACTCCTTAATTGAATAGCCTTAATTTTCTCCTTGTTTTGATCTTTTGTGTTGATCTCAACATTGCGAGGAAGATTTCCAGAAGGTCTATTATTAAGCACAGTAAAAATATGTTCCAATTGATTATAAATTTTCTTCATCGCAACATTTTGAGGTTGTATTTGACTACCCATATTCAGAATCATTTCTTCAGTAGACAACTTCTTTTCTTTATATTGTGGGTTACTATTAAAACTAGAAGGATAAGAAGGTTTATAATTGGTATTTCCTTGGCTGTTCGGATTTCCAACTGGATTCATAGAATTGTTTCCACATTGCGGGTTAACAACAACATTGATATTATTCCGATTGAAGTTTGGGTGATTCCTCCAACTAGGATTATAATAACTTGAATAAGGATTATTAACTTTGTTAATTATGGCATTCAAGGTTTCATAGGGTTTTTGAGAATCTATCATCTGTCCTGATGAATATTCTTCTAACACTGTGGGTGTTGGAGAATAATTCATTCCATATTAATTTACTTTCTTAGAAAGTGCAACAATTTGAGAGACTATTATAGTTATCATGTCAGAATCATGAATACTAGCTACTCTCTTAGGATTTACCCACTCAGAGGGCCATTGAAAATTATTTATAGCCATCTCTTCAATTAATGAATATGCTTCATTAAAAGGTTTTGACATTAATGATCCACCAGCAGCAACTTCGATAATCGATCTAAAAAATCCCACTAATCCATTACAAAATATTTGAATTATTAACCAGTCTGATAAAGCATGATGTGGACAATTTCTCAGAAGATCTTTGAATCTTTCTCAAACTTCATATATGGATTCTCCATCAAACTGACTAAAAGATGTGATAGCATTCCTCAGCCTAGCAGTTTTTGAAGGAGGGAAATATTTTGACAGAAACTTTTCTGAAAGTTCTCCCCAAGTTCTGATAGATCCAGATGCTAAAGAGTTTAACCACGCCTTAGCCTTATCTCTTAATGAAAAAAGGAAAAAGTTTAAGTCTAACAACATTGTTTGACACTCCATCGTATTTAAAGGTATCACACAATTCTAGAAAAATAGCAAGATGTAAGTTATGTTCTTCATTAGGTGTTCCTCCAATAATAGCAGGTTTAAGCTCAAATGAATTAGCAGCAATATCAGGGTTTTGAATAGTTAAGTGAATTTCATATGCTGTAGGATTAGCATAATCTCTTAAAGGTCTTGGTATATTTTCATTTTGATTGTTTAAGTTGTTCGCCATTTTGTGAGGATTTTCAGATTGTTTTTGTTGTTTTTAAATTTTTTTAATAGTACTCTCTAATTTAAAATCGTAAGGCACTAAACCTATAGATCCGATACTACACATACAAACACAATAAGCACACTAACAATAAACAAACACACATAATTATGACTTGTAATTCAAATATTAGATTTTAAATACTACAAAATTAATTTTAGCAGTTACCTTTCAATCCCCAGAAACGACACCAAAAACTTGGCTCGACTTTTTAATTTGCCAAAATTTATTAACTCAGATTTATATATATTGATTTAGTTTTCTATTGAGTCACACAATTAAACACAAGTATACGTATCACTCAAGTAATACAGGGCTCTAGTGGATTCATGGATAACGATCCCACATGGAGGCAATTAATCTTATGGTTTAGCACAAAAATACTTCTCGAATCACAGCACAATTGCAGTAATTATAATTCTTAAAATTGAAACAAACAGTTGAAGTTACTAATTCTACCAAAGTACGTTCTAACCTTCTAGCAAGTTAAACTAGTACAAGACTAAATTTATAGCAAATTTCAGTTGTAAGAAAGAATCTTCCTCCTCTCCAATTATAATATGATTATTTTTGTGACATAGATCAGTGATGCAAATGTATCGTGCCAAATAGGAGCATTCCTATTCTTTACCTTTTTCCAAGCGCATAAAAAACATTGGCTAATCCTAAGTTTACTCCTCAAATTCGTGGTTAAGCTGAGAGGATACTGGCTCTCACTCTAGAGCTCCCACTTCCCTTCCCCTGAAGGCTAACTCTCAATCTGAAATCTCTAATTCTACGCGCATCAAAGTATATTTCCCTATTTATTTGCACTTAACCCCCATGAACTACGTCACTCATTCATCGACAATGAATGTGACCTTCACTTTTGTTGTGGAACTCATAATCCTTTCGGAACACATGTTTCCCAACAAGTTTAACAATTTAATTGGCCAGATAAAAAAGTAAATAAAGTATGAAGTGAAAAAGTCATCACAATTTCTCTATAATAAATCGACACATCATTTCCATATCATAACATTAACATATTACATGAAAAGAAGGAAGACAAAGAAATCTACTCAAGACTCATGAGGAAAAGATGACAAAACATGGATTTTATATATAAAAGCAATGTCATGCAAATAAAGTAAAGAAATGACAACTTATCTCAAACTCTTTCCCAAGCAAATCTCAAGGAATTCCTTTGACTCCTCTTCTTTCTTCACAATTACACACAATTCTCTCTTTAGATAAGTAAGGAAGAAGAAATCTCTCACTTTCCCTCTCCTCCTACACTCCTTATAACAGAAAACATAAACTTTAGATTTTCCATAACAAAATGAAAGACACACTCACTCTTCACTCTCACACACTCTAAACTCTCTCCCCCTTTCTAAATTTGGCTCCAAAGTAGTTTAAATCTTGCAATAACTGATTTCCAAGAGTTTCTTCAAGCATCCCTCCAAAATCCGGCCTAATACATTGAATGTAGTTTGAATTCGGGATAGGACGCGATCCGACGCAGGATAGGGCGCCGTCCGGTACTATTTTCTGCCTTTTGGTCCAAAGTCTCTATAAATTGGCGCGTTCCGGCGCTGGTGACAACGCTGCTCAGCGCTAGTTAAAAAAAGTGTACTTTTGCCCCATTTTGCTCCAAATTTGTTCCTTTTCACTTCCTTGTGCTCCAAAGGCCTAAAATCATTGTACCTGCATGAAATCATGAAAAATAACTTTCTTTAAAGTGCATATCATCAAAAACAGGTATGAAATGGACATTAAAAAGCAATCAAGTTTTCAGTGGATCCGCAAGCAACACACATTTATTTCCAATTAAATATGATCTGAATTTATCAAAAAGCAAATACTATAGCTAATAACTCTTTCTCAGTTGTTGTATAATTAATTTGAGCTTCATTAAGAGTTCTACTAGCATAGTAGATTACTTTGAAAATTTTATCATATTTTTTCCTAAAACTGCTACAATAGCATAATCACTTGCATCACACATTAATTCAAAAGGTTTTTCCTAATTTGGTGAAGCAATAAATGGAGCAGTGATTAATTTTTCTTTTAAAAGTTCAAAAGCTTTTAGGCATCTTTCATTAAAATTAAAAATTGTCGCTATTTTCAATAATTGGCATAGAGGCTTAGTAATTTTCCTAAAGTCTTTAATATAACGCATGTAGAATCTAATATGTCCTAAAAAACTTATAATCTCCGTTACATTGTTAGGCAGAGAAAATTAGCGATCAATTGAATTTTCGCAGCGTCTACTTCCATACCTTTTATGAAATATGATCTCCCAAAGTAATTCCTCCTGCTATCATAAAATGGCATTTTTCCCAGTTAAGAACAAAGTTTGTTTCTTCACAGCATTTATGAATGTTAGAAAAATGTTCTAAACATGATTCATATGAAACTCCAAACACTAAAAAATCATCCATAAAAACTTCAATTCCTTTTTCAATTAAATTACAGAAAATTACCATCATACATCTTTGAAATGTATTAGAGGCATTACATAAACCAAAGAACATTCTTCTACAAACAAATATACCGTAAGGACTGGTAAACATTATTTTCTTGATCCTCTGGAGTAATTTGTATTTAGTGATAACCAGTATATCCATCCAGAAAACAAAAGTATTTATGCCCAAATAGCCTATCCAACATTTGATCAAGAAAGGGTTGTGGAAAATGATCTTTCCTAGTGGCATATTTGTCATCTTGTAACTTGTCTTGTTGGTATTAGTTCATTCTTTTCATTAACAGCTACAGTTACTCCTCCTTTCTTAGGAACACAGTGAATAGGACTTAAATATGGTAGATAATTCCAACATCTATCCACTTTAATATTTCTTTCTTAGCAACTTCTTTCATAATAGGATTTAATCTTCTTTGAGGATCAGCCCTGGGTTTGTAGTTTTCTTCCATAAGGATTCTGTGCATACAAATTGAAGGATCAATTCCTTTAATATCAGTTATTGTCCATCGAAAGACTTTCTTATATTTCTTTAAAGTTTCAACCAAACTCTCTTCTAGTTCTGTAATTAATTTTAAGGAAATTATAACTGGCAAAATTGAGGAATCACCTAAAAAGGCATATTTTAAATGTTCAAGAAGTAACTTTAATTCAAGTTTAGGAAGTTCTTCAATTGATGGACAAAAAGAATCATCTTTCTTTGTCATGTCCAAAACTTTAAAACTTTCTTGAACATAATTTAAATCTTCCTCATTATAATCATCAGAATATTGTTCTTCCACTTCTTGCTCATATTCAAAGTTTTTATTTTTAGAATTCTCTTCATAAGTTGCTTTAAAATGACATTCACTTAGATATCTCATAACATCCAGCCTGAAACATTCATCATCTTTACTTTTTGCAGAATATTTCATTGATTTTGAAATATTAAATGTAAAAGTTTGATCATTGAAACACATAGTTAATTCCCCTTTCTGCACATCTATCATTGCTCTTCTTGCAGCTAGGAAACGTCTCCCCAAATAATAGGTATCTTTTTATCTTTCTCCATATCTAGCACAATGAAAACAAAAAGAAAGATAAATTAATCTACTTTTACTAAAACATCTTCTATAACTCCTTTAGGATATCTTATCTAACAATTTGCTAATTGAAGAGTTACAGTAGTCAGGGTTATTTCTCCTAATCCCACCCTTTTAAATATAAATAATGGCATAATGTTAATTTGTCTCCAATTGTACATGGAATTGTGAAGCTACCAAGATCTTTAAGCTTTTTCATGATGTTTCTTCTGAATTATTGCACTGCATTCTTCACTAAGTGTAACAGTCTCATTATCTTCAAACTTCCTTTTTCTATTGAGGATATCCTTCATAAACTTCACATAAGCTTAACATTTGTTCTAAGGCTTTAGCAAATGGAATATTAATTGTATGTTTCTAAAACATTTCCAAGAATTTCAAAAATTACTTATCCAACTTTTATTGTCGAAGTCTCCGAGGAAATGGTGGTGGTTGATTTTCTAAATCAATTTTTGGTGGAGAAATATTTCTTTCCAAACCTTTCTGAGCGTCCTCTTTTGGTTCTTCAATCTCATCTTACTCTCCTCCAATCTCTTTTTGAACTCTACATTCTAACTCTCTTCCACTTCTCAGTTGAACAGCTTTTACTTGCTCTTTGTTGTTGTCTCTTAGATTTATCTCCGTATTACTCGAAAGTGTTCCATGGGATCTGTTACTTAATGAATTGGTTATTTGTCCCAATTGATTCTTAATATTTCTAAATGTAGCTCCTTGACTTTGCAATTAATTTTTTAGTTGTAACACCACTTCTTCTATAGATAACTTCTTCTGCTTAAATTGTGAAGTGCTGTTAAAACCTAGAAGATAAGTTGGTTTGTATTTATTATTACCTTGGTTGTTCCAATTCCTCAATGGGTTTACTTGATTGTTCCCCCATTGTTGATTACTACCACCCGAATTATTGTTATTCCAGTTAAAGTTTGGATGGTTCTTCCAACTTGGGTTATAATAATTGGAATATGGGTTATTAGGTTTGTTTATGGCATTCAAAGTTTCTAATGATGTTTGAAAATTGATCCAAGAAAAAAATACCTATTTTTATGCCTTAATTTTTATTAAATTTTAAGGATTATATGCTTTAATGAAAGGTATTTTTGTGTTTTTGGATGTAGGTGATACAAAAATGTTCAAGATGGAGAAAAATATGAAAAAGGAGCAAAAAGGAGCAAAAAGGAGTAAAAATATAGCCAAAATGCAAAATTGTCGAAGTTACTGGCCTGGCGCCTAGGCGCTAGAGTCCGGCGCCTACGCGCCAGCTCGATACAAGAAAATTGTTAAGTTTTTGACGACTTTTGGGCTGTTATTTTGACGGTGTGAGCTGTTATTGGATCTTTTAGAAGACTGGCAGTTGTTCCTGGTTTATAGGACGTGTGATACAATGTACTTGGACGCTTTAAAACGGTTTTAATCGCGAAGAGGTGTGATCCAAAGTGAAGAGGTGCGAAGAACTGGACGCGGTGTCCGGCGCCTAGGCGCCAGATTCCGGTGCCTAGGCGCCAGACACACCTTCTAAAAGATTCATTGAATGTGGACACATTTTGAAGAGGTGCCTTGAGGTAACCCTTGAAGCCTATAAATAGGAGGGTATTCTTTTGGAGAAAAACGCCCCCATCTGCCCCATCTACCCCCCTATCTAGAGTCCAACCTAGAGAGAGAATTAGATAGATCATATTAGGGCCACCTTTATACTTTCCTTCAGAAATTAGTGAGTTTATTTTAGAGTTTGTATTTAGAGTTTGAAAGAGTTGGTGCATCTGTAGTTCATTACGCTGTGGAGTCAGTAGGAATCAGAAGTTTAGTAGGAGAAACATCTAAGATAAGTATTTTTATTTTGATTCAAATTTTATTTATTATGTTTTGTTATTTAATTTCAATGTGTTCTGAGTGGTTACTTTACTTTCTCCTTTCAATTATGAAAAGATAAATAAGATAAGACAAAATTTGTCGGAGAATTAAAAATCATATATTTTCAAAACATTGTGATGATATTAATACCTGTTCTTAATTTACTATTTAAATTGGCCATTTAAATTGTTAAAACCTGTTGAAGAGTTTTGAGACTTAGAAGGAGATGAATTCTTAACTTGTAGATATCACATGAATCCTTGGGTAGTCGAAGGCATTGTGCTGGTTATTCAAGGTGAAGTGCAAATAAATAGGAAGATGTTATATATTGGGTGTAGAATTGATAAGTTTTTAGAGTGACGGACTAAAATCTTATGAATTGGTTTATAGAAAAGGAAAGGGTCACTAGTAGGGCCGACCATAGCCACCCTTGGACATCTAGTAGTGTGAGCACAGATTAACTCATTCTACTAACAATACATCCGGACTCGATCCATAGGCTAGCCAATGTTCTTTACACCTGGATCAAAGGGTAAAGAATATGAATGCTTCTATTTGGCACAATACCATAAATTTATATTCTCCACGAATATTATCATTATCTTAGAAAATCTTGGATTTATTAAAAGGGAGAAAGTTGCTTTCTTATTGCTATTTACATCAATCATTTTATTTCTGCTTTATTATTGCATCTAGTAAATTAAAGATATTTTATTTTTTATTATAAATGAAATACTTTAAAATAAAAATATTTAGAGATCTATAACTCTCTCCTTGTGGGAACGATACTGGGGTCTTTGTTTCAAAGCCCTATATTACTTGATACGATATGTATACTTGCGTAGTACCCCTAGTGTGTAAAATATTTTCTATAAAATTATATTTACATACACTAGCCGCTATTATTATTTATAACATATATTTTTGAAAGCATTAATTAGTACGTTGATCTTCAGAGGACTTCGGGTCAAGTTTTTGGCACCGTTGCCGGGAAAGAAGATTTTAGTACACATATATTTATATTGGGTCAAGTGTTTGGCGTCGTTGCCGAAGAGCATAGGCAAACTTTTAGATTTTAAGTATTTTTATTTTATTCATTTTTCTTTATTATAAAAAAAACATATATATAATAATAATATTTGTTTTAATTCTTGCTAATTAACTTTTTATGCGTAGTTCTGGATCTGAATGATTATTACCTTTAGATTCTGAATTAGAAAGAACTGTTAGAAGAATTAAAAAAGGAAAACAAATTCAAAATTTTTAAGAAATGACTAATTTACAAAACAATTTACAAAATACAATTGAAATTAATGATCAAAATGTTTATAAACCATTAAGGGATTATGCTAACCCTACAGTTGATGAACTTCATAGTTGTATTCAAATACCCACTGTAGATGCTAATTCTTTTGAGCTTAAACCATCTATTATTCAAATGGTTCAAAACAATCAATTTAATGGAACACCAAATGAGGATCCAAATTTACACCTTGCTAGTATTTTAGAACTTTGTGCTACCTTTAAATATAACAATGTTTATGATGATGCTATTAGGCTTAGACTCTTTCCTTTTTCTTTAAGAGATAAAGCAAAAATGTGACTGAACTCATTAACAACAGGTTCTATTAAAACATGGGCTGAAATGGCACAAAAATTCCTTGTTAAATATTTTCCTCCTTCTAAAACTGTTAAATTAAGAAATGATATTATTTCATTTAGTCAATTTGACGGGGAGACAATTTATGAAACTTGGGAAAGATTTAAAGAACTATTAAGAAAATGTCCTCATTATGCTTTACTTGATTGGTTAATTATTCAAACATTTTATAATGGATTAATTGGATCTTTAAAATCATTTATTGATGCTGCTGCTGGAGGTTCTTTAATGTCTAAATAATTTGAAGAAGCTTACACTTTAATTGAAGAAATGGCTAACAATAATTTTCAATGGCCTTCTGAAAGGATTAATCCTAAAAGAATGGTAAGTATTCATGATAATGAAGCCTTTTCTATTTTAGCTTCACAAGTAGCAGCGATGTCTAAGAAATTAGATAGTTTTGCTATTAATATATCACATAATAACTCTGCTAACATTGAAGATTCTCAAACTATTGAAACTTTACAAGCTATTGCTAGTAAAATAATCCTTATTCAAATTATTATAATCCTGGATGGAAAAATCATCCTAATTCTAACTGGAATAATTCACAATAATGTGGTAATAATCAATCTCATCCCACTAGAAATTGGAATAATCAAGTTAATTCAAACTATAAACCACCTGGATTTAACAATCAACAAAAAAAGTTATCTATAGAAGAATTAATTTTACAACTAAGTAATCAATTACAAAATCAAAACACTACTATTCGTAATATTGAGAATCAAATGAGACAAATCGCTAATTTATTTAATTAAAGACCCCCAGGAACACTTCCTAGTAATGTTGAAATCAATCCAAAAGAAACTAGAAATGAACATGAACATGTTAAAGCTGTACAACTTAGAAGTGGAAATGAATTAAAAGAAAGAATGCAGAATGAAATTGAAAATGAGATTGAGGTTGAAGAGTTTAAAAAATCTAAAGAAACTCCTTCTCCTAATAAAGATCAAACTGATATTTCTATTAATATGGAAGTTGAAAAACCACCACCACCGTTTCCTCAAAGACTTAAACAGCAGAAGCTTGATTATCAATTTTCTAAGTTCTTTGAAATTTTTAAGAAACTTACTATAAACATACCTTTTGCTGAAGCTTTAAAACAGATGCCAACTTATGCAAAATTTATGAAAGATATTTTAAGTAAGAAACGAAGATTTGAAGCTTTTAAAACTGTTGCATTAAGTGAAGAATGTAGTGCAATAATTCAAAAGAAATTACCTCAAAAACTTAAAGATCCTGGAAGTTTTACTATACCTTGTTCTATTGGAGAAAAGTTTTGTGGAAAAGCTTTATGTGATTTAGGAGAAAGTATTAATCTCATGACATTTTCTATTTTTTAAAGGTTGAATTTAGGAGAGATTACTCCCACCACTGTAACCCTTTAGTTAGCTGATAGATCTATCACTTACCCTAAAAGAGTTATAGAGGATGTTCTTGTTAAAATAGATAAATTTATCTTCCCTGTAGATTTCATTGTACTTGATATGGAAGAAAATAAAGAAATACCTATTATTTTAGGGAGACCATTTCTAGCGACCGGACGAGCTATGATTAATGTGCAAAAAGGAGAATTAACCATGAGAGTTAAGGATCAAGAGATTAAATTTAATGTTCTTAAATCAATGAAGTACACTTACAAAGAAAAATGTTATCTAATGGATATAATTGATTATTTAATTGAGAAACATTATCAAGAAAAATGTGAAGTCATTTCTGAAAAAAAATTTGAATTATTAACCGATGCAGATGAAGAACTAAAAGAAGAAGAAACTCATTATATTAAAGATAATTGAGAAACTTTAGACATAACTCAAAATGATATACTTTTACCCTCAATTAAAAATGCCCCTGAACTGGAATTAAAAATGTTACCTTCACATTTAAAGTTTGCATTTCTGGGAAATTCATTAACTTTACCTGTTATTATTTCTTCTGAGCTAAGTAAAGATCAAGAAGAAAAATTGATAGGAGTGTTAAAGAATTATAAGAAAGCATTTGGTTGGATAATTGCTGACATAAGAGGAATAAGCACGTCCATTTGTATGCATAGAATTTTAATGGAAGAAAATTTTAAACCTACTATTGAACCACAAAGAAGATTAAATCCTATCATGAAAGAGGTTGTTAAAAAAGAAATTGTTAAATGGTTAGATGTTGGTATTATTTATCCTATTTCGGATAGCCAATGGGTAAGTCCTATTCATTGTGTTCCAAAGAAAGGAGGAGTAACTGTCATTGTCAATGATAAAAATGAACTAATTCCTACAAGACAAGTTACTGGATGGCGAATTTGCATTGATTATAGGAAATTAAATGATGCCACTAGAAAGGATCATTTTCCTTTACCTTTCTTGGATCAAATGCTTGATAAATTAGCTGGACACTCATATTTCTGTTTTCTGGATGGATATTCTGGTTATCATCAATTACCTGTCGCTCCCGAGGACCAAGAGAAAACAACATTTACAAGTCCTTATGGAACATTTGCCTTTAAAAGAATGCCTTTTGGTTTATGTAATGCACCTGCAACTTTTCAAAGGTGTATGATGTCAATATTTTGTGATTTGATTGACAAAGGAATTGAAGTATTCATGGATGATTTTTCAGTTTTTGGAACTTCTTTTGAATCTTGTTTGGAAAATATTTCCAAAATTCTGAAAAGATGTGAAGAAACAAACTTAGTTCTTAAGCTGGGAAAAATGTCGATTCATGGTCGCAGAAGGCATTGTACTTGGTCAAAAGATTTCACAAAAAGAGATGGAAGTTGATCAAGCAAAAGTGAAAATTATTGCTGAATTACAATGCCTAGTACTGTTACTGATGTGAGAAGTTTTCTAGGTTATCCTGGATTTTATAGAAGATATATAAAGGATTTTTCTAAAATTGCTAAACCTCTTTGTCATTTATTGTAAAAAGATGCTAAATTTGAATTTAATAAAGACTGTGTTAATGCTTTTAATATTTAAAAAAAAAAATTAATAACTGCACCTATCATTGTTGCATCTAATTGGAATAAACCTTTTGAATTAATGTGCGATGCAAGTGATTTTGCAATTGGAGCTGTATTGGGACAAAAATATGAGAAAATTTTCAAAGTTATATATTATGCTAGTAAAACTCTCACTGAAACACAAAGAAATTACACTACTACTGAGAAAGAGCTTTTAGCTATATTATATGTCTTTGATAAATTTAGACCTTATCTTCTTGGTACTAAATGCATAGTTCATACTGATCATTCCGCTATTAAATATCTAATGTCAAAAAAGGATGCTAAACCTAGACTAATAAGATGGGTTTTTCTTCTACAAGAATTTGATTTTCAAATAGTGGATAGAAACGGAACGGAGAACCAAATTGCTGATCATTTATCTAGAATTAAGAATGATGTTATTACTGAAGAAAACATAAATGAGAAATTTCCTGATGAACATTTATATGTTATTCAAAGGTATCAAACACCTTTGTATGCGGATATAGTTAACTAATTAGTTAGCAATATTTTAACTTATGGATTGAATGAAAAATTTATTAAGAAATTTAAAAATGATGTTAAATATTATATTTGGGAAGATCCTCATTTATTTAAATTAGGAAGAGATTCTATAATTCGAAGATGCGTACCTTATGAAGAAAATTTTGCTATTATTAAAAAATTTCATGATTCCGATTTTGGAGGACACTTTGGAGTAGATAAAACTGCATTTAAAATTTTAAATTCAGGATTTTATTGGCCTACTTTATTCAGAGATGTGAGACATTATGTTAAAACATGTGATCAATGTCAAAGGATGGGAAATATATCCAAAAAAGATAAAATGCCTTTAAGCTATATATTGGAAGTTGAAATTTTTGATATATGGGGTTTAGACTTTATGGAACCATTTGTACCATCATCTGGAAAAATTTATATTTTATTAGCAGTTGATTACGTTTCAAAGTGGATTGAAGCTGTAGCTTTGCCTAACTGTGACTCCAAAAGTGTATCTAAGTTTTTAAAGAAGATGATTTTTTTAAGATTTGGAATGCCTAAGGTAATTATCACAGATGGTGGAAGTCATTTTAGAAATATAAGAATTCAATCATTGCTGCAAAAATTTGGAATTAAACATAAAATTGCAACTGCATATCACCCACAAAAAAGTAGAATGGCTGAAGTATCAAACAGAGAAATTAAAAGAATTTTAGAAAAGACTGTTAATCCTAAAAGAACTGATTGGGTTGATAAACTTGATTCTGCATTATGGGCTTATAGAACAGCTTATAAGACACCAATCGGAATGTCACCTTACCGGTTAGTTTTTCGAAAAGACTCTCACTTACCTGTTGAATTTGAACATAAAGCTTATTGGGCGATAAAGGAGTTTAATTCTGATTTGAATACTTGCGGAGAAAAATGATTATTGTAATTAAATGAGATGGATGTAATAAGAAATGAATCATATGATAATGCAAAAATTTATAAAGAGAAAATGAAGGTATTACATGATAAAAAGATTTCGAGGAAAAATATTTGAGCTCGGACAAGAAGTATTACTATTTAATACTCGTTTAAGACTTTTTCCTGGAAAATTGAGATCAAATTGGATAGGACCATATATAATTGAAAAAGTATACCAATATGAAGCTGTGGATATTAAAGATCCCAAAACGAGTAAATTTTTTAAAGTTAATGGATTAAGATTAAAGCCTTATTTGGGCGACATTAAAAAGATTTATAAAGAGGCTTATGAATTAAGTTAACCTAATTAAAGAATTACTTAGGTCGGGCTAACGACGTTAAACCAAGCGCTTAATGGGAGGTAACCCATAGATTTTATTTTTAGTGTGTTTTACATTTTTAATGTATGGTTATGCCTTGATCTTGACTAATTTTATATAACTTCAGAAAATTAAAAATTATATTGAAGTATATAAAAGTTTGGACTTTGGATCACTCCATTTCATATGTGAGTAAAAAGGAGATCAAGTTAACCTTCATTGAAATTATGTATGATTGTGTTATTGAGATTGTTCTGATCTTACCATTATAATTTACCTATTTTTGGAGAATGAAACTTTGAAATTTGACGTTAGGCGAAACAGAGTCAAACATGGTTCTGGCGCCTAGGCACTAGTTCGGCGCCAGTTCGGCGCCTAGGCGCCAGTTCGGCTCCTAAGCGCCAGAATAAGCTGTGTGTCGATGGGTCTGGCGCCTAGGCGCCAGATTTGGCGCCTAAGCGCCACGGTTACTGGGTCGTGTAAAAACCAAAAATTTTTAGTTTTTCACATGATTTTCACCTTTAAATTAACCCATCTTCATCCCCAATCCCTATGCAATCATTATTTCGATCCATACACTCCATTCTTGAGAGATTAGAGAGGATTTTTTAAGAAATGGAGAGGAGAAATCTTGGAGAAGAGGCTAGAGACAAAGGTCCAAAAGATCCTCAACCCTACTTCAATGGTTTCATCGTTGTAAGTTTGGAGAAAATTTCTAGTCGTCTTGATAAATTTGAAGCGGATTTCAAAAGCATTGGAGATCGCTTCCATGAGATGTATCATCAAATTGAACATCTGGAATGGTAGGCAAAACTTCAATTTGATCATCTAGCGGCTTATCAAGATGCTCAAGTGGAGATGTATGCGAAGAATAATTGGATCGATGAGAAAATGGCTACGAATTTTTCAAGAGCGTTAGTATTTTTCCCCAGTGGGCTGAATAGTTTTCCTTGTGAAGATAATGGAAATTAGATAGTGATTTGGTGAGATCGTGATTTATCTAGTGAGTCGTTGTATCAATTTAGTGAATAGATTCTGTTTGTTTGTGTATTTGCTTTCATGTTCAATGTGTGTTATATTTGTTTTCAAATTGTGTTGTTTGATTGTGTGTTAGGACTTGAATCATTATATTATACTTATCTGAAGTGTATTGAGCCAATATTGAAGATTATAAATGGAAAGTAGAGGAGTTTGATTTAAACCTTGTGTTTGATTGGTGGATTTAATATTTAATATTTTAAAATTTTAGAAAATGTTTTGGAAGTTAGAAACTGAAGCCCAAATCTAATATGAGTAATTGGAAGTTGAATTTATGAATTTTGGTGGAAAATAAAATTTTTAGAGTGATTTTTGTGAAAGTCGAGTATGGCGCCTAGGCACCATAATTCGGCGCCTAAGGGCCGGTTCATCCTGCTAAAAAAAAATTAACATATAAACCCCATTAGCCATGGATGATGCCTAAGCTTCATCTCCTTCCCCATTTTCACAAAATTACACCTCTTAGATCCATTTTGAGGTCAAAACATCAAGTATTTGGGCGTGAAATCACTTGATTTCTTCGTCTCGAGATCAGATCTACACTCTAATCCATTTATTTTCGATTTTCACCATAGTTTTTCCTATGTTTTGCTAAAAACTGAAATTTTGAGAAAAATTTTGATTTTTAGGTATTCTATTTGGATTTTTAAACTTATTTTAAGTTTCTTAAACTTAAAAGAGTTTAAAAATTTGATTCCTAAATTTGTTCTTGTTTTCTTTCACGTTTAGATGGCACCGAAATCTAAGCGAGGGAAGGGACGAGAAAATTTTGACAGTAGCAAGTTCGCGACTGCGGCAATGCATTTTCGATATCAAGAATTTGCGACGTCGAGAAAGTTTATCTCAGAGCTAAGCTTTTACAATCAGGATGAAATGATCGAGAACACAATCGTTGCGCATAACTGGCAACGGTTCTGTTATTTCACTACTGTTGTTGTTGTTCCGGTCGTTCGCAAATTTTATTCTAACTTTTTAGATGCGGAAGACTACGAAGTCTTCGTCAGAGGTATTGGAGTAGGATTTACTCCGGAGAGGATCAATGTGTTTTATGGACTGCCACCTATCATTGAGTGTCACTATTCTAGATTATGTCCATCTGAGGGAGATCTTGAGATGATTATTGCTTATTTGATTGACGGCACTGGAGCCTGGAAGATCCATAATGAAAAACAGGTAAACTGCAAATCTTCTAAGCTAAATGGTGTTTCAAAGGCTTGGCATTATTTTATTTCTGCTAGACTTCTACCTTCCAACCACCTGAGTGAAGTTACCAGAGAAAGAGCTATCCTGAACTACTGCATTTAGGAGAGGAAGCTGATAGATGTTGGCATTATTATTTATGATTCTATGGAGTCTACTGCTAGATCCAGCACTTCTGTGGGACTGGGATTCCCATCTTTGATCATTTCTTTTTGTGTTAGCAATGGAGTCACTGCTGATATTTCTGAGGAGAAGCTGAAGTCTACCAAGCCAATTGGGCAGGAGAGTGTTAGTATCTATTATCGTCTTCGTGGGAAGAGATCTACAGCCCCTTCTACTTCTGCACACACTTCAGGTAGACCTTCCACTTCCAGACCTTCTAACTCTACTGCTGAGCCACCATCTATTTTTTGGGAAACGATGCATGATCAGTTTATAGAGCAGCAGCATAAGTTATTTCAAACTCACTACAGAGTTGATTCTATTGATAAGAAAATTGATCATTTATCTGAGTATACCCAGAGGAAGAGTAGTTACGATGCTGAGTATGATGAAGCTCTCGTTAGATTCCTGAAGGGAGAGCATGATGTTCAATTTCCTACCTTTCCTAGTTTCTCACCATATGTTGATCCTAAGGATGTTGAGTTTTCTTTTGGTGATGATGACAATGATGAGGCTACACACAGTGATTAGTGGCCTGATTTACCTCTGAGTTGTGCTAAGTCTGTTGTTAGTTTAGTTTGTTTGCTAGTATTGATTGTTGTTTGTTGTTTGCTAGTTTAGATTTGTTTATGTACTTTGTGTGGATTGTTTGGTGTTGAGACTATTGTTAGAGTATTTTTAATGTTTTGTGTTTAAGATTGAAATTTAGATAAATTTATGTTTATTTCTATTTCAGCCTACTGTTTAGTTGTTAGTATTGTTGTTCTATTTCTATTATTATATGTAGTATAGTCATTTAATTTAATTACTAATGAGCCTGCTTACTTTTATACCTGCTTCATTATTTCAGTATTATTCATAAAAGCATGTGTGGAAGTAAATTTTTCTTTCTAGAATTTTTTTTACATACTTATAAAAATTCCTTTTTAAAATTATGTTTTTCTTTCTCTCATACTTTAAAAAAAAAGATTTCATGATAGACCAAAACTTAAGTTTGGGGGAAAGGGAAAATACATTCAAATTTAAATTTTATTTGTCCTTTAAGAACTAATATTTTCTTAAAATAAAATTTTTTTAACATAACATGAGGAATGAAGAATCTATTTAAGATCACTTAAATTTTTGAAATTATAAATGATTTAGTAGACTTAATCAAAAATTTTAATAACTTTGATTGATTTTAAGAATAGAATTATTCAACTTAAAAAAGAATAAGATTAAGTAATTTTTCTATTCATAGTAGAGATAATTGAATTTTAGAAGTATTAAGAAATCAAAAATTATAACTCGAAAAAGAATAGATTGAAATTCTTTTTGAAATCTATTTATGTTATAATAATTAAGTGAAAATGTATAAGTTTGAAAATATAAGTTAAGGATAGTGAAGTTCAAAACCTTTAACAGACTATCCAGATACAGTAATTCTTTCTTTAAAAAAAAGGTAGAAAAGACAAAAAGAGAGGAGAAGCTTGAGGAAATGACTAATCAAAAATTGGCTTCACTTGAATTAACTTATAAAAAGAAAATTGATTACGTATATTACTTAATTTTTATGCATGTATTTTTATTAGAAAAGAATTTCATGAAGATCTTTTTCTTGTGAATAATTTATGTGATCTTAATATAATAAACTACAATTATTTTCGAAGTGAATGAAAAATTTTTGAAGTCTTATGATTTGGTAGTTAGAATATTCTTTAAATTCTTACAATTAAACTTAGTTAGTGAAATTTGGTTAATGATTTACTAAAGCCTTTAAAAATCAAAAAATCATAAGGAGTCTTAAATATTTACCTTTTTATTCCAAATGTTATACATTTTATATAGTAAAAAGGGTTACTTGAGGAAAATTAACGTTTAAGTTTGGGGGATTTTGATCCAAGAAAAAAATACCTATTTTTATGCCTTGATTTTTATTAAATTTTAAGGATATTATGCTTTAATGAAAGGTATTTTTTGTTTTTGGATGTAGGTGATACAAAAATGTTCAAGAAGGAGAAAAATATGAAAAAGGAGCAAAAAGGAGCAAAAAGGAGCAAAAATAGAGCCAAAATGCAAAATTGTCGAAATTACTGGCCTGGCGCCTAAGCGCCAGCTCGATACAGAAAACTGTTAAGTTTTTGACGACTTTTGGGCGGTTATTTTGACGGTGTGAGCGGTTATTGGACCTTCTAGAAGACTGGCAGTTGTTCCTAGTTTATAGGACATGTGATACAATGTATTTGGACGCTTCAAAATGGTTTTAATCGCGAAGATGTGCGATCCAAAGTGAAGAGGTGCGAAGAACTGGAAGCGGTATCCGGCGCCTAGGCGCCAGACACACCTTCTAGAAGATTCATTGAATGTGGACACATTTTGAAGAGGTTCCTTGAGGCAACCCTTGAAGCATATAAATAGGAGGGTATTCCTTTAGAGAAAAACGCCCCCATCTGCCCCATCTACCCCCCTATCTAGAGTAAAACCTAGAGAGAGAATTAGAGAGATCATATTAGGGCCACCTTTTTACTTTCCTTCATAAATTAGTGAGTTTATTTTAGAGTTTTTATTTAGAGTATGAAAGAGTTGGTGCATCTGTAGGTCATTACGCTGTGGAGTCAGTAGGAATCAGAATTTCAGTAGGAGAAACATCTAAGATAAGTATTTTTATTTTGATTCAAAGTTTATTTATTATGTTTTGTTATTTAATTTCAACGTGTTCTGAGTAGTTACTTTACTTTCTCCTTTCAATTATGAAAAGATAAATAAGATAAAACAAAATTCGTCGGAGATTTAAAAATCATATATTTTCAAAACATTGTGATGATATTAATATCGGTTCTTAATTTACTATTTAAATTGGCCATTTAAATTGTTAAAACCTGTTGAAGAGTTTTGAGACCTAGAAGGAGATGAATTCTTAACTTGTAGATATCACATGAATCCTTGGGTAGTCGAAGGCCTTGTGCGGGTTATTCAAGGTGAAGTGCAAATAAATAGGAAGATGTTATATATTGGGCATAAAATTGATAAGTTTTTAGAGTGACAGACTAAAATCTTATGATTTGGTTAATAGAAAAGGAAAGGGTCACTAGTAGGGCCGACCATAGCCACCCTTTGACATATAGTAGTGTGAGCCTAGATTAACCCATTCCACTAACAATACATCTGGACCTGATCTATAGGCTAGCCAATGTTCTTTGCACCTGGATCAAAGGGTAAAGAATATGAATGCTTCTATTTGGCACAATACCATAAATTTATATTCTCCACGAATATTATCATTATCTTAGAAAATCTTGGATTAATTGAAAGTGAGAAAGTTGCTTTCTTATTGCTATTTACATCAATCATTTTATTTCTACTTTATTATTGTTTCTAGTAAATTAAAGATATTTTTTTTTATTATAAAAGAAATACTTTAAAATAAAAATATTTAAAGATATATAACTCTCTCCTCGTTGGAACGATACTGGGGTCTTTGTTTCAAAGCCCTATAGTACTTGATACGATACATATACTTGCGTATACCCCTAGTGTGTAAAATATTTTTCATAAAATTATATTTATATACACTAGCCGCTATTATTATTTATAACATATATTTTTGAAAGCATTAATTAGTACATTGATCTTCAGAGGACTTCGGGTCAAGTTTTTGGCGTCGTTGTCGGGAAAGAAGATTTTAGTACGCATATATTTATATTGGGTCAAGAATCTACCATTTGGCCTAATGAATTCTCATCCATCATTGAAATTGGTTGAGAAAAATTCATTCCAAATTGGTTTATCTTCCTTTAAATTGGAGCAACATTGCTAACATTGCAAAAGCATCAGATTCATGAGTATTGGCTACCTTCTTAAAATTTACCCTCTCGGAAGACCATTGAAAATTATATGTAGCCAATTCTTCAGTTAAAGGATAAGCATCATTAAACTGTTTAGACATCAATGAACCACCAACAACAACATTGATAATAGATCTAAGTGATCCTAGTAATCTATTATAAAAGTTTTAAATTATTAAACAATCTGGTATCGAATGATGTGGACACTTTCTTAGGAGATCTTTAAAACATTCCCATGCTTCGTAACTAGATTCCCCATAAAACTGACAAAAGATGTAATATAATTTCTAAGCTTTGCAGTCTTTGATGGTGAAAAATATTTAGCGAGAAAATTTTGTAATAAATCACCCCATGTTCTGATTGATCCAGGTGCTAAAGAAATTAATCACATCTTAGCTTCATCCCTTAATGAGAAAGAAAATAGTTTAAGTATAATATCATCATCTAAAACACTATCATATTTAAATGTAGCACACAATTCTAGAAAATTAGCAAGATAATAATTTGAATCTTCAGTTGGTGCTCCCCCAAACTGATTATTCTGTATCATTTGGATAATAATCGGTTTAAGTTCAAATGAATTAGTCACTGCAGGATTTTGAATACTACCATGAAATTCATCTAATGTAGGGTTAACATAATCTCTTAAAGGTCTAAATTCTTGATGGATTTCAACAATTTGATTATTTATATTTTTCATTTCTTGAATATTTTTTTCTTTTTCTGTATTAATAATTTTTCTAATTTTTCTAATAAATCTTTCTAATTCAGTATCGCAAGGTATAAGTCCTTCAGAACCTGAACTACGCGTACACTATTATAAAGCACAATAAAATTAAATCACACAAATAAAAACAACACAACAATTTCCTAAAATAAATCTAACAAGTTTAAATAAGGATTTAAAAAGCAAAAATTACTTTTTTTATGATTCTATTTTATATATATATATTTTTATATTATATATATGTATATATTAACTATTTTCTCCCCGGCTGCGGTGCTAAAAACTTGATCCTTGATATATATGCTTACGTTTTATATATGAATTTAATGATATCTCTTTCTTTACAATGAAGCCAAAAGCATGATGCCAACATAAATAAGAGTTTTAATTTATATTATAAAATGGAATTCTATGCAAGTATACGTATCTTTATCAAGTAATATAGCACTATATGATTAAGCCCTGAGATATCGAACCTAGAGGGAAGAATGATAAAAATTTTAAAAAGAAGTATAGATATAGATCAGGATTGACTTCCAAAGAGTAAGGTTCCAATAGGTGAGTGGCTCGTATTCCGGAACAATTTTTGAAGGAATGTAAAGGAAGGAGAGACTAAGGGATGACATAGATCCAAGAGAGATCTTGGTTTTTTTTCCAAACTATCCTATGTTTTGGCGTTAATTTGAGATAGTTATTTGGTGTTTCATGACCACAAGAAAATATATTGAGAAATTCATACCAATTTCATATGAAATTACACTTTAAAGAAAGGTATTTTCTGTGTTCTATTGCAGGAATGAAGATTTATTGGTGTTGAAAGCAAAAAGAGGAAAAAGGCGCGAACTTGGAGCAAAAAGGACTAAAAATGATGAAAATTGAACTGTCCCACCGAAGGCGAGATTTAAGCCGCCGACTGCGAGATTTTCCCGAAAGTTTTTAATATATTATAATAGAGCCCGCCGACGGCGAGATCGAGCCCGCCGACAGCGAGCTTGAACGGTTAGCCTTGCTTCTAGAAGCCCGCCGACGGCAAGATCGAGCCCGCCGACGGCAAGGCAGTTTATTCAAGCCAAATACGATAAATCTGGACGCATTTGAAGAGGTGCTTAAGCAACCTTTGGAAATTTGACTCCTATAAATATAGACGATTTTATGTATTAGGGTGTGTCAGTTAGTGTCAAATTAGTGTTTCCTTTTGTAGTAAGAGTTAGTGTTTAGTGTCCTAGTGAGTTCTAAGAGTGTTGTACAAGAAGGAAGAGTCAAAGGAACTTGAGGAATCTGCTTGGGGAGAAGAATTGAGATAAGTATATTTGTTTATTGTTTTATAACTTTAAATGAAATCCAAAATCTGTGTTATTATTCCCATGCATTCTGAGTAGTTTTCTTTATCTTTCTCCTTGTTGTTGAGATTTTGTGAAATGGAGAATTAAAATGAGTTGTGCCTAATAATATTAAATAGAGATTGTGATAATCTTTTACTTAAATCGTAATTTACATTCAATTTGGCCAATTGAATTGTTAACATATGTTGAATTATTAACTATAGTAAAGATTACATCCAAGATTCAGGGAATTCAAATGCCTTGGAAGGAGGGTGCAAATAAATAGGGAAATATTAATTATTGGGCGAAGAATTGAATATTTTAGTGTGACAGACTAAAATCTTCAATTCGGTCCTATTATTTGGGAGCTGAAGTGTAGATGTTAGCCCTCAGGCGAGGGGAACGTGGGAGCTCTGAAGTGGCAGCCAGTATCCTCCCAGCCTAGCCACAGATTCAGTAACCAAACATAGGATTAGTCAATGTTCTTTGCACTAGGACCAAACGGTAAATAATAGGAATGCTCCTATTTGGCACAATATAATTCAAAACTCATTTAATTATTTATTCACCTAATCCTCTTAACAAGGAGAAAGATACTTTTCTAAATTGACTTATATAATCTGTCTTTTAAGTACTAGTTTTAAGTTTAAGCGTTCTTCAATTTTCGTATATTATACTTAAAATAGATTAGTAATCTGTTGTTACTAAAAATTAGTCTTTAAATCTCTAACTTCCCTATGGGATCGATATCTAGGACTCCAATAGAGCCCTTTATTACTTGAGCGATACGTATACTTGCGTTGATTAAAGGGGAGGGAGTACAATTGCTATTTTACTTTGAAAAACATTTACAACTTATTAAGCTTAACAATTATATACATCCTTCTAATTATTACCCTACTCTCCCCGAGGCTGAATTCTTATATTTGCAGCCAGAGGTCATTTCACCCTACCAATTTTATTATTTAGGGATTACATTCACTTGATATCGATCATGTGAAAGGCCTGGAAGATAGGAGGGTTTATGTCATACCTGATGACAACTTCAGAATCCTAAGATGGGTTAGGGTTATATTGCACAACATGGTCATGCAAAGGCCCAAAGTGATAAGGTGAGGGTTTATGTTGCAATATACAAGCCACCTCAAAGTCCTATGGCTTGTTGTTTTAATTTCTAAGGAGTTTTGTTGTTGAAGATGGTCATGCTGCCCACTATGCATGCTCCAAGCTTCTCGTCGTAGCAGGTTTAATTTAAAGTAGTGTCAAATGAGTAATAAAGAGAAGTATCATGTTTTGGAAGTTTTGAATTGAGGTGTCTTAATGTCTTATTTAGGGGAATATTAAAGTTGATTATAGCGACACCGGTTAGGATCCCACGGTTCCCTCCTTCCGGCACCACTATTTTCTTCGGATTCACTTAGTCCAGATGAATTTACTAAACTTAACTTAATGAGTTCCATACTTTCATTTAGACCATACGAAATCCCGTTAGTAGCCGTAGGTTTCTTCCTCCGAGGTATTCCTGATCATCTGATAGAGACGTTTTAATTTAGTTGCAATTGTGATTTTTGTTTTGTTTGTGATTAAATTTTGAGTTATTTTATGTTTTTTATTATTGTGGCGGTGATTTTTATCTTGTTTTGTTTTAATTTAGTTTTGGTCTTGGTTTTGTGGCTATCATAAAAGTTTTAGTTTTCATGAAGGGTGATATTGTTGCTTAACATGCAAGTTTGTAAGCAAGCAAAGTAAAGTAAAGGAAATACTGAAAAGAAGGTACTGTAAACTGTAAAAGTGTACCTGGGAGTCTTCTCGTTTGTCCACCTGGAACTTTAATATCTTTTGCAATAAACATTTATAATTTTTAGGAAAGTAAAACCTATAGATAGGTTCATCACAAGTCTACCAAAGCCTATGTCATAAATTGGTGGGTCCTAATCATTCATTTAAGAGATTTCTTCATTTGATAAATATGATAGGTCCAGTTGTCATACAAGGTGTTCAGAAGATTTGTGAGAAGGGCCTAGGAGATACCTAGACATTTCACAATCATTTTAAGCTTCCTTAAGTTCATTTTGGATATATCATAATTATTAAATTATTCATCTGTTTCATACCCTTATGCATAGTGCACTAATGTTTTAATTATCCCAAAAGGGTCGGGTAAATATCACTTGATATTTCACTTAGAAATTATGTAAGTGGGGCCTTTAGAGGCAAACTTAATTTATGAAAGAATTTATTAAATTTTGGTGGGCTTGTAGTGTTTCAAAAGTGGTTTTAAATTAATTGTGTTTTCTTGTCTAATCTTCATTAGTCAAACTTGATTAAGCCTAGTCTCCCTACCAAGTCATTTAAGATTTTAGTCGGTGTATTTTGTGATCAGAGAAAAGTTAGGTCATATAATTATGATTCTTATCAAATTAATAATTTATTATTTAAACATAAAGTAGGGGTATTAAATTAGTGAATTATCAACTTCCAAAATAACCCTTAACCTTAAAGATCACTTATTTTCATCCAAATTATAATGATTAATTAAATCATAAACTTTATCTTTTAATGTGACAAAAATGAGATGGGTTTCTTCCACTTATCGCTTTAGGTGTTTAATCATTCAAACATATTTATTAAGATTATCCATTGCCCATTTCCCACTTTAATTAAGCATAAGCATTAATTAAGGCTATATCCTTCAAAATTACACTTTTGCCCATAAAGGCCTTATCACTTCATAATTCCTTAAATTCAATTTAGATGACTTTGAAATTTCTATATCACCGCACTAATGGGTCAATTAAAACATTAGAGGAGAAAATGTGATTTTTTTCCATGTTTAATTTAATTTATATAATTATTTTAATGCAGAAATAAGGGTTTTCAAGAGAAATTCAAAAACAATCAAAACAAAGTTTCTGTCCTTATGAAAATTATTGGAGGTTCACATAGACCAGAGGACCAATTGGATCAAATTTCATGATTTTTTGATTTTTAATTTAATTATTATAATTATTTCAATTATGAGTATAAATTAGATATAAAATATTATATTAGTAGAAAATGAAGTTTTATATTTTTATTAAATCTCTCTGAGGTCAAGGAATCCAGAAAAAACAAATTTCATAATTTTGTGAGTTATATTTTAATTATTAGATTTATTTTAGTTAAAATTATGGAATTTCCATTTTTTAGCTTTAAAAATTGATTTTAACTTTTTAAAATTTAATATCTTCATTTATAAAGTTAGGAAAATTAATGCAATTGTTCCGAAATGATTAGGACACAATTTGGAACATTTCCAACAATTTTATTAATTTTATGATTTTTATTTAGTTTTAATTAATTAAATATTAAAATAATGCTTAAAAATGAAAATTTTATTTTTATTACAATTTTATTTTCTAAGGACTTCTCTGATCAAAGAAAGCTTTAAAATTAATTTGGTAATTTTTTGAAGTGTATTTTAATTATTATAATTATATAATTGCCAAAAATGTGATTTAACTTGAAATTTTCATTTAAGCATTTAAATTAACTCCATTTGACTTGAAATTTTTATGGGGAGTTTCCCTGATCTTAAATTACAGTGGAGAGTAATTTTTGAGTTATTTATATTTAATTTAATTTATTTTTATATAAATTTTATGTATTAATTACCATTAGGGTTATTTTTAATGAGTTAAACCAACTTTTCATTTTATCTAGGGTCCTCTTGTCATAAGTAACCTACCAAATTATACTTTATATTTTTCTGATAATTATTTTAATTATTACAAATTTTATACCAAAACATACACTATAATTTGAAAAATACAGATCTTTGTTTAGAGATTACCTCTGACTTTGGAAAATATCAGGAAAGATTCCCTAAGACGGAGGCAACAACATACCAAAATATCAAGCTATGGTGAAATGTCTATGTGTAGGGAAAATCAAAACATTCAAAAGGGTATTTAATTCATTAAAAATCAAACACGCATCAAATAAATTTCAAACTATTTACATATTATTCTCCTCTGTTCACTGAGTACTAGGGTATTTTTCTTTTTATTTTTCTGATTTTGCTACACCAAGTTATGGATTTTTGAAGTTAACTAGATTTAAATAAATAAAAAATACCCTTAATTTCCTACTTAAACACGTGGCGCAGTGTCATACTCAGCAGCTCTGAAGTCTCCACGCGTCTTTCCGCCATTTGACGCTGCCTTCTGACACAGCTGCCACGCGGCTGCGCTTTATGTTCAGATCTCCTGTCTGGCGCAATCCCATCCCTCCATTTGATAAACGCGTGATTGTACGGTTGTGGGTCATCATCTTCTTCTGGTTCTTCCCATTAGCCTTCCATCTTCTAAGCTTAAGAACTTGAGCTAGACTCAACTAAATTGCATGGGGTTTATTCCTAGAGTTTCATCTGGCCTAGATGAACCTATCTATAAGGAGAATCTAGCTTGAAATCAACCCAACATGCATGGAAGATCAAAAATAGCTCAGGAAGAAGGTGAAGTTCAATACCTTTCCCTGACAAGTGAAGCTTCAATAAGAGAGTTTTGGCAGCTTCGCTTGGTCCCAGCAAACCTTCAGATGAAGTCTTATGCCCTGGTGAAATGTCCGGACCTGAATTCGATGAAGGACAATTTCAGGTGTTGATCGAAGTCTAGTGTAGAGGCTCTCTGTGATGGGGCTTTTATTAGGAAACTTCTTTTTTCACTCTGGTGATGGTGTAGAGCTAGTTGTTTTGGAGTTTTAGGCAGTTAGGAGATGCAATTGCAACTGTTTTTGTTTCAGCTTAAGTTTCACTTGGGAAATTTGCTCAGGCCAGTGGGGATGGGTGACTGAGGATGGTGGGCTTGCCTCATGAGGTCTCAGGGAAGCTCTGAGAGCAATTTGGCAGAGTCTCCTCAGGAAATTTTTAGCGCTCCTCTTTTGTCGTAAAGAGGTTGTCATATAACCATGGCTGCCTGGTGGAGCTTGGGGTGCCAATGTGGGTGCTTCAGGTTGCTTATAGAGAGGGCTAAGCAGTGTCAATGGCCAATTGGAGTTGGACAACTATGTTGGACCCAATTTTTCTTTACAGGGGTATAGGGGCGCTCCAAGGATAAGGAAGGTGGCTAGCAGGCTGATGGGAGGTAAGAGGGGGGTTCAGTGCAATCAAGTGGCTGGTTTAATGATGGTTGCTTGAATTAATGGGTTTAACCAAAGGTGAGGGAAAGTTGACCTTGGTGAAGGACCATTGGTCCATAGCTCAATTAGGTTAGTTTTGGTTGTTCTTGGCTGGTCCTTGGGGTCCTAAGGTTGGCTGCCATGGAGTTAATTTGGTCCATTTGGTTCAATTTGGGTGACATTGGGTCAATTTTGGTCACTTGGGTTCAAGGTTGGGCTAGCTTGGGTTTGAGCTTGGGTTGAGCCTAATTTATTGAGCAATTTGGTGTGTATGATTGTTATGAAAAGTTTAGAAAAGGATCGGTGTGGTTTTGAATTAATTTGGGGGTTCAATTTGGTTTAATTTGGGATTTTGGTCAATTTGGGGCAAGCTAGGTTAGCTTGAGTCTAGGTTGGGCTAGAGTGGAGTTTAAGCCCAATTGATTGTTCAAAAAGGTCTAGGGGGATGTGGTGAAGAGTTCCCATCAAAAATTCGGTGGCAATTTTGGGATTGGGACATTAAATTTGGGGTGATTTGGTCATGTGTCCAATTTGGGCCAAAATTAGGGATTTTGGTTTAAATTGGGTTTAGGTGAGACTTGGGCTCAAATTAGAAGTAATTGAAAGCTGCATTTGGCCTAGGGGAGTTCTATGGTAAGTTTAGAATTCATATTGAGGGGAAATTGATTGACATTAGGTTTAATTTGGGTGACATGGGTCACTTGATCAAAATTGGGGATTTTGGAATTCAAGTGAAATTGAGCTCAAATATGGGTCAAATTGGGATTGGATTTGGTTTAGGTTGAGGCTAGCGATGTTGAATTAAAGATTGGAATTGAAATTAGGCAAGATTGGGGTCAATTGGGTGGACATTGGGTTTACTTTGGTCATTTTTGGGTTAAATGAGTCAAATTGGGGCATTTGGTTACATTAAGCCAAATTTATCAAATTGGGTCATTTGGTAGTTGAGGGAAATTAACTTTAGAATATTTAGAAGGTTTTGGAAATTTTTAGGATTTTTTTATTTTTGAAGTAGGAGGGGTATTTTTGTAAGTTTGCAAATTTTTGGGTTATTTTGGAAATTTTAATAAATTTTGGTCAAATTGGTCAATTTGAGTGGTAAGGAATACTTTGAAATAATTTTTGGTGAAAATAGGTAATTTGAGTAATTTTTTAGTAAAATTGAGGTTTTGGGGTAATTTGGGCAGATTTAGTGGCAGGGGGTTAAAAATTGAAATTTTGGAAAAATTGAGTTTGATTAAAGTTGAGTAATATGGGATTGTTTAGATTGAGCCATGGGCCAAAAGTAACGCTCATTTGGTCCTCTATGTGTTGGTACTAACCAAACCTTTAGCTTGGGGCTATGAGCTTGGGGAAACCACGCACATGAGTTTCGAAAGAGTCAGGGGATCAAAGTGGGATGTGCTTTGTTTAGGGTTGTGGGTGTAAAGTGTGTATATTTTGTAAGCTCCAGACCTCCCGAGGTAAATCCTAAGGTTTTACTACATGTAGAAGGCTTCCCTTGAGCTTTCTTATCCTTTGTCACTTCCTCCCAGAAGCTGGAGGTTAGGCCTTAAGCATATGAAAACTCCCAGTGAAGCAGGGAAGATTTGAATTTCTAAGGGGGAGATTTCCGAGACTAGTCTTCTAAGAAATTCATCAGGAGAGTCCTATGGCTAGACCCTAGGCTATTCTCAATAGAGACTAGACCTCGACCAAAAGTGAGGTCAATAATGTACCCCAATAAATGTGGGTGTTGGGCAAGCACACAACACATATTGGTGTTGACCGATGAGATCAACAAAACCAACATAACTGTCCGAGTCGAAACTCAATGTAAAATAAGAAATTTAGTGAGGAAGTTTCTGCTGAGGATTTTATTGGGTAGAGAAAATTCAGGTCCTGGGAACTCCTAATGAGGAAGGAAAATGGAATACCTTCATTAAGGAGCTATGAATTTCAAGCCTCCAAACTCTGAAGGAATCTGATCTGAATCAATTTAAAATTGGAATTTGGATTTGGAATTTGGATTTGATTTCAAATTTAATTTGAATATTGAGTATGAATTTGGATTTTGAACTGATTTTTGGTTTTATGGAGTTTATGAAATTTTAGGATTTGTGGAATTTTGAATTTGTGAAATTTTACTTTATTTTGAAAATTTTAATTTTGAGTTTCAAGTGAGTGCAGCGGAAGAGTCAGAATTTAGGTTTCGTTCTCGGAAAGAGGTAATCAGAATTTAGGTACTGATTTCGGAGGATGAGTAATGGAATTTAAATACCAGTCTCAGAAATGAGAATCAAAATTTTGGTACCGACCTCGAGATTTTGTGGATGTGGAAAATTTAGGAAATTTGAAGGAATCAGATGACAATGCTCCGATCCTGGAATTTCATGGATGGCAGAAAAATTTCTCTGATAGGAAGTGGAAATATAGGGAATTTGGAGGAATCAGATGACAATGCTCTGATCCTGGAATTTCAAGGAAGGCGAAAAATTTCTCAGATAGGAAGTGTAAATATAAAGAATTTTGAGGAATCATACGACAATGCTCCAATCCTGGAATATCATGGAAAGAAAAAAATTTCTCGGATAGGGGGTGGAAATATAAGGAATTTTAAGGAATCTGATGACTAAGCTTCGATCCTGGAATTTAATGGAAGACGAAAAATTTATCAGATAGGAAGTGGAAATTTAGGGAATTTTAAGGAATTGCATGACTGAGATCCGATCCTGGAATTTCATGGAAGGCGGGAAAATTCTCGTATAGGAAGTGGAAATATAGGGAATTTTGAGGAATCTGAAGACTGAGCTCTGATTCTGGAATTTCATTGAAGACAGAAAATTTTTTAGATAGGAAGTGGAAATATAGAGAATTTGAAGGAATCAGACGACTGAGCTCCGATCCTAGAATTTCATGAAAGACGGAAAATTTCTTGGATAAGAAGTAGAAATATAAGGAATTTTAAGATATCGGACGACTGAGCTCTGATCTTGGAATTTCATGGAAGGCGGAAAATTTCTTGGATAGGGGGTGGAACTATTGAGAATTTTAAGGAATCGGACGATTGAGCTCCGAACTTGGAATTTCATGGAAGGCAGAAAATTTCTTCGATATGAAGTGGAATTAAAGGGAATTTTAAGGAATTGGACGACTCAGCTCCAATCCTAAAATTTCATGGAAGGCGGAAAATTTCTCGGATAGGAGGTGGAAATATAGGGAATTTGAAGGAGTGTTGGGGAGGAATGCTAGGGTACTTTCATCCTACCCAATGAGGTGACAAAAGAGTGTCAGAATTTAGTTACTGATCCCAGATCTTCTCATGAAGAGATTTAGAGAAAATTTGATGTTGACTTTCGAAGAGAGTAAGATTCGTGCAATCCGGCCAAGGTTGGTAACCATTGTAAGATTTGTAGAATTTCATGATATTTCGAATTTGTGGGAGGTGACGTTCTGTAAAGTGTCAAATCTCACGGTGCTTTGGAAATTATGGATTTGTGGATGAGTGCAAAGACTCGGAGTCTTAAGAGAGAGAATTAGCTTATCGTTTGTTTTCAAATTAATTTTTTCTTTTAATTTGTTTTATCTTATTTCATTTTATTTCATTTTGTTTTATTCGATTTCAGATTCAATTTTCTTTTAATTTTATTTCATTCCATTTGATATTGTTTTAACCTCTTCGATTCCTTATTATTTTTATTTTAATATATATATATAAATATATATATATATATATATATATATATATATATATATATATTGTATCGTTCTTTGTTTGTTTTAATTCGGGACCAATGTACGGTCCTGCGGCTCCCGACCGTCACATCAGAAAGAGACACTTTTGCAAAATCTTGGTGAGCTGAAACAAAATTCTTCATTAATGTTTGGTTGAAAGCGGTAGTAAAACTAATCATATGCTGACAAGCATCCAAAAAATCAATCAAATGTACAAGGTTGAACAAAACCATCATATCATATCCTGCTGGCACAAAAGCGGTGACAACTGCTGTGACCCGGCGTAGAAGGTAGTAGATATCTATCATCTGAGTCTATTCCGTAAACAAGCTAACCTACCAAGGCTAAGCTCCGGAACAAAAGTCCCCTCGCTAGAACCCGGAGGCATTGCTGTCACAGTGGCAAAAGACGAAGGCTTTCCAATTCTGGATCTGGTTCGTAGTAAAATGGTGCTTTGTCCTCATCCATTCTTTTGAAGGTAACTGATACCCTTTGTCATGTAACTCTTGGGATGCAGTGCTTCGCAAGATCTGCCTCGTTTCCTTTCAGTACCAGCACTGATCCAACTGGTAAAGGGATATCAGCAAAACCTCAGAACTCTCCAAGTCCGACAATATGAATTTCTCATTCGAACAAAATTTTACTTTCACTTATAAAGGAGACCGTGCAGAAGGGCCTCACAAAGTCATGTTTTTCGATATGAGGCGTGATACAGTCCATGTCCTTATAAATATTTATAATGTAGCTGTTGGGAATACAGCCTGCAGGCAGGACGTGCCACTTCATCATTTTCTTTACCATCTTCTTGAACTGTGACGGCATTGGATCCACTTCATCGTGTTGTAGAATTTCGGGGGATTACGCTGTCGATCCGTGGCAAAATTGTAGCAGCACCCACACTGAATGGTGATCCTACCCTTTCCTCTTTTCCATTTCGTTAGCTATGTGAACGTTCTCTGCTTCAGACGGCCTGCCCTGCGGATCCCCGAATATTTACCCTTATATTTTCACTTTATATTTATTTCCAATGATATTGTCTCTTCCTTTGCGACGGTGCCAAAAACTTGATTCCAAAGCAAATAAGAAATATATTTTAATTCTTTTATAATATGAGATTTTATGCAAGTATACGTATTGTTTATCAAGTGATATAGGACTTTCTGATTAAGCGCCAGGATACCGAAACCACAGAGAAATGTCTAAAAATATAAAGAAATAAGAAAATTAACGATTTACTTTTACAATTGATTTTGTAAAGTATGTTTTAAAATAGATAATTTAAAATTTGTTTTTGATATTTTCTATTTAAGAAAAAGTAAAATAAGCAATTAAAGTTAACAAGATTATTAAATGATATGAAAGCAATAAGAATAAAATATCATTTTCCTCTCTTAATAAATCAGTAATAATTATGTAATTTTGTTGTGGAAGTATCTAAATGTGTTGTGCCAAATATGAGCAATTATATTATTTACCCTAACTTGGTTCTATAAAGAAAATTAGTTAATTTGAAGCTTTGAATTTTTGTAGATGGGTTAGGCAGGAAAGATACCAGCTCTCACTCTAGAGTTCCCTCTATTTCCTCCACCTGGGGCCTAACACCTCATAACAAAATTTTTCACCTCAAACCAAATTAGAGGGCTTTAGCCTGTCACTCTAAAGTACTCTAATTTTACTCCCCATTAAAAACATATCTCCTTATTTATTTGCAATCAATTATATGGACTAAAATTCTCATCCATACAATTGCATGTGATTCTTTCCAATTGTTGATTAAGACAATACCGCATTGGATCTTACATAATCTCACAACAAATTTTAACATCTTAATTGGCTAAATTAGAAAGTAAATTAAGTTCAAGGAAATACATCATCACAACTTCTTCCAACATTAAACTTATATACTTCACACAACTTCCTTCCATAATTTAATTTATTCATCATTTAAAAGGAAAAAGATAAAGAAAATTACTCAAAACTCATGGAGAAAACACAAACACAACTTTATTTGAAAGTAGAAATCATATTGAAAACACACCAAGTTTTACTTAAAAACCAAATGTAAAAAACAAAGATAAACACTTATCTGAAAATCCTCTCCACAAGACTCTGAAGTTCCTCTGAAATTTTGCTTTCTACTAAAAGACTGCACAAATGTTGGTGCCCAACTCTGAGGATTGACTCTCCTAAATTCTAATACAAACAATGATAAAGTAAAGTAGAAGTGTAAAGAAAATTTGGCGAGAAGAAGACTCTCTTTCTTCCTCTTTACCTGGAAACAACTTCAAGCTTTTCTCCAACTTCTTCGACCAAAATTTTTTTTCCAAACTCTTATCTTGGGTGTGGCGCCACTTCTGATCTTCAATTCTTAATTTTTAATAATTCTCCAAAAGGTGCTTTGGTGTCACTTTAAATTATGTCCAAATTCAATGAATCCACCAAGAGATGCATCCCTCCATTCAAATTTTAAATGAATTGTGGCGCTGATGGGAAGTTAGTGAAGTTTAATACAAAGGATGCTTCAAAAATCCCTTCAAATTTGTGCCAAAATTAATTAAAATTCGTCACTTTAACTGTGGCGCTTATGCGCCAGCCATCTGGAGCTTAGGCGCTAAAGGCCAAATTTGCACACCTTCCAATTTTTACTCCAAATTTAATCATTTTTTGTTCCTTTCATCACAATCACTCATTTTCATCATACCTGCAAGAAAAACACAAAAATACATTCCATTAAAGTGCAATTTCATCAAAAATAGGTATAAAAATGTGCATAAAAATACTATATATTTTAGGTGTATCACCTGCCTAAGTCTTAGAGAGAAAGACAAAATCTAGAATCTTTTTTTGATCATTCCTCGAAAATGCATCCGTGTATAGTTTGAGGCTTTCTAAGATGTTGATGAATTTTCCTTGTATTTCTTCATAGTGTTGAAATTGTTTCTTTCTAACTCTACTGATCTTTGCCATGATGTAATACGGAATTTCTCGCTGCGGTGGAGGCAGAACGAACTGTTATACATATGGCTCTACGTTGGCCTGCTCCCGGCTCCTGAGTAGCATCAAAGCGATTTCATATGTCTCGAATGTGTCATAATCTTCTAACTGCAGAATGTAAAACTGCAGGCATTCTGAAAATACCCCTGTCACTGAAAGCTATCGGAGTAGACTCGAGTTGCAAGTCGAGCCCCCAGTGAAGATTTCTTCAATCAGATCCCATGTCGGTGCACAGTGTCCTCAGCAGTCTCTGGCTCAATATCTGTGTGCAGCACGCTGTCATCAGTTTCTTTCGTTTTTGGTCCATAAAATTCTTCTTGAATGGGTGGTAACTCAGCGTCTAACTTACGAGCTTGTCTCCCCTCCATCCTGTCCAGGAGGCTACGCTTGCGGCGGTTTGTAATTCTTCTTTTTGTATGTTCCAACGGTGCATCTGGGACTCTCTCAGCTGAAGCGGCAACAAGATCACCCTCCAGAGTAGTTATCATGGATGGAATCTGAGTGTGTCTCCCGGAGAGGAGGTGCGAGTCAACAAAAACTCTAGTGCCTTCATGTCCTGATGTCTGTTCGTCTCTCTACGACCACTTTGCATCATTGATCTCATACTTGTAGCCTTCTCGTATGTGTTTAATCCTCGATTACAATATACAAGAGTTTAATCCTTTAATTTTCTTGTTTAAATTTCTTCCTTTACAACGGTGCCAAAAACATGACACCAAAGCAAAGTAAGATTTCAAGTTTGTCTTTAAATAGTAGGGATTTTACGCAAGTATACATATCATTATCTAGTAATGTAGAGCTTTCTGTTTAAGCCCCGAATATCGATCCCACGGAGATCGCGGTAAATCACGACGGCTTTCAAGAGAAGTTCTAGTCTACAATAATACACCTTAGCTTGGAAGTTCGAAAAAAGTTTGGTTTTGATTATATCTAACAATATATCTAACACTTATCACTACAACAGTACTTCTACACCTAAACTAAAATACTTTGTGAAAATCAAAAAGTGGAGTTTAATATATTAAAAGTACTCTTCCTCATGCAACAAAATTAGTGACATGTGTAAAAGTAAAACAAGTAGTGAGAGAGATTGTGACAAAGAAGAGAAATTATATTCTTCACCCTTACTTGGTTCTATAAAGAACATAGGTTAATTTGATGATTTGAAATCTTGTAGATGGGTTAGGCAGGGAAGATACTAGCTCTCACTCCAGAGTTCCCTCTTCTCCCTCCACCTGGTGGCTAACATCTAATAACAAAAATTTTCACATCAAACTAAATTAAGGGCTTTATTCTGTCACCCTAAAGTCCTCTAATTTTACACCTATTAAACATGCATATCTCCCTATCTATTTGCACTCAACCATATGGACTACATTCTCACCCATATAATCTTATGTGATTTTTACCAATATTTGACTGAGACAATGCCACATTAGTTCTTACTTGTTCTCACAACAGATTTTAACAAGCAAATTGATCAAGTTTACATGTAAATGAAGATAAAAGTAAAATCATCACAATATTTTCTAACTCTACTCAATTCTATATCCTACACATGCATACTAATTCATTTTAAGAGGGAAGAGTAAAGAAAACTACTCACTACACATGGAGAAACAACAATAACTTTTCATTGAACAACACTTTGAATCCATACAAACAAAGTACCAAATTCAAATCAAACTACAATGAAAATTCTTATCTTTGATGGAAATAAAACTCTCCTTATATAGAAAAAGCAATATCCTTCCAATCATCTCCAAGAACAAAGTAAAAATAAAAGAAGAAATTCTCACACCCTCTCTTTTTCTCTCACCTGGACGCCCCACTTAGGGCTAACGCCCAAGCCTTCACTTCTTCTCCAAGTATTCTTCCCCTCTTCTAATCTTCTCCTACTCTCCAAATCTTTTTCTTCAAGTTTTTAAAGCCTTAATTATAATTTCCCAAGATATGCTTAAGTGTCTCTTCAAAAAGAGTCCACATTCAATGAATCTTCCAAATGGTGCCCATAATAACTCCTTCTAACTGACCCATACTATTTTATAAACTATTATAGAAACTTTATTTTATCATTCCCAATGAATTTCCCATGATACACACTTCGCAACGCTTCGAAAATCATCCAAATCCGACGTATATTGAAGAAGTTATGCCAAAAACCGTAACTGGCGGCTATGCACCAATGATTTGGTGCATAAGCGCCACAGCCTAGCGGCTAAGGGCCATCTGGTGGTGCCTAGGCGCCAGAAACAGGTAAATAATAGTCCGGTTTGACCTGTTTTGCTCCGGTATGCTCCGGTTTGACCCGTTTTGCTCTGGTATGCTCCATTTTGGTCCATTTTTTTTCCTTTTGCTCCAATCACTCCAAATTCTTCAATTTGATGTACCTACAACAAAAAACACAAGAAAACATACCTTTAAAGTGAAATATAACTATAAACTATAGCGTAAAAAGTATTATATTTTTAGGTTGATCAAAGTCCCTTAAACATAAACATTACTTGTCCTCAAGTATTACTCCACTTTTAAAATAATATATGTACATTAGAGTTAATGGATCGTCCTTTAGAATTGCTAAAATTTTGTTCTAAAAATGTGATAGTTCAACTTAGAAGAAATTCTAGTGAATTAGACTAGCCCAGGGTCTAAGATATTTATCATAAAACTTGGGAATTTGTTTTCTTATCTAATTCAGAAAAATATGTAGATTTTTCATACTTTGGAGCCTATGAACTTTACTTTCTAGACTTAAGAACTCTCTTAAAAATAATTTAACTAATATAAGTATAAAAAGCAAGCTTAGAATTTTTCCAAGTTCTTTTCTCTAGAAAGACTCCAGTGAAACCAATTTTTTATTAGGACCTCTCCTCAACTTCTCCTCACACTTATTTTTTTTAGGATTTTTTTTATCCATTTTTTTCTGCTCTTTTCTTTTTTCCTTTTTTTTTTTATATATGTGAGGATTACTATATCTGGAGAAGTCCTTAAAGAATTTTGAATTCCACTATCCTCTTCTAAAGCTAAAACTTATTACTTTCCTTCACTTGAAAAGATGTATTTTTTTTAAAATACTTTCTAAAAGAGCCTTAATGTTTGAAAATAAAAATTCCTAGAATCCTTAGTTTTTAAAAATACACTTCTTCCTACTAAAGATAGTTATTCATTTTTCCTTGTTCTCCACTAAGTATCCTTAACACTAGGTTCACCCTTTTCACTAAAAAAATTATACTAAGTTTTTCTACTCCATTTCTATACTTAAAATTCTAACATCCTTAAGGTGACTCCACATAACAATAATCATTAGAAATAAAATAAAAATTTATTTGTATTAGTTCTGAAAAACAAGTAAGGTTTAAATTTGAAACATTTTTCTTCCCGCTTCCCCCCCCCAAACTTAAGCTCAAATATGTGTAATAACGAAGTACAAAAATATGCGGCAGGGAAAGATCATTTTTACAATTTACTACACATCCTACAAAAATACCAACAATAGCACTTAGTAGAATATTGCAGTAGAAAGTACATTTAGCATAAAAATGCTTGGAATAACACTATAAATGAATTTAAATTGTAGAATTGGTACAAAATGAATATTAAACCGGAACATTTTAAACTTTATAAAGGAATTGTTGGATGCTAATAAGTTTAAAGTATTAAGATAAGTTATGTTGTCACCAATGACTCATTCAACTTGACTCGCAAACATAGACACACAAAATCCATTACATAGACTCAAAAATTTCATAAACAAACAACAACTGAGATTAATTTGATCTCCCTTCTACTCACATTTCCTCTCTTTACTGTCAATTTCTAACAGAAGAAACTACACTAATAACATGGGTGTATTATAAATTTTTGATATGTTTATCACCCTTGGACCATAATTCCCCTATTATAAAAAATCATGTGTCTCCAATTTCAGGTTTACTCTAAGTCTAAGGTATACACAATCTGGTAAATAAAAGTAGTGCAATTCATACAAATGTTGTTCACTAAGTAAGTTCATGACCTTACTCAGTAAATACAAAGTCAGATAAAGGAAGTAATAGAGTTGACATGGAGTGGTCCAAGTCCAAACTCTACATACTTCAAGGTAATGTTTAGCTCCGGTTGAGAACTAAGTTGTAACAGACTCGTTAGCTTGCTATGACCAGAAGTCATATACAAATTTAGTCATGACCAAGGCATAACCTCACAAAATTAACCCAAACCACTTTTTCACATCAAACAAGGATCAAAGTCCAACATCTCACTATTATCCTATTCAACATAACAACAATCACACTAAACAGATAAAACAGATAACCATGGGTTGACTCCCACGAAGCGCTTGGTCTAACATCGATGACCCGATGTATCCAAGGTTTACTCTAGTTGCCCCAGCATCAGAATCTCATTCATTTTCTCTGCATACCACGGAATATGCCATTCTATGATTTTTAATAACTCTTTCTTAGGAGATCTTTTTCTAATTTCATCATTTAATTCACGTTCTTCTTATGATTGAGTCAAATCTGAAGGTATAAAGACTGGTGGTGTAGATGAATTCCCTAAATAGGTAGGCTTTAAAATTGTATGGGGTACATTCATCTTAAGTTCATGTGATTATTCAACAGACAGAATTAAAAGTTTACTATTTTCGGTAATGTCCATCATTTCACACCTCTCCTTAACATACATACAGTCTTCTTCAAATAACGTTTTCAAACTCATCATGAAAGTCCATTTCAATCTCATCTGTTAACATTTTCTCAAAACTCTCTTGGAAATGGTCTTTACTTAGATAATTAATTTCATCCATCCAAAAATAATCATCTTTTTTCTCAGTTGGATATTTCATAGTCTTTATACATCAAAAGTTACTTCCTGATCATTAATATTCATAGTTAATTCTCCTTTTTGCACATCTAGCTTGTCTAGTAATAAGGAAATGTCTCCCAAAAATAATTGGATTATCTTTATCGACCTCTATATCTATGTCGACATATTTTTAGGTTGAATGTTGTATTTTTGAAACAGGGGTTGCCTACAGAAATTGTCGACGAATTTTACATTTTAAATTTAATTTAAATATATATATAATTTAGAAAGTAGTATTTGATTTTGAAAATAATTTTAAATTTGAAAATTTTAAGATATGAAATCAAACCGATCTCACATCCCAAATAGTTTATATAAACGAGCACCGCATCACAAACCGTGTATCTATCCCGAAGAATAGACACACTGCTTGATGATGGGGCTCGCTTAAATAAACTAGAAGATTTGTGACATTCGTTTGGTCTGCGAACCAATTTTATAAGCCGACAAGTTCCCCTGCTTAATACAAAAAAAATTAAGCGGGGTTTATATTACTCAGGTTCTTAAAGTTCCCTATAAGGGCAAGCCCCTATAGTTAATTACATCTTAAATGACGGGAATCATTTAAGAAAACTCTCGATAATGATCAGTGGTTTTGCTCTCAAGAATTTCAAAGTTTAAGGTTTTCAAAGGGTTGGATTTTGGAAATTTCAATAGGGATCAGCTCAAATTTTGAACAAGTTTATTTCAAGAGTCCAAAGGAGGAGAAGTAGGAGAAGCTATGGATCCAAGAAGAATCTTGGCAACTTCCCAAACTATCGTATTGTTTGGATTAGATTTAGGAATTTACTTAATGTTTCAATCTTGCAATTTTAATTAATTAGGACATATGTTTGTATGACATAATCACACAAATAGCCTCGAAGATGTGAGGGTTTATGTCGTATCAAACGACTACCTCGGAGTCCTAAGACCGGTTAGGGCTTAATTTGCATAACATGATTATACAAATTCCTAACGAAAAGTTGAGGATTTATGTTGCACTAAGAAAACTACCTCAAAGTCCTATGACTTTATTGTTTAAAACTAAGAAAGGTTTTGCTGAAGTAGATTCAAGTTTTGCTGATGACGATGGTCGTGCTACCCACCATGCTCCAAGCTCCTTGTTGTTGCAGAGGTTCGGTTTTAGAAGGTGAAAATCAGGGGATGAGAAAAGTGTATTGGTTTACAGAAAATCTTAAAATCCAAGTGTTTTTAATGCTTTAATTAAAACAAATCTTAAACTTGATTATAACAACACCGGTTAAGATCCCACGGTTCCATCATTCCGGCACCGTTATTTTCATCGAATTCACTTAGTCCAGATGAATTTGCTAAACTCAACTGAATGAGTTCCACACTTTCATTTAGACCATGGGAAATCCCGTTAGCAACACGTGGGTTACATCATCCGAGGTATTCCCGATTATTCAACGAGTCGTTTTAATTTAGTTGCAATTGTAGTTTTGTTGTTCTCTTTGTGATTAAGTTTTGAGTTGTTTTATATTTTGGAATGTTGTGGCGGTAAATTTTATCTTGTGGTGACTTTTATTTTAGTTTTGGTTTCAGTTTTGTGGCTATCCTAAAGGTTTTAGTTTTCATGCAACAGTTGTCTAACATGCAAGAAAAAGTAAAGTACAGTGCATGTAAGTAAATTGCAATAAAGTAAATTGCAATAAAATAAAAGCGTACCTGGAGGTCTTCCCATCATCCCAAGCTACACTTAAAACACATGTTAAGGCATTTAAACATATTTTTGCAAGAAATACCTAGGTAAAGCTAAGGGAAGGGTTTTTGGTTGTCTACCAAATTCCTAATCCTATTGCTAGTCATCTTCTATGATGTCTAGGTTCTTGTGTTTTGTTTAAGGATGATTTTCTTCATCAAAGAATAATTAAATTCAATTGTTCTTCTAAATAATCTCATCATATTGAGAAAGTGCTTAGGACGAGTCCTAAATATCTTTTCAATATTTCTGAGATCATTTTGAGTCCAAGTAAATTTAGTTGCACAGGTGCATTAATCATCCAGGAGTTTAGTTAAACTTTATCTCTTGCTCAGTGAACTTAGGATATTTAATTACTTGATGAATGAAGTGACATCTCACTTAATACTCTATTTAAGAGTTATAATAATTAAAGCCTTTAAAGGCAAGGTAATAAATATTTTAATGATTTAATTTGATTTGATTTAATTATAAAAATTAGTTAATGATTATTAAGTTTGGAATAGGGTTCGAGTTATTTTAGTTTTAACTTAAATCTTTACACTTTAAGTGATATTATATTTCAGATTAACTTTTTATGTTTTAGATTTACTTATATTGAAAAAGGTGTTGAAATCTTTCATGTGTTTTGATTTAACTCTTAATGTTTTCATTTAGGTTTATTGTTAAGTGATGTTAATTTAATTAAATTTAATTTAATTTGATTTAATTTAATTTAATTTAATTTAATTTAATTTAATTTAAATTTAATTTTAATTTAATTTTAATTTTAATATTAATTTAATTTAATTTAAATTTTAATTTTAACTTTAATTTTAATTTTAATTTAATTTTAATTTTAATTTTAATTTAATTTTAATTTTAATTTAATTGTACTTTCAATATTTTAAATTTAATTTAATTTAATTGTTAAGATGTTAATTTAATTTAATTTAAACTTTGACTTGACTTAATTTAATTTAATTTAATTTAATTCTAAGATTTTAAATTTGATTTTAATTATTGGACCATTTAACATTTTAAGCTTTAATTCATTTAAGGGTTATCTTCTTTTAATTTTTAATTTATTTAGTTTGGATTATTATTTTAATTTTTAATTAAGAACTAAATATTATTAAAGTGACTTATTTAGGGATTTTTTAATTAAAGAATAAATATCCTCTTATTAATATCCCTATTTTAATAATCCAAATTTTAAATATATTCTTTCCAAAATTTAAATTATTTAATTAATTAGAGTTTCATTTTGATATTTTCAAAGTGTTTAATGGGTTTCTACCCTTTTAATTTCCCTAAATTTCAATCATCCAAGAGAAAGTTAAAATCAAATATTTTACCCTCCATTTTGATTAAACCTAAAGTTTTAATTAAGGGTTAAAATTCTTTAATTACCTTTATGCCCTTTTAGGCTTATTTATTTCATAACTCACTAAATTGAGCTCAAATGAATTTGAAATTTTTATGTCACCTCACTCACATGTCAACTAGGACATTAGATGAGAAAATGTGATTTTTATGAATTTAATTTATTTATATAATTATTTTTAGTGAAAAATAAGGGATTTTAAGGAAAATTCAACAACATGACCAAAGAAAGGTTTCTGTCCTTAAGAAAATTATGGGATGTTCCTAATGACCAGAGGACCACTTAGATCAATTTTAGTGATTTTTTTGAATTATATTTTATTTATTATAATTATTTTGAATTTTAGAGTATTAATTAATTTTAAAATAAAATAAAATTTGAAAAATAGATTTTATATTTTTCTTAAATTTCACTGACCTCAAGGGGTCCAGAGAAATAATTTTTATAATTTTCTAATTTTTCTTTGATTTATTAGAATTATTTTAGTGAAAAAGATTGAAAATTCATTTTTCAATATTAAAAACTACATTAAGCCTTTAAAATTCAATATCTTATCCTAGGGACTTAGGAAAAATATTTGGTTTGTTCCTAAGTGATTAGGAGTCAAAATGTGACATTTTTATGATTTTTATTATTTTTTAATTATTAAAATATTAAAATATTGTGAAAAATCGAAACTTTTTTGAAAATTCAATTTTAATTTTCCTGAACTCCACTGATATCAGAGAAGCTCCAAAATGATTTTTGTGAATTTTTGAAAAGTATTTTTGGAGTTATGAATTTTTAAAGTTCCATTTTGCTTATGAGGCTTAATCAATCCATTTGGTGGGGTTAATAGAGTCCAATTGATTTCAAAATTTTATGTATGGTTCCTCTGACCCTAAAGAGTAATGCAGAATTGTTTTGAAGTCAATTTGGTGTGTGGTTAACCCTAATTAATTCAAATTCAATTTTGGGAGTTTAGGCCAATTAGGGTTATTATGAATGAATTAACTCAAAATATATTATTCATAGGGTCCCCTGGCCTTAAGAAACACCACCAAATTTTCCTAGAATTTATTTTACAACATCTTTATGGTGAATTGTCTATGCAAATGGAGAATCAAAACATTGGACACAGTAAATAAATTATTAAAAATAAAATACTCATCTAATTAACTTGATTTCTTTTCCACATTATTCTCCTCTCTTCACTGAGCAAGAGGGTATTTTTATTTTATTTTTGTGATTTTTCTATGCAAAGATATGAATTTTTGAAGTTCTGGTATTTAAATAAATCCAAAATATCTTAATTTCCTACTTATCCGACTCGGCGCAGCGTCATCCTCGTCCGAATCGAAAGCCCACGCGTCGCTCCAAGATTCAGCGTCGGCATCTGAGTCAGCGCTAAGGGGTTCCGCCATTCACGTACCATTGCGCTGTCCGGCTTGATCTCGACCGTCCGCTCGATACACGCGCGATCCAACGGCTCACGGCCATCGTCTCGGCGGGTGTGCCCCGTGACCGTCCACACTAAAACCTTAAGATCTCACTCGATTCTCCATGGATTTTTGCATTCTTATACTCTATCGATTCGTCTTGAAGAGACGAACACATCTATACGGTTAAGGTGCATTGAAATCAACTCAAACTAAATGGAGAATCTCCAGGAGCTCGGGAGGAAGAGCGAGTTCATACCATTGCTCGAGAGAAGTGAAGCTTCGATGCGAGGGTTGTGTCACCTTCGATTGAGTCCGAGCGAGCTCCGGATGAAGTCTCTTGCTATGGGGAAATGCCTAGGTACAAAAGTGACCAAGGCCGATCACAAAGCTTGGAGAGTGGAAGCAATGGCTAGCACTGGTGAGGGGGCTTTTGCTAGGGAACTTCTCCTCTTGGTACGGTGTAGGTGTAGAGTCGATCAATTTGAAGATTGGCTCATTGTGGTGAAGTGTCCTGGTTTTGGGCTTGAATTTGACTCCAAAATTGGACTCGCGAGAGAGGGCTTTAGAGCTGGATTTCGGTGGGGATCAAGTTCTCCATGTACGGAGAGGGATCTGGAGTGATTTTGGCAGAGTTTTGGTAAGATTTGGTTCAACACCCTCTTTGGCCGAGAGGAGGTGGTGCTTAAATAGGAATGGCTAGAGGGCTTTCCAGGGGGGTTTGAAAGCTGGGGTCAGCTGCTCAGGGGAGGAGAAGAAGAGCTTCAGTGGCCATTGGGGTTGAGACAGCTCAGCATGTGAGTTTTGAATTTTTTGGCTCACATGGAGCTCTCGGGCATGGTGTTTTCAAGTGACCCAGGTGGCTGGCCGGCGGGGTCGGGTCACCTCGTAGTCGGGAAGGTCAAGGCTTGAGGTTTGTGAGCTCAATTGACTGCTACCATGTGTAAAGGCTTTTGATTTAAATGGAATGGGGGAAGAGGCTCTTTTGAACTTGGTTTGGCCAACCCATCGAAATGGGCTTGTTGCACCCACCAAGGCATGATTTGGGCTGAAGGGAATCATATGGCTCGGTTAAATTGGAGTGGAGAAGTCTCCACCAAGATCATTTAGATTAATTTTGGGTTAGGGGTAATCATGGAAAGGGTAAAAAAGACTTAATCATTGGTTAAGAAAGGGTTCCTGTCTCTCACCATTAATGGATTGGTGAGGAGTCCAAGGCTTTCATGGCTCCCATGTGGCTTGTGCGTGGCCTCTTGGCTCTCATTTGGCTTGGGAAATGGCTTGGTCAATTTCATGGGAATGGATTTTAGGAATCTTGGCATTTTGATGGGAATTTGGATAAAGCCTAATTTGGAATGATTTAATCATAGGTTTCAAACTTTAGGGAATGATTTCATCAAGTGGATGATGAGAAGGAATTGTCATGTGGGCTTTGGATGAATTTTTGGGCATTTGGGTTTGGTGGAAGTGGGCTTTTAAAAGGCTTAAATGGGTGGGCCTTTATATTTCAAAATGGACTTTTGGATGAAGAATTTTGTGAAAGACCATACCAAATAAATGTTGGGTTTAGATTAGGGATGCTTCATGAATGGTTTGGAATCAATTTGGTGTGATTTGGAGTAGAAGTGGGTTGAATTTGGGCTTTTTTTTGTAAAGGGGCCAAGGAGGGCCAAATTGGGCTAACTTGGGCGAAGGTTGGGCTAAGGTTGAATTTGGAGTAAAATTAATGTTGAAAAATGTTTATGGGAGTGTTACAAAGAGTTTTCAACTTTGGTTGGGCTCTAATTTTGGGATTTGGGCCCATTTGGGTTAGGTTTGGGCTTAGGTCAATTTAAGGGATTTTGGTTTTGGGTTAGGTTTGGGTGGAGTTTAGGTTCAAATTTTGGGCAAATCAAATTAGTGTTTTGTTTATGGGGATGTTAGGAAGGCTTTAGAAAACATTTGGGACCAATTGGAGTTGAATTGGGCTAGGTTTGGGTCATGGGTCAAAATTGGACCTTAAGCCCCAAATTGGAATTGGGCCCAAATGTCAATCAAATTGGACTTGGATTTGGTCTAAATTGATATTGGTGATATTGAATTGAAATTAGAATTGAATTGGACCAAAATTGATGTCAATTGGGGTGGTTTGGTTTGACATTGGGTTTACTTGGGTTAAAAGAATGGGTCAAATTGGGGGTTTTGGTAAAAGTGGGGTAAATTGGCAAAATTGGCCCATGCTGTAGTTGAACAAGATGAAATTGAGAATATTTGGGGATTTTCTGGAATTTTCTGGGAATTTTTAGAATTTTTTGGATTTTTGGGGTAAAAGGGTATTTTGGTAATTATGGGGGGGTTTGGGGTATTTTTGGAAATTTTTGTATTTTTGGCCAAAGATAGTCAATTTGAGTGGTGGGAAGTGTTTAGGATTGTTTTTGAGGAATTTTAGGTAATTTGGGAAATTTTGGATATTTTCAAGGGCATTTGGTAGATTTAGTGGGTGTAGGGCCCCGGGGGTCAAAAATTGAAATTTTGAAAAAATGAAGATTTATTGAGTGTGAGTGAAATAGAATCATTTTGGTTGAGCCATGAAGCCATATTAAGCCCATATGAGCCATGAGAGGACTCATTTGAGGCATTCACTATGTTGTTCCTAACCCTCTTAGCGAGGGGCTTAGGGGTTAAGGACCATCCATATGAATTACCTACATGAGTCAGGAAGTCAAGTTGGGTGAGAGTGTGATTTTAAGACTTGGAATGTGTGTGAGAGTGTAGTTTTTGTGCAAGTCAACCCTCACCAGACCAGGCCATCCAGGGTATTCCTAAGGCCAAAAAGTCATATAGGGAACACATCCTTTAAACCTCCACATTTGATTTCAACCCTCCAGGTGATTAGGGGTCTGCAATCGAAGCTTGTGGGGTTTGTAGGGAGTCGGGAAGTGTTTGAATTTCTAAGTGGTGGGTTCCATTTCTAGTCCTCTAAGATTAGTCGAAAGGAAAAGCTAAGGCTAGATTCTAAGTACTAAAGAGAGAAGCGAAAGACCTCACCAAAATTGAGGTCGACAAATGGACCCCAATAGGTGAGGTGTCTTAACCAAGCACACCGCGCGTATTGGCGTTGACGAAGAGATCAACGAAACCTACACAAATGTCAGTGAAAAACTTAGGACGAAGTAGAAGAATTTCCGTGGGGAGTATCGAGTATATTTCCAAGTTGGAGATTCCTGAACTCTCACTGGGAAATGGAAATGGAGGTGAACTCCACATCACAAGATCTGGGGAATTCGATTTAGATTTCATTTTACTTTTAAATTTCAAGTTTTAATGTGTGAGTTTAGATTTCGATTTGTTCTAAGTTTCAATTTCGGTTGAGGTTTAATTTAAAATCAATTCAAGGAAATCTTGAATTTGAAATTTGGATTTGAAATGAGAATTGAAACCTGGGTTTCAACCTCGGGATTGCGAAGAGAGCTGGAATTTAGGTACCAGCCTGAGAGTGAGAATTAAAGTTTAAGTATCGACGGAAAAAGGATGAGAATCGGAATTTAGGTATTGATCTCGAGAGAGTGATATTTGAAATTTAAGTATCAATCCTGAAAGAGAATTGAAATTTAGGTATCGATCTCGGAATGAGAGTTGGAATTTAGGTACCGATCTTGAAATGAGAACCGAAATTTAGGTACCAGTCTCGAAGGTTGTGAATCGAAATTTAGGTATCAATTCAAAAGAGAGTCGGAATTTGGTACCGACCTCGAAGGAAGAGAACTGGAATTTGGTACCAGTCTCAGAAATTTAGAATTGAAATTTGGTATCAATTCGAAATAGAGTCGGAATTTGGTACCGACCTCGAAGGAAGAGAACTGAAATTTGGTACCAGTCTCGAAAATTTAGAATTGAAATTTAGTATCAATTCAAAAGAGAGTCGGAATTTGGTACCAACCTCGAAAGGAAGAGAACTGAAATTTGGTACCAGTCTCGGAAATTTAAAATTGAAATTTGATATCAATTCGAAAGAGAGTCGGAATTTGGTACCGTCCTCAAAAAAAAGAGAACTGGAATTTGGTACCGGTCTCGAAAATTTAGAATTGAAATTTGGTATCAATTTGAAAGAGAGTCGGAATTTGGTACCGACCTCGAAAGGAAGAGAACTGGAATTTGGTACCGATCTCGGAAATTTAGAATTGAAATTTGGTATCAATTCGAAAAGAGTCGGAATTTGGTACCGACCTCGAAAGGAAGAGAACTAGAATTTGGTACCAGTCTCGGAAATTTATAATTGAAATTTGGTATCAATTAGAAAGAGAGTCAGAATTTGGTACCGACCCCGAAAGGAAGAGAACTGGAATTTTGTACTAGTCTCGGAAATTTAGAATTGAAATTTGGTATCAATTCGAAAGAGATTCGGAATTAGGTACCGACCTCGAAAGGAAGAGAACTGGAATTTGGTACCAGTCTCGGAAATTTAGAATTGAAATTTGGTATCAATTCGAAAGAGAGTCGGAATTTGGTACCGACCTCGAAAGGAAGAAGAGCGAAATTTGGTACCGGTATCGGAAATTTATACGTATGAAGAGGGACCCGGTCTTATGCCATCGAACCAAATCGAACAAAGTTCGTGGCTCCGATGTCAACAGAACTAGTCGATCCTCTAAAACACAAAGGAAAGAGAGACGAGTAAGCGTACCAAGGCGAAAAGACTTGACTTAACGACAAGTCGAAGAGAATATTCAAATTTCAAAAGATTTTCCAACAGATTTTGATGGAGGAAAGAACTGAAAGGTTCGAATCAGAGGTTTGAGATCGAAATTCAATTCAGAGTTTAAATTCATTTTGTTTGTCCTTTAACGATCCCATTTTATTTTTTTTTTGTTATTCATTTAGTGTTCATGTGAATATGAAGTTCATCTTAATATTCAGATTTTTAGGAAAAGTTCTCATTTATTTTCTTTTCTTTTTTGTTCTTCGTTCAAAGTTCATTTAACTCTAATGGCGTTTCCCAGTCAATTTGCACAAAAAGAGGTGAAGGCAAAATATGACGTAGACATTTTCATTCCAACTTGCTGAAAATACATCATACAACTTGATATAATCATGATGACATTTTCCTCGGAAATTTAATGTCTCATACAATCCATGTTAATCCAAAATGGATTGTGTAAGATTCTTGTTGATCCATCCAAAAGCGTCTATCAAAAATCCATGTCTGAATAGTAAGTAACATGGGCAATAACATCACCTTCCAAGCCACCCTTGGCAGGAATGTTGCATGGATGTGTGTTGGAGGTGTGCTATTTCTCATGTAACTCACAACTCGTAGGGACGGAGACTCTCCAATTCTGGATCTGGCTGAAAGTGGTAAGGCATTTTTCTGTCGTCTATTTGTCGGCATATTTTTAGGTTGAGTGTTGTATTTTTTAAAAGGGGTCGCCTACAGAAATTGTCGGCGAAATTTAAATTTTAAATTTAATTTAAATATATATATAATTTAAAAATTAGTATTTGATTTTAAAAATAATTTTAAATTTGAAACTTTTAAGATATGAAATCAAACCGATCTCACATCCCGAATAGTTTATATAAACGAGCACCGCATCCTGAAGCCGTGTATCTATCCGAAGAATAGACACACTGCTTGATGATGGGGCTCGATTAAATAAACTAGAAGATTTGTGACATCCGTTTGGTCTGCGAACCAATTTTATAAGCCGGCAAATTCCCCTGCTTAATACAAAAAAATTAAGCAGGGTTTATATTACCTGGGTTCTTAAATTTCCTATAAAGACGAGCCCACATAGTTAATTACATCTTAAATGATGGGAATCATTGAAGAAAACTCTCAATTATGATCAGTTGTTTTGCTCTCAAGAATTTCAAAGTTTAAGGTTTTCAAAGAATTGGATTTTGGAAATTTTAATTGGGAATGGATCAAATTTGGAACAGTTATTTTCAGGAGTCCAATGGAAGAGGAGTAGGAGAAGCTAAGGATCCAAGGGGAATCTTGGCAACTTCCCGACTATCCTATTGTTTGGCTTCAATTTAGGAAGAATCATTTAGTATTTTGATCCTGTCAATTTTAATTATTTAGGACTTATATTTGTATGACGCAGTCATGCAAATAGCCTCGAAGATGTGAGGGTTTATATCGTACCGAGCATTTACCTCGGAATCCTAAGATCGGTTAGGGCTTAAATTACATAATATGATTATGCAAATGCCTAACAAAAGGGTTGAGGATTTACGTTGCACTAGGCAAACTACCTCGAAATCCTATGGCTTGGTTGTTTAATTACAGGAATGTTTAGCTGATGTAGAGTTGTTTTGCTGACGAAGATGGCTGTGCTGCCCACCGTGCTCCAAGCTCCTTCTTGTTGCAGAGGTTTGGTTTTGGAAAGTGAAAATCAGGGGATGAGAAAAGTATTTTGGTTTAGAAGAGTCTTAAAGTCCAAATATTTTTAATATTTTAATTAAAACAAATCTTAAAGTTGTTTAAACATAGCAGATTAAGCTCCGCGGTTCCGTCGTCCAGACACTATTTTCATCGAATTCACTTAGTCAGGATGAATTTGCTAAACTCAACTGAATGAGTTCCACACTTTCATTTAGACCATGGGAAATCCTGTTAGCAACACGTGGGTTACATCATTCGAGGTATTCCCGATCATTCAATGAGACGTTTTAATTTAGATGTGATCGTAGTTTTGTTGTTCTGTTTGTGATTAAATTTTGAGTTATTTTATATTTTGAAATGTTGTAGCGGTGATTTTTATCTTGCAATGACTTTTAATTTAGTTTTAGTTTCAGTTTAGGGACTATCCTAAAGGTTTTAGTTTTCATGCAACAGTTGTTTATCATGCGAAAAAGTAAAGTACGGTGCATGTAAGTAAATTGCGATAAAGTAAATTGCAATTAAATAAAAGCGTACACGGAGGGTCTTCCAGTCATCCAGTATTGCAGTTAAAACACATGTTAAGACATTTAAATGTTTCAACAAGTAGCTAGGTAAAGCTAAGGGAAAGGTTTTGGTTGTCTGCCAAAGTCACAATCCTATAGTTAGTCATCTCTATGTGATCATAGATTCTTGTGTTTTAGTTTAAGGATGACTTTCTTCATCGAAGAACAATTAAGTTCACTTGTTCTTATAAACATCCTATCATATTGAGGAAGTGCTTAAGGCGAGTCTTAAACATCTTTTCAATATCTACTAGGATTGTTTTAAGTCAGAGGAGTTTAATTATACAAGTGAATTAATCATCAAGGGAGTTTAAGTTTTATTCTCTTACTCGATTGAACTAGGACATTTGAATATCACTATAAGTGAAGTAACACTTCACTTGATACCTCATTTAAGAGTTATAATAATAAGAGCTTTAAAAGTGCGAAATCGACTTATTAAGTATTTTAATGATTTAAACTTAGTGATTTAATTTTAATTTTGACTTAATTATAAAAAATTAGTTTAAGTTTGGAATAGTGTTCAAGTTATTTTAGATTTAATTCTTAATGATTTCATTTAGGTTTGTTGTTAAATGATTTTAATTTAATTTAATTTTTAATTTAATTTGATTTAATTTAATTTAATTTAATTTAATTTAATTTGATTTAATTTAATTTTAATTTAATTTATTTTAATTTAATTTAATTTAATTTTAATTTAATTTCAATTTAATTTTAATTTAATTTAGTTTTAATTTAATTTTAATTTTAATTTAATTTAATTTGATTTAATTTTAATCTTAATTTGATTTAATTTTAGTTTAATTTTAATTTGGATTATTAATTTAATTTTTTTTTTAATTAAGAATTAAGTATTATTGAAGTGATTTATTTAGGGATTTTTAAATTAAAGAATAAATATCCTCTTAATAATATCCCTACTTTAATAATTCCAATTTCTATTATTCTCCCAAAATTTCAATTAATTAATTAATTAAAGTTTTATTTTAATTATTTTTGAAATAGTTAGTAGGTTTCTACCCTCGATCATTTAAGTTTCAATCATCCAAAATCAGTTTAAAATCAAATATTTTACCCTCCCCTTTTTTAATTAATCCTAAAATTTTAATTAAAGGTTGAAATTTTTAATTACCATTTTGCTCTTCAAGCTTAATAATTCTATAACTCACTAAATTAAGCTCAAATGAACTTGACATTTTTATGTAACCTCACTCACATGTCAATTAAGACATTAGAGTAGAAAATGTGATTTTTCTGTATTTAATTTATTTATGTAATTATTTTTAATGGAAAATAGGGGTTTTAAAAAAAATTCAATAACATGACCAAGGAAATGTTTCTGTCCTTAAGAAAATTATGGGATGTTCCTAATGACCAGAGGACCATTTGGACCAATTTTGGTAAATTTTTGAATTATATTTTATTTATTAGAATTATTTTAAATTTTGGAGTATTAATTAATTTTAAAATAAAATTAAAGTTGAAAAATGGATTATATATATTTTTTTTAAATCTCTCTAACCTCAAGGAGTCCAGAGAAAGAAATTTTATATTTTTCTGATTTTTCTTTGATTTATTAGAATTATTTTAGTGAAAAGGTTGGAAAATAAATTTTTTTAATATTAAAAATTGTATTAAGCCTTTAAAATTCAATATCTTATCCTAGGGACGTAAGAAAAATATTTGGTTTGTTCCTTAGTGATTAGAATTCAAAATGTGACATTTTGGTGATTTTTAATATTTTTATGATTTTTATTATTTTTAAATTATTAAAAATATTAAAATAATGATAAAAATCAACTTTTTTAGAAAATTATAATTTTAATTTTCCTAAGTTCCTCTGATATTAGAGAAGCTCCAAAATGATTTTTGTGAATTTTTGAAAAGTATTTTGTGAGTTATGAATTTTCAAAGTTTAATTTTATCCATTTTGCTTAAGATGCTTAATCAACCCATTTGGTGGGGTTAATCAAGTCCAATTTATTTCAAAATTTTATGTGATATTCCTCTAATCCCAAAGATCAGTGGAGAATTGTTTTCAAGTTAATTTAATGTGTGGTTAACCCTAATTAATTAAAGTTCAATTTTGGGTATTTAGGTCAATTAGAGTTGTTCCATGTGAATTAACTCAAAACTTATTTTTCCTAGGTTCCTCTGGTCATAAGAAATATCACCAAATTTTCCTAGAATTTATTTCTCAACATACTAATTGTTGGAATTCAAATACTCAAAACAATAACATGAACTTGGAAAATCAATAACTTCTCATAGGAATGGCCTTTGACCTTGGAAAATTCAGGGAATGTTCCCTAGGTTAGAGGCTTCAAAAGCCCTATGGTCTCATGCCATGGTGAATTGCCTATGCAAATGGAGAATTAAAAAATGCAGAGAGTAAATAAATCATTAAAAATAAAATACTCAATGAAATTACTTGATTTCTTATCCACATTATTCTCCTACGATTCCTTTGAGCGAGTGGGTATTTTTATTTTATTTTTAGGATTTTTCTACACAAAGTTATGGATTTTCTAAGTTACGGTAATTAAATAAATCCATAAAATCCTATTTTTCTATTTATCCGAATCGGCGCCGCGTCGTCCTTAGCATCTGCGAACGGCCGCGCGGCGCTTTGCGGTTCGACGCCACCATCTCGCTCGGTGCTCCGGGGCCCGCGGTTCATGTACCCTCGCGGCTGTCCGGCTCGATCCCGGCCAGTTCGCTCGATACACGCTCGATCGACGGCTCACGGTCATCGTCTACGGCGGGTGTGCACCGTGACCGTCCACACTAAAACCACAGAACGCACTCGATTCTCGATGGATTTTTGTGTTCTTATGCTCTATGGATTAGTCTTGAAGAGACGAACACATCCATACGGTAAACATGCATTGAAATCGATTTATATCGAATGGAGAATCTCCGGAAGCTCGGGAAGAAGAGAGAGTTCATACCTTTGCTCGGAGAAGTGAAGCTTCGATGCGAGGGTTGTGTCGCGTTCGATTGGGTCCGACGAAGCTCCGGATGAAGTCTCTAGGCACAGTTAATTGCTCAGGTACAAAAGTGATCACGGTCGATCCACGAAGCTTGGAGAGTTGGAAGCAATGGGCGGCATCAGTGAAGGGGCTTTCTTGGGAAACTTCTCCTCTTGGTCTAGTGAAGGTGTAGAGTCGATCGATTTGAGGATTGACTCAGCTGTGGTGAAGTGTCCTGGTTTTGGGCTTGAATTTCAACTCTGAAATTGAGCTTACAGTGAGGAAATGTCAGGGGGATTTCAGTGGGGATCAAGTTCTCCAGGTGTGGAGGAGAGTCTCGAATGATTTTGGCAGAGTTTTTGTATGGTTTGTTTCAGCACCCCTCATGGCCGAGAGGAGGTGAGGTTTAAATAGCCATGGCTGGAGGGCCTCCCAGGGGGAGTTAGGGGTTGGGATCGAGTTTGCTGCGAGTGAGGAGAAGAACAGCCATGGTGGCCATTGGGCATGGGGCAACTCAGCAGGTGAGTATTCCAACCTTGGGCTCACATGGTGCTCTCAGGTGTGGTGTTTTCCGGCGATTCAGGCGGCTGGCCGGTAGGCATGGGTAACCCTCAGGGTCAGGAGGCTCAGGGCTTGATGTTTGTGAAGTCAATTGGTTGCTGCCATGAGTGGAATGGGAAAGGGCTAGTTTTGGGTCTAAATGGGTCAACCCATTGTTTTGGGTTAGGTCCACCATCCAAGGCCAATTTGGGCTGAAGAGAAAGTCATTTGGATTAGCTTGATTAGTGGGATCGAGTCGCGATCCAAGTACGATTTGGCTTAAGCATGAGTTAGGGGAGACATGGGAGTGGTTAATCACTCTTAAGAGAATCATTAAAGGGTCCCCTCTTCTTGCCATTTTGGGTATGGTGATGTGTCCAAGACTTTCATGGCTCACATGTGGCTCATGCATGGCTTCATGGCTCACCTTTGGCTTGGAAAAAGCTAAGTCAATTTTCATGAAAGAGGATTTTAGGAATTTTGGTAATTTAGGGTGATTTGATAGGATTTGGCATATGGCTTAGTTTAGAAAAATTTGATGGCTAATTTAGAACTTATGGATGATTTTAATTGAGTGAGGATGAGATGAGATTGTAATGTGGGCCTTAGGATAGGTTTAGACTTTTGAAATTATTTTACGAATGGGCTTTTAGGAAGGTTTAAAAAAAAGTGGGCTTTAGGCTTGAAAATAAATTTATGGATGGGAATTTTGTGAGGGATTGGGCCAAACAAATGTTGGGTTTAGTCTAAGGATGTGTCATGAGTGATTTGGATCAAACTTGAGGTAATTTGAAATTGAATTGGGTTGGATTTGGGCTTCTTTGATAAAGGGGCCAATGTAGGTCAAATTAGACTAATTTGGGCCAATGTTGGGATAAGGTTGAAATTGATGTAAAATTAATGTTGAGAAATGTTTATGGGAGTGTTTCAAAGAGGTTTCATCTTTGGTTGGGTTTTGGTTTTGGGATTTGGGCCCATTTGGGTTAGGTTTGGGTGTAGGCCCATTTGAGGGGTTTTGGCTTTAGGTTGGATTTGAATGGGGTTTGGGTTCAAGTTTTGGGCAAATTATGTTAGTGTTTTGTTTGTGGGGATGTTAGGGAAGGTTTAGAAAAGGTTTGGGGCCAATTGGAGTTGAATTGGGATGGTTTGGGTTATGTTTGGGTCATGGGTCTAAATTGGGCTTTAAGCTCAAAAATGAAATTAGATCCAAATGTCAACCAAATTAGGCTTGGATTTGGTCTAGATTGATATTGTGGATATTGAATTGAAGTTTAGAATTGAATTGGACCAAATTTGGGGTCAATTGGGTAGGTTTGGTTTGACATTGGATTCATTTGGGTTTAAAATGGGCTAAATTGGGGGTTTTGGTAAAAGTGGGGTAAATTGACAAAATTGGCCCATGGTGTAGTTAAAAAAATGAAATTGGGAATATTTGAGATTTTCTGGAATTTTCTGATAATTTTCTGAATTTTTAGATTTTGGGTCAAGAGGGATATTTTGGTTAATTTGGAGGGTATTGGGGGTATTTTTGGAATTTTTGGTATTTTTGGCTGGATATGGTCAATTTGAGTGGGGGGAAATTTTTAGGATTGATTTTGAGGAATTTTGGGCAATTTAGGTGATTTTGCAAATTTTGGGTTGTTCTAAGGGCATTTAGTAGGTTTGATGGGTGTAGGGGTCCCGGGGGTCAAAAATTGAAATTTTGGAAAAATGAAAATTGATCAAATTTGAGTAAAGTGGAATCACTTTGGTTGAGCCATGAAGTCATATTAAGCCTATATGAGCCATGAGGGGACTCATTTGAGGCATTCACTTATGTTGTTCCTAACCCTCTTAGCCGAGGGCTTAGGGGTTAAGGACCATCCATATGAATTACCTACATGAGTCAGGAAGTCAAGTTGGGTGAGAGTGTGGTTTTAGGACTTGGGATGTGTGTGAGAGTATAGTGTATGTGCAAGCCAACCCTCACCAGACCAGGCCATCCAGGGTGATCCAATGCCAAAAAGTCCTATAGGGAACTCATCTTTTAAACCTCCACATTTGATCTCAACCCTCTAGGTGTTAGGGGCCTACAATCAAGCTTGTGGGGTTTGCAGGGAGTTAAGAAGTAGTTTGAATTTCTAAAGGGGGTGGCTTCCACTTCTAGTCCTCTAAGATTAGTCGAAGGGAAAGCTGAAGGCTAGATCTAAGAACTAAGGAGAGAGAAGAGAAAAGACCTCATCAAAAATGAGCTCAACAAATGGAACCCCAATAGGTGGGGTGTACTAACCAAGCACACCGCGCATATTGGCATTGATCGAAGAAATCAACAAAACCAACACAGATGTCCAAGTGACAAACTTAGGACAGAGTAGAAAAATTTCCGTTGGGGAGTATCAAGTATATTTCCAAAACTGGAGATTCCTGAACTCTCTATGGGGAAAGGAAAAGGAGGTGAATTCCAAATCACAAGATCTGGGGAAATTTGATTTAGATTTCGTTTACTTTTAAATTTCAAGTTTCAATGTGTGAGTTTGGATTTCGATTTGTTCTGAGTTTCAATTTCGATTGAAGTTTAATTTAAAATCAATTTAAGGAAATTTTGAATTTGAAATTTGGATTTGAAATGAGAACTGAAACCTGGGTTTCAACCTCGGGATGAGAATTGAAATTTAGGTACTGATCTCGGAGTGAGAACTAGAATTTAGGTACTAGTCTCGGAGTGAGAACTAGAATTTAAGTACTAGTCTCGAAATGTGAGCTGGAATTTAGGTACCAGTCTCGAAATGTGAATCGGAGTTTAAGTGTTGATGGAAAAGGATTAGGATCAGAATTTAGGCACTCATCTCGGAAGAGGATGAGAACTGGAATGTAGGTACCAGTCTCGGAAATTTTGAATTGAAATGTAGGTATCAATTCAGATGAGAATCGAAATGTAGGTATCGATCTTGAAATGAGAACTGGAATGTAGGTACCGAGTCTCGAAATTTTGAATTGAAATGTAGGTATCAATTCGGATGAGAATCGAAATGTAGGTATCGATCTCGAAATGAGAGCTGGAATGTAGGTACCGGTCTCGGAAATTTTGAATTGAAATGTAGGTATCGATTCGGATGAGAATCGAAATGTAGGTATCGATCTCGAAATGAGAAGCTGGAATGTAGGTACCGGTCTCGGAAATTTATACGGGAGTCGGAATGTAGGTGCGATCCCGAGATGAGGAGCTGGAATGTAGGTACCGGCCTCGGAAATTTGTACGAGAGTCGAATGTAGGTGCGATCCCAAGATGAGGAGCCGGAATGTAGGTACCGACCTCGAAAAGTTGTACGGGAGTCGGAATGTAGGATCCCGAAGATGAGGAGTCGGAATGTAGGTACCGGCCTCGGAAAGTTGTACGAGAGTCGGAATGTAGGTGCGATCCCGAGATGAGGACTGGAACGTAGGTACCGGCCTCGAAAAGTTGTACGGGAGTCGGAATGTAGGTGCGATCCCGAGATGAGGAGCTGGAATGTAGGTACCTGCCTCGGAAAGTTGTACGGGAGTCGAATGTGAGTGCGATCCCGAGATGAGGATCTGGAATGTTGGTACCAGCCTCGGATAATTGTACGTATGAAGAAGGACCCAATCTCATGCCATCAGAACGAAATCGAACAGAGTTCGTGGCTCCGTGTCAATAGACCTAGTCGATCTTCCTACAAGAGGGAGAGGAGATCACAGAAAATCAAAGGATTTCGATTGTGACGAAAAGGTGTAAGATTTTGAAGTTGAAGTGTAGGCCTCCCGTGAGGAAGAACCATCCCGGAAAAGGAGTTTGAAGTAGATTTGATTTGAAAAGAACTGGAGGATTTGAAAAGATGAATTTAGATTGAAATTCAATTTGAGATTCATTCTCATTTTGTTTGTCCTTTAACGATCCAATTTTATTTTTGTTATTCATTTGATGTTCATGTGAATTTGGAGTTCGTTTTAACATTTGGATTTTTTAAGGGAGAGAATTTTCATTTATTTTCCTTTTCTTTTCGTTCTTTGTTCGAAAGTTCATTTAACTCTAATGGCGTTTCCAGATCAATTTGCACAAAAGGAGGTGAAGGCCAAAATGTGACATAGTCACTTTCATTCCAATCTTTTTGAAGATACGGCATACAACTTGATCTCGAATATATCTCATACAATCCATGACTCAAAACGGACTATGTATGATTCTTGTTGATCCATCCAAAAAATATCTGTAAAAAATCCATGTCTGAATAATGAGATACACGGTCAATAACATCACCTTCCAAGCCATCCTTGGCAGGAATGCCACATGGATGTGTATTGGAGGTGTGTTATTTCCCGTGTAACTCACAGCTCGTAGGGCCGGAGACTCTCCAATTACGGATGCGGCTGGAAGTGGTAAGGCGCCTTTACGTACGTCCATCCTTCTAAAAGTGACGGAGATCCGCTCCACTCGGTACTCCCGGTATACAATGTTTTGCGATCTCTGCTCCATTTCCTTGTAATATCATGACGGAACCTACCGAAAGTGGTATCTCCACGGCCCTTGGAACTTACCGGGCACTGCTATCCGGAGGTCGGATCCGAACGTGATATTGCATTGGTTGACGAACGAAGCTGTGCGATGAGGTCGACAAAGTCATGGTGGTGCTATGTGTGGAGGTATGCGGTCGCCCTTCGATAAATGTTGATGATGCAACTGTTGGGTATGCAGTCTGCTGGCAGTACCCTCCACGTTATCATTCTTTTAATTATCCTCGGCATTGGATCCACCTCACTGTGACGGAGTATCCCTGGTGGATTGCCTTTTCTGTCCTCTGTGAAGTTATAGCAACATCCGCATTGTATTGTGACTCTTCCCTTCCCTGGCATCCATTTCCGGGGTTCCGAATAAGTCTTTTCTCTTAGAAGGCCTGCTCGACCCATCTTCTGAAGTTTTAAGATGCAATCCACAATCTGTTGTTGCTCGTACTCTATGAATACACCTGTGTGTAACTCGAGGCCTTCCAAAATGTTGATTCTCTTGCCTCTAATCCTTTCAAAGTATTCGAAAGTCTTCTTCTCAACATTTTGCATTTTTTCTAGTTCATATTATGGGATGATATGCAAGTGACGAGGCCTAGTAACGTATTGCGGGATGTATGGCTCAATCCCGTCACGTTCTCCTGCATACCTTGGCTCCTCGGGGATTGTCTCTGTCGGGACATCCTCCGGGGTTGCTTTCGCAACAAGGTTTCTTACCACTGGTGGCTCTGTCTGGCGTCGTGGTAATCTCTCTACCTCTGATCTTCTTAGAGTTCCCCTTATCTTTTCTGTTGTTCTCGGAGCTTGCTCCCTCTTTTCAGGTTCCTAATGAACCGGTATCTTTGAAATGTGTGTGTCGGCGAAGGTAGCTGTTTCCTCGTGTTGATCTGCTGCCAGTTTAGTCAACATCTTACGGATACGGCGATTCTTATTCCTTCTCTGGGTAGCAGTGAGAGTAGCTCTCCTTACCCCTTGAATTTCTACGGGCGCGGCGCTGATGAGCCTGCCCTCTGCCGTGGCAATTACAGACTTGATTTTCTTGTTTCCCTCGGTGTTTGCCTTTCTTTTCTTGTTCTTTGGATTGGTGGCTTGGGCCACCCATCTTCATCAGCTTGTCTGCTATGAAGCTCTTCTCGGTCCACTGGGACCCGATCATTTCTCGCGTCTTGTAGGTTGGCTGGTGTGAAGTCGGAATCAATTTATATCATCTGCTCCATCCTTCACCCTTTTTCATCGAGTGTGAGACTCACGCCATTTTTAAAGTTTAGGACCAACTGCCCGTTTGACATTTCCTGCGAGAAGACAAGGAAAGGATTAGGGAGTACATCTTAAGAACAAGAACATTAAGAAAATATTTATCACTGAAGATTCTTATTCTCTTATTTTAAATTAAAGGAAGGTAGGAAAAGATGAGGATAGATCAGGAACAAGATTTGATTTGAAAGGAAGGGTAAAACTTTATTATTATGATTTCACATATTTCATTTTTAGCACATATATATATATATATATATATATATATATATATATATATATATATATATATTAATGATTTTTTATCCTTTTTTATGTTTTTTGGGTTCGGACCCGGTCACGAAGTGATTGCTTCACCCGTGTTTCTAGGGATAAGACTACTATTTTAGAGGCCGCCCTTGAAAACATCGGGTTGCGTAATACTTCTTTAAATACGCGTCCAATGATTGGAAGCATTTGTCGTTCTCGTTGGAAATTCACAAGTTGGTAGGAGCCTCTCGAGTAGGCTGCCTCGACCACGAAACGGCCCTTCCCAAGTCGGTTCGAATTTACCTCCTATCTTGCGATGTGCGAGAATAGGTCTTCGAGAACAAGAACTAAGTCGCCGACTTTGAAAGTTCTTGGTCGGACTAGTTTATCATGGGCACGGATCATCTTAGCTTGGTACGGTTCCAAATTTTGCTGCTTGCTGCGAGTCTTTTCCCTTCCGAGCTTTCCGGTTCTTCCGGTCGTAATCTGGCATTTTCTTTTATAGTAATTTTATTTGCAACAACGATTCGAGTGATGGAAGGCTGAACCTCCGAAGGTAAAGCGCCTCGGACCCGTACACTTAAAGTGTATGGTGTAGACTGAGTAGGAGTCCTGAAAGTCGTCCTGTAGGCCCATAAGGCTTCTAACAATTGCTCGTGCCAATTTCTCTTGTTGTCGTACAAGGATTTATTTAGAATTTCAACGGGAGTTTTATTAAAAGCCTCGGCCAAGCCGTTTGCTCTTGGATAGTAGATTGTTGAGTATCGCCAATCGATTCCATGTCTTCTGACAAAAATGTTGATTTTTGTGCTTCTGAATACGGACCCATTATCTGAAATGATTCTACGCGGTACCCCAAAACGGTAGACAACTTGATTTTTGAAAAGCTGCAGCACGTGGTGTGCCTTTACTTCTACGAGTGGAGCCAGCTACGCCATTTAGAAATGTAGTTTGTAGGCACGAGGATGAAGCGATGTCCTCTTGAAGAAGGTGGTTCTATCGAACCCACTATATACGTGCCCCAACACTCGAATGGCCACGACGCAATTGTCGGATGTAGCACATTTGGAGGTTGGTGTAGAACCACTCCGTGCACTTGGCATTGGTGACGGCTCTTGGCGACTTTCATACGGTCGGTCATCATTGAGGGCCGGTAGTACCTAGTCTTTTAATTTTCATTTTCATTTTCGGACCGGTCGATGAGCGCCACAAAGTCACGAATGCACTTCTTTGACATTTTCACGAGCCTCGGACACGCTCAGGCATCTTAACCACATCTGATCAAAATACCTTCTGTATAATGTATTGTTTATTAATGCGTAAGACAGAGTTCTTTTCTTGATTTGATGGGCTAATGACTTATCGTCTGGTAATTTACCTGTATGCAGGTAGTCTATTAGCGGTTGACGCTAATCTCCTGTGTTTTTTGTCACTGCTGCAATTGTTTCTTCTATTTTTTCTAATTTCTGTATCATATCCATGTCGAGCTGTGATAGGACCTGTCGTCCTTGAACTGACACTTCAACTGACTCATCTTGTAAGCAGGCAAATTCTTTTGCAAGGTGAGCTAGCGCATCCGCGAGAGCATTTTCTCTTCTGGGGATCTTGTAGATCGTTACATTCGGAATTTGTTCCAATAGTTTCATGGCATACTGAAAGTTTTGCTCGAGTTTTGGCTTTAAAATTCTGTATTGTCCGGCGACCTGTTGAATGATCAACTGAGAATCTCCGTAGATGTTGATGTCCGTTATTCTCATTTAAATGGTCAGTTCTAGTCCTGTTATGAGGGCTTCGTATTCTACCTCGTTGTTTATACACGGCTCTGTTAAGTGGTAGGAGTATCTTAACATCCCCCGCTCCGGTGTTATAAAGATTAGTCGATTCCTGCCTTCACGGGCACTTATCATTTGCAATTCTTTATCTTTACGTGCTGAGGACGCTCCGTCGAAGTATAGTTCCCAACGTCAATCATCAGTGTCTTCTAGGCTCATTATCTGCTCGTCAGGCAAATCGTCGTCGAGAGGCGAATCTGTCGGTAAAGGGTGTGCTGCAAGGAAGTCACCTAGGACTTGTCCCTTTACGGCGCGAAGAGGAACGAAAGTTATGTCAAATTGCAATAGTATCATCGACCACCTGGCAAGTCTGCCAGAAAGTGTCGGTCGGGTCATCAAATATTGCAACGGATTAACTTTCGAAATAAGGTTGACCTTATGAGAAAGCATGTAATGTCTGAGCTTCTGTGCGGCAAAGATCAGGGCCAAACAATGTTTCTCAATAGGAGGATAATTTACTTCCGTCGGGATTAGACGACTGCTTAAGTAGTAGAGAGCATTTTCTTTTCCAAGGGAGTCGTCTAAAGCCGCGGTATAAAGTATCAGCGGTCTACCTGAGACTGGGGCTGCTAAGACAGGAGGTGTCATTAAGTATCGTTTGATGTCATCGAAGGCATGTTGACATCTGGAATCCCAAGTAAACTTGGCATCCTTCTTAACCAAAGCAGAAAAAGACTGACACCTTTCTGGAAAATTCGATATAAAGCGTCGAAGATATGCCAACTTTCCTTGAAAGGATGGCAACTGTTTCAAGGTTTTAGGAGGTGGCATTTCTAAGATAGCTTTAATCTTTTCCGGATCAATTTCAATCCCGCGATGTCGGACAACAAATCCTAAGAATTTTCCGGAGGTGACACCGAAGGCGCATTTTAAAGGATTCATCTTAAGGTTGTATTGTCTTAGTCGCTCGAAAACAATTCTGAAATCATACAGGTGATCTTCCTTCAGTTTTCTTTTGATGAACACATCGTCCACGTAGCATTCAACTTGGTTGTGAATGAGATCATCAAAAATCTTTGTCATCGCTCTTTGATATGTTGCTCCTGCGTTCTTTAGTCCGAATGGCATTACTGTGTAGCAATACACTCCGATCGGCATTCTGAATGCCGTGAGCTTTTCGTCTTCTGGTGCCATCTTTATCTGGTTGTATCCTGATGATCCATCCATGAATGAGAATATTTCATGTGTTGAAGCGATGTCGATCATCAGTTCTGGGATTGGTAGTGGAAATTCATCCTTTGGACATGCTTTATTCAAATTTCTGAAGTCTACGCAGATTCTGATCTGACCATTCTTCTTTCTGACTGTTACCACGTTGGCTAACCAAGTAGGATATTTTTCTTCACGGACAAATTTAGCGTCTATTAGCTTCTTGACTTCGGCTATTACTTGTTGTTCAATTTCTAGACGCATTCTTCTGGGAGCTTGTCTGACTGGAACAGAAGTAGGATCAACTCCTAACTTGTGAACTGCAACTTCTGGAGCTAATCCTGGCATTTCGTCGTAACTGTAAGCAAAACAGTCCTTGAATTCCATTAATAGCTCGATCATTTCCTCGGAATCTTCTTTATTGAGTAAGGAGCTAACAAAGGTTGGTCTAGGCTTTTCGCTAGTACCTAAGTTAACTTCCATTCACTCGTCTATTGTAGATTTGATTTCTTCTTCGAATTTCGGTGGAGCATCTCCGATTGGTAGATCTTCGAGGTCCTCTGAAGCTTCCAAGCAGTCTTTATTAGGCTTGCAAGTGACAACCAAGCAAAATTCCGTATCGTTAACTGAACCTACTGTGCCGAATCCTAGACCATGTTTTGAATTGGGAGGCCGACCGGCATTGTTCCATAGTCTTTAAATGTTGTGATTGACCATTTGTCCATTGTCAAGGTAAGACACCACGTTGAATTAAATTTTAAACACAGGGAGAGTACCACTCAAAAGGTAATTCCATTAATTCAGATGAAATAACATCTTCAAATTGTACATCTTTTTCAGTATTGGAAGAAGAAGCACCACGGTAAAACTTGATTGGCTTAGTACCACCACCATGTACTTCCTTGAACACCATACCCTCAATCTTATTAGAATGGATCGGGGTCAGGGTCATAGTATGCACATAATTGTTAATCTTCTCGTACATTGATTTATATTCTTCATTCTTTTCATCTTCGAGAGAGATCTTGAACTGGGGTTTCTTTTGACTTATTGTCGCTGCTTCTTTCTTGATTTCTTCTTCTTCTTCGGAGGTGTTCTCCCAATCAACATCGATGGCCGGTTTCTTTTGTCCAGCCGTTCCGATATTTCTTCCACGTCCTCGTTCCCGGCCTCGACCTCGGGTGCGAGTTCTGGAGAAATCTTCACCATCTCGCCGTAAGGGAGTGGTGAGTGACTGTTGAACTAGAACTTCAGGTTCTTCGTCGTCTCGGATTTCTTTTGCTTCATTTGGTATGGTATTTCTGGAAAAGATTGTTTTCTTCGGAGGTGCGTAGTAGGCCGCATCTTCATGAATTCCAATCTCGTGTACGGAGAATGGTTGCAAGTCACCTTTGATGCACTGTTCCCCTCCTTCGTAATACTTTATGCATTGGTGCAGAGACGAAGACACCATCCGGTTTTCATGAATCCATGGTTGACCCAGCAGAGCATTGAACGATGTCTCAGAATCAATTATGTGGAATTTTGCGGTTGTCTTTGCTAAATCACCGGTCTTCATTAGTAGTGTTATCGATCCAAGAGCTCTTTCTCCTTTTTGATTGAAGCCTCTTAATAGCATCTTGTCTGCTTCAAGTACGCGAGCGTCAATTTCCAAATATGCTAGCGTCCCAAGATTCATTATGTTGATTGATGCTCCCGGATCAACCAACACCCTGGAGAGCGTAAACTTTCCAATTGTGACTGAAATGTATAACGGTCGGTTGTGATCTGCTGTTCCCAGTAATAGATCATTGTCCGTGAAGGTAACACCTCGCTGTTCTTTTAACGAGCAAACCTTGTCGAAGGAATTACCAGCCATTTGAACTAAACAAATTTCTCGATCAAGTAAAGCCTTGATTAGAGCCTCCCTCATCTCCTTTGACAGGATCAAAGCGTCATATATGCTTAGTTTGGCTGGTAGCTTCCTAAGATGGGCTAGCATGTTGTAGTCCACTTTATTACCATGTTCCTCGGGTTCTTCCCGAATGGGCACTTCCTCTGCTGGGGTTGGCTCTTCCTGGGCAACCACCTGCTTACCATTATCCTTCGGACCCATTCTCGGGGGCAGAACTTTTCCACTTCTTAAATTTACTTCAGCTATTTCTTCTGAGTTTGGTGTTGAATCTTCCAGTGTATCCTCTTAAATTGGAACCACTGGCTTTCTGAAGTTGCTTCGGTGTCTGATGGTTCTAATTCTATCGTGATCGGAGCTCCTTGGAACTCATAAATGGACTTGTTGCTTATCGAGCTTTCATAGCCTTCTTTGTGAACATCTTCTTCGCCGTGGTCGTCGAGGTCGTGTATGATTTGTGAATCATTATTTGTACTGGAATCGAGATCCGGATTAAGCCAGTTGTCGTTGGTTACGTGATCGTTAGAGACAGTCAGAACGTAGCCAACGCCATAACCCTTATCATTATAAGATCCTGTCGGAGCGAGCAGATAATCATACAGAGTCGGGAGTTCGAGGGATTTCTCCCCCGAATCGGAAACAACCATCCTAGGATAAGCAGCCCCTAGTCTTCCCTTCGGAGCCTCGGTCTTCTTTTCTTCTATGATCTTCTCCTCCTTCGGGGCGGTTCTTCGATCGCGAGTGATAGTGCCGGCTCGACAGGTTTCAAACTCTGAGTTGAAGCGTGTACCGAAGCGGCCTGGATGTGATCCAAAATTTTCTTTGATGACTTTGTCCAGACAGTACTCCATGGTCTATCGGAACAATGGGATCCGTCGAAATAACATTGACGGAACCTCCCTTCTGGGGTTCCTTCATGTATTCTTTTGGGATCATTATGTTCCCTTTTCGGAGATTGTCATTAAGCCGACTCTTGAAAGTGATGCGATCCTCTATCTTGTTTCCGAGCATCCGGTGGTAAGGACGATAGTTCGGATGATCTTTCTTATTGACTTCTTCGGCTTCTTGGGCTCTGGCGGTGAAAATCCGGTGTCTTCATTAGGCTGCGGAACATCTTCGCCACTTGCTTCGGTTTTGAATGGGTATTCTTTGTTTAGAAGTTCTCTTAAAGTACGTGATGAACGAGGTGGTTGTTCATAATGTTGATGCGATTGATAGCTCAGACGAGGTTGCTGGTAATCCTCCTGAGGTTGCTGATAAGTCCGTTGTGGTGGTTGATAACTAGGCTGTGGCCGCTCGATTTATATCTGCACTGGCTGCTTGCCCTTATCTACTGCCGCGACGATCCCGGACTTCTTTTCGAATGTTTTCACAGGTTTCTGCTTATCGTTCTTGTCTGCGAAACTTAACTATTTTGCCTCTTTTTGCAAGCTCCCGGCCTTGCAAAGCAACTTCTCGAAAGTCTTGATTGTAAATCTTTTAAGGAGAAGTGCTATCGGGCCATGGATGCTCTTAAGCAGGATGTCGACTGCGTGTTGTTCTTGAAGCTGTGGTTCACACTTCATGCTTAAGTTTCTCCATCGAAGTATGTAATCCACTAAAGTCTCGTTCGGCTTTTGCTGCTCCACCACTAGATCACCGATAGTGAAGTGGTGCTGAGACCCGGCAAATCTTTTCACGAAGAGATTTTCTAGTTCAAAAAAGGTCTTTACTGAACCGTTTGGCAATTCTGCGTACCAGTCGAAGGCAATCCCTGATAAGCTGCTGACGAACTGGCGGAAGAGTAAAGCGTCGCTTCCACCGGCATTGCAACAACTAGCACGAAAATGTGCGACATGCTACCGAGGGTTTCCTGTTCCATCAAAAGTCTCAAACAGAGGTGGTACGAAGCCTTTTGGGTATTGGACTACATCGAACTCTTCGGGGTAAGGTCTACCCGTTTGAATAGATGCTCCATTCTTAGATTGTACTAGGGCCTCTGGCACCTACTGTTCTACCATATTTTTAATATCCTTTTTAGGGATCATGCTCTGTGTAGAATCCTTCTTTGGTAGTTCATCTCCATTGACGGATGTGATCTATTTTCCTCCATCTGCAATATGGATAATTTCTGGGGGTGTCTCTTTCTGAGGCTGGGCCTGACTGCGGAGAGTGCCTAAGGCGGCGACCATCTCTTCCATCCTCTTTGCCTTACGGGAAATCGTATCATCTCTTTCCCGAAGTTGTGCTCTCGACATTTCCGGTTCATCTCTTCTGCGCGTTCTGCTGGAGCACCTTGTGAAGCCGATGATGCTCGTGTCTCAACCATGTTGATCTCGGCATACTCCTCATTCATGAACTCTGATGAGTCAATTTCATCTCCTAATTCTTCTTCTCTTTCTTTTGCTAACTGCCGGATGTCAGTCCTTAATTTATCCATGGCATCCTCCAGTGGCCCTTTCCGTACGGTCTCGCAGTTTTCTGGTGAAAGTTGTTGAACTTCTTTTTCGGGAGTCTCCTTCATCGCAGTAGCCCTTTCTTCTGATTCGAGCATCCTGACGAGACTTTTCTTCTCAGGACATTGTTTTGGTCTTAGGCCGGCCGATAGTAGGTCGCCACACCATCCTTCTTGCGGCCGGAAGCCTAGGACTGGATGGTCCGTCGGCTATGTGCTTTGGAAGGTGGTATCCTCCCTAATTTGCGGCCACGATACGATAACGGGTGAGCCTCTTTCACTAGTTCGGAATTTCTTCTTCGTTCTTTCTATGGCGGTGGCGGGCTCCATCCGTGGTCCGGGCGGGATTTAATTGGCACTCGTCCCATCCTTCTCGGAATCTCGACACGGGACATCCTTCCTTCTCGGCGATTTCTCGACTAACGCTCGCGATCGGGTAAGCGGGGTAGCCTTGTTCTTCTTCTTCTTGCTATCATTGTAATATGCGGGGCGAGGTAACGCGACGAGCAATCCTTCGGCATCTTCCTCATTAGATGCGGCGGAGAGCGAGTGGAATCTACTTCCTTCTAACGAGTGGCGAGTATTTTGGCAACGACGGCGGGTATTCTGGCAGTTCTTCTTCTTTTTCTTCAGGAATTTCTTCTAGAAAAGCAACTTCAGCAATTCTAGCTTTCTTGGCGATCTTCCTGATTCTATTTCTCCTTTGAGTCCAAGTTAGGGGTGCAACTCTTGAATAGAACCAAATTTGAAAAATAGATGGTATTATAGCAAAGTCTGCACCCTCCACGGTGGCAGGCTCATCACAGACTTGGATTTCCTTCCCCTTCGGTTTGGCGAGAACTCGGGGTAGGTGTCGAGATGACTAGACCGGTGGGGTAGAGATAACGATCCTTCTACGAACGAGTGGTACTCCTTTCGAGTGGAACCCTTTGCGGGGGAGGGAATTCTTGAGTCGACTTCGGGTTGAACTCGATCACGAGGCTCTTCGGTTTCGACACTTTGTCCATTAGTGTGAAGAGAGTGACATCGATAAACTTGATGTACGTAGTTGCCAAATCCTTGTCCGAAACGGATGATTCCATTGTCGGGCGGCTCATCCTTGTAAACGGTGAAGTCCATTCCATTGGTGAAGGAGAAGATTAGCTTTGGGGCGGTCATTTTCGCGGGGCAGATTCCGAATGTCAATCCCGAATTATGCTTCCTTTCATCGTAAAGTTTAGGACGAAAAAGAAAGAGTCCGAACACATTTTCGTTTATCTTAGTGTATTTGTGATTTATAAAAGACGTTGTTTGTTAGAAGGTTCGTTTGTTAAAAAGAAAATGATTAAAGGAAAAAGGTTATAGAAAAGGTAAATGACACGATTTAGAATTGGAAAGGAAGAGAAAGTCTTATGCAAGACTTCTCAACTTGAAGGACCGCTCCTAAACTAACACCTATTGGGGGTCCACCCCACCTCAGAAAAGAGGTAAAAGGATCTCGGAACCTCTCTGTTTAGAGGTGTCTAAACAGTGGCTTCTCTGTTCAAGACAGAAATGAACGGGGTATTCCAACGGAAAAATGGTAGTTTGGTCCACAAGGGGCATGGATTCACTACCGATTTATGAAAGCAAAACCATCTGATCAAAATGGAGAGAGGAACTATTCCCGGCGGAGTCGCCGAAGTTGTCGGCATATTTTTAGGTTGAGTGTTGTATTTTTTAAAAGGGGTCGCCTACGAGAATTGTCGGCGAAATTTAAATTTTAAATTTAATTTAAATATATATATAATTTAGAAAGTAGTATTTGATTTTGAAAATAATTTTCAATTTGAAAATTTTAAGATATGAAATCAAACCGATCTCACATCCCAAATAGTTTATATAAACGAGCACCGCATCACAAACCGTGTATCTATCCCGAAGAATAAACACACTGCTTGATGATGGCGCTTGATTAAATAAACTAGAAGACTTGTGACATCCGTTTGGTCTACGAACCAATTTTATAAGCCGACAAGTTCCCCTGCTTAATACAAAGAAATTAAGCAGGGTTTATATTACCTAGGTTCTTAAAGTTTCCTATAAGGGCAAGCCCCTATAGTTAATTACATCTTAAATGATGGGAATCATTTACGAAAACTCTCGATAATGATCAGTGGTTTTGCTCTCAAGAATTTCAAAGTTTAAGGTTTTCAAAGAATTAGATTTTTGAAATTTCAATTGGGAATGGATCAAATATTGAACAGTTATTTTCAGGAGTCCAATGGAAGAGGAGTAGGAGAAGCTGAGGATCCAAGGGGAATCTTGGCAACTTCCCAACTATCCTATTGTTTGGCTTCAATTTAGGAAGAATCATTTAGTATTTTGATCCTGTCAATTTTAATTATTTAGGACTTATATTTGTATGACGCAGTCATGCAAATAGCCTCGAAGATGTGAGGGTTTATGTCGTACCAAACGACTACCTCGGAATCCTAAGACTGGTTAGGGCTTAATTTACATAATATGATTATGCAAATGCCTAACAAAAGGGTTGAGGATTTATGTTGCACTAGGCAAACTACCTCAAAATCCTATGTCTTGGTTGTTTAATTCCAGGATTGTTTAGCTGATGTAGAGTTGTTTTGCTGACGATGATGGCTGTGCTGCCCACCGTGCTCCAAGCTCCTTGTTGTTGCAGAGGTTTGGTTTTGGAAAGTGAAAATCAGGGGATGAGAAAAGTATTTTGGTTTAGAAGAGTCTTAAAGTCCAAATATTTTTAAAATTTTAATTAAAACAAATCTTAAAGTTATTTAAACAGAACCGATTAAGGTCCCAGGGTTCCGTCATTCTGGCACCGTTATTTTCATCGAATTCACTTAGTCCAGATGAATTTGCTAAACTCAACTGAATGAGTTCCACACTTTCATTTAGACCGTGGGAAATCCCGTTAGCAACACGTGGGTTACATCATCCGAGGTATTCCCGATCATTCAATGAGACGTTTTAATTTAGTTGTGATCGTAGTTTTGTTGTTCTGTTTGTGATTAAATTTTGAGTTATTTTATATTTTGAAATGTTGTGGCGGTGATTTTTATCTTGCAATGACTTGTAATTTTGTTTTGGTTTCAGTTTAGGGACTATCCTAAAGGTTTTGGTTTTCATGCAACAGTTGTTTATCATGCAAGAAAAAGTAAAGTACAGTGCATGTAAGTAAATTGCAATAAAGTAAATTGCAATTAAATAAAAGCGTACCTGGAGAGTCTTCCCGTCATCCCAAGCTGCACTTAAAACATATGTTAAGTCATTTAAATGTTTCAACAAGTACCTAGGTAAAGCTAAGGGAAAGGTTTTGGTTGTCTACCAAAGTCCTAATCCTATAGCTAGTCATCTCCTATGACGTCTAGATTCTTGTGTTTTAGTTTAAGGATGACTTTCTTGATCAAAGAACAATTAAGTTCACTTGTTCTTATAAACATCCTATCATATTGAGGAAGTGCTTAATACGAGTCTTAAACATCTTTTCAATATCTCTAGGATTGTTTTAAGTCCAAGGGAGTTTAATTATACAAGTGAATTAATCATCAAGGAGTTTAAGTTTTATTCTCTTGCTTCGAGTGAACTAGGACATTTGAATATCCTATAAGTGAAGTAACACTTCACTTGATACCTCATTTAAGAGTTATAATAATAAGAGCTTTAAAAGGGCAAATCAACTTATTCAGTATTTTAATGATTTAAACTTAGTGATTTAATTTTAATTTTGACTTAATTATAAAAATTAGTTTAAGTTTAGAATAGTGTTCAAGTTATTTTAGATTTAATTCTTAATGATTTCATTTAGGTTTCTTTGTTAAATGATTTTAATTTAATTTAATTCAATTTAATTTTAATTTAATTTAATTTAATTTAATTTAATTTAATTTTTAATTTAATTTGATTTAATTTAATTTAATTTAATTTAATTTAATTTGATTTAATTTAATTTTAATTTAATATAATTTAATTTAATTTAATTTAATTTTAATTTAATTTAATTAAATTTTAATTTAATTTCAATTTAATTTTAATTTAATTTAGTTTTAATTTAATTTAGTTTTAATTTAATTTTAATTTAATTTAATTTGATTTGATTTTAATCTTAATTTGATTTAATTTTAGTTTAATTTTAATTTGGATTATTATTTTAATTTTTTTTAATTAAGAATTAATTATTATTGAAGTGATTTATTTAGGGATTTTTAAATTAAAGAATAAATATCCTCTTAATAATATCCCTACTTTAATAATTCCAATGTTTATTATTCTCCCAAAATTTCAATTAATTAATTAATTAAAGTTTTATTTTAATTATTTTTGAAATGTTTAGTAGGTTTATACCCTCAATCATTTAAGTTTCAATCATCCAAAATCAGTTTAAAATCAAATATTTTAGCTTCCCCTTTTTTAATTAATCCTAAAATTTTAATTAAAGGTTGAAATTTTTAATTACCATTTTGCCCTTCAAGCTTAATAATTCTATAACTCACTAAATTAAGCTCAAATTAACTTGACATTTTTATGTAACCTCACTCACATGTCAATTAAGACATTAGAGGAGAAAATGTGATTTTTCTGAATTTAATTTATTTATATAATTATTTTTAGTGAAAAATAAGGGAGTTCAAGGAAAATTTAACAACATGACCAAGGAAAGGTTTCTGTCCTTAAGAAAATTATGAGATGTTTCTAATGACTAGAGGACCACTTGGACCAATTTTGGTGATTTTTTTGAATTATATTTTATTTATTATAATTATTTTGAGTTTTAGAGTATTAATTGATTTTAAAATAAAATTAAAGTTGAAAAATAGATTTTATATTTTTATTAACTTTCTCTGACCTCAAGAAGTCCAGATAAACAAAATTTATAATTTTCTGATTTTTGTTTGATTTATTAGAATTATTTTAGTGAATAAGGTTGAAAATTCATTTTTTAATATTAAAAATTACATTAAGCCTTTAAAATTCAATATCTTATCCTAGGGACTTAGGAAAAATATTTTGTTTGTTCCTAAGTGATTAGGAGTCAAAATGTGACATTTTTATGATTTTTAATATTTTTGTGATTTTTATTATTTTTAATTATTAAAATATTAAAATATTGTGAAAAATCAACTTTTTTAGAAAATTCGAATTTTAATTTTTCAGAACTCCCCTGATATCAGAGAAGCTTCAAAACTATTTTTGTGAATTTTTGAAAAGTATTTTTGGAGTTATGAATTTTTAAAGTTCTATTTTGCTTATGAGGCTTAATCAATCCATTTGGTGGGGTTAATCAAGTCCAATTGATTTCAAAATTTTATGTAAGGTTCCTTTGACCCTAAAGAGTAATGGAGAATTGTTTTCAAGTCAATGTAGTGTGTGGTTAACCCTAATTAATTCAAACTCAATTTTGGGAGTTTAGGCCAGTTAGGGTTATTATGAATGAATTAACTCAAAAAAGATTTTTCATAGGGTCCCGTGGCCTTAAGAAACACCATCAAATTTTCCTAGAATTTATTTTACAACATGCTAATTATTAGAATTAGAATACCTAAAACAGTGACATGAATATGGAAAATCAATAACTTTTCACAGAGATAGCCTCTGACCTTGAAAAATTTAGGGAATGTTTCCAAGATCAGAGGCTTCAAAGGCCCTATGGTCTCATGCCATGGTGAATTGCCTATACAAATGGAGAATCAAAACATTGGACACAGTAAATAAATTATTAAAAATAAAATACTCATCCAATTAACTTAATTTCTTTTTCACATTATTCTCCTCTATTCACTGAGCAAGAAGGTTTTTTTATTTTATTTTTGTGATTTTTCTATGCAAAGATATGAAGTTTTGAAGTTCTGGTATTTAAATAAATCCAAAAAATCATAATTTGCTACTTATCCAACTCGGCGCCGCGTCATCCTCGTCCGGATCGAAAGCCCACGCGTCGCTCCGTGATTCGGCGCCACCATCTGAGTCAGCGCTACGGGGGCCCGCCATTCAAGTACCATTGCGCTGTCCAGATTCATCTCAACCGTCCGCTCGATACACGTGCGATCCAACGGCTCCTGGCCATCGTCTCCGACTGGTGTGCACCCGTGACCGTCCACACTAAAACCTTAAGATCTCACTCAATTCTCCATGGATTTTTGCGTTCTTATACTCTATCGATTCGTCTTGAAGAGACGAACACATCTATAGGGTTAAGGTGCATTGAAATCAACTCAAACTAAATGGAGAATCTCCATGAGCTCGGGAGGAAGAGTGAGTTCATACCTTTGCTCAGAGAAGTGAAGCTTCGATCTGAGGGTTGTGTCACCGTCGATTGAGTCCAAGCGAGCTCCGGATGAAGTCTCTTGCTGCGGGGAAATGCCTAGGTACAAAAGTGACCAAGGCCGATCACAAAGCTTGGAGGTCGGAAGCAATGGCTGGCTCGGTGAGGGGGCTTTTGTTCGGGGAACTTCTCCTCTTGGTCTGGTGTAGGTGTAGAGTCAATCAATTTGAAGATTGGCTCACTGTGGTGATGTGTCCTGGTTTTGGGCTTGAATTTCAACTCCAAAATTGGACTCATAGAGAGGGCTTTAGGCTGGATTTCAGTGGGAATCAAGTTCTCTATGTCTGGAGAGGGATCTGGAGTGATTTTGGCAGAGTTTTGGTAAGGTTTGGTTCAACACCCTCTTTGGCCGAGAGGAGGTGGTGCTTAAATAGGAATGGCTAGAGGGCTTCCCAGGGGGGTTTGAAGGCTGGGGTCAGTTGCTCAGGGGAGGAGAAGAAGAGCTCCAGTGGCCATTGGGGTTGAGACAGCTCAGCAGGTGAGTTTTGAATTTTTTGGCTCACATGGAGCTCTCGGGCATGGTGTTTTCCGGTGACCCAGGCGGCTGGCCGGCAGGGTCAGGTCACCCTCATGGTCAGGAAGGTCAAGGCTTGAGGTTTGTGAGCTCAATTGACTGCTGCCATGTGTAAATGGTTTTGATTTAAATGGAATGGGGAAAGAGGCTCTTTTGAACTTGGTTTGGCCAACCCATAGAAATGGGCTTGGTGCACCCACCAAGGCCTGATTTGGGCTGAAGGGAATCATATGGCTCAACTGAATTGCAGTGGAGAAGTCTCCATCAAGATCATTTAGATTAATTTTGGGTTATGGGGAATCATGGAAAGGGTAAAAAAGGCTTAATCATTGGTTAAGAAAGGGTTCCCCTCTCTCAGCATTAATGGATTGGTGAGGAGTCCAAGGCTTTCATGGCTCCCATGTGGCTTGTACATGGCTTCTTGGCTCACATTTGGCTTGGGAAATGGCTTGGTCAATTTCATGGGATTGGATTTTAGGACATTTTGATGGGAATTTGGATAAAGCCTAATTTGGAATGATTTAATCATAGGTTTCAAACTTTAGGGAATGATTTCATCAAGTGGATGATGAGAAGGAATTGTCATGTGGGCTTTGGATGAATTTTTGGGCTTTTAGGTTTGGTGGAAGTGGGCTTTTTAAAAGGCTTAAATGGGTGGGCCTTTATATTTCAAAATGGACATTTGGATGAAGAATTTTGTGAAAGGCCATGCCAAATAAATGTTGGGTTTAGTTTAGGGATGTTTCATGAATGGTTTGGAATCAATTTGGTGTGATTTAGAGTAGAAGTGGGTTGAATTTGGGCATTTTTTGTAAAGGGGCCAAGGTGGGCCAAATTGGGCTAACTTGGGCTAAGGTTGGGCTAAGGTTGAATTTGGTGTAAAATTAATGTTGAAAAATGTTTATGGGAGTGTTACAAAGAGTTTTCAACTTTGATTGGGCTCTAATTTTGGGATTTGGGCCCATTTAGGTTAGGTTTGGGCTTAGGTCAATTTAAGGGATTTTTGTTTTGGGTTAGGTTTGGGTGGAGTTTAGGTTCAAATTTTGGGCAAATCAAGTTAGTGTTTTGTTTATGGGGATGTTAGGAAGGCTTTAGAAAAGATTTGGGACCAATTGGTGTTGAATTGGGCTAGGTTTGGGTCATGGGTCAAAATTGGGCCTTAAGCACCAAATTAGAATTGGGCCCAAATGTCAATCAAATTGGACTTGGATTTGGTCTAAATTGATATTGGGGATATTGAATTGAAGTTTAGAATTGAATTGGACCAAAATTGAGGTCAATTGGGGTGGTTTGGTTTGACATTGGGTTTACTTGGGTTAAAAAATGGGTCAAGTCGGGGGTTTTAGTAAAAGTGGGAAAATTGTTAAAATTGGCTCATGGTGTAGTTGAACAAGATGAAATTGAGAATATTTTGGGATTTTCTGGAATTTTTTGGGAATTTTTAGAATTTTTTGGATTTTTGGGGTAGAATGGTATTTTGGTAATTATGGGGGGGGGGTTTAGGGGTATTTTTAGAAATTTTGGTATTTTTGGCCAAAGATGGTCAATTTGAGTGGTGGGAAGTGTTTAGGATTGGTTTTGAGGAATTTTGGGTAATTTGGGAAATTTTGGAAATTTTGGATATTTTCAAGGGCATTTGGTAGGTTTAGTGGGTGTAGGGCCCCGGGGGTCAAAAATTGAAATTTTGAAAAAATGAAGATTGATTGAGTATGAGTGAAATGGAATCATTTTGGTTGAGCCTTGAAGCCATATTACGCCCATATGAGCCATGAGAGGACTCATTTGAGGCATTCACTATGTTGTTCCTAACCCTCTTAGCCAGGGGCTTAGGGGTTAAGGACCATCCATATGAATTACCTACATGAGTCAGGAAGTCAAGTTGGGTGAGAGTGTGATTTTAGGACTTGGAATGTGTGTGAGAGTGTAGTGTATGTGCAAGTCAACCCTCACCAGACCAGTCCATCGATGGTATTCCTAAGGCCAAAAAGTCTAATAGGGAACTCATCCTTTAAACCTCCACATTTTATTTCAACCCTCTAGGTGATTAGGGGTCTACAATCAAGCTTGTGGGGTTTGTAGGGAGTCAGGAAGTGTTTGAATTTCTAAGTGGTGGGTTCCATTTCTAGTCCTCTAAGATTAGTCGAAGGAAAAGCCTAAGGCTATATCCTAAGTACAAAAGAGAGAAGCAAAAGACCTCACCAAAATTTAGGCCAACAATCTAATATAATGAAGTCCAAAGGAAAGATAAATTTATCCACTTTAACAAGCTCACCTTCTATCACCCCTTTTGGATAAATGATAGATCGATCAGCTAACTAAAGGGTTACAGTAGTGGGAGAAATATCAACTAAACCTAACCTTTTAAATAAAGATAAAGGCATCACATTAATGCTCGCTCCTAAATCATATAAAGCTTTTCCACATAATTTTTTTCCAATTGCACGAGGAATTGTAAAGCTACAAGGATCATTAAGTTTCTAAGGAAGCTTTTTCTGAAGTATAGCGCTGCACTCCTCACTTAGTGCAATTGTCTCGTAATCCCCAAGTCTCCTTATATTGTTTAATATCTCATACATAAACTTTGCATAACTTGGCATATGTTCCAAAGCTTCAGTGAAAAGAATATTTATCGTTAACTTCTTAAGTACTTTTAAGAATTTTGAAAATTGTTTATCCAGCTCATGCTGTCTAAGTCCTTAGGAAATGGATGTGATGGTCCTACTAAATTGATTTTAGTTTGAGACATTAGTTTTTCCATATCCTTAGATTCAAGTTCTTTAGGTCTTTTAGTTTTTTTGTTTCTCTCACAACTTTCTCTTTTCTAACCACATCCTCTATCTCTCTTCCACTTCTTAATCAGATAGCTTCTACTTGTTCATTAGTGTTCTCTTTAGGTTTGATCTCAGTGTTGCAAGGAAGTGTTCCTTGGGGTCTGTTGCTAAGTGAATTAGTAATTTGTCCCAGTTTATTCTCTATGTTTATAATCACAACATTTTGACTCTACAACTGGTTTCCTATTTGCAATGTCACATCTTCTATAAACATCTTCTTATCCTTAAATTTTTTATCATTGTTAGAGTTAAGTGGATATGAAGGTCTATAGTTTGTGTTCCTCTGATTATTCCAATTTCGATTAGGATTTGCATGATTATTTTCTCATTGTTGGTTTCCACCCCCATTAGTATGATTCCAGTTAAAATTAGGATGGTTCTCCCAACCTGGGTTGTAAAAGTTAGAATACGAGCTATTTATGGTATTTAAAGTCTAATATGATAGGTTAGAATCAATCTTATGTCCTAATGAACTTTCCTCACTTGCTGGAGTAAATTGAGGCTGATTCATTCCAAATTGATCCAAATTCCTTGATATTGCAGCAACCTGAGATGCGAGAATTGCAATCACATCTGTATCATGAACACTGGCTACCTTTCTAGGAATTACCCTTGCAGAGGGCCATTAAAATTTATTTGTTGCCATTTCTTCAATTAATGAATACGCTTCATAAAATGGTTTTGACATTAACGAACCACCAGTGGTAGCATCAATTATAGACCTAAGGAATCCCACTAACCCATTGAAAAAAATTTGAATGATTAACCAATTAGGTAGATCATGGTGTGGACACTTTCTTAAGAGTTCCTTAAATCTTTTGCAGGCTTTGTATATTGATTCCCCTTCATACTGACAAAACGAGATAATATCATTTCTAAGTTTAATACTCCTTGAAGGTGGAAAATACTGAGCTAGGAATTTTTGAGTTAACTCCTCCCAATTTTTAATATAGCCAGGTGCTAATGAGTATAACCACATTTTAGCCTTATCCCTTAGTGAGAAAGGAAAAAACCTTAGTGTAACAACATCGTCTGACATGCCATTATAACAAAACGTAGCTCAAAATTCTATAAAACATGAAATGTGTAAATAGGGATCCTCTGAAGGAGTTCCCCCAAACTGTTTGTTCTGCACCAGTTGGATAATCTCTGGATCAAGATCAAGTGAGTCAGCTTCTATGACAGGGTTTTATATACTTGATTGAATTTTTTCTATCGTAGGATTTACATAATCTCTCAATGATTTATGTTGTTTTCCCAAGTTATTATTTTGAATGTTTTCTATTTCCATTTCTAGTTTTTCAAGTCTTTTTTGATTTTTTTTCTTTTTTTCAACTCAGAATCATAAAGCACAAGTCATGCAGATCCTTTAGTTCTCATAGATAACAAAACATATAATACATTAACAATTAAAGAAAAAATATTTTTAACACAAGAAAACATTTTCATAAACACCTTGTTTTTCACACAAATAGTTTCTTCACAACGCTTTTTCATACAAAAAATACTTTTCACACAAAACATTTCTTACAACACTACAATTTTGTAAATCTAAGACTAAATTTCAACTAAAATCCTCTTAAAAGTCAAGATTAACCGTTGTAATCCCCAGCAACGACACCAAAAACCTGATCGCAGATTACAATATACAAGAGAATAATCCTTTAATTTTCTTGTTTAAATTTCTTCCTTTACAACGGTGACAAAACTTGACTCCAAAGCAAAGTAAGGTTTCAATTATGTCTTTAAATAGTAGGGATTTTACGCAAGTATACGTATTGTTATCAAGTAATATAGAGCTTTTTGATTAAGCCCCGAATATCGATCCCACGGAGATCGCGGTTAATCACTGTGACTTTCAAGAGAAGTTCTAGTCTATAATAACACACTTTAGCATGGAAGGTCATAAAAGTTTAGTTTTGATTATATCTAAAAATTATCAATACAATACTACTTCTACTCCTAAACTAAAATATTTAGTGAAAATCAGAAAGTGGTGTTTAATATATTAAAAGTACTCTTCCTCATGCAATGAAATTAGTGTCATGTGTAAAAGTAAAACAAGTAGCGAGAGAGATTGTGAAAAATAGGAGCAATTATATTATTTACCCTTACTTGGTTCTATAAATAACATAGGTTAATTTGATGATTTGAAATCTTGTAGATGGGTTAGGCAGGGAAGATACTAGCTCTCACTCTAGAGTTCCCTCTTCTCCCTCCACATGAGGACTAACATCTCATAACAAAACTTTTCACATCCAACTAAATGTGGGGTTTTGGTCTGTCACCCTAAAATCCTCTAATTCTACTCCTCTTAAACATGCATATCTCACTATTTATTTACACTCAACTATATGGACTACATTCTCAACCATATAATCTCATATGACTTTTACCAATAGTTGATTGAGATAATACCGCACTGGTTCTTACATGTTCTCACAACTGATATTAACATACAAATTGAACAAGTTTACATGTAAATGAAGATAAAAGTAAAATCATCACAATATATTCTAACTCTACTTAATTATATATCCTATAAATGCATACTAATTCATTGTAAGAGGGAAGAGTAAAGAAAACTACTCACTACACATGGAGAATCTCTACAACAACTTTTCATTGAGCAACACTTTGAATCCATACAAACAAAGTACCAAATTTAAACCAAAATACAATGAAAATACTTATCTTTGATGGAAATTAAACTTCCTTGTTTATCAAAAACATTCTCCTTCCAATCCTCTCCAAGAACAAAGTGAAAATAAAAGAAGAAATTCTCACACTCTGTCTCTCTCTCTCACACCTTGTTGTCCCACTAGAGGCTAACGCTCAAGCCTTCACTTCTTCTCCAAGTCTTCTTCTCCTCTTCTAATTTTATCCTCCTCTCTAAATATTTTTCTTCAAGTGATTCCAAGCCTTAATTATAATTTCCCAAGAGTTGCTTAAGTGTCTCTTCAAAAGAGTCCACATTCAATGAATCTTCCAAAGGGTGTCTTAAGTGCCTTTTCACTCTAAGAGACACATCACTTCCATAATAACTCCTCTAATCAAACCAAAATATTCTAGAAAATTTATTTTATCTTTCCCAATGAATTCCCCATGAGACAAACTTTGCAATGCTTCAAAAATTGTCTAAATCTAACGTGTATTAAAGAAGTTATGCCAAAAACCATAACTGGTGGCTATGCGCCGACGGTTTAGTGCATAGGAGCCATTGTCTAGTGGCTAAGAGCCATCTGGTGGCGCCTAGGTGCTAGACACATGTACATAAGTGTCCGAAATTGACCTATCTTGCTCTGGTTTGACCTGTTTTGCTCCGGTATGCTCCATTTTGGTCCATTTTTGTTCCTTTTTCTCTAATCACTCTAAATTCTTCAATTTGATACCCACAACAATAAACACAAGGAAACATACCTTTAAAGTGCAATATCATTATAAAATATAGCATAAAAAGTATTACATTTTTGGGTTAATCAGTGTCCTTTATTTTCCTTTAGAGCCTAAGGTCCAAGACGTCTTTGAAAGCAAATGCCAACTCGAGACCTGACACTTCCTACACAAGAATATAGGGGGAAGTGTCAGTGGTTGGCACTTTACATGAACAAGAACAATAACAAGCTTATTATTATTATTTATTTAACAGTTTTTTTTGCAATTATTTTGATGTCATTATCTTATTTAACATTATTTTGTAAGATTTGGAATTAGAAATTTAACAAGTATATTTTATATTGTGAGAAAATTTATTTTATTTTAATTTAACTTTATTTTATTAAAATGTTTGGACCCAGTCACAGATATTGGCGACATGGCTAAATTAGAAAGGATATCCCTTCTTCAAATTTATCACGTTGTGTAGTACTTCTTTAGTTATCATCCATTTATTAGTAACATGGGTCTATCCCCTTGTGAATCCACCAGCTAGTATGACCCTCCTGAGTAGACTTGCTCTACCATTAATGGCCCTTCCCAGGTTGGTTCAACTTTTCCATCTATCTTGCGTTGTGCAAGAATAGGTTTTCTAAGAATGAGCACAAGGTCACCAACTTTAAACGACCTCGGGTAGACCAATTTATCGTCGGCTTGAATCATTTTGGCTTGATAAAGTTCCAAGTTATGCTGCGCGGACAATTTCCTCCCTTCGAGGCTTTGTAATTATGCTAGTTGAAGTTTGGCATTCTCCTCCATTGTAATTTGGTTGGCTGCGGCGACTCGGAGTGACGGTAGCTGAACCTCTAACGAGCATTGACCCACAATTTTATATTATGATATTTTTAATTTAATTGCAACGACACCAAAAACTTGACCCCGCTATATTATATGTATAGAATTGTAATTATTTATGTTGTGGATGCTACGCAAGTATACGTATCGTATCAAGTAATACAGGGCTCTAATGGAGTCCTCGGTTATCGATCCCACTGGGAAAGAGAAAATTAAATAACAACTAATTTTAAAATAATAATAATAATAATTTTAAAATAGTATACGAAAATTTGGAATTCTAAATTTAAGCGCAATAAAGTAAACTAAGTATTTTAATTAGGTAACTTAACTAAGTAGAAAATTAATACGTATTGAAAGTGCAGGAAATTAACTAATTGCTAAATAAGTCTTAACTATTCGAAAAAGTATCTTTCCCTTGTTTAGAAATTTAAGTGATCGATGAATTTTAAATAGATAATTTTAAGGTATTGTGACAAATAGGAGCATTCCTATTCTTTACCCTTTGGTCCGAGTGTAAAGAATATCGACTAATCCTATGTTTGATTACCGAATCGCGCCGTAGCTGGGAGGATACCGATCGCCACTTCGTAGCTCCCACGTTCCCTCGCCCGAGGGCTAACATCTACACTTCGACTCTCAAACAATAGGACCGAATTGAAAATTTTAGTCCGTCACACTAAAATGCTCAATTCTACGCCCAAAGGATATTATTTCCCTATTTATTTGCACATTCCTTCCAAGGCTTTTGAATTCCCGAATATCGGATGTAATTTTTACTATAGTTGTAAATCAACACATTTTAACAAATCAAATGGCCAGCTTGAAAAGTAAATTAAGTTTTAAGTAAAAATTATCACAATTTATTAATATATAAAAGTATCTCTATTTTAATTTCATCAAGTCACTTAATTTCATAAACAGAGGAGAAAGACTAAATAAACTACTCGTAATGCATGGGAACTAAACTAAGCATGGATTTCATTTAAAGTTAAAAACAATAAATACAAATACTTATCTTGATTTATCCCTGCGTACTCCTCGTAGTTCCTTCGACTCTTCCTTCCAAGACAAAGACGACTCACTAATTACTCACTAAACTCACTAAAGACTCACTAATTACACTAATTAAGATTCTAAAGACTGCTCACACACTTATAACACACTTAGAACACACAAAAAGACACACAAAAGACTGATTTTCGGCCTCTATATATAGAGGTAAGCAAAGGTCCAAGAGGTATGTAAGCATCTCTTCAAAAGGTGTCCAGGTTCAATGTATCTGTGCCATTTGAACTAGCTCGCCATCGGCGACGAACTACCTCGCTGTCGACGAGGCTTCTAGAAAGTCTTTGAACCGCGCTATCTCGCTGTCGGCGGCTCGGCTCGCCATTGTCGCCGAGACGGCTTATAAATCCTTCGAATTTTCTTCCTCGTACCCTCGCCGTCGGCGGATCGATCTCGCCGTCGTGGCTCAAGACAAATTGCATTATTTTCTTCCTTTTTGCTCCAAATCCGCTCCTTTTTATAATTTTTGCTTTTATCACCTAAATTCTCCATTCCCGCAACAAAATAAAGAAAATACCTTTCTTTAAAGTACAATTTCATCAAAAATAGGTATGAATTTCTTAATAAATTTTTCAGATGATCAAAATCCCCCAAACTTACTTATTACTTGTCCTCAAGTAATTTTAAGTACTACATAAAAATAATGATTTCTATAAGTAAGATTTTTCAATTCAAATAAACTATGAATTAGATTAATGTAATATCATAATAAAGTTAAAATAAAGAAATAATTCATGTAATTTAATTAATCTTATAGAAATAAATTATTTAGTTATCGTGTCTAAGATTTCTAGCTTACTATTCATTTCGTGAATGACTATATTTAAAAGAATAACTACTTAAGATATTCATATGATAAGAAATTCAAGAAAACACTATTAGGTAAAATTCTAATCCATAAACATAAGTTTGGAAATATCTAAGTTTTTTTTTCCTTTAGGTTAATTCAAATGAAGCCAATTTTTGATAAGGCATCTCCTCAAGCTTCTCCTCATTTTTCTTTTTCTTTTTCTTTTTTCTTTTTCTTTTTTTTTTTCATGAGGATTACCGTATCTCGGAGAGCCTCGTTAATAATTTTGAACTTCATTTTCATCTTCCTAAATTTGAAACTTAGAAATATTTCTTAGCTTATATATACTTCATAGCTTTTTACTTCATCGATTTTCAATCTTTTCTTTTTCACTTGAATACTTAAGAATTTTAATTTTAGAATATAGTTTTCCTTACTAAAAATAGTTTACTATATTCTTATTCCCTTTAACCAAATATTTTTATTCTATTTAATTAATTAAAGCACTAGAAATATTTCATTTAACCTTTTTTATAATAATTAAATAAAATAATTCATATTAATTAAATTGAAAAATTTGCTATAAAAATCATTTTATAATAATTTGAAAATAGAAATTCGAGAACAAGTTAATAACTAAATTTGTATTTTACTCCCCCCCAAACTTAAATTTTTATATCTACTCTAAATAATGAAAAAGGGAAAGTAAATAAATCATACCTTCAAGTTTAGGTATTTCTTTTTTCTTTCGAAATTTTTAGATGCTTTTTCATTTTTCATCGAACTCCGTACTGTTAGTATTCTCCATATATATAACAATTTAAAGAAAATGCAGGGATAAAATCTGATATAAGTATTAAATACAACAATTAAAATTAACTCTACACTACACATATGAATTACTAACATATTAAAAAAAATTTTAAAATTTATAACTACTAACAAACATATTAAAGAAAAACTAACATTCTAATTAACGTAAAATTTGCAAATAACTAATACATAATCAAACAAACACAAATTTCAAGCAAAATAATCAAACAAACATCTAAATTCACAATCCACATAACTACAAAATATTACAAACATAATAAAGTCTTCCAATAACATAACATCACATCAAAACAAACAAAACAAAGTCTCTAATCTTATAAATCAAAGTCCTGTGCTATATCATCTCCTCCTCGATCCGTAGGCCGAGAAGACCGAGCAGGATGATACCGTGAATATCGGGGCACTCGTGAAAGACAACATCTAAATCACCACTCCTATAACGACGTTCACCTTCATAATATGCAATCTCGTATTCCGAATGTCGCCGGAGATATTCGCTATCATAATCGTGTCTTCTCTCCAAATTATCAATCCTTTCGATCAAAATGATCAAATCTTCTCCCCATTGTTTCTCCAAACCGCTCAAAACTCCTCCTATGCAGTGTCGACTCATTCATCGATCTCGTAGGGTAGGAGTGGTAGGCTCGTGAGGTTCATGGCTAGCAGAGGGTATATCTCTACTCGACCGAGTAAAATAACTTCTCACTCCCGATCTCCATCCTTCGTGGGATTCATATTTCTTTATATTAGCCCGAGTTAGTGGGTTTCATAGGCTCTATCCATTCCTCATCATCTCTCGCCTCTACCCCGTATAATCGACAAAGTGCATAGATAAGACCAGGATGTCCTAGTCCTCCTCCACTTTCATTTCTAAGCAGCTGGCTAATATGTTTTTATATATAACATTTCCCACATTAATACTTTTCCGGTTCCGAATACAGTAATTCGAACCGTTTCATCTCTTGTTACCTCACTATGGTGGTAGGTAGGTAACAAAGTAGAACAAATAAAATAATGCCGTGCTTTAGATGTCGCATTTAAGCATGAAAGAGGGAAGTTTACCCGTTCTCGTCGCTTTATCTTCCGTACTCCTTTCCCATCGCTGAGATAGTTAATCACTTCTTCTAATGGTCCTTCCATAGTTCCAAAAGTTTCATATTCGCTCCGAGTGTCTTGAACTTCATAATATGCGTTAATCCTAAGCAAGACTGAAATCTACGAAAAATCCTCTAACCTTTACTCGGTGCATCTTCACTCGTGTTAAATTTCGCATAAAATTCTTTTACTACTTCCACAAATGCTTCTATTGGTAACGAAACGAAAGTTTTCCCATCCTCGCTCCTTTATAACTCGCTCTACTTCTCCTCCCGGATTCTCGAAAACTCGATCTCGTATGCACTTTCTTGCTCGAATATTTTGAAAATATCGTGTTTCGTGCTCTCGCATTAATGAATCGAGTTTCGTCAAAATCTAATCGTCGCTTTTGTCGTGGAGCCATTTCTCGATCTCGTGAAATTTACAAAAAAATTTTTTAACTAAACTCCAAAATATTACTAAATAGGCTTCCCACAACAACTAAAATCCATTTAAATCAATTTCTATGAAATTCTTCCAAGTATTTTCTTCACATTTCAAAATTTTTCAAAATATCCCAATGTAGAAGAAATCAATGGTAAAAATCAAAAATTTTTGCATAGGAGTGAAGCACTTACCAAGAGAAGATGAAATCTGGTGTTTTTGAGTGATGAAATCGCTTCAAATCCAAGATCTCTCAAGCCCTAGTTAGGTTTTTGCGAAAATGAGAGGTTGGGGATGATGAATAGTGTTTTTGACCGGTCAATTAAAGTGTTTTCCGTGACCTCGCTGTCAGCGAGATTTTTCTCGCCGTCGGCGAGCTAATATTTTTCAGAACCAAAAAATTTTCGGCAAAAATCCACTGCCGGCGAGAAATTTTGCTCTAACCTTCGTCGTCGCCGAGATCGATCTCGCCGTTCGGCTGGATTTTTCGCCATCGGCGAGATTCCAAAAATTTAAATTTCGAAATTCGTCACTCATTTTCGTCCTCGATTTGCCTTATATTATATTTCCGATCACATCATTTATTAATTTAATATGAAGATTAGCTACTTATACACAAACAAATTCACACAACACAACAAATTAACTTTAATGTCGAAATCCATGAGATGTACAAACTAACATAATTTTAAACTCTATAATCAAACTTCAATTCTCCAATCCTTACTACTAATCAAAGCATCGCAAACCAATCCACGACACACTAAATGTCGATACAAAACTATGACGCATATCTCAATTAGGTTCGAGATATTCAAAGCATCACTCCACACATAATAAAATCTAAATCAAATCAAATAACATAAACATAAACATACTATGGAAATCTTTACTACTACTCTTCAATGTCGAATCTTCATCTTCTCCGATATTTCCGATATGACGATGATGCACAAATAAGTTATGGAAAGGCCCGAAGGGAAATTCCGGCGCATTCTTCAATGATCCAACCCTTCTGTCTCGCAAATGAAGAAAGCTAGCCTCGAGTGTCCAGTAATGATCAAAGTGTTCCTTCATCCTCCAATCAATGTGATCAAATAAATCGGATATATTGTCGATCGAATCTCTCACTTTCTCGAGCTTCTTTCTCCATTCCTTTAATTTTCTTCATAAGTAACTCCGTTTTATCTCGAAATAAGCCTTGCTATAGGATTATTCCGTGAAGCTCTATCGCAGATAAATGTAATGTCTTCATTATTATCCAAAGTAGGGAACATATCCGTAGGATCAAGCGGCTTCCAAGGTAACAGAACCTTTTCCCAAGCTTCATAAGAAACCTCGATACCGATCGCATAATGCAAAAATAAGTAGATGGGTGTCCTAGTCCGTGAACCGACCCATGCACAATTAAACCCAATGCAAACTTAACAATTATTGATCCAACATCAATAGGCGATCCATTTTGAATACAATAATTCAATATAACGCATTCCTTCGAAACCTTGTTTACCCTCATAGTAGGTAACAATTTAGATGAGATGAAAAAGTGTCAGTGCTTTGAGACAGGATTCAAAAGTGATGCAGAGAAACTAACATACCCGTCTTCACGCATTTCCCAATCTTCCGGTTCATCAGTCAGATATCGAAATATCTCATTCATATTATATCGAGAAGGCACAAAATTTAAATAGTGACATACCGGGGTGTTTTCATAGAGAATAATTCATTTACTCTTGATGGAGTAAACGTCACCCATCTTCCTCGGACGTAGACATTCCCATTGTTGATCGCATGTAAGTTAGAGTAGAACTCTTTCACAACCGGAATAACAACAGCAGACGTAGTGTAACAAAATACCTCCCAAGCAGTCGCCGCGCGATCGTTTCTTCTATCTTCGTAGTGGAATTCTCTAATCCTCGATCGACAAATCCCCGTTCCTCGATAACTCTTTTCTTTATCAAAACCTTGTCGAAGATCCGCCGCGCTTCCGCACTCACAAATTTCCTCCGTTAAACACTCCGTAATTAGAGGAATCTAAGAATTTGGAGGCCATTATGGTGAATGGAATGAATTCTAGTGAAGAAGGCATATCTAGAATGATTTAAGAATGGGTTTTCACAAAGGAATTTGTGTTGAAACCGTCCAAATCGGCATTCAAATTATAAATAACTCATCTTTATAACTTCCTCGCTGTCGGCGAGGACGTTTCTCGCCGTCGGCGACTCAGTTATAAAAACTGCCTCCCATGTTCTCGCTGTCTGCGGGGACGTTTCGCCGTCGCCGAGCTCGATAAATAAACCGAATCTAATTTAGGCGCGAACCTCGCCGTCGGCGAGTATCGACCTCGCCGTCGGCGAGATTCCAAAATAATGTCCAATTTCGCTCTAAATCGAATAATTTCTTTTCTCATCATAATGGTTCGAATATGTGATGATTCTTAATAATAATCGAGTAGTAAAGTTTCAATAATATGACTAACTATTAAGATACAATAAAAATAGATGACTAATATGGGTTGCCTCCCATAAAGCGCTTGTTTAACGTCGTCGACCCGACCTAATTTCAATTATTAATCGAGTCGACTAAGCATTAAAACCTCTTTATAGTTAGGTCTTATACCTTCGAAATATGGTTTTAATCTATGTCCATTAACTTTAAATTTATGTCCAGTTTTTGGATCTTCGATTTCTATAGTTCCGTATGAAAATATTTGAGTTATGGTGAAAGGTCCTAACCATCGAGACTTCAATTTTCCAGAAATAATTTCAATCTAAGTATTATATAACAAAACTTCCCGTCCCGGTTCAAAATTTCTCCGATTAATCTTCCGATCATGCCATAATTTCATCTTTTCTTTATAAATCCGATCATTATCATATGATTCATTTCTTAATTCTTCCAATTCATTTAATTGCAGCAATCTTTTCTCACCAGCCTTCCTTCATATTATAATTAAATTCTTTAATCGCCCAATATGCTTTATGTTCTAATTCAACCGGTAAGTGCGCATGTTTTTCCATATATAAGCCCGTAAGGAGTCATTCCAATCGAGTTTTATAAGCAATCCTATAAGCCCATAATGCAGTTGTCTAATCTAATAGTACCAATCTAACCTATTCGGGTTTACGGATTTTTCTAAAATACGTTTAATCTCACGATTAGATACTTCACCTAATCCGCTAGTCTCGTGGATGATAAGCAATGGATATCTTATGAGTAATATTGTATTTTTCTACTAGTTTGTGAATGTATTTATTTCTAAAATGAGTTCCTCCGTCGCTGATAATCACTCTCGCATTCCAAATCTAGTAAAAATATTTTTCATCGTAAATTTTGAAACACTCTTAAGCATCACACCTAGGTAAAGCTTGTGCCTCAATCCATTTGGAAACATAATCAACAACTACTAATATATATGAGTTTCCAAACGAAGGAATAAAAGGTCCCATAAAATCTAATCCCCAAACATCAAAAATTTCAACTTCTAATATAAAGTTTAGAGGCATTTCGTTTTTTCTAGATATATTTCCTACTTTTCGACATTTATCGCAAGTTTTAATATATCTCGTATACATCTCTAAATAGAGTAGGCAAGTAAAATCCGTATCGTAGAATCTTATAAGCAGCTTTATCAGTCCCGAAATGTCCTCCAAAATCAGACTCATGACATTTTTGAATAATTGGTTCAGTTTCTTCATAAGGTACACATCTTCTAATAATTAAATCCTTACATTGCTTATATAAATATGGTTCATCCCAAAAATAGGTTTACGTATCATGGATGAACTTTTTCTGTTGTTGTAAAGTTAGCATAGGTGGTAAAATATTACTAACTATATAGTTTACTATATCAGCATACCATGGTATTTTCCACTCATCGATATTATATAGTTGTTCATCGTGAAAATCTGTCTATAATTTCATTTTCAATATCGTATAATTCATGATTTTCTAATCTCGATAAATGATCCGCAATTTGATTATCAGCTCCTTTCTTATTAACGATCTCAAAATCGAATTCTTGCATTAATAGCATCCATCTAATTAATCTTGGTTCGAATCTTTCTTTTGCATTAAATATTCGATAACAGAATGATCAGCATGCACGATACATTTTGTTCCAATCGTATAACGTCTAAATTTATTAAAACCATATACTACCGCTAATAATTCTCTTTTCAGAATCGTATAATTTATTTCAAAGCATTATTTAGAGTTTTACTAAGCATAAGTATATAACTTTAAAAATCTTTTCATATCTTCGCCCAAGAACTCGCTCCTACAAGATAATCACTAAGCATCACACATAAGCTCAAATGGTTTCTCCTGGCTAGGTGAAACTATTATAGGTGCCGTAATTAATTTTTCTTTTAAGAATTCAAAAGCATTCAGCATTCGATTATAAATTCAAATTTCTCGTCCTTTTCGAGAAGTCGGCATAGAGGTTTAGTAATTTTTGAAAAATCTTTTATATAGCGTCCGTAGAATCCAAGCATGTCCAAGAAAACTTCTTACCCCTTTTACCGTAGTTGGAGGTGGTAATTTAGCTATAACTTGAATTTTTGCAGTGGTCCACTTCCATGCCTTTTTCCGAAATTTTATGCCCTAATACAATGCCGCCCGCAACCATAAATCGACATTTCTCCCAATTTAGAACTAAATTTGTTTTCTCACATACTTCTAATACTTTTTCAAGATGAGTTAAGCATGTGTCAAATGATGTTCCAAATACAGTAGAAATCATCCATAAATACTTCTATTCCATTGTCAATTAACTTACTAAATATGTACATCATACATCTCTCGGAATGTTACTCGTGCATTACATAATCCAAAAGGCATTCTTCGAAAAGCGAAAGTTCCATAAGGACTAGTAAATGTAGTTTCTCTCGATCCTCGTGAGCAATTTGTATTTGATGATAACCGGTGTATCCATCTAGAAAACAAAATACTTATGTCCTGCTAATCTATCTAACATCCGGTCTAGAAATGGTAAAGAGAAGTGATCTTTCCGGTGGCGGTATTTAATTTCCTATAATCAATACATATACGCCAACCAAGTAACTTGTCTTATAGGAATAAGATCGTTATTTTCATCTAGCAATGACGGTCACTCCTCCTTTCTTAGAACACAACGAATCGGGCTTACCCAAGACCGTCGAAATAGGATATATAATACCATTATCTAACCATTTTAAAATTTCTTTCTTAACTACTTCTTTCATTATCGGGTTTAATCTCCTTTGGGGATCCGCTTTAGGTTTATGTTCATCATCTAAAATAATTCTATGCATACGTATCAAGGACTAATTCCTTTAATATCCGCTAAAGTCCAACCAAAAGTTTTCTTATATTTTTTTAAAGTTTCTAAAAGTTTTTGTTCTTGAGATTCGTTTAATGCAGTATGAAATAATAACTCGGTAAAGTTGAAGAATTACCTAAATAAGCATATTTCAAATGATCGTGTAATATTTTTAGCTCAAGTTCGGAGGTTTAATAATTGATGGAACTATATTCTTGTCGGTGTTTTCAGTATTATCCAAAAATTCAAATCTTTCCCGAATATAATCTAGTTCTTCATTATTATCTTCAATTAATTCAGTTGTTTTCTTTTTCTAATTTATCTTCGTAATATTCCTTAAAATGTTCGCGTTGTAAATGTTCAAGTATTTCCATCCGAAAACATTCATCATCTTTTTCTAGCATGCGGATATTTCATCGATTTTGCAATATTAAATGTAACTTTTCGGTCATTTACTCTCATAGTTAATTCTCCTTTCGAACATCAATCATAGCTTTTCCAAGTAGCTAAAAATGGTCTTCCTAAAATGATAGGAATTTCTTTATCTTCCTCCATATCTAAAACAATAAAATCTACCTAGAAGATAAATTTATCCACTTTTACTAACACATCTTCAATAACTCCCTTAGGATAGGTAACCGAACGATCGACTAATTGAAGGGTTACCGAAGTAGGTGTAATTTTTCCTAATCCTAATCTCTTAAAAATCGATAGAGGCATTAGATCGATGCTTGCTCCTAAGTCACACAAAGCTTTTCCATAAAATTTTTCTCCTATAGCGCAGGGTATAGTGAAACTACCAGGATCTTTCAATTTTTCAGAAGCTTCTTCGAATAATAAGACTACACTCTTCACTAAGTGCGACCGTTTCATTATCGCTGAATTTTCTTTTCTTATTTAGAATATCTTTCATAAATTTTACATAATTTGGCATCCGATCTAAAGCTTCGACAAAAGGTATATTGATTGTTAATTTCTTTAATATTTCAAGGAATTTAGCAAATTGTTTATCTTTTTTATGTCGAGCTAGTCGTCGAGGAAATGGTGTGGAGGTTTTTCAACGTAAATTTTCATAGGTATTAAAGGATGTTCTAAGTTCGAATCTTGTCAATTATTTCCTTTTCAATTTCCACTTCCTCTTTTCGGCTTTCAAGTTCTTTTTGAATTTGAGGTTCTAATTCTTTTCCACTCCTTAGTTGTATTGCTTTAATTTGTTCTTTTCCTCGATCTTTAGGATTTATTTCCACATTACTAGGAAAAGTTCCGGGTATTCTATTATTTAGCGCAAGAAGCAATATGTCCAAGTTGAGTTTCGATATTTTTAATAGATGTTCCTTGAATTTGTAATTGATTTCCTTGAATTTGTAGTTGATTTCTTGATTTTGTAGTTGATTTCCGATTTTGTAGTTGATGGCCCATATTCAAAATTAATTCATCCATAGATAATATCTTATCTTTGAATTGAGGGTTATTGTTATTAAATCCAGGTAGGTAATTAGGTTTATAGTTTGGATTTGTTTGATTAGGTTGATTCATCCATTGTTGATTAGATGTGTTATTCCAATTAAAATTTGGATGAGTTTTCCAACCAAGATTATAATAGTTTGAATAAGGGTTATTAGTTCTATTATTAACAGCATTTAAAGTTTCATAATCAGATTGAGATTCTATGATTTGTCCAGATGAGTTTTCTTCTAAAGTAGGAGAGTAGTTCATTCCAAAATGATCTAATTTCTTAGATATAGCAGCAATTTGAGAAGCTAACATAGATATTGCATCGTTTTCATGAATGCTGGCTATCTTTTTCGGATTTACTCTATCAGCAGGCCATTAGAAATTATTTGTTGTCATTTCTTCGATTAGTGCATAAGCTTCATTAAATGGTTTAGACATTAATGAACCTCCAAGAAGAAGATCGATGATCGATCTTAAAGATCCTACTAATCCATTATAAAAGGTTCGAATAATCACCAATCTGGTAGCGCATGATGTAGGCATTTCCTAAGAAGTTCCTTAAATCTCTCCCAAGCTTCATATATCGATTCTCCATCTAACTCGACAAAAAGAAGTTATTTCATTTCTAAACTTAGCAGCTTTAGATGGTGGAAAATATTTGGATAGAAATTTTTGTGATAATTCTCCCCAAGTTTTAATAGATCCAGTGATAACGAATTCAACCACATTTTAGCCTTATCCCTTAATGAAAAAGGAAAAAGTCTATGTCTTATAAAGATCGTCGCATACTCCTCGATATTTAAAAGTAGCACAAAGTTCTAGAAAACTAAGCAAGATGTAAGTTAGGATCTTCAGCAGGTGAACCACTAAATTGATTGTTTTGTACCATTTGGATAATCGCTGAGTTTAAGTTCAAATGAATTAAGTAACTACATCGTGGTTTTGAATAGTTAAATGAATTTCATCTCGATGTAGGGTTGGCATAATCTCTTAATGGTCTTTGTTGGTTCATATTTTGAATTTCGTGAATATTTGCCATTTGTGTTAAATTTATAATTTGTTTCTTTTGTTTTCTAATTCTTTTAATCGTACGCTCTAATTCGGAATCGTAAGGTACTAAATTTTCGTTTCCAAATTTGCGCATACAATTTTTGAATAGATATTAATTTATTTATTATGATTATTTTAAAATAGTCCTTTACTCTAAGTAAATTTTTCTTACTTTCCCCAGCAACGGCGCCAAAAACTCGACCCACAATTTTATATTATGATATTTTTAATTTAATCGCAACGACGCCAAAAACTCGACCCCGCTATATTATATGTATAGAATCGTAATTATTTATGTTGTGGATGCTACGCAAGTATACGTATCGTATCAAGTAATACAGGGCTCTAGTGGAGTCCCGGTTATCGATCCCACAGTGAAAGAGAAAATTAAATAACAACTAATTTTAAAATAATAATAATAATAATTTTAAAATAGTATATGAAAATTTGGAATTCTAAATTTAAGCGCAATAAAGTAAACTAAGTATTTTAATTAGGTAACTTAACTAAGTAGAAAATTAATACGTATTGAAAGTGCTGAAATTAACTAATTGCTAAATAAGTCTTAACTATTCGTAAAAAGTATCTTTCCCCTTGTTTAGAAATTTAAGTGATTGATGAATTTTAAATAGATAATTTTAAGGTATTGTGACAAATAGAGCATTCCTATTCTTTACCCTTTGGTCCAGTGTAAAGAATATCGACTAATCCTATGTTTGATTACCGAATCCGCGGCTAGGCCGGGAGGATACCGACCGCCACTTCGCAGCTCCCACGTTCCCCTCGCCCGAGGGCTAACATCTACACTTCGACTCTCAAACAATAGTACCGAATTGAAAATTTTAGTCCGTCACACTAAAATGCTCAATTCTACGCCCAAAGGATATTATTTCCCTATTTATTCGCACCTTCCTTCCAAGGCTTTTGAATTCCCGAATATCGATGTAATTTTTACTATAGTTGTAAATCAACACATTTTAACAAATCAAATGGCCAGTTTAAAAGTAAATTAAGTTTTAAGTAAAAATTATCACAATTTATTAATATATAAAAGTATCTCTATTTTAATTTCATCAAGTCACTTAATTTCATAAACAAGGAGAAAGACTAAATAAACTACTCGAATGCATGGGAACTAAACTAAGCATGGATTTCATTTAAAGTTAAAAACAATAAATACAAATACTTATCTTGATTTATCCCTAAGCGTACTCCTCGTAGTTCCTTTCGACTCTTCCTTCCAAGACAAAGACAACTCACTAATTACTCACTAAACTCACTAAAGACTCACTAATTACACTAATTAAGATTCTAAAGACTGCTCACACACTTATAACACACTTAAAATACACAAAAAGACACACAAAAGACTGATTTTCGGCCTCTATATATAGAGGTAAGCAAAGGTCCAGGAGGTATGTAAGCATCTCTTCAAAAGGTGTCCAGGTTCAATGTATCTGTGCCATTTGAACAAGCTCGCCGTCGGCGACGAACTACCTCGCTGTCGGCGAGGCTTCTAGAAAGTCTTTGAAGCACGCTATCTCGCTGTCGGCGGGCTCTGGCTCGCTGTCAGCGAGACAGTTATAAATCCTTCAGAATTTTCTTCCTCGTACCCTCGCCGTCGGCGGGATCGATCTCGCCATCGGCGGCTCAGCACAAATTGCATTATTTTCTTCCTTTTTGCTCCAAATCCGCTCCTTTTTATAATTTTTGCTTTTATCACCTAAATTCTTCATTCCTGCAACAAAATAAAGAAAATACCTTTCTTTAAAGTGCAATTTCATCAAAAATAGGTATGAATTTCTTAATAAATTTTTCAATGATCAGGCATGCTGCCTTAGACCCGTACACAAGTGCTTAAGGCGTAGACTGCGTCGGGATTCTGACTATCATCCTGTAGGCCCACAAAGCTTTCAGAAACTTCTTGTGACATCCCCTTTGGTTCTCACCGAGCATCTTCTTTAGGATTTGCATGAGTGTCTTGTTGAAAACTTTTGCCAAGCCATTTGCTCTGGGGTAATAGATCGTAGAGTACCTCTAGTCTATCCTGTGTCGCTGATAAATTTGTTGATTTTTGTGCTCTTAAAAGCGGACCCATTATCTGAAATGATTCTACGCCGAACACTGAAGCTGTAGATGATCTGATTCTAGAAGAATTATAGAACCTGCTGTATTGTGACTTCCCATAGCGAGACTACCTCTGCCCGCTTAGAGAAGTAATCTATAGTAATAAGTATAAACCTGTGTCCTTTCGAAGATGGAGGGTTTATCGGACCCACTATATCTGTACCCCAACTCGCAAACGGCCATGAGGTAATCTTGGGGTGTAGAACATTCAGAGGTTGGTGCAAAACCAATCCATGCACTTGGCATTAATGACATTTCTACGCTATGTCCATGCAATCAGTTATCATTGCTGGCTAGTAGTATCCCATTCGTTTGATTTTCATTTTCATCTTTCGTCCTGATTGGTGAGCTCCTTACAATCTGACATGTACCTCTTTGATGATTTTCTGTGCATCTACATTACTGAGACATCTGAGCCACATTTGGTCGAAGGATCTTCTATACAGAACATTATCGATTAAGGCATATGAGAGAGCTCTCTTCTGAATTTGATGCGCTGTTGATTTGTCTTCTAGTAGTCTTCCTGTTTGCAAATATTCTATCATTGGTTAGCGCCATTCTTCTATATCATCTGACACTTTAAGTACTATTTCTCTTTTTCCAATCTTGTGCAAACTTTCTAGGTCGATCTGTGACAAAATCTGACGTCCTTGCTCTGTAATATCTATAGAATCTTCGGGTGGAAAAGCCAATTCTTTAGCAAGCTTAGCTAAAGAGTTTGCATGGGCATTGTCTGCTCGAGGGATCTTATAGAATATCACACTTGGGAATTGCTCTAGCGACTTCATTGTGTACCAGTGGTATTCTTCTAATCTTGGTTTCATAATCTTATATTGTCATGCCACTTACTGGATGACAAGTTGTGAGTCGCCATATATGGCAATGTCTGTAATCTCCATTAACATTTCCAATTCTAAACCGAAGATTAGAGCTTCATATTTTACTTATTTATTAGTACACAGCTCTGTCAAGTGGTAGGAATACTTTATTATGGCCTGATCTGGTGTCACGAAGATCAAACCAATTCCTGCCTTGCCTGGTATCAATGTTTGTTGTCCTTTATCTCTCCTTACTCACGATGCTCCATCAAAGTACATTTCCCAACATCTGGCACTGGGTTGTTCCACTTGTAGTATCTATTCGTCGAGTAATACATTGCTGAGTGGGGACCCAGTCGGTAGTGGTGTGTTACAAGAAAGTCCGTAAGAATCTGCCCTTTGATAGTGCGAAGGGGCACAAAAGTTATGTCGAATTGTAATAGTATCATTGACCACCTTGCTAAACTTTTGGAAAGTGTTGGTAGGATCATTAAATATTGCAACGGATTAACTTTTGAAATCAGGTTCACCTTATGAGATAACATGTAATATCTAAGATTTTGAGCAGTGAAAATCAAAACTAGATAATGTTTATCAATAGGAGGATACTTCACTTCTGCGTGTATTAGACGTCGAATTAAGTAGTAGAGAGCATTCTCTTTACCCTAATCATTGACTTGAGCAAGTAAGGCTCCGAGGGACTCTTCTATAGTCGTGATATAAAGTATCAACGGTCTACCCGGGATATGGGCTGCTAAAATGGGAGGTGTCGTTCGATATCGTTTAATATCTTTGAAAGCTCGTTGACATGCTCTCCCCAAACAAATCTAACATCCTTTCGAAGTAAGTTTGAAAAGGGTATACACCTTCTTGATAGATTAGATATAAAGCACCTAGGTATGCCAATTTACCTTATAAAGATCGTAGCTATTTCAACGCTTTGGAAGGAGGCATTTCTAAGATAGCTTTAATCTTTTCTGGGTCGATTTTGATTCCCCGATGATATACAATGAATCCTAGAAATTTTTCAGAGATAACGCCGAAGGTGCACTTTAAGGGATTCATCTTGAGATTGTATTGTTGTATTCATTCAAATATGATCCTCAAATCATATAAGTGGTTTTATTTCGCTTTACTATTGATGACCAAATTATCCACATAACATTCCACTTGATTGTCAATGAGGTCATCAAAGATCTTCATCATTGCTCTTTGATAAGTAGCTCTAGAGTTCTTCAATCCAAATGGCAACACGGTGTAGTAATAGATTCTGATTAGAGTTCTGAATGATGCGAGCATCACATCTTCTGGAGCCATCTTGATTTGATTGTAACATGACAATCCATCCATGAAGGAGAAAATTTCATGTGACGACGCAATGTCCACCATTAATTCCAGTATTGGTAATGAAAATTTATCATTTGGACATGCTTTGTTCAAATCCCTGAAGTCGACACACACTCATATCTGACCATTTTTATTCTTAAAGGGTACAACGTTGGCCAACCATGTCGGATATTATTCTTCTCACACAAAGTTAGCATCTATTAATTCCTTCAAGCTGTAACTTTGATGTTCTATTTTGAGCCGCATTCTTCTGCGAGCTTGCTTCACTGGTGATGTATTTAGATCCACTCCAAGTCGGTGAACTGCATCCTCTAGAGATAATCCTGGCATTTCGTCGTAACTCCAAGCAAAATAATCCTTGAATTTTGACAGTAAGTTGACCAAGTCAGTAACCTCTTCTTTGTTGAGTAAAGAACTTATGAAAGTTAGTTAGGGTTGCTCCTCAGTCCCGAGGTTAATTTCGTTTAATTCACCGACTGTTGATCTGATCTCTTTTTCAAACTCTTGTGAAGCATCATCTATTGGTTGATCTTCGAATTCATCTTGAATGTCCAGACAATCTTCTACTGACTAACTAGTAACAACCATGCAAAATCCTGAGTCATCGACGGGTCTAATCGTACCAAACCTAAGACCTTTATTTGAATTGAGTCTTTTTCCTTTTGTATTCCATAAATTTTAAAATGATTGTAACTTATCTTTTGACATTTTCTTCAGCACATAACCTTGTTGAATTAATTTTGGTACACATGGCAAAAAGTAACTGAAAGGTAATTCCATTAATTCATTAGATTCATTTTCTTCGAGAGTTACATAAGGTTCAAAATTAGAAGGAGAAGCTTGATAAAACTTGATTGGTTTAAACCATCATTATGAACTTTCTTGACCCTCATACTCTCGATCTTTTGAGGATGGATCGGAGGTAGGATCATAACTTGAACATAATGGTTAATCCAATCATACATTGATTCATATTCATTCTTTTCTATGTTATTTGAAGAGATTTTGAACTGAGGTTTCTTCTGACTTATCACCATTATTTCTTTGTTGAATTTATCCTCTTCGGAGCTTCCTTCTATGTCGATGCTGAACGTCGGCTTTACCTGTTCAACAATCTGGTGAGTTCTCCCTCCCCCACGTCCCCAGCCTAGTCTTCGGATGCGTGAGCTAAAAGAACCTCCACCAAATTGTTGCGAATGAGTGGTGGGAGATTGTTGAAGCAGAGGTGTATGTTCCAGTCTTGGTGAATTTTTAGAATCTTCAACTTTTCTTGTCATTAGTTCACTTGAAAATATTGTTCTCTTCTGGGGAGCATAGTAGGCGGCGTCTTCGTGGATGCCTACTTCATGTATTGAGAAAGGTTGTAAGTCTCCCTTGATGCAATGTTCTTGTCCATCTTTGTAGTACTTGATGCATTGGTGAAGCGACGATGGGACCATATTGTACTCGTGAAGCTACGACCGACCAAGCAGGCTGTTGAATGAAGTATCCGCGTTGATGACATGAAATTTTACAGTTGTTACTAGATTTCCAACTTTCATTTGCAGTGTTATAGATCTGAGGGCTCTTTCTCCTTTCTGGTCAAATCCTCTTAGCATCATCTTATCAGTGGAGAGCTCTCGTGCGTCGATGTCCAAGTAAGCTAATATCCGTAGATTGATTACTTTAAGTGACGCTTCAGGATCTACTAACACTCTGGAAAGCACAAACCTGTTGATGATGACAAAAATGTAGAGTGGACGGTTGTGATCGGCTGTACCGAGTAGAAAATCTTCATCGGTGAAGGTTACGCCGGGCTGTTCTTTCAAAGTACAAACTCCATCCGAGGATGTGCTAGCCAACTGTGCTAAGCAAATGTTTGGGTCAAGTAAAGCCTTGATCAGGTTTTCTCTTATCTCCTTTGACAGGATCAGAGCGTCGTAGATGCTTAGTTTGGCTGGCAACTTCCTGTGATGACCTAGTACATTGTAATTCACATTATTTGAACTTTTAATCTCGCTTTGAATTTATGCTTCTTCTGTTGTAGGAGGCACTTCTTCTTGAGTAATTATCAGTTTTCCTTTCTCCACTAGAGCAGTCATTTGCGGTAGTACTTTGCCACTTCGAAAATGAATATCTGTTGTTTCTTCTTCCTCTAAATTTAGAGGTTCACCTGATGTTGTATTTGATTCTTTTGTATCGTATCTGTATCTAAAAGATTCAGGTTGATTACAAGTGGAGTTGCTTTGCACCCGAGAATTGGCTCCTTGCTTCCTGATCCATGAAAAAGTACATATTTTTATGCCTTGATTTTTATTAAAATTTTAAAGACATTATGCTTTAATGAAAGGTATTTTTTTATGTTTTTGGATGCAGGTGATGTAAAAATGTTCAAAAAGAAAAACAGATGAAAAAGGATGAAAAAGGAGCAAAAAGGGGCAAAAAGGAGCAAAAATGGAGCCAAAATGCAAAATTGCCAAAATAATGGGTCTGGCGCCTAGGCGCTAGAATCCAGCGCCTAAGCACCAGCTCGATACCAAAACAGTTTCGTTTTTGTAACTACTTTGGGCAGTTATTTTGACAGTTAGAGCGGTTATTGGACTTTCTAGAAGATTGACAGTTATTCCTGGATTATAAGACATGTGATACATTGAATCTATATGCTTGGAAACGGTTTGGATCGCGAAGAGGTGGGATCCAAAGTGAAGAGGTGCGAAAAACTGGACGCGGAGTCTGGCACCCAGGCGCCAGATGCCGGCTCCTAGGCGCCAGACACAGTTTCTAGAAGATTCATTGAACTTGGACACATTTTAAAGAGGTGCTTTAGACAACCCTTGAAGCCTATAAATAAGAGGTCATTTCTACAGAAAAAGAGGCCCCCAATTAGAGAGATAATTTTAAATATAAGGCCACACTTTTAGTTTACTTTCCTTCATAAATTAGTGAGTTTATTTTATTTAGAGTTTGTATTGAGAGTTTGGAAGAGTTGGTGCTTTTGAAGTCTATTTCACTTTGGAGTCAGTAGGAATTAGAGGTTCAGTTGAAGAAACACTTGAGACAAGTATTTGTAATTTGATTCAAAGTTTTATTAATATGTTTTTTTATTTAAATTCAATGTGTTCTGAGTAGTTACTTTTCTTTCTCCTTTCAATTATGAAAAGATAAATAAGATAATATAAAATTCGTTGGAGAATTAAAAACTAAATATGTTTAAATATTGTGATGATATTAATACCGGGTCTTGATTTACTATTTAAATTGGCCATTTAAGTTGTTAAAATCTGTTGAAGAATTTTGAGATCTAGAAGGAGATGAATTCTTAACTAGTAGATATCACTTGTTGACCTCATTTTTGGTGAGGTCTTTTCTCTCCTTAGTACTTAGGATCTAGCCTTAGGCTTTCCCTTTGACTATCCTAGAGGATTAGAGATGGCACCCACCACCACTTAGAAATTCAAAACACTTCTTAACTCCCTTCAAACCCCACATGTTTTATTGTAAACCCCCATGCCACTTGGAGGGTTAAGACCAATATGTGGAGGTTTAAAGGATGAGTTCCCTATAGGACTCTTTGGCCATAGGACTACCCTGGGTGGCCTGGTCTGGTGAGGGTTGACTTGCACACATTACACTTTCACACACATTCCAAATCCTAAAACTATTCATGTCTAGCTTGATTTCCTGACTCATGTAGGTAATTCATATGGATGGACCTTAACCCCTAGGCCCTTGGCTAAGAGGGTTAGGAACATGTTGAATGCCTCAAATGAGTCCTTTCATGGCTCATGTCGACTTAATATGGCTTCATGGCTCAATCAGAATGATTTTATTTCACTCACACTTGGTCAATCTACATTTTGCCAAAATTTCAATTTTTGACCCCCGGGACCCCGAACCCGCCTAGCCTACTAAAAGCCCTTGAAACTACCCAAATTCTTCAAAATTTCCAAATCACCCAAAATTTCCAAAAATTAATCTCAAACATTTCCCCCACTACTCAAATTGACCATCTCCAACCAAATATACCAAAAATTCCAAAAATACTCCCAATACCCTCCAAAATTACCAAAATGCCCCTCTTGACTCAAAAATCCAAAAATTCCAAAAATTCCTAGAAAATTCCATAAAATCCCAAATATTCCCAATTTCATCTTGTTCAACTACACCATGGGCCAATTTTGTCAATTTACCCCACGTTTGTCAAACCCCCCAATTTGACCCATTTTAACCCAAAGTGAACCCAATGTCAAACCAAATCACCCCAATTGACCCCAATTTTGGTCCAATTCAATTCTAAACTTCAATTAAATATCCACAATATCAATCTAGACCAAATCCAAGTCCAATTTGATTTCTATTTGAATCCAATTTCATTTTTAAGCTTAAGGCCCAATTTTGGCCCATAACCCAAACTTAGCCCAAACCAACCCAATTCAACTCCAATTAACCCCAAACCTTTTCTAAACCTTCCCTAACACCCCCACAAACAAAACACTAACATAATTTGCCCAAAATTTGGACCCAAACCCTACTCAAATTCAACCCAAACCCAAAATCCCTTAAATGGGCCTACACCCAAACCTAACCTAAATAGGCCCAAATCCCAAAATCAAAACCCAACCAAAGTTGAAACCTCTTTGAAACACTCCCATAAACATTTCTTAATGTTAATTTTACATCAATTTCAACATTAGCGCAACCTTAGCCCAAGTTAGTCCATTTTGACCTATTTTGACCCTATTAGTAAATAGACTCAATTTAGACCCAATTCAATTCCAAACCACCTCAAGTTTGATCTAAATCACTCATGACACATCCTTAAACTAAACCCAAAATTTATTTGGCATGGCTCTTTGCAAAATTTTCATCTAAAATCCCACTTCCAAAAGACATTCAAAAGCCCATTCCTAACCAAACTCAAAAGCACAAGCCCATCCTAAAGCCCACATTACAATCTCATCTCATCCTTACTTAATTGAAATCATTCCTAAGTCCTAAATCAGCAATCAAACCTTTCTAAACAAAGCCATATGACAAACCATCCAAATTTTACACCAAATTACCAAAATTCCTTAAACCCATTTCCATGAAACCAAGACAACTTTTCCCAAGCCATATAAGAGCCATGAAGTCATCCTTAAGCCCCATGTGAAGCCATGAGGGGTTTGACATGTGACCAAGCTATTAATGGCAAAAGGAGGGCCCCCTTTCCAAATCCTTCATTAAGCCTTTTTAGCCATATCTATGTCACACACTAAACCATGTTTTGCCACCTAATCCTTGATAGAGACTCCACCACACATGGGAGGTTGACCCAACTGATTGCCTCAGCCCAAAATCAGGTTATGGGAGAGTGAACCCAATCATTTGGATGAGTTGACCAAACCAAGCCTAAAATGGCCTTATCCCCATACCACTTAGAGCCAACTCCTTTACACATGTCCAAAGCTAATTCACTTCACCAAACCTCAGCCCTGACTTCCCTGGTCAAGATGGTGACCCATGCCTGGCTGGCCAGCCACCACAGCCGCTGGAAAACACCATGGCCGAGACCTTGGAAGGAGGCAAATATTGAAATTCCGTCTTGCTGAGCTGCCCCATGTCCAATGGCTGCCATGGTTGTTCTTCCCTTGATCTAAGCAGCTGATCCAAGCCTTCAACCCTCTCTGGGTAGCCCTCCAGCCAGCTCTATTTAAACACCACCTCCTCTCGGCCAAGAAAAGTGCTGAAACAAACCATACAGAAACTCTGCCAAAATCATTCCAAACTCTCCTCTACACCTAGAGAACTTAATCCCCACTAAAATCCCTTTGCCATTTCCTCTCAGTGAGCTCAATTTCAGAGTTGAAATCCAAGCCCAAAACCAGGACACTGCACCACAGTGAGTCAATCCTCAAATTGATTGACTCTACACCTTCACCAGACCAAGAGGAGAAGTTCCCCAGCATAAGCCCCTTCACCAGGCCAGCCATTGCTTCCAGCCTCCAAGCTTTGTGATCGGCTGTGGTCACTTTTGTACCTAGGCAATTCACCAGGCCAAGGGATATCATCTGGAGCTTGCTTGGACCCAATCGAACGTGACACAACTCTCAGATCGATGCTTCACTTATATGAGAAAAGGTATGAGCTCTCTCTTCCTCCCGAGCTTCTGGAGATTCTCCATTTGATATGAATCGATTTCAATGCATGTTTACCGTATGGATGTGTTCGTCTCTTCAAGACGAATCCATAGAGCATAAGAACATAAAAATTCAATGAGAAATGTGGGAGATATTAGGGCTAGAAGGTCGACGGTCACGGGTTCACACCAGTCGGAGACGATGACCAGGAGCCGTTGGATCGCGCGTGTATCGGATGGACGGCTCGGATCGCATCCGATCGGAAGATGTTACGTGAAAGGCGGGCCCCGGGACTGCTGATTCAGATGGCGGCGCCCAATCACAGCGCGACACGCACCCCCTTCGGAGCCGCCAAGGTTGACGCGGCGCCGCGTAGGATAAGTAGGAAAATATGGGATTTTCTTATTTATTAAATACCCAGAACTCTAAAAATGCATAACTTTATGTAGAAAAATCACAAAAATAAAATAAAAATACTCTCTTGCTCAGTGAACAGAGGAGAATAATGTGGAAAAAAAATCAAGTCATTTCATTGAGTATTTTATTTTTAATTAATTATTTACTCTCTGCACTATTTTGATTCTCCATGCATGTAGACAATTCATCATGGCATGAGACCATAGGGCTTTTGAAGCCTCTGAACTTGGGAACATTCCCTGAATTTTCCAAGGTTAGAGACCATCCCTATGAGAATTTATTGATTTTTCAATTGCATGTTACTGTTTTGAGTATTTTAATTCCAATAATTAGCATGTTGAGAAATAAATTCTAGGAAAATTTGGTGATGTTTCTTATGACTAGAGGAACCTAAGAAAAATAGGTTTTGAGTTAGTTCACATGGAACAACCCTAATTGACCTAAATACCTAAAATTGAATTTTAATTAATTAGGGTTAACCACACATTAAATTGACTTGAAAACAATTCTCCACTGATCTTTAGGATCAGAGGAACATCACATAAAAATTTCAAGTCAATTGGATTTGATTAGCCTCACCAAATGGGTTGATTAAGCCTCTTAAGCAAAATGGATAAAATAAAATTTTAAAAATTTATAACTCACAAAATACTTTTCAAAAATTCACAAAAATGGTTTTGGAGCTTCTATAATATTAGAGGAACTTAGGAAAATTAAAATTTTAATTTTCTAAAAAAGTTCATTTTTATCATTATTTTAATATTTTTAATAATTTAAAAATAATAAAAATCATAAAAATATTAAAAATCACCAAAATGTCACATTTTAACTCCTAATCACTTAAGAAGAAACCAAGTATTTTTCCTAAGTCTCTAGGATAAGATATTGAATTTTAAAAGCCTAAAACAATTTTTGAATTAAAAAATGATTTTCTTTAATATTTCCACTAAAATAATTCTAATAAATAAAAAAAATCAGAAAATTATAAAATTTGTTTCTCTAAACTCCTTGAGGTAAGAGAGATTTATGAAAAATATAAAATCCATTTTTCAACTTTTATTTTATTTTAAAATTAATTAATGCTCCAAAACTCAAAATAATTCTAATAAATAAAATATAATTCAAAAAATCACCAAAATTGGTCCAAATGGTCCACTGGTCATTAGGAACATCCCATAGTTTTCTTAATGACATAAACATTTACTTGGTCATGTTATTGAATTTTCCTTGAAAATCCCTATTTTCCATTAAAAATAATTACATAAATAAATTAAATACAGAAAAATCACATTTTCTCCCCTAATGTCTTAATTGACATGTGAGTGAGGTTACATAAAAATTTCAAGTTCATTTGAGCTTAGTTTAGTGAGTTATAGAATTATTAAGCTTGAAGGGCAAAAGGGTAATTAAAAATTTCAACCCTTAATTAAAATTTTAGGAATAATCAAAAAGGGGAGGGTAAAATATTTGATTTTAAACTGATTTTGGATGATTGAAATTTAAACAATTGAAGGGTAGAAACCTACTAATCATTTCAAGAATAATTGAAATAAACTTTAATTAATTAATTAAATTAAATTTTGGAAGAGTAATGGAAATTTGAATTATTAAAAGTAAGGATATTATTAAGAAGATATTTATTCTTTAATTTAAAAATCTCTAAATAAATCACTTCAATAATACTTAATTCTTAATTAAAAAAAATTAAAATAATAATCCTAATTAATAATTAAAACTAAAATTAAACTAAAATTAAACTAAAATTAAATCTAAACTAAATTAAAAAATTAAATCAAATTAAATTAAATTTAAATTAAAACTAAACTAAATTAAATTAAATTAAATAAATTAAATTAAAGTTAAAATTAAATTAAATTTAAATTAAAATTAAATTAAATTAAAATATAGATTAAAATTAAATTAAATTAAATTGAATTAAATTAAATTTTAAATTAAATTAAATTAAACCAAATTAAATCAAAATCAAAATCAAATCAAATTAAGTTAAAATTAAAATTAAATTAAATTAAAATTAAGTTGAATTAAATTAAATCAAAATCATTTAACAACAAACCTAAATGAAATCATTAATAATTAAATCTAAAATAATTTGAACACTATTCCAAACTTAAAATTATTAAATTAAAACACTTTAAACCATTAACTCAAACTTTCAATTAATTTGATAAACCAACTTGCCCTTAAAGGCTTTAATTATTTTAACTCTTAAATAGAGTATTAAGTGAGATGTCACTTCATTCATCAGGTAATCAAATACCTAAGTTCACTGAGCAAGAAACAAAATAAAAATACAAACTCTTGGATGATCAATTCATCCGTAAAATAAAAATTCACTTGGACTCAAACACAATCCCAGAAATATTGAAAAGATGTTTAGGACTCGTCCTAAGCACTTCCTCAATATGACGGGATGTTTTAGAAGAACAATTGAATTTAATTGTTCTTTGATGAAGAAAATCATCCTTAAACCAGACCAAGAACCTAGACGTCATAGGAAATGACTAGTTATACGATTAGGATTTTGGTAGACAACCAAAACCCTTCCCTTAGCTTTACCTAGGTATCTGTTGAAATATTAAAATGCATTAACATGTGTTTTAAGTGCAGCTTGGGATGAAGGGAAGACCCTCCAGGTACGCTTTTATTTTATTGCAATTTACTTTATTGCAATTTACTTACATGCACCGTGCTTTACTTTTCTTGCATGATAAACAAGACTGTTGCATGAAAACCAAAACCTTTAGGATAGTCCCTGAACTGAAACCAAAACTAAATTAAAAGTCACTGCAAGATAAAATTCACCGCCACAACATTCCAAAATATAAAACAACTCAAAATTTAATCACAAACAGAACAACAAAACTACAATTACAACTAAATTAAAATGTCTCATTGAATGGTCGGGAATACCTCGGATGATGTAACCCACATGTTGCTAACGGGATTTCCCATGGTCTAAATGAAAGTGTGGAACTCATTCAGTTGAGTTTAGCAAATTCATCTGGACTAAGTGAATTCGATGAAAATAACGATGCCGGGATGACGGAACCGTGGGATCTTAATCTGTTCTTTTTAAACAACTTTCAGATTTGTTTTAATTAAAATATTAAAAATATTTGGACTTTAAGATGTCTAAACCAAAACACTTCTCTCATGTCCTGATTTATGACTTCTAAAACTAAACCTCTGCAACAACAATGAGCTTGGAGCATAGTGGGCAGCACGACAGTCGTCATCAGCAATATTCGGGTCTACATCAGCTAAACATTCCTAGAATTAAACAACAAAGCCATAGGATTTCGAGGTAGTTTGCCTATTGCAACATAAATCCTCAACTCTTCATTAGGCATTTGCATGATCATGTCATGTAAATTAAGCCCTAACCGGTCTTAGGATTCCGAGGTAGTTGTTTGGTACGACATAAACCCTCACATCTTCGAGGCTATTTGTATGATCATGTCATACAAATATAAGTCCTAATTAATTAAAATTGTTAGGATTGCAACATTAAATAAATTCCTAAATTGAAACCAAACAATATGATAGTTTGGGAAGTTGCCAAGATTCTTCTTGGATCCTCAACTTCTCCTACTTCTCTTCCTTTGGGCTCCTAAACTAAACTTGTTCCAAATTTGAACTGATCCCTATTGAAATTTCCAAAATCCAATCCTTTGAAAACCTTAAACTTTGAAATTCTTGATAGCAAATCCACTGATCATTATCGAGAGTTTTCTTAAATGATTCCCGTCATTTAAGATGTAATTAACTATAGGGGCTTGCCCTTATAGGAAACTTTAAGAACCCAGGTAATATAAACCCTGCTAAATTCATTTATATTAAGCAGGAGAACTTGTCGGCTTATAAGATTGGTTCGCAGACCAAACGGATTTCACAAATCTTCTAATTTATTTAATTGAGCCCCATTATCATGCAGTGTGTCTATTCTTCAGGATAGATACACGGTTTGTGGTGCGGTGCTCGTTTATATAAACTATTCGGGATGTGAGATCGGTTTGATTTCATATCTTAAAATTTTCAAACTTAAAATTATTTTCAAAAAATAAAATACTACTTTTCAAATTATATATTTAAATTAAATTAAAAATTCACCGACAACTTCTGTAGGCGACCTCCTTTTCAAAATACAACATAACCTAATAATACGCCGACAACTTCTGGCGACTCCGCTAGGGACTAGTTCCTCTCTCCATTTTGATCAGATGGTTTTGGTTTCATAAATCGGTAGTGAGTCCATACCCCTAGTGGACCAAATTACCATTCTTTCCGTTGGCATACTTCGCTCATTTCTGTCTTGAACTGGTATAGTCAACTCCTTTTGGATTCTGGAGCCACTGTTTAGACACCCCTAAACAGAGAGGTTATGGAATCCTCCCACCTCCCCAAAGAGACGAGGTGGACCCCCAATAGGTGTGTTAGAATAGGAGCGATCTATTGACGTGATTTCATTGTGAATTCAACCTCCTCTAAATCTCGGACCAGGTCCGACACTTCACTTCTCTTTTTGTTTGACTTTTTGCAAACAGGTCAAACTGAAACTTCCCTCTAACAACCTTTCAATAAACCATAAATAAAATAAAATTTTGTCAAAATTTCAAACCAAAATAAAACTTCTCAAGACACATCAAGTATAGAAAAATAATAATAAAAAAAGAAACACAAAAAAAATTCACATGCTTAAAGGATGCCCAGTACAAAGCAAGTTAACTTGAGTACTTTCGTTGAAACTGCAAAGTAAGGGACGTCACTGACTTCCAGAAATTCTTCCAATGACAGGAGACAATGTCTTCACCCAAGCTGGTCTTTTCTTTCGCCTCTGGAGTGGAGTTTTTCGTCAATAGGGAGGAACTGCCTGACCTGGCAGTCATCAAATTTGGACAAGGATTCGACAGTGTTGAAACTAAGTTCGGGAATTTGTCTGTTGAAATGATGAAACCCGAAATAAGAAAGTCCGTTGAGCCTATTGTAGAGTTCAACTTGAGAATTGTTGAAGAGCTTCCTATGCCAAAGAAGGAGTGGATTGAAAAAGACTCTTCTATTGTTGTGAAGTATGCCACTAGAAGTGCTGGGACTTCTCTGAGGACTGCTTCAGCTCCTACTATGAGAGCCACCATCACCACACCAACTATTTTGTTAGACAAAGGAAAAAAGATTTTACATAAGCAAGAGTCAGTTGACGCTTACACCCTACCTTTTTCCGGACTCGAAATTGGATCCAATTCAAAGACCGCGAAACTAATGAAAGCACAAGAAAGGAAGCACAACCGGAAAAGTCTAAAAGTCGACCAGCCATAACAGCCCCGTCTGGCGCAATCCCGCCAGCCTAGTCAGTAAGCAACTCGGCAGAAAGCACACGGACCGAAACGCAGCCTGAAGGAGCTTTTGAGTAAGGAATATCCCTTTAAGGATGGAGCAGTGGCCAAAATGTTCTGCAGCTTGAGTAAGATGGTTGATTTTCAACCGCCGGAGCCAAAAAGCCGAAGAGATCGGCGAGAAAGATCACCCGATGTACTCGCCCTTACCACCGGATGATCGGACACAAGATAGAAGACTGCTTCACTTTCAAGGATTGGCTCGAAAAGAATTTTGAAACTGGGAACATAGCAATCCCGAAGGAATATTTTAAAGAACCTGAAAAAGGTTCAGTGAATATGATTTCGGATGTTTCGCTTAGCTTCTATACAATGACGTCAGTGCTCGAGGGGATATGTGATGTTCCTCAAAAGTCCCCGGTTGACCTAAAAATTCTTAAAGAAAGTTCGATTGAGTCCGCCATAGAGAAGCTCCGAGTTGACATTGCACAACTATTTGAAGACCAGAAAGAAGATGTCGAAAATGGAAATCACAGCCTATTAGATTACATGGAAGGTGGTTTTGCAGAAATCAACGTCATCGAGACGGAGGCCACACCATCCTCGTGCGACGCTCCTTTACCCACTAAGGAGAACACCGTGGATGGGTTTCATATGGCCATTCAACAGCGGGATGAGCAGATAGGTCAAATGAAGAAACAACTAGAGGAAATAATGGTCGTCATGGCTACAATTCAAGGGCAGTCGCAGTCGTTACCAATAGCAACATTGGAAGCAAACCAACCAGAAATTGTTCATGTTACGGATGAAAGAAAGGAGTCCACCTTCGACAAACAATCGAAGAAGGATCTAGTTCAGGGTCCGATGTTGGAGAGTGACATTAAACAGATAGTAGAACAACAGGTGAAAGAAACCCTGGTCCAATCAGAAATGGAGGAATTAGCTTCAAAGGGTAGACATTACCCAGAAGAGTTTGATACCGTTCAAGCACCTCGCAGGTTTCGTATCACCGTTGTTCAAAACTTTGATGGAACCGGAAATCCACGACAAGATATTGTACACTTCCGAGCAAGCCGTCGCAACGCGGGGGTAGCGAAGCACTTTTGTTCCGCCAATTCGTGAATAGCCTCACTGGAGCTGCCTTTGATTGGTATGCAGAGTTAACAAATGGTTCGCTAAGAACATGTACAAAAATGGAGAATCTTTTTGTCAAACGGTTTGTTGGAGCTCAGCACCACATCACCGTTGGTGATCTTGTGGTAGAGAAACAAAAACCAGATGAAACCTTGATGGAATACATCCTGCGTTGGAGAAATCTCAGCATGAGATGCAAGCCACAGTTGCAAGAGCAGCACGCAGTCGAAATTCTTCTAAAGAGCATTCATGGTCCAGTTGGTCTCTTGCTCAAGGGATTCACCATCAAAACATTTGAGAAGTTACTTAATAAAGTTGGAAGACTTCAAGAAGAAGCTAAACAACTTGGTTTTCTTGGTAAAGCCAACGAGCTGAGCCAACGAAGATATTCAAGAAGGAATCTGAGACAGTTGCTGTGGTTAACAAGGGAAAGCAACAATTGCAAGTACAGGCCGAACAACACCAACGGACCTTCCAACGTCCCAGTGCGTAATCGGTCAACGAATCCTTTCAAAGAAAGACTTTACCAGACAAGTGAAAGACAAGTTCCAACAATGGTTGCTCAAACAAACAAGGTGTACTCTTTTAAAGACAAAGCAGTAAGAAAGATGTTCCGCAATTGTTGACCTCATTTTTGATGAGGTCTTCTCTTCTTCTCTTTAGTACTTAGGATCTAGCCTTAGGCTTTTCCTTTGACTATCTTAGAGGACTAGAATCGGGATCCACCATCTAGAATTTCAAACCACTTCTTAACTCCCCGTAAACTCCACAAACTCGACCGTAGACCCCTAATCACCTAGAGGGTTGAAATCAAGTGTGGAAGCTTAAAGGATGAGTTCCTATAGGACTCTTTCGCCTTAGACGCCCCGGGCGGCTCGGTCTAGTGAAGGGGCCGACTTACACACACACTACACTCATACACTACACTTCCATACACCTCCTAAAACCACACCTATACCTAACTTCGACCTCCCGACTCATGTAAGTGATTCACATGGATGGTCCTTAACCCCTAAGCCCTCGCGCAGAGGTTAGAACAACATAGATGAATGCCTCAAATGAGTCCCTTCATGGCTCATATGGGCTTGATGTGGCTTCATGGCTCAACCAAAATGATTTTATTCCACTTATACTCACCCAATCTTCAATTTTCCAAATTTTCAATTTTTGACCCCCGGACCCTACACCCGCCTAACCTACCAAATGCCCTTGAAACTACCCAAAATCTCCAAAATCACCTAAATTACCCAAAATTCCTCAAAATCAATCCTAAACATTCCCACATCACTCAAATTGATCATTCATAGCCAAAAATACCAAAAATTCCAAAAATACCTCCCAATACCCTCCAAATACCCAAAATACCCCTCTTAGCCCAAAAATCCAAAAATTCAGAAAATTCCCAGAAAATTCCAGAAAATCCCAAATATTTCCAATTTCATTTTGTTCAACTACACCATGGGCCAATGTTGTCAATTTACCCCACTTTTATCAAAACCCCCAATTTGACCCATTTTAACCCTAAGTGAACCCAATGTCAAACTAAACCTACCAAATTGACCCAAATTCTGGTCCAATTCAATTCTAAACTTCAATTCAACATCCCCAAAACCAATCTAGACCCAAATCTAAGTCCAATTTGATTGACATTTGGATCCAATTTCACTTTTGGCCTTAAAGCCCAATTTGGACCCATGACCCAAACTTAGCCCAAACTCACCCAATTCAACTCCAATTAACCCCAAATCTTTTCTAAACCTTCCTTAACATCCCCATAAACAAAACACTAACATGATTTGCCCAAAATTTAGACCCAAACCCCACTCAAATTCAACCCAAAATCAAAAAGCCCAATTTCGACCTAAACCTAAACCTAGCCCAAATAGACCCAAACCTCAAAATCAAAACCTAACCTAAGCCAAAACCTCTTTGAAACACTCCCATAAACATTTCCCAACATTAATTTTACATCAATTTCAACTCTAGCCCAACTTTGGCCCATGGTAGCCCATTTTGGCCCACCTTAGCCTCTTTACCAAAAGGCCCATATCCAACCCAATTCAAACACAAATCACCTCAAATTTGTTTCAAATCACTCATGAGACATCCCTAAACCAAACTCAACAATTATTTGGCCCAAGTCTTTACCAAAATTTCATCTCAAAATCCATTTTAAAATTCAAAAGCCCACTTTCCTAAACCATTTTAAAAGCCCATCTAAAACCATTTCAATGAGCCCAAAATCTACCCTAAAGCCCACATGACATTTCCATTTGCCATCCACTTAATCAAAGCCATTACCTAAGTTCTAATCACATCATCAAATAATTCCAAATTAAGCCTCATGCCAAATTACCCCCTAAATGTCAAATATTTCTAAAACCATTTTTCATGAAACAAGTCAACCTTTTTTCAAGCCAAATGCAAGCCATGCAAGCCATGGACAAGCCACATGAAGCCATGGGGGGTTTGACTTGTCACCAAGCCATTAATGGCAAGTGGAGGGAGTCCTTTCCTAAGCCTTCCTTAAGCCATTTTAACCTCTTTAATGCAACACTATAACCCAAAATTAACTTAAACTATTTGGATAGAGACCACACCATCCTCTCTGGTCGACCCAACCGATCCTCTCAGCCCAAAATCAGGCCATGGGGAGGTGCACCCAACCCAAACCAATGGGTTGACCAAATTGAAGCCAAAATGGCCTCTTCCCCATTCCATTCCAAGCCACCCCTTTACACATGGCAAGGCCCACCGATCGCACAAGCCTCCAGCCCCGACCCACCCGAGCTTCGAGGGTGACTCCGACCCTCGGCCGGCCACCACCACGCACGCCGGAAACCACCAGTGCCGAGAACTCACATGTGAGCCCAAACTTGGAATTCTCACCGCCGAGCCGCCTCACTCCAAATGGCCACCATGGCCGTTCTTCACATGCCAAGAGCAGCTCGATCCCAGCCCTCAACTCCCCCGGAGAGTCTTCGCCCACGCTCTATTTAAACCCGACACCCTCACGGCCATGGGAGAGAGTTGCACAAACCTTGCCGAAACTCGCCAAAATTGTTCCAAACCCTACTCCACACTTAGAGCAGCTTCGATCCCCAGTGTCAATTTGCCCTAATCCCCACCGACGTAATCCAATTTCTCAACCGAAATTTCACCCAAAAACCAGGACATCTCCTCACAGCCGAGCCAATCCCCAAATCGATTGGTCCTACACCTTCACCGGACCAAGGAAGAAGTTTCCCATCGAAAGCCCCATCTCCAGAGCCACCCAGCTTGCTCCAGCCTCCAAGCTTTGTGATCGGCCGTGGTCACTTTCATAGCTGGACAATTCACTGTGCCAAGGACTTCATCCGGAGCTTACTCGGACCCAATCGAAGGTGACACAACTCTCGCATCGAAGCTTCACTTCTCCGAGCAAAGGTATGGACTTCCTCTTCTTCCCGAGCTTCCGGAGATTCTCATTTTAATTTGAGTCAATTTAAATGCATGTTTACCGTATGGATGTGTTCGTCTCTTCAAGACGAATCCGTAGAGCATAAGAACACGAAAATCCATTGAGAATCGAGTGAACTTGGGAACATTCCCTGAATTTTCCAAGGTCAGAGGCCACCCCTGTGAAAAGTTATTGATTTTTCAAATGCATGTTGCTGTTTTGAGTATTTTAATTCCAAAAATTAGCATGTTGTGAAATAAATTCGAGGAAAATTTGGTGATGTTCCTTATGACCGCGAGAACCCTAGAAAAATAAGGACTTCGAGTTAATTCACTTAATATAACCCTAATCGGCTTAAACATCCAAAATAAACTCCCTAATTAATTAGAGCTAACCATACATCAAATTGACTTGAAATCAATTCTCCACCGACCTTTAGGATCGGAGGAACCCACCATAAAAATTTCAAGTCAATTGACTTAGTTAGCCTCTACTAAATGGGCCGATTAAGCCATTTAGTCATTTTAAACTTTAAAAATTCATAACTTTCAAAATACATTTCAAAAATTCACCAAATCGATTTTGGAGCCTCTCCGATATCAGGGGAATTTAAGAAAATTAAAATTTCAATTTTCTAAAAAGTTAATTTTTTAGTATTATTTTAATATTTTAATAATTAAAAAATAATAAAAATCACAAAAATAATAAAATTCACCAAAATGTCATATTTTGAAATATAATCACTTAGGAACAAACCCCATATTTTTCTTAGGTCTATTTAATGAGATATTAAATTTTAAAGCCTTAGGTAATTTTAAAATTAAAAAATGTATTTTCTAGTATTTTCACTAAAATAATTATAATAAATCAAAGAAAAATCAGAAAATTGTAAAATTTGGTTCTCTGGAATTCTTGATATCAGAGAGAATTTTAAAAATTATAAAATTCATTTTTCAACTTATATTCTATTTTTAAATTAATTAATACTCCAGAGCTTAAAATAATTCTAATAAATAAAATATAATTTAAAAAATTACAAAAATTGGTCCAAGTGGTCCTCTGGTCATTAGGAATATCCCATAATTTTCTTAAGGACAGAAACTTTCCCTTGGTCATATTATTAAATTTTCCTCGAAATCCTTATTTTCCACCAAAAATAATTATATAAATAAATTAAATACAGAAAAATCATATTTTCTCCTCTAGTGTCTTTATTGACATATGAGTGAAGTAACATAAAAATTTCAGGTTCATTTGAGCTCAATTTAGTGAGTTATGAAATTATTAGGCTCAAAGGCAAAATGGTAATTAAAATCTTAACCCTTTAATTAAGACTTTAGGCTTAATGAAATTAATAGGCAAAATATTTGATTTTAACTTGATTTGGATGATTGAAATTTAGATAATTAAAGGGTAGAAACCTACTAAATAATTTAAAATAATTGAAATAAACCTTAATTAAATAATTAGTTAAATTTCGAAGAATAATAAAATCGTAATTATTAAAATAGTGGATATTATTAGGAAGAGATTTGTTCTTTAATTTAAAGATCCCTAAATTAATCATCCCAATAATATTTAATTCCTAATTAAAATGATAATTCAAGTTTAAGATTTAAAATGCTAAAAGGCTTAATCATTAAATTAAATTAAAGTTAAATTATTTAAAACAAATTCCTTTAAAATTAAAAATTAAATTAAAAATTAAGAATTAAATTAAACTAAATTAAATTAAATTAAATTAAATTAAATTAAATTAAATTAAATTAAATTAAATTAAATTATATTATATTATATTATATTATATTAAATTAAATTAAATTAAATTAAATTAAATTAAAATTAAACTAAATTAAATTAAATTAAATTAAATTAAATTAAACTAAATCATATTACATTAAATTAACTTAAGTTAAATTAATTTAAATTAAACCACATTAAATTAAATTAAGTTAAATTAAATTAAATTCAATATAAAGACATGAAGAATTCAAAAATAAATCTAAAATAACTCAACACTATTCCAAACTTAAATTATTAATTCAACTTAAATTCGAATCACAAATCATTAAATATCATTTTCGCCTCTTAGGAGCTTTTACTATTATAACTCTTAAATGGAGTATCAAGTGAGATGACACTTCACTCATAAGGATATTCAAACATCCTAATTTACTGAGCAAGAAATAAAACTTAACTCGAACACCCTAGATGATTAATTCACTTAACAATGTAATTCATTCGGACTTGAGACAATTCCCGAAATATCGAAAAGATGTTTAAGATTCGTCTTAAACACTTCCTCAATATGATGGAATGTCCTTAAGAACAAATCGAGCTTAGTTGTTCTTCGGTGAAGAAAATCATCCTTAAAACCAAAATCAAGACCTAGTACGTCATAGGAGATGACTAGCTATAGGATTAGGAACTCGGTAGAAAACCATAACCTTTCCCTTAGCCTTTACCTAGGAACTTACTTTAAATGCTTAAATATTCTAACCGTGTTTTAAGTGCAACATTGGGATGACGGGAAGACCCTCCAGTACGCTTTTATTTTATTGCGATTTACCTTACGACAATTTATTTAATCGCGTCGCACTTTACCTTTCTCGCATGATAAACAACAACTGCATGAAAACCTACACCTTTAGGACGTAAAACCAAAACCGAAACTCATAACTAAATTAAAAGACACTACAAGATAAAATTCACCTCCACAACATTTCAAAATATAAGACAACCCAAAATTTAATCACAAACGTAACAACAAAACTACAACTACAACTAAATTAAAACGTCTCATCGAATGATCGGGAATACCTCTGATGACGTAACCCACGTGTTGCTAACTGGATTTCCCACGGTCTAAATGAAAGTGCGGAACTCATTTAGTCGAGTTTAGCAAATTCATCCGGACTAAGTGAATTCGATGAAAATAACGATGCCTGGATGACTGGAACCGCTGGATCTTAATCGGTTCGTTTAATCAACTTTAAGATTTGTTTTCGTTAAAACATAAAAAACACTTGGAAATTAAGACTTTCTTTAAACCGAACACTTCTCTCATCTCCCGATTTATGATTTCTAAAACTAAACCTCCGCAACAACAAGGAGCTCTGAGCATGGTGGGCAAAGACGGCCATCGTCATCAAGAAAACCGAAATCTACATCAAAGAAACTTTCTTAGAATTAAATAACCAAGCCATAGGACTTCGAGGTAGCTTCGCCTAGTGGCAACATAAATTCTCAACTCTTCGTTAGGCATTTGCATGATCATATCATGTAAATTAAGCCCTAACCGGTCTTAGGATTTCCGAGGTAGTCGTCCGATACGATATAAACCCTCGCATCTTCGAGGCTATTCGTATGATTTTATCATACGAATATAAGTCCTAACTAATTAAAATCGGCAGTGATCAAAATACTAAATAAACATTAGGACCTTCCTAAATTCAAGCCAAACAATAGGATAGTCGGAAATTACCGAAGTTCTCTTCGGATCCGTGATTTCTCCTACCCTTCTTCCTTTCGACTCCTAAAATAAAATGTTCCAAATTTGATCCATTCCCTATTGAAATTCAAAAATTCAATCCTCAAAACTTAAACTTCGAAATTCTCGAGAGCAGTAACTACCGATTATTATCGAGAGTTTTCTTAGGTGATTTCCGTCACTTAAGATGTAATTAACTATATGGGCTCGCCCTTATAGGGAACTTTAAAAACCTGTGTAATTTAAACCCCGTTTAATGTTTTCATATTAAACAGTGGAATTTGTCGGCTTATAAAATTGGTTCGCGACCAAACGGACGTCACAAATCTTCTAGTTTATTTAATCGAGCCCCATCATCAGCAGTTGTATCTATTCTCCGAGATGTATATATAGTTTGTGGTGCGGCGCTCGTTTATATAAACTATTCGGGATGTGAGATCAGCTCGATTTCATATCTTAAAATTTTCAAATTTAAAATTATTTTCAAAATCAAATACTACTTTTTCAAATTATTTATTTAAATTAAATTAAAAATTCGCCGACAATTTCTGTAGGCGACCTCTTTTCAAAAATACAACACCATAAACCTAAAAATATGCCGACATATTTCTGGCGACTCCGCTGGGGAGTAGTTCCTCTCTCCATTTTAATCAAATAGTTCTGCTTTCAAAAATCGGTAGTGTATCCATGTCCCTAATGGATCAAACTACCCTTCTTTCCGTTGGAATACTATGTTCATTTCGTCTTCGAACGAGTATAGCCAACATTCTCTCGGATTTAGGAGCCACCGTTTAGACACCCCTAAACAGAGAGGTTCCGAGATCCTTTTACCTCATTTCCGAGGTGGGTGGACCCCCAATAAGTGTTAGTTTAGGAGTAATCCTTCGAGTCAAGAAGTCTCGCATAAGACTTTCTTTTCCTTTCCAACTCGAATCGAATCATTACCTTCTCTACACCTTCGAACATTCCGTTCTAAATAAACAAACCTTCTAATGAACGACTCTTTTAATAAATATACATGAACAAGAATGTGTTCGGACTCTTTTGTTTCCTTTCTTTTCGTCTCGATGAGAAGAAGCATAACTCGGGACCGACAATCGAATCTACCTTGCGAAATGGAAGCCCCAAAGCCGATTTTCTCCTTCACCAATGGACTAGATCTCGCCGTTTACAAGGATGAGCCGCCCGACAATGGGATCATCCGGTTTGGACAAGGATTCGAGAACACAAATGTCAAGATCGCCGACGTTACCCTTTTCGCACCGATGGACAAAGTGTCGAAGCCGAGAAACCCATGATCGAATTCAACCTTAAATCAACTCAAGAATTTCCTCCTCCGCAAAGGGTTCCACCGAGAGGAGTACCGCCGTCCATAGAAGGACCGTTATCTCTACCCCCACCGGTCTAGTCGTCTCCGCACCTACCCCGGCTCCCGCCAAACCGAAGGGGAAGGAAGTCCAAATTTGTAACGAGCATGTTACCGCGGAGGGTACAGATTTCCGTGCAAGACCTTCGTTTTTGAAATTGGGTCCAACTCAAGGGTTCCACCCCTAACACGGACCCGCGAGGAGAAACAGAGGCGTGAAGATCGCCAGAAGCGCCGTAGCCGCCGAAGTCGCTTTCCTAGAAGAAATTCCCGAGTACACACCACTACCCGAATACATACCATTGTCCGAGTATACACCCCTTTGGAAGGGAGCAGATTCCATCCCCTTTCCGCCGCAGTCGACGAGGAAAATGTCCGCAGGATTGCCTCTACATTACCTCGGCCCGCATACTATAACGACAACGAAAGAAGAGGGCTGAGGTTACACCACTCGCCCGATCACAGACCGTGATCGAGAAGTTAGCAAAGAAGGAAAGATGCCCCGTGTCGGAAATTTTAAGAAGGATGGGCGGGTGCGCACCAAATCTCGTCTCGGGCCGCGAATGGAACTCGCTATCGCCGCAGAAGAACCAAATAAGAAAATGAAGGCTAGCCCACCCGTTGTTGTTTCGGGCTTACGTATCAGGGAGGATACCACCTTCCAAAGATTCGACCGACGTACCTTCCGGTCCTAGGCCTCTCGTCGCTAGAAGGATGGTATGGCGTCCCACTACCGGCCAATTAAGACCGAAACAACGACTCGTAGAAGGAAAGTCTCGTTAGGAGACTCGAGTCCGAGGAAAGTGCTACCGCAAGAAAGGGAACTCATGAGAAAGAAACTCGACCATTATCACATGACAACCGCAAGGATGTACGTAAAAGACCTCTAGAAGATGCTATGGAAAAGTTAAGAACTGATATTCGGCGACTAGCAAGAGAAAGAGAGGAGAAATTCGGAGATGAAGTTGACTCGTCAGAGTTCATGGATGATGAGTACGCAGAAATTAACATGGTAGAAACACGAGCTTCGTCAGCCTTCACAAGGTGCTCCCGCAACTGCGTAAAGAGAGGAGCCTAAGTAATGAGGAGGCAAACTTCAAGAGAAAGATGATACGATCGCCCGTATGGCGAAAAGGATGGAAGAGATGGTCGTAGCCCTAGCCACTCTCCGTAGTCGGTTCAACCCCAAAGAGAAACACCCCCGAAGTTATTCACATCAGTAGACGGAGGAAAGGAGATTACATCCGTCAACTGGGATGATCAATTAAAGAAGGATGCAACACAAAGTATGATTCCGTAAAAGGATATCAAGAGCTTCGTAGAACAGAAAGTGCGAGAAGCCTTAGCACAATCAAAGAGCGGGACATCCATTCGGACGGTAGACCTTACCCCGAAGAATTCGACGCCGTCCAATATCCGAAGGGCTTTGTACCACCTCTCGTTCAAGACCTTCGATGGAACCGGAAACCCTCAGCAAGATGTTGCACATTTTCGTGCCGCTTGTTGCAACGCCGGTGGAAGTGATGCTTTACTCTTCCGACAATTTGTCGCCACTCGTCGTGGATCGCCTTCGATTGGTATGCGGAATTACCAAACGGTTCGGTAAAGACATTTTCGAATTAGAGAACCTCTTCATCAAGCGATTTGCCGGAGCTCGCACCACATCACTATAAGTGATTTAGTGGTAGAGAAGCGTAGCCGAATGAAACCTTGGTGGACTACATACTTCGATGGAGGAACCTAAGTATGAAGTGTGAGCCACAAGCTACAAGAACAAGATGCAATCAGCATTTTACTAAAAAGCATCCATGGCCCGATAAAGACTTCTCCTCAAGGGATTTACTATTAAGACTTTCGAGAAGTTGTTAAGCAAGGCCGGAAGCTTGCAAGAGGAGGCGAAGCAATTAAGTTTCACCGATAAAACAGATAAACGTAAGCCCGTGAAAACTTTCGAAAAGAAGTCCCGGATCGTCGCAGCTAGCCGACAAAGGCAAGCAACCGATACAAATATCGTCGAACGGCCGCAAAGAACCTCAACAGTATTACCAACAACCCCGACCCAGTCTATCGCTCATCTCAACAAGATGAACAACCGCCCCGTCCGCAACGTACGTTAAGGGAGCTTCGAGCGTGGAGTATCCGTTCAAGAATGAGGCAGTGCCGAAAATGTTCCGCAGCTTGATGAAGACTCCGCATTTCCAACTACCGTAACCTAAGAGACCGAAGAAGTCGACAAGAAAGGTGATCCCAACTTTTGCCCTTACCACCGGATGCTTCGGGCATAAGATAGTAAGATTGTATTACCTTCAAGAGTTGGCTCAACGACAATCTTCGGAAAGGGAATATAACGATCCCGAAGGAGTACATGAAGGAACCCCGTAAAGGAGGTTCCGTCAATGTTATCTCGACGGATCTCATTGTTCCGATAGATCCCTATGCGACCGATGATGGATGGACTACCGCTTGGACAAAGTCTTCGAAGAAGATTTTAGATCGCATCCAAACCACTTCGGTGCGAGCTTCAACTCGTAGTTCGAAACCCGTCAAGTCGGCGCTATCACTTGCGATAGAAGAACCACCTCAACAAGAAACAATCGAAGAAAAGAAGAAAATCGACGAAGAAGAGAAGACCGAGGCACCTAAGGCTGGACTAGGGGCCGCTTATCCTAGGATAGTTGTTTTCGATTCGGGGAGAAATCCCTCGAACCTCCGACTTCGTATGATTATCCGCTCACTCCGTGGGATCTTATAATGATGAGGGTTATGGCGTCGGCTACGTTTTCGATCGTTTCTAACGATTACGTAACTAGCGACAATCAACCTAATCCGGACGTCGATTCCGATACAAATGACAATTCTCAAATCATACACAATCTCGACGATCACAATGATGAAGAAGACATCCACCGTGAAGGCTACGAGAGTTCAACAAGCAACGAATCTATTCTGCGAGTTTCGAGGAACTCCAATCACAATAGAGTTAGAGCCTTCGTACTCCGAAGCTAATCTCGAAGAACTTGTCATCCCGATTCAGAAGAGACACCAAGAAACTCAATGCTAAATTCGAAGAAATCACGAAGTCAACTTAAGAAGTGGAAGAGTTCTACCTCCGAGAATGGGTCCAAAAGACAAAGGAAAGCGGTGGTTGTTCGGAAGAACCAACCCCTACAGAAGAAATACCCATTCGAGAAGAAAACGAGGCACATGAAAACAAAGTGGATTACAACGTGCTAGCCCATCTTAGGAAACTACTGACCACAACCGAGCATCTACGACGCTCTCATCTTATCAAAAGAAATGAGAGAAGCTCCGATCAAGGCCTTACTTCGATCCGAAATTCGCTTAGCTCAAATGGCCGGAGAGTCCTTAGATGAGGTTTGCTCGTTAAAGGAACAACGAGGTGTTACCTTCACTGACGACGACCTATTACTTGGGATGCAGACCACAACCGACCATCGTACATTTCAGCTACAATCGGGAAGTTTACGCTCTCCGCAGTATTGGTGGATCCAGGAGCATCAATCAATATAATGAATCTTCGAACGCTAGCATACTTGGAAATTGATGCTCGCGAGCTCGAGGCGGACAAAATGTTATTAAGAGGATTCAACCGTAAAGGAGAAAGAGCCCTCGCTCAATAACACTCGCTAATGAAGACCGGTGACTTAGCAAAGACAACCGCGAAATTTCACATAATCGATTCGAAACGTCATTCAACGCTCTATCGGGCCGGCCGTGGATACATGAAAACAGGATGGTACCATCATCTCTACATCAATGCATTAAATACTACGATGGAGGGGAACAGCAGTATTAAAGGTGACTTACAACCATTCTCCGTACATGAAATCGGAATCCATGAAGATGCAGCTTATTATGCACCTCCGAAGAAAACAATCTTCTCCAGAGATACTATAACAAATGAAGCAAAGGAAATTTGGGACAACGAAGAACCTGAAGTTCTAGTCCAACAGTCACTCACCACTCCCTTACGGCGAGATGGTGAAGGTTTCTCCACAACTCGCATCCGAGGACGAGGCCGGGACGAGGTCGTGGCAGCAGACGTTAGGACGATCGGACAGAGGAAACCGACCATCAATGTCAATCGGGAAGATAGTTCCGAAGAAGAAAAAGAAATCAAACAAGAAGCAACGACAATAAGTCGAAAGAAGCCGCAATTCAAAATCCCTATCAAGATGAAAGAAACGAAGAATATAAATCGATGTACGAGAAGATTAACCACTATGTACATACTATGACCCCGACCCCGATCCATTCTAATAAGATCGAGGGTATGGAGGTCAAAGAGGTACGTAGCGGTGGTGCAAAGCCCATCAAATTCTACCGTGGTGCTCCTTCCTCCAAGACCGAAAATAATGTACAACTTCAAGATGCTACTTCATCGAATTAATGGAATTGCCTTTCGAGTGGTACTCTCCCCGTGTTCAAAATTTAATTCAGCAGTGGTTTCTTACCTCGACAATGGACAAAAGGTCAATCACAACGTTTTGAAAATTTATGGAATAACTCCGTCGTCCACCCAACTCAAAACATGGTCTCGGATTCGGTACAAGCAGATCGCCGACGATACCGAATTTTGCTTGGTTGTCACCTGCGAGTCTAATGAAAACCGCATGGAAACTACAGAAGAGCTCGAAGATTTACAAATTGGAGATGCTCCACCGTAGTTCGAAGAGGAGATCAAATCTACAATGATGAGTTAACTGAAGTTAACTTAGGTACTAGCGAAGAACCTGTACCTACCTTTGTTAGCTCCTTACTCAATAAAGAAGATTCCGAAGAAATAATTAAGTTATTAATGGAATTTAAAGACCGTTTTGCTTGGAGCTACGATGAGATGCTGTGTTTAGCTCCGCAGGTCGCAGTCCATAAGCTGTGGGTGGATCCCGCTTCGTTCGAGCCGACAAGGTCCCGTAAGAATGCGTCTAGAAATCGAACAACAAGTCATACTCGAAGTTAAAAAGCTAATAGACGCTAAATTTGTCCGTGAAGAACAATACCCGACTTGGTTAGCCAACGTGGTACCAGCCGTGAAGAAGAATGGTCGATCGAATTTGTGTGGATTTCGTAGATTTAAACAAGGCATGTCCAAAAGATGAATTCCTCTACCGATCCCATAATTAATGATCGACATTGCTTCAACACATGAAATATTCTCATTCATGGATGGATCTTCGGATACAATCGATAAAAATGGCTCCGTAAGATGAAAAACTTACAGCATTCGTAACGCCGATCGGAGTATATTGCTACACGCTGATGCCATTCGGATCGAAGAACGCAGGAGCAACCTACCGTAGAGCGATGACAAGAATTTTTGATGATCTCATCCACAATCAAGTCGAATGCTACGTGGACGATGTGGTCATCAAAAGCAAAGTAAAGGAAAACCACCCGTATGATTCGAGAATTGTTTTCGAACGATTAAGGCAATTTAACCTTAAGATGAATCCCTTAAAATGCGCCTTCGGCGTCACCTCCGGAAATTCTTAGATTCGTCGTCCGACATCGCGGAATTGAAATCGACCTGTAAAAGATTAAAGCCATCTTAGAAATGCCACCTCCCGTAACCTTAAAACAACTACGATCTTTTCAAGGGAAGCCGGCATATCTTCGACGCTTTATCTCAAACTTGTCGTAGTGTCACTTTCTCAGCATTAGTTAAAAAGGACGCCAAATTTATTCTGGGAAGAGAAATGCCGGAGGGCCTTCGAGGACATTAAACAATACTTAATGACACCTCCCGTCTTAGCAGCCTCTGGCCTCGTGTAGACCGCTAATACTTTATATCGCGGCTTTAGACGACTTTCTCTGAGCCTCCGTTAACTCTGTGTCAATGATGAGGGTAAAGAAAATGCTCTTTATTACTTAAGCCGTCGTTTATCGCCGACGGAAATAAGGTATCCCGCAATCGAAAAGCATTGTTCGTCCTCGATCTTCGCCGCTCAAAAGCTCGTGCATTACATGCTTCTCATAAGGTCAACTCCGATTTCGAAATTTAATCCATCGCAATACTCGATGACCCGCCCAACGCTTCCGGCGTACTCGCAGATGGTCAATGATATTATTGCAATTCGATATAACTTTCGTGCCTCTTCGTGTCGTAAAGGGACAAGTCTTAGCAGACTTCTCGCAAAGACACCCTTTGCCGGCAGACCGCCTCTCAATGACGACTTGCCGATGAACAAATAATGAACTTAGAAGACCATGATGATCGACGTTGGGAATTATATTTCGACGGAGCATCTTCAAGACATAAAGACGAAGAATCGCAAGTGATAAGGTCTTGCAGGCAGTGGATCGAACTAATCTTTATAACACCTGAGCGGGGATGCTAAGATACTCCTACCACTCGACGGAGCCGCGCACAAATAACGAAGCGAATACGAAGCCCTCATAATGTGACCGGAATTAACTATTCAAATTGGGATAACGGACATCAACATCTACTTGGATTCGCAATTAATCATTCAACGTATCGCCGGACAATACGTAATTTTAAAACCAAGACTCGAGCAATACTTCCAAGATGCCATACAACTGTTGGAACAAATTCCGAATGTGACGATCTACAAAATTCCCGTAAAAGAAAACGCTTAGCGGATGCACTAGCCCGTCTCGCAAAAGAATTTGCCTCGTTTGCAAGATGAATCGATGGAAGTGTCAATTCACTGACGTCAGGTCCTATCACTGCACCGACATGTACACGATACACAAATCGAAAAAGAAAAAGGATCAATCGCGAAGCAAGAATGTAAAAACACGTAAGATCGGCGACAACCATTACTAGATTACCCGCAAACAGAAAACTACTAGATGATAGGTCGTTAACCCATCGCATCAAGAAAAGAACTCGTCCTACGCATTAATAAACAACACATTATACAGAAGGTCTTTCGATCAAATGCGGCTAAGGTGCCTAAGCGGGTCCGAGGCCCGTGAAATTGTTAAAGAGGTGCATTCGTGACTCGTGGCGCTCACTCACGGTCCGAAGATGAAAATGAAAATTAAAAGACTGTGGTACTACCGGCCCTCGATGATGACCGACCGCATGAAAATCGCCAAGAGCCGTCACTCAATGCCAAGTGCACGGAGCGGTTCTACACCAACCTCCAAATGTGCTACATCCGACAGCTGCATCGCGGCCATTCGAATGTCAGGGTACGTATATAGTGGGTCCAATAACCACCATCTTCAAAAGGACATCGCTTCATTCTCGTGGCTACAGATCACTTTTCCAAGGCAGAGGCAGCTCCACTTAGAGAAGTGAAAGCACATCACGTACTACAATTTTTCAAGAACCAAGTTGTTTACCGTTTTGGAGTGCCGCGCAGATCATCTCGTATAATCGGGCCGCATTCGAAGTACGCAAATCAACAATTTTGTCGTGAGACATGGAATCGACCGGCGATATTCAACAATTTACTACCCAAGAGCAAACGGCCTCTATCGAGGCTTTTAATAAAACTCTCGTTCAAATTTTAAAGAAGACTTCGGACGATAATAAGAGAAATTGGCACGAGAAATTGTTAGAAGCCTCATGGGCCTACCGGACAACTTTCGTAACTCCTACTCAAGCTACACCTTACGCTCTAGTGTATGGGTCCGAGGCAAGCAGTTACCCTTAGAAGTCCAAGCCTTCCTTCACTCAGATTGCTAGCTGCAAACAAACTCACGACGTAAGAGAATGCCGCATTACGACTAGAAGAATTGGAAAGCCCGGAAGGGAAAAGACTTGCAGCTAGGCAGCCAGAACTTAGAACTATACCAAGCTAAGATGGTTCAAGCCCATGACAGATCGGTCCGCCCAAGAACCTTTAAGGTCGGTGACTTAGTTCTCGTTCTCAAAAGACCTATTCTCGCACACCGCAAGATAGGAGGAAAATTTGAACCCACTCGGGAAGGACCGCTTCGTGGTCGAGGCAAGCCTACTCGGAGGCTCCTACCGCCTAGTAACCGCCAAGGAGAACGACATATGCTTCCGATCAATGGACGATACTTGAAAAAGTATTACGCTACCCGATGTTTCGAAGGAGTGAATTTTCCATCCCTAGAAGCACGGTGAAGTAATTACTTATGACCGGGTCCGAACCCAAAAATAACAAAAAATGTGCTAAAATAAATAAAATCATGATAATAAAGTTTTCTTTGTTTTCTCTCTTCCAAGTCAAAATCTCTTTCCCGATCTTTTCCCACTTCATTCTCGTTGAATATAAAAATAAAAATTTTCGTCTTTAATAAACATTTTCTTAATGTTCTTGTTCTTAAGCATGTACCCCCGATCCTTTTCCTTGTCTTTTCGCAGGAAATGTCGACCGGCGGTCGGGTCCCGAACTTTAGAAATGGCGTAAGCCTCGCACTCGATGAAAAGAGGGTGAAAGATGGAGCGATAATAGTAGATCGACTCGTACTTCGCACCGCAGGCTCCGCAATACGAGGAAAGTGACCGGGTCCCGATTGACCGAGAGGAATTGCCCGGCCGACAAGAATGAAAGTGGGTGGCCCAAGCCACCAATCCAAGAAGAAGAAAAGAAAAACGTACACCGAAGAAGACAAGAGAATCAAATCAGTAATACGCTACAGCAGAGGGCGCACTTATCCGCCGCGCCCACGTAAACTCGTGAAGTACGAAGAGCTACTCTCACAAGCAACTCAACGGAGAAACAAAAATCGCCGTATCCGCAAGATGCTAACTAAATTAGCAGCAGTACCAGCGCGACGAGGAAGTTGCTACCGCGCACATATACTTCGAGGATACCGGTTCGCCAGAACCCGAAAAAGGGGACCAGCCTCCGTGACGACGTAAGAGACCCGCAGAAATCTCAAGAGGAACGTAAGAAAGAAGGCTAGTACGCCATCGATGAAGCCGCCGTAATGCATGACCTTGTCGCGAAGCAACCCCGGAGGATGTCCCGACGGACATCATCCCCGAGGAGCCGAGGTATGCAGGAGAACGTGAAGGGATCGAGCCATATATCCCACAAGACGTCACTGTGCCTCGTCATTTGCAAATTATTCCGTAATACGAGTTAGAAAGAATACGTAATGTCCGAAGAAAACTTTTGAATACTTCGAGAGAATCGTAGGCAGGAGGATCAATATACTTGAAGGCCTCGAGCTACATACGTACGTGTTCTCGAATATGAACAACAACAAATCGTGGATCGCATCCGGATTTGAAAAAGATGGGCCGGCAGTGTCGCTTAAGAGAAAACACTTACTCGAACCCCGGAGATGGATGCCGTGGAAAGGGAGAATTACAATACAATGTGGATGCCGCTATAACTTCGCGAGGACAGAAAGATAACCCACCGGGGATACTCCGTCATGGCTGCAGTGGATCCAATGCCATTAGTCATTAAAAGGATGGTAAAAAGAATGATAACATGGGGGGTATTGCCAGCAGATTGCATACCCAACAGCTTGCATCATCAACATTTACAAGAAGGGTGACCGTATACCCCCGCACATAGATCACCACGACTTTGTCGACCTTCGCACGCTTCTTTTCCGAACGAGTGTAATATCATGTTCGTGATTCGACCTCCGGATAGCGAGCCTGTGTGAGTTCCGAGGGCCAGCAAAGATACCATTACCGGTAGGTTCCGTCATGATACCGAAGGGCAACGGAGCGTATGTCGCTAAGCATTGCATACCAGTGAGTACTCAATGAAGCGGATCTCGCTTACTTTCGAAGGATGGACGACAGAAAGCACCTTACCACTTCCACATGCACCCGGAGTTAGAGAGCCTCCGCCTTACGAGCCGCGAGTTACATGGAAAATATCACACCTCCAACGTACATCCATACGGCATCCTCGCCAAGGATGGCTTGGAAGGTGATGTTATCGACCATGTACCTCACTATTCGTACATGGATTTTTGACGGATACCCTTTTGGATGAATCGACAAAGATCATACATAGTCCGTTTCGAGTCTATATGGATTGTATGAGATGTATTCCGCATCGAGTTGTACGATGTATCTTCAAGCATGATTGGAATGAAAGTGACCATGTCACAATTTTCGCCTTCACCTCTTTTGTGCAAATTAACCTGGAAACGCCATTAAAAGTTAAATGAACTTCGAACAAAGAACAGAAAAGAAACAAAAAGAATAAAAGAAAACTTTCCTTAAAATCTAAAAAATGATAAACTCCAAATTCATGATAAAATAAAATTTGAATCGATAAAAGACAAACAAAATGACCATAAAATCTCAATCAAATTTCAAATTCAATCTTTCCAAATTTCAAATCAAATCTCAATCAAATTTCAAATTCGATCTTTTCAGATCTCACATCAAACCTCAATCAAATTCACACTTACCCTTCCAAATCGAAGTCCAACCCGTTCTACTCTCTCCCTTGTCCGGGAAGGAAGCGGTCGATTCCATTGACACGGATCGAATCCGATGGCGAGGAATCACATTCAATCCAAACCAAGCAACTTTCAATCAACTCTTCTGAATGGGATATGTAACATCTACATATTCCCTCCTAATCTATTTCCTTCCATGAAAGTCTTTTACAACTTTCATGAAATTCCCAAAACACCAAAATTCCACACTTTTCAAATCAACACTACAAATCGTTGCAAAGTCAATTACCCATCAAAATCAACTTCTGAGGTCGAGGATTTTACATCCGATACTCGCACCGTTTTAGGATTCTTTCCCTATTGCACTCGAAATACATCAAAATCAACTTCTTGAGGTTGAGGATTTTACATCCGATACCGCATCGCTTTAGGATTCTTTCCCTATCGCACCGAAATACATCAAAATTAACTTTTCGAGGCTGAGGATTTTACATCCGATACCGCACTCGCTTTAGGATTCTTTCCCTATCGCACCGAAATACATCAAAATCAACTTTTCGAGGTTGAGGGTTTTACATCCGATACCGCATCGCTTTAGGATTCTTTCCCTATTGCATCTGAAATACATCAAAATCAACTTTTCGAGGTCGAGGATTTTACATCCGATACCGCACCGCTTTAGGATTCTTTCCCTATCGCACCGAAATACATCAAAATCAACTTTTCGAGGCCGAGGATTTTACATCCGATACCGCACTCGCTTTAGGATTCTTTCCCTATCGCACCGAAATACATCAAAATCAACTTTTCGAGGTCGAGGATTTTACATCCGATACCGCATCGCTTTAGGATTCTTTCCCTATCGCACCGAAATACATCAAAATCAACTTTTCGAGGTCGAGGATTTTACATCCGTTACCGCACCGCTTTAGGATTCTTTCCCTATCGCACTAAAATACATCAAAATCAACTTTTCGAAGTCGAGGATTTTACATCCGAGACCGCACCGCTTTAGGATTCTTTCCCTATCGCACCGAAATACATCAAAATCAACTTTTCGAAGTCGAGAATTTTACATCCGAGACCGCACTCGCTTTAGGATTCTTTCCCTATCGCACCGAAATGCATCAAAATCAAATTCTCGAGGTCGAGGATTTTACATCCAATACCGCATTGCTTTAGATTCTCTTCCTATTGCAATGAAGCACACCAAATTGAGCTCTTGAGGTTAAGGATTTTACATCCAATACTACATTGTTCTGAGATCTCTCCTCATTGTAATGATTCAATCCAATCAATTCAATTTTATTTTGAGGTTGAGGATGTTACATCTAAAACCGCCAAATTTCAATTTTCATTTCAAATCAAATCCCTTCAAAATTAATCTTAACAAAACTTCAATCTAAATTGAAACTCGAGTTGAAATCTGAATTCACACATCAAAACTTAAACTAAAACAAAATTTAAATTGAAATTTCCCCGGATCTTGTGATTTGGAATTCACCTCTTTTTCCTTTCCCCAGCCGAGAGTTCGTGAATCTCCCGCCTTAGAGATATACTTGACACTCCCCAGTGGAAACTCTTCTACTTCGTCCTAAGTTTGTCACTTGGACATCCGTGATCGGTTTTGTTGATCTTTTCGGTCAACGCCAATACGCGCGTGTGCTCCGTCACTCACCACACCTATCGGGGGTCCATTTGTTGACCTCATTTTTGATGAGGTCTTCTCTTCTTCTCTTTAGTACTTAGATCTAGCCTTAGGCTTTTCCTTTCGACTATCTTAGAGGACTAGAATCGGGATCCACCATCTAGAATTTCAAACCACTTCTTAACTCCCCGCAAACTCCACAAACTCGACCGTAGACCCCTAATCACCTAGAGGGTTGAAATCAAGTGTGGAAGCTTAAAGGATGAGTTCCTATAGGACTCTTCGGGCCTTAGGATCGCCCGGGCGGCCTGGTCTAGTGAAGGGGCCGACTTACACACACACTACACTCATACACTACACTTCCATACACCTCCTAAAACCACACCTATACCTAACTCGACCTCCTAACTCATGTAAGTGATTCACATGGATGGTCCTTAACCCCTAAGCCCTTGGCTAAGAAGGTTAGGAACAACATAAGTGAATGCCTCAAATGAGTCCCTTCATGGCTCATATGGGCTTGATGTGGCTTCATGGCTCAACCAAAATGATTTTATTCCACTTATATTCACCCAATCTTCAATTTTCCAAATTTTCAATTTTCCAAATTTTCAATTTTCCAAATTTTCAATTTTCCAAATTTTCAATTTTTGACCCCCGGGACCCTACACCCGCCTAACCTACCAAATGCCCTTGAAACTACCCAAAATCTCCAAAATCACCTAAATTACCCAAAATTCCTCAAAATCAATCCTAAACATTCCCACATCACTCAAATTTATCATTCATAGCCAAAAATACCAAAAATTCCAAAAGTACCTCCCAATACCCTCCAAATACCCAAAATACCCCTCTTAAACTTCAAAAATCCAAAAATTCAGAAAATTCCCAGTAAAATTCCAGAAAATCTCAAATATTCCCAATTTCATTTTGTTCAACTACACCATGGGCCAATTTTGTCAATTTACCCCACTTTTATCAAAACCCCCACTTCGACCCATTTTAACCCTAAGTGAACCCAATGTCAAACCTAACCTACCAAATTGACCCAAATTCTGGTCCAATTCAATTCTAAACTTCAATTCAACATCCCCAACACCAATCTAGACCCAAATCCAAGTCCAACTTGATTGACATTTGGATCCAATTTCACTTTTGGCCTTAAAGCCCAATTTGGACCCATGACCCAAACTTAGCCCAAACTCACCCAATTCAACTCCAATTAACCCCAAATCTTTTCTAAACCTTCCTTAACATCCCCATAAACAAAACACTAACATGATTTGCCCAAAATTTAGACCCAAACCCCACTCAAATTCAACCCAAAATCAAAAAGCCCAATTTTGACCTAAACCTAAACCTAGCCCAAATAGACCCAAACCTCAAAATCAAAACCTAACCTAAGCCAAAACCTCATTGAAACACTCCCATAAACATTTCCCAACATTAATTTTACATCAATTTCAACTCTAGCCCAACTTTAGTCCATGGTAGCCCATTTTGGCCCACCTTAGCCTCTTTACCAAAAGGCCCATATCCAACCCAATTCAAACCCAAATCACCTCAAATTTGTTTCAAATCGCTCATGAGACATCCCTAAACCAAACTCAACAGTTATTTGGCCCAAGTCTTTACCAAAATTTCATCTCAAAATCCATTTTAAAATTCAAAAGCCCACTTTCCTAAACCATTTTAAAAGCCCATCTAAAACCATTTCAATGAGCCCAAAATCTACCCTAAAGCCCACATGACATTTCCATTCGCCATCCACTTAATCAAAGCCATTCCCTAAGTTCTAATCACATCATCAAATAATTCCAAATTAAGCCTCATGCCAAATTACCCCCTAAATGTCAAATATTTCTAAAACCCTTTTTCATGAAACAAGTCAACCTTTTTTCAAGCCAAATGCAAGCCATGCAAGCCATAGACAAGCCACATGAAGCCATGCGGGGTTTGACTTGTCACCAAGCCATTAATGGCAAGTGGAGGGAGTCCTTTCCTAAGCCTTCCTTAAGCCATTTTAACCTCTTTAATGCAACACTATAACCCAAAATTAACTTAAACTATTTGGATAGAGACCACACCATCCTCTCGGCCGACCCAACCGATCCTCTCAGCCCAAAATCAGTGCCATGGGGAGGTGCACCCAACCCAAACCAATGGGCCGACCAAATTGAAGCCAAAATGGCCTCTTCCCCATTCCATTCCAAGCCACCCCTTTACACATGGCAAGGCCCAATCGATCGCACAAGCCTCCAGCCCCGACCCACCCGAGCTTCGAGGGTGACTCGACTCCCGGCCGGCCACCACCACGTACCGCCGGAAACCACTGTGCCGAGAACTCACATGTGAGCCCAAACTTGGAATTCTCACCCGCCGAGCCGCCTCACTCCAAATGGCCACCATGGCTGTTCTTCACATGCCAAGAGCAACTCGATCCCACCCTCAACTCCCCCGGGAGAGTCTCCACCCATGCTCTATTTAAACCCGACACCCTCACGGCCATGGGAGAGAGTCGCATAAACCTCGCCGAAACTCGCCAAAATTGTTCCAAACCCTACTCCACACTTAGAGCAACTGATCCCCAAAGTGTCAATTTGCCCTAATCCCCACCGACGTAATCCAATTTCTCAACCGAAATTTCACCCAAAAACCAGGACATCTCCTCACAAGCGAGCCAATCCCCAAATCGATTGGTCCTACACCTTCACCGGACCAAGGGAAGAAGTTTCCCACCGAAAGCCCCATCTCCAGAGCCACCCAGCTTGCTCCAGTCCTCCAAGCTTTGTGATCGGCCGTGGTCACTTTCATAGCTAGACAATTCACTGTGCCAAGGGACTTCATCCGGAGCTTACTCGGACCCAATCGAAGGTGACACAACTCTCGCATCGAAGCTTCACTTCTCTGAGCAAAGGTATGGACTTCCTCTTCTTCCCGAGCATCCAGAGATTCTCATTTTAATTTGAGTCAATTTAAATGCATGTTTACCGTATGGATGTGTTCGTCTCTTCAAGACGAATCCGTAGAGCATAAGAACACGAAAATCCATTGAGAATCGAGTGAGTTCTTAGGGTTAGAGTGTGGACGGTCACGGATCGCACCCGGCCGTAGACGATGACCGAGAACCGCTCGGATCGCGCGTGTATCGGATGGATAGCTCGGATTGCGTCGGACCGAGCGAGATGGTGCGTGAACCGCGGGCCCCGGGCAGCGCGAGTCCGATGGCGGCGTCGAATCGGAGCGCGCCACGCGGTCGTTCGGAGATGCCGAGGATGACAGGGCGCCGCGTGGATAAGTAGGAAATTAGTGATCTTTTTTGATTTATTTAAATACCATAACTTTAAAAATCCATATCTTTGTGTAGAAAAATCACAAAAATAAAATAAAAATACCCTCTTGCTCAGTTACCAGAGGAGAATAATGTGGAAAAGAAATTAATTAATTTTGTCCAGTATTTTATTTTTAATTAATTATTTACTCCCTGCACATTTTCAATTCCCCATGCATTCATACAATTCACCATGGCATGAGACCATAGTGATTTTGAAGCCTCCGAACTCGGGAACATTCCCCGAATTTTCCAAGGTTAGAGGCCACCCTCGTGAAAAGTTATTGATTTTTCAAATGCATGTTGCTGTTTTGAGTATTTTAATTCCAAAAATTAGCATGTTGTGAAATAAATTCTAGGAAAATTTGGTGATGTTCCTTACGACCAGAGAACCCTAGGAAAAATAGGACTTGAGTTAATTCACTTAATATAACCCTAATCGGCTTAAACATCCAAAATAGACCCCTAATTAATTAGAGCTAACCATACATCAAATTGACTTGAAATCAATTCTCCACTGACCTTTAGGATCAGAGGAACCCACCATAAAAATTTCAAATCAATTGACTCAGTTAGCCCTACTAAATGGGTTGATTAAGCCATTTAGTCATTTTAAACTTTAAAAATTCATAACTTTCAAAATACCTTTCAAAAATTCACCAAATTGGTTTTGGAGCCTCTCCGATATCAGGGAATTTAAGAAAATTAAAATTTCAATTTTCTAAAAAAGTTAATTTTTTAGTATTATTTTAATATTTTAATAATTAAAAAATAATAAAAATCACAAAAATAATAAAATTCACCAAAATGTCATATTTTGAAATATAATCACTTAGGAACAAACCCCATATTTTTCTTAGGTCTATTTAATGAGATATTAAATTTTAAAGCCTTAGGGTAATTTTAAAATTAAAAAAATGTATTTTCTAGTATTTTCACTAAAATAATTATAATAAATCAAAGAAAAATCAGAAAATTGTAAAATTTGGTTCTCTGGAATTCTTGATATCAGAGAGAATTTTAAAAATTATAAAATTCATTTTTCAACTTATATTCTATTTTTAAATTAATTAATACTCCAGAACTTAAAATAATTCTAATAAATAAAATATAATTTAAAAAATTACAAAAATTGGTCCAAGTGGTCCTCTGGTCATTAGGAATATCCCATAATTTTCTTAAGGACAGAAACTTTCCCTTGGTCATATTATTAAATTTTCCTTGGAAATCCTTATTTTCCACCAAAAATAATTATATAAATAAATTAAATACAGAAAAATCATATTTTCTCCTCTAGTGTCTTTATTGACATATGAGTGAAGTAACATAAAAATTTCAGAGTTCATTTGAGCTCAATTTAGTGAGTTATGAAATTATTAGGCTTGAAGGGCAAAATGGTAATTAAAATCTTAACCCTTTAATTAACACTTTAGGCTTAATGAAATTAATAGGCAAAATATTTGATTTTAACTTGATTTGGATGATTGAAATTTAGATAATTAAAGGGTAGAAACCTACTATATAATTTAAAATAATTGAAATAAACCTTAATTAAATAATTACTTAAATTTGGAAGAATAATAAAATCGGAATTATTAAAATAGGGATATTATTAGGAAGAGATTTGTTCTTTAATTTAAAGATCCCTAAATTAATCATCCCAATAATATTTAATTCCTAATTAAAATGATAATTCAAGTTTAAGATTTAAAATGCTAAAAGGCTTAATCATTAAATTAAATTAAAGTTAAATTATTTAAAACAAATTCCTTTAAAATTAAAAATTAAATTAAAAATTAAGAATTAAATTAAACTAAATTAAATTAAATTAAATTAAATTAAATTAAATTAAATTAAATTAAATTAAATTAAATTATATTATATTATATTATATTATATTAAATTAAATTAAATTAAATTAAATTAAATTAAAATTAAACTAAATTAAATTAAATTAAATTAAATTAAATTAAACTAAATCATATTACATTAAATTAACTTAAGTTAAATTAATTTAAATTAAACCACATTAAATTAAATTAAGTTAAATTAAATTAAATTCAATATAAAGACATGAAGAATTCAAAAATAAATCTAAAATAACTCGAACACTATTCCAAACTTAAATCATTAATTCGAACTTAAATTTGAATCACAAATCATTAAATATCATTTTGCCCTTAGGAGCTTTTACTATTATAACTCCTAAATGGAGTATCAAGTGAGATGACACTTCACTCATAAGGATATTCAAACATCCTAATTTACTGAGCAAGAAATAAAACTTAACTCGAACACCCTGGATGATTAATTCACTCGAACAATAGAATTCATTTGGACTTAGGACAATTCCCGAAATATTGAAAAGATGTTTAAGATTCGTCTTAAACACTTCCTCGATATGATGGAATGTCCTTAAGAATAAATTGAGCTTAGTTGTTCTTTGGTGAAGAAAATCATCCTTAAAACCAAAATTGAAGACCTAGACGTCATAGGAGATGACTAGCTATAGGATTAGGAACTTGGTAGAAAACCATAACCTTTCCCTTAGCTTTACCTAGGAACTTACTTTAAATGCTTAAATATTCTAACTGTGTTTTAAGTGCAGCTTGGGGTGACGGGAAGACCCTCCAGGTACGCTTTTATTTTATTGCGATTTACCTTACGGCAATTTATTTAATCGCGTTGCACTTTACCTTTCTCGCATGATAAACAACAGTTGCATGAAAACCTACACCTTTAGGACAGAAACCAAAACTGAAACTCATAACTAAATTAAAAGACACTACAAGATAAAATTCACCTCCACAACATTTCAAAATATAAGACAACCCAAAATTTAATCACAAACGTAACAACAAAACTACAACTACAACTAAATTAAAACGTCTCATCGAATGATCGGGAATACCTCTGATGACGTAACCCACGTGTTGCTAACGGGATTTCCCACTGCCTAAATGAAAGTGCGGAACTCATTTAGTCGAGTTTAGCAAATTCATCCGGACTAAGTGAATTCGATGAAAATAACGGTGTCGGGATGACGGAACCGCGGGATCTTAATCGGTTCGTTTAATCAACTTTAAGATTTGTTTTAGTTAAAACATAAAAAACACTTGGAAATTAAGACTTTCTTTAAACCGAACACTTCTCTCATCTCCCGATTTATGATTTCTAAAACTAAACCTCCGCAACAACAAGGAGCCTCGGAGCATGGTGGGCAAGCACGGCCATCGTCGTCGAAAAACTCGAAATCTACATCGACAAAACTTTCTTAGAATTAAATAACCAAGCCATAGGACTTCGAGGTAGTTTCGCCTAGTGGCAACATAAATCCTCAACTCTTCGTTAGGCATTTGCATGATCATATCATGTAAATTAAGCCCTAACCTGGTCTTAGGATTTTCGAGGTAGTCGTCCGATACGATATAAACCCTCGCATCTTCGAGGCTATTTGTATGATTTTATCATACGAATATAAGTCCTAACTAATTTAAATCGGCAGGATCAAAATACTAAATAAACATTAGGACCTTCCTAAATTCAAGCCAAACAATAGGATAGTCGGGAAATTACCGAAGTTCGCTTCGGATCTGTGATTTCTCCTACCCTTCTTCCTTTGGACTCCTAAAATAAAATGTTCCAAATTTGATCCATTCCCTATTGAAATTCAAAAATTCAATCCTCGAAAACTTAAACTTTGAAATTCTTGAGAGCAGTAACTACCGATTATTATCGAGAGTTTTCTTAGGTGATTTCCGTCACTTAAGATGTAATTAACTATAGGGGCTTGCCCTTATAGGGAACTTTAAAAACCTGGTAATATAAACCCCGTTTAATGTTTTCATATTAAACTGGGGAATTTGTCGGCTTATAAAATTGGTTCGCGGACCAAACGGACGTCACAAATCTTCTAGTTTATTTAATCGAGCCCCATCATCAAGCAGTGTATCTATTCTCCGGGATAGATATATAGTTTGTGGTGCGGCGCTCGTTTATATAAACTATTCGGGATGTGAGATCAGTTCGATTTCATATCTTAAAATTTTCAAATTTAAAATTATTTTAAAAAACAAATACTACTTTTTCAAATTATTTATTTAAATTAAATTAAAAATTCGCCGACAATTTCTGTAGGCGACCTCTTTTCAAAAATACAACACCATAAACCTAAAAATATGCCGACAGTAATCTAATCAAGAACCCTGAATTTCGGTTACCAGAGCCAAAAAGACCGGATGAAGTCAACAAGAAAGGACATCCAAGATATTGTCCATACCACAGGTTCGTTGGACACACCATAGAAGAGTGTTGCAATTTTAAAGACTGGCTTGAAGAGAATTTCAAGAATGGGAATGTAACACCCCCAGAAGAATATTTGAAAGGAACCTGAAAAATGTTCTATCAATATGATTTCGATCGATTTGTTTATTCTAACATATTCTTACTCAACTGCTAATGAATGAAATGCCTCTTGGCTACTATTGTATTACTTTTGTTGCTAAAAGAAGATATTAGTATGATCAGTATTGGTATGTACCATCTCTCTTACTGCAATGAATGAAAGACAAGAAGTTTGTTTTTGTCCAGAATTGTTTAATATTTGGAAAGCTCAAATTTGGATATTTTGCTAAGACTACGACTTCAGAAAGAATGAAGTTTATGTCCTAATGAATGGGTCCTTATCTTTAAGGAATTCGGACTGGGTCCTAAGTAAATTTTGGAATGAAGTAGTATGGTTGAAATACGAGTAATTTATACGGGATATCAAGGGTTTTTTAATTTTTTGCCATGTGACTGGGTCCAAACTTTTGGATGAGTTATAATATCCTAAGATTCATGTTAAGAAACATTTCAGATTTATTAATTAGGGGAGTTTCGACATTCAAAATCTTTAACAGAAATATGTCTTACCAGATACAGTAATTCTCAGAAAACAAAAGGAGCGAAAAAAAGAAAAAAAAAGAAGAGAGAAGTATTCCTGAGGAGAAGCTTGAGGTGAGCACAAAATCAAAAATTTGTGTCCCAATCTAGACACTCAAAATCTTTAACTTGTGCTCCACTAGATACAATAATCCTCAATAAAAAAAAGAGAAAAGCTCAAAAAAGAAAAGAAAAGGAAATAAAAAGGCTCCCTGAGAAGAAGCTTGAGGCAAACATATAATTAAAAATTGGTGTCTTAATCCTCCCCCGATTAATGAAACTTGAAAGACTACCTTAAGAAGTTTCCTCTGATATTATGCTTTGAAAAGAGTCAAGTGATTTTATGTCTTTTGGTCGATCATTAATTGACTCAGAAATATCTTTGACCAATGAAAAATATTTCTATCATATGAGCATAAATTTTGAATCTACTTAGGCCTAGAAAGAAATAATTGAAGTAAAAGGGCCCGGTTATTAAAAATTAATAGAAATTTGAACCTGAAGTCATGTCTTCAGTGCCCGACAAATACTTATCCAATGTCAGATCAAAGAGGATCAACTGTACCTAGCAGATACAACTCAAACATCAATTCAAAGGGCGTCAGGGCAACTTCGCAAAGACAGCCTAAACAATCCTCCTAAATCAACGGTAAAGAGTGACGACTTTTACAGACGAAGCTACGAAGTTCCTGGCTCTTCAGCTATGGTGTCTGTAGAAATAACACATCTTTGTAGGTACTTGAAAGGATATAATTTCAATAGTACCTCAAAGAATAGGTCATTTTCTACAAATGTCTTCGGTCAGTGGACGATACCTCAAGGAGAACTGCGCATCGTGATGTTTCAAAGACAACCTCGTTCTACGAAGCACAGATGCTGCACTTGCTTATGACTGGGTCCAAACCCTAACTAAAAAAAATAAAAATAAAAAAATGAAAATCATTAAACATAAATGAATAAAATAAAACTTCACAAAAAAACCAACAATAAATCCCCCAATGAATGACAAAAAATAAATAAAAAAAGAAAAAAATGAAAACTAAAAAAAAATCGAATAAGATAACGAAACAAACTTCAAGCCAAAATGAAACTTCAAATCAAAATGAAATCTGAAATCAAATTGAAATCTAAATCAAAATGAACTCGAATCATCGAAAAAAAAAGAATCTCAATATTAAAAATAAACCTGAAATCTGAATCTCCAATCTGTACTTTCAAATCCAATCTCAATTTGAATCTCAAATCGAATCCCATTCGAATTCAAATTCAAACTTCCAAATCTAAAATCTAATCCCTTCAATTCTCTTCCTTGTTTGAGATAGGAGCAGTCGATTCCATTGACACGAAGCAATGAGGTTTTTGATTTGGTTCTGATGGTGAGGAATCGTATCCAATCCAAACAAGTAACTTTTCGATCAACTCTTTTGAATGGGATATGTGACATCCTCATATTCCCTACTAATCTGTTTCTTTCCACAAAAATCTTTTACAACTTTCATGACATCCTCAAAACACCGAAATTATACACTTTTCAAGTTGACACTACAAATCTTTGCAAATCAATCGTGAAATCCAAATCAAATTTTAGAGGTTGAGGATTTTACATTCGATACCGCATTGCTTTAGGTTCTTTCCCTATCGCAATGGTTTAAATCAAAATCAAATTTTAGAGGTTGAGGATTTTACATCTGATACCGCATTGCTTTAAGTTCTTTCTCTATTGCAATGGTTCAAATCAAATATCAAATTTGAGAGGTTGAAGATTTCACATCTGATACCACATTGCTTTAGGTTCTTTCCCTGTCGCAATGGTTCAAATCAAAAAATCACATTTTAGAGGTTGAGGATTTTAGATCTGATACCGCATTGCTTTAGGTTCTTTTCCTATCGCAATGGTTCAAATCAAAAATAAAATTTCAGAGGTTGAAGATCTCAGCATCCGATACCGCATTTCTTTAGGTTCTTTCCCTATAGCAATGGTTCAAATCAAAATCAAATTTTAGTGGTTAAGGATTTTACATCCGATACCGCATTGCTTTAGGATCTTTCCCTATCACAATGGTTCAAATCAAAAATCAAATTTTAGAGGTTGAGGATTTTACATCCAATACTGCATTGCTTTAGGATCTTTCCCTATCGCAATGGCTCAAATCAAAAAATCAAATTTTAGAAGTTGAGGATTTTACATCCGATACTGCATTGCTTTAGGTTCCTTCCCTATCGCAATGGTTCAAATCAAAATCAAATTTTAGAGGTTGAGAATTTTACATCCGATACCGCATTGCTTTAGGTTCTTTCCCTATTGCAATGGTTCAAATCAAATATCAAATTTTAGAGGTTGAGGATTTTACATCCGATACCGCATTGCTTTAGGTTCTTTCCCTATCGCAATGGTTCAAATTCAAAATTTCAAATTTCAGAGGTTGAAGATCCCAGCATCCGATACCGCATTTTCTTGCAATGGTTCAAATTAAAATTAAATTTTAGAGGTGGAGGATTTTACATCCAATACTGCATTGCTTTAGGATATTTCCTTATCGCAATGGTTCAAATCAATATCAAAATTTAGAGGTTGAGGATTTACATCTGATACCGCATTGCTTTAGGATTCCTTCCTGTCGCAATGGTTCAAATTCAAAACTTCAAATTTTAGAGGTTTAGGATTCCAGCATCTGATACCGCATTGCTTTGCAATGATCTCCTTTCAAGTTTTAGAGGTTGAGCATCACAACATCCAACACCGCATTGCTTTAAGATCATTTTCTATCGCAATGGTTCAAGTCAATGTTCTCATCGTAGAACATCAATTCTTGAGGCTAGAGCCGAACTTCCAGTTTTCAAATCAATTCTCGAGGCAGGAGCCGAACTTCCATCTCTCATTCAAATTCGATCAATTCATCTTACCAAATTCAAACTTTTCTCGTGAACTTTCGCAGAATGGAATTATTTGAAAACCTCAAATTCAGATTCAAAATCAACATTTTCAACTTAAATGAAATCACACATAAACTAAACCAAAATTCCAAACTTCAAATTTAAAACAAAATTTCAAACTTCAAATTTCAAACTCCAAATCTTCAACTCAAATCTTGAAATTTTCAATGTTAAGCTCTAAATCAAATCCGATTGTGTCCCCCTTTGTAATGTGGAATTTTAATTTCTTTTGGTTCATTTTGAAGGATTTCAAATTTCATCCCCAGCGAGAGCCCGATATTCTTCCATAGTGAAAATCCACCAGATACTCCCCAGCGAAAACTTTCTTCGTTCCCTCCATTTATTCTGAGAGAGTTGTTTTTGACGTATGTGTGGTCCAGTTGATCTCTTTGGTCAACGCCAATACGCGCGGTGTGCTCCTTCAGCACACCCCACCTATTGGGGGTCCATTTGTTGACTTCATTTTTGGTGAGGTCTTTTCTCTCCTTAGTACTTAGGATCTAGCCTTAGGCTTTCCCTTTGACTATCCTAGAGGATTAGAGATGGCACCCACCACCACTTAGAAATTAAAAACACTTCTTAACTCCCTTCGAACCCCGCATGTTTGATTGTAAACCCCGAGGCCACTTGGAGGGTTAAGACCAATATGTGGAGGTTTAAATGATGAGTTCCCTATAGGACTCTTTGGCCTTAGGACTACCCTGGGTGGCCTGGTCTGGTGAGGGTTGACCTGCACACATTACACTTTCACACACATTCCAAATCCTAAAACTATTCATGCCTAGCTTGATTTCCTGACTCATGTAGGTAATTCATATGTATGGACCTTAACCCCTAGGCCCTTGGCTAAGAGGGTTAGGAACAACATGTTGAATGCCTCAAATGAGTCCTTTCATGGCTCATGAGGACTTAATATGGCTTCATGGCTCATGTGGACTTAATATGGCTTCATGGCTCAGAATGATTCCATTTCACTCACACTTGCTCAATCTTCATTTTGCCAAAATTTCAATTTTTGACCCCCGGGACCCCGGACCCGCCTAACCTACTAAAAGCCCTTGAAACTACCCAAATTCTTCAAAATTTCTAAATCACCCAAAATTTCCTAAAATTAATCTCAAACATTTCACCCTCTACTCAAATTGACCATCTCCAACCAAATATACCAAAAATTCCAAAAATACCCCCAATACCCTCCAAATTACCAAAATGCCCCACTTGACTCAAAAATCCAAAAAATTCCAAAAATTCCTAGAAAATTCCATAAAATCCCAAATATTCCCAATTTCATCTTGTTCAACTACACCATGGGCCAATTTTGTCAATTTACCCCACTTTTGTTAAAACCCCCAATTTGACCCATTTTGGTCCAATTGGCCAAATCACCCTAATTGGCCCCAATTTTGGTCCAATTCAATTCTAAACTTCAATTCAATATCCCCAATATCATTCTAGACCAAATCCAAGTCCAATTTGATTGATATTTGAATCCAATTTCATTTTTAAGCTTAAGGCCCAATTTTGGCCCATGACCCAAACTTAGCTCAAACCAACCCAATTCAACTCCAATTAACCCCAAACCTTTTCTAAACCTTCCCTAACATTCCCACCCTAAACAAACAAAACACTAACATAATTTGCCCAAAATTTGGACCCAAACCCTACTCAAATTCAACCCAAACCCAAAATCCCTTAAATGGGCCTACACCCAAACCTAACCCAAATAGGCCCAAATCCCAAAATCAAAACCCAACCAAAGTTGAAACCTCTTTGATACACACCCATAAACATTTCTTAATGTTAATTTTACATCAATTTCAACATTAGCCCAACCTTAGCCCAAGTTAGTCCATTTTGACTTATTTTGACCCTATCAGTAAAGAGACTCAATTTAGACCCAATTCAATTCCAAACCACCTCAAGTTTGATCCAAATCACTCATGACACATCCTTAAACTAAACCCAAAATTTATTTGGCATGGCCCTTTGCAAACCTTTCATCTAAAAGTCCACTTCCAAAAGACATTCAAAAGCCCATTCCTAACCAAACTCAAAAGCCCAAGCCCATCCTAAAGCTCACATTACAATCTCATCTCATCCTCACTTAATTAAAATCATTCCTAAGTCCTAAATAAGCAATCAAACCTTTCTAAACAAAGCCATATGACAAACCATCCAAATTTTACACCAAAATACAAAAATTCCTTAAACCCATTTCCATGAAACCAAGCCAACTTTTCCCAAGCCATATAAAAGCCATGAAGCCATCCTTAAGCCCCATGTGAAGCCATGAGGGGTTTGACATGTGACCGAGCTATTAATGGCAAAAGGAGGGCCCCTTTCCTAATCCATCATTAAGCCTTTTTAAAAATATCTATGTTACACACTAAACCATGTTTTGCCACCTAATACTTGATGGAGACTCCACCACACATGGGAGGTTGACCCAACTGATTGCCTCAGCCCAAAATCAGGTTACGGGAGAGTGAACCCAATCCATTTGGATGAGTTGACCAAACCAAGCCTATAATGGCCTTATCCCCATACCACTTAGAGCCAACTCCTTTACACATGTCCAAAGCCAATTCACTTCACCAAACCCTAGCCTTGACTTCCCTGGTCAAGATGGTGACCCATGCCTGGCCGGCCAGCCACCACAGCCGCCGGAAAATACCATGGCCGAGACCTTGGAGCCAAACATTGAAATTCCATCTTGCTGAGTTGCCCCATGTCCAATGGATGCCATGGATGTTCTTCCCTTGATCTAAGCAGCTGATCCAAGCCTTCAACCCTTTCTGGGAAGCCCTCCAGCCAGCCCTATTTAAACACCACCTCCTCTCGGCCAAGAAAGTTGCTGAAACAAACCATACAGAAACTCTACCAAAATCATTCCAGACTCTCCTCTACAGCTAGAGAACTTAATCCCCACTAAAATCCCCCTGCCAATTCCTCTCTATGAGCTTAATTTCAAAGTTGAAATCCAAGCCCAAAACCAGGACACGTCACCACAGTGAGTCAATCCTCAAATTGATTGACTCTACACCTTCACCAGACCAAGAGGAGAAGTTCCCCAGCAAAAGCCCCCTCACCGAGCCGACCATTGCTTCCAGACCTCCAAGCTATGTGATCGGCTGTGGTCACTTTTGTACCTAGGCAATTCACCAGGCCAGGGGACTTCATCTGGAGCTTGCTTGGACCCAATCGAACGTGACACAACTCTCAGATCGAAGCTTCACTTCTATGAGCAAAGTTATGAGCTCTCTCTTCCTCTTGAGCTTCTGGAGATTCTCCATTTGATGTGAATCGATTTCAATGCATGTTTACCATATGGATGTGTTCGTCTCTTCAAGACGAATCCATAGAGCTTAAGAACATAAAAATTCATTAAGAAATGAGGGAGATATTAGGGCTAGAAGGTCGACAGTCACGGGTTCACACCAGTCGGAGACGATGACCAGGAGCTGTTGGATCGCACGTGTATCAGATGGACGGCTCGGATCGCGTCGGACCGGAAGATGTTACGTGAAAGCAGGCCCCGGGACGGCTGACTCAGATGGCGGCGCCCAATCACGCGCCGCGACACGCACCCCCTTTGGAGCCGCCAAGGTTGACGCGGCGCCACGTAGGATAAGCAGGAAAATATGGAATTTACTTATTTATTAAATACCCAGAACTTTAAAAATGCATACCTTTGTGTAGAAAAATCACAAAAATAAAATAAAAAGACCCACTTGCTCAGTGAACAGAGGAGAATAATATAGAAAAGAAATCAAGTCATTTCATTGAGTATTTTATTTTTAATTAATTATTTACTCTCTACACTATTTTGATTCTCCATGCATGTAGACAATTCATCATGGCATGAGACCATAGGGCTTTTAAACCTCTGAACTTGGGAACATTCCCTGAGTTTTCCAAGGTCGAAGGCCATCCTATGAGAAGTTATTGATTTTTCAATCGCATGTTACTGTTTTGAGTATTTTAATTCCAATAATTAGCTTGTTGAGAAATAAATTCTAGGAAAATTTGGCGATGTTTCTTATGACCAGAGGAACCTAGGAAAAATAGGTTTTGAGTTAATTCACATGGAACAACCCTAATTGGCCTAAATACCAAAAATTGAATTTTAATTAATTAGGGTTAACCACACATTAAATTGACTTGAAAACAATTATCCACTGATCTTTAGGATCAGAGGAACATCACATAAAAAGTTGAAGTCAATTGGATTTGATTAGCCTCACTAAATGGGTTGATTAAGCCTCTTAAGCAAAATGGATAAAATTAAATTTTAAAAATTCATAACTCACAAAATACTTTTCAAAAGTTTACAAAAATGGTTTTGGAGCTTCTCTAATATCAGAGGAACTTAGGAACTCTAATATCAGAGGAACTTAGGAAAATTAAAATTGTAATTTTCTAAAATAGTTGATTTTTATCATTATTTTAATATTTTTAATAATTAAAAAATAATAAAAATTATAAAAATATCAAAAATCACCAAAATGTCACATTTTAACTCCTAATCACTTAGGAACAAACCAAATATTTTTCCTAAGTCTCTAGGATAAGATATTGAATTTTAAAAGCCTAAAACAATTTTTGAATTAAAAAATGATTTTCTTTAATATTTCCACTAAAATATTTCTAATAAATCAAAGAAAAATCAGAAAATTATAAAATTAGTTTCTCTAAACTCCTTGAGGTCAGAGAGATTTAATAAAAATATAAATCCATTTTTTAACTTTTATTTTATTTTAAAATTAATTAATGCTCCAACACTCAAAATAATTCTAATAAATAAAATATAATTCAAAAAATCTCCAAAATTGGTCCAACTGGTCCTCTAGTTATTAGGAACATTGCATAATTTTCTTAATGATAGAAACATTTCCTTGGTCATGTTATTGAATTTTCCTTGAAAACCCCTATTTTCCATTAAAAATAATTACATAAATAAATTAAATATAGAAAAATCACATTTTCTCCCCTAATGCCTTAATTGACATGTGAGTGAGGTTACATAAAAATTTTAAGTTCATTTGAGCTTAGTTTAGTGAGTTATAGAATTATTAAGCTTGAAGGGTAAAAAGGTAATTAAAAAGTTCAACCCTTAATTAAAATTTTAGGAATAATAAAAAGGGGAGGGTAAAATATTTGATTTTAAACTGATTTTGGATGATTGAAATTTAAATAATTGAAGGGTAGAAACCTACTAATCATTTCAAGAATAATTGAAATAAACTTTAATTAATTAATTAATTAAAATTTTGGAAGAGTAATAGAAATTTGAATTATTAAAAGTAGGGATATTATTAAGAAGATATTTATTCTTTAATTTAAAAATCCCTAAATAAATCACTTCAATAATACTTAATTCTTAATTAAAAAAAAATTAAAATAATAATCCAAATTAATAATTAAAACTAAAATTAAACTAAAATTAAATTAAAATAAAATTTAAACTAAATTTAAAAATTAAACCAAATTAAATTAAATTTAAATTAAAACTAAACTAAATTAAATAAAATAAATTAAATTAAATTAAAAATTAAATTAAAGTTAAAATTAAACTAAATTTAAATTAAAATTAAATTAAATTAAAATCAAGATTAAAATTAAATTAAATTAAATTGAATTAAATTTAAATTTAAATTAAATTAAATTAAACCAAATTAAATTAAAATCAAAATCAAATAAAATTAAGTTAAAATTAAAATTAAATTAAATTAAAATTAAATTGAATTAAATTAAATCAAAATCATTTAACAACAAACCTAAATGAAATCATTAAGAATTAAATCTAAAATAATTTGAACACTATTCCAAACTTAAAATTGTTAAATTAAAACACTTTAAACAATTAACTCAAACTTTCAATTAATTTGATAAACCAACTTGCCCTTAAAGGCTTTAATTATTATAACTCTTAAATAGAGTATTAAGTGAGATGTCACTTCATTCATCAAGTAATCAAATACTTAAGTTCAATCGAGCAAGAAACAAAACAAAATACAAACTCTTGGATGATCAATTCATCCGTACAATAAAAATTCACTTGGACTCAAAAACAATCCCAGAAATATTGAAAAGATGTTTAGGACTCGTCCTAAGCACTTCCTCAATATGACGGGATGTTTTAGAAGAACAATTGAATTTAATTGTTCTTTGATGAAGAAAATCATCCTTAAACCAAACCAAGAACCTAGACGTCATAGGAAATGACTAGTTATAGGATTAGGATTTTGGTAGACAACCAAAACCCTTCCCTTAGCTTTATTTAGGTATCTGTTGAAGTATTTAAATGCATTAACATGAGTTTTAAGTGCAGCTTGGGATGACGGGAAGACCCTCCAGGTACGCTTTTATTTTATTGCAATTTACTTTTTTGCAATTTACTTACATGCACTGTGCTTTACTTTTCTTGCATGATAAACAAGACTGTTGCATGAAAACCAAAACCTTTAGGATAGTCCCTAAACTGAAACCGAAACTAAATTAAAAGTCATTGCAAGATAAAATTCACCGCCACAATATTCCAAAATATAAAACAACTCAAAATTTAATCACAAACAGAACAACAAAACTACAATTACAACAAAATTAAAATGTCACATTGAATGATCGGGAATACCTCGGATGATGTAACCCACGTTTTGCTAACGGGATTTCCCACGGTCTAAATGAAAGTGTGGAACTCATTCAGTTGAGTTTAGCAAATTCATGTGGACTAAGTGAATTCGATGAAAATAATGGTGCCGGGATGACGGAACCGTGGGATCTTAATTAGTTCTTTTTAAACAACTTTCAGATTTGTTTTAATTAAAATATTAAAAATATTTGGACTTTAAGATGTCTAAACCAAAACACTTCTCCCATGTCCTGATTTATGACTTCTAAAACTAAACCTCTGCAGCAACAATGAGCTTGGAGCATAGTGGGCAGCACGGCCATTGTCATCAGCAAAATTCGGGTCTACATCAGCTAAACATTCCTAGAATTAAACAACAAAGCCATAGGATTTCGCGGTAGTTTGCCTATTGCAACATAAATCCTCAACTCTTCGTTAGGCATTTGCATGATCATGTCATGTAAATTAAGCCCTAACCGGTCTTAAGATTCTGAGGTAGTTGTTTGGTACGACATAAACCCTCACATCTTCGAGGCTATTTATATGATCATGTCATACAAATATAAGTCCTAATTAATTAAAATTGTCAGGATTGCAACATTAAATAAATTCCTGAATTGAAACCAAACAATAGGATAGTTTGGGAAGTTGCCAAGATTCTTCTTGGATCCTCAACTTCTCCTGCTTCTCTTCCTTTGGACACCTAAAATAAACTTGTTCCAAATTTGAACTGATCCTTATTGAAATTTCCAAAAGCCAATCCTTTGAAGACCTTAATCTTTGAAATTCTTTAGAGCAAAACCACTCATCATTATCGAGAGTTTTCTTAAATGATTCCCGTCATTTAAGATGTAATTAACTATAGGGGCTTGCCCTTATAAGGAACTTTAAGAACCCAGGTAATATAAACCCTGCTTAATTCATTTATATTAAGCAGGGAAACTTGTCGGCTTATAAGATTGGTTCGCAGACCAAACGGATGTCATAAATCTTCTAGTTTATTTAATTGAGCCCCATTATCAAGCAGTGTGTCTATTCTTCGGGATAGATATATGGTTTGTGGTGCGGTGCTCGTTTATATAAATTATTCGGGATGTGAGATCGGTTTGATTTCATATCTTAAAATTTTCAAACTTAAAATTATTTTCAAAAAATCAAATACTACTTTTCAAATTATATATTTAAATTAAATTAAAAATTCGCCGACAACTTCTGTAGGCGACCTCCTTTTCCAAAATACAACATAACATAAAAATATGCCGACAATCACATGAATTCTTGGGTAGTCGAAGGCCTTGTGCGAGTTATTCAAGGTGAAGTGCAAATAAATAGGAAAATAGTATTCAATGGGCGTAGAATTAATAGGTTTTTAGAGTGACAGACTAAATTCTTTTAATTTGGTTTATAGAAAGGGAACGAGTCACTAGTAGGGCCGACCATAGCCACCCTTGAAAATCTAGTAGTGTGAACCAAGATTAACCCATTCTACTAACAATACATCTAGACCTGATCTATAGATTAGCCAATATTCTTTATACTATTGAGCGAAGATAAAGAATAAGAATGCTTCTATTTGGCACAATACCATAAATTTATATTCTCCACGAATATTACATTATCTAAAATGTCTTGGATTAATTAGAAGGAAGAAAGTTGTTTGCTTATTGTTATTTACATCACTCACTATTTTTGTACTGCTTTATTTCTGCATTTAGTAAATTAAATATTAAATTTATAACTTTAAAATAAATACATAAAAATAAAATTAAAATATTTAAAAAATCTATAAACCTCCTCGGGGATCGATACTGGGGTCTTTATTTAATGCCCCATATTACTTGAAACGATACATATACTTGCGTAGTACCTCTAGTGTGTGAAATATTTTCCATAAAATTATATTTATATACCCTAGCCGCTATTATTATTTGGGTCAAAGTATTGGCTATAACATATTTTTGGAAGCATAAATTACTGCGTTATTTGCGGTCGGGTCAAGTTTTTGGCGCCATTGCCGGGGAGGCAAATTTTTAGATTTTAAATATTTTTTTATTTTATTTATTTCTTTTATTGTCAAAATACAAAAATATAAAATACAAAAACATTTATAAAGAAATAAAAAAAAAGATGAGATTTTATTTCTTGCTATTTTATTTTACTTTTTATTTACTTTTTATGTGTAGTTCTGGATCTGAAAGATTATTACCTTTAGACTCTGAATTAGAAAGAACTGTAAGAAGAATTAAAAAAGGAAAACAAATTCAAAAATATCAAGAGATGGCTAATTTACATAATAATTTACAGAATCCAATTAAAATTAATGAACAAAATGTTTACAAAACATTAAATGATTATGCTAACCCTACAGCTGATGAACTTCATATTAGTATTCAAATACCTGCTGTAGATGCTAATTCTTTTGAGCTTAAACTGTCTATTATTCAAATGGTTCTAAATAGTCAATTTGGGGGAACACCAAATGAGAATCCAAATTTACACCTTGCTAGTTTTTTAGAACTTTATGCTACCTTTAAATATAACAATGTTTCTGATGATGTTGTTAAACTTAGACTCTTTCCTTTCTCTTTAAGAGATAAAGCAAAGATGTGGCTGAACTCATTATCAACAAGTTCTATTAAAATATGGGCTGAAATGGCACAAAAATTCCTTGCTAAATATTTTCCTCCTTCTAAAACTACTAAATTAAGAAATGATATTACTTCGTTTAGTCAATTTGACGGGGAGACAATTTATGAAACTTGGGAAAGATTTAAGGAACTATTAAGAAAGTGTCCTCATCATGCTTAACCAGATTGGTTAATTATTTAAACATTTTATAAAGGACTTATTGGATCACTGAAATCAATTATTGATGCTGCTGCTGGAGGTTCTTTAATGGCTAAATCATTTGAAGAAGCTTATACTTTAATTGAACAAATGGCTAACAATAATTTTCAATGGCCTTCTGAAAGGGTTAATCCTAAATGAATGGCAAGTATTCATGATAACGAAGCTTTTTCTATCTTAGCTTCACAAGTGGCTGCAATATCTAAAAAATTAGATAATTTTGTTATCAATGTATCACATAACAACTCTGTTAATATTGAAGATTCTCAAACTATTGAAACTTTACAAGCTATTTCTAGTAAAAATAACTCTTATTCAAATTATTATAATCCTGGATGGAAAAATCACCCTAATTTTAACTGGAATAATTCACAACAACAATGGGGTAATAATAAATCTTATCCAACTGGAAATTGGAACAATCAAATAAACCTCCTGAATTTAATAATCAACAAAAAAAGTTATCTATACAAGAATTAATTTTACAACTGAGTAATCAATTACAAAATCAAAACACTGCTATTCGTAATATTGAGAATCAAATGGGACAAATCACTAATTTAATTAATTACAGACCTTCAGAAACACTTCCTCGTAATGTTGAAATCAACCCAAAAGAAACTGGAAAGAACATGAACATGCTAAAGCTGTACAACTTAGAAGTGGAAAGGAATTAAAAGGAAGAATTCAGGATGAAATTGAAAATGAGATTGAGGTTGAAGAGATTAAAAAACATAAAGAAACTCCTCCTCCTAGAAGAGATCATACTGCTATTCCTATTAATGTTGAAATTGAAAAACCACCACAACCTTTTCCTTAAAGACTATAACAGCAGAAGCTTGATTAACAATTTTTTAAGTTCTTTGAAATTATTAAGAAACTTACCATTAACATACCTTTTGCTGAAGCTTTGGAACAAATGCCAACTTATGCAAAATTTATGAAGGATATTTTAAGTAAGAAATGAAATTTTGAAGCGTTTGAAACTGCTGCATTAAGTGAAGAATGTAGTGCAATAATTTAAAAGAAATTACCTCAGAAACTTAAAGATCCTGGAACTTTCACTATACCTTGTGTTATTGGAGAAACATTTTGTGGAAAAGCTTTATGTGATTTAGGAGAAAGTATTAATCTCATGCCATTTTCTATTTTTTGAAGGTTGAATTTAGGAGAGATTTCTCCCACCACTGTAAGCCTTCAGTTAACTGATAGATATATCACTTACCCTAAAGGAGTTATAGAGGATGTTCTTGTTAAAGTGGATAAATTTATTTTCCCTGTGGATTTCATTGTACTTGATATGGAAGAAGATAAAGAAATACCTATTATTTTAGGGAGACCTTTTCTAGCTACCGGACGGGCTATGATTGATGTACAAAAAAAGAGAATTAACTATGAGGGTTAATGATCAAGAGATTAAATTCAATGTCCTTAAATCAATGAAGTACCCTGACAAAGAAAAACGCTATCGAATGGATATTATTGATTATATAATTGAAAAACTTTATCAGAAAAATGTAAAGTCATTTCGAAGAAAAAATTGAATTATTAACTGACGAAAATGAAGAACTAAAAGAAGAAGAATTATCTAAAGAAACTCATTATATTAAAGATAACTGGGAAATTTTGGACATAACTCAAAATGATATACTTTTACCCTCGATTAAAAAGCCCCTGAACTGGAATTAAAAATATTACCTGCACATTTAAAGTATGCTTTTCTTAGAAATTCATTAACTTTACCTGATATTATTTCTTCTAAACTAAGCTTAGATCAAGAAGAAAAATTAATAGGAGTGTTAAAGAATTATAAGAATGCTTTTGGTTGGACTATTCTTGATATAAGAGGAATAAGCCCTTCCATACGTATGCATAGGATTTTAATGGAAGAAGATTTTAAACCTACTATTGAACCTCAAAGAAGATTAAATCCTATCATGATAGAGTTTGTTAAAAAAGAAATTTTAAAATGGTTAGATGCTGGAATTATTTATCCTATTTTGGATAATCAATGGGTGAGTCTTATTCATTGTGTTCCGAAGAAAGGAGGAGTAACTGTCATTGTCAATGATAAAAATGAACTAATTCCTACAAGACAATTTATTGGATGGTGAATTTGCATTGATTATCAGAAATTAAATAACGCCACTAGAAAGGATCATTTTCCTTTACCTTTCTTGGATCAAATGCTTGATAAATTAGCTGGACTCTCATATTTCTGTTTTGTGCATGGATATTCTGGTTATCATCAATTAACTGTCGCTCCTGAGGACCAAGAGAAAACAACATTTACAAGTCCTTATGGAACATTTGCGTTTATAAGAATGTTTTTCGGTTTATGTAATGCACCTGCAACTTTTCAAAGATGTATGATGTCAATATTTTGTGATTTGATTGATGGAATTAAAATATTTATGGACGATTTTTCAGCTTTTGGAACTTCTTTTGAATCTTGTTTGGAAAATATTTCCAAAGTTCTGAAAAGATGTGAAGAAACAAACTTAGTTCTTAACTGGGAAAAATGTCAATTTATGGTCACAGAAGGCTTTGTACTTGGTCACAAAATTTCACAAAAATGGATGGAAGTTGATCAAGCAAAAGTGAAAATTACTACTGAACTGCAACCACCTACTACTGTTACTGATGTGAGAAATTTTATGGGACATGTTGGATTTTATAGAAGATATATAAAGGATTTTTCTAAAATTGCTAAACCTCTTTGTCATTTATTGAAAAAAGAAGCTAAATTTAAATTTAATGAAGACTATGTTAATGCTTTCAATTTTTTAAAAGAAAAATTAATAACTGCACCTATTATTATTGCACCTAATTGGAATAAACCTTTTGAATTAATGTGCGATGCAAGTGATTTTGCAATTGGAGCTATATTGGGAGAAAAATATCAGAAAATTTTCAAAGTTATATATTTTGCTAGTAAAACTCTTACTGAAACTCAAGGAAATTACGCTACTACTGAGAAAGAGCTTTTAGCTATAGTCTATGCCTTTGATAAATTTAGACCTTATCTTCTTGGTACCAAATGCATAATTCATACTGATCATTCCACTATTAAATATTTAATGTAAAAAAAAGATGCTAAACCTAGACTGATATGATGGGTTTTACTTCTACAAGAATTTGATTTTCAAATAGTGGATATAAAAGGAACTGATAACCAAATTGTTGATCATTTATCTAGAATTAAGAATAATATTTTTATTGAAGAAAATATAAATGAGAAATTTCCTAATGAACAGTTATATGTTATTCAAGGATGCCAAACACCTTGGTATGCAGATATAGTCAACTATTTAGTTAGCAATATTCTACCTTATGGATTGAACAACTAAAATATTAAGAAATTTAAAAATGATGTTAAATCTTATATTTGGGAAGATCCTCATTTATTTAAATTGGGAAGAGCTGTAATTAGAAGAAGTGTACCTTTTAAAGAAACTTTTGCTATTATTCAAAAATGTCATGATTCCGAATTTGGAGGACACTTTGGAGTAGATAAAACTGCATTTAAAATTTTAAATTCAGGATTTTATTGGCCTACCTTATTCAAATATGTGATACAATATATGAAAACATGTGATCTATGTCAAAGGATGGGAAATATATCTAGGAAAGATGAAATGCCTTTAAACTATATATTGGAAGTTGAAATTTTTTATATATGGGGTTTAGACTTTATGGGACCATTTGTACTATCATCTGGAAAGATTTATATTTTATTAGCAGTTGATTGTGTTTCAAAGTGGATTGAAGCTGTAGCTTTACCTAACTGTGATTTCAAAAGTGTTTCGAAATTTTTAAAGAAAATGATTTTTACCAGATTTGGAATGCCTAGAGTAATTATCACAGATGGTGGAAGTCATTTCAGAAATATAAGAATTCAATCATTACTGGAAAATTTGGAATCAAACATAGAATTGCAACTGCTTATCACCCACAAACAAGTGGAATGGCTGAAGTAAGAAACAGAGAAATTAAAAGAATTTTAGAGAAAACTGTTAATCCTAAAAGAACTGATTGGGTTGATAGACTTGATTCTGTATTATGGGCTTATAGAACAACTTACAAGACACCAATCAGAATGTCGCCTTACCAGTTAGTTTATTGTAAACATTGTCACTTACCTGTTGAACTTGAACATAAAGCTTATTGGGCGATTAAGGAGTTTAATTTTGATTTGAATACTGCAAGAGAAAAACGATTATTACAATTAAATGAGATGGATGAAATAAGAAATGAGTCATATGAAAATGCAAAGATTTATAAAGAGAAAATGAAGATATTACATGATAAAAAGATTTCAGGAAAAATATTCGAGTCTGGATAAGAAGTATTATTATTTAATACTCGTTTAAGACATTTTCCTGGAAAATTAAGATCTAAATGGATGGGACCATATATAATTGAGAAAGTATACCATTATGGAGCTGTGGATATTAAAGAGCCCAAAATGGAAAAAATATTTAAATTTAACGGATTAAGACTGAAGCCTTATTTGGGAGACATAAAAATGATTTATAAAGAGGCTTACGAGTTGAGTCTAATTGATTAAAGACTTACTTAGGTTGGGCTGAGGATGTTAAACCAAGCGCTCTGTGGGAGGCAACCCATAGTTATTTTTGTGTGTTTTTACATTTTTAATGTAAGGTTATGCCTCGGTATTGAATAAATTTTATATAACTTTAAAAAATTGGATGCTAACAAGTCTTTATTGACTTAAGCTAAAGATTATCTCGACGTATATATAGCTTGGACTTTGGATCACTCCATTTTGTATGTGAGTAAAAAACAGATCAAGTTAACCTTTATTATGATAGTTTATAATTTGATTTAATTTTAATTACTGAGTTTATATTGATCTTACCATTCTAATTTACCTATTTTTGAGATCGAAACTTTGAAATTTGACGTTAGGTGAAACGGAGTCGAACATGGTTCCGGTGCCTAGGCGCCGAAATCCGACGCCTAAGCACCAGAGTAAACTGTGTATCGATGGTTCCGGAGCCTAGGCGCCAGTTTTGGCGCCTAAGCGCCACAGTTACTGGGTCGTGTAAAAACAAAAAATTTTCAGTTTTTCACACTATTTTCTCCTATAAACTACCCCATCTTCATTCCCAATACCTAAGCAACCATAGATACGACCTTTACACTTCATTATTGAGGAGATAAGAGAAGATTTTGAAGAAATGGAGAGAAGAAATCATGGATAAGAGGCTAGAGACAAGTGTTCTAAGGATCCTCAACCTTTCTTCAATGGTTTTATTGCTATTAGTTTGGAGAAGTTTTCGAGTTGCCTAGATAAGTTTGAAGCGGAATTCAAAAGTATTGGAGATCGCCTCCATGAGATGTATCATCAAATCGAGCATCTGGAATGGCAGGCAAAGCTTCAATTCGATCATCTAGCAGCCTATCAAGACGCTCAAGTGGAGATGTATGTGAAGAACAAATGGATCAACGAGAAAATGACTGCGGATTTTCCAAGGGCGTTAGAGTTTTTCCCAAGTAGGCCGAGTAATCTTCATTGCAACGAGAGTGGAAATTTCAAATTTGGAGATTAGATAGTAAGTGTGGTTAGATCGAGACTTTATCTAGTGTATCGTTTCATCGATTTAGTGAATCGAATGTGTTGTTTGTGTGTTTGTTTTATGTTCAATGTGTGTTGTATTTGCTTTGAAATTGTGTTGTTGGATTGTTTGTTAAAACTTGAATTGTATTATTATACTTAATTGTAATGTATTGAGCCCGAAATTGATGATTATGAAATGGAATTAGAAGAGTTTGACTTAAACTAGTGTTGGATTGGAGGATTTAATTTATAATTTTTCAAAATTTTTAGAAAATACTTTGGAAGTTGAAAACTGAAGCAATACTCTTATATGAGTAATTGAAAGTTGAAGTTGTGAGTTTTGGTGGAAAATTAAAATTTTAAAATGATTTTTGTGAAAGGCGAGTCTGGCGCCTAGGAGCCAGAGGTCGGCGCCTAGGCGCCGGTTCGGCCTGCTAATAAAAAATCAGGATTTAAACCCTCATTAGCCATTGCCGACGCCTAAGCTTCATCCCCTTCCTCTTTTTCGCAAAAACCTACCCCCTAGATCCATCTAGAGGCCAAATCTTCATGTTTTTGAGCCCGAAATCACTCGATTTCTTCATCTTGAGGTTAGATCTACCTTCTAATCCATTTATTTTTTATTTCTACCATGGATTTTCCTATTTTTGCTAAAAACCAAAATTTTGGAGAAAAATTTTGATTTTTAGAAATTCTCCATGGATTTTCTTAACTCATTTTAAGTTTCTCAAGCTTAAAAAGAGTTTAGTTTATTTGATTCCTTAATTTGTTTGTATTTTCTTTCACGTTTAGATGACACCTAAATCTAAGCGCGGAAAAGAACGAGAAAATTTCGATCACAGCAAGTTCGCTACTGTGGTAGCACACTTACGTTACCACGAATTTGCGACATGGAGGAAATTTATCTCGGAGCGCAGTTTTTACAGTCCTGGAGAGATGATCGAGAACACGATCGTTGCACACAACTGGCAGCGATTCTGTTAATTCATTGCCTTTGCTGTTATTCCTATTGTACGAAAATTTTACGCCAACTTTATGGATGCGGAAGACTATGAAGTCTTCGTTAGAAGTGTCAGAGTAGGATTCACTCCGGAGCAGATCAACATTTTCTACGGCCTACCACCTAATGTCGAGTGCTACTATTCTAGTCTATCTCCATCTGAAGGAGACATGGAGATGATCATTGCATATCGGCGACGGCAGCTGGAGCTTGGAAGATCCGGAACAACAAACGGGTAAACTTTAAATCTTCTAAGCTGAATGGTATTTCAAAGGCACGGCACTATTTTATTTACGCTAGACTACTTCCATCCGACCACACGAGTGAAGTTACCGGAGATAGAAGCTATCCTGAACTACTGCATTCAGGAAAGGAAGTCGATTGATGTTGGCAGCATTATCTATGATTCTGTAGAATCAACTGCATGATCCAGCACTTCTGTGGGATTAGGATTCCCATTTTTGATATATTCTTTATGCGTGAGTGATAGAGTTATTGCTGATATTTATGAGGAGAAGCTGAAGACTACAAAGCCTATTGGGCAGGAGAGTGTTAGTATTTATGATCATCATTGCGGGAAGAGATCTACTGCTCCTTCTACTTCTGTACCTACTCCAGGTAGTGCTTCTACTTCTGCTACACCACCACCTAGTTTTTGGGAGACTATGGATGAGAGGTATTTAGAGCAGCATAATGTGTTACATTTAACTCATTGTCGCATAGATACGATCGATGCGAAATATGATCATCTTGCTGATTTTACCCATAGGAAGAGCAATTATGAAGCTAATTATGATGAAGCTCTTGTTAGATTCCTGAAGGGAGAACAGTCTGTTCAGTTCCCAACTTGTCCTAGATTCACACCTTATGATCCGAAGAAGACTGAGGATTTTTCCTTTGGTGTCAATGATGATGATGATGAGGAGACTGTGAGTGATGATTAGATTGTCGAGATTATGTTCTTGTTTTATTTGTCTGTGTGTTAGATTTAGTAGTATGATTGGTCTATGTTTGTTTGATGTTTTTTTGATATTAGCTGTGCTGATGATTGTCGTACTATTTAGTTATTGATGTTGTTCTGTTTCTGTTATTGTGATTAGTATAGTCGTTTAATTTAGCTACTGATATAAAAATTGAACCTGCTTACTTTTATATATGCTTCATTATTTCAGTGATATTCATAAAAAACATGTGTAGAAGTAATATTTTCTTCGTAGACTGTTTTTACATACTTATAAAATTCCTTTTTTAATTATGCCTTTCTTTCTCTCATACTTTAAAATTTTTTCATGATATAACAAAACTTAAGTTTGGGGGAAGGGAAAATACATGCAAATTTAAATTTTTTTTGTCCTTAAGTGCTAATATTTTCTCTAAAAAAAAATATTAACATAACATAAGGAATGAAAAATCTATTTAAGATTTCTTAATTTTTTGAAATTATAAATAATTTAGTAGACTTAACCAAAATTTTAATAACTTTGATTAATTTTAAGAATATAATTATTCAACTTAAAGAAGAGTAAGATTAAGAATTTTTTCTATTCATGGTAGAGATTATTGAATTTTAGAAGTATTAAGAAATCAAGAATTATAACTTGAAAAAGAAAAGATTGAAAGTCCTTTTGAAAACTATTCATGTTATAGTAATTAAGTGAAGATGTATAGGTTTGTAAATATAAGTTAAGGATAGTGAAGTTCAAATTCATTAACAGGCTATCCAGATACAGTAATCCTCACTATGAAGAAAAAAAAAGTGAGGAGAAGCTTGAGGAGATGCCTAATCAAAAATTGGCTTCACCTGAATTATCTTATAAGAAGAAAACTACTTACATATTTTACATAATTTTTATGCATGCATCTTTATTAGAAAAGTTTTTCATGAAGATCTTTTTCTTGTAAACAATTTATGTGATCTTAATATAATAAACTACAATTATCTTTAAAATGAATGAAAATTTTTGAAGTCTTACGATTTGGTAGTTAAATATTCTTTAAATTCTTAAAATTAAACTTAGTTAGTGAAATTTGGTTAATGATTTACTAAAGCCTTTATAAAATCAAAAATTATAAGGAATCTTAAATATTTACCTTTTATTCCAATTGTTATACATTTTATATAGTAAAAAGGGTTACTTGAGGACAAGTAACGTTTAAGTTTGGGGGATTTTTTTTCCATGAAAAAAATACCTATTTTTATGCCCTGATTTTTATTAAAATTTTAAGGATATTATAAAGGTATTTTTTTATGTTTTTGGATGCAGGTATGTAAAAATATTCAAAAAGAAAAAAAGATGAAAAAGATGAAAAAGGAGCAAAAAGGAGCAAAAAGGAGCAAAAATGGAGCCAAAATGCAAAATTGCCAAAATAATGCGCCTAAGTGCCATCTCGATACCAAAACAGTTACGATTTTGTAACTACTTTGGGCAGTTATTTTTGTGGTTAGAGCGGTTATTGGACCTTCTAGAAGATTGGCATTTATTCCTGGATTATAGGACATGTGATGCATTGTATCTAGACGCTTGGAAACCGTTTGGATCGCGAAGAGGTGTGATCCAAAGTGAAGAGGTGCAAAGAACTAGACGCGGAGTCTGGCGCCTAGGCGCCGGCATCTAGCGCCTAGGCACCAGACACAGTTTCTAGAAGATTCATTGAACTTGGATACATTTTGAAGAGGTGCTTTAGGCAACCCTTGAAGCCTATAAATAGGAGGCCATTTCTACAGAAAAAGAGGCCCCCAATCAGAGATATAATTTTAAATATAGGGCCACACTTTTAGTTTACTTTCCTTCATAAATTAGTGAGTTTATTTTATTTAGAGTTTGTATTGAGAGTTTGGAAGAGTTGGTGCTTTTTAAGTCTATTTCACTTTGGAGTCATTAGGAATCAGAGGTTCAGTTGGAGAAACACTTGAGATAAGTATTTGTAATTTGATTCAAAGTTTTATACATATGTTTTGTTATTTAAATTCAATGTGTTCTGAGTAGTTACTTTACTTTCTCCTTTCAATTATGAAAAGATAAATAAGATAATATAAAATTTGTTGGAGAATTAAAAACTAAATATGTTTAAATATTGTGATTATATTAATACCAGATCTTAATTTGCTATTTAAATTGGCCATTTAAGTTGTTAAAATCTGTTGAAAATTTTTGAGACCTAGAAGGAGATGAATTATTAACTAGTAGATATCACATGAATCCTTGGGTAGTCGAAGGCCTTGTGCGAGTTATTCAATGTGAAGTGTAAATAAATAGGAAAATATTATTCAATGGGCGTAGAATTAATAAGTTTTTAGTGTGACAGACTAAATTCTTTTAATTTGGTTTATAGAAAGGGAACGGGTCACTAGTAGGGCTGACGATAGCCACCCTTAGACATCTAGTAGCGTGAACGTAGATTAACTCATTCTACTAACAATACATCCAGACCTGATCTATAGATTAGCCAATGTTCTTTATACTATTGAGCGAAGGTAAAGAATAGGAATGCTTCTATTTGGCACAATACCATAAACTTATATTCTCCATGAATATTACATTATCTAAAAAGTTTTGGATTAATTGGAAGGAAGAAAGTTATTTGCTTATTATTATTTACATCACTCATTATTTTAGTACTGCTTTTTTTCTGCATTTAGTAAATTAAATATTAAATTTATAACTTTAAAAGAAATACAAAAAAATAAAATTAAATTATTTAAAAATATCTATAAACCTCCTCGTGGGATCGATACTGGGGTCTTTATTTAATGCCCTATATTACTTGAAACAATACGTATACTTGAGTAGTACCTCTAGTGTGTAAAATATTTTCCATAAAATTATATTTATATATACTAGCCGCTATTATTATTTGGGTCAAAGTATTTGCTATAACATATTTTTGGAAGCATAAATTACTGCGTTATTTGCGGTCGGGTCACTTTCCGTAGTGTTGTAACCGATGTTGTTTTTCATCGGGAACTAACATGATTTGAGGATCATTTTGGGAATTTAAATAGGGGTTAGATAGGTTGTGATTAGTCACATCATCACTAAAGACAGTAAGAATGTAGCCAAAATCCTTTCTATTATCATTATGAGACACTGAAGGGGCATAAAGATAATCATATAAATTCAGTGGTTCAAGAGTTTTCGCCCTTGAATCTAAGACAACCAATCTAACAAAGGTAGCTCCTGTCCTATCCTTCGCACTATCATCCTTAATTTTACTCGCGATCACCTCTTCTTTCTTTCCTGCTGCGGTTGTCTCCTTGGTGAAGTCTTTACCTTGGATTGGGCTGGTGGCAGATTTCTGGCAGCAGCTTGCTTCGAAGTAGACTGGATCTGATCCGGGACTCTATTGAGCTCGTTTCAAATTGTATTCCATCCACCCTTGCTGATTTATGGGTCGATTGGAGAGATTAGCTAGAACTGAAATCACATTTATATAACCTCTTTCAAGTTCCTTCAAAAAATAATCTTTCAGTATTGTTATATTCCCTTCTTCGTAATTTCATTTGAGCCAATCCTTAAAACTGAAGCATCCTTTTATCTTGTGTCCGAGCAACTTGTAGTAAGGACAAAAGTTGTGTTGATCCTTCTTGTTCATCTCTTCTAGCTTCTTCAGCTCGGGTAATCTGAACTCGGGCTTCTTCATCAAGTTCTTGAACATCTTTGCTACAACATCGTCTTTGAAGGAGTAAATTCTGCATAGCCGTTCTTACATTGTCGAACCCTGTCGTCCATCTGTTCTCTATGACATCTACTACTGACCAGACTAACTGTTTTGCTGTGCACGAAGCTGACCATACTGTTGAGACTGACTGTACTGCGGAGGTTAACTGTACTGAGGGGACTGAACGTGTTGTTGCGGTGACTGCTCAGCCTGAATCCTCATCAATTGTTTCCCTTTATCAATGGTTGCCACTACGCCAGATCTCTTTTCATATTTTTTAACTTCTTCTTGTAAACTGTTGGATTTGTTGAGTAGCTTCCCAAAGGATTTGATGGTGAGAACCTTAAGCATGAAAGCCACCAGACCGTGAATACTCTTGAGTAGTATCTCTATCATCCGTTGTTCCTGTAGCCGAGGCTCACACTTCATACCTAAGTTTCTCCATCTCAAGATGTAGTCAACGAAATTCTCATCAGGCTTCTATCGCTCCACTACGAGATCTCCTATATTAACATGATGTTGTGCACCGGTGAATCTCTTCAGGAACATGTTTTCCATCTCTATGAATGTCTTTACTAATACATTGGGAAGCTCGGTATACCATTCAAATGTTTTCCCTGAAAAGTTATTGACGAACTGTCAGAACAACAATGCTTCACTCCCTCATGTTTGCAACAATTGGCTCTAAAATGTGTGTTTAAGAGGGTTTCCTGTCCTGTGGAATTTCTTGAAAGTCGGGAGCATGAAGTCTTTAGAAAAGGCATGAAATCAAATTCCTCCGGGTAGGGTCTACCCTTTGAAATTGATGCTCCGCCTTTGGACAGAGCTAAGGCCTCTCGAACCTGCTATTTGACCATTTGGTTGATATCTTTTTTCGGTAGGCTCAGAGTTGGACTTTTCCTTGGTGGTTTGTCTTCATTGGCATAAGTGACTTCTCTTCCTTAATCTTCAATGTGTATAATCTGAGGTTGGTTAACCTCCGGAGATGCTGCGGGTCGTGAATATGAGTGTCCTTGGAGTGTAGCCATGGTGGTCTGCCTGTGGTCATCTCCACCATCCCCTTTTCTAGATGAATAATTTACTCATCTCTTGTCAGTATGACCCTCTGAAGCTCATATGTGACGTTCTCCTAACTGGGAGCTTCGCGCGCAGATGTCGTGGATCTAGTTTCAACCATATTGGTTTCCATGAATTCTTCGTCCATGTAATTTAACAGGAAGTAATCCTCATCATAGATATCCAACCCTCATTGTTTTCCCAATTCTGAAATTTCTGCTCGGAGCTTTCGAACTTTATCGTCGATTGTTTTATCGTTTGTCAATTTCAAATCTGTAGGCTTTTCTTGAGTGTCACCTTTCTCTGCGACTGACTCAGAAGCAATGATGGTAGTGGCAATGTGAACATCAGACTCATGATACATCTTGTGATCTACAAACCTCTCAGAATGTACTGGTGCAACGACTTTCGGTAACCACAATTTCCTCTTAAGAGTTAGCGCCTTGGGATGGAATGTCTCAGCCGGGACATTAGAGTGGTGAGGGGAAGTGTTCTCCCTAGAGTATAGAGATCATGTACAGAGGTAAACAAATTTCACTTATTCCTCCCCTTCAGGGGTTTCTCGTAATCATCGGTAGACGGCACTCTCGGACCTAGCCAAGATTTGACTAACCTACGTATTGCAGGTGTTAGAATGGCAGCATTAACATTTGTAGTAGTGGCATCAACATGTCTCCCCAAGCGGTGTTTGATGGATACCCAGACGGGTCTCTCCATTTTTAGAATTTCATCCCTTATTTCAGGGGATATTGTACATCCCATCCTCTTGAGGAGCATAGCAACAGTGCATCCTTTCCTTTCAACTAATCTTCGGAGAAGGGTGTGAACTCGGGTGATGGGTGTGGTCTTCTCCCTCACCTCATCACTTCCATGTGGTGACGGTAGCATGGAAGCAATCTTGTGGAGGCTTTCATCTCTGGCAGGTTAACCAACGGGTGGAACCTACTCCCTAAAAGGAGATAAGAGGCATCTGGTAAACTGAGTTCCTCTTGTTGATGGATCTCATCAATCACTGGTAGACTTGTAACTTGTGCTCTGGAGGCTTTGAGACTCCTACAATTGTGGTTCCTCCTTTGTGATCTAGTTGGAAGGGGAACCTTAGAACTAGAACCAATCTCAAAACTAACGACGAAGCAAGAAAGGCATCGTCGGAATCTTCTTCGTGCAGCATCTCTTTCCCTTTCGCAGATGGGAAAGTTGATGCCATGATAGCAAAGCCGGTAGCAGTAGGGGTGACGACTCTCATAGTCATGAAGATGACTGACTTGACGAGAGCAATAGAAACCTTCACCTTCTTAGTAGAAGGGAAGTCTTGGTGGGAGTTCGAATCAAACTCAACGGACGGTTCATGAACTTCGGGGGTAGCAACTTTCATGATAACATATGAGGCTTTTCCGAGTATGACTTCAAACTTACTAAAGCTAGCCCTGAACTGAATCATTGGTGCTGCATGAAGGGCCTCACGGGATGTGGGTAAGTTGCAAGAGAAAGTCAGCGTAGGGGTTGACATCTTGACTGTCGAAGGAAAAGAATTCTGGAAGTTAGCGAAGGCTTAAACCCTTTAATCATAGTGCAAACACTGTTGACCTCATTTTTGATGAGGTCTTCTCTTCTTCTCTTTAGTACTTAGGATCTAGCCTTAGGCTTTTCCTTTGACTATCTTAGAGGATTAGAATTGGGACCCACCTTTTAGAAATTCGAACCACTTCTAAACTCCCTGCAAACCCCACAAACTTGACTATAGACCCCTAATCACCTAGAGGGTTGAAATCGAATGTGGAAGTTTAAAGGATGAGTTCCTATAGGACTCTTTGGCCTTAGGACCGCTCACAGGTGGCACTGAGTGCAGTGAAGGGTTGACTTGCACACACACTACACCTACACACTACACTTTCACACACTTCCTAAAAACACACCCATACCCGACTTGACCTCTCGACTCATGTAGGTGATTCACATGGATGGTCCTTAACCCCTAAGCCCTTGGGCAGAGGGTTAGGAACAACATGGTGAATGCCTCAAATGAGTCCCTTCATGGCTCATGTGGGCTTGATATGGCTTCATGGCTCAACCAAAATGACTTCTTTCCACTTACATCCACCCGATCTTCAATTTTCCAAATTTTCGATTTTTGACCCCAGTGACCCTACACACCGCTAGCCTACCCAAAACCCTTGAAACTACCCAAATTTCTCAAAAATTTCCAAATCACCCAAAATTCTCCAAAATCATTCCCAAACATTTCCACATCACTCAAACTAATCATCCATATCCAAAAATACCAAAAATTCCAAGAAAACCTCCCAATACCCTCCAAATACCCAAAATACCCCTCTTAGCCAAAAAATCCAAAAATTCAGAAAATTCCCAAAAAATTCCAGAAAATCCCAAATATTCCCAATTTCATTTTGTTCAACTACACCATGGGCCAATTTTGTCAATTTACCCCACTTTTATCAAAATCCCCAATTTGACCCATTTTAACCCAAAGTGAACCCGATGTCAAACCTAACCTACCCAATTGACCTAAATTCTGGTCCAATTCAATTCTAAACTTCAATTCAACATTCCCAACACCAATATAGACCAAATCCAAGCCCAATTTGATTGAAATTTGGATCCAATTTCACTTTTGGCCTTGAAGCCCAATTTGGACCCATGACCCAAACTTAGCCCAAACTCACCCAATTCAACTCCAATTAACCCCAAATCTTTTCTAAACCTTCCTTAACATCCCCATAAACAAAAAACTAACATGATTTGCCCAATATTTTGATCCAAACCCCACTCAAATTCAACCCAAAATTAAAAGGCCCATTTTTGACCTAAACCCAAACCTAGCCCAAATGAGCCCAAATCCCAAAATCAAAACCCATCAAAGCCAAAACCTCTTTGAAACACTCCCATAAACATTTCCCAACATTAATTTTACATCAATTTCAACTCTAGCCCAACATTGGCCCAAGTTAGCCCAATTTGACCTACATAGGCCCACTTACCAATTAAACCCAAATTCAAACCAATTCAAGTCCAAATCACACCAAATTGACCCCAAACCACTCATGACACATCCCTAAACCAAACTCAACAATTATTTGGCCCAACCTCTTTACAAAATTTCTATCCATAAATTCATTTTCAAACCTAAAAGCCCACTTCCCTAAACCTTCTTAAAAGCCCATTTCCACCAAATACAAAAGCCCAAAATTGGCCTTAAAGCCCACATGACATTTCCATTTGCCATCCATTTAATCAAAGCCATTCCCTAAGTTCTAATCACATCATCAAATAATTCCAAATTAAGCCTCATGCCAAATTACCCCCTAAATGACAAATATTTCTAAAACCCTTTTTCATGAAACAAGTCAACTTTTTTCGAAGCCAAATGCAAGCCATGCAAGCCATAGACAAGCCACATGAAGCCATGGGGGGGTTTGACTTGTCACCATGCCCAAAATGGCAAGAAGAGGGGACCCTTTAATGATTCTCTTAGGAGTGATTAACCACTCCCATGTCTCCCCTAACTCTTGCTTAAGCTTAATTGTACTTGGATTGTGACTTGACCCCACTAATCAAGCTGATCCAAGTGACTTTCCCTTCAGCCCAAATTGGCCTTGGAGGGTGAACCCAACCCAAACCAATGGGTTGACCAAATTGAAGCCAAAATGACCCCTCCCCCATTCCATTTTAATTCAGCCACTTTACACATGGCAATGGCCAATTGATTGCACAAACCTCTAACCCTGACCCACCTGGACCTGAGGGTGACCCATGCCTGCCGGCCAGCCGCCTGGGTCGCCGGAAAACACCATGGCCGAGACCTTGGGAGGAGCCAAACTTTGGAATTCTCCCTTGCTGAGCTGCCCCATGCCTAGTGGTCACCATGGCTGTTCTTCACATGCCCAGAGCAGCTGATCCCAAGCCCTAACTCCCCCTGGGAGGCCCTCCAGCCTCTCCTATTTAAACCCCTCACCCTCACGGCCAAGAGAGGTGCTGAACCAGACCTTACTGAAACTCTGCCAAAATTGTTCCAGACTCCTCCCCATACACAGAGCACTTGATCCCCAGTGAGATCCCCCTGCCATTTCTTCTCTGTGAGCTCAATTTCAGAGTTGAAATTCCACCCAAAACCAGGACACTTCTCCTCAGTGGATCAATCCTCAAATTGATTGGTTCTACACCTTCACCAGACCAAGGGAAGGTGTCCACCAACAAAAGCCCCATCTCCAGGCCACCCAGTTGCTCCAGCCTCCAAGCTTTGTGATCGGGCTTGGTCGAAATCACATCTAGACAATTCACCGGACCGGGAGACTTCATCCGGAGCTTGCCGGGATCCAATCGAAGGTGCAACAACTCTCGGATCGAAGCCACACTTCTCCGAGCAAAGGTATGAACTAATTCTTCATCCCGAGCTTCGGAGATTCTCCATTTCAAATGCCTTAATTTCAATGCATGATAACCGTATAGATGTGTTCGTCTCTTCAAGACGAATCCATAGAGCATAAGAACGTAAAAATCCGTTGAGTATCGAGTGAGATCTTAGGGATCTAGTGTGGACGGCTCACGGGTGAGGACGCTCGGGGACGATGAACGGATGCCGTCCATTTAATACACGCGCGGACGGACGGCTCAGATGGCGTTGGACCAGGAGACGGTACGAGAACCGCGGGGCCCGGGCTGCTGACTCAGATGGCGGCGTTGAATGGGAGTGCGACGCGTGTGATTTCGGAGATGCCGAGGATGCGCTGGCGTCGCGTGGATAAATAGAAAAATAGGGTATTTTTCTATTTATTTAATTCCCTAAACTTGGAAAATTCATAACTTTGTGTAGGAAAATCATAAAAATAAAATAAAAATACCCTCTTGCTCGGTGAACGGAGGAGAATAATGTGGAGAAGAAATTAATTAATTTTGTCTAGTATTTTATTTTTAATTAATTATTTACTCCCTGCATTGTTTTAATTCTCCATGCATTCATACAATTCACCATGGCATGAGACTATAGGGCTTTTGAAGCCTCTGAACTTGGGAACATTCCCTGAATTTTCTAAGGTCAGAGGCCACATCTGTGAAAAGTTATTTATTTTTTCAAATGCATGTTGCTGTTTTGAGTATTTTAATTCCAAAAATTAGTATGTTGTGAAATAAATTCTAGGAAAATTTGGTGATGTTCCTTATGACCAGAGAACCCTAGGAAAAATAGGTTTTGAGTTAGTTCATTGTAGACAACCCTAATCGGCTTAAACACCCAAAATAGGTCTCTAATTAATTAGAGCTAACCATACATCAAATTGACTTGAAATCAATTCTCCACTGACCTTTAGGATCAGAGGAACCCACCATAAAAATTTGAGGTCAATTGGACTTGGTTAGCCCCACTAATTGGGTTGATTAAGCCACTTAGTCATTTTAAACTTTAAAAATTCATAACTTTCAAAATATCTTTCAAAAATTCACCAAATTGGTTTTGGAGTCTCTCTGATATCAGGGGAATTTAAGAAAATTAAAATTTCAATTTTCTAAAAATGTTGATTTTTAATATTATTTTAATATTTTTAATAATTAAAAAATAATAAAAATCACAAAAATAATAAAATTCACCAAAGTGTCACATTTTGAATTTTAATCACTTGGGAACAAATCCCATATTTTTCCTAGGTCTATTTAGTGAGATATTAAACTTTAAAGCTCTAGGGTAATTTTAAAATTAAAAAAATGTATTTTCTAGCATTTTCACTAAAATAATTATAATAAATCATATAAAAATCAGAAAATTACAAAATTTGATTCTCTGATTTCTTTGATATCAGAGAGATTTTTGAAAAATATAAAATTCATTTTTCAACATTTATTTTATTTTTAAATTAATTAACACTCTAAAACTTAAAATAATTATAATAAAAATAATATAATTCAAAAAAATCACCAAAATTAGTCCAAGTGGTCCTCTGGTTATTAGGAATGTTCCCTAATTTTCTTAAGGACAGAAACTTTCCCTTGGTCATGTTATCAAATTTTCCTTGAAAATCTCTATTTTCTACTAAAAATAATTATATAAATAAATTAAATACAGAAAATTCACATTTTCTCCTCTCATGTCTTTATTGACATATGAGTGAAGTCACATAAAAATTTCAAGTTCATTTGAGTTCAATTTAGTGAGTTATGAAATTATTAGGCTTGAAGGGTAAAATGGTAATTAAATTTTAACCCTTAATTAAAACTTTAGGTTTAATAAAAAATTAACAAGTAAAATATTTGATCCTAACCTGATTTGGATGATTGAAATTTAAATAATTAAAGGGTAGAAACCCATTAAGCAATTTAAAATGATTAAACCTTAATTAAATAATTGATTAAATTTGGAAGAATAATAAAATTGGAATTATTAAAATAGGGATATTATTAGGAAGAGATTTATTCTTTAATTTAAAAATCCCTAAATTTAATCATCTCATTAATATTCAACTCTTAATTAAAATGATAACTCAAATTTAAAATATTAAAAGACTTAATCATTAAACTAAAATTAAATCATTAAACTCTTTCAAAAATTTCAATTAAAATTAAATTAAATTAAATTAAAAATTAAATTAAATTAAGTAAATTAAATTAAATTAAATTAAATTAAATAGATTAAATTAAATTAAATAAATTAAATTAAATTAAATTAAATTAAATTAAATTAAATTAAATTAAAAATTAAATCAAATCAAACTAAATTGAATTAAACTAAATCAAATCAAACTAAATTGAATTAAATTAAATCAAATCAAACTAAATTGAATTAAATTGAATTGAATTAAATTAAATTAAATTAAATTGAATTAAGTTGAATTAAATAACATCACCTAAGACATAAAGGATTCAAAAATAAATCTAAAATAACTTGAACACTATTCCAAACTTAAATCATTAATTTGAACTTAAATTTGAATCACAAACCGTTTGAACACCAATTTACCCTCAAGAGCTTTAGTTATCATAACTCCTAAACAGAATATAAAATGAAATGTTACTTCACTTATAGGATATTCAAATGTCCTAGTTCACTGAGCAAGTTAACAAAACTTGAAAACCTCGGACGATCGATTCATTTACACAATTAAATTCATTTGGACTTAAAACAATCCTAGAAATATTGAAAAGATGTTTAGGATTTTTCCTAAGCACTTCCTCAATATGATAGGATATTTACAAGAACAATTGAACTTAGTTGTTCTTTGATGAAGAAAATCGTCTTCAAACCAAAAACACAAAGAACCTAGACGTCATACAGAAATGACTAGCCATAGGATTAGGAATTTGGTAGAAAACCATAACCCTTTCCCTTAGCTTTACCTAGGAACTTGCTTAAATATTCTAATTGTGTTTTAAGTGCAGCTTGGGATGACGGGAAGACCCTCCAGGTACGCTTTTATTTTATTGCGATTTACTTTACGGTAATTTATTTAATTGCATCGCACTTATTTTCTTGCATGATAAAACAACAGTTGCATGAAAACCTACACCTTTAGGACAAAAACCAAAACTGAAACCCATAACTAAATTAAAAGACACTACAAGATAAAATTCACCTCCACAACATTTCAAAATATAAGACAACTCAAAATTTAATCACAAACAGAACACAAAACTACAACTACAATTAAATTAAAACGTCCTGTTGGATGATCGGGAATACCTCGGATGATGTAACCTACGTGTTGCTAACGGGATTTCCCACGGTCTAAATGAAAGTGTGGAACTCATTCAGTTGAGTTTAGCAAATTCATCTGGACTAAGTGAATCCGATAAAAATAATGATGCCGGAAGGATGGAACCGTGGGATCTTAACCGGTGTTGTTATAATCAACTTTAAGATTTGTTTTAATTAAAACACAAAAAAACACTTGGAAATTAAGACTTTCTTTAAACCAAACACTTCTCTCATCTCCTGATTTATGATTTCTAAAACTAAACCTCTGCAACAACAAGGAGCTCGGAGCATGGCGGGCAAGCACGGCCATCGTCGTCGGCAGAAACTTGAACCTACTTCGACAGAAACTTTCCTAGAATTAAATAACAAAGCCATAGGACTTCGAGGTAGTTTGCCTAGTGCAACATAAATCCTCAACTCTTCGTTAGGCATTTGCATTGCAAATTAAGCTCCTAACCGGTCTTAGGATTCCGAGGTAGTCGTCCGATACGACATAAACCCTCATATCTTCCGAGTTATTTGTATGATTCTATCATATAAATATAAGCCCTAATTAACTAAAATTGGCAAGATTAAAACATTAAATAAACATTAGGACTTTCCTAAATCCAAGCCAAACAATAGGATAGTCGGGAAATTACCGAAGTTCGCTTCGAGTCCGTAATTTCTCCTACTTTTCTTCCTTTGAATTCCCAAAATAAAATGTTCCAAACTTGATCCATTCCCTATTGAAACCCAAAATTCAATCCCTTGAAAACTTAAACTTTGAAATTCTTGAGAGCAGAATTATTGATTATTATCGAGAGTTTTCTTAGGTGATTCCCGTCACTTAAGATGTAATTAACTATAGGGGCTTGCCCTTATAGGGAATTTTAAAGAACCTGAGTAATATAAACCTCGTTTAATGTTTTCATATTAAGCTGGGGAATTTGTCGGCTTATAAAATTGGTTCGCGAGACCAAACGGTTGTAACAAATCTTCTAGTTTATTTAACCGAGCCCCACCGTCGAGCAGTGTGTCTATCCTTAGGGATAGATACACGGTTTGCGGTGCGGTGCTCGTTTATATAAACTATTTGGGATGTGAGATCGGTTTGATTTCATATCTTAAAATCTTCAAATTTAAAATTATTTTCAAAATCAAATATTATTTTCTAAATTATATCTATATTTAAATTTAAAATTCGCCGACAACTTCTGTTAGGCGACCCCTTTTTTAAAATATCACACAACATAAAAATATGCCGACAAACACTACGAAACCAAATTTGCATTGTGAACTGGGCACAATTTCATTTTTTTATTATACTATTTTTCTCATTTTTAGATTTTGTTAAAAGGAGTTTTAGGATTTCAAAAAGGAATTGGCCAATCTGCGGATGATAGGATTGTACCCGGGAGGCATAAAGAGGAGGAGAAGTTTGGGACCCTGTTTGGGATCTCCTTCACAACGTACATTTCCTTGGTGAAACTTATTCGCCAACACACCTATCGGGGGGTCCGACCCCGCAAAAAATCAAAAGAAACCTAAAGACTCTTGAACCCCTTTGTTTAAGGATGGTTAAACAGATGGTTCTGAAATCGAGGAAAGTTGATCGTATCTTCTATGCGGCTTATTTTTTAGGTTTGTGTTTTAAAAAGGGGTCGCCTACAGAAATTATCAGCCAATTTTAAATTTTAAATTTTAAATTTAATTTAAATATATATAATTTGGAAAGTAGCATTTGATTTTGAAAATAACTTTAATTTTGAAAATTTTAAGATATGAAATCAAACCAATCTCACATCCCAAATAGTTTATATAAACGAGCACCGCATCACAAAACGTGTATCTATCCCGAAGACTAGACATACTGCTTGATGATGGGGCTCGATTAAATAAACTAGAAGATTTGTGACATCCATTTGGTCTGTGAACCAATTTTATAAGTCGATAAGTTCCCCTGCTTAATATAAAAGAATTAAACATGGTTTATATTATCTGGGTTCTTAAAGTTCCCTATACGGGCAAGCCCCTATAGTTAATTACATCTTAAATGACGGGAGTCATTTAAGAAAACTCTCGATAATGATCAGTGGTTTTGCTCTCAAGAATTTCAAAGTTTAAGGTTTCAAATGAATTGGATTTTGGAAATTTCAAAAGGAAATGGATCAAATTTGGAACAGTTTATTTTAAGAGTCCAATAGAAGAGAGGTAGGAGAAGCTGAGAATCCAAGAAGAATTTTGGCAACTTCACAAACTATCCTATTGTTTGGCTTCAATTTAAGAGTATGTTTAATGTTGTAATCCTGCCAATTTTAGTTAATTAGGACTTATATTCGTATGACACAATCATACAAATAGCCTTGGAGATGTGAGGGCTTATGTCGTACCAAACAACTACCTCGGAATCCTAAGACCGGTTAGGACTTAATTTGCATAAAATGATTATGCAAGTGCCTAACGAAAAGGTTGAGGATTTATGTTGCACTAGGCAAACTGCCTCAAAATCCTATGGCTTAGTTATTTAATTCTAAGGAAAGGTTTTGTTGATGTAGATTCTAGTTTTGCTGACGAAGATGGTCATGCTACCCCCTATGCTCCAAGCTCCTTGTTGTTGCAGAGGTTTAGTTTTGGAAAGTGAAAACCAAGGGATGAGAGAAGTGTTTTGGTTTAGAAGTCGTAAAGTATAGATGTTTTTAATGTTTTATTAGGGGAATATTAAAGTTTATTATAACAACACCGGTTAAGATCCCACGGTTCCATCATTCTGGCACCGTTATTTTTATCGGATTCACTTAGTCCAGATGAATTTGCTAAACTCAATTGAGTGAGTTCCACACTTTCATTTAGACCGTGGGAAATCCCGTTAGCAACACGTAGGTTACATCATCCGAGGTATTCCCGATCATCCAATGAGGTGTTTTAATTTAATTGCAATTGTAGTTTTGTTGTTCTATTTGTGATTAAATTTTGAGTTGTTTTATATTTTGAATATTGTGGCAGTGGATTTTATCTTGTTGTGACTTTTAATTTAGTTTTGGTTTCAGTTTTGTGGCTATCCTAAAGGTTTTAGTTTTCATGTAACAATCTTGTTTAACATGCAAAAAAAGTAAAGTGCAGTACAGGTAAGTAATTTGCAATAAAGTAAATTGCAATAAAATAAAATCGTACCTGGAGGGTCTTTTCGTCATTCCAAGCTGCACTTAAAACACATGTTAAGGCATTTAAATATTTATAAGAAGTACCTAGGTAAAGCTAAGGGAAGGTTTTGGTTGTCTACCAAAGTCCTAATCCTATTGCTAGTCATCTCCTATGACGTCTAGGTTCTTGTATTTTGTTTAAGGATAATTTTCTTCATCAAAGAACAATTAAATTCAATTGTTCTTCTAAAACATCCCATCATACTGAGGAAGTGTTTAGGACGAGTCCTGAACATCATTTCAATATTTTTTGGATTATTTTTGAGCCCAAATGAGTTTTATTGCACAGGTGAATTAATCATCCCAAAATTTAGTTTAGTTTCTTGCTCAGTGAATTAGGATGTTTGATTATCCTATAAGTAAAGTGACATTTCACTTGATGCTTTACTTAAGAGTTATAATAATGAAAACCTTTAAGGGCAAATTAATTTATTAAAGATTTTAATGATTTAAAATTGGAATTGATGATTTAAAGTGGTTTAATTTAGTTATAAAATTTTAATAATTTAAGTTTGGAATAGTGTTCAAGTTGTTTTATTCTTAAGCATTTTAAACCATTTGAATTGAAAGAGGAGTTTAAATTATTTAATTTATACTTTAATGATTTAATTTTAATTTAATTGCAATATTAACTTTTAATTGGTTTGATTATATTTTTTTAATTAAGAATCTATTTTTATGAAATTGATTTTTTATGTTTCAAGTTTGTTTTAAATTTGCTTTCAAGTGATTTTGAAATTAATAATTTTTGTTTTAAATTTATTTCAATTTAATTATCAAATTATTTAATGTTTGAAGTTTTAATTTAATTAAGGTTCACTTTCCTTTTAATTATTTAATTATTAATTTTAATTATCACTTTAAATTTAATTAAAAAAGTTAAATATTATTAGAGTAATTCATTTAGGGATTTTAATTTAAGTTATTATAGTCTCTCTAAATTATATCCCCATTTTAATAATCCAATTTTTAATTTATTCTTCCAAAATTTAAATTATTTAATTAATTAAGGTTTACTTTAAATATTTTCAAGATTATTAATGGGTTTCTACCCCTTAATTTCCTAGGTTTCAATCATCTATAAGAAAAGTTAAGATCAAATATTTTACCCTCGCCTAGATTAAACCTAAATATTAATTAGGGTTAAAATCCTTTAATTACCTTTATGCCCCTTTAGGCTTATTTATTTCATAACTCCTCAAATTAAGCTCAAATGAACTTAAACTTTTTTATGTCACTTCACTCATATGTCAATTAAGACATTAGAGGAGAAAATGTGTTTTTTCTGAATTTAATTTAATTTATATAATTATTTTTTGTGAAAAATAGGGATTTTCAAAGGAAATTTAAAAACATGACCAAGGAAAGGTTTCTATCCTTAAGAAAATTAGGGGATGTTCCTACTGACCAGAGGACCACTTGAAACAATTTTGGTGATTTTTTTAATTATATTTTATTTATTACAATTATTTTGAGTTTTAGAGTGTTAATTAATTATAAAATAAAATAAATGTTGAAAATTAAATTTTGCATTTTTCCTAAATCTCTCTGACCTCAAGAAGTTTAGAAAAATAAATTTAATAATTTTTTTATTTTTCTTTGATTCATTAGAATTAATTTAGTAAAAAGTTTGGAAAATTCATTTTTCAATTCAAAAATTGTTTTAAGCATTTAAAATTCAATATCTTTACTTTGACACTTGGGAAAAATATTTGGTTTATTCCTAAGTGATTAGGAAGTGAAATATGACTTTTTTTATGATTTTTAATATTTTTATGATTTTAACTACTTTTTAATTATTTAAAATATTAAAATATGGTGAAAAATGAAGATTTTTAAAAAATTACAATTTTAATTTTTTAAGACTCCTCTGATATCAGAGAGGCCTTAAAACTAATTTGGTGAATTTTTAAAATGTATTTTTGGAGTTATGAATTTTTAAAGTTTAATTTTGGTTATGTGACTTAATTAATCCATTTAGTGGGGTTAAACACTTCCAATTGATTCCAAATTTTTATGTCAGGTCCCTCTGATCCTAAAGATTAGTGGAGATTTATTTTCAAGTTTTCTTTTATGTGTGGTTAACCCTAATTAATTAAAATTCAGTTTTGAGTGATTAGGCCAATTAGGGTTATTCTTAATGAATTAACTCAAAATATAATTATCTTAGGGTCCTCTGGTCCTAAGAAACTTCCCCAAATTTTCCTAAAATTTTTTAAGCAGTATGCTAATTAATGGAATTAAAATACCAAAAACAGTGACATAAACTTGAAAAATATATAACATTCTATAGAGATGGCCTCTGACTTTGAAAAATTCAGGGAATGCTCCCAAGATCAGAGGTTTCAAAAGCCCTATGGTCTCTTGCCATCGTGAATTGTCTATGAAAATGGAGAATTAAAATACTGAAATGAGTAAATAATTAATTAAAAATAAAATACTCATCAAAATAACTTGATTTCTTTTCCACATTATTCTCCTCTATTCACTGAGCAAGAGGGTTTTTTTAGTTTATTTTTGTGATTTTTCTACACAAAGATACAAATTTTCTAAGTTCTGGGTATTTAAATAAATAGAAAAAAAATCCTATTTATCTACTTATCCGACTCAGCGCCGTGTCAACCTACGGCAGATTGAAAGACCACGCGGTGCGCTCCTATTTGACGCCGCCACCTGAGTCAGCCGTGACGCATCCCGCGGTTCCTCTCCTTCCTCTGATCCAGCGCAATCTGAGTCGTTTAACCGATACACGCGTGATCGGACGGCGCCTGGTCATCGTCTACGACTGGTGTGCACCCGTGACCATCCACACTAAAACCCTAAGAACTCTCTCATTTCTCAACGGATTTTTGTGTTCTTATACTATATGGATTCGTCTTGAAGAGACGAACACATCCATACGGTTTACATGCTATGAAATTAAGCCAATCAAAATAGAGAATCTCTGGAAGCTCGAGAGGAAGGAGAGGTCTATACCTTGGCTCTGAGAAGTGAAGCTTCAATCAGAGAGTTGTGGCACCTTCGATTGTACCCAAGGAAGCTCCAGATGAAGTCTCTAGCTCTGGGGAATTGTGTAGGTACAACTTCCACCAAGCACGATTTCAAAGCTTGGCCGACATAGAGAATGGCTGGCCTGGTGAGGGGGCTTCCACAGGGGAACTCCTTCTCTTGGTCCTGTGCATGTGTGGGTGAGTTTAATTTGATTTTGGTGGAGGTTTCAGAGATATCCTGGTTCTGGGCTAAGAATTGAGCTCCAAAATTGAGCTCAATTAATGGGGTTTAGGGCAGGAGAACAGTGGGGATCAATTGCTCTAGGTTAGGAGAAGGTTCTGGAGCAATTTTGACAGAGTTTTGTTTAGGTCTGGTTCATCACCTTGTTTGGCCGAGAGGGTGGTGGGGTTTAAATAGACATGGCTGGAGGGCCTCCCAGGGGGAGTTAGGGCTTGGGATCAGCTGCCTTGGTCAAGGGAAGAACATCCATGGAGTCCAATTGAGTTGGGACAGCTCAGCTAGTGAGTTTGAATTTTTTGAATCAAATGGGTGCTTTTGGCCTGGTGTTTTCCGGCGACTGTGGTGGTTGTCCGGCCAGGCATGGGTCACCCTCAGGGTCAGGGAGGTCAGGGCTTGAATTTGGGGCAAGCAATTGGCTGTGGACATGTGTAAAGGGCTTGATTTAAATGGAATGGGAGAAGGCTCATTTTGGCTTGGTTTGGTTCAACTCATGTATTAGGCTAGGTGCACCTCCCGAAGGCTTGACTTTAGGCTGGGAGGAATCAGCCAAGAGAGAGTGGTGATGTCTCTTTCCATGGTGAGGTGGCTAAGCTTGGTTTAAAGTGTGACATGAATATGGTTAAAAGGGCTTAATGAAGGATTAGGAAATAATCCCCTCCATTTGCCACAAATGACATGGTGAGGTGTAAAGTGACTCCCATGGCTTGCATATGGCTTATGCATGGCTCCATGTCTTCATTTGGCTTGGGAAAAGATTTGGTCAATTTCATGAAAGAGGATTTTATGAATATTGGCATTTTAATGATGATTTTGAAACTTAGGGTGATATCAATTAAAGGTATGATGAAAAGAAATTGCCAAGTGGGCTTTAAAGCCAATTTTCTGCTTTTGGATTTGGTGAAAATGGGCTTTTAGAATGGTTTAAGAAAGTGGGCCTTTAGGTTTGAAAACAAATTGGTGGATGGAAATTTTGTGAAGGATTGAGCCAAAAAAATGTTGGGTTTAGTTTAGGGATGTTTCATGAAAATTTTAGAAAAGATTTGGTATCATTTAGAGTGAAATTGGATTTAATTTGGGCTTTTTTGGTAAAGGGGCCAAAGTGGGTCAAATTGGGATAACTTGGGCTAAGGTTGGGCTAAGGTTAGATTTGATGTAAAATTAATGTTGAGAAATGTTTATGGGAGTGTCACAAAGAGTTTTCAACCTTGGTTGGGCTTTGATTTTGAGATTTGGGCCCATTTAGGTTTATGGTGGGTTTAGGCCAAATATGGGGATTTTGGTTTTGGGTTAGGTTTGGGTGAAGTTTGGATTCAAATTTGGGGCAAATCTTGTTAGTATTTTGTTTTTGGGGATAATAGGAAGGTTTAGGAAAAGATTTGGGGTTAATTTGAGTTGAATTGTGTTGGTTTGGGCTAGGTTTCGGTCATGGGTCAAAATTGGGCTTTAAGTTTCAAATGGGAATTGGATCCAAATGTTAATCAGATTGGGCTTGGATTTGGTCTAAATTAATATTAGGGATATTGAATTCAAGTTTAGAATTGATTTGGATCAAAATTGAGGTCAATTGGGTTGATTTGGTTTGACATTAGGTCTACTTGGGTTAAGAATGGGTCCAATTGGGGGTTTTGGTAAAAGTGGGTTAAATTACAAAATTGGCCTATGGTTTAGTTGAACAAAATGAAATTGGGAATATTTGAGATTTTCTGGAATTTTTTGGGAGTTTTTAGATTTTTTGGTTAAGAAGGGCATTTTGGGTATTTGGAGGGTATTAGGGGCTATTTTTGGAATTTTTGGTATATTTGGCCATGGGTGATCAATTTGAATTGTGCGAAATGTTTAGGATTGGTTTTGAGGAATTTTGGGTAATTTAGGTGATTTTTCAAATTTTTGGTAGCTTCAAGGACATTTGGTAGGTTTGGTGGGTTTAGGGCCCGAGGGTCAAAAATTGAAATTTTGAAAAAATGAATGTTGATCAAGTTTGGGTAGAATGGAATCACTTTGGTTGAGCCATGAATCCATATCAAGCCCATAAGAGCCATGAGAGGACTCATTTGAGGCATTCACTATGTTGTTCCTAACCCTCTTAGCCAAGGGCCTAGGGGTTAAGGTCTATCCATATGAATTACCTACATGAGTCAGGAAGTTAAGCTAGGTATGAATGGTTTTAGGATTGGAATGTGTGTGAAAGTGTAATGTGTGCAGATCAACCCTCACTAGACCAGGCCACCCAGGGAAATCCTAAGGCCAAAGAGTTCTATAGGGAACTCATCCTTTAAACCTCCACATTTGATCTTAACCCTCCAAGTGACTTAGGGGTTTACAATCAAACATATGGGGTTTGCAGGGAGTTAAGAGGTGTTTAAATTTATAAGTGGTGGGTTCCATTTCTAGTCCTCTAAGATAGTCAAAGGGAAAACCTAAGGCTAGATCTTAAGTACTAAAGAGAGAGAAGAGAAAAGACCTCATCAAAAATGAGGTCAACATCTTCCCAAGAAAGAAATAGGTAAAGTATATCAATGGAAGAATGGTAATCTGGTTTATGAGGGATGTGAACTCATTACCGATGTATGAATATAACATTTCCTGATATTAATGAAGAGTGAAACTATTCCCCAGCGGAGTCGCCAGAAAATTATTGGTCGTTTTCTCTATGAGATAGAAATATATATATGTTTTGTTTAGTTTAATATATATATATATATATATATATATATATATATATATATATATATATATATATATATATTGATTTTTCTTAATAATAATTTAAATTTAAAAAATATGAAATTAAACTGATCTCATATAAATGATAGTTTAAATAATCGAGCACTTCGCTATAAGACATGTATCTATCCCAAAGAATAGATACATGGCTTGGCGGTGAGGCTCGATCAAATAAAATAAAGAATTTATGACATTCATTGGTCTGCAAACCATTTATGTCAATCAACAATTTCCCCTATATAATATGGAGGAATTAGATAGGGATTATGTTAATATGGTGTCTTTAAGTTTCCTATAAGTGCAAGCCCGTATAGTTAATTACATCTTAGATAGTCGGAGCCGCCTAAGGAAACTCATGATATATATCAGGAAATATTGTACTCATGACTTCCAAAGAGTAAGGTTCTTTAAAAAAGAGTGGTAATAGGAGATCCAATAAGTGAGTGGCTCAAATTCCAGAACAATTTTTGTAGGAATCCAAAGGAAGGAGAGACTAAAAGAAGACATAGATCCAAGAGAGATCTTGGTATTTTTTCTGAACTATCCTACGATTTGGCTTTAATTTGAGATATTTATTTGGTTTTTCATCCTACCAATTTTATTATTTAGGGCTTACATTCACTTGATACCGATCATGTGAATGGCCTGGAAGATAGGAAGGTTTATGTCATACCCGATGACAACCTCGGAATCCTAAGACGAGCTAAGGCTATATTGCACAACATGGTCATGCAAAGACCTAAAGAGATAAGGTGATGGTTTATGCTACACCAGGCAAGCTACCCCGAAGTCCTATGGCTTATTGTTTTAATTTCTAAAGAGTTTTACTGTTGAAGATGGCCGTGCTGCCAACTATTCATGCTCCAAGCTTCTCGTCGTAGCAAGTTTAGTTTAAAGAAGTGTCAAATGAGTAGGAAAGAGAAGTATCATGTTTTGAAAGTTTTGAATTGAGGTGTCTTAATGTCTTATTTAGGGGAATATTAAAGTTGATTATAGCGACACCGATTAGGATCCCATGGTTCCCTCCTTCCGGCACCACTATTAATTTCCTAAACTCAGCTTAATGTGTTCCATACTTTCATTTAGACTGTGGGAAATCTCGTTAGTAGCCATACGTTGCATCCTCAGAGGTATTCCCAATCATCTGATTGAGACGTTTTAATTTAGTTGCAATTGTGATTTTTGTTTTGTTTGTGATTAAATTTTGAGGTGTTCTATTTTTTTATTGTTGTGGCAGTGAATTTTATCTTTTTTTTGTTTTAATTTAGTTTTGGTTTTGGTTTTGTGGCTATCCTAAATGTTTTAGTTTTCATGCAGGGTCACATTGTTACTTAACATGCAAGTTTGTAAACAAGCAAAGTGAAGGAAATACTGAAGAGAAGGTACTATAACTTGAAAAAGTGTACCTTGCGAGTCTTCTAGTTCCTTCACCTAAAAATTTAGTATCTTTTGCAATAAGTATTTATAATTTGCAGGAAAGTAAAGCCTATAGATAGTTTCGTCACAAGCCTACCAAACCCTATGTAATAACTTGGTGGGTCATATTCATTCATTTAAGAGATTTCTTCATTTGTAAATATGATAGGTCTAGTTGTCCTACAAGTTATCCATAAGATTTGTGAGAAGGGCATTGGAGATACCTAGACATTTAACAATCCTTTTAAGCTTCGTTGAGTTCATTTTGGACTTATCATAATTATTAGATGATTCATCTGTTTCATACCCTTATGCTTAGTGCACTAATGTTTTAATTATCTCAAAAGGGTCGGGTAAATATCACTTGATATTACACTTAGGAATTATGTAAGTGGGGCCTTTAAATGAAAACTTAATTTATGAAAGAATTTAATCAATTTGGTGGACTTGTTGTGTTTCACAAGTGGTTTAAGATTAATTTTTTTCTAGTCTAATCTTCATTAGTCAAACTTGATTAAGCCTAGTCTCACTACCAAGCCAATTAAAATTTTAGTGGATGTATTTTGTGATCAGAAAAATGTTAGGTTATATAATTATGATTCTTATCAAATTAATGAATTATTATTTAAACATCAAGTAGGGATATTAAATTAGTGATTTATGAACTACCAAAATTAAAACCTTAAGGATCACTTAATTTATTTTTCATCCAAATTATAATGATTAATTAAATCATAAACTTTATCTTTTAATGTGACAAAAATGAGATGGGTTTCTACCACTTATCTTTTTATGTTTTAATCATTCAAACATATTTATTAATATTATTCATTGCCCATTTCCCACTTTAATTAAGCCTAAACATTAATTAACGCTAAATCCTTCAAAATTACACTTTTGCCCCTAAAGGCCTTATCACTTTATCATACCTTAATTCAATTTAGATGAATTTGAAATTTTTATATTACCCTACTCATGGGTCAGTTAAAGCATTAAAGAAGAAAATGTGATTTTTCCAAATTTAATTTATTTTTATAATTATTTTAATGTAAAAATAGGGGTTTTCAAGGAAAATTCAATAACTTAGTCAAAATAAAGTTTTCGTCCTTAAGAAAATTATTAGAGGTTCACATAGACCAAAGAACCACTTGGATCAAATTTCATGATTTTTTGAATTTAAATTTAATTATTATAATTATTTCATTTTTTGAGGTATTAATTAAATTAAAATATTATATTAGTAGAAAATTAAGTTTTATATTTTTATTAAATCTCTTTGAGGTCAGGGAACCTAGAAAAATAAAATTTCTTATTTTTTTAGTTATATTTTAATTATTAGAATTATTTTAGTGAAAATTAGGGAATTTCCATTTTTAGCTTTAAAAATTAATTTTAACCCATTAAAATTTAATATCTTCCTTTATAGAGTTAGGAAAATTAACCCAATTGTTCTTAAATGATTAGGAGGCAATTTGAAACATTTCCAATAATTTTTTTATTTTATGATTTTTATTAATTTTTATTTATTTAAATATTAAAATAATGCTTAAAAATGAATATTTTATTTTAATTACAATTTTATTTTTAGAGACTCCTCTTATCGTAGAGAACTCCCAAAATTAATTTGGTAATTTTTTGAATTATTTTTTAATTATTATAATTATATAATTGCCAAAATTATGATTTAACTTGATAAATTCATTTAAGAATTTAAATTAAATCCATTTGACTTAAAATTTTTATTGGGAGTTTCCCCGATCATAAATTACAGTGGAGAGTTATTTACATTTATATTTAATTTAATTTATTTTTATTCACGTTTTAGGTCATAATTAACATTTGGGTTATTTTTAATGAGTTAAACCAAATTTTCATTTTTCCTATGGTCCTCTGGTCATAAGTAACCTACCAAAATTTACTTTGTATTTTTTTATAATTATTTTAATTTTACAACATTTATACCAAAACATACATGATAATTTGAAAAATATAGATCTCTGTCTAGAGATCTCCTCCAACTTAGGAAAAATTAGGGAAGATTCCCTAAGACAGAGGCAACAACATACCCAAATATCAAGCAACGGTGAAATGTCTATGTGCAGGGAGAATCAAAACATTTAGAAGGGGTTTTCATTCATTAAAAATCAAACAAACATCAAATAATTTTTAAACCATTTCCACATTATTCGACTCTGTTCACTGAGCACTAGGGTCTTTTTCTTTTATTTTTCTGATTTTTCTACTCTAAGTTATGGATTTTTGGAGTTAACTGAATTTAAATAAATAAAAAATACCCCTAATTTCCTACTTAAACACGTGGCGCCGTGTCATCCTTGGCATCTTTAAAGTCTCCACGCGTCGCTCCACCATTTGACGCAGCCTTCTGACAGCTTCCACGCGGCCGCACTTTATGTTTAGATCTCCTATTCGGTGCAATCCCAGCCCTCCATTTGATACACGCGTGATCGAACGGCTGTGGGTCATCATCTTCACCTGGTTCTTCCCGTAAGCCTTTCATCTTCTAGGCTTAAGAGCTCGAGCTAGACTCAACTAAATCGCATGGGGTTTGTTCCTAGAGCTTTATCTGGCTTAGACGAACCTATCTATAAGACTAACCTAGCCTGAAATCAACCCAACATGCATGGAAGATCAAAAATGGCTCGGGAAGAAGGTGAAGTTCAATACCTTGCTCTATGAAGTGAACTTTAATCAGAGAGTTGTGGCAGCTTCAATTGGTCCCAATGAACTTCCAAATGAAGTCTTTTGGCCTAGTAAAATGTCTGGACCTGAATTCGACCAAGGCCAACTTCAGGTGTTAATCAAAGTATGGTGTAGAGGTTCTCTGTGAAGGGGCCTTTATGGTGAAACTTCTTCTTTCACTCTAGTGATGGTGTAGAGCAAGTTGGTTTGGAGTTTTAGGCAGTGGGGAGATGCAATTGCAACTGTCCTGGTTTTAGCTTACATTTCAATGGGGAAATTAGCTCAGGGCAGTGGGGATGGGTGGCTGAGGATGGTGAACTTGCACTTAGGAGGTTGATCCACTTCTCGATATTTATACTTACAATTTGTGTATAAAAAGTTAGCAACGGAACCAAAAACTTGATCCGTACTGAATATATACTGATGATTCTGTCATGGATTTTATAATTTATATTGTGGTTACTATGCAAGTATACGTATCGTTATCAAGTATCATAGGGTTCTAATGGAGTCCTAGATATCGATCCCACAGGGAAGTTAGAAAATTTCAAAGAAAAATTAAATTAAACTCTTACTAATCTAGTATACGGAAATTAAGAATACTTAAACTAAAATAAACTAATGCTTAAGGTTGAATATATGATTTCAGAAAAGTATCTTTCTCCTTGTTTTAGAGAATTAAGTGAATGAAGAATTAAATAAGTTTTTAATTGTATTGTGCCAAATAGGAGCATTCATATTCTTTACCTTTGGTCCAGGTGCAAAGAACATTGACTAGTCTTATGTTTGATTACTGAATCTGCGGCTAGGCTGGGAGGATACCGACTGCCACTTCAGAGCTCCCACGTTCCTCTCGCCTGAGGGCTAACATCTACACTTTAGCTCTCAAACAATAAGACCGAATTGCATATTTTAGTCTATCACACTAAAATGTCCAATTCTACGCCCAATAGTTAATATTTCCCTATTGATTTGCACCCTCCTTCCATGGCTTTTGACTTCCCTAAATCTTGGATGTAATCTTTACTATAGTTGATATTTCAACATATGCTAACAAATCAATTGGCGTATTGAAAGTAAATTAAGATTTAATTTAAAGATTAGCACAATTTCTATTTTCATATGTTTAGGCACAATTACTTTAATTCATCATTTCACATAATCTCGATAACAAGGAGAAAGACTATGGAAACTACTCAGAATGCATGGAAAAAATAACACAAAGCATGTATTTCATTAAAGTTAACAAACAAATAACAAATATACTTATCTCAATTCTTCTCCCTAGCGTATTCTCGAACTTCCGTTGACTCGTCCTTCCAGTATGAAGACACTAAAACGCAAAACACTCACTCAAAGACTCTTAAATTACACTTAACTTTCACACAAATGACAAAAACTGACACTTAAACTGACTAGAATTTGTCTCTATTTATAGAAAGGGTCAAATCTCCAAAGGGTACTTAAGCACCTCTTCAAATAGCATCCAGGTTCATTGTATTTTGGCTCTTTTCAACTGTCTCGCCGTCTGCGGCTTGATCTCGCCATCGGCGGCTTGATCTCGCCGTCGGCAAGCTTCTAGAAGATGGGCTAACCGCGCCGATCTCGCTGTCGGCGGGCTCGATCTTGCCGTCAGCGGGCTCCTTATAATATATTAAAAATCCTTCAGGAAAAACTCACCGTCGGCGGCCAAAATCTCGTCGTTGGCGGGATAGTTCAATTTTCATCAAATTGAGTCTTTTTTGCTCCAAATTTGCTTCTTTTGTGCTTTTTGCCTTCAGTATTTATAAATCTTCATTCCTGCAATAAAACAAATAAAATACCTTTCTTTAAAGTGCAATTTCATATAAAATTGGTATGAAATTCTTAATATATTTTCTAATGGTCAGAGGTCTCAGAGAAGCTCTAGGAGTAATTTGGTAGTCTCCTTAAGAAATTTTTTGCACTCCTCTTTGGTTGTGAAGAGGGGTCTTATAGCCATGGATGCCTGGTGGAGCTTGGGGTGTCAATGTGGGTGCTTTAGGTTGCTCATAGAGAGGGTTAAGCAATGTCAATGGATAATTGGAGTTGGACAGATAGGTTTGGCCCAATTTTGGTTTAAAGGGGTATGGGGGCGCTTGGGCTTAGCCATTCCGGTGGCTAGGTTAGCCAGCAAGGACAGGGAAGGTGGCTGGCAGGCTGATGGGAGGTAAGAGGGGGCTTCAGTGCAATCAATTGACTGGGGTAATGAAGGTTCCTTGAATTATTGAGTTTAACCAAAAGGTGAGGGAAAGTTGAACTTGGTGAGGGACTATTGGTCCATAGCACATTTAGGTTGGGTTTGGTTGGTCTTGGTTGGTCCTTGGGTCCTAAGGTTGGCTGCGATGAAGTTAATTGGTCCATTTGGTTCAATTTGGATGAAATTGGGTCATATGGTTAATTTTGGTCACTTGGGTTAAAGGTTGGGCTAGCTTAGGTTTGATTTTGGGTTGAGCATAATTGATTGAGAAATTTGGTGTGTATCATTGTCATGAATAGTTTAGAAAAGGATTGGTGTGGTTTTGAATTGATTTGGGGGTTCAATCTGGTTTAATTGGGATTTTGGTCAATTTGGGGCAAGTTGGATTAGCTTGAGTCTAGGTTGGGCTAGAGTGGGGTGGGCCCAATTTATTGTTCAAAAAGGTCTAGGGTGATGTGGTGAAGAGTGCCCAACATAAATTGGGTGTCAAGTTTGGGATTGGGACATTCAATTTGGTGTGATTTGGTCATGTGTCCAATTTGGGGAAAAATTAGGGATTTTGGTTTAAATGGGGTTTGGGTGAGACTTGGCTTAAATTGGAGTCAATTGAATATTGTATTTGGCCTAGAGGAGTGTCAAGAGATGTTTAGAATTCAAATTGAGGGGAAATTGATTGACATTAGTTTTAATTTGGGTGAATTTGGTCACTTGGTCAAAATTTGGGATTTTGACCAAGTGAAATTGTGCTAAAATGTGGGTAAAATTGTGTTTGGATTTGGTTTATATTGAGGCTAAGGATGTTGAATTAAAGTTTGCAATTGAAATTGGGCAAGATTGGGGTTAATTGGGTGGACATTAGGTTTAATGTGGGCATTTTTGGGTTAAGTGAGTCAAATTTGGGCTTTTGTTTAAATTGGGCCAAATTGGTCAAATTGGGTCATGTGTTAGTTGAGGAAAATGAAATTGGGAATATTTAGGAGGTTTTGGGAATCTTTGGGAATTTTTGGGAATTTTTGGAATTTATGGATTTTTGTGCTAGGAGGGGTATTTTTGTATTTTTGCAAATTTGGGGTTATTTTGGAAATTTTGGTAAATTTTGGTCAAATTGGTTTATTTGAGTGGTGGGGAATACTTTGAAATAATTTTTGGAGAAAAATAGGTAATTTGGGTAATTTTTTTGGTAAAATTGAGGTTTAGGAGTATTTTGGGCAAATTTAGTGGCAGGGGAGTCAAATATTGAAATTTTAGAAAATTTGAGGTTGATTAAAGGTGAGTAATATGGGATTATTTAGTTTAAGCCATGGGCCAAGGGTAACCCTCACTTGGTCCTCTATGTGTTGGTACTAACCAAACCTTTAGCTTGGGACTAAAAGCTTGGGAAAAACCATGCACACGAGTTTCCAAAGAGTTAAGGGATCAAAGTGGGATGTGCTTTGTTTAGGGTTGTGGGTGTAAAGTATGTGTATTATGTAAGCTTCAGACCTCCTAGGGTAAATCCTAAGGTCTGACCACCTATAGGAGACTTCCCCTGGGCTTCCTCATGCTTGGTCTCCTCCTCCCAGAAGTTCGAGGTTAGGCCTTGAGCATATGAAAAACTCCGAGTGAAGCAAATAAGATTTGAATTTCTAAAGGGGTGGGGGGGTTCCAAGACTAGTCTTCTAAGAAAGTAATGAGGAGATTCCTCTGGCTAGACCCTAGACAATTCTAGAGAAAGACTAGACCTCGACCAAAAGTGAGGTCAAGAAGAGTTCAAATAAGTTAAGATAAAAGATAATGGTGATTAGGAGGGTGAAAATATAATGAGTGGTCAATCAGATGAGGCACAAGTGGTTCCTTAGCCACCTACGACTAAAGTCAGAAAATCTACTAGGTACATGACCAGTACACATGTATACTCCTTCTTTATAATGTTTGTTGCTAGCTAATGGGGGTGAACCAGAGTGTTATGAGGAAACCATTTTAGAAGAAGATTCAAAGGATTGAGTGCTTGGCATGGAAGATGAGATGCAACCATCAATGTTAAATCAGAGTTCAGATTTAGTGGAATGATTAGATGACAAAATAACACTGAAAAACAAGTTGTTCTAGAGACTGAAAGAGGAGCTAGAAGGCAACAAATGCTACAAGAAAAGAGTTGTTGTGAAGGAATTTCATTAGAATGAAGGAGTGGATTACACTAAAATCTTTTCTTATAATTTAAAGATGACAGTTGTTAAAGTTCTGCTAAGCCTAGTAGCAAGGAAAGATCAATATTTAGAGTAAATGGGTTTAAAGACAATTTTCTTACACTGAGATCTAGAAAATTAATTATACATGGTGTGACCGAATATTTATGAATTTCTAGGGAAAGAAATATTATTTGCAAGTTGAAGATGAGGTTTGATAGATTCATGTTAGTTGTGGGTACATCAAGTGCTAAGCAGATCACTGTTGATTCATCAAAAATTTTTGATAATTTTTTTTATCATACTCCTTTTGTATTTGGATGACATGTTGATTGTAAAAGCAGATATGGAGCAAATTAGGGATTTGAATAAGAAATCAATAAGAGAGGTTAAGATGAATGATTTTTGGTCTAAACAAGAAAAACCTCATGATGAGAATTAGTAAGGACGGGCGTGCAGGTACACTAGTTATCCTATGTATAGTATGTTGAGAAGATCGAATAGAGGTTCAATATGGTGAAACAAAACTCAATTACACCCGTTAGGTATTCATTTCAAGCTATCTAAGGAAATATCACCTAAATCTGAAGCAAAGTAAGTATAAAACAAGAGAACTCTGTGGTAGTCTAATGTATGTTAAAATAGGTATGACACTAGATATTCTATATGTAGTGAGAGTGATTAGCGGATCAGAGGGTAATCCCAAAATTTATCATTGTGAGGCAATGAAGTGAACTCTTAGGTATTTGAGTAGAACAATCAACATGACATTTTGTTTTAGAAGTATAGGAATAAGTCCTCAACGATTGTTGATTTAGATCTGACAGAGGATTTGGATGGTAGATTTTACCTTCACTTTAGGAACACAATGGTGAGTTGGGTTTCCAAGCTTTAGAAGATTGTTGCACTTTCAATTATAGAGGTTGAATTCATTGTTATCATTGAGGCTAATAAGGAGATGATTTGTCTACAAAGATTTAAGGTAGAACTAGGAAGGAGCAAAGGATTGAAATGCTTCATGGTGACAATGAGGCTATTATTAATTTTTCTAAGAATGTTGATTTTTCAGCTAGCATGAAGCCTATTCAGTTAAGGTATAATTTTATTCGCTCTCTACAAAAATATAGTGTTATTCTTGGATAAGATACATTAAACTCAGAATCCTTCAGATATATTGACTAAAGTGGTGAATATTGATAGATTGGAGCTACGCTTTATTCAGTTAAAATCCAAGAAGATTAAGACCGGAAGTGACACATACTACGATAGAAGAATATGAAGATGGTACAGATGTTGGTACAATCTGGAGGAGAGAAATTGGGTGTTATCAGTCTTCAAGTAACAGATTGTTGAGACATGGAGCAAGAAGGAGCACCCACATTGTACCAATGCCATACCAGCATATGTACGCTCATCCAATTATTTCCCAGGTCAGCATAACTATGCCAAGTATCGACATACCTATGTCGAGGTTCTATGAAATCAATGTTTCGAAATAAAGCGGATAGAAAAAATTATGTCAAGGAGCGGCGTGATTAAGGTAGTTGCATCTTTCTCTTGATTCGGTATTTAACCCTCGATTAAGAGTGACACAGAAAGTTCTCTTTCAAGTTAGGCTTCAAAGGGCTTTTTTGGAGTAGTGAAGTTTGAAGTGGCCTTCAAAGCATATGATTTCTCTTGTGTGATCAGGAGAGGATTTGGTATGGAAATGTTGTAATTTTTTGGTCTTGTACATAAAAGATCTAAGTGGTGAAAATTTTTGTATATTTCTCCTTCAATAGTGAAATTTTTGGTATTGTGCGGCTCTGTAGTTTTTTTCTAATTCTGAGTTGTTTTCATATTAAATCTTAGTATATTTTTCTTTGATTACCTTGCTGTACATTCCAGTTCGATATTTTATTCTGGATTTCTTGAATCGATGTTACCCTTTTTTCCACAGTGTGGTTTTATTTTAAAATCATTCAAAGCCCAGTTTTTTTTCTCCCAATAGATAATAGAAGTCTAATGGTACTGAAAATAATTTAGTCCAAGTTCAAATAAGCCCATAGCAATGCCTTGATATGTAATTGAATACTTTGGAGCTATTATTAGAATGTGATATGATCTTTGAATTTGGAAGGCTTATAATCAAATTGACTAGCTCAATAAGAGGAATATATCTAACGAGAATCAGATCATATAAACATGAGCTCGATAAGATACTTATAGGTTGAAAAGTTAACTTATGAGTAAAGTAATTTCTATGGAATATCCTTTTGAGTAGGCTAAATTTATTTAAACAGTATTCCCACAAAATATAATTAGATCTCCATTCTTGATTAGAATAATATAGAAAATTAAGAGCTAAGTTCACAACTTAAAGAAAAATTGAGCCCTACAACCATTGACATTCATCGTTCATTGATCCCACTAGTGATTGTTAATGGTCATTGTCTTATAATTATTGTAGCCAATTTACTATCCTACGATTGTTATTGTCTGATATTTGTAGCTCTTGGTTAGAACCATCCATAGTCATTTTTTCTACTTAGAGATAAGAGTTGAACTATAACATAAAATATACAACATGTTTTTTTTATTAGGCCAGACCGAATGATCTTTTCATATAAAATTTCTATTATTATTTATAGAAAATAATACAATTTATTAAAGATTATACTTTATATAAATTAAAAATAAAAAAATAGTGATTAAGTTAAAAAAGCTCGAAATGAGCCAGCAAATTCTAATTTCTTAAAGATAGAAAGTTAATAATATATAAACATATCAAAAGATAATGGGAAAAAATAAAAAGAAAAAAAAGTATTCCACTTGAACTAATCTATTTATTAAATTATACATTAAGTTACAATTTATAAAATTTGACTTTATTTATCAGTATTCAAGACTTAAGTAACTATAATTTTCCTTTTTTGTTTATTGTGTGGTTAAACTGGAAGCATAACAAATGTCTTCAAATGTTGGACACGTGCTTTAGGAATATATTTTTTATATTATCGCGTGGATCACACAGGCTTGTTTCTTGGCATATATGGAATACGACAACTAATATGATGATAAATATGGATGCAATGCCACTTTTTATTCGTTTAGCAGACAAAAATACAAAAGCAGAAAATTTAAACCATTCAAAAAATACTTATGCCATTCATATTTTTTATATCACTATCAAAAATATTATTATTTTAAATTTAAAAAATATGAATTAAACCTTTTCATTCATAATTAGGTGGCATATATATAAAAATTTAAATTCAGGTATTTGATATTAAAATACATAAAAAATGACTAATAGAAATAAAAATTTAGAAAATACGGGTATGTTTGCAAATCATGAAATGAATATTGCCATTTATCTATACAAACCGAGTCCTGTATATTTACATATTGAGCAACTAAATTTTACTTTTATATTTATATATACAGCTCAAATATTTCATATCATAAGAGAAATATTACTATTTTAGCTGTTTACTAAGTGTATATATGTATATATATATATATATATATATATATATATAGACACGCACTTATTAAATTTAAATTTCAATATTATATATGTTAATACATAAGAATTATGTGTAAATCTTTCAAATAAAAAAACCCATACGTGCCACATCACTAAGCAAATTAATGTAGTCTTTTCATTCACCAAACAAATTGTTTTCGTTGGAAAAATTACCATGCCTGCCACATCTATCGCACTGTACTGGTCCCTTTATAAAGTCAAGGATGCTCCAGCTCACATCAAGCATTTAGTAAAGTAGTGTAGCCTAAGCCAGCGGTTTACTCGATGGCTTCTATACTCCTCTGCTTCCTAGTCTCTGTCCTCGCTATCCTCTCCTTGCCGCCGCCGGCACTGTCACAGACCCTCCCTCCCATAGTAAACGGGCTCTCCTTCTCCTTCTATAAGTCAAGCTGCCCTAATCTAGAATCCATTGTCAAAGGCTTTCTTAAGAAGCAGTTCAAGAAAGACATCGGGCTTGCCGCTGCGCTTCTACGCGTACATTTCCATGACTGCTTTGTCCAGGTATCGTAGTCGCTTGGCTACAACTAGGAGTCTAAGATTGTGTAAATCTTGAGAAGATCAAAACTTTAAAATTAATTGATTTGATAATTCTTAAATATTTATAAATTGTGGCAATTTTTTGTAGTTCTTTTGTTCCAATTTGTACTCTATTTTACTTATTACATAGGATTTAAATTTCTAAAAATTTTATAAGACAAACTTGAAGTTTAGATCTTGCTTTAATCATGCCTAAAATATGAATGATATTAAGTCCATAATAAGTGGTGATGCAGGGGTGCGACGGGTCGGTGCTACTGGATGGATCGGCGAGCGGTCCGAGTGAGAAGAACGCGCCGCCAAACTTGACATTGAGGCCAGAGGCCTTCAAGGCCATTAACGACCTACGAGCTCTGATCGATGACGAGTGCGGCCAGGTGGTCTCCTGCGCCGACGTGCTAGCCCTTGCAGCGCGGGACTCCGTTTCCTTGGTATTAATCTCTTACTCTCTGTCTGGACTGCAAAGTTTTTTCTTCAGTAGAGCACACCAAAGTCTATAAATTAGATAAAGTTAAAAGGAAAAAAATAAACGAAGGGCTGCATATCATGATTATAAATTTACTCTTAAGAAGCATATATTGAAAATATATGCTTTCTTACTATAATTTCTGGAAGAGTATTGTACATACCACTAACTTTTTATGTATTTACATATCGAGCACCTAATTTATAATTTTTCCATACCTTTCCTATTTTTAGAAAATGTATTTTATTTTAAAAATAATGAATTTTTTATGTGATGTAAAAAAATTGTCATCTTAAATGTAAAAAATAAAATTAAAGTTATAAGATATGAGGATACATACGAGTTGGAGAAATACTTGCATACGGAGTATGCACGGAGCTCTTCGTGTGTATCCCCAATAACCACATAATATCTTGACAATAATCTCAAAAATACTAAAATGAAATTTATGAAGATTATTAGTGGGTTATTTGATTTTTGGGTTATAATTCAATAACCTGACAGTAACTCTTTAATAACTATGAAATGGAGGTTACTGGGATGTACGTTATAACGTACGTAGCGCTACGTAAGTTATAACGTACGTAGCGCTACGTAAGTTATGAGTATGTAAGTTTTTCAGTGTATGTAAATGCTTTTTTTTTTTAAGGGAACAGGTGCCAAAATAGTCGCTCATCTGTACATATATGTCTTATGTATAAAATCATATTTTAAAATAGTAATACTCTTGATGTGAGGCAGAGGATTTATGTTATATAAGGCTAAAAAGGTAAAATTTAAGTGCTAGGATATGTAGATATTTTAGGATATGTAGATATTCTTTTTATCTTCATTTATCCGGTTCATTTCTCAATGTGCTCTAAACCTCCTGTTTAGAATTTAATTATCACGCACGGGAAAAAAAATATCTATATGGTACAATATTCCAGAATAAATGTTTTTTTTGTACAGGAAGTTGTCGCACTCAACTTCTCATATAAAACCATTCTCTATTAGAAATAATTATTTGAGGCTGAATTCACAGAAAAATTATTCCCTTTTTGTCCAGACAACTGATGCGATATGCGGATCATTGGGGTGAAAAAAATCTCAAGTAATCAGTAAAAGTAAAATCATTTTTTAATCCAAAATAAGTGGGGATGGATTCCGATTTGTTTGCAAGTTGCAATAATCATTAATCAATTAATTTTCTAACTTCATTCATCTCACTTAAATTTTAAAATTCATTCTAATCATAATTTGGTGTTGGTATTTATATATAGATATTGTAAAATATGCTAAATTTATATATGTGGAATAAGTATTTCAAATTATGCGTTATTAATGTATTTTAAATATTCTATTCGGACCTGTTATTATGAGGAATAAGTATTTTAAATCATTTATTTTAAACAAAAGTCATTGCAGTCAATCAATTTTTACTCATTTATTTATTTTTTTAGATTTAATATTTATAAAGTGGATATTTAACAAAAAAATGTTCAAATAAGAAAAAAATAAAAAAAAAATTAACTAGTCTGAAATATCGTGGTTGGCTAAATGACAGTCAGGCGGTCCCCGCTACAAAGTCCCACTCGGCCGCCGCGACGGTCTAAACTTTGCTACACGCAACGCCACGCTCGCCAGCCTTCCGGCTCCGACCTTCAACGTCTCAACCATCCTTTCCGTCCTCACACGTATCAATCTGGACGCCTCCGACCTCGTCGCCCTCTCCGGCGGCCACACCATCGGCCGTGGCCACTGTTCCTCCTTCTCCAACCGCATCTTCCCTTCTCGTGACCCTACCATGGACCAAACTTTCTTCAACAATCTTCGCCAAACTTGCCCGTCTTCTAACTCTAACAGCACGACTGTGCTCGACATCCGTAGCCCCAATGTCTTTGACAACAAGTACTACGTGGATTTAATGAACAGGCAGGGGCTTTTTACATCAGATGAGGATTTGTACATGGATTCGAGGACGAAGCAGACGGTTTTAGATTTTGCGCTCAATCAATCGCTTTTCTTTGAGAAGTTTGCATTTTCGATGACGAAGATGGGGCAACTGAGCGTGCTGACTGGTGGAAATGGGGAGATAAGGACTAATTGTTCGGCGAGGAATGGGGGCAGGATTTCGATGTTGCCTGTGGATGATGAAGGAGAAACTGCTGCTTATTAGGTTTGGCTTCGTTGTGTGGATGTAGATTACTGTAATAAAAACGGTACGCTGTTGTATGCCTGAGGTTTGGGAATCTGCTTGAGTTGAGCTTGCTACCTCTGCTTGAGTTAGCTTGAGTTTGGTAACAATAAGATATTGTACTTGCGCGTGGACATGTTTTGTGGCCATTTTAAATTCTCTCTTCTCTTCGAATTAATTTTTACATAGAATATTAATCGGCACTTGTTAGTTACGAAGCTCTCTAGTATGGTATGATTGGCTAGGACCTTGATCTGTTGGGCCGCTACTCTTGCAGATAGTAAAAATTTAGGTTGAAACAGTATGCAGTTGTATTTTAAAGGGCCATGACAAAGTTGTTTTTTCATGCTTAGTATATGTGTTATGAGAAATTAATGCAAAAATGACAAAATCCACCCAAAAACAATCAAACACAAACGGTTTATATGGTTCGGCATTCGTTTGACTCAGCTACGTCAACAGGAAGTGAGATTTTACTAGCACTGGATGGGAGAAAGAAAAAAGAAAGGATAAGGGGGGTTACAACTCACACTTCTCATAATCTTACCCTCTCATGCCCCCTAAGTTTCTTTTGTAGTTGAAGATTATAGCATACAAGAAAATAAAGCTAATAGACCAAATTACCACTAATTATAAATACGCCATAAATACAATAATCACGATCTCATCTCTTACTTTTAGATAAGTGAGAGAGGACTAAATGAGCTTCAAACTCTAATTTAGCTGCACTAAGATGGCTGTCAACGTACCCCCTCCCAAAGGGATTAAGCTTTGCGTGGTTCTTGAAAACACCCAAATGGACAATCAATCTTGAGCTCGAATGTTCACCAAACTCTTACATTATGTGAACTTCTGGAGTAATAGTATCTTTGTAAGCATGTTTGTTGGATTCTCCTTCATATCTATCTTCTTCAACAGAACCTTGTCGTCATTAATCAAGTTCTGAATACAATGATATCTCACATCAATGTATTTGGTACGAGCATGATGAATTTGATTTGTGACCCAAAAAACTTGCACTCAGACTGTCATAGAACACTAACAGGAACTCCAAGTCATCTAATAGGCTCTAGATCAATATTGCTTCTTTCATCACCTCCGTGATTACCATGTACTCAGCTTCTGTTGCATATAAAGCAACAGTAGAGTGAAGAATTGACCTCCAACTAACTGAACCTTTGTTAATCTGAATAAATAGTCAAGTAACTCATCTTCGCCTATCCATATCACTTACGTCGTCTAAGCCATTGTAGCCTACGCACAGAATTTTCAATAAATGACTGCCTCTCAAACTCCAAACGAACATCAACTGTACCTTTTAAGATCCTCAAAATACTATTCACAACCTACAAGTATTTTTTTCCCGGATCATGCTTGATCTCACTCATAACATCAACTGCTTGTAAAATATTCGGTCAAGTACAAACCATGACATACATCAAACTGCTGACTGCACTAACATAAGTGGTCAAACACATTTTTCTTTTCCTGATCATCATTAGGACACTGATTTGAACTCAACTGAATGTAAGAAGCAATGAGTAGACTTACCCCCTTTCTTGTGTCATTAAACCCAAATTATTCTACACCTTTCGAAAAGCTCCTTGCAAAAGCCAACCCTTTCCAGTTACTTTATCCTTAAGAATCTCCATATACTAAGAATTCTGTCAATTTCACCTAACTTATTCATGTCAAAATATTTAGATTGTTCATTTTTAATCAAATCAACCTCATTATGATTAACATATATAATCAACATATAATCAACATATAGAAGTAAGTAAATGAACTCACAATTGGCCAACTATTTGAAATATACACAATGATCATACTGGCTCCTTCTGTACTTCCATCCCCTCATGAACTGAGTTAATTTTTTTTACCACAACCGTGATGACAGCTATGACCCATACAAAGAATGGTCTTACTTGCAAACCAAGCCTTTTGATGCTCGATATCCATGTAGTTGTATAATGTAGATCTTTTCTTGCAATTCTCCATGTAGAAATTTAGTTTTCACTTTTAAGCTGTTCTAAAATAAGACTGTAATGAGCTACAAGTGCTAAGAGAACACAGATTGAGGGATGCTTGACCACTATGAAGGACACCACATCATAATCGATCCCTTCTTGTTGTTCAAAGCCTTTTCAACTAATCATTCTATGTACTGGACATCAGCTCCATGAGATCCTTCCTTCCTTGCATATAACTATTTCGACCTAGTGGCTTTCCTTCTCGGAAGAAGCTCCCCCAACCTACAGGTACCATTCTTTTGAAGAGACTCCATCTCTTTATCCATTACCATTCTCTAAAGATCATAGTCTATGCTCTCCATCTTTCTTTTATAGTGATAAGGAATTTATCGCTTTATTGTTGAAAGTGCAGACGTAATGTGATTCCTCAACCAAGCTAATTTTGGGACATTTTGATGCATGTCCCTACTCCTAGCAATAGATTCCCGAGCAGGAATCTCATCCTCAACCTCTTCTTTCACCTCCTCCTGAGCACTATCAACAAATTCCTCCTAATATGCAATTGAATCATATATTTGAGTTGGAGTGGATGAACTCCATGAAACATATGATTTTGCATCAAATTTTAACCTCTACTGCATGTTTATGATCCCAAGAGCATTTTCCACTTTCTTTGAGTCTCATTTTTTTAATAAGCATGGCTCATCGGATGCAACATCCCTGCTAATGCAACTCTCTTTCTTGATTGTTCATACAACTTGAAGCCCTTGAGTCCATGCACGAAGGAAATGAAGATCATCTTCTTAGCTCGTGATTTCAGTTTATCATTCTATATGTGGTAGTAAGTTGGACATCGAAATACTCTCACATGCTCGTTATCTAAAGCAGAATGCCCTGGATACATTACTTTTTGGGTCTTCTTCCTAATAGCTGTAGAAGCTAGACGGTTCTTGATCCATTTAAAAAAATACTTATTTTTATGCCTTATTTATGATTCAATTTTTAAGGATATTATGCTTTAATGAAAGGTATTTTTATGTTTTTAGATGTAGGTGATTAAAAAAAGAGTTCAAGAAGGAAAAAATGAGCAAAAAAGAGCAAAAATAGAGCTTAAAGAGCAAAGTTGCCTAAATTTTAGGTCTGGTGCCTAGGCGCCAGAATCCGGCGCCTAAGCGCCAGTTCGATACTGAAACAGATAAGATTTTTGATGACTTTGGGCAGTTATTTTGACGGTGTTAAGCGGTTATCAGACTTTCTAGAAAATTGGAATTTACTCCTAATACATAGGACATGTGATACAATGCATCTGGACACAGGAAAATAGTTTTAATTGCGAAGAGGTGCGAAGACTTGGTCACGGACTCCGGCGCCTAGGAGCCACAATTACATTCTAGAAGATACATTGTATTTGGATGAATTTTGAAGAGGTGCCTTAAGCAATCCCTATTCAAATTCGAAACTCTATAAATAGGAGTCAATTCTACAGAGAAATGTGCACCCTAAAGCCCCTTCTAGCTATCTCTCTAATCCCCAATCACTTCAGAGTTCTCTTACACTTTTAGGGAGCCACTTTCATTAGTATTTAGTGATTTTATTTTGAGTATTACTACTCAATTCCTTGAGTAGTAAGTGTGAGTTTTCAAGTATTGTTGCTGTTGAAGTCTTGTACCTTGCATTGGAGTCGGTAGGAGTCGACGGATCACTTGAAGGAACATTCCAGATAAGTATTTGTAACTTGGTTCAAAGTTTCATAAATATGTTTTGTTGTGTGAATTAAATGTGTTCTGAGTAGTTAGTTTTCTTTCTCCTTTCAACTATGAAAAGATAATAAGATAATTAAACTTTGTTGGAGAACTTAACTTAAAATATTTATAAAAAATGTGATGATTTTAATACCTGATCTTAATTTACTTTTTAAACTGGCCATTTAAATTGTTAAAACCTGTTGAAGAATTCTGAGACCTATCCAGATATGAGTTCTTAACTAGTAGATATCACATGAATCCTTAGGTAATCGAAGGTTATATGCAGGTTATTTAAGGTGAAGTACAAATAAATAGGAAGATATTGTTTATTGGACGTAGAATTGATTAGTTTTTATAGTGATAGACTAAATTCTAATAATTTGGTTTATAGAAAGGGAATGGATCACTGGTAGGGCCGACCATAGCCACCCTTGGACATCTAGAAGTGTTAGCCTAGATTAACCCATTCTACTAATAAAACATATATGATATAAAAATTCCTTGCTAAATATTTTCCTCCTTATAAAACTGCTAAATTAAGAAATAATATTACTTCATTTATGCAATTTGATGGAGAAACAATTTATGAAGCATGGGAAAAATTTAAAGAACTATTAAGAAAATGTCCTCATCATGCTTTACCAGATTGGTTAATTATTCAAATATTTTATAATGGACTTAGTGGATCACTTAGATCTATTATAGATGTTGCTGCTGGTGGTTCTTTAATGGCTTAGATATTTGAAGAAGTTTATACTTTAATTGAAGAAATGACTAACAAAAATTTTCAATGACCTTCTGAAAGGGTTAATCCTAAAAGAATGGCAAGTATTCAAGATAATGAAGCCTTTTCTATTTTAACTTCACAAGTGGTTGTGATATCTAAGAAATTAGATAATTTTGCTATTAACATATCACATATAAGTAATGATAATTCTGCAAATACTGATGATTCTCAAACAATAGAAACTTTGCAAGCTATTGCTAGTACAACTAATAACCCTTATTCTAATTATTATAATCCAGGTTGGAAAAATCACCCTAATTTTATTTGGAATAATAGACAACAACAATGGAGTAATAATCAAGTTAATCCAACCGGAAATTGGAACAATCTAGGAAATTCAAACTTTAGACCAACTTATCCTCCTCGTTTTAACAATCAGTAGAAAAATTTATCTGTAGAAGAATTGATCTTGCAACTAGGTAATCAGTTACAAAGTCAAAACACTGCTATTTCTAATATTAAGAAACAGATGGGTCAAATTGCTAATTTTATTAATTACAGACCTCAAGGAACACTGCCTAGCAACTTCGAAATTAATCCAAAAGAAACTAAAAAAAAATCATGAACAAGCAAAAGCTGTACAACTTAGAAGTGGAAAGGAATTAAAAGAGAAAATTCAGAATGAAATTGAAAAAGAGAGAGAAGTTGAAGAGATTGAAAAACATAAATAAACTCTTTCTCCAAGTAACGATCAGACTGTAATTTCTATTAAAGTGGAAGTTGAAAGACCACCACCACCTTTTCCTCAAAGACTAAAACAGTAGAAGCTTGACCATCAATTTTCTAAGTTCTTTGAGATTTTTAAGAAACATACCATCAACATTCCTTTTGCTGAAGCTTTGGAACAAATGCCGAGCTATGCAAAATTTATGAAGGATATTTTAAGCAAGAAAAGGAAATTTGAAGCTTATGAAACTGTTGCATTAAGTGAAGAATGTAGTGCAATAATTTAGAAGAAATTACCTCAAAAACATAAAGATCCTGAAAGTTTCACTATACCATGTGCTATTGGAGAAAAATTTTCTGGAAAAGCCTTATGTGATTTAGGAGAGTGTATTAATCTCATGCCATTTTCTATCTATCGAATGTTAGATTTTGGAGAGATTTCTCCCACCATTGTAACCCTTTAGTTAGCTGATCGATCTATCACTTATCCTAAAGGAGTTATGGAGGATGTTCTTGTTAAGGTAGATAAATTTATCTTTCCTGTAGATTTCATTGTACTGGATATGGAAGAAAATAAAGAAATACCTATTTTTTTAGGGAGACCTTTTCTAGCTACCGGACGTGCTATGATTGATGTGCAAAAAGGTGAATTAACGATGAGAGTTAATGATCAGAGATAACATTTAATGTTCTGAAATCAATGAGGTATCCTGACAAAGAAAATGCTATCAGATGGATATTTTTGATTATATAACTGAAAAACATTATCAAGAAAAATTTAAGGTCATTTCTGAAGAACTTGAAGAAGTAAATGAAACAAATTTATCTGAAGAAACTCATTATATTCATGATAATTGAGAAATTTTAGACACAACTAAAAATAATATACTGTTACCCTCAATTGAAAAAGCCTATGAACTGGAATTAAAAATGTTACCTGCATATTTAAAGTTTGCATTTCTTGGAAATTCATTAACTTTAATTGCGATTATATCTTCAGAACTAAGCAAAGATCAAGAAAAATTAATAAGAGTTCTAAGGAACTATAAGAAAGCTTTTGTTGGACTATTGCAGATATAACAGGAATAAGCCCTTCAATCTGTATGCATAGGATTTTAATTGATGAAAATTGTAAATCCACTATTGAACCTCAAAGAAGATTGAACCTAATTATGAAAGAGGTTGTTAAAAAAGAGATTTTGAAATGGTTAGATACTGGAGTTATTTATCCTATTTCGAATAGTCAATGGGTAAGTCATATTCATTGTGTTCCGAAGAAAGGAGGAGTAACTGTCATTGTTAATGAAAAAAATGAATTAATTCCTACAAGACAAGTTACTGCATGGTGAATTTGCATTGATTATCGAAAATTAAACACCACTAGAAAGGATCATTTTCCTTTTTTTTCTTGGATCAGATGTTGGATAAACTAGCTGAACACTCATATTTCTATTTTTTGGATGGATATTCTGGTTATCATCAATTACCCGTTGCTCCTGAGGACCAAGAGAAAACAACATTTACAAGTTTTTATGGAAAATTTGCCTTTAGAAGAATGCATTTTGGTTTATGTAATGCACCTGCAACATTTCAAAGATGTATGATGTCAATATTTTGTGATTTAATTGATAAAGGAATTGAAGTACTTATGGATGATTTTTCAGTTTTTGGAACTTCTTTTAAGTCTTGCTTGGAAAATATAATGAAAGTTCTGAAAAAGATGTGAAGAAACAAATTTGGTTCTAAACTGGGAAAAATGTCAATTTATGGTCACAGAAGGAATTGTACTTGGACATAAAATTTCACAAATAGGTATGGAAGTTGATCAGATAAAAGTGAAAATTATTGCTGAACTTCAACCACATACTTCCGTTACTGATTTGAGAAGTTTTCTGGGTAATGCTGGATTTTATAGGAGATATATAAAGAATTTTTTTTAAATTGCTAAATCTCTTTGTCATTTATTAGAAAAAGAAGCTATGTTCAAATTTAATAAAGATTGTTTGAAAGCGTTCAATATTTTAAAAGAAAAATTAATCACTCCACCTATTATTGTTGCACCTGATTGGAGCAAACCTTTTGAATTAATGTGTGGTGCAACTGATTATGTAATTGGAGCTGTATTGGGTAAAAAATATGAGAAAATTTTCAAAGTTATATACTATGCTAGCAAAACTCTTAATGAAACTTAAATAAATTACACTACTACTGGAAAAGAGCTTTCAGCAATAGCATATGCCTTTGATAAATTTAGACTGTATCTTCTTGGAACGAAATGTATCGTGCATACTGATCATTCTGCTATTAAGTATTTAATGTCTAAAAAGGATGCTAAACCTAGATTGATTAGATGGGTTTTACTTTTACAAGAATTTGATTTTCAAATAGTAGATAGAAAAGGAACTGATAACCAAATTGCTGATCATTTATCAAGAATAAAAAATAATAGTGGGAAGATTTATAAAGAAAATATAAATGAGAAATTCCCTGATGAACAGTTATATGTTATTCAAGGATTACAAATGCCTTGGTATGCAGATATAGTTAACTATTTAGTTAGCAATATTTTACCATATGGATTGAATAACAAATATATTAAGAAATTCGAAAATGATTGTAAATCATATATTGGGGAAGATCCTCATTTATTTAAAATAGGAAGAGATTCTGTGATTCGAAGATGTGTAACTTATGAAGAAACTTTCGCAATTATTCAAAAATGTCACAATTTTGAATTCGGAGGATACTTTGGAGTGGATAAAACTGCGTTTAAGATTTTAAATTCTGGATTCTATTGGCCTACATTATTTAAAGATGTTGGATATTATGTGAAAATTTGTGATCGATGTCAAAGAATGAGGAATATATCCAGAAAAGATGAAATGCCTCTAAACTATATATTAGAAATTAAAATTTTTGATGTATGGGGTTTAGACTTTATGGGACATTTTGTACCATCATCTGGAAAGATTTATATTTTATTAGCATTTGATTATGTTTCAAAGTGGATTGAAGTCGTAGACTTTACTCTAACTCGTGATTCTAAAAGTGTTTTGAAATTTTTAAAGAAGATGATTTTTACAAGATTTGGAATGCCCAGGGTAATTATCACAGATGGGGAAAGTCATTTCAGAAATATAAGAATTCAATCATTACCGAAAAAATTCAGAATTAAACATAGAATTGCAATTGCTTATCACCCACAAACAATGGGAATGGCTGAAGTATCAAACAGAGAAATTAAAAGAATATTAGAGAATTCTGTTAATCCTAAAAGAACTGACTGGGTTGATAGACTTGATTCTGCATTATGGGCTTATAGAACAGCTTATAAGACAACTATCAGAATGTCACATTATCAGTTAATTTATGGTAAAGATTGTCACTTACCTGTTGAACTGGAACATAAAGCTTACTGGGTTATAAAGGAGTTCAATTACAATTTGAATGCTGTAAGAGAGAAATGATTATTATAACTGAATGAAATGGAAGAGATAAGAAATGAGTCCTATGAAAATGCAAAGATTTATAAGGAAAGAATGAAGAAATTGCATGATAAAAAGATTTCAAGGAAAATATATGAGCCTGTGATCCACTTAAAAAAATACCAATTTTTATACCTTATTTATGATTTAATTCTTAAGGATATTATGCTTTAATGAGAGGTATTTTCATGTTTTTGGATGTAGATGATTAAAAAGAGCTCAAGAAGGAAAAAAAGAGCAAAAAAGAGCAAAAATGAAGCTTATGGAACAATTTTTGGAATTATTGGCCTGGCGCCAGAGTCCGGCGCTTAAGCGCCAGTTCGATACAGACGCTGTTAAGTTTTTTTGATGACTTTGGGGAGTTATTTTGACGGTGTTAAGCGGTTATTGGAGCTTCTAGGAGACTGAAAGTTACTCCTAATATATAAGACATATGATACAATGTATTTGGACACAAGGAAACGGTCTGGATCGCGAAGAGGTGCGACCCAAAGTTAAGAGGTGCGAACGACCTGGTCACGGAGTCCGGCGCCTAAGCGCCAGATCCCGGCGCCTAGGCGCCAGATCCCGGCGCCTAGGCGCCAGATCCCGGTTACCTTCTAAAAGATACATTGAATTTGAACAAATTTTAAGGAGGTGCCTTAAGAAACCCCTGGTCAAATTCAGAGCTCTATAAGTAGGAGCCCATTCTACAGAGAAAATCGCACTAAACCCCCCTCTTAGTACACATACCCATTTTAGCCTATTCTATTTTTATTTAGTCTCTTCCATACTTAGGGTGCAACTTTATTTTGTATCTAGTGAGTTTATTTTGAGTATTTATTATGTGTAATTATTGTTAGAGTCTTTCATCATTGCGTTGGGGTCAGTAGAAGTCAGCGGTGCTCTTGAAGGAACACTTCAAATAAGTATTTGTACTTTGGTTCAAAGTTTTATAAATATGTTTTGTTATGTTATTTTAATGAGTTCTGAGTAGTTAGTTATCTTTCTTCTTTCAACTATGAAAATATTATAAATTAATTAAATTTCATAGGAGAATTAAATATAAAATATTTTAAAATATTGTGATGATATTAATACCTGATCTTAGTTTACTTTTTAAATTGGCCATTTAATTTGTTAAAACCTATTGTAGAATATTGAGACCTATCCGGAGATAAATTTTTAACTAGTAAATATCACATGAATCCTTAAGGTAATCGAAGGCTTTACGCGGATTATTTAAGGTGAAGTGCAAATAAATAGGAAGATATTATTTATTGGGCGTAGAATTAATTAGTTTTTAGAGTGACGGACTAAATTCTAATAATTTGGTTTATAGAAAGGTAACGGTTCACTGGTAGGGCCGACCATAGCCACCCTTAGACATCTAGTAGTGTGAGCCTAGATTAACCCTTTCTACTAATAACACATCCTGAGCCTAACTATAGATTATTCAATGTTCTTTGCACCTGGACTAAAGGGTAAAGAATAGGAATGCTTCTATTTGGCACAATACTATAATCTTAATTCCCTACAAAAGATAATTAATCTCTAATTCTTGGATTAGTTGAAAAAGGAGAAAGTCATTTTTATAATTGCATTGAATTACTGCTTACTTTACTTTCCTGCTTATTGCTTACTTTCTTTTAGTAAAAGTTATTAGTTAATTAAATTTGAACATATATATATATATATATATATATATATATAAAGTATATATAATTTACTTAAGAAAATTTCAAAATACCGTTTTTATATATATTTAATTTTTGTTTTTATTTTCCCTGTGGGATCGATAACCAGGACTCCACTAGAGCCCTGTTTTACTTGAACGATACGTATACTTGCGTTTAAAATTGTGACTTTTACAATAATTAAATCTAATAAAAGTATAAAAGTAAACCTCGCACATTAAGTTTTTGAAGTCATTTGCTAGGAATTAAATCTTCTAAGAAGTGGTATCAAAATCTTGTATTTTAAATCTTAATTAAAGTCGCATCGCATCAAGTTTTTGGCGCCGTTCTTTGGGGATAAGATAAAGTAAAAAGTAAAAATAAAAAAAAATAAAAAAAAATAAAAACAGAAAAACAAAACAAAATTGTTTTCTTTAAATTTTTATGCGTAGTTCTGGATCTGAAGGATTACTATCTTTTGATCCTGAATTAGAAAGAACAATTAAAAGAATTAAAAAAAGAAAACAAATTTAAAAACCTAAAAAATGGCTAACTTACATAACAATAATCAAAATCTAATCGAAATTAATGAACCAAATATTTATAAACCATTAAGGGAATATGCAAACCCTACAACTGATGAACTTCATGTTAGTATTCAAATTCCAGCTGTGGATGCTAATTCTTTTGAGCTTAAACCTTCTATTATTCAAATGGTTCAAAACAATCAATTTGGAAGAACACCTAATGAGGATCCAAATTTACACCTTGCTAGTTTTTTAGAAATTTGTGCTACCTCTAAATATAATAATGTTTCTGATGATGCAATTAGGCTTAGACTCTTTCCTTTTTCCTTAAAAGATAAAGCAAAGATGTGGCTTAATTCATTAGCAACTTGTTCTATTACAACATGGGCATATATGGCAAAAAAATTCTTATCTAAATATTTTCCTCCTGAAACTACTAAATTGAGAAATGATATTACTTCATTTACACAATTTGATGGAGAAACAATTTATGAAGCTTGGGAAAGATTTAAAGAACTATTAAGAAATTGTCCTCATCAAGCTTTACCAGATTGGTTAATTATTCAAACATTTTATAATGGACTTATTGGATCACTTAGATCAATTATTGATGCTGCTCTGGTGGTTCTTTAATGGCTAAGACATTTGAAGAAGCCTACACCTTAATTGAAGAAATGACTAAAAATAATTTTTAATGGCCTTCTGAAAGGGTTAATCCTAAAAGAATGACCAGTATTCATGATAATGAAGCCTTTTATATTTTAGCTTCACAAGTGGCTGTGATATCTAAGAAATTAGATAATTTTGCCATTAATATATCACATGTTAATAATGAAAATGCTGCAAATTTTGATGATTCTCAAACAATGGAAACTTTGCAAGCTATTGCTAGTAAAACTAATAATCCTTATTCTAATTATTATAATCCTAGTTGGAAAAATCATCCTAATTTTAATTGGAGTAATGGAAATCAAACGAATCCAAATTGGAACAATCAAGGAAATTCAAACTATAGACCAACTTATCCTCCTGGTTATAACAATCAACAGAAAAAGTTGTCTGTAGAAGAATTGATCTTGTAACTTAGCAATCAGTTAAAAAGTCAAAACATTGCTATTTGTAATATTGAGAATCAGATGGGTCAAATTGCTAATTTCATTAATTACAGACCTCAGGAACACTGCCTAGCAATGTCGAAATTAATCCTAAAGGATCTGGAAAAGAACATGAACAAGAAAAAGCTGTACAACTTAGAAGTGGAAAGGAATTAATAGAGAAAACACGGAATGAGATTGAAAAAGAGAAAGAAGTTGAAGAGATTAAAAAACCTAAAGATACCCTTTCTCCAGGTGAAGATCATACTGTTGTAACTACTAAAGTGGAAGTTGAAAGACCACCACCACCTTTTCCTCAAAGACTTAAATAACAGAAGCTTGACCATCAATTTTCTAAGTTCTTTGAAATTTTTAAGAAACTTACCATCAACATTCCTTTTGCTGAAGCTTTGGAGCAAATGCCAAGCTATGCAAAATTTATGAAGGATACTTTAAGTAAGAAGAGAAAATTTGAAGCTTATGAAAGTGTTACATTAAGTGAAGAATGTAGTGCAATTATCCAGAAGAAATTACCTCAGAAACTTAAAGATCCTGGAAGTTTCACTATACCATGTGCTATTGGAGAAAAATTATCTGGAAAAACCTTATGTGATTTAGGAGCTAGTATTAATCTCATGCCATTTTCAATCTTTCAAAGGTTAGATTTAGGACAGATCTCTTCTACCACTGTAACTCTTCAGTTAGCTGATCGATCGATCACTTATCGTAAAGGGGTTTTAGAGGATGTGTTTGTTAAGGTAGATAAATTTATCTTCCCTGTAGATTTCATTGTTCTAGATATGGAAGAAGATAAAGAAATACCTATCATTTTAGGAAGACCTTTTGTAGCTATCGGTCGAGCAATGATTGATGTACAAAAAAAAAGAATTAACAATGAGAGTTAATGATCAAGAGATAACATTCAATGTTCTGAAATTAATGAGGTATCCTGCAAAAGAAAAATGCTATCGGATGGATATTTTTGATTATATGATTGAAAAGCATTACCAAGAAAGATGTAAGGTCATTTTGATAAAAAAACAAAGAATCTTTGTTATATGATGAGTTATTAAATGAAGAGAATTCATTTGGAGTAGCTCATTAGATTAATGAAAATTGGGAAATTTTAGACACAACTACAAATGAGATATTATTACCCTCAATTGAAAAATCCCCTGAACTGGAATTAAAAATGTTACCTGCGCATTTAAACTATTCATTTCTCGGAGATTCATTAACTTTACCTGTAATTATATCTTCAGAACTAAGCAAAGATCAAGAAGAAAAATTAATTAGAGTTCTGAAGAATTATAAGAAAGCATTTGGTTGGACGATTGCAGATATAAAAGGAATAAGCCCTTCAATCTGTATGCATAGGATATTAATGGAAGAAAGTTGTAAACCCACTATTGAACCTCAAAGAAGATTAAATCCAATTATGAAATAGGTTTTTAAGAAAGAAATTTTGAAATGGTTAGATGCTAGAATTATTTATCCTATTTCGGATAGCCAATGAGTAAGTCCTATTCATTGTCTTCCGAAGAAAGGAGCAGTAACTGTCATTATTAATGAAAAAAATGAATTAATGCCAACAAGACAAGTTACTAGATGACGAATTTGCATTGATTATCGAAAATTAAACAACGCCACTAGAAAGGATCATTTTCCTTTACCTTTCTTGGATCAAATGTTGGATAAACTTGTTGGACATTCATATTTCTGTTTTCTGGATGGATATTCTAGTTATCATCAATTACCTGTTGCTCCTGAGGATCAAGAAAAGACAACATTTACTAGTCCTTATGAAACATTTGCCTTTAGAAGAATGCGTTTCGGTTTATGTAATGCACCTGCAACTTTTCAAAGATGTATGATGTCAATATTCTGTGATTTGATTGATAAAGGAATTGAAGTATTCATGGACGATTTTTCAGTTTTTTAAACTTTCTTTGAATCTTGCTTGGAAAATATAAAGAAAATTTTGAAGAGATGTGAAGAAACAAATTTAGTTCTAAACTGGGAAAATGTTAATTTATGGTTACAGAAGGCATTGTACTTGGACATAAAGTTTCACAAATAGGGATGAAAGTTGATCAAGCAAAAGTGAAAATTATTGCTGAATTGCAACCACCTACTACCGTTACTGATGTAAGAAGTTTTCTAGGTCATGCTAGATTTTATAAGAGATATATAAAGGATTTTTCTAAAATTGCTAAACCTCTTTGCCATTTATTAGAAAAAGAAACTAAATTTGAATTTAATGAAGATTGTCTGAATGCGTTCAATATTCTGAAAGAAAAGTTAATCACTGCACTTGTCATTGTTGCACCTGTCATTGTTGCACCTGATTAGAATAAACCTTTTGAATTAATGTGTGATGCAAGTGATTATGCAATCAGAGCTGTATTAGGACAAAAATATGAGAAGATTTTCAAAGTTATATACTATGCTAGCAAAACTCTTAATGAATCTCAAATAAATTACACAATTACTGAAAAAGAGCTGTTAGCAATATTATATGCCTTTGATAAATTTAGACCATATATTCTTGGAACAAAATGTTTCGTACACACTGATCATTCTGCTATTAAGTATTTAATATCTAAAAAGGATGCTAAGCCTAGATTATCAGATGGGTTTTACATTTGCAAGAATTTGATTTTGAAATAGTAAACAGAAGAGGGTCTGACACCAAATTGCTGATCATTTATCAAGAATAAAAAACAATAATGAGAAGATTTATGAAGAAATTATAAATGAAAAAATCCCGAATGAGCAATTATATGTCATTCAAGGATTACAAATACCGTGGTATGCAGATATAGTTAACTACTTGGTTTACAATATTTTACCATATAGGATGAATAGTAAATATATTAAGAAATTCAAGAATGATTTTAAATCATATGTTTGGGAAGATCCTCATTTATTTAAAATAGAAAGAGATTTTGTAATTCGAAGATGTGTACCTTATGAAGAAACTTTTGCTATTATTCAAAAATGTAACGATTCTGAATTTGGAGGACACTTTGGAGTGGATAAAACTGCATTTAAAATTTTAAATTCTAGATTTTATTGGCCTACTTTATTTAAAGATGTTGGACATTATGTGAAAAGTTGTGATCGATGTCAAAGAATGGGAAATATATCCAGAAAATATGAAATGCCTCTAAATTTTATACTAGAAATCAAAATTTTTTATGTATAGGGTTTAGACTTTATGAGACCTTTCGTACCATCATCTGGAAAGATTTATATTTTATTAGTGGTTGATTATGTTTCAAAGTGGATCAAAGATGTAGCTTTACCGAACTATGATTCCAAAAGTGTTTCAAAATTTTTAAAGAAAATGATTTTTACAAGATTTGGAATGCCTAGGATAATTATCACAGATGGGGAAGTCATTTCAGAAATATAAGAATTCAATCATTGCTGGAAAAATTTGGAATTAAGCATAGAATTGTAACTGCTTATCATCCTCAAATAAGTGGAATGGCTGAGGTATCAAATAGAGAAATTAAAAGAATATTGGAAAAGACTGTTAATCCTAAAAGAACTGACTTGGTTGATAGACTTGATTTTGCATTATGGTCTTATAGAACAGCTTATAAGACACCTATCAGAATGCCACCTTATCGGTTAATTTATGGTAAACATTGTCACTTACCTGTTGAACTGTTGCATAAAGCTTATTGGGCGGTAAAGGAGTTCAATTATAATTTAAATACTGTAGGTGAAAAACAATTATTACAACTAAATAAAATGGAAGAGATAAGAAATGAATATTATGAAAATGCAAAAATTTATAAGGATAGAATGAAGAAATTACATGACAAAATGATTTCAAGGAAAATATTCGAGCCTCGACAAGAAGTATTATTATTTAATGCTCGTTTAAAACTTTTCCTTAGAAAATTAAATCAAAATGGATGGAACCATTTATAATTGAGAAAGTATACCCTTATAAAGCTGTGGATATTAAAGATCCCAAAACTGGAAAAGTATCTAAAGTTAACGGATTAAGACTGAAGCCTTATATGAGAAAAATGAAATTAAATTACAAAGAGGCTTATGAACTGAGTCTACCTGATTAATTTAATTAATTAGGTCGGGCTGACGACGTTAAACTAAGCGTTTTATGGGAGGCAACCAATATTTATTAGTTTGAGTTTAATTATCGCTGTAAGGTTATGCCTTGGTTTTGACTAAATTTGTATATAACTTCTGGAAAAAGAAGGCTAACAAGTCTGTATTATCTTAAGCTAACAGTTCCTTGAAGTATATAGAAATTGGACTTGGACCACTCCATGACAATTGTTAGTAAAAAGAAGATCAAGTTAACCTTCGTTTGTGATTGTTGATTTGAATTTTTCGTAATTGTGCTTGTGTGTTGATCATATTAGTTTATTAGACCTATTTTATTGACCGAAACTTTGCAAAATTTGACGATAGGTGAATCGGAGTCGATCGAGGTTCCGGCGCCTAAGCGCCAAAAGTTGGCGCCTAAGCGCTAGGATAACTGACATATTGATGAATCTAGCATCTAGGCGCCAGATTCTGGTGCCTAAGCGCCACGGTTACAGCTCGTGGAAAAACTGAGTTTCTTCAGTTTTTCACACGAAATCTCTTTATTTATAGCCTATTTTTCGTCCTCAATCCCATAGAAACACTAATTTTGACCAGATCAATTCATTCTAGAGGAGTTAGGAAAGATTTGGAGGCCATGGAAAGAGGAAATCATGGAAATGAGGTAAGAGACAAATCTCCTAAAGATCCTCAGCCTTATTTTAATGGTTTTATTGCTGTTAGTTTGGAGAAAATGTTTAGTCGAATGGATAAGATTGAAGTGGAACTTCAAAGTATTGGTAATCGTCTCCATGAGATGTACCACCAATACGAACACTTGGAATGACAAACCAAACTTCAATCTGATCACATGGCTGCCTATCAAGACGCTCAAGTAGAAATGTATGCGAAGAACAAATGGATTGATGAAAAGACGGCTTTGGAATTTCCAAGGGCGTTGGTGTTATATCCCTTTAGTCCTAGCGAACTTCATTGCGAAAGAGATGAAAATTTAAGATCGGTGTTAAATAGATTCTATTGTGTTTTTGGTGTGATTGAGTCTTGTTTTAGTGTGTTGAATATCTAATGTGTGTATTTGCTTAAATTGTTCAATGTGTGTTGTTGGATTTGAATGTTTGCTTTTAATATGTTGTTGATTGTGTTATTTATAAAATGATGAACCTTGATACAAGTCTTATACTGAAGATTGTTGAATTTGGAATGGATATTAGGATTTTGAATTGAAGAATTTGGATACATTTATGTGGATTTATGCTTTTATTTTAAATTGATTGTGAAAATATTTGGAGGTTATAAAATGGATTAATACTCTCATAAGAGTAATTAGGAGTCAAATTTGATAAGATTTGGTGGAAAATATTTAATTTAAATCAAATTTTTGGAAAGGCGAGTCTCGCGCCTAGTCGCCAAAATTCAGTGCCTAGGCGCCGGTTCGGCCAGAACCCGAAATCTCATCTTCTTAAACCCCCCACGCCATTTTTGACGCCTAAGATTCCTTCTCCACATTATTTTCATGAAAATACCACCTAGAGATCCCATTTAGAGCCAGATTTGCAATTTTTTGGGCTTGATATCACCCGATTTCTTCATCTCGAGGTCAGATATATATTCTAAACTCATTATTTTTTATTTTTACCATGGATTTTTCTCTCATTAAGAAAAACTGAAATTTTGAGAAAATTTTTTATTTTTATGATCAAATTCATGGGTGTTTAAGCTATTTCAAGTTTGAAAAGCTTAAATTAGTTTATTTTCCTAGATCCGTTGAATTTATTTCACGCTTTTCTTTCACGTTTAGATGGTACCCAAATCAAAGCAAGGAAATGAACGAGAAAACTTTGATCGTAGCAAGTTCGTCACTGCTGCTGCACACTTCCGATATAATGATTTTGCTATGACTAGGAAGTTTATCTCATAGCGAAGTTTCTATAATCCTGGAGGAAGAATTGAGGAGACAATCGTTGCACTCAACTGGCAACAAATTTTCTATTTCACTGTTGTTGTCGTTATCCCGGTGGTTAGAGAATTTTATGCTAATTTCGTGGATGTGGAGGAATACGAGATTTTCGTTCGAGGAGTTGGAGTAGGATTAACTCCTGAACGTATCAACATTTTCTATGGCCTGCCGCCAAACATTGAGTGTTATTACTCAGGTTTATCTCCATCTGAGGAAGATTTGGACATGATCATTGCCTACCCGATCGATAATATCGGAGCCTCGAAGACTCAGAATGGAAAAAGGGTAAATTTTTCATCTTCTAAGCTTAATGGTGTTTCCAAGGCATGACACTACTTAATTTCTGCTCGTCTCCTTCCATCCAATCATCTGAGTGAAGTTACCAGAGATAGAGTTATTCTAAACTATTGCATTCAAGAGAAGAAGTCTATTGATGTAGGAAGAATTATTTATGATTCTGTGGAGGCTACTGCTCATTCTAGCACATATATTGGACTTGGTTTTCCATCACTGATCTATTCTCTTTGTCAAAGTGCTGGAGTAGTTGCTGAGATTTCTGAAGAAAATCTTAAGTCGACGAAGCCTATAGGAAAAGATAGTGTCAGCATTTTTGACCGACTGCGAGGTAAAAGTTCTACTGCACCTGCTGGTTCATTACCTACTTCAGGAAGAGCTTCTACTTCTAGACCATCTATTTCTGCTGAGCCATCATCTACATTTTGGGAAACCATCCATGATCAGTTCATAGAGCAGCAACATGAGTTATTCTTAACTCACTGCAGAGTAGATACCATAGTAAAAACGATTGATCATCTTTCTGAGTATACACAAAGAAAGAGTGTTACGATGCTAAATATTCAGAGTCTTTAGTGAGATTTCTGAAGGGTGAGCATGATGTTCAGTTCCCTACTTGTCCTAGATTTTCACCCTATGTTGATCCTAAGGATATTGTGTTCTCTTTTGGAGATGATGATGAAGCTACATACAGTGATTAGTAGCTTGATTTATCTATAGAGATTGTTGTTTCTGTTTTTAGAGTATTATCTTGTTTTTTTGTGATGTTATTTATTGATGTTATTTGTGAACTTTTTATGTTAAAACTGTTTTTAGATTATCTGATGTGTTTTTAAGACTGAGATGTTAATGAATTTCTATAAAAGTTTATTTCTGTTTCAGCCTACTGTTTAGTAAATTTGCATGTTCTAAAATAATTTTTTTTTTTTAGAAATTAACTCCTGCTCTGCAAAAGTTTTCTATATATGCTTAATCATTTCTGTTATATTCAGATTGAAGCATGTGTAGAAGTAGAGTATAGTTTCTCCTAACTACATCATTATTATACTTAGATTAATTCCTGTTTATTTCTCTCTCATGCTTTAGAAAAGTTCATAATTCATATTTATACTAAAGTTGAAGTTTCGGGGAGAGAAAATATTTATCAAATTTAAATATTATTTGTCCTTAAAGAACTAATATTTTCTTTAAAAATATATTAACACAACATAAGGAATGAAAAATCTATTTAAGAATACCTAAATTTTTGAATTTATAAATAATTTAGTAAACTTAACTAAAATTTCAAAAATTTTGGTTGATTTTAAGAATAGAATTATTTTGCTTAAAGGATAATAAGATGAAAATTTTTCTATTTATAGTAAAGAGAATTAGATTTTTAAAATACTAAGGTATCAAGATTATTGCTTGAAAAAGAAAAGATTGAAATAAGTTTGGAAAAATATTAATGTCATATTTATTAAATGTATAAGTTTTTGAAAATAAGTTAAGAATAGTGAAGTTCAAAATCATTAACAGGCAATCTAAAAATAGTAATCCTCACTTAAAAAAAATAAAAAGAAATAAAGAAGAAAAAGAGGGTGAGGAGAAACTTGAGGAAATGCCTAATCAAAAATTGACTTCACTTAAATTATCTTATAGTAAGAAAACTTATTACATTTTTAACTTACTTTCTGTGTACATATATTTTTACTAGAAAAATATTTCATGAAAATCTTTTTCTTGTAAATATTCTATGTGACCTTGATATGATAAACTACAATTATTCTTGAAATAAATGAAAAATTTGAAGTCTTATGATTTGGTAGTTAAATGTTCTTTAATTCTTAAAATTAAACATAATTAGTGAAATTTGGTTAATGATTTGCTAAAGTATTTATAAATTCAAAAACTATAAGGAATCTTAAATATTTTAACTTCATTCCAAATGTTATTTATTTTATGTAATTAAAAGGGTTACTTGAGGACAAGTAACGTTTAAATTTGGGGGAATTTGATCCAATTAAAAAAATACTCATTTTTATGCCTTATTTATGATTTAATTCTTAAAGATATTATGCTTTAATGAAAGGTATTTTTATGTTTTTGGATGTAGATGATTAAAAAGAGCCCAAGAAGAAAAAACAGAGAAAAAATGAGCAAAAATTGCTCCATAAGCTCCATTTTAATTTGATCCACTTAAAAAAATACCCATTTCTATGCCTTATTTCTGATTTAATTCTTAAGGATATTATGCTTTAATGAAATGTATTTTCATGTTTTTGGATGTAGATGATTAAAAAGAGCCCAAGAAGGAAAAAAATGAGCAAAAATGGAGCTTATGGAGCAATTTTTGGAATTATTGGCCTGGCGCTTAGGCGCCAGAGTCCGACGCCTAAGCACTAGTTCGATACAGACGCTGTTAAGTTTTTTTGATGACTTTGGGGAGTTATTTTGATGGTGTTAAGCGGTTATTGGAGCTTCTAGAAGACTGGAAGTTACTCCTAATATATAGGACATGTGATACAGTCTATTTGGACACAAGGAAATGGTCTAGATCACGAAGAGGTGCAACCCAAAGTGAAGAGGTGTGAACGACCTGGTCACGGAGTCCGGTGCCAAGACGCCAGATCCCAGTGCCTAGGCACGACAATTACCTTTTAGAAGATACATTGAATTTAGACAAATTTTGAAGAGGTACCTTAAGTAACCCCTGTTTAAATTTAGAGCTCTATAAAAAGGAGCCCATTCTATAGAGAAAATCACACCAAAATCCCCCCTTTTAGTACACATACCCATTTTAGCCTATTCAAGTTTTATTTAGTCTCTTCCATACTTAGGGTGCCACTTTATTTTGTATCTAGTGAGTTTATTTTGAGTGTTTATTGTGTGTAATTGCTGTTGGAGTCTTTCATCATTGTGTTGGAGTCAGTAGAAGTCAGCGGAGCTCTTGAAGGAACACTTCAGATAAGTATTTGTACTTTGGTTCAAAGTTTTAGAAATATGTTTTGTTGTGTTATTTTAATGATTTATGAGTAGTTAGTTATCTTTCCCCTTTCAACTATGAAAAAATTATAAATTAATTAAATTTCGTAGGAGAATTAAATATAAAATATTTTAAAATATTGTGATGATATTAATACCTGATCTTAGTTTACTTTTTAAATTGGTCATTTAATTTGTTAAAACCTGTTGAAGAATTTTAAGACCTATTCGGAGATAAATTCTTAACTAGTAGATATCACATGAATCGTTAAGGTAATCGAAGGCTTTAAGTGGATTATTTAAGGTGAAGTGCAAATAAATAGGAAGATATTATTTATTGGGTGTAGAATTAATTAGTTTTTAAAGTGACAGACTAAATTCTAATAATTTGGTTTATAGAAAGGTAACGGGTCACTGGTAGGGCCGACCATAGCCACCCTTGGACATCTAGTAGTGTGAGCCTAGATTAACCCATTCTACTAATAACACATCTTGAGCCTAACTATAGATTAGTCAATGTTCTTTGCACCTGGACCAAAGGGTAAATAATAGGAATGATTCTATTTGGCACAATACTATAATCTTAATTCCCTACAAAAGATAATTAATCTATAATTCTTGGATTAGTTGAAAAGGGAGAAAGTCGTTTTTATAATTGCATTGAATTACTGCTTACTTTACTTTCCTGCTTATTACTCACTTTCTTTTAGTAAAAGTTATTAGTTAATTAAATTTGAATATATATATATATATATATATATATATATATATATATATATATAAAGTATATATAATTTACTTAAGAAAATTTCAAAATATTGTTTTTATATATTTTTACTTTTTGTTTTTATTTTCCCTGTGGGATCGATAACCAGGACTCCACTAGAGCATTGTATTACTTGAACGATACGTATACTTGTGTTTAAAATTCTGACTTTACAATAATTAAATCCAATAAAATTATAAAAGTAAACCTTGCACATCAAGTTTTTGAGGCCATTTGCTAGGAATTAAATCTTCTAAAAAGTAGTATCAAAATCTTGTTTTTTAAAGCTTAATTAAAGTCACATCGCATAAATTTTTTTGGTGGCGTCGCCGGACATCCCTTACATAAATATCTCAAATCTCCTCACCAATCTCTCCATAAGATGTAGAAATCTACATCTTCATGACTAAAATGACTAAAGGAGAAGAGAAAGAGAGATAGAGAGAGTGCGAGAGAGAGAGAGATGTTGTGAGAGAAACAAAGGAAACTAAAAGACCTGAAAAACATGTTTCTATGGATTTGGAAAAATTAATTTCTCCAACTAAAATCAGTTTGGAAAGACCACCTTCTCCATTTCCTTAAAGACTTCGACATCATAAGTTGGATAAGAAATTTTCAAAGTTCATAAAAGTACTTAAGAAGTTAACGATAAATATTCCTTTCACTGAAGCTTTGGAACATATGCGAAGTTATGCAAAGTTTATGAAGGAGATATTAAACAAGAAAAGCAAAATTGTGGATTACGAGACAGTTGCACTAAGTGAGGAGTGCAGCGCTATACTTCAGAAAAATTTTCCTCGGGAATTTAAAGATCCTTGTAGCTTTACAATTCCTTGTGCAATTGGAGAAAGATTATGTGGAAAAGCTTTATGTGATTTAGGAGTGAGCATTAATGTGATGCCTCTATCTATATTTAGAAGGTTAGGTTTAGTTGATATTTCTGCCACTACTGTAACCCTTATGTTAGTTGATCGATCTATCATTTGTCCAAAAGAAGTTATAGAAGACATGCTTGTTAAAGTGGATAAATTTATATCTCCTTTAAACTTTATTGTATTAGATATGGAGGAAGATAAGAAATTCCAATTATTTTAGGGAGACCTTTCCTTGTTACTGGACAAGCTATGATAGATGTTCAAAAATGAGAGTTAATTATGAATATTAATGACCAGAAAGTCACTTTTGATGTATTAAAGACTATGAAATATCCACCTGAGAGAAAAAATGATGATTCTTTTTGGATAGATGAAATTGATTATCTAAGTAAAGACCACTTTCAAGAAAGTTTTGAGAGTAAGTTAACAGATGTGATTGAAATGGATTTTCATGATGATTCAAAAATGTTATTTAAAGAAGACTGGATGCATGTTCAAGAGAGGTGTGAAATGATGGACGCTACCAAAAATAGTAAACTTTAATTCCATTTGTTGAAAAATCTCATGAACATAAGATGGATGTACCCCCATACAATTTTAAAGCCTACCTATTTAGGGAATTTATCAACACAACCAGTCTTTATATCTTTAGATGTGACTTAATCATAAGGAAAACCTGAATTGAATGATGAACATGATAAAGTTATTGAACTAGAACTTGGAAGAGAATTTGAGGATATATTTCAAAAGAACTTTGAGTTGAGAAAAGAGGATAAGGATATTGGAAGACCATTGGAAGAAATTCCTAAAGAATTAGAAAAACCTATTTCCTCAACTATGATAGATCCTCCATCATTTAATAATTATAAAAGGGAAGAATTGGAAGATAATTTGAAACAGAAGAGTAACATAAAGAATACTGATCCAGAATCTGAATTATCTAAAGAGAAATCTGATCTAAAATTTGGGAGATATTGAAGTATCTTATAAAGATCCATTTCTTATAAATTTTAAAGATGATATTAATATGGAAATTTAAAAAATTAATAGAAGAATATTGGATCTAGAAAGAAATATGAGGAATAATGATATAAATCAAACTGAAAATGAAGAGCTGAACGAAAAAATAAAATTTGAGGATTTTATAGGAATCCCTGGATCTGGAAATGATTGGGCGATTGATCGAGGATTACTTAATTGGAATTTTGATCCAGGAGAAATCATTTGTTGGGCCCGCGATGTTAAAACCAAGCGCTTTATGGGAGGCAACCCATAGTTATCAGTGTGCTTTGATTTAGTGTGCTTGCGAGTCATGATTGTTTATGTGTTGTTTTGTGTTTTCTTTAGTGCAGAATAGATTAATGTTGTGAGGTTACGACTTGGTCTTGACTAAATTTGTATATGACTATTGGCAGTAGCAGACTGACGAGTCTGTTATAACTCAGTTCTCAACCAGAGCTGAGCATTACCTTGAAGCATGTAGAGTTTGGACTTGGACCACTCCATGTCAACTCTATTACTTCCTTTATCTAACTTTGATTTCACTAAGTACGGTCATGAAATTGCTTAATGAACAACATATGAATGAACTGCACTATTTTTATTTACCAGATTTTCATTATTAGTGTAGTTTCTTCCATTAGAAATTGAAAGTAAGGAGGGAAAATGTGAGTAGAAAGGAGACCAAATTAACCTCAATTGATATTTGTTTAGGAATTTGCGAGTCTAGGGTTTTTAGTTTGTGTGTTTGTGTTTGTGTTTATGTTTGTGTTACAACAATTAAGAGATTTAAATAACACTTAAATATATATTCCTATGCCGATACATGTCCTGCTTATTTGACCTTTCTTTAGTTTAATTTTATTCTAGCATGTTTAGTTTAGATTTACTTTCTATTGCAAATTGTTATGACTTGATAAATATTTGTAGATGTTTTTAACAAACATTTGTGGTAGATAGAATTTATGAACTATTTTTCTTCCTGCTTATATTTTCTGTGCTGAATGCTATACATGTTCAAATTCAAGTTTGGGGGTAGGAAGAAAAATATATTTTAAAGTTAATATACTTCCTTTAAGTTTAATATTATAAAAAGCACGTTTTAGGCTAGATTTACTTTCTTCTGCAATCATTCTATTCTGAATATGCATGTATATAAATTTGATAAGATGTTGCAGTAGTTAGTAGATTTATCTTTTATTTTTCTTCCTCCTACATTTTATGGAATTAATTGCAAAATATTTTAAAATTCAACTTTGGGGGGGGATGAAAAACAATTTTCAAAAACTTAAATTTTATTTGTCCTAAAAAATGCTATAAATAAATTTGATTTTTGACTAAAAAATAATTATGTGTATGAAGTTATATTAGGGAAATAAAATGTTAAATAGAAATGAGTAAGAGAATTTAGTTAAAATTTATAGTAGTGATGAAAAATTTAAAGTTAAATTTTTCTTAATGAAGAAACGATAAATATTGTGTAACCATCTTTAGCAAGAAAAGTTGTATTTTTGGAAAAATAGAAGGATTAGCCTTTTGTTTTCAATATTTAAAATTCTTTTATTGAAAAATAATTTCCAAAACTGTTATAATATATCTAAGTAAAAGAAATATATCTTCCTTATGCTTTAGGAAAGGAAAGGTAGAATTCAAAATTATTAAAGGCCTATCCAGATATAGTAATCCTTGCCTAAACAAAAAAAAAAAAGAAGAAAAAAAGAGTGAGGAGAAACTTGAGGAAATGCCTAATAAAAAATTGGCTTCACTTGAATTATCTTATAGTAAGAAAACTGATTACATTTTTAACTTAATTTCTATGTACATATATTTTTACTCAAAAAATATTTCATGAAAATCTTTTTCTTGTAAATATTCTATGTGACCTTGATATGATAAACTACGATTATTCTTGAAATAAATTAAAAATTGGAAGTCTTATGATTTGGTAGGGAAATGTTCTTTAATTCTTAAAATTAAACTTAATTAGTGAAATTTGGTTAATGATTTGCTAAAGTATTTAACTATAAGGAATCTTAAATATTTTAACTTCATTCCAAATGTTTTTTTTATGTAATTAAAAGGGTTACTTGAGGACAAGTAACGTTTAAGTTTTAGGGAATTTGATTCACTTAAAAAAATACTCATTTTTATGCCTTATTTATGATTTAATTCTTAAGGATATTATGCTTTAATGAAAGGTATTTTCATGTTTTTGGATGTAGAAGATTAAAAAGAGCCTAAGAAGGAAAAAAGAGAGAAAAGGAGCAAAAATGGAGCTTATGGAGCAATTTTTGGAATTATTGGACTGGCGCCAGAGTCCGGCGTCAAAGCGCCAGTTCGATACAGACGCCGTTATGTTTTTTTGATGACTTTGGGCAGTTATATTAACGGTGTTAAGCGGTTATTGGAGCTTCTAAAAGACTGGAAGTTACTCCTAATATATAGGACATGTGATACAATGTATTTGGACACAAGGAAAAGGTCTGGATCGCGAAGAGGTACGACACAAAGTGAAGAGGTGTGAACGACCTGGTCACAGAGTCCGGCACCTAGGCGCCAGATCCCGGCGCCTAGGTGCGACAGTTACCTTCTAGAAGATACATTGAATTTGTATGAATTTTGAAGAGGTGCCTTAAACAATCCCTAGTTAAATTCAGAGCTCTATAAATTGGAGCCCATTCTACAGAGAAAATCGCACCAAAAACCCCCTCTTAGTACACATACCCATTTTAGTCTATTCTAGTTTAATTTAGTCTCTTCCATACTTAGGGTGCCACTTTATTTTGTATCTAGTGAGCTTATTTTGAGTGTTTATTGTGTAATTGTCGTTGGAATCTTTCATCATTGCAGATGGAGTCGGTAGAAGTTAGCGGAGCTCTTGAAGGAACACTTCAGATAAGTATTTGTACTTTGGTTCAAAGTTTTATAAATATGTTTTGTTGTGTTATTTTAATGAGTTCTGAGTAGTTAGTTATCTTTCTCCTTTCAACTGTGAAAATAATATAAATTAATTAAATTTCGTAGGAGAATTAAATATAAAATATTTTAAAATATTGTGATGATATTAATATCTGGTCTTAGTTTACTTTTTAAATTGGGCATTTAATTTGTTAAAACCTGTTGAAGAATTTTGAGACCTATCCGGAGATAAATTCTTAACTAGTAGATATCACATGAATCCTTAAGGTAATCGAAGGCTTTACGCGGATTATTTAAGGTGAAGTACAAATAAATAGAAAGACATTATTTATTGGGTGTACAATTAATTAGTTTTTAGAGTGACAGACTAAATTCTAATAATTTGGTTTATAGAAAGGTAACGGTTCACTGGTAGGGCCTACCATAGCTACCCTTGGACATCTAGTAGTGTGAGCCTAGATTAACTCATTCTACTAATAACACATCCTGAGCCTAACAATAGATTAGTCAATGTTCTTTGCACCTGAACCAAAGGGTAAAGAATAGGAATGCTTCTATTTGGGACAATAATGTAATCTTAATTCCCTACAAAAGATAATTAATCTATAATTCTTAGATTAGCTGAAAAAGGATAAAGTGGTTTTTATAATTGCATTGAATTACTGCTTGCCTTACTTTCGTGCTTATTGCTTACTTTCTTTTAGTAAAAGTTATAAGTTAATTAAATTTGAATATATATATATATATATAAAGTATATATAATTTGCTTAAGAAAATTTCAAAATATTGTTTTTATATATTTTTACTTTTGTTTTTATTATCTCTGTGGGATCGAAACTCCACTAGAGCCCTGTATTACTTGAACGATACGTATACTTGCGTTTAAAATTGTGACTTTTGTTATAATTAAATCTAAGAAAATTATAAAAGTAAACCTCGCACATCAAGTTTTTGAAGCCATTTGCCAGGAATTTAATCTTCTAAAAAGTGGTATCAAAATCTTGTATTTTAAACCTTAATTAAAGTTGCAACGCATGAGCCTGACAAGAAGTATTATTATTTAATGCTTGTTTAAAACTTTTTCCTGGAAAATTAAGCTCTAAATGTATGGGACCATTTATAATTGAGAAAGTATACCCTTATGGAGCTGTGGATATTAAAGATCCCAAAACTAGAAAAATATTTAAAGTAAACAGATTAAGATTGAAGCCTTATATGGGAGAAATGAAACCAAATTACAAAGAGGCTTACGAATTGTGTCTACCCAATTAATTCAACAGATTAGGTCGGGCTGACGACGTTAAACCAAGTGCTTTGTGGGAGACAACCCATTTGATATCTGTTGACCTCATTTTTGGTGAGGTCTTCTCTTCTTCTCTTTAGTACTTAGGATCTAGCCTTAGGCTTTTCCTTTGACTATCCTAGAGGATTAGAATTGGGACCCACCACTTAGAAATTCAAACCACTTCTTAACTCCCTGCAAACTCCACAAACTTGATTGTAGACCCCTAATCACCTAGAGGGTCGAAATTAAATGTGGAAGTTTAAAGGATGAGTTCCTATAGGATTCTTTGGCCTGTGGACCGCCCAGGTGGCCCAGTCCAGTGAAGGGGCTGACTTACACACACACTACACCTATACACTACACTTTCACACACCTCTTAAAACCACACCCATACCCAACTTGACCTCCCGACTCATGCAGGTGGTTCACATGGATGGTCTTTAACCCCTAAGCCCTCGGCAAGAGGGTTAGGAACAACATAAGTGGGTGCCTCAAATGAGTCCCTTCATGGCTCATGTGGGCTTGATGTGGCTTCATGGCTCAACCAAAATGATTTCATTCCACTTACATTCACCCAAGCTTCAATTTTCCAAATTTTCAATTTTTGACCCCCGGGACCCTACACCCGCTTAGCCTACCCAAAACCCTTGAAACCCCCCCAAAATTTACAAAATCACCTAAATTACCCAAAATTCCTCAAAATCAATCCTAAACATTTCCATATTACTCAAATTGATCATCCATACCCAAAAATACCAAAATTCCAAAAATACCTCCCAATACCCTCCAAATACCCAAAATGCCTCTCTTGGCCAAAAAAATCCAAAAATTCAGAAAATTCCCAGAAAATTCCAGAAAATCCCAAATATTCCCAATTTCATTTTGTTCAACTACACCATGGGCCAATTTTGTCAATTTACCCCACTTTTATCAAAACCCCCAATTTGACCCATTTTAACCCAAAATGAACCCAATGTCAAACCAAACCTACCCAATTGACTCAAATTCTGGTCCAATTCAATTCTAAACTTCAATTCAACATCCCCAACACCAATCTAGAACAAATCCAAGTTCAATTTGATTGAAATTTGGATCCAAATTTACTTTTGGCCTTAAAGCCCATTTTGGACCCATGACCCAAACTTAGCCCAAACTCACCCAATTCAACTCCAATTAACCCCAAATCTTTTCTAAACCTTCCTTAACATCCCCATAAACAAAACACTAACATGATTTGCCCAAAGTTTAGACCCAAACCCCACTCAAATTCAACCTAAAATCAAAAAGCCCAATTTTGACCTAAACCCAAACCTAACCGAAATAGGCCCAAACCTCAAAATCAAAAACCCAACCAAAGCCAAAACCTCCTTGAAACACTCCCATAAACATTTCCCAACATTTATTTTACATCAATTTCAACCCTAGCCTAACATTGGCCCAAGTTAGCCCAATTTGACCTACATTGGCCCACTTACCAAATGAACCCAAATTCAAACCAATTCAATTCCAAATCACACCAAATTGACTCCAAACCATTCATGGATCATCCCTAAACCAATTGTAACATTTGTTTGGCCCAATCCTTCACAAAATTCCCATCCATAAATTTATTTTTTTTAAACCAAAAGACCACCTTCTTAAACCTTCCTAAAAGCCTAAATTTCATGCTAAAGCCCATATGACAAATTCTTCTCATTATACCATTAATTAAAATCAACCCCTAAGTTTGAAAATTCATCATGAAGCCATTCCAAATTAAGCCCCATACAAATTCCCATCAAAATACCAAAATTTTTCTTAAATCCATTTCCATGAAATTGACTTAACTTTTCCCAAGCCAAAGATGAGCCATGAAGCCATGCATGAGCCACATGGGAGCCATGAGAGCCATGGAATCTACTTTCCACCTCACCATACCCAAGATGGCAAGAGGAGGAGGCCTTTTCCATACTCTCTTAAGAGTGATTAACCACTTCCATGACTCCACTAAACCATGCTTAAACTTAATTGTACTTGGATTGTGACTTGACCCCACTAATCAAGCTGATCCAAATCACTTTCTCTTCAGCCTAAACCAAGCCTTGGGTGGTGCACCTAGCCCAAAGGGATGGGTTGACCAATTTGAGCCAAAATGAGCCCTCTCCCATTCCATTCTAATCCAAGCCTTTTACACATGGCATTTGCCAATTGCCTACACTAAACCCCAGCCACGACCCACCCGACCAAGATGGTGACCGGTGCACGGCCGGCCACCACCGAGTCGCCGGAAAACACCTTGGTCGAGACCTCGGGAGGAGCCAAACTTTGGAATTCCACCTCGTCGAGCCGCCCCATGCCCAATGGTCACCATAGCTGTTCTTCCCATGCCCGGAGCAGCTGATCCCAACCCTTGGCCATCCCCGCGAGGCTCTCCGACCACCTCTATTTAAACTCGACCCCCTCACGGCCATGGAAGAGAGTTGCACAAACCTTGCCGAAACTCGCCAAAATTGTTCCAAACCCTACTCCATACTTGAGCGAGTTGATCCCCAGGTGTCAATTTTCCACTAATCCCCACCGACGTAATCCAATTTCTCAACCGAAATTTCACCCAAAACCGGGACACTTTGCCACGGTGAGCCAATCCACAAATTGATCGGTCCTTCACCTTCACCGTACCAAGAGGAGAAGTTTCCCACTCGAAAGCCCCATCTCCGGGCCACCCGGTTGCTCCAGACCTCCAAGCTTTGTGATCGGGCTTGGTCGAAATCATACCTAGAAAATTCACCAGACCAGGAGACTTCATCTGGAGCTTGCTGGGATCGTATCGAAGGTGACACAACCCTCAGATTGAAGCCACACTTCTCTGAGCAAAGGTATGAGCTAACTCTTTATCCTGAGCTTCTAGAGATTCTCCATTTCAAATGCTTTAATTTCAATGCATGATCACCGTATAGATGTGTTCGTCTCTTCAAGACGAATCCATAAAGCACAAGAACACGAAAATCCGTTAAGTATTGAGTGAGATATTAGGGATTTAGTGAGGACGGTTCTCGGGTTAGGAGGCTTGGGGACGATGAACGGATGCCGTTCATTTAATACACGCGCGGACGGACGGCTCAGATGGCGTCGGACGAGGAGATGATACATGAACAGCGGGCCGCGTGGCGCTGAGTCAGAAGGCGGGGCCAAATCAGGAGGCGACGCGTGTGCGTTCGGGGCTGCCTAGGATGAGTCAGCGCCGCCGTTTTAAATAGAAAATTAGGGTTTTTTCTAATTTATTTAATTCCCCGAACTTTGAAAATTCATAACTTTGTGTAGAAAAATCCTAAAAATAAAATAAAAATACCCTCTTGCTCAGGTGAACGAGAGGAGAATAATGTGGAAAAGAAATCATTTAATTTCATCAAGTATTTTATTTTTAACAATTTATTTACCCTCTGCATTGTTTTAATTCTCCATGCATATAGGAAATTCACCATGGCATGAGACCATAGGGCTTTTGAAGCCTCTGAATTTGGGAACATTCCCTAAATTTTCCAAAGTCAGAGGCCATCCCTATGAAGAGTTATTTATTTTTCAACTATAGGTTGCTAGTTTGAGTATTTTTATTCCAATAATTTGCATATTGTGAAATAAATTCTAGGAAAATTTGGTGATGTTTCTTATGACCAGAGGACCCTAGGAAAAATAGGTTTTGAATTAATTCACTTGGAACAACCCTAATTGGCTTAAACACCATAAATTTGTCCTTAATTAATTAGAGCTAATAATACATCAAATTGACCTGAAATTAATTCTCCACTGACCTTTAGGATGAGAGGAACCCACCATAAAAATTTGAAGCCAATTGGGTTTGGTTAGCCCTATCAAATGGGTTGATTAAGCCATTTAGCCAATTTAAACTTTGAAAATTCATAACTTTCAAAATACTTTTCAAAAATTCACCAAATTGGTTTTGGAGCCTCTCTGATATTAGGGGAATTTAAGAAAATTAAAATTTCAATTTTCTAAAAAAAGTTAATTTTTTGTATTATTTTAATATTTTAATAATTAAAAAATAATAAAATCACAAAAATAATAAAATTCACCAAAATTTTCATATTTTGAATTTTAGTCACTTAGGAACAAACCCCATATTTTTCCTAGGTCTCTATGATAAGTTATTAAATTTTAAAGCCCTAAGGTAATTTTAAAATTAAAGAAAATGTATTTTCTAGCATTTTCACTAAAATAATTCTAATAAATCAAAGAAAAATCAGAAAATTATAAAAATTGGTTCTCTGATTCCCTTGATATCAGAGAGATTTTTGAAAAATATAAAATTCATTTTTCAACCTGTATTTTATTTTTAAATTAATTAATACTCCAAAACTCAAAATAATTATAATAAAAAGAATATAATTCAAAAAATCACCAAAATTGGTCCAAGTGGTCCTCTAGTCATTAGGAATGTCCCATAATTTTCTTAAGGACAGAAACTTTCCCTTGGTCATGTTATTGAATTTTCCTTGGAAATCCCTATTTTCCACCAAAAATAATCACATAAATAAATTAGATATAAAAAAAAATCACATTTTCTCCTCTCATGTCTTTATTGACATATGAGTGAAGTCACATAAAAATTTCAAGTTCATTTGAGCTTAGTTTAATGAGTTATGAAATTATTAAACTTGAAGGGCAAAATGGTAATTAAAATTTTAACCTTTAATTAAAACTTTAGGCTTAATAAAATGAAAGAGTAAAATATTTGATCTTAATCTGATTTGGATGATTGAAATTTAAATAATTAAAGGGTAGAAACCTACTAAACAATTTAAAAATATTAAAATAAACCTTAATAAAAAAATTAATTAAATTTGGAAGAATAATAAATTTGGAATTATTAAAATAGGGATGTTATTAGGAAGAAATTTGTTCTTTAATTTAAGAATCCCTAAATTAATCATCCCAATAATACTTAATTCCTAATTAAAATGATAATCCAAGTTTAAGATTTAAAATGCTAAAAGACTTAATCATTAAATTAAGTTAAGGTTAAATTATTTAAAGCAAATCCCTTTAAAATAAAATATTAAATTAAATTAAATTAAATTAAATTAAATTAAATTAAATTGAATTAAAACAAATTAAATTAAATTAAATTAAATTAAATTAAAACACATTAAATTAAATAAAATTAAATAAAATTAAATTAAATTAAATTACATTAAATTAAATTAAAATTAAATTAAATTAAATTATATTAAATTATATTATATTAAATTAAATTAAATTAAATTAAATTAAATTAAATTAAATTAAATTAAATTAAATTAAATTAAATTAAATTAAAACTAAATCAAATTAAATTAAATCAAGTTGAATTAAATTAAGCTAAAGCATATTATATTAAATTAACTTAAATTAAATTAAATTAAATTAAACCACATTAAATTAAATTAAGTTAAATTAAATTAAATTGAATTAAATATAACATCACCTAAGACATGAGGAATTCAAAATAAATCTAAAACAACTTGAACACTATTCCAAACTTAAGTCCATTAACTAAAATTAAATCACAAACCACTTGAACATCCATTTGCCCTCGAAAGCTCGTGATGTCATAACTCTTATAAAGGAGTGTTAAAAGAAGCGTTACTTCACTTATAGGATATTCAAATGTCCTAGTTCACTGAGCAAGATAACAAAACTTAAACTCCCGGACGATTAATTCATTTGTATAATTAAATTCACTTGGACTTAGAATAATCCTAGAAATGTTGGAAAGATGTTTAAGATTCGTCTTAAGCACTTCCTCAATATGATAGGATATTTATAAGAACAATTGAACTTAGTTGTTCTTTGATGAAGAAAATCGTCCTCAAACTAAAATACAAGAACCTAGACGTCATAGGAAATGACTAGCTATAGGATTAGGAACTTGGTAGAAAACCATAACCCTTCCTTTAGCTTTTACCTAAGAACTTACTTTAAATGCTTAAATATTCTAACCGTGTTTTAAATGCAGCTTGGGATGATGGGAAGACCCTCCAGTGTACGCTTTTATTTTATTGCAATTTACTTTACTGCAATTTATTTAATCGCATCGCACTTACTTTTCTTGCATGATAAACAACTGTTGCATGAAAACCTACACCTCTAGGATAGTCCCTAAAACTGAAACTAAAACTAAATTAAAAGTCATTACAAGATAAAACTCACCGCCACAACATTTCAAAATATAAGACAACTCAAAATTTAATCACAAAAAGAACAACAAAACTACAACTACAATTAAATTAAAACGTCTTGTTGGATGATCGGGAATACCTCGGATGATGTAACCTACGTGTTGCTAACGGGATTTCCCACTGGTCTAAATGAAAGTGTGGAACTCATTCGATTAAGTTTAGCAAATTCATCCGGACTAAGTGAATCCGATAAAAATAACGATGCCGGAAGGATGGAACCGTGGGATCTTAACCGGTGTTGTTATAATCAACTTTAAGATTTGTTTAATTAAAATATTAAAAACACCTGGATTTTAAGATTTTCTCTAAACTAAAACACTTCTCTCATCTCCTGATTTATGACTTCTAAAACTAAACCACTACAACAACAAGGAGCACGGAGCATGGTGGGCAGCACAGCCATCGTCATCAACAAAACCTGAGTCTACTTCAGCAAAACTTTCCTTAGAACTAAATAACCAAGCCATAGGACTTCGAGGTAGTTTGCTTAGTGCAACATAAATCCTCAACTCTTCGTTAGGCATTTGCATGATCATGTCATGTAAATTAAGCCCTAACCGGTCTTAGGACTCCGAGGTAGTCGTGTGGTACGACATAATCCCTCACATCTTCGAGGTTATTTATATGATTTTGTCATACAAATATAAGTCCTAACTAATTAAACTTGGCAAGATCAAAACATTAAATAAACATTAGGACCTTCCTAAATTCAAGCCAAACAATAGGATAGTCGGGAAATTACCGAAGTTCGCTTCGAATCTATGATTTCTCCTACCTTTCTTCCTTTGAATTCCCAAAACAAAATGTTCCAAACTTGGTCCATTCCCTAGTGAAATTCCAAAACTCAATCCATTGAAAACTTAAGCCTTGAAATTCTTGAGAGCAGAACTACTGATTATTATCGAGAGTTTTCTTAGGTGATTCCCGTCACTTAAGATGTAATTAACTATAGGGGCTTGCCCTTATAGGGAATTTTAAGAACCTGAGTAATATAAACCTCTATTTAATGTTCTCATATTAAACAGGGGAATTTGTCGGCTTATAAAATTGGTTCGCAGACCAAACGGATGTCACAAATCTTCTAGTTTATTTAATCGAGCCCCATCATCAAGCAATGTGTCTATTCTTTGGAATAGATACATGGTTTGTGATGCGGTGCTCGTTTATATAAACTATTCGGGATGTGCGATTAGTTTGATTTCATATCTTAAAGTTTTCAAATTAAAAATTATTTTCAAAATAAAATACTACTTTTCAAATTATTTATTTAAATTAAATCTAAAAATACGTCGACAATATCATTATGATTGTTTGTGACTTGAATTTATCTTAATCGTTGTTTGTGTGTTGATCACATCCTTTTATTAGACCTACTTTTAAGACCGAAACTTTGTAAAATTTGATGATAGGCGAAACAGAGTCAAACATGGTTCCGGTGCCTAGGCGCCACAAGTCGGCGCCTAAGCACCAACATAACCATTAGTATCGATAGTCCGGCTTCTAGGTGCCAGATTTTAGTGCCTAAGCGCCACAGTTACAGATCATGGAAAAACCGAAAAACTTCAGTTTTTCTCAAGAAATCTCTTTATAAATTGCCCTACCATCGTCCCCAATCCCTAAGCAACCTTATTTTCGACAAGAGCAATCCATTTTGGAGAAGATAAGAGGAGTTTGGAAGCAATGGATAGAGGAAATCATGGAAATGAGGTAAGAGACAAATCCCCTAAAGATCCTTAACCTTATTTTATTGTTTTTATTGCAGTTAGTATGGAGAGGTTATTTAGTCTCTTAGAAAAGATTGAAGCAGAAATTCAAAGTATTGGGAATCGTTTGCATGAGATGTATCATCAAATTGAGCATTTGGAATGGCAAACGAAACTTCGTTTTATCATATGGCGGCCTATCAGGACGCTCAAGTAGCAATGTATGCGAAGAACAAGTGGATTGATGAAAAGACTGCTTTGGAATTTCTAAGGGTGTTGGTTTTTTATCCCCGCGGTCCTAGAAAACTTCATTGCAAAAGAGATGGAAATTGAAGTTCGGTGTTATATTAATCTTTTATGTGTTTTAGGTGTTATTGAGTCAAGTTCTAGTGTGTTGAATATCGAGTTTGTGTGTTTTCTTAATTGTTCAATGTGTGTTGTTGAATTGAGAATTTACTTTGAATTTATGTTGTTTTTGTTGTTTATAGAATGATGAACCTTGTTATAGTCTTGTTCTGGAATTTATTGAGCTTGGAATGAAAAATATGAAATGCAATTGAAGAATTTGGTTATATCTTGTGTTTGAAATGTGGATCTAAGTTAACATTTTAATTAATTTTGGAAATGTTTGGAAGATAGAAATTGGATTAATACTCTCATGTGAGTAATTAGAAGTCAAATTTGATAAGTTTTGGTGAAAAATATAATATTTAAATTGAATTTTTGGAAAGGCGAGTCTGGCGCCTAGGCGCCAGAACTTGGCGCCTAAGCGCCGGTTCAGCCTGTACCCGAAAAATAAGATTTATTAACCCACCAACGCCATTTTTAATGCCTAAGCTTCCTTCTTCCTGTTTTCACGAAAAGCAACCCTAGAGATCCCATTTGGGGCCGGATTTTTGAGTTTTTAAGCTTGAAATAACTCGATTTCTTTATCCCAAGGTCAGATCTACATTCTAAATCAATTATTTTCGGATTTCACCATAGATTTTGCTCTCTTTGATGAGAACTGAAATTTTGAGAAAAAATTTGATTTTTAGAGTTAAATCCATAGATTTTTAAGCTCTTTCAAGTTTGTAAAGCTTAAATTAGTTCATTTCCCTTGATCCTATATTTTATTTCACATTTAGATGGCACCTAAATCTAAGCGAGGAAAGGAACGAGAAAATTTTGATCGTAGCAAGCTTGTCACTGCTACGCCACATTTTTGTTACAATGATTTTGCTATGACAAGGAAGTTTATCTCTGAACAAAATTTTTACAATCCTGGAGGAAGGCTTGAAGATATGATCGTTGCACTCAACAGGCAAGGATTCTGTTATTTTACTCGTCATTGTCGTTATCCCTATCGTCGGGAGTTTTATGCAAATTTCATGGATGCTTCGAAGAGTACGAGATCTTTGTAAGAGGAGTTGGAGTAGGATTTACTCCAGAGCGAATCAAAATTTTTTACGGCCTACTGCCGAACATCGAATGCTATTACTCTGGATTATCTCCATCTCAGGGAGATTTATAGATGATTATTGCTTACCTGACAGATGGTGCTAGAGCTTGGAAGATCCGAAACAAAAAATGGGTAAATTTTTCATCTTCTAAGCTAAATGGTATTTCAAAGGCATGACATTACTTTATTTCTACTCTCCTCCTTCCATCTAATCATTTGAGTGAGGTTACCAAGGACAAAGCTATCCTCAACTACTGCATACAAGAGAGGAAGTCGATTGATCTTGGGAGTATTATTTATGAGTCTTAGAGGCCACTGCTCATTCTAGCACTTCTGTTGGACTGGGATTTCCATCTTTGATTTATTCTCTGTGTGAAAGTGTTGGAATTGTTGCTGAGCTTTCAGAGGAAAAGCTCAAGTCTACAAAGCCCATTGGAAGAGAAAGTGACAGTATCTATGATCGACTTCGAGGTAAAAGTTCTACCGCACCTTCTAGTTCATTACCTACTACTGATAGAACTTCTACTTCTAATGCTGTGCCACCATCTAGTTTCTAGGAATTTATTCATGATAAGTATATGGAGCAGCAGAATGAGTTATTTCTAACTCATTGTAGAGTAGATACGATCGATAATAAGATCGATAATCTTTCTGAGTACACCAAAAGGAAGTTTGATTATTATGATGAGTATTCAAAGTCTCTTGTTAGATTCCTGAAGGATGATCATGATGTTCAGTTCCCTACTTGTCCTAGATTTTTACCTTATGTAGATCCTAAGGATGTAGAATTTTCTTTGGTGACGACGACGACGAGGCTACAGCTCGTGATTAGTAGTTTGATTTACTTCTTGAGATGTGTGATTCTGTTTTTAGTTTATTTCTAGTATGTTAGTACTGATGAGTCTGATTTTACTGTTATTTGTTAATGTTGATTTGATTACTTAACTTTGTGTGGATATTTAAGTTTAGACTGTTTTAGATCATCTATTGTGTTATGTATTAAAGACTGAGGTATGGATGAATTTTTATTTTCTATGATAAATATTTGTTTCTGTTTCATCCTACGTTTTAGTGCTCCTGAATAGTTAGTAATTTTGCATGTTTTAAAATAAAAAAACAAATAATAACAATAAAAAAAATTGTAGAAATTAGCTCCTGCTCTGCATACTTTTCTATATATATTTAATCATTTCTGTTATATACATATTAAAGCAGGTGTAGAAGTAGAAATGAGTTTTTCCTTACTACATCATCATTGTATCAAGATAAATTCCTGTTTATTTCTTTCTCTTCTGCTTTAGAAAATTTTATGATTCATTTTTGTACTAAAGTTGAAGTTTTGGGGAAGTGAAAATTCTTTGAAATTGAAATATTATTTGTCTTTAATGAAATAATATTTTCTTTAAAAATATTAACATAACATAAGGAATGAAAACTTAATTTAAGATAACTTAAATTTTTGAATTTATTTATAATTTAGTAAACTTAACTAAAATTCCAATAATTTTGATTGATTTTAAGAATAGAATTATTTAACTTAAAGAATAATAAGATTAAAATTTTTTTCTATTTATGGTAAAGAGAATTGTATTTTTGAAATACTAAGGAATCTTGATTATTACTTAAAAAAGAAAACATTGAAATAATTTTTGAAAAATACTTATTAAAAATGTCATATTTATTAAGTAAAAATGTATAAGTTTTTAAATATAAGTTAAGGATAGTGAAGTTCAAAATCATTAACAGGCTATCCAAAAATAGTAATCCTCACAAATAAAAAAAAAAGAATGGAGGATTGAAAAATATCCTTAAAAAAATAGAGAAAAAAAAAGAAGAAAACAACAAAGAAATGTGAGGAGAAGCTTGAGGAAATGCCTAATCAAAAATTGGCTTCACTTGAATTATCTTATAGAAAGAAAACTAATTATATTTTTAACTTAATTTTTAAGTAAAAATTTTTTTACTAGAAAAATGTTTCATGAAAGTCTTTTTCTTGTAAATATTCTTTGTGACTTTAATATGATAAATTACAATTATTCTTGAAATAAATAAAAATTAGAAGTCTTATGATTTGGTGTTAAATATTCTTTAATTCTTAAAATTAAACTTAATTAGTGAAATTTGGTTAATGATTTGCTAAAGCATTTATAAGACCAAAAATTACAAGGAATCTTAAATATTTAAAATTCATTCAAAATGTTATACATTTTATGTAATTAAAAGAGTTACTTGAGGACAAGTAACATTTAAGTTTGGGGGAATTTGATCCACTTAAAAAAATACCTATTTTTATGCCTTATTTATGATTCAATTCTTAAGATATTATGCTTTAATGAAAGGTAATTTTATGTTTTTGGATGTAGGTGATAAAAAAAAAGTTCAAGAAGGATAAATGAGCAACAAGGAGCAAAAATAGAGCTTAAAGAGCAATGTTGTCGAAATTTTAGGTCTGGTGATCTATAAAAAAATACTTATTTCTTTATGTCTTAATTCTTATTAATTTCTAAGGATATTATGCTTTAATGAAAGGTATTTTTGTGTTTTTGGATGTAGGTAATGTAAAAAGGTATAAGAAGGATAAAGGATCAAAAAGGAGCAAAAATGGAGCAAAATACCAAAAGGATAAACAAATATGGTCTGGCGCCTAGGCGCCAGAAACTGGCGCCTAAGTGCCAGACTCGATATAAAAACTGTCAAGTTTTTGACAACGTTTGATTAGTTATTTTGACGGAGTGAGCAGTTATTGGACATTCTAAAAGGCTGACAGTTGTTCCTTGATAATAGGACATGTAATACAATGCATTTGGACGCTCCAAAACGGTTTTAATCGCGAAGAGGTGCGAGCCAAAGTGAAGAGGTGCGAAGAACTGGATGCGGTGTCCGGCGCCTAGGCACTAGACCGACCTTCTAGAAGATTCATTGAATGTGGACATGTTTTGAAGAGGTGCCTCAAGGCAACCCTTGAAGCCTATAAATAGAGGTTAATTTTTTCAGAAAACGTGCCCCTCCCGTTGTACCCCTTTCTCTTATCTACTTTAGGATCTCTCATCCTTAGAGAGAGAATTAAAGAGAGAAATTTAGGGCCACTTTTGTTTAGTTTAGCGAGTTTATTTTCAAGTTATTGCATCTGGAGTTCATTACACTGTGGAGTCAGTATGAATCAGAAGATCTGTAGAAGAAATATTTGAGATAAGTATATTTATACATTTGATTCAAAGTTTAATTATCATGTTTTGCTATTTATTTTCAATGTGTTCTGATTAGTTAGTTTACTTTCTTTCTTCAATTGTGAAGAGATAGATAAGATAATATAAAGATTCGATGGAGAATTAAAATTCAAAATATTTTCAAAACATTCTGATGATATTAATACCTGATCTTACTTTACTTTTTAAATTGGCCGTTTGAATTGTTAAAGCCTGTTGAAGAGTTTTGAGACCTTGAAGGAGAAGAACTCTTAACTTGTAAAGGTCACATGAATCCTTGGGTAGTCAAAGGCCATGAGCGGGCTTTTCAAGGTGAAGTGCAAATAAATAGGAAGATAAGATTTAACGGGCATAGAATTGATAATTTTTTAGAGTGACAGACTAAATTCTTATAATTTGATTTATAGACTAGGAAAGGGTCACTAGTAGGGTCGACCATAGCCACCCTTGGACATCTAGAAGTGTGAGTCTAGATTAACCCATTCTACTAACAATACATCCGGACCTATTCTGTAAATTAGCTCAATGTTCTTTGCGCTCGGATCGAAAGGGTAAAGAATAAGAATGCTTCTATTTGGCACAATACCATAAATCAAATTCTCCAACGAATATTAAATTATCTTAAAAATCTTAGATTAATTGAAGGAAAGAAAGTTGTTTATTTTATATAGAATTCATAAAATCATTTTCTTATTATTGTTGTCTTTATTTGCATCTAGTAAATTAATAGTAATTTAAAATCAAATTAAAAAATAAAATATAAATATTTTTACTATTTTATTTTATTTTTCTTTCTTCATAGAAAATTTATTTCTATAAATCTTCTCTGTGGGATCGATACTGGGGTCTTTGTTTAAAAACCCTATATTACTTGAAACGATACGTATACTTGCGTAGTACCCCTAGTGTGTAAAAATATTTTCTAAATTATATAAATTTTATACACTAGCCGCTATTTATAAATTGAGTCAAAGCTTTGGGCTATCTTTTGGAAGCAAACATTACTGCGTTATTTGCGGTCGAGTCAAGTTTTTGGCGCCGTTGTCGGGGAAGTAAGGAAGAAAGAAATAGAATAGTTTAAATTTTATTGTTTTTTTTTATGCGAAGATTTGGTTCTGAAGGATTAATACCTTTATATTCTGAATTGGAAAGAACAATTAGAAAAATTAAAAAGGGAAAACAAATTCAAAAATTTCAAGAAATTGCTACTTTATAAAATCCAATTGAACTTAATGATCAAAATGTTTATAAACCATTAAGGGATTATGCTAACCCTACAGTTGATGAACTTCATAGCAGTATTCAAATACCCACTATAGATGCTAATTCTTTTGAACTTAAATCGTCTATTTTTCAAATGGTGCAAAACAATCAATTTGATGGATCACGAAATGAGGATCCAAATTTACATCTTGTTAGTTTTTTAGAACTTTGTGCTTCCTTTGAACATAACAATGTTTCTGATGATGCTATTAGACTTAGACTCTTTCCTTTTTCTTTAAGAGATAAAGCAAAGATGTGGTTAAATTCATTAGCGACTAGTTCTATTAAAACATGGGCTGAAATGACACAAAAATTCCTTGCTAAATATTTTCCTCCTTCTAAAACTGCTAAATTAAGAAATGATATTACTTCATTTAGTCAATTTGACGGGAGACAATATATGAAACTTGGGAAAGATTTAAAGAGCTATTAAGAAAATGTCCTCATCATGCTTTACCTAATTGGTTGATTATTCAAACATTTTATAATGGATTAATTGGATCTTTAAAATCAATTACCGATGCTTCATCTTGGAGGTTCTTTAATGTCTAAATCATTTGAAGAAGCTTACACTTTAATTGATGAAATGGCTAATAACAATTTTCAATGGCCTTCCAAAAGGATTAATCCTAAAAGATGGCCAGTATTCAAGATAATGAAGCCTTTTCTATCTTAGTTTCACAAGTTGCAGCAATGTCTAAGAAATTAGATAGTTTTGCAATTAATATTTCGCATAATAACTCTGCTAATATTGAAGATTCTCAAACTATTGAAACTTTACAAGCTATTGCAAGTAAAAATAATCCTTATTCAAATTATTATAATCCTGGGTGGAAAAACCATCCTAATTTTAACTGTAATAATTCACAACAAAGAATGGGGTAATAATCAATCTCATCCCACTGGAAATTGGAATAATCAAGTTAATTCAAATTTTAAACCTCCTGGATTTAATAATCAACAGAAAAAGTTGTCAATAGATGAATTAATTATGCAAATGAATAATCAATTACAAAATAAAAATACTGCTATTCGTAATATTGAAAATCAAATGAGGCAAATTGCTACTTTAATTAATAGCAGACCTGTAGGAACACTTCCTAGTAATGTTGAAATCAATCCAAAGGAAACTGGAAAATAACATGAACAAGAAAAAGCTGTGCAACTTAGAAGTGGAAAGGAATTAAAAGAAAGATTGCATAATAAAATTGGAAAAGAGATTGAGGTTGAAGAGATTGAAAAACCTAAAGAAACTCTCTCTCCTAGTCAAGATCGATCATTATACTCGTTAATGTGGAAGTTGAAAAACCACCACCACCTTTTCCTAAAAGACTTAAACGAGCGAAACTTGATCATCAATTTTCTAAGTTCTTTGAAATTTTTAAGAAACTTACTATTAACATACCTTTTGCTGAAGCTTTGGAACAAATGACAACTTACGCAAAATTTATGAAGGCTATTTTAAGCAAAAAACGAAAATTTGAAGCTTTTGAAACTGTTGCATTAAGTGAAGAATACAGTGTAATAATTTAAAAGAAATTACCTGAAAAGCTTAAGGATCTTGGAAGTTTCACTATACCCTGTGCTATTGGAGAAAAATTTTGCGGAAAAGCTTTATGTGATTTAGGAGCAAGTATTAATCTCATGCCATTTTCTATCTGTCGAAGATTAGATTTAGGAGATATTACTCCCACCACTATAACTCTTCAGTTAGCTGATAGATCTATAACTTATCCTAAAGGAGTTATAGAGGATGTCCTTATTAAATTGGATAAATTTATCTTCCCTATAGATTTTGTAGTACTTCATATGGAATAAGATAAAGAGATACATATTATTTTAGTAAGACCTTTTCTAGCTACCGAACGAGCTATGATTGATGTACAAAAAGGAGAATTAACCATGAGAGTCAATGATCAAGAAATTAAATTCAATGTTCTTAAATCAATGAAGTACCCTGATAAAGAGAAATGTTATCGAATGGATATAATTGATTATTTATTTAAAAAACATTATCAAGAAAATTGTAAAGTTATTTCTGAAGAAAAATTTGAATTTTTAACTGATGAAGATGAAGTAGTAGAAGAAGAAGAGACTCATTTTATTAAAGATAATTGGGAAACTTTAGACATAACTCAAAATGATATACTTTTACCCTCAATTAAAAAAGCACTTGAACTGGAATTAAAAATGTTACCTTCCCATTTAAAATATGTGTTTCTTGGAAAATCGTTAACTTTACTCGTTATTATTTCTTCTGAACTGAGTAAAGATCAAGAAGAAAAATTACTAGGTGTGTTAAAGAATTATAAGAAAGCTTTTGGTTGGACTATTGCTGATATAAGAGGAATAAGCCCTTCCATTTGCATGCATAGAATTTTAGGGGCAGAAAACTTTAAACCTACTATAGAATCTCAAAGAAGATTAAATCCTATCATGAAAGAGGTTGTTAAAAAAGAAATTATTAAGTGGTTAGATGCTGGTATTATTTATCCTATTTTGGATAGTCAATGGGTAAGTCTTATTCATTGTGTTCTGAAGAAAGGAGGTGTAACTGTCATTGTTAATGATAAAAATGAACTTATTCCTACAAGGCAAGATTACTTGGATGGCGAATTTGTATTGACTATAGGAAACTAAATAAAGCCACTAGAAAGGATCATTTTCCTTTACCTTTCTTGGATCAAATGCTCGATAAATTAGCTAGACACTCATATTTACGTTTTCCGGATGGATATTCAGGTTATCATCAATTACTTATTGCTCCTGAGGACCAAGAAAAGACAACTTTTACAAGTCCTTATGGAACATTTGCTTTTAGAAGAATGCCTTGTGGTTTATCTAATGCACCTGCAACTTTTCAAAGATGTATGATGTCAATATTTTATGATTTGATTGACAAAGGAATTGAAATATTCATGGACCATTTTTCGGTCTTTGGAACTTCTTTTGAATCTTGTTTGGAAAACATAGCCAAAGTTACGAAAAGATGCGAAGAAACAAATATAGTTCTTAACTGGGAAAAATGTCAATTCATGGTCACAGAAGGCATTGTACTTGGTCACAAAGTATCACGAAAAGGGATGGAAGTAGATCAAGCAAAAGTGAAAACTATTGCTGAATTGTAACCACCTACTACTGTTACTGATGTGAGAAGTTTTCTAGGTCATGCTGGATTTTATAGAAGATATATAAAGCATTTCTCTAAAATTGCTAAACCTCTGTCATTTATTAGAAAAAGATGCACAATTTGAATTTAATGAAGAATGTATTAATGCTTTTAATATTCTAAAAGAAAAATTAATAACTGCGCCTATCATTGTTGCACTTGATCGGAATAAATCTTTTGAATTAATGTGTGATGCAAGTGATTATGCAATTGGAGTCCGTATTAGGACAAAAATATGAGAAAGTTTTCAAAGTTGTATATTATGCTAGTAAAACTCTCACTCGAAACACAAAGAAATTACACTACCACCGAGAAAGAGCTTCTAGCTTATAGTATATGCCTTTGATAAATTTAGACCTTATCTTCTTGGTACTAAATGCATAGTTCATACTGATCATTCTGCTATTAAATATCTAATATCTAAGAAGGATTCTAAACATAGACTTATAAGATGGGTTTTACTTCTACAAGAATTTGATTTTTAAATAGTAGATAGAAAAGGAACTGAAAACCAAATTGCTGATTATTTATGTATAATTAAAAATGATATTATTTTGGAAGAAAATATAAATAAGAAATTCTGTGATGAATCTTTATATGTTATTCAAAGATACAAAACACCGTGGTATGCTGATATTGTTAATTATTTAGTTAGCAATATTTTGCCTTATGACTTGGATAACAAATTTATTAAGAAATTTAAATATGATGCTAAATCTTATAATTTCGAAGAACCTCATTTATTTAAAATTGGTAAAGATTCTATGATTCGAAGATGTGTACCTTATGAGGGAACTTTTGCTATTATTCAAAAATGTCATGATTCTGATTTTGGAGGACACTTTGGCATAGATAAAACTGCATTTAAAATTTTAAACTCTGGATTTTATTGGCCTACCTTATTTCAAGATGTGAGACAATATGTGAAAACATCTAATCGATGTCAAAGGATGGGAAATATATCTACAAAAGATGAAATGCCTTTAAACTATATATTGGAAGTTGAAATTTTTGATATATGGGGATTAGACTTTATGGGACCATTTATTCCATCATCTGGAAAAATTTAAATTTTATTAGCTGTTGATTTTGTTTCAAAGTGGATTGAAGCTGTTGCTTTACCCAACTGTGATTCCAAAAGTGTTTCAAAATTTTTAAAGAAAATGATATTTACAAGATTTGGAATACCTAAGGTAATTATCATTGATGGTGGAAGTCATTTCAGGAATATAAGAATTCAATCATTACTACAAAAATTTGGAATCAAACATAGAATTGCAACTGCTTATCACCCTCAAACTAATGGAATGGCTGAAGTATCAAACAGATAAATTAAAAGAATTTTAGAAAAGACTGTTAATCCTAAAAGAACTGATTGGGTTGATAAACTTAATTCTGCATTATGGGCTTATAGAACGACTTATAAGACACCAATCGAATGTCACCTTACCGGTTAATTTATGGTAAACATTGTCACTTACCCGAAGAACTTGAACATAAAGCTTATTGGGCGATAAAGGAGTTTAATTTTAATTTGAATAAAGCGAGGAGAAAAATGATTATTGCAACTAAATGAGATGGAAGAAATTAGAAACGAATCGTATGAAAATGCGAGAATTTATAAAGAGAAAATGAAGATGTTGCATGATAAGAAAATTTCAGGAAAAATTTTTGAGCCTGGACAAAAAGTATTACTGTTTAATTCTCGTTTAAGACTTTTTCCTGGAAAATTAAGATCTAAATGGATTGGACCTTATTTAGTTGAGAAAGTATACCATTATGGAGCTGTGGATATTAAAGATCCCAAAACAGGAAAAATTTTTAAAGTAAATGGATTAAGATTGAAGCCTTATTTGAGAGATATTAAGAAGATTTATAAAGAGGCTTATGAATTGAGTCAACCTGATTAAAGATTTACTTAAGTCGGCCGACGACGTTAAACCAAGCGCTTTGTGGGAGGCAACCCATAATTATCTTGTGTTTTTGTGTTTTAATGTAAGGTTATGCCTCGATCTTGATTAATTTTATATTACTTTAGAAAAATTTGATGCTTATAAGTCTTATTTAACTTAGGCTGAAAATTATTTTGAAGTATGTAAGATTTAAAAATACGATCACTCTATTTTGAATATGTGTAAAAAGGAGATCAAGTTAACCTTCATTATGATAGTTTACAATGTGAGTTATCGAGTCTAAATTACTCTTATCAGTATAATTTAACTATCTTGGAGAACAAAATTTTGAAAATTTGACGATTAGGAGAAACGGAGTTGAACATAGTTCCGGCGCCTAGGCGCTAGAATTCGGCACCTAAGCACCAGAATCAACTATGTGTCAATAGGTCTGGCGCCTAGGCGCCAGATTAGGCGCCTAAGCTCCACGATTACTGGGTCGTGCAAAAACTGAAAATTTTCAGTTTTTCACACGATTTTCCCCTTTAAATCAACCCATCTTCTTCCCTAACCATCAAGCAATCAAAATTATGTCCCTTACACTTCATTCTTGAGAAATGGATAGAAGAAATCATGGAGAAGAAGCTAGGGATAAGGTCTTAAGGGATCCTCAACCTTACTTCAATGGTTTCATCGCTGTAAGTTTAGAGAAAATTTTTAGTCATTTGGAAAAGTTTGAAGAAGATTTTAAAAGGATTGGAGATCGCCTTCATGAGATGTTTCATCAAGTTGAACATCTAGAATGGAAAATGAAACTTAAATTTGATCATTTTGCGGCTTATCAAGATGCTCAAGTTGAATTGTATGCTAAGAACCGAAAATTTGAAAAAATATTCGATTTTGAGTGATTTCTTTGGATTTTTAAACTTATTTTAAGTTTTATAAACTTAAAAAGAGTTTAAATCTTTGATTCCTAAATTTGTTCTTGTTTTCTTTCATGTTTAGATGGCTCCAAAATCTAAACGCGGGAAGGCACGAGATAACTTTGATAGCAGCAAATTCTCTACTGCAGCTGCGCATTTTTTCTTCCATGAATTTGCGACGTCCAGAAAGTTCATTTCTAAATCAAGTTTCTACCATCCTGGAGAAATGATCGAAAACACTATTGTTGCGCACGACTGGCAACGATTTTGTTATTTTACTGCTGTTGCTGTTATCCCGATTATTCTAGAATTTTATGCAAATTTTCTGGATGCCGAGGATTTTGAAGTATTTATCAGAGGTATCAGAGTAGGATTTAGTCCAGAAAGAATCAACATATTTTATGGCCTGCCACCGACTATTGAGTGCTATTATTCTGGATTATCACCATCTGAGGGAGATTTGGACATGATTATTGCTTAGCTTATCGACGGTGCTCGGATCTTGGAAGATCGAGAACGGAAAAAGGGTAAACTTCAAATCCTCTGAATTAAATGGTGTATCTAAAGCATGGCACTACTTTATTTCTGCAAGATTGTTACCTTCCAACCACCTGAGTGAAGTGACTAGAGATCGAGTGATCTTAAACTACTGCATTCAGGAGATGAAGCCTATTGATGTCAGGAGCATTATTTATGATTCTGTGGAGTCTACTGCGAGGTCTATCACTTCTGTTGGATTGGGATTTCCATCTCTGATCTACTCACTATGTGATAGTAATGGAGTCACCGTCGATATTTCTGAGGAGAAGTCGAAGTCTACTAAGCCAATAGGGCAGGAGAGTGTTAGTATCTATGATTTTCTTCGAGGGAAGAGATCAACCGCTCCTTCTACTTCTACACATACTTCAGGTAGACCTTCTACTTCTAGACCCTCTACTTTTGCTGAGCCACCATCAGATTTCTAGAAATCAATGCATGATCAGTTTTAGAGCGACGGCGGAGTTATTTCAAACTCACTGCAGGATTGATACTATTGATAGAAAACTCGATCATTTATCTGATTATACCCAGAGAAAGAGTAGTTATGATGCTAAGTATGATGAAGCCCTAGTCAGATTCCTGAAGGGTGAACATGATGTTAGTTTTCCTACTTTTCCTAGTTTCACACCATTTGTTGATCCTAAGGACGTAGAATTTTCCTTTGGTGATGAAGATGATGATGAGCTTACAGCTAGTGATTAGTAGTTATAGATTTCTATGATGTGCTACTCGGTTAGTTTGTTTTGTTTGGATTGTTTGTTAGTTTTGTATTTGATGTATGTTGATTGTTTAGTTTTAGGATTCTGTTGTGTTGAGACTGAAGTTAGAATTAATTTATATGTTGTTTTAGTTAAATGTTTAGTACTTAATTATTTTGCTCTGTTTTAATTCTATTTCAAATTTAATATCATCATAAATTAGCTTACTTACTTTTTATATACATGCTTCAATTTTATCTTAATTATTCATAAAAGCATGATTAGAAGTTAATTTTTCTTTTTAAGATTGTTTTTACATACTTATTAAAAATTCTTATGATTTTCTTTCTCTCATACTTTCAAATTATCATAGTATACCAAAACTTAAGTTTGGGGGAAGGGAAAATCCATTCAAAATTAAATTGTATTTGTCCTTTAAGAACTAATATTTTCATAAAAATAAAAACTTTTTAACATAACTCAAGGAATGAAGAATTTATTTGAGATCACTTTTATTTTTGAAATTATGAACAATTTAGTGAAATTAACAAAAATTTTACTAACGTTGATTGATTTTAAGAATAGAATTATTTAACTTAAAGAAGAATGAGATAAAGAATTTTTCTATTCATGGTAGAAATAATAGAATTTTAGAAATATTAAGTAATAAAAAATTATCACTTGGAAAAGAAAAGATTGGAAGTCTTTTTGAATTTTTATTTATGTTATAATAATTAAGAAGAAATGTATAAGTTTTGAAAACATAAGTTAAGGATAGTGAAGTTCAAAACCATTAACAGGCTATCCAGATATAGTAATCCTCTCTATATTTAAAAAAAAGGAAGATAGAGAGGGGAAGCTTGAGGAAATGCCTAATAAAAAATTGGCTTCACTTGAACTATCTTATAGAAAGAAAACTAATTACATACTTTACTTAATTTTTATGCATAAATATTTATATAGAAAAGATTTTTCAAGAAGATCTTTTTCTTGTAAATAATCTATGAAAGCTTAATATAATAGACTTCTATTATTTTCAAAATGAATGAAAAGTTTGAAATCTTATGATTTGGTAGTTAAATATTCTTTAAATTCTTAAAATTAAACATAATTAGTGAAATTGGATTTATAATTTACTAAAGACTTTATAAAATCAAAAATTATAAGGAATCTTAAAAATTTATCTTTTATTTCCAAAGGTTATATTTTTTTATATATAGTAGAAAGAGTTACTTGAGGACAAGTAACATTTAAGTTTGGGGTATTTTGATCTATAAAAAATATCTATTTCTTTATGTCTTAATTCTTATTAAATTCTAAGGATATTATGCTTTAATGAAAGGTATTTTTATGTTTTTGGATGTAGGTAATGTAAAAAGGTATAACAAGGAAAAAGTAGCAAAAAGGAGCAAAAATGAAGCAAAATACCAAAAGGATAAAAAAATATGGTCTGGCGCCTAGGCGTCAGAAACTGGCACCTAAGCGCCAGACTCGATACGAAAACTGTGAAGTTTTTGACAATGTTTGATTAGTTATTTTGACGGAGTGAGCGGTTATTGGACATTCTAAAAGGCTGACAGTTGTTCCTTGATAATAGGACATGTGATACAATGCATTTGGACGCTCCAAAACGGTTTTAATCGTGAAGAGGTGCGAGCCAAAGTGAAGAGGTACGAAGAACTAAACGCTGTGTCCGGCGCCTAGGCGCCAGACGGACCTTCTAGAAGATTCATTGAATGTGGACATGTTTTAAAGTGGTGCCTCAAGGCAACCCTTGAAGCCTATAAATAGAGGTCCATTTATTCAGAAAACATCCCCTTTCTCTTATCTACTTTAGGATCTCTCATCCTTAGAGAGAGAATTAGAGAGATAAATTTAGGGTCACTTTTGTTTAGTTTAGTGAGTTTATTTTCAAGTTATTGCATCTGGAGATCATTACACTGTGGAGTCAGTAGGAATAAGAAGATTTGTAGAAGAAATATTTGAGATAAGTATATTTATACATTTGATTCAAAGTTTAATTATCATGTTTTGTTATTTATTTTCAATGTGTTCTGAGTAGTTAGTTTACTTTCATTTTTCAATTATGAAGAGATAGATAAGATAATATAAAGATTCGATGGAGAATTAAAATTCAAAATATTTTCAAAACATTGTGATGACATTAATACCTGATCTTACTTTACTTTTTAAATTGGCCGTTTGAGTTGTTAAAGCCTGTTGAAGAGTTTTGAGACCTTGAAAGAGAAGAACTCTTAACTTGTAAATGTTGCATGAATCCTTGTGTAGTCGAAGGCCATGTGCGTGCTTTTCAAGGTGAAGTGCAAATAAATAGGAAGATAAGATTTAACGGGCGTAGAATTGATAAGTTTTTAGAGTGACAGACTAAATTCTTATAATTTGATTTATAGACTAGGAAAGGGTCACTAGTAGGGCTGACCATAGCCACCATTAGACATCTAGAAGTGTGAGTCTAGATTAACCCATTCTACTAACAATACATCCGAACCTATTCTGTAAATTAGCCAATGTTCTTTGCGCTCGGATCAAAGGGTAAAGAATAGGAATGCTTCTATTTGGCGCAATACCATAAATCAAATTCTCCAACGAATATTAAATTATCTTAAAAATCTTAGATTAATTGAAGGAAAGAAAGTTGTTTATTTTATATAGAATTCATAAAATCATTTTCTTATTATTGTTGTCTTTATTTGCATCTAGTAAATTAATAGTAATTTAAAATCAAATTAAAAAATAAAATATAAATATTTTTACTATTTTATTTTATTTTTCTTTCTTCATAGAAAATTTATTTCTATAAATCTTCTTTGTGGAATCGATACTGAGGTCTTTGTTTAAAAACCCTATATTACTTGAAACGATACATATACTTGCATAGTACCCCTAGTGTGTAAAAATATTTTCTAAATTATATAAATTTTATACACTAGCCGCTATTTATAAATTGAGTTAAAGCTTTGGGCTATCTTTTGGAAGCAAACATTACTGCGTTATTTTTGGTCGGGTCATCTGGTGCCTAGGCGCCAGAATGCGTCGCCTAAGAGTTAGTTCGTTACTAAAACAGATAAGATTTTTGATGACTTTAGGCAGTTATTTTGACGGTGTTATGCGGTTATCAGACTTTCTAGAAAACTGGAAGTTACTCCAAATACATAGGACATGTGATGCAATGAATCTGGACGCGGGAAAACAGTTTTAATTGCGAAGAGGTGCGATCCAAAGTGAAGAGGTGTAAAGACTTGGTCACGAACTCCGGCGCCTAGTCGCCAGATTCCGGCGCCTAGGCACCATAGTTACCTTCTAGAAGATACGTTCTATTTGGACAAATTTTAAAGAGGTTCCTTAAGCAACCCCTTGTCAAATTCGAAGCTCTATAAATAGGAGTCAATTCTACAGAGAAAAGTGCACCCTAATGCCTTTTCTAGCTCTCTCTCTAGTCCCCAATCACTCTAGAGTTCTCTTACACTTTTAGGGTGCCACTTTCTTTAGTATTTAGTGATTTTATTTTAGTATCACTACTCAATTCCTTGAGTAGTAAGTGTGAGTTTTCAAGTACTGTTGTTGTTGAAGTCTTGTAACTTGCATTGGAGTCAGTAGGAGTCAGCGGATCACTTGAAGGAACATTGTAGATAAGTATTTGTAATTCAATGTGTTCTGAGTAGTTAGTTTTCTTTCTCCTTTCAACTATGAAAAGATAATAAGTTAATTAAACTTTGTTGGAGAACTTAACTTAAAATATTTATAAAAATTGTGATGATATTAATACCTGATCTTAATTTACTTTTTAAATTGGCCATTTAAATTGTTAAAACCAGTTGAAGAATTTTGAGACCTATCCGGAGATGAGTTCTTAATTAGTAGATATCACATGAATCCTTGGGTAATCGAAGGCTATATGCAGATTATTTAACGTGAAGTGTAAATAAATAGGAAGATATTATTTATTGGGCGTAGAGTTAATTAGTTTTTAGAGTGACAGACTAAATTCTAATAATTTGGTTTATAGAAAGGGAACGAATAACTGGTAGGGCCGACCATAGCCACCCTTGGACATCTTGAAGTGTGAGCCTATATTAACCCATTATAATAATAAAACATCCTGAACCAATCTATAGATTAGCCAATGTTCTTTATACTATCGAGCGAAGGTAAATAATAGGAATACTTCTATTTGGCACAATACCATAATCTAAGTTCCCCACAAATGATAATCATTCTAAGAAAATCTTGGATTAGTTGAAAAGGAGAAAGTTGTTTTATTTATACTTGCATTAATCTTTACTTTATTACCGCTTACTTACTTTTAGTAGAAATTTTATTAAATTTAAAAAAAATCTGAATTTTGAAAAGAAATAAAATAATAATTTCTTTTAATTTGAAAATCTAATAAATTTCTTAAATTAATTTTCTCGTAGTCTTCTTTGTGGGATTGATAACCAGGACTCCAATAAAGCCCTGTATTACTTGAAACGATACGTATACTTGCGTTTGAAATTGTAACTTTTACAAAAATTATTATAAATATTTAAATATAAATTCATAAATTCTTACATAAGTAAAGGTCGGCTACATCAGTTCTCTACGTGACAGACGTATTCTATGGCCTCAATCTAATATACTCTATCAAAACTAGCATTGGAGGACATACAACGAACTTTCTCCACTAAAGTCTGATCCATCCTCTATATCACCCCGTTCTAGTGTGTTCTCTCTCAGACAATGAAGTTGTGTTCTATCTCAGCTCTCTGACACTCTTACAAATATGCATTTGAATTATATTCGCCCACATTGTCTGATCTAATACACTTTATTTTTTTATCGATTTGATTCTCAATCCACTTCTTCCAAATTATGAAAACTCTCTAACCTTTAGCTTTTGTGCTTCATAGTGTACACCTAAGTATATTTGGAGTAATCATCAATAAAAGAGATAAAGTATCTCTATCTAATGAATGATGTTGTCATCGTTAAGCCCAAACATCTATGTGAACAAACTCAAGATACCATTTGTGCTATGGATGACAGTAACAAAATATACTCATGTCTTCTTTCTAAATACACGATGTTCAAAGGAAGGAAGCTTGCATGTGCTCTCTCCTTTGATTAATCTTATTATTTTTCAAAGCTTGAAGTGAAGTCTCTTTAGCATGACCTAGCTGCATATGCCACAACATAATGGCGTTGGAAGAATTATTAACAACAACAGTTGTTCCAGTAACTATACTAAATTAAAGATAGTAAAGATCATGATAATGAACTCCCATCATAAAAACCATTGCTTCATGAAATCCTATCTAAAAAAAATATCTTGTAGCTCTTAACATCAAAAGCCCCAATTGATCGCAAATTCTTCCTGATATCTGAAACATATTTAACATTGATCAGCTCCATCACAATATCATCATACATCATGATAAATATACCTTCTATGTCAATTTTACATAAATCTTGATCATTAATCATAGTTACTGCATCGCTATCAAGCTCCTTGTATGTATAAAACCACCCTTGATTGGGATAAATGTGCTAGGAAGCACCTATATCCTGAATGCAACATGAATCATCTATAAATGAAAGAATGAGAAACTACAGATAATGATACATCAGAATCCGCCTTCTCACATCTTTTCACGCTAATATTGACATTATCCTTGGATGCAAATTCTTTTCCATTCTCCAGCTTAGGACAATCTTTCTACCAATGACCATTGTCTAAAAAGAAACACACTAATTTTTCTTAAGATTGCACCCTTGATACTTGCTCCACTTTTGAGAAGTGTCATCACTGTCACCTTTCTTTGTCAAGTTCTTCTTCTTCTTCTCAAAACTATTATGTCATTATGTAAGTTTCTTAAGTGACTCAATATTTGTAAACTCCATGTACCTCCTATAGAACTCATGATTGAACAATTCATTTTGCCATATATAAAGACCTCCGTTGTATAAATAAGTGTCAAGTTATGTTTTTCATAATTATATGCGAGTGAATTAAACAGAAGAAGCACATTGTCTTCATCTCCAACCTCCTCATCTAAATTTAACAAATCCACTAATAGCTTTGTGAAGTCATTCAAGTACTCATCAATAGTAACCTGTTATTTCATCTGAAATCTAAGGATTCCACGGCTCACATGGATGCAGTTCTCCACGCTCTTCTTGAGATATTTGTTCTCTAGCATCATGTTGAAGTCTCCATCTTTACCCTATATTTGATCTCATGGGTTAAGAAATTTTGGATCAAGCCTTAAGCACTCTATTTCGTCTTTAAGCAATCTCTTCTGACAACACTTTAAGACATTTCTCAGTATCCAGGACTTCCTTCAAATTCAAAGAACACAGTGCATCCATCACCTCGCATCGCCACATGGCAAAGCTTCATTTGTCATCAAATTTTATCACATCAATTTGACGGATGTTTACCTCATTTTTGTAAAGGTCTAGTCTCTCTTCCATATAAGCTTTAGATCTAATCATATGACTTTTCCATTGACTATCATAGAGGACTAGTGATGGAACCTACCTCCCTTAGAAATTCTGAACACTTCCTTGCTCTTCTTGGAGTTTCACATGTGTAGTTTTTGACTCTATCACTTAGAAGGTTGAAACCAACATAAATAAGCTTAAGGAGAGTCTCCATAAAACTTTCAGGCTTTAGGTTAACCCTGAGAGGCTTGGTCTGGGTCAAACACACACACTTTGAAACCCTAAAATCACCTACACCTAATCTATCTCGTTGCTCCTTTAGAAACTCGTAAGGGTGGTCTTAAGCCCTTAGCCTTCGGCTAAGATGGCTAGGACCAATATGTTGAGGATCCAAAATGAGCTCTCCCATGGGTTTTATTGCTTTAGGGGGGAGGGGCGGAGGCTTTTTGGTGGTTTATATGATAATAAACTCCAATTCTACCAAAACATCCAACTTTGGCCTTCTCCCACAAATTTTCGCAAAATTACTAAATTATTCTTGAAACCCTAAAATTTTTAAAATTGCCCAAACTCCTAAATTTTCACCAAAACCCATGTTAAACCATTTAAAATTATTTAAATTGTCCATATTCACCCCAAAGTTCTCAAAATTACCAAAATACCCTCAATTCACAAAATACCAAAAAATTCTAAATTCCCAAATTTCACTTCAAACTTCATCAATACCAATACTAGCCATCCAATTTCCCAAATTGTATCTAAAATTCCCCAAATCCACTAAAATTATCCAAATTACCAAATTACTCTCAAATCTCGAAAATTCTCTAGTCATCCTCAATTTCCATCAAATTCACTTAATTTTAAATTCAAACCCAACGTCATCAATCTAAGCCCAATTACACTAAATCCAAATCCACTTACATAAAATTTCAAACAATTTCCAAATTCAAGCCAACCACCCCAAATTAACCCTAAATCCAACTTTTCACCAAAATTGAGCCACGTGATTATTTCCACAAAATTCATATCTTAAATTCATCATGATAATTTTTAAGATTCATTTGAGCTCTCAATTGGTTTATGTCCTCACTTAAACCAAGCCTAAATCCTGTTCCAAGCCCAAACCTAACTGTAATTCTAAATCCAAATTTCTATCCAAACCTTCTTGATCTAATAATACCCTAAACACATCAGCCACTCCTTAACCCCAATATGTTGATCACATCACCAGGTCAAAACCTGTTTTGATGAAATGGACCAATGGTCCCTCAAAATGTACAAACTTCTTCATAAATTTGGTTAATCTATCACCCATGCCATCAGTTGACTTAACCTCAAAGTTAATCACCATTGAGCCTTCCATAACCTCCCTGAGCCAGCTAGCCACAAAGCCTAGCCTAGCAGGCCGCCCTAGTTGCCAGAAAACCCAAAATCGAGAAGGATAGCCATGGTTTAAAATGAAAATTTCACCTGTCTAATGTGGCAAACCCTAATTTGCCAATTATGTCATTCTCCTCTCCACCTAAGTTAAATGGCACCGACCAATGGGAGCTCTCTTGGTTGGAATTTGGAGGAATTAATGTAACTAAATAATTTGATGCTCTTCATTGTAAAGTATATATTTTATATCATAATTTTGATGATTTTATGCTCATGAAAGGCATATTTGTTGTGTTATTTATTCTATACAGGTTATTAGGTGATTTGAGTAGCAAAAGTGATGAAATAGACACCAAAATACCAAATTGCAAAATAGGGCAGTGCACCTGCACCAAAGAGTAGCGCACCTACGCCACAAGGTATCTCATTTGTACTATAGGATATCAACCCATTTCAGTCTGTGTCGGACCCACACTATATTCTAGGAAAGCTGATTTGGAAGGCTAAATCATGCATTTTTAAGCCCTAATTATATAAGGATGTATGTGAGACCTAGAGAGGCACATTTGGGTATGGAGGTTTTCTTTAAACATAGGAAAGTCTTTTATTTTCTAATATAGGATTTATTCCTTAAGTATTTCATTAGTGAGAACTTCTCTAGGGTTTTCCTTTTAAGATTTTTGGAGAGTTGTAGAGGGTGAGATAGTGCTTGTATGAGGGAAACCAATGTGGAATGGATGCATTGTACAAGGTGGATTGAAGTACACTTAAGGAAAAAAATTCTTTTTTGATTTCTTGTTTTGATTTTCTTCAATGCCTAGTAGATAAATAGTTTATATATCCTCTTGCGATTAGGATATGTGAAGGAATTGGATGATCTCTTCATGAGTTTGACTTTTCTATTTTCATTGTTTTGATTATGTTTATGTGTTAGCTTTCAGAATTTCATTTACTTCTAATCGAATAAATTAGAATGTTAAAATAACTTGTGATCTAGAACATCTTACAGTCGACTAAGAGAAAGTAGATTAGAGATATGACTGAAATATGTGATGAAATTTTGGCATGTTTACATTTTTTTTGCATATGACATTATTATGCTTGAGGGAGGTATACTTGTCAATGTTGTGTAGGTTACAGGTTGGATGCACTTAAAAAAAAAAATGATAAATTAGAGTGAATAATGAGAAGTTGTAAGCTAGCACAGCTGAGTCGTCTGCCTAGCACGCCCATGTCTTTTTAGTGCTCCATCACCCAGTTCATGGAACACCCACACTATCATGTATCAGGGTTAAAGCACCCATGCCAACTTCACGGTACACCCGTGTCTAGCTATTAAACCTCTGGAATACCCACTCCATGCTCATAGTGCACCCATGCGAATTATTGAATCCAATTTGGAAGAAAAGTTCATTGGGATTTTTTAAGTCATTTTGGGACATTGGAGGCTTGAGTTTAAACAGAGATTTTGGTGAGAGAGAGTTCTCCCTTGGGGTTTTCATCCTCTCTTGAGGGTTGAAACCTTAAAGTCTTTTTTTGTTCTCTTTTCTCCTCTTGTTTCTTGTTATTTATGATATTGTTGTATGGGTGAGAGATATTCTACACTTGGAGTAGAACAAGTCATTATTGTAAGTGTTACATTGCTTTTTTTTTTGCAAAATGATCTGCAAGGATTTTTTATTTTATGGTTTTATCTATTATACAACAACAACAACACTAACAAATCCTTTATCTCACTACGTGGAGTTGGCTACATGAATCATATTTCTTCATTGTGTCCTATCTAGTGTCATGTTTTCATTTAGTTCTATGAAATTAAGATCATTATTTTTACAATAAGCCCAAGTCTTCCTATGTCTACATCTACCTTTCTTAACATAAGTCAAATATAAAACATCTACACTCCTAATCGAATCATCAGATGGTCGACGTTTAATGTGACTAAACCATCTAAGACGACTCTCTTTAATTTGTCTATCACAGGAGCTACACCAACCATTTCAAGGATATTATCATTTTGTATCTTGTCTCTATGTGTAAAGACACTCATCAACCTAATAATTCTCATCTTTGCAACACTTATGTCAGTATTATGCTTCTCTTTTAAAGGCCAACATCCATAGAGAATTATAGATCACACCACCATCATATAAAATTTTCCTTCCAATCTAAGCGGTACTGTTGACCTCACTTTTGTGAGGACTATTTATAAACTATATTAGAGTGGGAAGTCTACCAAAATTAACTCCCTAATTCTTAATGATGATCACTAAATCCTAATATCTAGGGTGAAACCCTATGAAACTTTTTTAACATAAATTTTGATGACATCTTAAAATGATCAAATCAATAATGACAAATACTAACCTGATCAACTATTAACCTAATAGGTCAACTTTTGACCTAAAAAGTCAACTTTGGTCAAAATGATCAATCCTGACCCAATGACCAACCATATTGACCCAATAGGTCAACTTTTGACCTAAAAAGTCAACTTTGGTCAAAATGGTCAATCTTGACCCAATGAACAACCCTATTGACCCAATATGTCAACTTTTGCCTAAAAGTCAACTTTTGTCATATGGTCAATCATGACCCAATGGCTAACCCTACTGACCCAACAGGTCAATCCTTGACCTAAAAAATCAACTTTGGTCAAACTGGTCAGCTCCTAACCTAGTGACTGACCCCATTAATAACTCAAAAAGTTAACTTTGGTCAAAATGGTTAATTCCTGACCCAATGACCAATTATTGACCCAATGAGCCAACCTTTTGGCCTAGAAAATAACTTTGGACAAATTAATCAATTTTTAACTCAAAGATCAACCATTGACTACCAAGTTAATCAAAATACTTGAATAGTCAAATATGACCTATTTAACCACCTAAAGACATTACATGACCATTAAGACAACTTTGGTCAACACTTGACCTAACAGGGAAAAATTGGTCAAAATGGCTAACCCGTGCCTCCTGACCACAAAATTGATTTCAATGACAAACATTGATAAAATCAACTTGATATTGATCAAAGTGATCAAAAGTTAATCCAAGTGTCACCACATTAACTGTTGGATTGACCTAAAGCCTAAAATTGGTCAACATGACCAAATTAAAACCCAAATGACAAAATCTTTGGACTTTATGACTAATTAAACCATGACAAGGTTAGAAAAGTCAAAATAGGTCACCCATGGACCAATATTGACCAACCTAGGTCAACTTGGGTCAATACTGATTAACCCTAGTAAACACTCTTCAAATTGGGTCAAAACACTTAATTTTGAACCAAAAATAATATAAATTAATCAAATAATTATTCCAAAGCAATTTTGATTAATTAATTAGCTAATAATATAATTTTTAATATTTTAATTAATTAAATAATTAATTAAAATGAAAATATAATTAAAAACCATGAAATAAGACAAAATTTAATTTTAAACTAAAAATAACATAAAATTAATCAAATAATTAATTTAAAATTATTTTGATTACTTAATTGATTAATAAAATAATTTCCAACACTTTTTAATTGATGACATAATTAATTAAAATTAAAATTAAATTAAAATGGCATAAAATGGAATTTTAACACATAATACCAATTATGACATAATAATTGGTTTTCAAAATTTCCAAACCCCTTTATGAAATCATGGATGATTCATTATGGGTTAGACGCAACCCATATGACCCATTCAATATAACTCAACCCATTAATAGCTCATGACATGCCATTTAATCATGGTTAAAAGTCATTATGGATGCATTATGATAAAGAAAATGAGGTGGCATCTCCCCTTCATTTCAAAGAATGAGTCACCTCCTTCCTCAAGATGATTTGGCCGGCCAACATAAGAGCCATCTTATACACCTCATGAGCCATCTAATGAGGAGTAAACATCACTTAAACTCATCCTCATACCATGATTAACCAATATGAAGACTCATCATGAGGCCATGACATGTAAGCTTCAAAGGTAGAAACCAACCATATCAATCATGGGAGAAGATTTAGATGAGTCATTACTCTCCTCTAGCTTCACCCAATCAAATAAAAACTTGCCTTAGTGATGCCCTTCGTCATGGTAACAAGGCATCATAACCAAGTTATGACATGGATAAAGAATGAAGCTAAGGTGTCATCCCTCCCTTTAATACATTAAAATACATATGGGGAGGGATAATCTAGGACAATCTAGCCAATCTCCACACCTCCCAAATTAACCAATCAAAGCAAGACAAAGCTTGCATCCAACCTTCACCATGATTAAGTCTTACTGGTGGCTAAGCTTGGAAAACCCCAATACATCATCCTAACAGCCAAAATTCTATCTCCAAACATTAATGGGGAATTTAGCAACTTCCCTAGATGAAGCATAGACGAGCCAAGATCAGCCATGGCCATTGCCATGGCTAAAAATAAGGCAAACCCGAGCTAAGAAAAGGAGAGGACCAAAATAGGAGACTCCCAACCACTACCCAAATTCTCAGGCCTTCAACACCAAAAATGTTCCCTAAAGCCTAAGTAGTTGATCCCTAATGAAATAAGGCTTTGAAGCCCACCAAATCCCTTCAATTAGCCAACACGAGGGCACCCAAATAAGCTAAAACTAGGACAAAATGGAAGTTTGAAACCAAACTCTTCAAACCTTCAAATTAACCATCCTAAACACATGTAGGGACTGTATGAGGACAAGCCCAATAAAAAATTTCTATCCTCATAGCCTCCAAACTAGTTTTTGATCAATTCCCTCAAACCGAGCCTCTCTTTAATCAAAGTCATATAAAGACTTGATTTGAGCTCAAATTGGACTGCAGGGAAGTCTTCCCTAGACCACACGATGCTTCCAGACTAATTAATTTGGAGCTAGATCCACTATGGCCAAAGTATGGATTGCTCAACCCTAATTTCATTCAGGTTTGACACATTGTGAAACAAAGTAATTGAAAACATGTATAAATCAGTATGGATGTGTTCGGTTCCTCATGATGAAGCTTCTGAAACAAATATCATGATGTTTCATCAAGATTTGGCCAAGATATTAATCCTAGGATAAGAACGGTGTTCGGGTTGAGATGGGACGAGGATGATGAAGGAGATTCGTCCGATCTTCTGTTTAAACGACTCACAGTTCAGATTGCATGATAGCCGCTCCGTTGTTTAGTTCCCCGCAGTAGATTAGCCGCGTTTCGACCTATCCGAGGACATGCAACGCTCTAAGCTTTATTTAGATTTAATAAAATCCAAATAAACCTTAAAAACTTCAAAAATACATAACTTTGCATAGAAAAATCACAAAGATAAAATAAAAATACCTCTGGATTCAGGACAACGAGCACTACAATGTAAAATTAGAATTTTTAATTTTTGATTTATATTTAATTTTTAATTAATTAAAAACTCTCTGGAGTATTTTAATTACTAAAAATTTTTTATAAGTTAGAAAAACATGAAAATTTGAGGGAATAATTCCTAGCACCTTAGGAACAATCTTTGATTTTTCCAAAGACCGAAAAATTCTTTAGGATAACATTTCTTAATTTTCATGAGATTTAGTAATTTTTTTAATAATAATTCTAAAATAAAAAAAAGGAAAAATTAAATTGGAAATTAACTAAGAATTTAGGGCAACAAATTTAAACTCTAAAATAACATATTCTAACTTGCCAAAAATTTAAAATAACATTTCTTTTGTCAGGAAAAAATTTCAAAATTCAAAATCTTAAAATAACTTTAAACTTAAAAATTCACTTTACTTAACTCATCCACCATGAGATAGGTTAAATCTTAGTTCAAACATCAAATGAACTCAAATAAAAATATAATTAGGAATGATTTAAACATTAAACCTAATCAATCCTATTAATCTTTAATTAGATTAAGGTAAAATAAAGTTAAAACTTAATTAGGTTTAACCATATATTGAACCCAATTAATTATCCTTTTGCCTTCATTACATTAGGCTTAGGATAAAACCAAACTCTAATTAAGTCTAATCACTTTAGATTTAGTTAATGATTTAAACCCTAATCATGATGGGTTAAAGACAAAACAAACTTTAATTAGGTCTAAAACATCATTAGGCTTAATTAACCATCATTAAACCTTAAATACATTAGGTTTAATAAAAATCAAGCATTAATTAAGTCTAAAACATCATTAGGCTTAATTAACCATCATTAAACCTTAAAGACATTAGGTTTAATAAAAAATAAAACTTTAATTAGGTCTAAAACATCATTAGGCTTAATTAACCATCATTAAACCTTAAAGACATTAGGTTAAATTAAAAATCAAACTTTAATTAGGTCTAAAACATCATTAGGCTTAATTAACCATCATTAAACCTTAAAGACATTAGGTTTAATAAAAAATCAAATTTTAATTAGGACTAAAACATCATTAGGCTTAATTAACCATCATTAAACCTTAAAGACTTTAGGTTTAATATAAATAAAACTTTAATTAGGCTTAAACTTAATCAAAACATTAAACCTTAATTAAATTAACTTTAATATAAATTAATCTTTAAATTAACACTTAAATAAATTAGACTTAATCAATCCTAAACCTTAATTAGGTATAACCCATTATACCTAATTAATTCATTAAGTCTTAATTAAATTAGACTTAATCAAACCTTAAACCAATTAGACTTAACCCTAATTAAGTCTAATTAATCAATTAAACCATAACTAAATCAAGTTTAATTAACCCTTAAACCAATTAGACTTAACCCTAATTAAGTTTAATTAATTAATTAAACCTTACCAGAATTAGGTTTAATTAACACTAAACCAATTAAACTTAACCCTAATTAAGTCTAATTAATCAATTAAACCTTACCCAAATTAGGTTTAATTAATGCTAAACTAATTAGACTTAACCCTAATTAATTCTAATTAATCAATTAAACCTTACACAAATTAGGTTTAATTAACCTTAAACCAATTAGACTTAACCTTAATTAAGTCTAATTAATCAATTAAACCTTACCCTAATTATGTTTAATTAATCCTAAATCAATTAGACTTAACCCTAATTAAGTCTAATTAATCAATTAAACCTTACCTAAATTAGGTTTAATTAATCCTAAACCAATTAGACATAACCCTAATTAAGTCTACTTAATCAATTAAACCTTACCCAAATTAGGTTTAATTAACCTTAAACCAATTAGACTTAACTCTAATTAAGTCTAATTAATCAATAAAACCTCACCCCAATTAGGTTTAATTAATCTTAAACCAATTAGACTTAACCCAAATTAAGTCTAATCAATCAATTAAACCTTACCCAAAATAAGTTTAATTAACCTTAAACCAATTAGACTTAACCCATATTAAGTCTAATTAATCAATTAAACCTTACCTAAATTAGATTTAATTAACCATAAAATCAATTAGACATAACCTTAATAAAGTCTAATTATTCAATTAAAACTTGCCTAAATTAGGTTTATTTAGTCTTAAACATATTAGACTAAACCATAATTAAGTCTATCATATTAGAATTATTTAAACTATTAAACCTTAATTAAGTTTATTTTAACTAGCCTTAACTCAAACTTAAGTTCAACCCATATTGAACTTAAGTCAACCTTAAGTTTAGCTTCAACCTAATTCGAGCGTAACTTAAACCAAATCTAAGTCAACCTTAAACCCATATTGAACTTAAGTCAACCTTATGTTTAGGTTCAACCTAACTTGAGCCTAACTTAAACCAAATCTAAATCAAACATAAGTTCAACCCATATTAAACTTAAGTCAACATTAAGTTTAGTTTCAACCTAACTTGAGCCTAACTTAAATGAAATCTAAATTAACCTTAAGTTCAACTGATATTGAACTTAAGTCAACCTTAAGTTTAGGTTCAACCTAACTTGAGCCTAACTTAAACCAAATCTAAATCAACCTTAAGTTCAGCCCATATTGAACTAAAGTCAACCTTAGGTTTGGGCTCAATCTAACTTAAACCTAGCTTAAACCAGGTTCAACCTACATTGAACTTATGTCAACCCTAAGTTTAGGTTCAAACTGACTTGAACCTAACTTAAACCAAACCTAAATCAAACCTGATTCAATCCATGTTAAAATTAAATCAACCATAAGTTCAGATTCAACCTAACGTGAATCTAACTTGACAGAATATCAAGTTTGACTTAAATCAAGTCTGACCCAAATCGAACTTGATTCACCATTAAGAATTGAACTTATTTTAAAATTAAGTTTGATCAAAATCAAACTCAATTCAACATGAAGTTCGACCCAAATCAAACTTAATTCAACATTAACTTCAATGTAAATTGAACTTATCTCAGATCAAAATTAAGTTTGACCCAAATCGAAATTAATTAAGTTCAATCTAAGTTGAACTTATCAAGCTTGATTTAAATTAAACCCAACTCTACGCTAAGCTTAATCCAAATCAAACTTAAGATTCGATCTAAATTAAAGTGATTTCGACAAAAATAAGTTTGACAAATCTAACTTAATATTAAGATCAACCTAAATCAAAATTTCACTTAAATCAGACCTAAATCAACATTTTTAACTTACGCTCAAACAGATATGAACTTAAATTAATTCAATTTTAGATTCAATTTATATTGAATCTAAATCAAAATAATTCTAGCTTAAGTTCAGACAGACATGGACTTAGGTTAACCCAACTTTAGATTCAATTTACATCGAATCTAAATCAACATTATTAACTTAAGTTCAAAGAGACATGAACTCAAGTTAATCTAATCCAATAGACATGAACAAAAGATTAACTCAGGTTCAATCCAAATTGAACCCAGGATAAATTAAAACCACATCAAACTAAAATTTTTTTTTTGATTCAAACTACTTTAAAAACCAAATCAAAGATATTCAGATTCAAACGAAATTGAATATGATTATCAAATGACTTTATCTAAGTTTAATTCACACTAGACTTGACACTTCTTCTAGACATTTTAAAATCTAACTTAGGTTAGATTTTGTAATTATACTTAATATTAGATCTGAAAGACATCAAATTCTAAAGTCTAATTTATGACATTGAATCTAATTTTAAAAAATCATTAGATCTAAATATTTAAATTCAAATAAAATTGAATCTAAATATCTAGATCTAATCAACTCTCAAAAATGATTTCTTAAATCTAATCAAAATTTAAGATTTAATTGATAATAATTCTAAAAATTAAAGCACATCAAAATTAAAAATTTAAGTTCAAAAGACATCAAACTTAAAGATCTTGACATAAAATGACATAAAAATCTTAAGAAATCGTAAATAACCTGAATTTTTTAAAATTTAAAATTGGAAAAAGACACTAAAATTATCTTAATGAACAAACATCACCATATGCAACTTGAACTCCAGTGTTCTTAATCTACGAAGATTTCTCGGACGATGCAATCCTGGTTGCTGACAGAAATCTTTCGGTCCTGGTTTAAACACCTTTCAGACTAAGTAAATTAAGGCCCTTGATGACCTTGGGACGACGGAGCCAGTGATATCTTGACTGGATTATGTAAAAATATAACCAAACAAAATAAAAATATTAAAAAAATAAAATTGACATTATTTCTTTCTGACAGTATTTTCCTTTCATGATGAAAATAAGTTACATTTTAGATTTCCTTTGAATGTTATAGGATATGCTAGCTTCGTTTTGCAGGTCGACATTCCTAAGATGAGACAAAAGACAACAAAACAAAAAAAAATCACAATGACATCGGAACAACATTGACAAAAAAAAAACATTAAAATGAAAAAAACTAAGACAAAAAAAAAATTAAAACCTTTTAGGATAGCCATTAAATAAATAAACAACAACACAAAAATGACAAACAATAAAAAAATGATAAACAAAACGACATGACAACAAGATAAAATTTACATAACAAAATGACATTTAGAATTGATAGTGAGTACATCTATCCTTAAAAACTTTCCAGAAAACAAGTGATTAACATTAATCAGAAGTTTTCTTAGACAATTATAAATTGCCTAAGATGTAATTAACTATAAGAGCTTGCTCCTATAGAAGAATTAAAGAACTCAGAATAGATATTAGCTCTAAAAATCTCTGGTTACTAAAATTTCATTATCCTTATATAGAATCTCTAGGATAAGATAATCCTAGAATTTTCATTTTAAGGATTATCACCGACATCTCTTTTTTTTTCTGTTTTCTATATTATTATCCCTTATTTTGTACAAATTTTTTATTATCTAAAATTCTTTGACAAAATCTAAAGAAATAAGATTTATTGAAGATTAGGACAATATTATAGATAAACGGAGTGGCGACTCCAAATCGAAATTAACACTCATAAAAATCTTTGACGCGGCGACGACACCGCCATCAAGTACTTTCCATGACACAAAAGGTCCAAAGAATTCCTCCACTTCAACCATCCAGCTTGAATTCTAATATTAACATCCCCATCTATATCACTAGCTCTTTAAACAATAGATCAGAAATATATAAATCGTACACATTTGTCACTTTTGTTACTACCACTAAAACTACATTCCATGTATTCAGTTTTAGTTCTACTCAAATGATGTCTTTTAGACTCCAGTGTAGAACTTCATAAGTCAATTTTTCCTGAGCTTTTTCTCTAGTCTTATCCACGAGAAGGATATCATCAGCAAAAATCATACACAAAGGTACATCCTCTTGTAAATGTCCAGAAAGACCATTTATAACTAAAGCAAAAAGATATGGACTTAAAGACGATCCCTGTTGTATTCCAACGAAAATAGGAAAATATTTGGCCAATCCTCCTTTAGTTTGAACACATGTAACAGCTCTAGTATACATATCTTTCATGACTTAAATATAAGTCATATAAACACATTTCTTCTCAAAAACTCTCTAAAGGATATCTCTTGGAACCTTATCGAACGCTTTTTCTCAATCAATAAAAATTAATTATTGATTTTTTTTATTATCCTTGAACTTCTTTATTAGACCTCTCAATAAATGTATAGCTTCCATAATAACACTGTCATGCATAAATTCAAATTGATTATGAGGAATTTTTGGAATATGTCTTAACCTATGTTCAATTACCCTCTCCCATAATTTTAAAGTTTGAAATATCAATTTAATACCTTTATAATTAGCACACTCTTGTGCATCACCTTTATTCTTAAAAATGGGGACCAAAATACTCTTCCTTCACTCCTAAATCATCTTTCTAGTTTTTAAAATAATATTAAAGAGTGTAGTAAGCCTAGAAAATGCCAAATCTCCTAAATATTTCCACACTTCAATTGGGATATCATCAGGCCCTATAGACTTTCCACCTTTGGTTTTCTTTAAAGCCTCCTCAACTTCTTTTTACTAATGCGAAAGTAAAAATGAAATAATTTATCATTATGAAAAATATTAAGATCACTAAGGTCGATCGTATTTTTGGAAACTTTATTAAAAATTTTATCATAATAACTCACCCACCTATGATGAACATCTTTTTCTAAGAAAAAAACTTTTTGATTTTCATCTTTAATACACTTTACTTGAGTTAAATCTTTACTTTTCTTTTCTCTTTATTTGGCTAGTTTATACAGATATTTTTCACCCTACTTAGCATCCAACCTATTATAACTATCCAACCTATTATAAAGATCACTAAAAGCTAATTTTTTAGTGTCACGTATTGATCTTTTAGACTCCTTGTGGGTTTTCTTGATTTTTTCCAATTCTTTGAGTTTTTACATTTAAACCAATTTTTATAACAAAACTTCTTATATTTTATCTTTTCTTACACATTATTATTCCACCACCAAATATTTTTATTTATATAAACTTTATCTTTTGATTCACTAAGTACATCGTTTGGTACATGTTTAATAGTGTTTGTTACTTTGTCTCACATAGCATTTGTTTTTTCATAAAAATCCTAAATTTTGGAATCTTGAATTTTACTCATAAACATTGCGTCTTTTAGTTTCCCCCATATAATTCTGTGATGATGAGTTCCAAAATTCTTTATTTTACAAGTCTTCATCTTAAAATCTAGAACTAATAATCGATATTGGGTACTTAAAACCTCACTTGGAATGACCTTAAAGTCTTTACAATCTTGAAAATTTATTCTACTCATAAAAGTCTATTATTTTGTGTCTTATTAGATCCATTCTTATATGTAATAAGGTGCTCATCTCTTTTCTTGGATAAGGAATTAGTAACAACAAAATCATATGCTAAAGCAAAATATAAAATAGCTCTACCTACTTAATTAGTCACTCCAAAATCGTAGCCACTTTGAATGTTTCTAAAATCTCCAACCATTTTACTGACATGTCCATTTAAATCTCCTCCAATAATTTTTTTCTTCAAGAGGTATCATTTGTATTAAGTCTTCTCATTCCAAAATTTATCTTTAGACTTTATATCTAATTCTATTTGAGGTAAACACTTATAATATTAAAATCATGGTATCAATAATATTCTTAAGGGATATAATTCTATATTCAACTCTATTAACTTTTACAACATTATCTACATCATTTTTAGTGTGACTCATGCCAGAATATCAAAGGTTAAAACCAAATTTATCAATCTCCTTAGCCTTTTCTCTAACCCATATAGTTTCTTGAATACAGAAAAGATTAATCTTTCTATGAATCATAATATCAACCAATTCCTTTAATAAACATTTGTGAGTACCTATATTAAAATATCCTATCCTAATATTAGTTTCATGGACTAACTTCTTTACCCCATCCATCTAAAATGTGGAAACCCTTGCTTATTTGACACTACACCTAGGTGCTGGTGAAGCGGCCCTTGCACACTTTGCACTGTATTCTGGCCATACAGTGTGTCGCTTCCAGAGGACACCCTAACACTTACACAATGATCAAAAGGATTCATGTCATGATCTTTTTGACAATTTTTATGCTGGGTGTCGACCACCTAATGGAACCATCCACATTTCACATCCGGGCTTGGGACCGACAATGACAGTGTTTATGGTTTTGTCCATTATGCATGATTAAAATCTCTTTCGTGTCTCTATGTTATAGGATTAGTTTATTTTTTCATGTTTTTCTTTGAGTTGCTTTTTATGTTTTTTGTTAACTTTCAAGATTCATTTAATCCTAGTCTAGCTCATTGAGTTAGAATCTATGGTTATCTATGAATTTTGACCATCACATAGTATAACGATTAGGTTAACCACAAATTCAAGTTGATTAGGCATATTCTACTTGGAATTATGCAATATAGACAGAGTATCAGAAGATTCTGGGGTAATGCCATGGGTTTATGCGAAACTTAATGCCTTGGGAATGACAAGCATATGCTAAAAAAATAAAACTTATCTCTGGTTAACAACTATCACACAGGAAAACATTAAAGAAAACCATTATACTCGAGTCACATAGGCATGAGCCTCATCTATCTTGAAGAACACAAATTTTATTTCTTCCTTCTATTTTCTATTTTTTAAGATCATGATTTATTTTTGTATGCTGTTAGAATTTCAGGATTTCAACCCTTTGTTGTGATCACGCTGAGATAGGTTTATAAAGTTACTAAACTAGAGATTGTTCTATCAAAATAGTTGTTAGATTTTCCTAGGATCGATACATAGACTCTGATACTGCATTTTACATAACACTTATACTTGTCTGATTGACTAAATTGCCTTGCATCTTTTCGGCCATGAGGTATTTGGCATTATTTCCGAGGAAAGGCATTAATAGTCATTATGATTTTAGGAGGAATTTATTTAATAATCTTAGAATCTTGGTTTGAAAATTTTTGTTTTTTTTCATTTTTCTATTTTTCTTGTTAACTATTATTGTAGTTATTGCTTGAACTTGAATTATTTTTTTGTGCTTTCTTCTAGGTGCTAGAAATACAAAAAGTTGAAAGAAATTATAAGAGCTAAAAGGCCAAAAATATTTTGTGTGAGTTTGTTTTTACTTCTTTTACATGTGTTTTTGTTTTGCATGTTTGCATGTTGAGTGGCTCATGTGGTTCTTTGTGACATTGTGATTGTTTAGAGTCTATTGTGTCTGCTTTTAGGATCCTGTTTTCAATGTCATATTGTATGCATAGTAGAACCGAGTATGATCTTGCCCCTTCAGACCCTGAGTTTGACTGAACATTTAAGCACCTTAGGAGAGCACATTCATTCACTGACATATCCATATAAAAGGCTAAACCTTAAGGATCTACCTTAAAACCACTTTAGAGATTATGCCAACTATTATATTGAGGAAATCCATGTAAGCCACAACTACCCAATAGTTAAAGGAAAAACCTTTGAGTTGAGACCTGCAATTATCCAAATGATTAAAAATAGCAAAATTAGTGAGCTGTTAACTAAGGACCCAAAAGTTGCACTTAGCTAATTTCCTTTTAATGTTTTGCCACTTTCTGATATAATGGTGTCTCCAGTAACATCGTTAGACTTAGGCTATTCCTATTCTCTTTAAGGGACAAAGCTAATGTGAGGTTAAACTCCCTTTCTGAAGGATCCATAACTATGTGAACTATCCTAACCCAATAATTTCTAACAATATATTTTCCTCCATCTAAATTTTCAAGCTGAGGAATGTCATCACCTCACTCACCCAGAAAGATGGAGACCATTTATGAAGCTTGGGAGAGGTTCAAGGAACTACTTATGAAGTGTGTACACCATACCTTACCTGACTGGCTGATCATTCAAACCATTTACAATGGTTAAGTAGGCTCTTTAAGGTTCGTTATAGATGTTGTAGCCAGAAGATCACTGATGTCCAAGCCATATAACGAAGACTCTAGTTAATAAAGGAGATTGCCACCAATGAATTTTTAATGGTCTGCTGAGAGAGTCAAACACCAAATAATATCCAGTGTACACAAATTAGATGTCCTAACTATCTTATTCACCCAAGAAATTGTTATTTCTATGAAGTTAGACAGTCTTGAGGTAAATTTTGCTCAAGGATTGCCATCAAGTGAATGAATGTTTTATTGACTGGTGGTAGATTATAGCATGACCACTTTAGAGGGTGTGAATGACATAAGAAATCATGCTAATAAGCTTTGTTTCAATACCTATAACTGAGGAATGAAAAACCGTCCAAACCAACAATGGAGTAATAAAAACTAGCAGTGGGGATGCTCTCAATTCAACCCTATAACTAATGGGGAAAAAAAGATGCTACCCTCCAAAAGCAATCATATCAACTAGGATTTCAAGCTAATACACAACTCATGCAGAAAACTTCACCTATTAAGGAGCTGGTAACATAAAGGAAGAACCAGTTATAGAGTCAAGCTGTAGTCAGTAAGAACTTGGAACACGAATTAGTATAGCTGGAAAATTCCATGAACAATTTACCATTATGAACACTCATAAGTAACACTGGAGTTAATCCTAATGAACAAAATCTTTAGTATAAAGCTATTAGAGTAGGACCTAGGATATAATAAAGGAGACAACCACCTGTTGACCTCATTTTTGATGAGGTCTTCTCTTCTTCTCTTTAGTACTTAGGATCTAGCCTTAGGCTTTTCCTTTGACTATCTTAGAGGATTAGAATTGGGACCCACCTTTTAGAAATTCAAACCACTTCTAAACTCCCTACAAACTCCACAAACTTGACCGTAGACCCCTAATCACCTGTAGGGTTGAAATCAAATGTAGAAGTTTAAAGGATGAGTTCCCTATAGGACTCTTTGGCCTTAGGACTGCCCTGGGTGGCCTGGTCTGGTGAAGGGCTAACTTACACACACACTACACTTCCATACACCTCCTAAAAAAAAAACACACCCTTACCCAACTTAACCTCCTGACTCATGTAGGTGATTCACATGGATGGTCCTTAACCCCTAAGCCCTTGGCTAAGAGGGTTAGGAACAACATAGTGAGTGCCTCAAATGAGTCCCTTCATGGCTCATGTGGGCTTGATATGGCTTCATGGCTCAACCAAAATGGTTGTATTCCACTTACATCCACCCCGCCTAACCTACCAAATGCCTTTGAAACTACCCGAATTTCTCAAAAATTTCCAAATTACCCAAAACTCTCCAAAATCAATCCCAAACATTTCCACACCACTTAAATTGATCATCCATACCCAAAAATGCCAAAAATTCCAAAATACCCCCCAATACCTTCCAAATACCCAAAATACCCCTTTTGACCCAAAAATCCAAAAATTCAGAAAATTCCCAGAAAATTCCAGAAAATCCCAAATATTCCCAATTTCATTTTGTTCAACTACACCATGGGCCCATTTTGTCAATTTACCCCACTTTTATCAAAACCCCCAATTTGACCCATTTTAACCCAAGGTAAACCTAAACTCAAACCTAACCCACCCAATTGACCCAAATTCTGATCCAATTCAATTCTAAACTTCAATTCAACATCCCCAACACCAATCTAGACCCAATCTAAGCCCAATTTGATTGAAATTTGGATCCAATTTCACTTTTGACCTTAAAGCCCAATTTGGACCTATGACCCAAACCTAACCCAAACTCACCCAATTCAACTCCAATTAACCCCAAGTCTTTTCCAAACCTTCCTTAACATCCCCATAAACAAAACACTAACATGATTTGCCCAAGATTTTGATCCAAACCCCACTCAAATTCAACCCAAAATCAAAAAGCCCAATTTTGACCTAAACTTAAACCTAGCCCAAATGAGCCCAAATCCCAAAATCAAAACCTAACCAAAGCCAAAACCTCTTTGAAACACTCCCATAAACATTTCCCAACATTAATTTTACATCAATTTCAACTCTAGCCCAACTTTGGCCCATGGTAGCCCATTTTGGCCCACCTTAGCCTCTTTACCAAAAAGGCCCATATTCAACCCAATTCAAACCCAAATCACCTCAAATTTGTTTCAAACCACTCATGACACATCTCTAAACCAAACTCAACAATTATTTGGCCCAAGCCTTTACCAAAATTTCATCCCAAAACCCATTTTAAAATTCAAAAGCCCACTTTCCTAAACCATTTTAAAAGCCCATCCTTTACCACATCCAAAGGCCCAAAATTGGTCCCAAAGCCCATATGACATTTCCCCTCATCATACTTTCAATTAAACTCAATACCTAAGTCCTAAATTCATCATCAAATCATTCCAAATCAAGTTCCATACAAATTTCCATCAAATTACCAAAAAATTCCTATAATCCAATTTCATGAAATCGACCAAGCTTTCCCCAAGCCAAAGGTGAGCCATGAAGCCATGCATGAGCCACATGGAAGCCATGAGAGCCTCTTTACATGTCACCATACCATATTGGGTAGGAAGGAGGGCCCCTTTCCTTAATCCCTAAAGCTCATTAGCCTTAATCATGATTCACCTAAAACTAAATTTAATCCAAATATATTTGGATGGAGACTTCTCCATGCCAAACCAACTGATCCCTTTGATCCCCCACAGCACCCAAAGCCACCTCGAGGGGTGCACCAAGCCCAAATGGGTGAGTTGACCCATTTAGATCCAAAATGGTCTTCCCCCATTCCATTTCAATCCAAGCTCTTTACACTTGGCATTTGCCAATTGCTTGCACAAACACCCAGCCCTGACCCACCTGACCCTGAGGGTGACCCTTGCCTGCCGGCCGGCCACCCGTCGCCGGAAAACTCCATGGCCGAGAGGTCCAAGTCAATCCAAGCTTGGAATTCTCACCTGCTGAGCTGCCCCATGCCCAATGGCCATTGCAGCTGTTCTTCACTTGCCATGAGCAGCTGATCCCAGCCCTTAACTCTCCCTGGGAAGCCCTCCACCCTCTCCTATTTAAACACCACCCCCTCACGGCCATAAAAAAAAGAGTTGCACAAACCTTGCCAAAACTCTGCCAAAATTGTTCCGGACTCCTCCCCATACACGAGCACTTGATCCCCAGGTGAGATTCCCCTGCCATTTCTTCTCTCGCGAGCTCAATTTCGAGTTGAAATTCCACCCAAAACCAGGACACTTCTCCACAAGTGGACCAATCCCCAAATTGATTGGTCCTACACCGCACCGCGACCAAGGGAAGGTGTCCACCAACAAAAGCCCCATCTCCGGGTCACCCAGTTGTTCCAGACTCCAAAGGTTGTGATCAGCCTTGGTGGAAATCACATCTAGGCAATTCACTACATCCCCAAACTTCATCCCTAGCCTCCTGCACCGAGCTTCTTTGATTGAGGCTTCACCTCTCAGAGCTAAGGTATGAACTAATTCTTCATCCCGAGCTTCTGAAGATTCTCCATTTCAAATGCTTTAATTTCAATGCATGATAACCGTATAGATGTGTTCGTCTCTTCAAGACGAATCCATAGAGCATAAGAACATGAAAATCCATTGAGTATCGAGTGAGATATTAAGGATTTAGTGTGGACGGCTCTCGGGTAAGGACACTTGGGGACGATGAAAGGATGCCGTCCATTTAATACACGCGCGGACGGACGGCCAGGATCGCATCGGATCAGAGGACGGAGCAATATAGCGGGTCCCGGGAGCGCTGACGCGGATGGCGGCGTCGAATGGGAGCGCGCCGCGTGTGCATTCGGAGCTGCCGAGGTTGACGCGGCGCCGCGTCACTTAAATAGAAAATTAGGGATTTTCTTAATTTATTTAATTCCCAGAACTTTGAAAATTAATATCTTTGTGTAGAAAAGTCCTAAAAATAAAATAAAAATACCCACTTGCTCAGTGAACAGAGGAGAATAATGTGGAAAAGAAATTAATTAATTTTGACCAGTATTTTATTTTTAATTAATTATTTACTCCCTGCATTATTTTAATTCTCCATGCATTCACACAATTCACCATGGCATGAGACTATAGGGCTTTTGAAGCCTCTGAACTTAGGGACATTCCCTGAATTTTCCAAGGTCAGAGGCCATCTCTGTGAAAAGTTATTGATTTTTCAAATGCATGTTGCTGTTTTAAGTATTTTAATTTCAAAAATTAGCATGTTGTGAAGTAAATTTTAGGAAAATTTGGTGATGTTCCTTATGACCAGAGAACCCTAGGAAAAATAGGATTTGAGTTAATTCACTTAGATTAACCCTAATTGGCTTAAACACCCAAAATAGGTCTCTAATTAATTAGAGTTAACCATAAATCAAATTGACTTGAAATCAATTCTCCACTGACCTTTAGGATCAGAGGAACCCATCATAAAAATTTGAGGTCAATTGGACTTGGTTAGCCCCACTAATTGGGTTGATTAAGCCACTTAGTCATTTTAAACTTTAAAAAATTCATAACTTTCAAAATATCTTTCAAAAATTCACCAAATTGGTTTTGGAGTCTCTCTGATATCAGGGGAGTTTAAGAAAATTAAAATTTCAATTTTCTAAAAAAGTTGATTTTTAATATTATTTTAATATTTTTAATAATTAAAAAAAAATAATAATAAAAATCACAAAAATAATAAAATTCACCAAAATGTCATATTTTGAATTTTAATCACTTAGGAACAAGTCCCATATTTTTCCTAGGTCTATTTAGTGAGATATTAATTTTTAAAGCTCTAGGGTAATTTTAAAATTAAAAAATGTATTTTCTAGCATTTTCACCAAAATAATTATAATAAATCAAAGAAAAATCAGAAAATTGTAAAGTTTGGTTCTCTGGAATCCTTGATATCAGAGAGAATTTTAAAAATTATAAAATTTATTTTTCAACATTTATTTTATTTTTAAATTAATTAGTACTCCAGAACTTAAAATAATTCTAATAAATAAAATATAATTCAAAAAATTAAAAAATTTGGTCCAAGTGGTCCTCTGGTCATTAGGAATGTCCCCTAATTTTCTTAAGGACAGAAACTTTCCCTTGGTCATATTATTGAATTTTCCTTGGAAATTTCTATTTTCTACAAAAAAATAATTATATAAATAAATTAAATACAGAAAAATCACATTTTCTCCTCTCATGTCTTTATTGACACATAAGTGAAGTCACATAAAAATTTCAAGTTCATTTGAGTTCAATTTAGTGAGTTATGAAATTATTAGGCTTAAAGGGCAAAATGGTAATTAAAATTTTAACCCTTAATTAAAACTTTAGGTTTAATAAAAATTTTTTAACAAGTAAAATATCTGATCCTAATCTGATTTGGATGATTGAAATTTAAATAATTAAAGGGTAGAAACCTACTAAACAATTTAAAAATAATTAAAATAAACCTTAATAAAATAATTAATTGAATTTGGAAGAATAATAAAATTGGGATTATTAAAATAGGGATATTATTAGGAAGAGATTTATTCTTTAATTTAAAAATCCCTAAATTAATCATCTCATTAATATTCAACTCTTAATTAAAATGATAACTCAAATTTAAAATATTAAAAGACTTAATCATTAAACTAAAATTAAATCATTAAACTCTTTCAAAAATTTCAATTAAATTAAATTAAATTAAATTAAGATTAAAAGTTGAATTAAATTAAATTAAATTAAATTAAATTAAATAAACAAGTTAAATTAAATTAAATGAATTAAAAATTAAATTAAATAAATTAAATTAAATTAAATAAAATAAAATTAAATAAATTAATTAAATTAAATAAATAAATTAAATAAATAAATTAAATAAAAAATAAATAAATAAATTAAATTAAATTAATTAAATTAAATTAAATTAAATTAAATTAAATTAAATTAAATTAAATAAAATTAAATAAAATTAAATAAATAAACTAAATTAAATTAAACAAATTAAATTAAATTAAATTAAATTAAATTAAATTAAGTCGAATTAAATAACATCACTTAAGACATAAATCTAAAATAACTTGAACACTATTCCAAACTTAAATTATTAATTTGAACTCAAATTTGGATCATAAATCATTAAATATCATTTTGCCCTAGGAACTTTAGTTATCATAACTCCTAAACAGGATATAAAATGACATGCTACTTCACTTATAGGATATTCAAAAGTCCTAGTTCACTGAGCAAGTTAACAAAAATTGAAAACCTCGGACGATCGATTCATTTATATAACTAAATTCTCTTGGACTTAAAACAATCCTAGAAATATTGAAAAGATGTTTAAGATTCTTCTTAAGCACTTCCTCAATATGTTAGGATATTTATAAGAACAATTGAACTTAGTTATTCTCTGATGAAGAAAATCGTCCTCAAACTAAAAACATGAGAACCTAGACGTCATAGGAAATGACTAGATATAGGATTAGGAACTTGGTAGAAAACCATAAACCTTTCCCTTAGCTTTACCTAGAACTTGCTTAAATATTCTAATTGTGTTTTAAGTGCGACTTGGAATGACGGGAAGACCCTCCAGTGTACGCTTTTATTTTATCGCAGCTTTATTTTATTGCAAATGCACCTTATTTTTCTTGCATGATAAACAACAATTGCATGAAAACCGACACCTTTAGGACGTAAACCAAAACCGAAACCCATAACTAAATTAAAAGACACTACAAGATAAAATTCACCTCCACAACATTTCAAAATATAAGACAACTCAAAATTTAATCACAAACGTAACACAAAACTACAATTACAACTAAATTAAAACGTCCTGTTGGATGATCGGGAATACCTCGGATGATGTAACCTACGTGTTGCTAACGGGATTTCCCACGGTCTAAATGAAAGTGTGGAACTCATTCAGCTGAGTTTAGCAAATTCATCTGGACTAAGTGAATCCGATAAAAATAATGATGCCGGAAGGATGGAACCGTGGGATCTTAACCGGTGTCATTATAATCAACTTTAAGATTTGTTTTAATTAAAACACAAAAAACACTTGGAAATTAAGACTTCTCTAAACCGGAACACTTCTCTCATCTCTTGATTTATGATTTCTAAAACTAAACCTCCGCAACAACAAGGAGCTCGGAGCATGGTGGGCAAGACGGCCATCGTCGTCGCAGAAACTTGAACCTACATCAACAAAAGTTTCCTAGAATTAAACAACAAAGCCATAGGACTTCGAGGTAGTTTGCCTAGTGCAACATAAATCCTCAACTCTTCGTTAGGCATTTGCATTGCAAATTAAGCCCTAACCGGTCTTAGGATTCCGAGGTAGTCGTCCGATACGACATAAACCCTCATATCTTATAAGCAATTTGTATGATTCTATCATATAAATATAAGCCCTAATTAACTAAAATTGGCAAGATTAAAACATTAAATAAACATTAGGACTTTCCTAAATCCAAGCCAAACAATAGGATAGTCGGGAGATTATCGAAGTTCACTTCGAATCCGTAATTTCTCCTACTTCTCTTCCTTTGAATTCCCAAAATAAAAGGTTCCAAACTTGATCCATTCCCTATCGAGATTCAAAAATTCAATTCTTTGAAAACTTAAACTTTGAAATTCTTGAGAGCAGCAATTATTGATTATTATCGAGAGTTTTCTTAGGTGATTCCCGTCACTTAAGATGTAATTAACTATAGGGGCTCGCCCTTATAGGGAACTTTAAGAACCCAGGTAATATAAACCCTGTTTAATAGTTTCATATTAAGCAGGGGAATTTGTCGGCTTATAAAATTGGTTCGCAGACCAAACGGATGTCACAAATCTTCTAGTTTATTTAACCGAGCCCCCACCATCAAGCAGTGTGTCTATCCTTAAGGATAGATACACGGTCCGTGGTGCGGTGCTCGTTTATATAAACTATTTGGGATGTGAGATCGGTTTGATTTCATATCTTAAAATTCTTTAAAATTATTTTCAAAATCAAATATTACTTTCTAAATTATATCTATATTTAAATTTAAAATTCGCCGACAACTTCTGTTAGGCGACCCCTTTTTTTAAAATATCACTTAACCTAAAAATATGCCGACACCACCACGCTTTCTCTAAAGGCTGTAAGAGCCTAGAAGGGTCTCAGAGATGTCTATAGTTTTAATGGTTATAAAGAAAATTTCAATCAATGTCCATTATGATAAAACTTTAGCACATATGCCATTTCATACCTTGGCATCAGAGATATAGAGGCCTTGACAGAATAGTGTAGTGCCATCTTATGTATGAAGTTGCCAATCAAATTAAAGTACCTAAGGAGCTTCATCATCTCTTATGCTTTGGGAATGAAATTTGTTGGGAAATCTCTGCGTGACTTATGGGACAAAAAAAAACCTCATTCTTTTAGCTATTTTCAAACAACTGGGAATTAAGAGGATCATTGAGGATATATTAGTTAAAGTGGACAAACTTATATTGCCTGATGATTTTGTGATTTTAAACAAGGAAGGGGAGAGATGTCCTTGATTCTTGGCTAACCCTTTCAAACCATAGGAGGAGCAATGATTGTTGTTAAAGAGAGGAAATTTTCTATGAAAGTATATGACCAAGAAGTTGCAATTGATGTTATAAAACCAAATAAATTTTCCAAAGTCTCTAAAATTGATCAATTTCATAGGATAATACTGGACGTTGGGCTATCTAGTAACTAAGATAATAAACATGATGATTTAAATCTTCAAGAGGAAGCGACTCTGGAAGAATTCTTGGGGAATCTAACTAATAAAAATCTGCTCTTCATTTCAAGGCAGCCTCAAGAGCTATTAGGGAGATAGTCTAGACTGTAAGACCACCCTTAGAGAGAGGCCCACCCATAAGGGTGATTTGTTAGGATGATATTCTACCACACCACTCAGCATGTACACAACTACATGGGTAAAATTGAGAATAAAACAAAAAATCTGAACAAAGGGGCGAAAAAGGAAATTTAGTTTTCAAAAAAGCATAGAATTGCAATGACATTAGATGATTTAGACGAATCTCCTTGATAATTAAGAATTTAGATGATTGATCAGAGTTTGCTAAAAAGAATATTTGATCTTCGAGAATCCTGCTAAGCCTAACTAGATCTGACATCATATGGCTAAGGAAGTTACACCACGCATTACCTTTGAAGGCAACCCAAGAATTATTTTAGGATTGATGTTGTTTTGCTTATTGATTTGATTTACTTTGTTGAGTTTTTCGGCTTGTTTGTTGATGTTCTTGTTGTTTTCTATTGATTTTGGATCACCCTATTGTATTCAATCTCTATCAATGGGGTGGGATGGATGAACAATAATGTAAAGTGAGTTGGAGGCTCGGTGCACCCACGTCGGAAAAAGGTGTGCCTATGTTTTAATCTAATGCACCCATGCTTTATCTCCTATGCGCTTGCACTGGACCTTTATGTTTGAAAATCACAAGACAGAGAGGGCAGGAAAGGCACCTTGACCCCATGGCAAGCCCGCACTAGATTCGATGCAATGATGCCCGATCCCAAGCGGATCTGCATCATAATGACCAGCACACTGACCCCTGTTCTCAATACACATGGATGCTTGTGCCAGCATCATGGAACACCCACTCCATTCACTTTAAAGCTATGTTTGGGGGAACGAGTTCTTCATATCATGAGCCACCGAGGCTGACAAGATGATAGTGAAGTTATTGAAGCAGATAAATGTGTTGGCATCAAATTTTGCAGAAATAAGGTGGGATGTGAAAAATTTAAATGTTAGGTCACACCATTATGCTGTGCAGCACTAGAAGTAGTATGAGTATCATCATCATTATAATGTTGCTTATCAGAACATGTACCGAAGACAGGGGGTGATTTTCTTGACCAAACCTATTGATGTACTCGACACCACTTCTACTTGAGATGTTAAGTATAACACAATGCTGATAGATGAGGATGAAGATTTGATCGAGTGAGTTGAAGTGTGATGAGTTGATGGTGAAGAATGATTGAGTGGGAGATATATGAGGTTTCTATGAGTATATTTGTTATGTGTGCAAGGATCCAACTATGTTTAAATATTCTAGATTTATTTATGATGACTATTTCACTGTTATTCTAGTATTTCATTTGATTTCTGAGTATCAGTGCTTATGTGAGATGTTTTCAAACATGGTTTTGGTACTTTTCCACACAATTTATTTACCTGCTTCCTTATTCTTGTTGCATGTCTGTGATATTTCATTCCTTGTTTTGTTATTCCTACTTTTCTTGGTAAATACTATGTGAGCAGAATGAATAGAAAACAAGTTTAGGGAAGATAATTTTACACTTGTGGTATCCTAATGATGTTTTTAACACCATGCTCAGTTGATTTTGATATTATGAGGATCTTCGCCAATTAATAATGAAAGGTTAATGTTTATTAAGTCAATATGAAATCAATCTTGGATTGGACTTGAAGTGCTTGATAATGGGATAATATTAGAATTTAATCATCCTTTTTCCTAGCATAAAATTCATGAAAATATTTGAAAATGTGTGCCTATAAGATGAACTAATTATTCCATGTCGATTTAAGTCTTAATTGTTTATTCAAACATGAAAGCTAAACTAATTTTTAATTATTCTATACAATTACTAGGATTTATATTAAAGAATAATTAAGGGAGCATTTGAGGCAGCTTCTGCTTATCCAAATTAGTTGCTTATTCGAAAACACGAATCGCAAGGCTTGACCTACGTTTCACGTTTAGTGTAAAAAACCAACTGCGTCTTTGGATAAGCTACAGAAAAGAAGTTTCCAAATGGTGTGGCAGCATTTTCAAAATGTCGCCGTAACGGATAAGCTTCCACAAATGCACCATAAATCTTTTAATTTAGGCAACATTAGAGAATCATATTCTTAAAACCATATTTAGCTAGACACAATAATTATCTCAAAAAAGAAAATTAAGGAAAAGACAAATAAAAAAGAGAAAAGATAGTATAAATTTACTTCAAATTAAAAGAGGAGAGAAAATAAAAAGATTAAATATCTAGAGGGAGAACATGCTTTAGGATAAGCATAGGAGTACTCTAGCTTCTGTTCTCTAGCTACCAGATTTGCTTAAAAATTACATGTTTTTAATGCGCATTTTATAAGTAACTTATGTACATTTTTTATGCTATTGCACTTTAAAAGAATGTATTTACATGTTTTTTGTTATATGTACATGGAATATACATTTAGAGAAAATGAGAGAAAAATTGATCAAAATTAGGCTATTTTGTGTGGCGCTATTGCACCACCCTTGTGCCATAGAGCCACCCTACATAAGAATTTCTCGCTATAGCGACACTAACCAAATCGCTAGAAGATACAATGAATTTGGCTGAATTTTAAAGAGGTGTTTGTAGTAACCCTTGTTTATTTTTTAGTTTTCTATTAAATGAGAACAATTTGGCAAAAAATGGGAGACCTTTTGGAGACCTTTTAGAGACTTTTAGAGGATTTAGAGTTGACATTTGAAGAGTTTTAGTTTTGTTTTAAGTATGTGTTAGTGTGTGTGAGTAAGCGTTGTGTAAGAGTTGGAGATTTATGGTAGGAAACTTTAGAAATTTGCTTGGAGAGAAGACATAAGGTACTTTGTATTTGTGTTTCAGTTTTTTTTGTAAGACTTGGATTTTAATGCAAATGATGTCTTTTTGTTTAATCTCCATGTATTCTGAGTATTTCCTTTTCTTTCTCCTTGCATATGGGAATTAATCTTCTTGAATGAGAATGATTTATAGATTTATTTTTACTCTTAAAATTTGTGATTGTGTTTTGAATGATTCTTATTGAATTTGCAAATTTGCCATTTGTGAGGTTAAAATTTGTTGAGAAATATAGTGATTCGAGAGGGCTATGATTTCACCCAACTAGTGAATACCACACTTCATTCTAGGCAGAACCGTTGCGATCACCTAAAGTGGAGTGTAAATAAATAGAGAGGTATGTTTGAAGGGCGTTAAATTGATTTTTCTAGGGTGAAAAACTAGATTATTTTATCAATTTAGTTTAGATTTTGGAACGTAAGGGTTCCTAGTAGGTCCGATAGAGAGGGCATAGTGGGTAATTTGGAGGAGAGAGGCCAGATTCTACTCAAAACTACTACACAAGCTGGTGAAAAATTCTAAATTAGCCAATGTTTTTTGCTAACACCGAGAAGGGGTAAAGAAAAGGATTGCTTCTATTTTTGACAATACATCATTTTATCTTTAGTCACTTAAATCCTACATAGGTTAACATCTCTTTGTAAGGAGAAAGATCATTCATAATATCCAAACTCATTAGTTTACTTTATTAAATTTTACACTTAGTCGTTTCTTTCTTTTTAAATTTAGTAGTAAATTTTTGCAAGCATATAGTTATCTTGTCTATTTGATCTGCAATTTTGATATAAAATTTGCAAGTTTATTTCAAGAGTTACAGTTTTCCCCGTGGGATCGATATTGGGGTTTCTAAGGAACATTCTATATTACTTGAAATGATACGTATACTTGCGTAGTACTCATAGTGTGAAAATTTGTTATATATTTCCTAAAAAATTACATTTATTCCCACTAGCGGCTACATATTGTTTGGGACATATTTTTGGCTATATTTTGGAGATTAAAAATGCACATAATTGCATGTCGGGTCATGTTTTTCGCACTGTAGTCGGGACCAAGCGACGAAACTTTTTAAACATTTGCATTATACTTGAGTTGTTGATCTATTTTTAGGAGATTAATTTATTAATTTTTATTTTTTTTTGAAAAACATGAAAACGAAAAAAATAAAAATATCTTAAAAAACCAAATATTTCAAAAATATTTTAATATTTAGTTTGCTATTTTATTTTCTGCAATTTTCACTTTGTGTATGCATAGTTATGGATCTGAAGGTTTTGTGTCTTACGATTCTGAATTTGAATAAACTATAAGGAGAATTAGAAAACAAGGAAGACTTCATAATTATCAAGAAATGACAAACAGATCGCAAAAAAATATTGAAATTCAAATTGTTGAAATTGAACATCAAAATTGATAGAAAAACTTTAAAGGATTATACAAACCAAACAGTAGATCAAATTCATTTAAGTATTCAAACTTCTTCTGTACATGCTAACTCATTTGAACTTAAACCTTCAATTATACAAATGGAGCAAAATAATCAGTTTGGGGGAACACCATCTGAGGATCCAAATTTACATTTAGCGAGATATTTAGATCTATGTGCCACATTTAAATATGATGGTATATCAAATGATGTCGTTAGTCTTAAAATTTTTCATTTTTTATTAAGGGATAAAGCTAAGATGTCATTAATTTGTTAGCACTGGATCTATTAGAACTTGGGGAGATTTTGCACTAAATATTTAGCTAAGTAATTTTCACCTTCAAAAACTGCTAAGCTTAGAAATGACATTACTTCTTTTACTCATTATGAAGGACAGACAATATATGAAGCTTAAGAATTAAGGAACTCCTTAAAAAGTCTCCACATCATGTTTTACCAGACTACTTAGTCATTCAAACTTTTTATAATGAGTTAGTAGGATCCCTCAGATCTATTATAGGTGTTGCTACTGGAGGTTTATTAATGTCTAAACCGTTTAATGAAGCTTATTCATTAATTGAAAAAATGGCTACAAATAATTTTCAATGGCCTTTTGATAGGGTAGATCTTATGAAAGTATCCAGTAATCATGATCATGATGCTTTTTCAGTGGTTGTATCTCAAGTTGTTGCATATCTAAGAAAATAGACCAAATTGGAATGAATTTCTCTCCAACATCTCATGTAATTAAAGAAAGTTCATTAGGAAAAATGATGGATTCTCCCACTTCATTAAAAAACTATAAATGCTATTAATAGACCCAATAACCCATATTTCAATTATTACAAACTGAGATAGAAAAAATATCCTAAATTTAATTGGAACAACAATTCTAGTGGTGGAAGACAATAATGGAGGAACGCTCAAGTAAACCCATTAAGAAATTAGAACCAGTAGAGTAGTGCTAATTATAGACCTTCTTATCCTCCTGCTTTAATAACTAACAGGTCAAGGAGAAGAAGTTGTCCATAGAAGAATTAATGTTACAAATGAGTACTCAAAGACAATGTCAAAGTGGTGTTATTCGAAACATAAAGATTCAACTAGAACAAATTGCTAACGCACATTGGAATAGGCCTTAGAGACCACTTCCTAATAATGTTGAAATCAATCCTAAAGATAAAAGTAAAAACCAAAGCAAGTTAAAGCTATCCTGCTAAAGAGTGGAAAGGAATTAAATGTTGGAGTTCAAAGAGAGATCAAAGTTGAGAGAAAAGTTAAATAAACTGAGAAACCTGAAGAAAATATTCCTAAAGATGCAAAAGCACCCATCTCTCCAAATATAATTAATTTAGAAAGACCACCACCACATTTTCTCAAAGACTTAGACAACAAAAATTGGATCAACAATTTTCAAGATTTTTTGAGATATTTAAGAAGCTTACAATTAATATCCCTTTTGCATAAGTTTTGGAATAAAGGTCAAGTTATGCTAAATTTAGGAATGAAGCTTTAAATAAATAGAGTAATTTTGAGGATTATGAGACTCTTGCACTTTGTGAAGATTGTAGTTCAATATTTCATAAAAACTTCCTTGAAAACTTAAAGATCTTGGTAGCTTTACCATACCTTGTGCAAACGTCATGTAATTATTTATATTTAGAAGGAAGGTTAGGTTTGAGAGAAATATCTCCCACTATTGTAACCCTACAATTAGCTGATCAATCTATCATTTATCCTTATGGGGTTATAGAAGATGTGTTGGTTAAATTGGATAAATTGGTCTTCCCTATTGATTTCATTGTGTTAGATATGGAAGAAGATAAAAAAATTCCTATTAATTTGGGAAGACTTTTCCTTACTACCACACGTGCAATGATAGATGTGCAAAAAAGAAGAATTAACCATGAGAGTGAATGATCAAGAAGTTACATTTAATGTGCTTAAAAAAATGAAGTATCCTAATGGAAAATGTTATAGAATGGATATCATTAATTATATTATTGTTAATCATTTTCAAGACATATGTGAAGCCATATCGATTAAAAAAGAAGTAGTCATTTCAGAAAAAAGAAACTTGATGCTGAAACTAAAAGTGGTTTTGAGGATGAATCAAATGAGATGCTACTGAAGATTCAAATTATATGCAAGAAAACTTTGAAATTTTAGATACTATTGAGAATAATATACCTCTGAATCCATCTATTGAAAAACCTCTTGTACTAAAGATGAAGGTCCTACCTACTCTTTTAAAGTATGCATTTTTGTGGAACTGATCTACATTACCAGTTATTATATCCTCAGATTTAGCTGTAGAACATAAAGAAAAATTATTAGAAACAATAAGAAGCATAAAATAGCCATTGGATGGACATTAACATATATTAAAGGAATCAGTCCTTCAATCTGTATGCACCAAATTTAGTTGGAATATAATTATAAGCCTAGCGTTAATCCTCAAAGGAGATTATGAAAAAGGTTGTAAAGAAAGAAATATTAATGAGGTTGTATGTTGAGATTATTTATCTGATTTCAAATAGTTCTTGGGTTTGTCCTATTCATCGTGTTCCTAAGAATGGAGGAGTGATTGTAGTTATTAATAAAAAGAATGAATTAATTCCGACAAGGCAAGCTACTCGGTGGTGAATTTGTATTAATTATAAAAAATTAAATACCACCACTATAAAAGATCACTTTCCTTTATTTTTTCTGGATCAAATGTTAGATAGACTAGCTGGGCACCATTTTTTGCTTTTTGGATGGATATTTTAGATACCACCAAATACTTGTTGCTCCCGAGGATCAAGAGAACACAACTTTTACTAGTCCATACCGAACTTTCACTTTTAGAAGAATACCATTTGGATTATGTAATGCACCTACAACTTTTCAAAGAGGTATGATGTCAATTTTTTATGATTTAATTGAGAAAAGAAATGATATTTTTATGGATGATTTCTCAGGTTTTGGAACTTCTTTCAATTCATGTTTAGATCATTTAACAAGAGTTCTAAAATAGTGTGAAAAAATAAACCCTTTTCTCAAATGAGAAAAAAGTCAATTTATGATTGCAGGAGGAATTGAGTTAGGGTATAAAATTTCTGAGAAAAGCATGGAATTTGAACAGGAAAAAATTCAAGCCGTTGATGAATTAACACAACCTACGAATGTGGGTGGAATAAAAAGTTTTCTAGGACATGCTGATTTCTAAAGACGTTACATTAATGATTTTTTAGAAATTTCCAAGTCTTTATGTAATATTTTAGAAAAAGATGCTAACTTTCATTTTAATAATGAATGGCTAAATGCATTCAAATTATTAAAAGAGAAATTAAGCACTGCACTTATTATTGTTTCACCTAACTTGACAATACCTTTTGAATTAATCTGGGATGCTATTGATTATGCTACAGGGGTTGTTTTAGGGCAGAGATACGACAAAATGGTCAAAGTTATATACTATGCTAGTATAACCCTTAATGGGGCTTAAATTAATTACATTACCACTGAAACGTAAATATTAGCTTTAGTGTTTGCTTTTAATAAATTTTGACTTTATCTTATTAGAACCAAATAAATTGTGCATACTGATCATTCTGCTATCAAGTATTTGATGATTAAGAATGATGCAAAAACAAAATTAATTAGATGGGTGCTTCTGATGCAAGAATTTGATTTCCAAGTTGTGGATAGGAAGGTTGCTGATAATCAGATAGCTAATCATTTATCAAGGCTTGAACAGGAAAATAAAAATGATTTTAATGATGAAGTTAATGAAAATTTTCCAGATAAACAATTATATGTGATTAATGAATGACACATTTCGTGGTATACTAAAATAGTTAACTTCTTGGTTAGTAATATTTTACCCTACTGATTAATATCCATCAAATCAAAAAGCTCATCGATGAAAATTTACTTCTGGGATGACCCTTATCTATATAAACAATGTAAGGACATACTTATTCGAAGGTGTGTAACATTCGAAGAAACCTAAGAAATTATGCAAAAATGTCTTGAATCAGATTTTGGGGGACATTTTGGGGTTGATAAAGCTGCATTTTAGAATTTACAATCTATATTTTATTGGCCTACGTTATTTAGAGATGTTAATACTTACATAAAATCATGTGATAGATGTCAATGAGTTGGCGATATTTCTAGAAGAGATGAAATACCCCTGAATTTACTCTGGAAATTGAAATTTTTATGTTTGGGGATAAGATTTTGTGGGACCATTTATACCATCTCTGGAAAATTTTTTTTATTTTGATAGCTGTTGATTATGTTTCTAAATGGATTGAAGTAGGTACTTTACCTCGCTATGATGCTAAAAGTGTTGCAAAATTTTTGAGGAAGATTATTTTCACAAGATATGAAATGTCGAGAGTAATCATTATAGACGGGGGAAGTAATTTTAAGAATAGAATGATTGAAACATTAACTCAAAAATATGGGATCAAACATTGGATTGCCACAGCTTATCACCCTCAGACTCGTGGTTTAGCAGAAGTATCCAATCGTGAAGTTAAAATAATATTGGAAAAAATGATAAATCTTAATATGACTGATTAGTCTGCTAGACTTGATAGTGCTTTATGGGCCTATAGGACTGCTTGCAAAACTCCTATAAGAATGTCACCATGTAGGCTTATATATGGGAAAGTGATCTACTTAAAAAAATACCCAAAATCTTAAGGATATTATGCTTTAATAAAAGGTATTTTCATGTTTTTAGATGTAGATGATTAAAAAAGAGTTAAAGAAGGAAAAAAAGGAAAAAAGGAGCAAAAAAAGCAAATTGGAGCTTATGGAGCAAAATATTGGAATTATTGGCCTGGTGTCTAGGCGCCAGAATCCGACACCTAAGCGTCAGCTCAATACAGTCACTGTTAAGATTTTTTGATGACTTTAGGGAGTTATTTTAACAAAGTTAAGTGGTTATTGGAGCTTCTAGAAGACTGGAAGTTACTCCTAATATATAATACATGTGATAGAATGTATTTGGACACAAGGAAACCGTTTAAATCGCGAAGAGGTGTGATCCAAAGTGAAGAGGTGCGAAGACCTGGTTACGGAGTCCAGCACCTAGGCACCAGATCTCGACGCCTAGGCGTAACAATTACCGTTTAGAAGATGAATTGAATTTGGACAAATTTTGAAGAGGTACCTTAAGCAACCCCTGGTAAAATTCAGAGCTCTATAAATAGGAGCCCATTCTACAGAAAATAATCACACCCCACCCCCCTTAGGCACTCCATAGTCCCTAAGCACCTTCTCTCCCCCTCTAGTTTTATTTCGTCTCTTCCACACTTAGGGTGCCACTTTACTTTGTATCTAGTGAGTTTATTTTGTGTTTATCGTGTGTTATTGTTGTTGGAGTCTTTCATCATTACTTTGGAGTCAGTAGTAGTCAGCGGATCACTTGAAGGAACACTTCAGATAATTTTTTGTACTTTGGTTCAAAGTTTTATAAATATATATTGTTGTTCGATTTCAATGTGTTATGAGTAGTTAATTATCTTTCTCCTTTCAACTATGAAAAGATAATAAATTAATTAAATTTTGTAGGAGAATTAAATTTAAAATATTTAAAATATTGTGATGATATTAATACCTGATCTTAGTTTACTTTTTAAATCGGCCATTTAAATTGTTAAAACCTGTTGAAGAATTTTGAGACCTATCCAGAGATAAATTCTTAACAAGTAGATATCACATGAATCCTTGTGTAGTCGAAGGCTTTATGCGGGTTATTCAAGGTGAAGTGCAAATAAATAGGAAGATATGATTTATTGGACGTAGAAAATTCATTAGTTTTTAGAGTGATAGACTAAATTATAGTAATTTGGTTTATAGAAAGGGAACGGGTCACTGGTAAGGCCGACCATTGCCACCCTTGGACATCTAGTAGTGTGAGCATAGATTAACCCATTCTACTAATAAAACATCCTGAACTGAACTATAGATTAGTTAATGTTCTTTGCACCTGGCAAAATAGTAAAGAATAGGAATGCTTCTATTTGGCACAATACCATAATCTAAATTCCCTAAAAAAGATAATTATTCTAAAAATCTTGGATTAATTGAAAAGGAGAAAGTCATTTTTATACTTGCATTGAATTTTAATTACTGCTTACTTTACTTTATTACTGATTACTGCTTACTTTCTTATTGTAAAAATTGTTAGTAAATTAAATTTGAAAATATAATACTGGATGTTTGGACATCCTAAGGATAAATGCTACAGACTCAAGCCAACTGCAAAGAAGCCAGCTAAAAGTAAAGTTGTGGAGACTCAAGCAACTGAAGAATTACATGCTGAAAATGAACCCCAGGTGAACCAGGGTGATATGGAGTTAGCAGCTGAATTACCTGTTGTTAATGTGCACCCCCAAGCAGAATCCACACAGCTAGAACCTCAGGAACCTATAGTGGATGTTGAACCCCAGCCATCCTTTGTCCGCCCACCTCTATCAGATCTAGAGGAGGAGCAAGGGAGAATGGAAGATGCATGGAAAATTTAGAAGTCAAAGAAAAAGAAAAAACACACAACTGAACTACATAAATTAATGGGTCGAGCACAGGAACATTTGGAGAGTGATAAAAATTCATTTGAATCCCATCTGGACACATCCAGGAGCAGAACTAGGACACGGTCTAGGTCTATCTCTACCCATTCATTGCCTAATCCCAAACCTCCAGATGATCAATTGCCTCTGCTGGAATATTAGAGGGGTGGCACACCCCCTCTCTCTTAAAAGATTATTACACCTCTACAGAAAACACCAGCTCTGGTGTATCATCCTTTTGGAACCTATGGTTCATAAACATCACAAAAAAATCTTCAACAAATTCACTGGGTGCACCTTCTTTGCCAACTCTTCTAACAAAATTTGGTTAATATGTAGAAAAGAGCTATCCTGGTATGTAAAGGTTGATCATTCACAGTTGGTCCATTTTCATTTCAACTTAAATGGGAACAATTTTGCTGCCACTTTTGTGTATGCTGGATGCACCAAATCTGATAGAAGAACACTTTGGAATGAGATTATGCAAATCAGCAAGGTAGTGCATCTCAGCTGGATTGTGGGAGGAGACTTTAACAACATAGCTTCAACCAGTGAAAAATTGGGAGGAAGAATTCCAAACCAGACTAAAATCATAGAATTCAATGACAATATCAATATGACAGGCTTATTTGACATGGGTTTCCAGGGGAGCCAATTCACTTGGAGGAGAGGGGCCATTTGGGAGAGACTTGATCATTTTTTAGTTAATGATTCTTGGTACCAAAACTATTTGCATACTACTATTATGCACCTCAACTTTGCTGGTTCTAATCACAAACCTCTCCTTCTCACCATCTTTAAACCCCGGACCCATTTGTCTACCCATCCTTTCAGATATTTAAGTTTTTGGTCTAGTCACCCAGAGTTTAATATTATCATGCAAGAACACTGGAATGGGTTTTCCTCTTCTAATTAGTTTAGCAATCTTCACAACCTCCAACTTAAAATTGCTAGAGCTTTGAGAAATTTGAGTTGGGAGTCTATTGGAGATGTTTTCCAGGGGCCATCAAGGCTGAAGGGGATGTCACCAAGGCTGATGCTGTTGCTCAATCAGATGAGAATAAGTTTAAAGAATTTGTGACTGCACAGGAGAAGCTGTTGATTGAGCAGGATCAGCCTTGGTGACATCCCCTTCAGGATCAAATTCTAAGATAGAAAGCTTCCATCAATAAGTTTATGGAAGGGGACTGGAACACTAAATATTATCAAGCCTGTATTAAGTATAAAATGAAGTGCAATGTTATTTTGTCCATTATGACTGATCAAGGGACAATTCTTAAAGATGGGACTGAAATTGCAAACAATACTGTCTCATTCTTTCAAAAGCTTTTGACCTTCAAACAATGCCCTAGTATCCCTATTGATAGAAGCTTGTTCAATGATGTACATCACTACACTATCTCTCTCAACCTCACTGATATTCCCTCTCTGGATGAAATTTGGGTGGCTTTACAATCCATTGATGGCTCTAAAGCTGCAGGTCCTGATGGTTTTAATGCAAATTTTTACAAGAAGGCCTGGAATTTCTGTCAGAATGAGGTTTTAGCTGCTGTGCAAGGATTCTTTCAAGGTATTGATCCCACCCAGTACTTCTATTCCTCCACTACTGTGCTTATCCCCAAAACCACCGCACCAAGGAATTGGAACCATTATAGACCTATAAGTTTTACCATTGTTATTAGCAAAATTATCAACAAGGTCATTGTAGGGAGATTGCCGCCTCATCTGGATAGGATTATCAGCCCCCAACAGTCAGCATTTGTTAAAGGGAGATCTATATCAGATAATGTACTTCTTGCTCAGGAGTTATTACTTGATCTTGATAAAACCTACAGGGGAGAAAATCTCATATATAAGCTTGATATTAAGAAAGCATATGATACTCTGGATTGGAACTTCATCCTTCAAGTGCTACATGCTATGGGTTTTTCTCTTGAGTTACGCAGTGATTAAGAGATGGTCGAAGTTCAACCAACATTCTATTCTTATCAATGGCCGATCTTTGGGGAAATTTCCAAGCTACTAGAGGGCTTAAGCAAGGAGATCCTTTATCCCCTTCTATTTTCATAATTGTTATGGACTACCTATCCAGGCTAATTGAAGCTCAAATCTCTCATTATCATTATGCCAGATATCATCATAAATCTAATGTGATCATTTCCCACTTGTTATATGCTGATGATTTAATGCTATTTTCCAGAGCTTCCAAGTTAGATGTGAAAAGAGTTACAAATTGTCTTCTACAATTCCAAAGGGTTTCAGGTCTCCAATTTAATAAATCTAAGTGTGAGCTGATTCTTTCCAGAACCATTACTGCTGAGTGTCTCGTTGGATAACTAACTACACTGGTTTCTCTCTGGCCAATCTTCCATTAAAATATTTAGGAGTGCTTCTCATCAAAGGAAAATAAAAAAGCTCCACTTTGAGGAGGTTATTGGAAAACTTAATGCCCAGTTATCCAACTGGACAAATTCTTTCTTATCCACAGGTGGCAGAATCACCCTCCTCCATAGTATCCTCACTACCTTCCCAAATTATGTTCTCCAAATGACCTGCATGAAGAAAAGCTCTAGAATCCAAATTGAAAGAATTTTCAACTGATTTTTATGGTCAGGTTAAAGAAAACAGATGCATGGGGCAAGTTGGCAGAAGTTAGCAAAACCTAAATGGGCTGGTGGGTTGGGTTTCAAAGGTTTACATCACCTTCGAAAAGTCAATTTCTGTAAGTTATGGATTCATTTCAGACATCAAAACTCACCGTGGGCCATCTTCATGAAAGGTAAATATTGCAAAGACAGCCACCCAAACTTGGCCCAAATCAAACCTGGAATCTCTAGGATCTGGAAGCAAATGCTATTGAATAGAGACCTTGTTGAATCCTTATTCTGCTGGGAGCTTGGACAAGGAAATGTGATGTTTTGGCATGACACCTGGTGCCCACCTGAGATGAAGATTGCTCTTCCTAATATCAACAAACATCACTTCCCAGTTGCTGACTGCTAGGACAACAACAATTTGTCCTACTCTAAGCTTCAGGAAATTCTTACTGAACCTGCTGCTCAGCAGGTAGCTGCTATTCCTTTTGATAGAACCAATCCTGACAAGATTATTTGGCACAATGGTAAATTTCATAGCCTCACCAAGCATATCTATCTCCAAATCTATAATTGGTCTGGCATTACTTGGGGTAAGCTGATTTCGAACAAATATATTACTCCCTCAATGTCTTTCTTTATCTGGAGGATTTTTCACAATCTCCTTCCAACTGATGATATACTCAAACTCAAGGGGATTAGAGGACCTTCGAAGTGTTATTTGTGTGGGAATAATGCTGAAACCCTACAACATTTATTTTTCAATTGCAGTTTCTCTCAGGAAGTCTGGAAGGGGGTTACCAATCTGTTTAACCTCAACACTCTTCTCCTTGAGTGGAATGAATGGTCTACCTGCTGGCAGTCCTGGCATAAAGCTAATTTGGGTGTTGTTCCTTTTATTATTGCTTGGTTTATTTGGATGCACAGGAATAATGGGAAGTATGAGGAGAAAAGGAGTAAAGTCTTAATTGTGGTGGGAAACTGCCAGAACTTCTTGACTAAACTCATACATTGGAAAAAATTCCCTAATATTCTCAACACTCCAATGCATGAATATCCTAAGAAGTATAAGATATTGCTGGTGAATTGGAAAGCTCCAATCCACCCTTTCATCAAAGTTAACACTGATGGAGCCTTTTTTGAATTTGGAGCTGGCTGTGGTGGAATTTTTAGGGACCTTCGTGGCATGTGTGTCTGCTTCTTCCACACTCCAATCATTGCGGCTGATGCACTGGAAGCTGAATTGGCTGCTATTTTTTGGGCTCTAAAACTGGCCATCTCTTTTCACTGGTTCAGTGTTGCTGTGGAGAGTGACTCTGCCATTCTTCTGCAGTATTTGCAAAACAACCTTCACCCTCCTTGGCACCATTCCAGCTGGATTAATGGAATCAAATCCCTTGCCCAACAAATCAACACTCGGTCTACTTTCCTCTTCAGAGAGGGAAACAAGCCGAAAAACTGGCTAGCCAGAATGGCCCTCTCATCCCAGCAAGTTCAAGTCTCATATGTCCCACCTCCCCATTTGTTCTACCTTATTGAAGCTGATCGGTTGCATGCTCCCCATTTCAGAGTCGTGGAGAATTCTGGCCTGGGCTTTTGATGCATACTTTTCCTTACTACTCTCCTAATTGTTGCATGGGTTGGGTTTTTCTATTTTTTGATTGGGGTATACATGAGTAAATTTAGTTACAGGTTTTTATATATATTTTGATCTTTTTGGAAGCATTGTAACCTATCACTTTTCACTTTTAACATGTAAGGAGCTAGTGTAACTCCTTTCAATATATATATATATATATATATATATATATATATATATATATATATATATATATATATATATATATATATATATATATATATATACTTTTAATTTGATAAATTCCAAAATATTTATTAAATTTCTTACTTTTTATCAAAACACTATCCCTATGGGATCGATAACCAGGACTCCATTAGAGCCCTATATTACTTGAATGATACATATATTTGCGTTTAAAATTGTGACTTTTACAATAATTATAAAATTTAAATATAAATTCATAAGTAAAAGTAAACGTCGCACATCAAGTTTTTGAAGTCATTTACCAGAAATTAAATATTCTAAAAAGTGGTATCAAATTCTTGTATTTAAAAGCATATATAAAGTCGCATCACATCAAGCTTTTGGCGCCGTCGCCGGGGATAAAATAGAATAAATAGTAGAAAGAAATTTAATTTAAAAAAAATAAAAAAATATAAAAAAGCAACATAAAAACAAAAACAAAACAAAAATATTTTAAATTTTATGCGTAGTTCTAGATCTGAAGGATTAATACCTTTTGATTCTGAATTAGAAAGAACAATTAAAAGAATTGAAAAAGGAAAAAAAATTTCAAAACATCAAGAAATGGCTAACATACATAACAATAATCAAAATCGAATCGAAATTAATGAACAAAATATTTATAAACCATTAAGGGAATATACAAACCCTACAGCTGATGAACTTCATGTTAGTATTCAAATTCTAGCTGTAGATGCTAATTCTTTTGAGCTTAAACCTTCTATTATTCAAATGGTTCAAAATAATCAATTTGGAGGAACACCTAATGAGGATCCAAATTTACACCTTGCTAGTTTTTTAGAACTTTGTGCTACCTTTAAATATAATAATGTTTCTGATGATGCTATTAGGCTTAGACTCTTTCCTTTTTCCTTAAAAGATAAAGCAAAGATGTGGCTTAATTCATTAGCAACTTATTCTATTAAAACATGGGCATATATGGCACAAAAATTCCTTGCTAAATATTTTCCCCCTTCTAAAACTGCTAAATTGAGAAATGATATTACTTATGTTATGGAATTTGATAGAGAAACAATTTATGAAGCTTGGGAAAGATTTAAAGAACTACTAAGAAAATGTCCTCATCATGCTTTACCAGATTGGTTTATTATTCAAACATTTTATAATGGACTTATTGGATCACTTAGATCTATTATTGATGCTGCTACGGGTGGTTCCTTAATGGCTAAGACATTTGAAGAAGCCTACACTTTAATTGAAGAAATGACTAATAATAATTTTCAATGGCCTTCTGAAAGGGTTAATCCTAAAAGGATGACCAGTATTCAAGATAATGAAGCCTTTTATATTTTAGCGTCACAAGTGGCTGCGATATCAAGATAATTAGATAATTTTGCTATTAATATATCGCATGTAAGTAATGATAATTCTGCAAATTATAAGGATTCTCAAACAATGGAAACTTTGCAAGTTATTGCTAGTAAAACTAATAACCCTTATTCTAATTATTATAATCCTGGTTGGAAAAATCATCTTAATTTTAATTGGAGTAATGGTCAACAACAATGGAATAATAATCAAGTTAATCCAAATTGGAACAATCAAGGAAATTCAAACTATAGACCAACTTATCCTCCTGGTTATAACTGTTGACCTCATTTTTGATGAGGTCTTCTCTTCTCTCTTTAGTACTTAGGATCTAGCCTTTGGTTTTTCCTTTGACTATCTTAGAGGACTAGAGATGGAACCTACCCCTTTAGGAACTCAACCACTTTTTAACTCCCTGCAAACCCCACAAGCTTGATTGTAAACCCCTAATCACATAGATGGTTGAGATCAAATGTGGAGGTTTAAAGGATGAGTTCCCTATAGGACTCTTTGGCCTTAGGATAACCCTGGGTGGCCTTGTCTAGTGAAGGCTGACTTACACATACACTAAACTCTCACACACACATTCCAAATCCTAAAACCCACACTCTCACCCAACTTGACCGCTTGACTCATGTAGGTAATTTACATGGATGGTCCTTAACCCCTAAGCCCCTGGTTAAGAGGGTTAGGAACAACATAATGAATGCCTCAAATGAGTCCTCTCATGGCTCCTATGGGCTTAATATGGCTTCATGGCTCAACCAAAATGATTCCATTTCACTCACACTTGCTCAATTTTCATTTTTCCAAAATTTCAATTTTTGACCCCCAGGGCCCTGGACCCACCAAACCTACTAAAAGCCTTTGGAACTACCCAAAACCACAAAATTTCCAAATTACCCAACACTTTTACAAAATCAACCTTGAACATTTCCCAACCACTCAAATTGATCATACATAGCCAAATATACCAAAATTTCCAAAAATACCCCCAATACCCTCCAAATTACCAAAATGCCCCTCTTGACTAAAAAATCCAAAAATTCCAAAAATTCCCAGAAAGTTCCAGAAAATCTCAAATATTCCCAATTTCATTTTGTTCAACTACACCATGGGCCAAATTTGCCAATTTACCCAACTTTTACCAAAACCCCCAATTTGACCCATTTTAAACCCAAATGAACCCAATGTCAAACCAAATCACCCCAATTGACCTCAATTTTGGTCCAATCCAATTCTAAACTTCAATTCAATATCCCTAATATCAATCTAGACCAAACCCAAGCCCAATTTGATTGACATTTGAATCTAATTTCATTTTTAAGCTTAAAGCCCAATTTTGACCCATAACCCAAACTTAACCCAAACCAACCCAATTCAACTCCAATTAACCCCAAATCTTTTCTAAACCTTCCCTAACATCTCCATAAACAAAGCACTAACATAATTTGCCCAAAACATGAATCCAAACCCCATTCAAATTCAACCCAAACCCAAAATCCCCAATATAGCCTAAAAACAAGCTTAACCCTAACTTAGCCCAAATCCCAAAATTGAACCCCAACCAAAGTTGAAAACTCTTCATAATATTCCCCTAAACATTTCTAAACATTAATTTTACATCAAATCCAACATTAGCCCAATCCTAGCCTAAGTTAGCCCAATTTGGCCCACCTTAGCCCCTTTACCAAAGAAACCCAAATTCAACCCAATTCAATTCCAAATCACTCCAAATTGATTTCAAATCACTCATGACACATCCCTAAACTAAACCCAACAATTGCTTGGCCCAATCTTTTACAAAACTCCCATCCACAAATTTGTTTTCAAAACCTAAAAGCCCACCCATTTAAATCATTTAAAAGCCCATTCCTAACCAATTCCAAAAGCCCAAAAATTCATCCAAAGCACATATGACACTCTTCTTCATCATGACTTCAATTAAAATCACCCCTAAATTCTAAATCAACAATCAAATTTTTCTAAATCAAGCCATATGACAAACCATCCAAATTTCACACCAAAGTACCAAAATTCCTAAAGCCCTTTTCCATGAAAGTTGACTTGACTTTTCCCAAGCCATATAGAAGCCATGGAGCCATCCTTAAGCCCCATGTGAAGCCATGAAAGGTTTGACATGTGACCATACCACATTGGGAAAATAGAAGAAGCTCTTTCTAGGTTTCCTTAAAGTCATTAGCCTTAATCATGATTACCCTTAACCCAAAATTAATCCAAATATGTTTGGATGTGGACTTCACCACACATGTGAGCCTGACTCACCTGACCTCCTCAGCCCAACATCAGGCCATGGGAAGGTGAACCAAGCCCAAATACATGGGTTGACCCAAACCAAGCCAAAATCACCTCTTCCCCTTTCCATTTCAATCCATCCTCTTTACACATGACATTTGATAATTGAACTCACAAACCTCGAAGCACCGATCCTCCGGATCACAATAGTGACCGACCTCAGCCAGCCGGCCACCACGATCATCGGAAAACACCGAGCCGAGAGGTCCAAATCAACCAAAATTGTAATTCCCCATGGCTGAGTCGCCCCACTCCAAATGGACATTGTGGTTGTTCTTATCCTCACCAGAGCAGCTGATCCCAGCCCCTAACTCCCCCTGAGAGGCCATGGCCATGGCTATTTAAGCAAGCCAACCCCTCTCGGCCAAAAGGTTGGCTGAACCAGACCTTCATAGAATCCCTCCAAACTCCTCACAAAGCTTCCCCTAGCCAAGAACATTTGATCCCCACTATCCTTCTGCCCTAACTCCCACTGATTGAGCTCAAATTTGGAGCTCAATTCTCAGGCCAGAACAGGACACTCCCAAATCCTCCACCAAAATCAAATTAAACGCACCCACACCTGCACAAGACCAAGAGAAGGAGTTCCCCAGTGAAAGCCCCCTCTCTAAGCCACCCATTTGTTATAGCCTCCAAAGGTTGAAATCGGGTCTGGTGGAAATCAGGTCTAGGCAATTCCTCAGGACCAGAGACTTCATCTGGAGCTTGCTTGGACTCAATCGAAGGTGACACAACTCTCAGATCGAAGCTTCACTTCTCTGAGAAAAGGTATGAGCTCTCTCTTCTTCCCAAGCTTCTGAACATTCTCTATTTTGATTGGGTTAATTTCATGCCACATAAACCATATGGATATGTTCGTCTCTTCAAGAAGAATCCATAGAGCATAAGAACACGAAAATCCGTTGAGAATCGAGTGAGATCTTAGGGTTTTAGTGTGGATGGTCTCGGGTGCACACCAGACGTAGACGATGACCAGGAGCTGTTGGATCGCGCGTGTATCGAGCAGACGGCTCAGATGGCGTCAGACCAGGAGATGGTACGTGAACCGCGGGCCCCGTGGCAGCTGACTCAGATGGCAGCGTCGATTGGGAGCGCTGGATAATGTGGAAAAGAAATCAAGTCATTTCATATTTATTTATCAACTTAGATGGTCGCGCTGGATAAGTAGAAAATTAGGGATTTTTCTTATTTATTAAATACCCAGAACTTCAAAAATGTATAACTTTGTGTAGAAAAATCGTAAAAATAAAATAAAAATACCCTCTTGCTCAGTGAACAGAGGAGAATAATATGGAAAAGAAATCAAGTCATTTCATTGAGTATTTTATTTTTAATTAATTATTTACTCTCTGCACTATTTTGATTCTTCGTGCATGTAGACAATTCATCATGGCATGAGACCATAGGGCTTTTGAAGCCTCTGAACTTGGGAACATTACCTAGATTTTCGAATGTTAGAGGCCATCCCAATGTGAAGTTATTGATTTTTCGATTGCATGTTACTGTTTTGAGTATTTTAATTCCAATAATTAGCATGTTGAGAAATAAATTCTAGGAAAATTTGGTGATGTTTCTTATGACTAGAGGAACCTAGGAAAAATAGGTTTTGAGTTAATTCACATGGAACAACCCTAATTGGCCTAAATACCCAAAATTGAATTTTAATTAATTAGGGTTAACCACACATTAAATTGACTTGAAAACAATTCTCCACTGATCTTTAGGATCAGAGGAACATCACATAAAAATTTGAAGTCAATTGGATTTGATTAGCCTCACCAAATGGGTTGATTAAGCCTCTTAAGCAAAATGGATAAAATTAAACTTTAAAAATTCATAACTCACAAAATACTTTTCAAAAATTCGCAAAAATTGTTTAAGAGCTTCTCTATGATCAGAGGAACTTAGGAAAAGTAAAATTGTAATTTTCTAAAAAAGTTGATTTTTATCATTATTTTAAAATTTTTAATATTTAAAAAATAATAAAAAACATAAAAATATTAAAAATCACCAAAATGTCACATTTTAACTCCTAATTACTTAGGAATAAACCAAATATTTTTCATCAGTCTCTAGGATAAGATATTGAATTTTAAAAGGCTAAAACAATTTTTGAATTAAAAAATGATTTTCTTTAATATTTCTACTAAAATAATTCTAATAAATCAAAGAAAAATTAGAAAGTTATAAAATTTTTTTCTCTTAACTCCTTGAGGTTAGAGAGATTTAAAAAAATATAAAATCCATTTTTTAACTTTTATTTTATCTTAAAATTAATTAATGCTCCAAAATTCAAAATAATTCTAATAAATAAAATATAATTCAAAAAATCACCAAAATTAGTCCAAATGGTCCTCTGGTCATTAAGAACATCCCATAATTTTCTTAAGGATAGAAACATTTCCTTGGTCATGTTATTGAATTTTCCTTGAAAACCCGTATTTTCCATTAAAAATAATTACATAAATAAATTAAATACAAAAAATCACATTTTCTCCTCTAATGTCTTAATTGACATGTGAGTGAGGTTAAATAAAAATTTCAAGTTCATTTGAGCTTAGTTTAGTGAGTTATAGAATTATTAAGCTTGAAGGGCAAAAGGGTAATTAAAAATTTCAACCCTTAATTAAAATTTTAGGAATAATAAAAAGGGGAGGGTAAAATATTTGATTTTAAACTGATTTTGGATGATTGAAATTTAAACAATTGAAGGGTAGAAACCTACTAATCATTTCAAGAATAATTGAAATAAACTTTAATTAATTAATTAATTAAAATTTTGGAAGAGTAATGGAAATTTGAATTATTAAAAGTAGGGATATTATTAAGAGGATATTTATTCTTTAATTTAAAAATCCCTAAATAAAGCACTTCAAGAATACTTAATTCTTAATTAAAAAAAATCTAATTAAAATAATAATCCAAATTAATAATTAAAACTAAAATTAAACTAAAATTAAATTAAAATTAAATTTAAACTAAACTAAAAAAAAATTAAATCAAATTAAATTAAAATTAAATTAAAACTAAATTAAATTAAATTAAATAAAATAAATTAAATTAAAAATTAAATTAAAGTTAAAATTAAACTAAATTTAAATTAAAATTAAATTAAATTAAAATTAAGATTAAAATTAAATTAAATTAATTTAAATTAAATTAAATTAAATTAAAATTTAAATTAAATTAAATTAAACCAAATTAAATTAAAATCAAAATCAAATCAAATTAAGTTAAAATTAAAATAAATTAAATTAAAATTAAGTTGAATTAAATTAAATCAAAAAATCATTTAACAACAAACCTAAATGAAATCATTAAGAATTAAATCTAAAATAATTTGAACACTATTCCAAACTTAAAATAGTTAAATTAAAACACTTTAAACCATTAACTCAAACTTTCAATTAATTTGATAAACCAACTTGCCCTTAAAGGCTTTAATTATTATAACTCTTAAATAGAGTATTAAGTGAGATGTCACTTCATTCATCGGGTAATCAAATACCTAAGTTCACTGAGCAAGAGACAGAGTCTAATTAAACTCCTGGATGATTAATTCATATGTGCAAGTAAATTTACCTCGACTCAAAATAATCCCAGAAGCATTGAAAAGATGTTTAGGACTTGTCCTAAGAACTTCCTCAATATGATGGGATGTTTTAGAAGAATAATTGAATTTAATTGTTCTTTGATGAAGAAAATCATCCTTAAACCAAACCAAGAACCTAGACGTCATAGGAGATGACTAGCAATAGGATTAGGAATTTGGTAGACAACCAAAACCCTTCCCTTAGCTTTACTTAGGTATCTGTTGAAATATTTAAATGCCTTAACATGTGCTTAAAGTGTAGATTGGGATGACGGGAAGACCCTCCAGGTACGCTTTTATTTTATTGCAATTTACTTTGTTGTAATTTCCTTACATGCATTGTACTTTACTTTTTCTTGCATGATAAATAAAACTGTTGCATGAAAACCAAAACCTTTAGGATAGTCGCTAAACTGAAACCAAAACTAAATTAAAAGTCATTGCAAGATAAAATTCACTGCCACAACATTCCAAAATATAAAATAACTCAAAGTTTAATCACAAACAGAACAACAAAACTACAATCACAACTAAATTAAAACGTCTCATTGAATGATTGGGAATACCTCAGATGATGTAACCCACGTGTTGCTAACGGGATTCCCCACGGTCTAAATGAAACCGTGGAACTCATTCAGTTGAGTTTAGCAAATTCATCTGGACTAAGTGAATTCGATGAAAATAACGGTGCCTGGATGACGGAACCGTGGGATCTTAATCGGTTCTGTTTAAACAACTTTAAGATTTGTTTTAATTAAAATATTAAAAATATTTGGACTTTAAGATGTCTAAACCAAAACACTTCTCTCATCTCCTGATTTATGACTTCTAAAACTAAACCTCTGCAACAACAAGGAGCTTGGAGCATAGTGGGCAGCACGGCCATCGTCATCAGCAAAACTCGGATCTACTTCAGTAAAACTTTCGTATAATTAAACAACCAAGTCATAGGACTTCGAGGTAGTTTGCCTAGTGAAACATAAATCCTCAACTCTTCGTTAGGCATTTGCATGATCATGTCATGTAAATTAAGCCCTAACTGGTCTTAGGATTCCGAGGTAGTCTTTTGGTACGACATACCCTCACATCCTCGAGGCTATTTGTGTGATCATATCATACAAATATAAGTCCTAATTAATTAAAATTGGCAGGATTGAAACATTAAGTAAATTCCCAAATCTAAGCCAAACAATAGAATAGTTTGGGAAGTTGCCAAGATTCTTCTTAGATCTTCAGCTTCTCCTACTTCTCTTCCTTCGGATTCTTGAAATAAACTGTTCCAAATTTGTTCCATTCCCTATTGAAATCTCCAAAATTCAATCCTTTGAAAACCTTAAACTCTGAAATTCTTGAGAGCAAAACCACTAATCATTATCGAGAGTTTTCTTAAGTGATTCCCGTCATTTAAGATGTAATTAACTATAGGGGCTTTCCCTTATAGGGAACTTTAAGAACCTAGGTAATATAAACCCTGCTTAATTCTTTTCTATTAAGCAGGGGAACTTGTCAGCTTATAAAATTGGTTCGCAGACCAAACCGATGTCACAAATCTTTTAGTTTACTTAGTCGAGCCCCATCATCAAGCAGTGTGTCTATTCTTCGGGATAGATACACGGTTTGTGGTGCGGTGCTCGTTTATATAAACTATTTCGAGATGTGAGACCGGTTTGATTTCATATCTTAAAATTATTTTCAAAATAAAATGCTAATTTCTAAATTATATATATTTAAATTAAATTTAAAACCTAAAATTCGCCGACAACTTCTGTAGGCGACCCCTTTTTTAAAAATACAACACAAACCTAAAAATATGCCGACAACTTCTTGCGACTCCGCTGGGGAATAGTTCCTCTCTCCATTTTGATCAGATGGTTTTTCTTTCATAAATCGGTGGTGAGTCCATATCCCTAGTGGACCAAAACTACCATTCTTCCGTTGGAACACCTCGTTCATTTCTGTCTTGAATGAGTATAACCAACTCCTCTCGGATTTCGGAGCCACTACTTAGACACCCCTAAACAGAGAGATTCTGAGATCCTTTTATCTCTTTTCTGAGGTGGGTGGACCCCCAATAGGTGTTAGTTTAGGAGCGATCCTTCGAGTCGAGAATTCTTGCATAAGACTTTCTATTCCTTTACAATTCTAAATCGTGTCCTTTACCTTTTCTATAGCCTTTTTTCCTTTAATCGTTTTGTTTCTAACAAACGAACCTTCTAATAAACAATATGTTTTAAAAAATTACAAATACACTAAGATAAATGAAAATGTGTTCGGACTCTTTCTTTTTCGTCCTAAACTTTACGATGAAAAGAAGCATAATTTGGGACTGACATTCGGAATCTGCCCTGCAGAAAATGACTGCCCCAAAGTTAATCTTTTCCTTCACCAATGGAATGGACTTCGCCGTTTACAAGGATGAGCTGCCCGACAATGGGATCATCCGTTTCGGACAAGGATTTGGCAACACAGATGTTAAGTTCGCTGACGTCACCCTCTTCACACTAATGGACAAAGTGTCAGAAACTGAAGAGCCCGTGATTGAGTTCAATTTGAAGTCGGCTCAAGAATTCCCTCCCCTGCAAAGGGTTCCAGCTGAAAGGAGTACCACTGTTCGTAGGAGGACTGTTGTCTCTACCCCCATCGGTCTAGTCATCTCAGCACCTACCCCGACTTCTGCCAAACTGAAGGTGAAGGAAATCCAAGTCTGTGATGAGCTCGTCACCGTGGAGGGTACATATTTCGCTACAATACCATCTATTTTTGAGATTGGGTCCAGTTCAAGAGTTGCACCCCTAACTCGGACTCAAAGGAGAAATAGAAGCAGGAAGATCGCCAAGAAAGCTAGAGCTGCTGAAGTTGCTTTTCTAGAAGAAATTTCTGAAGAAAGAGAAGAACTGCCTGGGTATATACCTCTGTTGGAAGGGAGCAAGTTTCACCCCCTCTCTGCCGCATCAGATGAAGAGGATGTTCGTAGGATCGCCACCGCATTACCCCGACCTGCATACTACAACAATTACAAGAGGAAAAGGGATAAGACCACGCCATCGACTCGGCTACAAGCTGTTATAGAAAGATTGGCAAAGAAAGAAAGATGCCCTGTATCAAAAATCTTAAGAAGGATAGGACGGGTGCCAGCTAAATCCCGCCTCAGACCGCAAATAGAACCTGTTACTGCCACAGAGAAACCAAAGAAGACGATAAAGGCCTGTCCGCCCGTTGTTGTATCGGGTCTACAGATTAGGGAGGATACCACCTTCCAGCATATAGCCGATAGACCATCCGGTCCCAGGCTTCCGGCTGCAAGAAGGATGGTGGGGTGACCTACTACCGGCCAGCTAAGACCAAAACAATGTCCTGAGAAGAAAAGTCTCGTCAGGAAACTTGAATCACAAGAAAGTGCTACTGCAATAAAGGGGACTCTCGGGAAGGAAGTTCAACAACAGTGACGAGACAACTGCGAGACCGTGCGAAAAGGGCCATTAGAGGATTCCATGGATAAGTTAAGGACCGACATCCGACAGTTAGCAAAGGAAAGAGAAGAAGAATTAGGAGACAAGATTGACTCAGCAGAGTTCATGGATGAGGAGTATGCCGAGATTAACATGGTTGAGACACGAGCATCGTCAGTTTCGCAAGGTGCTCCGGCAGCTGCGGAAAGAGATGAACCGGAAGTGTTGAGAGCACAGATTCGGGAGAGAGATGATACAATTTCCCAGATGGCAAAGAGGATGGAAGAGATGGCTGCTGCCTTAGCCACTCTCCAGAGTCAGGCCTAGCCTAAGAAAGAGACACCCCCAGAAATTATCCATATTGCTGATGGAGGAAAAGAGATCACATCCGTCAACGGAGATGAACTACCAAAGAAGGATTCTACACAAAGTATGATTCCAAAAACGGATATTAAAAACATGGTAGATCAACAGGTGCGAGAAGCCTTAGCACAATCCAAGAGTGGAGCATCTATTCAGACGGGTAGACCTTACCCCGAAGAGTTCGATGCAGTCCAATACCCGAAAGGCTTCGTACCACCTCTGTTTAAGACTTTTGATGAAACAGGAAACCCTTGGCAGCATGTCGCACATTTTTGTGCTAGTTGCTGCAATGCCGGTGGGAGTGACGCTTTACTCTTCCGACAGTTCGTCAGCAATTTATCAGGGATTGCCTTCGACTGGTACGCGGAATTGCCGAACGGTTCAGTAAAGACCTTTTCAGAACTAGAAAATCTCTTCATGAAATGATTTGTTGGGGCTCAGCACCACATCACTATCGGTGATCTAGTGGTGAAGCAGCAAAAGCCGAACGAGACTTTAGTGGATTACATACTTCGATGGAGAAACTTAAGCATGAAGTGTGAACCACAGCTTCAAGAAAAACATGCAGTGGGTATCCTACTTAAGAGTATCCATGACCCGATAGCACTCCTCCTTAAAGGATTTACAATCAAGACTTTCGAGAAGTTGCTTAGCAAGGCCGGGAGCTTGTACGAAGAGGCAAAACAGTTAAGTTTCGTGGACAAGAACGATAAACAGAAGCCTGTGAAAACATTCGAGAAGAAATCTGGAATCGTCGCGACAGTACATAAGGGCAAGCAACCAATGCAGATACAGTCAAAGCGGCCACAGCCTAGTTACCAACCACCTCAATGAACATACCAACAACCTCAGCAGGGCTATCAGTAACCTCAGCAGGGCTATCAGCAACCTCTTCCGAGCTATCAGTCGCCTCAACATTATGAACAACCGCCTCATTCTTCACGTACTTTAAGAGAACTTCTAAATAAAGAATACCCATTCAAAGCCGAAGCGATGAGCGAGGATGTTCCGCGGCTTAATGAAGACACCGGATTTTCAGTCGCGAGCCCAAGAAGCCGGAGGAAGTTAATAAGAAAGATCATCCGAACTATTGCCCTTACCACCAGATGCTTGGACACAAGATAGAGGATTGCATCACTTTCAAGAGTTGGCTTGATGACAATCTCCGAAAAGGGAACATAACGATCCCAAAGGAATACATGAAGGAACCCCAGAAGGGAGGTTTTTCAATGTTGTCTCAACGGATCCCATTGTTCCGATAGACCCTTACACGACTGATGATGGATGGAGTACTGTCTGGACAAAATCATCGAAGAAAATTTTGGATCACATCCAGGCCGCTTCGGTACGTGCTTTAACTCAGAGTTTGAAACCTATCGAGCCGGCACTATCATCTGCGATTGAAGAACCGCCCCAGAAAGAGGAGAAGATCGTGGAAGAAAAGAAGACCGAGGCTCCGAAGGGTAGACTAGGAGCTGATTATCCTAGGATAGTTGTTTCCGATTCGGGGGAATTATCCCTCGAACTCTTGACTCTGTATGATTATCTGCTCGCCCAAGCGAGATCTTATAATGATAAGGGTTATGGCGTTGGCTACGTTTTGACTGTTACGAACGATTACATAACTAGCGACAACCGGCTTAATCCGGATCTCGATTCCAATACAAATAACGATTCTCAAATCATATACAACCTCAATGACCACGATGAAGAAGGTGTTCACAAAGGAGGCTACCAAAGCTCAAAAAGCAACGAGTCCATTTGTGAATTCCGAGGGGCTCCGATCATGATAGAATTAGAACCATCAGACACCGAAGCAACTTCAGAAGAGCCAGTGGTTCCAATTCAAGAGGATACACTGGCAGATTCAACACCTAATTCGAAGAAATATCTGAAGTAAATTTAAGAAGTGGAAAAATTTTACCGCCGAGAATGGGTCCAAAGGATAAAGGAAAGCAGGTGGTTGCTCAGGAAGAACCAACCCCAGCAGAGGAATTGCCCATTCGGGAAGAAACCGATGAACATGGTAATAAAGTGGACTACAACGCGCTAGCCCATCTTAGGAAGCTACCAGCCAAACTAAGCATATACGACGCTCTGATCCTGTCAAAGGAGATTAGGGAGGCTCTGATCAAGGCTTTACTTGATCCTGAGATCTGTTTAGGTCAAATGGCCAGTAATTCCTTTAACGAGGTTTGCTCGTTAAAAGAAGAACAAGGTGTTACCTTCACGGACGATGATCTATTACTGGGAACAGCAGATCACAACAGACCATTATACATTTCAGTCACTATTGGAAAATTTATGCTCTCCAGAGTGTTGGTTGATCCGGGAGCATCGATCAGCATAATGAATCTTCGGACGCTAGCATATTTGGAAATTGATGCTCGCGAGCTTGAAGAAGACAAGATGCTATTAAGAGGCTTCAATCAAAAAGGAGAAAGAGCTCTTGGATCGATAACACTACTAATGAAGACCGGTGATTTAGCAAAGACAACCGCAAAATTCCACATAATTGATTCTGAGACATCGTTCGATGCTCTACTTGGGTCGGCCATGGATCCATGTAAAGCTGGATGGTACCGTCGTCTCTGCACCAGTGCATAAAGTATTACGAAGGAGGGGAATAGTGCATCAAAGGTGATTTGCAACCATTCTCCATACACGAGATTGGAATTCATGAAGATGCAGCCTACTACGCGCCCCCAAAGAAAACAACCTTTTCCAGAAATACCATACCAAATGAAGTAAAAAAAATTTGAGACGATGATAAACCTGAAGTTCTAGTCCAACAGTTACTCACCACTCCCTTACGGCGAGATGGCGAAGATTTCTCCAGAACTCGCACCCGAGGTCGAGGCCAGGGACGAGGACGTGGAAGAAATGTTGGAACAGTTGCACAGAAGAAGCCGTTCATTAATGTTGATTGGGAGAACACTTCCAAAAAAGAAGAAGAAATCAAGAAAGAAGCAGTGACAATAAGTCAAAAGAAACCTCAGTTTAAGATCTCTCTCGAAGATGAAAAGAATGGAGAATATAAATCAATGTATGAGAATATAAACCATCATGTACATACTATGACCCAGAGCCCGATCCGTTCTGATAAGATCGAGGGTATGGTGGTCAAGGAAGTGCATGGCGGTGGTACCAAGCCAATCAAGTTTTACCGTGGTGCTTCCTCCTCCAATACTGAAGAAGATGTACAATTTGAAGATGTTACTTCATCTGAATTAATGGAATTATCTTTTGAGTGGTACTCTCCCTGTGTTCAAAATTTAATTCAACGTGGTGTCTTACCTCGACAATGGACAAAAGGCAGATGACAACACTTTGAAAAACTATGGAATAATGCCGGTCGGCCTCCCAATTCAAAACATGGTCTCGGATTCGGCACAGTAGGATCAGTTGACGAAACAGAATTTTGCTTGGTTGTCACTTGCGAACCTAATGAAGATTTTTCGAAGCTTTAGAAGATCTCGAAGATCCACCAATCGGTGATGCTCCACCAGAATTCGAAGAAGAAATCAAATCTACAATAGATGAGTTAATGGAAGTTAACTTAGGTACTAGCGAAGAGTCTAGGCCAACCTTTGTTAGCTCCTTACTCAATAAAAAAGACTTCGAAGACATAATCAAGCTATTAATGGAATTCAAGGACTGTTTTTCTTGGAGTTACGATGAAATGCCAGGATTAGCTCCAGAAGTTGCAGTTCACAAGTTAGGAGTGGATCCTACTTCCGTTCCAGTTAGACAAGTTCCTAGAAGAATGCATCTAGAAATTAAGCAACAAGTAATAGCCGAAGTTAAGAAGCTAATAGACGAATTTTAGAGATTTGAATAAAGCATGTGTAAAAGACGAATTTCCACTACCAATCCCAGAACTGATGATCGACATAGCTTCAACACATGAAATATTCTCATTCATGGATGGATCATCAGGATACAACCAGATAAAGATGGCACCAGAAGACAAAAAGCTCACGACATTCAGAACGCCGATCGGAGTGTATTGCTACACAGTAATGCCATTCGGACTAAATAATGCAGGAGCAACAAACCAAAGAGTGATGATGAAGATTTTTGATGATCTCATTCACAACCAAGTTGAGTGCTATGTGGATGATGTGGTCATCAAAAGTAAACTGAAAGAAGATCACCTGTATGATTTGAGAATTAATTTCGAACGACTAAGACAATACAACCTTAAGATGTATCCCTTAAAATGCACCTTCGACGTCACCTCCGGGAAATTCTTAGAATTTGTTGTCCGACATCACGGGATTGAAATTGATCCGGAAAAGATTAAAGCTATCTTAGAAATGCCACCTCCTAAAACTTTGAAACAACTACGATCCTTTCAAGGAAAGTTGGCATATCTTTGACGATTTATATCGAATTTGTCAGGAAGGTGTCAGCCTTTTTCTGCTTTGGTTAAGAAGGATGCCAAGTTTACTTGGGACTCCCAAGGTCAACATGCCTTCGATGACATCAAATAATACTTTATGACACCTCCTGTCTTAGCAGCCCCAGTCTCAGGTAGACTGTTGATACTTTATACCACAGCTTTAGACGACTCCCTTGGAGCCCTTCTAGCCCAGGTCAATGATGAGGGAAAAGAAAATGCTCTCTACTACTTAAGCCGTCATCTAATTCCGACGGAAGTAAAGTATCCTCCTATTGAGAAGCATTGCTTGGCCCTGATCTTCGCCGCACAAAAGCTCAGGCATTACATTCTTTCTCATAAGGTTAACCTTATTTCGAGAGTTAATCCGTTACAATACTTGATGACCCGACCGACGCTTTCTGGCAGACTTGCCAGGTGGTCGATGATACTATTGCAATTTGACATAACTTTATTTCTCTTCGCTCCGTAAAGGGACAAGTCCTAGCTGACTTCCTTGCAGCACACCCTTTACCAGCATATTCGCCTCTCGATGACGATTTTCCTGACGAGCAGATAATGAACCTAAAAGACACTAATGATCGACGTTGGGAACTATACTTGGACGGTGCGTCCTCAGCACAGAAGAACAAAGAATTGCAAACGATAGTGCCCGGTAAGGCAGGAATCGGACTAATCTTTATTACACCGGAGCGGGGGATGTTAAGATACTCCTACCACTTAACAGAATCATGTACAAACAACGAGGCAGAATACAAAGCCCTCATAACAGGACTAGAACTAACCATTCAAATGGGAGTAACGGACATCAACATCTACGGAGATTCTCAGTTGATCATTCAACAGGTCGCCGGACAATACAAAATTTTAAAGCCAAGACTCGAGCAGTACTTTCAGTATGCCATGAAACTGTTGGAACATATTTCGAATGTAACAATCTACAAGATCCCCAGAAAAGAAAATGCTCTTGCAGACGCACTAGCTCGCCTTACAAAAGAATTTGCCTGCTTACAAGATGAGTCAGTTGAAGTGTCAGTTCAGGGACGACAGGTCCTACCACAGCTCGACATGGATATGATACAGAAATCAGAAAAAGCAGAGGAATTAGTTGCAGCAATAACAGAAAACATAGAAGATTGGAGTCAACTGCTAATAGACTACTTGCGAACAGGAAGCCTACCGGACGATAAGTCATAGCTCATCAAATCAAGAAAAGAACTCTGTCTTATGCATTAATAAACAATACATTATACAGAAGGTCTTTTGGTCAGATGTGGCTAAGATGCCTGAGCGGGTCCGAGGCTCGTGAAATCGTTAAAGAAGTACATTCAGGACATTGTGGCGCTCATCAGTCGGGTCCGAAAATGAAAATTAAGATTAAAAGACTAGGGTACTACTGGCCCTCGATGATGACCGATCGTATGAAAGTTGCCAAAAGTTGTCACCAGTGCCAAGTGCACGGAGTGGTTCTACACCAACCTCCAAATGTGCTACATCCAACAATCGCGTCGTGGCCATTTGAGTGTTGGGGCACAGATATAGTGGGTCCGATAGAACTACCTTCTTCAAGAGGACATCGCTTCATTCTTGCCGCTACAGACTACTTTTCTAAATGGGCAGAAGCAGTTCCACTCAGAGAAGTAAAGGCACACCACGTGCTACAGTTTTTCAAAAATCAAGTTGTCTACCGTTTCGGAATACCGCGCAGGATCATTTCAGATAATGGTTCTGCATTCAACAGTACAAAAATCAACAATTTTGTTAGAAGACATGGAATCGATTGGCGATACTCAACAATCTACTATCCAAGAGCAAACGGCTTGGCCGAGGCTTTTAATAAAACTCTCGTCCAAATTCTAAAGAAAACTTTGGATGACAACAAGAGAAATTGGCACGAGAAGTTGTTAGAAGCCATATGGGCCTACAGGATGACTTTCAGGACTCCTACTCAGTCTACACCTTACACATTAGTATACGGGTCCGAGGCAGTTTTACCTTTGGAGGTTCAGCTTCCATCACTCAGAATTCCAGTTGCAAATAAAATTACTACAGAAGAAAATGCCAGATTACGACTGGAAGAACTGGAAAGCTTGGAAGGGAAAAGACTTGGAGCTCAGCAAAATTTGGAACTGTACCAAGCTAAGATGATCCAGGCCCATGATAAACTGGTCCGCCCAAGAACTTTCAAAGTTGGTGACTTAGTTCTTCTCCTCAAGAGACCTATTCTTACGCACCCCAAGATTGGAGGTAAATTTGAACCGACTTGGGAAGGGCCGTTTGTGGTCGAGACAGTCTACTCAGGTGGCTCCAACCAACTTGTGAATTGCCAAGGAGAACGACAAATGCTTCCAATCAACGGACGATATTTGAGTAAGTATTATGCAACCTGATGTTTCGAAGGAATGAATTCTCATCCCTAGAAACACGGGTGAAGTAACAACTTGTGACTGGGTCCGAACCCAAAAAAAAACATAAAAATGGATGACAAAAAAAATCATTAACCAAAAATATATGTGCTAAAAATAAAATATGGGAAATCATAATAATAAAGTTTTATCCTTCCTTTCAAATCAAATCTTGTTCCTGATCTTTCCTCATCTTTTCCTACTTTCCTTAAAAGTTAAAATAAGTGAATAAGAATCTTTAGTGATAAATATTTTCTTAATGTTCTTGTTCTTAGTACAGCCCCTGATCCTTTCCTTGTCTTCTTCGCAGGGAAATGTCGAACGCGCGGTTGGTCCTAAACTTTAGAAATGGTGTGAGTCTCGCACTCGATGAAAATAGAAATTGATTCTGACTAAAAACCAGCCAGCCTTCAGTACAAAGAAAATGATTGGGTCCCAGTTGATCGAGAAGAGCTTCACAACCAGACAGTGATGAAGATGGGTGGCGTAAGCCACCAATCCAGTAACAAGAAAAGAAAGACAAACATCAAGGAAAGCAAGAAAATCAAGTCTGTAGTTGCCACGGCAGAGGGCAGGCTCGTCAGCGTTGTGCCCGCAGAAATTCAAGGGGTAAGGAGAGCTACTCTCACTGCTACCCAAAGAAGGAATAAGAATCGCCCTATCCGCAAGATGTTGACTAAACTAGCAGCAGATTAACAAGAGGAAACAACCACTTTTGCCAGCACACACATTTCAAAGATACCAGTTCGTTAGGAACCAGGAAGAAGAAAGTCGACGCCAAGAAAATCAGAACAAATCGAAGAAGTGCCAAGAAGAACAGAAATAGAGTCAGTGCCTCGACGCCTAACAGAGATACCAGATCTGAAGAACCTTTTTGCGGAAGCAACCCCGGAGGATGTCTCGACAGAGATAATCCCCGAGGAGCCAAGGTATGCAGGAGAATGTGACGGGAATGAGCCATACATCCCGCAGTACGTTACTAGGCCTCGTCACTTGCAGATCATCCCAGAATATGAATTAGAAATAATGCAAAATGTTAAGAAGAAGACTTTTGAACACTTCGAAAGGATTAAAGGCAAGAGAATCAACATTTTGGAAGGCCTCGAGTTACACACAGATGTATTCTCAGAACATGAGCAACATCAAATTGTGGATTGCATCTTAGAACTTTAGAAGATGGGTTGAGCAGGCCGTCTAAGGGAAAAGACTTATTCAGAACCCCGGAGATGGATGCCAAGGAAATGAAGAGTCACAATACAGTGCGGATGTTGCTATAACTTCGCAGAGGACAGAAAAGGGAATCCACCAGGGATACTTCGTCGCAGTGAGGTGGATCCAATGCCGAAAATAATTAAAAGAATGGTGAAAAGAATGATAACGTGGAGGGTACTGCCAGCAGACTGCATATCCAACAGTTGCATCATCAACATTTACCAGAAAGGCGACTGCATACCTCCACACATAGACCACCACGACTTTGTCAGACCTTTCTGCACAGTTTCATTCGTCAACCAATGCAATATCATGTTCGGATCTGACCTCCGGATAGCAGGCCCGGGTAAGTTCCGAGGGCCGGTGGAGATACCACTTCTGGTAGGTTCCGTCATGATATTAAAAGGAAATGGAGCAGACGTTGCAAAACATTGTATACCGGGAGTGCCAGTGGAGCGGATCTCAGTTACTTTTAGAAGAATGGACGACAGAAAAATGCCTTACCACTTTCAGCCAGATCCAAAATTGGAGAGTCTCCGGCCCTACGAGCTGTGAGTTACATGGGAAATAGCACACCTCCAATGCACATCCATGCGGCATTCCAGCCAAGGATGGCTTGGAAGGTGAAGTTATTACCCATGTTTCTTACTTTCAGACATGGATTTTTGACAAACGCTTTTTGGATGGATCAACAAGAAACTTACACAGTCCGTTTTGGATTTACATGGATTGTATGAGACATTAAATTTCTGAGAAAAATGTCATCATGACTAGATCAAGTTGTATGATGTACTTTCAGCAAATTGGAATGAAAACGACTACATCATATTTTGCCTTCACCTCTTTTTGTGCAAATTGACTGAGAAACGCCATTAGAGTTAAACGAACTTTGAACGAAGAATAGAAAAGAAAAAAAATTATAATAAATGAGAACTTTTCCTAAAAATCTAGATAGTAAAATGAACTTCAAATTCACATGAACACTAAACGAACAACAAAAATAAAATCAGATCGCTAAAGGGAAAATGAAATGAACCTAAATCTCAAATTGAATTCAAGTCTAAATCCATCTTTTCAAACCCTGCAATTCTTCTTCAAATCAAGATCTACTTCAGACCTCCTTTAAAACTCTCTCTCAGGATGATTTCAGAACCACGAAAAATTTTCGATTTGGTTCTGATGGCATGGATTCATACCCTTCGCCAAATAATCAAACTTTGATTGATTCTCGTGGGATGTGGAACACTTTCACATCTCATTTCAATCTCCCGCTAAATCCAAATCTCCACAGTACATTTCAATTCAAAATTTCCGAGACTGGTACCTACATTCCAGTTCTCATTTCGAGATCGATACCTACATTTCGATTCTCATCTGAATTGATACCTACATTTCAATTCAAAATTTACGAGATCGGTACCTACATTCCAGTTCTCATTTTGAGATCGATACCTACATTTCGATTCTCATCTGAACTGATACCTACATTTCAATTCAAAATTTTCGAGACTGGTACCAACATTCCAGTTCTCATTTCGAGATCGATACCTACATTTTGATTCTCATCTGAATTGATACCTACATTTCAATTCAAAACTTTCGAGACTGGTACCTACATTCCAGTTCTCATTTCAAGATCGATACCTACATTTCGATTCTCATCTGAATTGATACCTACATTTACATTCAAAATTTTCGAGACTGGTACCTACATTACAGTTCTCATTTCGAGATCGAGACCTACATTTCGATTCTCATCTGAATTGATACCTACATTTCAATTCAAAATTTCCGAGACTGGTACCTACATTCCAGTTCTAATTTCGAGATCGATACCTACATTTTGATTCTCATATGAATCCTACATTTCAATTCAAAATTTCCGAGACTGGTACCTACATTCCAGTTCTCATTTCGAGATTGATACCTTCATTTTGATTCTCATCTGAATTGATACCTACATTTCAATTCAAAATTTTCGAGACTGGTACCTACATTCCAGTTCTCATTTTGAGATCGATACCTACATTTCGATTCTCATCTGAATTGATACCTACATTTAGATTCAAAATTTCTGAGACTGGTACCAACATTCCATTTCTCATTTTGAGATTGATACCTACATTTCGATTCTCATCTGAATTGATACCTTCATTTCAAATTAAAATTTTCGAGACTGGTACCTACATTTCAGTTCTCATTTCGAGATCGATACCTACATTTCGATTCTCATCTGAATTGATACCTACATTTCAATTCAAAATTTCCGAGACTGGTACCTACATTCCAGTTCTCATTTCGAGATCGATACCTACATTTCGATTCTCATCTAAATTGATACCTACATTTCAATTCAAAATTTCCGAGACTACCTACATTCCAGTTCTCATTTCGAGATTGATACCGACATTTCGATTCTCATATGAATTGATACCTACATTTCAATTCAAAATTTTCGAGACTGGTACCTACATTCCAGTTCTCATTCCGAGATCGGTACCTACATTCCGACTCTCTTTTCGAAATCAATACCTAAATTTCGATTCTCTTTCGAATTGACATCTAAATTTCAATTCCAAACTTGTTGGACTGGTACCTAAATTTCAGTTCTCTTTTGAGATCAGTACCTAAATTCTGATTCTCATCCTTTTCAATCGACGCTTAAACTCGGATGCTTACTCCGAGGCTGCCACCTAAAATCCTGTTTTCTTCGCAATTCCGAGGTTGAAACTCGGGTTTCAATTCTCATATCAAATCCAAATTTCCTTAAACTAATTTTAAATCAAACTTGAATCTAAATTGGAACTCCAAATCAAAATCTAAACTCACACATCAAAACTTGAACATGAAATGAAATGAAATCTAAATCAAAATTCCCCAGATCTTGTGATTTGGAATTCACCTCCTTTTCCTTTCCCCAGCGAGAATTCAAGAACCTCCAGTTTTGGAAATATACTTGATACTCCCCAACAGAAATTTTTCTACTCTGTCCTAAGTTTGTCACTTGGACATCTGTGTTGGTTTTGTTGATCTCTTTGGTCAGCGCCAATACGCGCGGTGTGCTTGGTTAGCACACCACACCTATTGGAGGTCCATTTATTGACCGACATCCGACGGTTAGCGAAGGAAAGAGATGAAGAATTAGGAGACGAAATTGACTCATCAAAGTTCATGGATGAGGAGTATGTCGAGATAAACATGGTTGAGACACGAGCATCGTCAGCTTCGTAAGGTGCTCCGGCAGCTGCGGAAAGAGATGAACCGGAAGTGTTGAGAGCACAGATTCGGAAGAGAGATGATACAATTTCCCAGATGGCAAAGAGGATGGAAGAGATGGCTGCTGCCTTAGCCACTCTCCAGAGTCAGGCCCAGCCTCAGAAAGAGACACTCCCAGAAATTATCCATATTGGAGATGGAGGAAAAAAGATCACATCTGTCAACGGAGACAAACTACCAAAGAAGGATTCTACACAAAGTATGATTCCAGAAAAGGATATTAAAAACATGGTAGAACAGCAGGTGCGAGAAGCCTTAGCACAATCCAAGAGTGGAGCATCTATTCAGACGGGTAGACCTTACCCGAAGAGTTCGATGCAGTCCAATACCCGAAAGGCTTTGTACCACTTATGTTTAAGACTTTTGATGGAACAGGAAACCCTCAGCAGCATGTCGCACATTTTTGTGCTAGTTGCTGCAATGCCGGTGGGAGTGACGCTTTACTCTTCCGACAGTTTGTCAGCAGTTTATCAGGGATTGCCTTCGACTAGTACGCAGAATTGCCGAACGGTTCAGTAAAGAAAATCTCTTCGTGAAACAATTTGCCGGGGCTCAGCACCACATCACTATTGGTGATCTAGTGGTGGAGCAGCAAAAGCCGAACGAGACTTTAGTAGATGACATACTTCGATGGAGAAACTTAAGCATGAAGTGTGAACCACAGCTTCAAGAACAACATGCAGTCGGTATCCTACTTAAGAGTATCCATGGCCCGATAGCACTCCTCCTTAAAGGATTTACAATCAAGACTTTCGAGAAGTTGCTTAGCAAGGCCGGGAGCTTGCAAGAAGAGGCAAAAAAGTTAAGTTTCGCGGACAAGAACGATAAACAGAAGCCTGTGAAAACATTCGAGAAGAAATCTGGAATCGTCGCGGTAGTAGATAAGGGCAAGCAGCCAATGCAGATACAGTCAGAGCGGCCACAGCCTAGTTACTAACCACCGCAACGAACATACCAACAACCTCAGCAGGGCTATCAGCAACCTCGTCCGAGCTATCAGTCGCCTCAGCATTATGAAAAACCGCCTCGTTCGTCACGTACTTTAAGAGAACTTCTAAATAAAGAATACCCATTCAAAGCCGAAGCGATAGCGAAGATGTTCCGCAGCTTAATGAAGACACCAGATTTTCAGCTAACAGAGCCCAAGAAGCCGGAGGAAGTCAATAAGAAAGATCAACCGAATTATTGCCCTTACCACCAGATGCTTGGACACAAGATAAAGGATTGCATCACTTTCAAGAGTTGGCTTGATGACAATCTCCGAAAAGGGAACATAACGATCCCAAAGGAATACATGAAGGAACCCCAGAAGGGAGGTTCCGTCAATGTTGTCTCAACGGATCCCATTGTTCCGATAGACCCTTACACGACTGATGATGGATGGAGTACTGTCTGGACAAAATCATCAAAGAAAATTTTGGATCACATCCAGGCCGCTTCGGTACGTGCTTCAACTCAGAGTTTGAAACCTGTCGAGCCGGCACTATCACCTGCGATTGAAGAACCGCCCTAGATGGAGGAAAAGATCGTGGAAGAAAAGAAGACCGAGGCTCCGAAGGGTAGACTAGGGGCTGCTTATCCTAGGATGGTTGTTTCCGATTCGGGGGAATTATCCCTCAAACTCCTGACTCTGTATGATTATCTGCTCACCCCGGCGGGATCTTATAATGATAAGGGTTATGGCGTTGGCTACGTTTCAACTGTTTCGAACGATTATGTAACTAGCGACAACCGGCTTAATCCGAATCTCGATTCCAATACAAATAACGATTCTCAAATCATATACAACCTCGATGACCACGACGAAGAAGGTGTTCACAAAGGAGGCTACCAAAGTTCAACAAGCAACGAGTCCATTTGTGAATTCCGAGGGGCTCCGATCACGATAGAATTAGAACCATCAGACACTGAAGCAACTTCAGAAGAGCCAGTGGTTCCAATTCAAGAGGATAGACTAGCAGATTCAACACCAAATTCAGAAGAAATAACTGAAGTAAATTTAAGAAGTGGAAAAATTTTACCGCCGAGAATGGGTCCAAAGGATAAAGTAAAGCAGGTGATTGCTAAGGAAGAACCAACCCTAGCAGAGGAATTGCCCATTGGGGAAGAAACCGATGAACATGGTAATAAAGTGGACTACAACGTGCTAGCCCATCTTAGGAAGCTACCAGCCAAACTAAGCATATACGACGCTCTGATCCTGTCAAAGGAGATGAGGGAGGCTCTGATCAAGGCTTTACTTTGATCCAGAGATCTGTTTAGGTCAAATGGCCGGTAATTCCTTTGGCGAGGTTTGCTCGTTAAAAGAACAACGAGGTGTTACCTTCACAGACGATGATCTATTACTGGGAACAGCAGATCACAACCGAACGTTATACATTTCAGTCACTATTGGAAAATTTATGCTCTCCAGAGTGTTGGTTGATCCGGGAGCATCGATCAACATAATGAATCTTCGGACGCTAGCATATTTGGAAATTGATGCTCGTGAGCTTGAAGCAGACAAGATGCTATTAAGAGGCTTAAATCAAAAAGGAGAAAGAGCTCTTGGATCGATAACACTACTAATGAAGACCGGTGATTTAGCAAAGACAACCGCAAAATTCCACATAATTGATTCTGAGACATTGTTCAATGCTCTACTGGGTCGGCCATGGATCCATGTAAACCGGATGGTACCGTCGTCTCTACACCAGTGCATAAAGTATTACGAAGGAGGGGAACAGTGCAACAAAGGTGATTTGCAACCATTCTCCATACACGAGGTTGGAATTCATGAAGATGCAGCCTACTACGCGTCACCAAAGAAAACAATCTTTTCCAGAAATACCATACCAAATGAAGCAAAAAAAATTCGAGACGATGAAGAACCTCAAGTTCTAGTCCAACAGTTACTCACCACTCCTTTACGGCGAGATGGTGAAGATTTCTCCAGAACTCGCACCGGAGGTCGAGGCTGGGGACGAGGACGTGGAAGAAATGTTGGAACAGTTGGACAGAAGAAACCGGTCATAGATGTTGATTGGGAGAACACTTCCAAAGAAGAAGAAGAAATCAAGAAAGAAGCAGCGACAATAAGTCAAAAGAAACCCCAGTTCAAGATCTCTCTCGAAGATGAAAAGAATGAAGAATATAAATCAATGTACGAGAAGATTAACTATCATGTACATACTATGACCCTGACCCCGATCTGTTCTGATATGATCGAGGGTATGGTGGTCAAGGAAGTGCATGGCGGTGGTACCAAGCCAATCAAGTTTTACCGTGGTGCTTCCTCCTCCAATACTGAAAAAGATGTACAATTTGAAGATGTTACTTAATCTGAATTAATGGAATTACCTTTTGAGTGGTACTCTCCCTGTGTTCAAAATTTAATTCAACGTGGTGTCTTACCTCGACAATGGACAAAAGGCCGATCACAACACTTTGAAAAATTATGGAATAATGCCGGTCGGCCTCGCAATTCAAAACATGGTCTCGGATTCGGCACAATAGGATCAGTTGACGATACAGAATTTTGCTTGGTTGTCACTTGCGAACCTAATGAAGACTGCTTCGAAGCTTCAGAAGATCTCGAAGATCCACCAATCAGTGATGCTCCACCAGAATTCGAAGAAGAAATCAAATCTACAATAGATGAGTTAATGGAAGTTAACTTAGGTACTAGCGAAGAGTCTAGGCCAACTTTTGTTAGCTCCTTACTCAATAAAAAAGACTCCGAAGACATAATCAAGCTATTAATGGAATTCAAGGACTGTTTTGCTTGGAGTTACGATGAAATGCCAGGATTAGCTCTAGAAGTTGTAGTTCACAAGTTAGGAGTGGATCCTACTTCCGTTCCAGTTAGACAAGCTCCCAGAAGAATGCGTCAAGCAATCGAGCAACAAGTAATAGTCGAAGTTCAGAAGCTAATAGACACTAAATTTGTCTGTGAAGAACAATACCCTACTTGGTTAGCCAATGTGGTACCAGTCAGAAAGAAGAACGCTCAGATCAGAATCTGCGAGCATTTCAGAGATTTGAATAAAGCATGTCCAAAAGACGAATTTCCACTACCAATCCCAGAACTGATGATCAACATAACATCAACACATGAAATATTCTCATTCATGGATGGATCATCAGGATACAACCAAATAAAGATGACACCAGAAGATGAAAAGCTCACGGCATTCAGAACGCCGATCGGAGTGTATTGCTACACAGTAATGCTATTCGGACAAAAGAACGCAGGAGCAACATACCAAAGAGCGATGACAAAGATTTTTGATGATCTCATTCACAACCAATTTGAGTGTTACGTGGATGATGTGGTCATCAAAAGTAAACTGAAAGAAGATCACCTGTATGATTTGAGAACTGTTTTCGAGCGACTAAGATAATACAACCTTAAGATGAATCCTTAAAATGCGCCTTCGACGTCACCTCCGAGAAATTCTTAGGATTTGTTGTCCGACATTACGGGATTGAAATTGATCCGGAAAAGATTAAAGCTATCTTAGAAATGCCACCTCCTAAAACTTTGAAACAACTACGATCCTTTCAAGGAAAGTTGGCATATCTTCGACGCTTTATATCGAATTTGTCAGGAAGGTGTCAGCCTTTTTCTGCTTTGGTTAAGAAGGATGCCAAGTTTACTTGGGACTCCAAATGTCAACATGCCTTCGATGACATCAAACAATACTTAATGACACCTCCTGTCTTAGCAGCCCCAGTCTCAGGTAGACTGTTGATACTTTATACCGCGGCTTTAGATGACTCCCTTGGAGCCCTGCTAGCCCAGGTCAATGATGAGGGAAAAGAAAATGCTCTCTACTACTTAAGCCGTCGTCTAATTCCGATGGAAGTAAAGTATCCTCCTACTGAGAAGCATTGCTTGGCCCTGATCTTCGCCGCACTAAAGCTCAGGCATTAAATTCTTTCTCATAAGGTCAACCTTATTTCGAGAGTTAATCCATTGCAATACTTGATGACCCGACCGACGCTTTCTGGCAGACTTGCCAGGTGGTCGATGATACTATTGCAATTTGACATAACTTTCATTCCTCTTCGCGCCGTAAAGGGACAAGTCCTAGCTGACTTCCTTGCAGCACACCCTTTACCGGCAGATTCGCCTCTCGACGACGATTTGCCTGATGAGCAGATAATGAGCCTAGAAGACACTGATGATCGACGTTGGGAACTATACTTGGACGGTGCGTCCTAAGCACAGAAGAACAAAGAATTGCAAACGATAGTGCCCGGTAAGGCAGGAATCAGACTAATCTTTATAACACCGGAGCGGGGGATGTAAAGATACTCCTACCACTTAACAGAACCATGCACTAACAACGAGGCAGAATACGAAGCCCTCATAACAGGAATAGAACTAACCATTCAAATGGGAATAACGGACATCAACATCTACGGAGATTCTCAGTTGATCATTCAACAGGTCGCCGGACAATACAGAATTTTAAAGCTAAGACTCGAGCAGTACTTTCAGTATGCCATGAAACTGTTGAAACATATTTCGAATGTAACGATCTACAAGATCCCCAGAATAGAAAATGCTCTTGCATATGCACTAGCTCGCCTTACAAAAGAATTTGTCTGCTTACAAGATGTGTCAGTTGAAGTGTCAGTTCAGGGACGACAGGTCCTACCACAGCTCGACATGGATATGATACAGAAATCAGAAAAAGCAGAGGAATCAGTTGCAGCAATAACAGAAAACACAGAAGATTGGCGTCAACCGCTAATAGACTACTTGCGAATAGGAAGCCTACCGGACGATAAGTCATTAGCTCATCAAATCAAGAAAAGAAATCTGTCTTACGCATTAATAAATAATACATTATACAGAAGGTCTTTTGATCAGATGTGGCTAAGATGTCTGAGCGGGTCCGAGGCTCGTGAAATCGTTAAAGAAGTACATTCAGGACTTTATGGCGCTCATCAGTCGGGTCCGAAAATGAAAATGAAGATTAAAAGACTAGGGTACTACTGGCCCTCAATGATGACCGACTGTATGAAAGTTGCCAAAAGTTGTCACCAGTGCCAAGTGCACGGAGTGGTTCTACACCAACCTCCAAATGTGCTACATCCAACAATCGCGTCGTGGCCGTTTGAGTGTTGGAGCACAGATATAGTGGGTATGATAGAACAGCCTTCTTCAAGAGGACATCGCTTCATTCTTGCAGCTACAGACTACTTTTTGAAATGGGCAGAAGCAGTTCCACTCAGAGAAGTAAAGGCACACCACGTGCTACAGTTTTTCAAAAATCAAGTTGTCTACCATTTCGGAATACTGCGCAGGATCATTTCAGATAATGGTTATGCATTCAAAAGTACAAAAATCAAAAATTTTTTCAGAAGACATGGAATCGATTGGCGATACTCAACAATCTACTATCCAAGAGCAAACGGCTTGGCCGAGGCTTTTAATAAAACTCTCGTCCAAATTCTAAAGAAAACTTTGGACGGCAACAAGAGAAATTGGCACGAGAAGTTGTTAGAAGACTTATGGACCTACAGGACGACTTTCAGGACTCCTACTCAGTCTACGCCTTACACTTTAGTATACGGGTCCGAGGCAGTTTTACCTTTGGAGGTTCAGCTTCCATCACTCAGAATTGCAGTTGCAAATAAAATTACTACAGAAGAAAATGCCAGATTACGACTGGAAGAACTGGAAAGCTTGGAAGGGAAAAGACTTGCAGTGCAGCAAAATTTGGAACTGTACCAAGCTAAGATGATCCAGGCCCATGATAAACTGGTCCGCCCAAGAACTTTCAAAGTTGGTGACTTAGTTCTTGTCCTCAAGAGACCTATTCTTGAGCACCCAAGATAGGAGGTAAATTTGAACCGACTTGGGAAGGGCCGTTTGTGGTCGAGACAGTCTACTCAGGAGGCTCTTACCAACTTGTGAATTGCCAAGGAGAACGATAAATGCTTCTAATCAACGGACGATATTTTAAGAAGTATTATGCAACCTGATGTTTCGAAGGAATGAATTCTCATCCCTAGAGACACGGGTGAAGTAACCACTTGTGACTGGGTCCGAACCCAAAAAAAAAAAAACATAAAAATGGATGACAAAAAAAAATCATTAACAAAAAAATTTATGTGCTAAAAATAAAATATGTGAAATCATAATAATAATATTTTATCCTTCCTTTCAAATCAAATCTTGTTCCTGATCTTTCCTCATCTTTTCCTACTTTCCTTAAAAGTTAAAATAAGTGAATAAGAATCTTCAGTGATAAATATTTTCTTAATATTCTTGTTCTTAGTACAGCCCCTGATCCTTTCCTTGTCTTCTTTGCAAGGAAATGTCGAACGGGCGGTTGGTCCTAAACTTTAGAAATGGCGTGAGTCTCACACTCGATGAAAAGAGGGTGAAGGATGGAGCAGTGATAGAAATTGATTCTGACTTCACACCAGCGAGCCTTCAGTACGAAGAAAATGATTGGGTCCCAGTTGATGGAGAAGAGCTTCACAGCCAGACAATGATGAAGATGGGTGGCCCAAGCCACCAATCCAGCAACAAGAAAAGAAAGACAAACATCGAGGAAAGCAAGAAAATCTAGTCTGTAGTTGCCACGGCAGAGGGCAGGCTCGTCAGCGCCGCGCCCGCTGAAATTCAAGGGGTAAGGAGAGCTACTCTCACTGCTACCCAAAGAAGGAATAAGAATCGTCGTATCTGCAAGATGTTGAATAAACTAGCAGCAGATTAACACGAGGAAACATCCGCTTTTGCCAGCACACACATTTCAAAGATACCGGTTCGTCAGGAACCAGGAAGAAGAAAGTCGATGCCAAGAAAATCAGAACAAATCGAAGAAGTGCCAAGAAGAACAGAAATAGATTCAGTGCCTCGACGCCGAACAGAGATACCAGATCTGAAGAACCTTGTTGCGGAAGCAACCCCAGAGGATGTCCCGATAGAGATAATCCCCGAGGAGCCAAGGTATGCAGGAGAATGTGACGGGATTGAGCCATACATCCCGCAGTATGTTACTAGGCCTCGTCACTTGCAGATCATCCTGGAATATGAATTAGAAAGAATGCAAAATGTTGAGAAGAAGACTTTCGAATACTTCAAAAGGATTAAAGGTAAGAGAATCAACATTTTGGTTGAGTTACACACAGATGTATTCTCAGAACATGAGCAACAGCAGATTGTGGATTGCATATTAGAACTTTAGAAGATGGGTCGAGCACGCCGTCTGAGGCAAAAGACTTATTCAGAACCCCCGAGATGGATGCCCGGGAAAGGAAGAGTCACAATACAGTGCGGATGTTGCTATAACTTTGCAGAGGACAGAAAAAAGAATCCACCAGGGATACTTCGTCGCAGTGAGGTGGATCCAATGCCGAGGATAATTAAAAGAATGGTGAAAAGAATGATAACGTGGAGGGTACTGCCAGCAGACTGCGTACCCAACAGTTGCATCATCAACATTTACCAGAAAGGCGACTGCATACCTCCACACATAGACCACCACGACTTTGTCAGACCATTCTGCACAGTTTCGTTCGTCAACAAATGCAATACCATGTTCGGATCTGACCTCCGGATAGCAGGCCCGGGTAAGTTCCAAGGGCCGGTGGAGATACCACTTCCGGTAGGTTCCGTCATGATATTAAAAGAAAATGGAGCAGACGTCGCAAAACATTGTATACCAGGAGTGCCAGTGGAGCGGATCTCAGTTACTTTTAGAAGAATGGACGACAGAAAAATGCCTTACCACTTTCAGCCAGATCCAATTCTTCTTCAAATCAAGATCTACTTCAGACCTCCTTTGAAACTCTCTATCGGGATGATTTCAGAACCGCAAAAAATTTTCGATTTCTTTCTGATGGCATGGATTCATACTCTTCGCCAAATAATCAAACTTTGATTGATTCTCGTGGGATGTGGAACACTTTCACATCTCATTTCAATCTCCCGCTAAATCCAAATCTCCACAGTACATTTCAATTCAAAATTTCTGAGACTGGTACCTACATTCCAGTTCTCATTTCGAGATCGATACCTACATTTAGATTCTCATCTGAATTGATACCTACATTTCAATTCAAAATTTTAGAGACTGGTACCTACATTCCAGTTCTCATTTCGAGATCGATACCTACATTTCTATTCTCATCTGAATTGATACCTACATTTCAATTCAAAATTTTCAAGACTGGTACCTACATTCCCATTCTCATTTCGAGATTAATACCAACATTTTGATTATCATCTGAATCCTGCATTTCAATTCAAAATTTCCGAGACTGGTACCTACATTCCAGTTCTCATTTCGAGATCGATACCTACATTTTGATTCTCATCTGAATTGATACCTACATTTCAATTCAAAATTTTCGAGACTGGTACCTACATTCCAGTTCTCATTTTGAGATCGATACCTACATTTCGATTCTCATCTGAATTGATACCTACATTTAGATTCAAAATTTCCGAGACTGGTACCTACATTCCATTTCTCATTTCGAGATCGATACCTACATTTCGATTCTCATCCGAATTGATACCTACATTTCAATTCAAAATTTCCGAGACTGGTACCTACATTCCAATTCTCATTTCGAGATCGATACCTACATTTCGATTCTCATCTGAATTGATACCTACATTTCAATTCAAAATTTCCGAGACTACCTACATTCCAGTTCTCATTTCGAGATTGATACCTACATTTCGATTCTAATCTGAATTGATACCTACATTTCAATTCAAAATTTCTGAGACTGGTACCTACATTTCAGTTCTCATTCCGAGATCGGTACCTACATTCTGACTCTCTTTTCGAAATAAATACCTAAATTTCAATTCTCTTTCAAATTGACATCTAAATTTCAATTCCAAACTTGTGGGACTGGTACCTAAATTCCAGTTCTCTTTTGAGATCAGTACCTAAATTCTTATTCTCATTCTTTTCATTCGACGCTTAAACTCGGATGCTTACTCCGAGGCTGCTACCTAAAATCCAGTTTTCTTCACAATCCCGAGGTTCAAACTCGGGATTCAATTCTCATTTCAAATCCAAATTTCCTTAAACTGATTTTAAATCAAACTTCAATCTAAATTGGAACTCCAAATCAAAATCTAAATTCACACATCAAAACTTGAACATGAAATGAAACAAAATCTAAATCAAAATTCCCCAGATCTTGTGATTTGGAATTCACCTCCTTTTCCTTTCCCCAGCGAGAATTCAAGAACCTCCAGTTTTGGAAATATACTTGATACTCCCCAACATAAATTTTTCTACTCTGTCCTAAGTTTGTCACTTAGACATCTGTGTTGGTTTTGTTGATCTCTTCGGTCAACGCCAATACGCGCGGTGTGCTTGGTTAGCACACCACACCTATTGGGGGTCCATTTGTTGACCTCATTTTTGATGAGGTCTTCTCTTCTCTCTTTAGTACTTAGGATCTAGCCTTAGGCTTTTCCTTTGACTATCTTAGAGGACTAGAGATGGAACCTATCCCTTTAGGAACTCAACCACTTCTTAACTCCCTGCAAACCCCACAAGCTTAATTGTAAAGCCCTAATCACCAAGAGGGTTGAGATCAAATGTGGAGGTTTAAAGGATGAGTTCCCTATAGCACTCTTTGGCCTTAGGATCACCTTGGGTGGCCTGGTCTAGTGAAGGCTGACTTACACATACACTACACTCTCACACACACATTCCAAATCCTAAAACCCACATTCTTACCCAACTTGACCTCTTGACTCATGTAGGTAATTCACATGGATGGTCCTTAACCCCTAAGCCCCTGATTAAGAGGGTTAGGAACAACATAATGAATGCCTCAAATGAGTCCTCTCATGGCTCCTATGGGCTTAATATGGCTTCATGGCTCAACCAAAATGATTCCATTTCACTCACACTTGCTCATTTTTCATTTTTCCAAAATTTCAATTTTTGACCCCCGAAGCCCTGGACTCACCAAACCTACTAAAAGCCCTTGGAACTACCCAAAACCACCAAAATTTCCAAATTACCCAAAAATTTTCCAAAATCAACCTTGAACATTTCACAACCACTCAAATTGATCATACATAGCCAAATATACCAAAATTTCCAAAAATACCTCCAATACCCTCCAAATTACCAAAATGCCCCTCTTGACTCAAAAATCCAAAAATTCCCAGAAAATTCCAAAAATCTCAAATATTCCTAATTTCATTTTTGTTCAACTACACCATGGGCCAATTTTACCAATTTACCCCACTTTTACCAAAACCCCCAATTTGACCCATTTTAAACCCAAATGAACCCAATGTCAAACCAAATCACCCTAATTGACCTCAATTTTGGTCCAATCCAATTCTAAACTTCAATTCAATATCCCCAATATCAATCTAGACCAAACCCAAGCATAATTTGATTGTCATTTGAATCCAATTTCATTTTTAAGCTTAAAGCCCAATTTTGACCCATAACGCAAACTTAACCCTAACCAACCCAATTCAACTCCAATTAACCCCAAATCTTTTCTAAACCTTCCCTAACATCTCCATAAACAAAGCACTAACAGAATTTTCCCAAAACTTGAATCCAAACCCCATTCAAATTCAACCCAAACCCAAAATCCCCAATGTAGCCTAAAACCAAGCTTAACCCTAACTTAGCCCAAATCCCAAAATTGAACCCCAACCAAAGTTGAAAACTCTTCATAATATTCCCCTAAACATTTCTCAACATTAATTTTACATCAAATCCAACATTAGCCCAATCCTAGCCTAAGTTAGCCCAATTTGGCCCACCTTAGCCCCTTTACCAAAGAAACCCATATTCAACCTAATTCAATTCCAAATCACTCCAAATTGATTTCAAATCACTCCTGACACATCCCTAAACTAAACCCAACAATTGCTTGGCCCAATATTTTACAAATCTCCCATCCACAAATTTGTTTTCAAAACCCAAAAGTCCACCCATTTAAATCATTTAAAAGCCCATTCCTAACCAATTCCAAAAGCCCAAAAATTCATCCAAAGCCCATATGACACTCTTCTTCATCATGACTTCAATTAAAATCACCACTAAATTCTAAATCAACAATCAAAATTTTCTAAATCAACAATCAAAATTTTCTAAATCAACAATCAAAATTTTCTAAATCAAGCCATATGAAAAACCATCCAAATTTCACACCAAAGTACCAAAATTCCTAAAGCCCTTTTCCATGAAAGTTGACTTGACTTTTCCCAAGCCATATAGAAGCCATGGAGCCATCCTTAAGCCCCATGTGAAGCCATGAAAGGTTTGACATGTGACCAAACCACATTGGGTAAATAGAAGAAGCTCTTTCTAGGTTTCCTTAAAGTCATTAGCCTTAACCATGATTACCCTTAACCCAAAATTAATCCAAATATATTTGGATGTGGGCTTCACCACACATGTCAGCCTGACCCACCTGACCTCCTCAGCCCAAAATCAGGCCATGGGAAGGTGAACCAAGCCCAAATAGATGGGTTGACCCAAACCAAGCCAAAATCACCTCTTCCCCTATCCATTTCAATCCATCCTCTTTACACATGGAATTTGATAATTGAACTCACAAACCTCAAGCACTGATCCTCCAGATCACAACAGTGACCTAACCCTGGCCGGCCGACCACCACAATCGCCGGAAAACACCAGGCCGAGAGGTCCAAATCAACCAAAAATTGCAATTCCCCATGGCTGAGCTGCCCCACTCCAAATGAACATTGTGATTGTTCTTCTCCTCACAAGAGCAGCTGATCCAAACCCCTAACTCCCCCTGAGAGGCCATGGCCATGGCTATTTAAGCCAGCTAACCCGTCTCGGCCAAAAGGTTGACTGAACCAGACCTTCACAGAATCCTTCCAAACTCCTCACAAAGCTTCCCCTAGCCATGAGCATTTGATCCCCACGGTCCTTCTGCCCTAGCTCCCATCGATTGAGCTCAATTTTGGAGCTCAATTCTCAGACCAGAACAGGACACTCCCAAATCCTCCACCAAAATCAAATTAAACGCACCCACACCTATACAAGACCAAGAGAAGGAGTTCCCCAGTGAAAGCCCCCTCTCCAGGCCACCCATTTATTCTAGCCTTCAAAGGTTGAAATCGGGTCTGGTGGAAATCAGGTCTAGGTAATTCCTCAAGACCAGAGACTCAATCGAAGGTCACACAACTCTCAGATCGAAGCTTCACTTCTCTGAGCAAAGGTATGAGCTCTCTCTTCTTCCCAAGCTTTTGAACATTCTCTATTTTGATTGAGTTAATTTTATACCACATAAACCGTATGGATATGTTCGTCTCATCAAGACGAATCCATAGATCATAAGAACACGAAAATCTGTTGAGAATCGAGTGAGATCTTAGGATTTTAGTGTGGACGGTCACGGGTGCACACCAGACTTAGACGATGACCAGGAGCCGTTGGATCACGCGTGTATCTAGCAGACGGCTTAGATGGCTTCGTACCAGGAGATGGTACGCGAACCGCGGGCCCCGTGGAAGGTGACTCAGATGGCGGCGTCGAATGGGAGCGCGCTGCGTGGGCATTCGGATATGCCGAGGATGACAGGGCGCCACGCTGGATAAGTAGAAAATTAGGGATTTTTCTTATTTATTAAATACCCAGAACTTCAAAAATGTATAACTTTGTGTAGAAAAATCATAAAAATAAAATAAAAATACCCTCTTGCTCAATGAATAGAGGAGAATAATGTGGAAAATAAATTAAGTCATTTCATTGAGTATTTTATTTTTAATTAATTATTTAATCTCTGCACTATTTTGATTCTCCATGCATGTAGACAATTCATCATGGCATGAGACAATAGGACTTTTGAATCCTCTAAACTTGGGAACATTCCCTGAATTTTCCAAGGTCATAGGCCATCCCTATGAGAAGTTATTGATTTTTCAATTACATATTACTGTTTTGAGTATTTTAATTCCAATAATTAGCATGTTGAGAAATAAATTCTGGGAAAATTTGGTGATGTTTCTTATGACCAGATGAACCTAGGAAAAATAGGTTTTGAGTTAATTCACATGGAACAACCCTAATTGGCCTAAATACCCAAAATTAAATTTTAATTAATTAGGGTTAACCACACATTAAATTGACTTGAAAACAATTCTCCACCGATCTTTAGGATCAGAGGAACATCACATAAAAATTTGAAGTCAATTGAATTTGATTAGCCTCACCAAATTGGTTGATTAAGCCTCTTAAGCAAAATGGATAAAATTAAACTTTAAAAATTCATAACTCACAAAATAATTTTAAAAAATTCACAAAAATGGTTTTGGAGCTTCTCTAATATCAGAGGAACTTAGGAAAATTAAAATTATAATTTTCTAAAAAGTTGATTTTTATCATTATTTTAATATTTTTAATATTTAAAAAATAATAAAAATCTTAAAAAAATTAAAAATCACCAAAATGTCACATTTTAACTCCTAATCACTTAGGAACAAACCAAATATTTTTCCTAAGTCTCTAGGATAAGATATTGAATTTTAAAAGCCTAAAACAATTTTTGAATTAAAAAATGATTTTCTGTAATATTTCCACTAAAATAATTCTAATAAATCAAAGGAAAATAAAAAAATTATAAAATTTGTTTCTATGAACTCCTTGAGGTTAGAGTGATTTAAGAAAAATATAAAATCCATTTTTCAACTTTTATTTTATTTTAAAATTAATTAATGCTCTAAAACTCAAAATAATTCTAATAAATAAAATATAATTCAAAAAATCACCAAAATTAGTCCAAATGGTCCTCTAGTGATTAAGAACATTCCATAATTTTCTTAAGAATAGAAACATTTCCTTGGTCATGTTATTGAATTTTCCTTGAAAACCCCTATTTTCCATTAAAAATAATTACATAAATAAATTAAATACAAAAAATCACATTTTCTCCTCTAATATCTTAATTAACATGTGAGTGAGGTTACATAAAAATTTAAAGTTCATTTGAGCTTAATTTAGTGAGTTATAGAATTATTAAGCTTGAAGGGAAAAAGGGTAATTAAAAATTTCAACCCTTAATTAAAATTTTAGGAATAATCAAAAAGGGGAGGGTAAAATATTTGATTTTAAACTGATTTTGGATGATTGAAATTTAAACAATTGAAGGGTAGAAACCTACTAATCATTTAAAGAATAATTGAAACAAAATTTAATTAATTAATTAATTAAAATTTTGGAAGAGTAATGGAAAATTTGAATTATTAAAAGTAGGGATATTATTAAGAGGATATTTATTCTTTAATTTAAAAATCCATAAATAAATCATTTCAATATTACCTAATTCTTAATTAAAAAAAATTAATTAAAATAAAAATCCAAATTAATAATTAAAACTAAAATTAAACTAAAATTAAATTAAAATTAAATTTAAACTAAATTAAAAAAATTAAATCAAATTAAATTAAAATTAAATTAAAACTAAACTAAATTAAATTAAATTAAATAAATTAAATTAAAAATTAAATTAAAGTTAAAATTAAACTAAATTTAAATTAAAATTAAATAAAATTAAAATTAAATTAAATTAAAATTAAATTAAATTAAAATTAAGATTAAAATTAAGATTAAAATTAAATTAAAAATAAATTAAATTAAATTAAAATTTAAATTAAATTAAATTAAACCAAATTAAATTAAAATCAAAATCAAATCAAATTAAGTTAAAATTAAAATAAATTAAATTAAAATTAAGTTGAATTAAATTAAATCAAAAAATCATTTAACAACAAACCTAAATGAAATCATTAAGAATTAAATCTAAAATAATTTGAACACTATTCCAAACTTAAAATTGTTAAATTAACACACTTTAAACCATGAACTCAAACTTTCAATTAATTAGATAAACCAACTTGCCCTTAAAGACTTTAATTATTATAACTCTTAAATAGAGTATTAAGTGAGATGTCACTTCATTCTTCGGGTAATCAAATACCTAAGTTCACTGAGCAAGAGACAGAGTCTAATTAAACTCCGAGATGATTAATTCTTATGTGCAACTAAATTTATCTGGACTCAAAATAATCCCGGAAGCATTGAAAAGATGTTTAGGACTCGTCCTAAGCACTTCCTCAATATGATGGGATGTTTTAGAAGAACAATTGAGTTTAATTGTTCTTTGATGAAGAAAATCATCATTAAACCAAACCAAGTACTTAGACGTCATAGGAGATGACTAGCAATAGGATTAGGAATTTGGTAGACAACCAAAACCCTTCCCTTAGCTTTACCTAGGTATCTGTTGAAATATTTAAATGCCTTAACATGTGTTTTAAGTGCAGCTTGGGATGACGGGAAGACCCTCCAGGTACACTTTTATTTTATTGCAATTTACTTTGTTGCAATTTACTTACATGCATTGTACTTTACTTTTTCTTGCATGATAAATAAAACTGTTGCATGAAAACCAAAAGCTTTAGGATAGTCCCTAAACTGAAACCAAAACTAAATTAAAAGTCATTGCAAGATAAAATACACCGCCACAACATTCCAAAATATAAAATAACTCAAAATTGAATCACAAACAGAACAACAAAACTACAATCACAACTAAATTAAAATGTCTCATTGAATGATCGGGAATACCTCGGATGATGTAACCCACGTGTTGCTAACGGGATTTCCCACGGTCTAAATGAAACTGTGGAACTCATTCAGTTGAGTTTAGCAAATTCATCTGGACTAAGTGAATTCGATGAAAATAACGGTGTCGGGATGACGGAACCATGAGATCTTAATCGGTTCTGTTTAAACAACTTTAAGATTTGTTTTAATTAAAATATTAAAAATATTTGGACTTTAAGATGTCTAAACTAAAACACTTATCTCATCTCCTGATTTATGACTTCTAAAACTAAACCTCTACAACAATAAGGAGCTTGGAGCATAGTGGGTAGCACGGCCATCGTCATCAGCAAATCTCGATTCTACTTCAGTAAAACTTTCTTAGAATTAAACAACCAAGCCATAGGACGTCGAGGTAGTTTGCCTAGTGCAACCTAAATCCTCAACTCTTCATTAGGCATTTGCATGATCATGTCATGTAAATTAAGTCCTAACTGGTCTTAGGATTCCGAGGTAGTCGTTTGGTACGACATAAACCCTCACATCTTCGAGGCTATTTGTGTGATCATATCATACAAATGTAAGTCCTAATTAATTAAAATTGGCAAGATTGAAACATTAAGTAAATTCCCAAATCTAAGCCAAAAAATAAGATAGTTTGGGAAGTTGCCAAGATTCTTCTTGGATCTTCAGCTTCTCCTACTTCTCTTCCTTTGGATTCTTGAAATAAACTGTTCGAAATTTGATCCATTCCCTATTGAAATCTCCAAAATTCAATCCTTTAAAAACCTTAAACTTTGAAATTATTGAGAGAAAAACAACTAATCATTATTGAGAGTTTTTTTAAGTGATTCCCGTCATTTAAGATGTAATTAACTATAGGGGCTTGACCATATAGGGAACTTTAAGAACCCAGGTAATATAAGCCTTGCTTAATTCATTTATATTAAGCAGGGGAACTTGTCAGCTTACAAAATTGGTTCGCAGACCAAACAGATGTCACAAATCTTCTAGTTAACTTAATCGAGCCCCATCATCAAGCAGTGTGTCTATTCTTCGGGATAGATACACGGTTTGTGGTGCAGTGCTCGTTTATATAAACTATTTCGAGATGCGAGACCGGTTTGATTTTATATCTTAAAATTTTCAAACTTAAAATTATTTTCAAAATAAAATGCTACTTTCTAAATTATACATATTTAAATTAAATTTAAAACCTAAAATTCGCCGACAACTTCTGTAGGCGGCCCCTTTTTTTAAAAATACAATACAAACCTAAAAATATGCCGACAAAAATAATCAGCAGAAAAAGTTGTCTATAAAAGAATTGATCTTGCAACTAAACAATCAGCTACAAAGTCAAAACACTTGATGGCGATGAAATATATGGATCGCATGTCGTCGCCGTCAATTTTTGTATCATGTCAATGTCAAGGAGTCGCCACTCTCTTTCTCTATCCATTACCCTAATTCTTATTCTGCTTAGACTTTTTGTCAGAAGTCTTTGGATAAATTGAAGAAGGATTAATCATGATAGAGATTGAGAGAAAAGGAGATCAAATGATAATCTCATAGAACAAATCTTTAGATTGTGTGATTACTAAAGTTTTTCGTATAAGAAAATCACATGATGTTCACGGGTAACCAGAGAGATCTTATAGGTGAAATACCTATCCTGAGTTCTTTAAGCTCCTATAGGAGCAAGCTCCTATAGTTAATTACATCCTGAGCAATTAATATTGCTTAGGAAAACTCCCGATTAAGGTTAACATTTATCCTAAAAAAAGTGTAAGTATTGTCGTGGAAGTGTGTTTCTGAAGAATGACAAATTTAGGTCATTTTGTCATTAAGATTAAGATTTAGGTCATTTTGTCATTTTGTCATTAACATTTATCCTCGATTAAGATTAAGGTCATTTTGTCATCGTTATGTTTTATTGTCATTCCGTTTGATTTATCATTGGTTTGTCTGGTTGTTGTTATTTTGATTTGTCATTTATTTTGGAAGTGTCAGTTTTATGTTAGATATCATGTCGATGTCAATGTCAAGGATTTTGTCGTGTCATGTTTAGTGTGTTTTTGTTTGTTTTGGTTTATTATCATGTCATGTCATGTGTTAGGTGGGGATGTCATAGTTTGTATGTCGTGTCGTGTCATAATGTGATGTCGTAATGTCATAAAATGTCGTGATTAATATCTCGATTTGTCATGAGATAATTTATCTCCTATGTCGTTATTATGTCATGAGATACCTTCAATGATATCAAGAAGATATCATTACTTATTTATTTTTGTTATTTTGTTTATGATTCCATTTTATTTTAAATTTTGGTTTTGTCATGTCATTTTGTCATGTCATCATTTTATTGTGGTATAGAAATGTCATTGTATGTTTTTGTTAATGTTGATGTTATGTCGATGTTAGTGTTAATAATTTTGTCGTTTTATTTCAGATTTCGTTGCTAACCTAAAAGTTCAGTTGTCTTTGTTGTCATGTCATTTTTGTTTTGTTGTTTGTAGAAAGTTTAGGTTTGTGGCTACCCTAAAAGTCATGGTTTTGTTGTCAATGTTCCGTCGTCGACGTCCTGCAAAACAGAGTTATTACACCCTATAACATGCAAAGAAAATCTAAATGAAACTTCATGTCTTCATCCTGCAAGGAAAATAAAGTTAGAAACAATGTCATGTCAAGATATTTAGATTACCTGGTCAAAGTGTCTGTTGATCTAGAGTTGTCGGATGTCCGAGTTTAGTTGAAATGTCGATTTAGGTTTATGTCAGTTTATGTTTAAATTTTTATTTGTCTTGAATATTGATTTGGGTTGGATTGTTGATTTTTAATTTTATATCGAGTTAAGTTCAATGTGGGTCGAACTTTAAGAATTATGTCATTTTATGTCGAGATATATTGAGTTTGGTTTGAAATGTCGATTAACGTCATTTAATGTCGGTGTTTATTAAATTTGGTTTAAAATGTCGATTAAAGTTGGTTAATGTCGGTATTTGTCGAATTTCGTTTGAAATGTCAATTAACATTGGTTAATGTCAGTGTTTGTTTAATTTGATTTAAAATGCCGGTTAATGTCAAATTATGTTTGAAATTTTAATTAATACAAATTATGTTTGATTATGTTTGGAATGTTGATTAATGTAAAATTATGTTGAGTTTCGTTTGAAAAGTTAAATTTACTGTCGAATTTGTTGAGTTTTGTTTGGAATGTCAAATTATGTCGATTTTGTCGATTAAATGTTTGGAATGACAAATTTATGTCGATTTTGTAGATTAAATGTTTGGAATGTCAAGTTTATATCGATTTTATCGATTAAATGTTTGGAATGTCAAATTTATGTCGATTATGTCGATTAATTGTTTGGAATGTCAAATTTATGTCTATTATGTCTATGTTGGTTTAAAATGTCGAATTTATGTCGGTTATGTTGATTTTGGTTTAAAATGTCGATTTTATGTCAGTTATGTTTGAAATGTCGAATTTATGTTGGTTTTGTCGATTTTTGTTTGAAATGTCAAATTTATGTCGATTAATTGTTTGGAATGTCAAATTTATATCGATTTTATCGATTTTGGTTTAGAATGTTGATTTTATGTCGGTTATGTTTGAAATGTCGAATTTATGTCTTAACTTAAGTTTAAACTTAAATCTTGAGTTCATGTCTATCTGAACTTAAGTTAAAAGGTTTTGTTTAGATTAACTTGAGTTCATGTCTGTCTGAACTTAAGTTAAAAAGTTTGGTTTATATTAACTTGAGTTCATGTCTTTCTGAACTTAAGTTAAAAGGTTGAATGTTAGATTCAATATTGATTGAATTAACTTGGGTTCATGTCTGGTTGAACCTAAAATAAATTCAATGTTGATTGAATCTAATTAAGTTGAGTTCATGTCTGTCTGAACTTAAGTTAAAAGGTTTGGTTTAGATTAACTTGAGTTCATGTCTATCTGAACATAAGTTAAAATGTTGAAAGTTAGATTCGATATTGATTGAATTAACTTGGGTTCATGTCTGGTTTAACCTAAGTTAAATTCAATGTTGATTAAATCTAATTAACTTGAGTTCATGTCAGTCTGAACTTATGTTAAAAGGTTTGGTTTAGATTAACTTGAGTTCATGTCTGTTTGAACTTAAGTTAAAAGGTTGAAAGTTAGATTCAATATTGATTGAATTAACTTGGGTTCATGTCTGGTTGAACCTAAGTTAAATTCAATGTTGATTGAATTTAATTAACTTTAGTTCATGTCTGTCTGAACTTAAGTTAAAAGGGTTGGTTTAGATTAACTTGAGTTCAAGTCTGTCTGAACTTAAGTTAAAAGGTTGAAAGTTAGATTCAATATTGATTGAATTAACTTGGGTTCATGTCTAGTTGAACCTAAGTTAAATTCAAAGTAAATAGACTTCAAAAGCACCGACTATTCAAATACTCTCAATACAAACTCTAAATAAACTCACTAATTAATAAAAGAAACTATAAATATGGCCCTTAAAATATTTCTCTAATTTCTCTCTCTAAATGGGCTATGAGGCTAGGGGACTTGGTTGGGCGTTGGTGGTTCTTGGGCGTTTTTTTTGAAGGAGTAGCCTCCTATTTATATGTTTCAAGGGTTGCCTTGAGGCACCTCTTCAAAATGTGTCCATGTTCAATGAATCTTCTAGATGGTGTGTTTGGCACCTAGGCGCCGGACTCCGCGTCCAGTTCTTCGCACCTCTTCACTTTCGATCGCACCTCTTTGCGATCCTAACCATTTACAGCCGTCCAAATACTATGTATCACATGTCCTATAATCCATGAATAACCGCCAATCTTCTAGATGGTCCAATAACCGCTAACACCATCAAAATAACTATCCAAAAGTCGTCAAAAATCTTACAGAATTCTGTATCGAACTGGCGCTTAGGCGCCGCTTTCTGGCGCCTAGGCGCCAGGCCAATTATTTGTATTTGTATTTTGATTCAAAGTTTTATTTATATGTTTTGTTGTTTAAATTCAATGTGTTCTGAGTAGTTACTTTACTTTCTCCTTTCAATTATGAAAAGATAAATAAGATAATATAAAATTTGTTGGAGAATTAAAAACGATATATATTTGAAATATAGTGATGATATTAATACCAGATCTTAATTTATTATTTAAATTGTTCATTTAAATTGTTAAAATCTGTTGAAGAGTTTTGAGACCTAGAAGGAGATGAGTTCTTAACTAGTAGATATCACAAGAGTCCTTGGGTAGTGAAGGCCTTGTACGGGTTATTCAAGGTGAAGTGCAAATAAATAGGAAGATAATATTTAATGGGCGTAGAATTGATAAGTTTTTAGAGTGACAAACTAAATTATTGTTATTTGGTTTATAGAGAAGGAAAGGGTCACTAGTAGGGCCGACCATAGCCACCCTTGTACATCTAGTAGTGTGAGTCTAGATTAACCCATTCTACTAACAATACATCCAGACCTAATCTATAGATTAGCTAATATTCTTTATACTATCGAGTGAAGGTAAAGAATAGGAATGCTTCTATTTGGCACAATACTATAAATTTATATTCTCCACGAATATTACTTTATCTAAAAAAAAGTCTTGGATTAATTGAAAGGAAGAAAGTTGTTTGCTTATTTTTATATACATCAATCATTACTTTATTACTTCTTTATTTCTGCATCTAGTAAATTAAATATCAATTTTTACTTAAAAAGAAATATATTAATATAAAATCAAAATATTTAAAAAAAAATTCTATAATCCTCCTCGTAGGATCGATAATGGGCTCTTTATTTAAAGCCTATATTACTTGAAATGATACGTATACTTGCGTAGTACTCCTAGTGTGTAAAATATTTTCCATAAAATTATATTTATATACACTAGTCGCTATTATTATTTAAGTCAAAGTATTGGCTATATCACATTTTTATAGCATAAATTACTGCATTGTTTGGCGATTGTAAACCAAGTTTTTAATGCATTGCTGCGGATCGAAGGTCAAGTTTTTGGCGCCATTGCCGGGGAGGCAAAATTTATATTTAAATATTTTATTTTATTTATTTCTTTTATTGTCAAAAATATAAAATACAAAAACATTTAAAAAAAACAAGAACAAAAATAAAAATAAAAAATATAATTTTATTTCTTACTATTTTACTTTTTATTTACTTTTTATGCGTAGTTCTGGATCTGAAGAATTATTACATTTAGATTCTGAAATAGAAAGAACTGTTAGAAGAATTAAAAAAGGAAAAAAAATTCAAAAATATCAAGAGATGGCTAATTTACATAATAATTTACAAAATCCAATTGAAATTAATGAACAAAATGTTTACAAACCATTAAGGGATTATGCTAACCCTACAGTTGATGAACTTCAAAGTATTATTCAAATACCTATAGTAGATGCTAATTCTTTTGAGCTTAAACTGTATATTATTCAAATGGTTTAAAATAATCAATTTGGGGGAACACCAAATGAGGATCCAAATTTACACCTTGCTAGTTTTTTAGAACTTTGTACTACCTTTAAATATAACAATATTTTTGATAATGCTATTAGACTTAAACTCTTTCCTTTTTCTTTAAGAGATAAATCAAAGATGTGGTTGAACTCATTAGCAATAGGTTCTATTAAAACATGGGCTGAAATGACACAAAACTTCTTTGCTAAATATTTTCCTCCTTCTAAAACTGCTAAATTAAGAAATGATATTTTACTCAATTTGACAGGGAGACAATTTATGAAACTTGAGAAAGATTTAAAGAGCTATTAAGAAAGTGTCCTCATTGTGCTTTACCTGATTGGTTAATTATTCAAACATTTTATAACGGACTTATTGGATCACTTAAATCAATTATTGATGCTGCTGCTGGAGGATTTTAATGGCTAAATCATTTGAAGAAGCTTATGCTTTAATTGAAAAAATGGCTAACAATAATTTTTAATGGCCTTCTGAAAGGATTAATTCTAAAGGAATGGCAAGTATTCATGATAACGAAGCCTTTTCTATCATAACTTCACAAGTAGCTACAATATCTAAGAAATTAAATAATTTTGATATCAATATATCACATAACAACACTAGTAATAATGAAGATTCTCAAACTATTGAAACTTTACAAGGTATTGCTAGTAAAAATAACCCTTATTCCAATTATTATAATCCTGGATGGAAAAATCACCCTAATTTTAACTGGAATAATTCACAATAACAATGGGGTAATAATCAATCCCATCCAACTGGAAATTGGAACAATCAAGTAAATTCAAACTATAAACCACCTGGATTTAATAATCAACAAAAAATGTTATCTATAGAAGAATTAATTTTCCAACTATGTAATCAATTACAATATCAAAACACCGCTATTCGTAATATTGAGAATCAAATGGAAAAAATCGCTAATTTAATTAATTACAGACCTCCAGGAACACTTCCTAGTAATGTTGCAATCAATCCAAAAGAAACTGGAAAAGAACATGAACATGTTAAAGCTGTGCAACTTAAAAGTGGAAAGGAATTAAAAGAAAGAATGTAGAATGAAATTGAAAATGAGATTGAGGTTGAAGAGATTGAAAAACCTAAAGAAACTCCTTCTCCTAGTCAAGATCGATCGTTATTCCTATTAATGTGGAAGTTTAAAAACCACCACCACCTTTTCCTCAAAGACTAAAACAACGAAGCTTGATCATCAATTTTCTAAGTTCTTTGAAATTTTTAAGAAACTTACCATTAACATACCTTTTGCTGAAGCTTTGGAACAGATGCCAACTTATGAAAAATTTATGAAGGATATTTTAAGTAAGATACGAAAATTTGAAGCTTTTGAAACTGTTGCATTAAGTGAAGTATGTAGTGCAATAATTCAAAATAAATTACCTCAGAAACTTAAAGATCCTGGAAGTTTTACTATACCTTGTGCTATTGGAGAAAAACTTTGTGGAAAAGCTTTATGTGATTTAGGAGCAAGTATTATTCTCATGCCATTTTCTATTTTTCAAAGGTTGAATTTAGGAGAGATTACTCCCACCACTATAACCCTTCAGTTAGCTGATAGATCTATCACTTACCCTAAAGGAGTTATAGAGGTTGTTCTTATTAAAGTGGATAAATTTACTTTCCCTGTGGATTTCATTGTACTTGATATGGAAGAAGATAAAGAAATACCAATTATTTTAGGGAGACCTTTTCAAGCTACCGGACGAGCTATGATTGTTGTGCAAAAAGGAGAATTAATCATGAGAGTTAATGATCAAGAGATTAAATTCAAAGTTCTTAAATCAATGAAGTACCCTGATAAAGAAAAATGCTATCGAATGGATATTATTGATTATATAAATGAAAAACATTATTAAGAAAAATGTGAAATCATTTCTGATGAAAAAATTGAATTTTTAACCGATGAAAATGAAGAACTAAAAAAAGAAGAATTATCTAAAGAAACTCATTATATTAAAGATAACTCGAAAATTTTGGACATAACACAAAATGATATACTTTTACCCTCAATTAAAAAAGCCCCTGATCTGGAATTAAAAATGTTACTTGCACATTTAAAGTATTCTTTTCTTGGAAATTCATTAACTTTACCTGCTATTATTTCTTCTAAACTAAGTTTAGAACAAGAAGAAAAATTAATAGGAGTGTTAAAGAATTATAAGAAAGCTTTTGGTTGGACTATTGTTGATATAAGAGGAATAAGCCCTTCCATCTGTATGCATAGAATTTTAATGGAAGAAGATTTTAAACCTACTATTGAACCTCAAAGAAGATTAAATCATATCATCAAAGAGGTTGTTAAAAAAGAAATTTTAAAATGGTTAGATGCTGGAATTATTTATCCAATTTCAGATAGCCAATGGGTAAGTCTTATTCATTGTGTTCCGAAGAAAGGAGGAGTAACTATCATTGTCAATGATAAAAATGAACTAATTCCCACAAGACAAGTTACTGGATGGCAAATTTGCATTAATTATCAGAAATTAAATGATGCCACTAGAAAGGATCATTTTCCTTTACCTTTCTTGGATCAAATGCTTGATAAATTAGCTGGATACTCATATTTATGTTTTCTGGATGGATATTCTGGTTATCATCAATTACCTGTCGCTCCCGAGGACCAAGAGAAAACAACATTTACAAGTCCTTATGGAATATTTGCGTTTAGAAAAATGTCTTTCGGTTTATGTAATGCACCTGCAACTTTTCAAAGATGTATGATGTCAATATATTGTGATTTGATTGACAATGGAATTGAAATATTTATGGTCGATTTTTCAGTCTTTGGAACTTCTTTTGAATCTTATTTGGAAAAAAACTTTCAAAGTTCTGAAAAGATGTGAAGAAACAAATTTAGTTTTGAACTGGGAAAAATGTTAATTTATGGTCACAGAAGGCATTGTACTTGGTCACAAAATTTCCAAAAAAGGGATGGAAGTTGATCAAGCAAAAGTGAAAATTATTGCTGAACTGCAACCACTTACTACTGTTACTGATGTGAGAAGTTTTCTGGGACATGCTGGATTTTATAGAAGATATATAAAGGATTTTTCTAAAATTGCTAAACCTCTTTGTCATTTATTGTAAAAAGAAGCTAAATTTGAATTTAATGAAGACTGTGTTAATGCTTTTAATATTTTAAAATAAAAATTAATAATTGCACCTATAATTATTGCACCGAATTGGAATAAACCCTTTAAATTAATGTGTGATGTAAGTGATATTGCAATTGGAGCTGTATTGGGACAAAAATATGAGAAAATTTTCAAAGTTATATATTATGCTAGTAAAACTCTTACTGAAAATCAAAGAAATTACACTACTACTGAGAAAGAGCTTTTAGCTATAGTCTATGCCTTTGATAAATTTAGACCTTATCTTCTTGGTACCAAATGCATAGTTCATACTGATCATTTCGCTATTAAATATTTAATGTCAAAAAAAGATTCTAAGCCTAGACTGATAAGATGGGTTTTACTTCTACAAGAATTTGATTTTCAAATAGTGGATAGAAAAGGAACTGATAACCAAATTGCTGATCATTTATCTAGAATTAAGAATGATGTTATTACTGAGGAAAATATAAATGAAAAAATTCCTGATGAACATTTATATGTTATTCAAGGATGCCAAACACCTTGGTATGCGGATATAGTTAACTATTTAGTTAGCAATATTCTACCTTATGGATTGAATAACAAATATATTAAGAAATTTAAAAATGATGCTAAATCTTATATTTTGGAAGATCTTCATTTATTTAAATTAGGAAGAGATTCTGTAATTCGAATATGTGTACCTTATGAAGAAACTTTTGCTATTATTCAAAAATGTCATGATTCCGATTTTGGAGGACACTTTGGAGTAGATAAAACTGCATTTAAAATTTTAAATTCAGGATTTTATTGGCCTACCTTGTTCAAAGATGTGAGACATTATGTGAAAGCATGTGATCGATGTCAAAGGATGGGAAATATATCTAGAAAAGATGAAATTCCTTTAAATTATATATTGGAAGTTGAAATTTTTGATATATGGGGTTTAGACTTTATGGGACCATTTGTACCATCATCTGGAAAGATTTATATTTTATTAGCAGTTGATTATGTTTCAAAGTGGATCAAAGCTGTAGCTTTACCTAACTGTGATTCCAAAAGTGTTTCAAAATTTTTAAAGAAAATGATTTTTTCAAGATTTGGAATGCCTAAGGTAATTATCACAGATGGTGGAAGTCATTTTAGAAATATAAGAATTCAATCATTACAGGAAAAATTTGGAATCAAACATAGAATTGCAACTGCGTATCACCCTCAAACAAGTGGAATGGCTGAAGTATGAAAGAGAGAAATTAAAAGAATTTTAGAGAAGAATCTTAATCCTAAAAGAACTGATTGGGTTAATAGACTTGATTATGCATTATGGGCTTATAGAACAGCTTATAAGACACTAATCAGAATGTCACCTTACCGGTTAATTTATGGTAAACATTGTCACTTACCTGTTGAACTTGAACATAAAGCTTATTGGGCGATAAATGAGTTTAATTTTGATTTGAATACTACAGGAGAAAAATGATTATTGCAATTAAATGAGATGGATGAAATAAGAAATGAATCATATGAAAATGCAAAAGTTTATAATGAGAAAATTAAGATCTTAGATGACAAAAAGATTTCAGGAAAAATATTCGAGCCTGGATAAGAAGTATTATTATTTAAAACTCGTTTAAGACTTTTTCCTGGAAAATTAAGATCTAAATGGATGGGACCATATATAATTAAGAAAGTATACCATTATGGAGCTGTGGATATTAAAGACCCCAAAACAGGAAAAATATTTAAAGTTAATGGATTAAGACGAAAGCCTTATTTGGGAGACATTAAAATGATTTATAAAGAGGCTTACGAGTTAAGTCAACCTGATTAAAGACTTATTTAGGTCGGGCTAACGACGTTAAACCAAGCGCTTTGTGGGAGGCAACCCATAGTTATTTTTGTGTGTTTTTACATTTTCAATGTAAGGTTATGTCTCGGTCTTGACTAATTTTATATAACTTTAGAAAATTGGATGCTAACAAGTCTTCATTGACTTAAGCTAAAAATTATCTCGAAGTATATAAAGTTTGAACTTTGGATCACTCCATTTCATATGTGAGGAAAAAGGAGATCAAGTTAGCATTCATTATGATTGTTTATAATTTGTGTTACGAAGTCTATATTGATCTTACCATTCTAATTTATCTATTTTGGAAAATGAAACTTTGAAATTTGACGATAGACAAAATGGATTCGAACATGGTTCCGGCGCCTAGGCACCAGAATTTGGCGCCTAAGCGCCAGAATAAACTGTGTATCGATGGGTCCAGCGCCTAGGCACCAGAGTTGGCGCCTAAGTGCCACAGTTACTGGATCGTGTAAAAATAAAAAAATTTTCAGTTTTTCACACGATTTTCTCCTTTAAATTACCCCATCTTCGTCCCCAACCCCTAAGCGACCAAAATCACGACCTAGACACTTCATTCTTTGAGAGATTAGAGAGGATTTTTGAAGAAATGGAGGGAAGAAATCTTGGAGAAGAGGCTAGAGACAAAGGTTCAAAGGACCTTTAACCCTACTTCAATGCTTTTATAGCTGTAAGTTTGGAGAAAATTTCAAGTCGTTTAGATAAATTTGAAGCAGAATTCAAAAGTATTGGAGATCGCCTCCATGAGATGTATCATCAAATTGAACATCTGGAATGGCAGGCGAAGCTTCAATTCGATCATCTAGCGGCCTATCAGGATGCTCAAGTGGAGATGTATGCGAAGAACAAATGGATCGACGAGAAAATGGCTATGGATTTTCCGAGAGCATTAGTATTCTTCCCAAGTAGGCCAAGTAATCTTAATTGTGAAGAGAATGGAAATTTCAAATTCGAAGATTAGATAGTTATTGTGATGTGATCTAGACTTTTATTAGTGTGTTGTTGTATTGATTTAGTAAATCGATTGTATTGTTTGTGTGTTTGATTTATTGTTCAATGTGTGTTGTATTTGCTTTGAAATTATATAGTTTGATTGTTTGTTAGGACTTGAATCATATTACTATACTTATTTGTATTATATTGAGCCAAAATTGAAGATTATGAATGAAATTAGAAGTTTTTGATTTAAAACTAGTGTTTAATTAGTGGATTTAATTTTTAATTTTTAAAATTTTTGGAAAATATTTTGGAAGTTGGAAACTGAAGAACTACTCTAATATGAGTAATTGGAAATTGAATTTATGAGTTTTGGTGGAAAATAAAATTTTTAAAGTGATTTTTGTGAAAGGCGATGTTTGGTGGCGATGAAAGATTTGATATATAAAATTTGTCCTTGGTGCGGATGGGGTCATGTCATCGCCATCCAATCTCAATGTCAAGGAGTCGCCATCTAATATTAGCCTAGTTTTATTCATATAAATCCTATGAAGGATTTAGAGAAATTTTAGAACTAATAATAGAAAAGGATGTTTATGATAATTCTTATATGAGGATATTCTAGAATAACATATTCTAGAACTTTCATATTAAGAAAATCATGGTAAACCAGAGATTTCTATTTCGGGTTCTTTTAGAACTCCTATAGAGGTAAGCCTCTATAGTTAATTACATCTTAAATAATTTTCAATTGTTTAAGAAAACTTCTGATTAATGTTAATCATCTGTTTTCTAAGAATTTATTTTAAAGAGAGATGTACCCACTATCACTCCCGAATGTCATTATATCATGTTATTGAATATTTTAGGTATTATGTCTAACCTAAAGGTTCTGGTTTTGTTGTCAATGTTGTTGATTTCTTGAAAAATTTCAGGTTATATGTCTAACCTAAAAGATTTGGTTTTTTTTTGTTGTCAAAAGTTTTAGGTTGCATGTCTAACCTAAAAGTTTTGGTTTTGTTTTTGTTGTCAAAAGTTTCAGGTTATATGTCTAACCTAAAAGTTTTGGTTTTGTTTTTATTCCGTCGTCGACGTCCTGCAAAACAGAGTTAGCACATCCTATAACATGCAAAGAAAATCTAAATGAAATTTCTTGCTTTCACCCTGCAAAGAAAATATTGTCAGAAATAATGTCACAGAATATTTGGATATGTCTTGGATGTCAGTTTATACTGAATTATTTTGAAATGTTAAATTTTTTATTGATTATGTCAATTTTGGTTTTAAAATATTGAATTTATTAACTTGAGTTCATGTCTGCCAAAACTCTAAGTTAAAAGGTTTGGAATTGATTCAATTTGATTGAATTAACTTGGGTTCATGTCTGGTTGAACCTAAGTTAGATTCAATGTTGATTGAATCTATTTAACTTGAGTTCATGTCTGTTTGAACTTAAGTTAAAAGGTTTGAAATTAGATTCAATATCTATTGAATTAACTTGGGTTCATGTCTGGTTGAACCTAAGTTAGATTCAATGTTGATTGAATCTATTTAACTTGAGTTCATGTCTATTTGAACTTAAGTTAAAAGGTTTGAAATTAGATTCAATATTAATTGAATTAACTTGGGTTCGTGTCTGGTTGAACCTTAGTTAGATTAAATGTTGATTGAATCTATTTAACTTGAGTTCATGTCTGTTTGAACTTAAGTTAAAAGGTTTGAAATTAGATTCAATATTAACTTGGGTTCATGTCTGGTTGAACCTTAGTTAGATTCAATGTTGATTGAATCTATTTAACTTGAGTTCATGTTTGAACTTAAGTTAAAAGGTTTGAAATTAGATTCAATACTGATTAAATTGACTTGGGTTCATGTCTGGTTGAACCTAAGTTAGATTCAATGTTGATTGAATCTATTTAACTTTAGTTCATGTCTGTTTGAACTTAAGTTAAAGGGTTGGAAATTAGACTCAATATTAACTTGAATTGACTTGGGTTCATGTCTGGTTGAACCTAAGTTAGATTCAATGTTGATTGAATCTATTTAACTTGAGTTCATGTATGTTTAAACTTAAGTTAAAAGGTTTAGTTTAGAATAGATTTAATTAAGTTTTAAGCCTTGTTTAAATAAGACTTAAAGGTTAATCAAGTCTAATAAATTAGACTTGATTAGATTTGCAGACCATCTAAGTCCCTTTTAGATAAGACTTAAGTTTTAATTAAGTCTATTTAAAGTTAGACCTAGACTTAGGATTGAACTTAGGCCGAGTTTTAGTTTAGATTCAAGTTAGGTTGAATCTAAGGCTTAAATTAGACTTAGGTTTATATCGTGTTAAACCTAAGTATAGTTTGACTTAAGTCTAATATGGGTTAGACTTAAGTTAAATTTCGAGTTTAGATTAAGTTAGGTTCAAGTCAGGTTGAACCTATACTTAAGATCGATTTAAGTTCAATATGGGTTGATCCTAAGTTAAGGTTTAACTTGGATTATATTAGGTTCTAGTTAAATTGAACTTAAGTTCAGTTCAGTTTAGGTTAGGTTCAATATGGGTTGAACCTAAGGTTTCAAGTTAAGTTAGGTTCGATGTGGGTTGAACCTAAGATTTAGGTTAACTTGAGTTCAAGTTAGGTTGGACTCAAGTTAGATTAGGTTTAAGTTAGGTTCAATGTGGGTTGAACCTAAGGTTTATGTTAACTTGAGTTCAAGTTTGGTTGGACACAAGTTAGGTTAGGTTTAAGTTAGGTTTAATGTGGGTTGAACCTAAGGTTTAGGTTAACTTGAGTTCAAGTTAGGTTGGACTCAAGTTATTTTAGGTTAGGTTAGGTTCAATGTGGGTTGAACCTAAGGTTTAGGTTAACTTAAGTTCAAGTTAGGTTGGACTCAAGTTAGGTTAGGTTTAAGTTAGGTTCAATGTGGGTTGAACCTAAGGTTTAGGTTAACTTGAGTTCTAGTTAGGTTGGACTCAAGTTAGATTAGGTTTAGGTTAGGTTCAATGCGGGTTGAACCTAAGGTTTAGGTTAACTCGAGTTCAAGTTAGGTTGGACTCAAGTTAGGTTAGGTTTATGTTAGGTTCAATGTGGGTTGAACCTAAGGTTTAGGTTAACCTGAGTTCAAGTTAGGTTGGACTCAAGTTAGGTTAGGTTTAGGTTAGGTTCAATGTGGGTTGAACCTAATGTTTAGGTTAACTTGAGTTCAAGTTAGGTTGGACTCAAGTTAGGTTAGGTTTAGGTTAGGTTCAATGTGGGTTGAACCTAAGGTTTAGGTTAACCTGAGTTCAATTTAGGTTGGACTCAAGTTAGGTTAGGTTTAAGTTAGGTTCAATGTGGGTTGAACCTAAGGTTTAGGTTAACTTGAGTTCAAGTTAGGTTGGACTCAAGTTAGGTTAGGTTTAGGTTAGGTTCAATGTGGGTTGAACCTAAGGTTTAGGTTAACTCGAGTTCGAGTTAGGTTGGACTCAAGTTAGGTTAGGTTTAAGTTAGGTTCAATGTGGGTTGAACCTAAGGTTTAAGTTAACTTAAGTTCAAGTTAGGTTGGACTCAAGTTAGGTAAGGTTTAGGTAAGGTTTAGGTTAGGTTCAATGTGGGTTGAACCTAAGGTTTAGGTTAACTTGAGTTCAAGTTAGGTTGGACTCAAGTTAGGTTAGGTTTAGGTTAGGTTCAATGTGGGTTGAACCTAAGGTTTAGGTTAACTCGAGTTCAAGTTAGGTTGGACTCAAGTTAGGTTAGGTTTAGGTTAGGTTCAATGTGGGTTGAACCTAAGGTTTAGGTTAACTCGAGTCTGCTAGTTAGGTTTAGGTTAGGTTCAATGGGCTGAACTAGGTTTAGGTTAACTTGAGTTGTTAGGTCGAACTCAGTTAGTTAGGTTTAGGTTAGGTTCAATGTGGTTGAACCTAAGGTTTAGGTTAACTTGAGTTCAAGTTAGGTTGCACTCAGTTAGGTTAGGTTTAAGTTAGGTTCAATGTGGGTCGAACCTAAGGTTTAGGTTAACTTGAGTTCAAGTTAGGTTGGACTCAAGTTAGGTTAGGTTTAGGTTAGGTTCAATGTGGGTTGAACCTAAGGTTTAGGTTAACTTGAGTTCAAGTTAGGTTGGACTCAAGTTAGGTTAGGTTTAGGTTAGGTTCAATGTGGTTGAACCTAAGGTTTAGGTTAACTTGAGTTCAAGAACTTGAACTCAAGTTAGGTTTAAGCTAGGTTCAATGGGTTGAACCTAGGTTTAGGTTAACTTGAGTTCAAGTTAGGTTGGACTCAAGTTAGGTTAGGTTTAGGTTAGGTTCAATGTGGGTTAAACCTAAGGTTTAGGTTAACTTGAGTTCAAGTTAGGTTGGACTTATGTTAGGTTAGGTTTAGATTATCTTGGACTTGGACTAAAAGGTTGGATTTGGGTCTAATTAAACCTTAGTTGATTAAGGTTTAATAAATAATTAAGTCTAATGTAGTAGACTTAATTAGGATTTGTGTTTGATTAAGTCTTAATTAGTTAAGACTTAATGGTTTAATTAGGTCTAATGAGTTAGACTTAATTAAGGTTTATGTTTGATTAAACCTTAGTTAGTTAAGGTCTAATGGTTTAATTAGGTCTAATGGGTTAGACCTAATTAGGGTTTAGGTTTGATTAAGTCAAATTTAGTTAAGACTTAATGGTTTAATTAGGTTTAAAGGTTAGACCTAATTAGGGTTTAAGTTTGATTAAACCTTAGTTAGTTAAGGTCTAATGGTTTAATTAGGTCTAATGGATTAGACTTAATTAGGGTTTATGTTTGATTAAGTCTAATTTAGTTAAGACTTAATGGTTTAATTAGGTCTAAGTGTTAGACCTAATTAGGGTTTATGTTTGATTAAACCTTAGTGAGTTAAGGTTTAATGGTATAATTAGGTTTAATGGGTTAAACCTAATTAGGGTTTAAGTTTGATTAAACCTAATGTGTAAGGAGGTTAATTAAGTTTAATATGTCTTTAAACTTAACTAAAGGTTTGATTTTGATTAATTAAGTTTAACATATTCTTAAACTTAATTAAAAGTGTTGGTTTTTTGTATTTAAACCTAATTTAGGCAAGGTTTAATGGGTTAATTAAGTTTATTATGTCTTTAAACTTAATTAAAAAGGTTTGATTTTTGATTAATTAAGTTTAATATATCTTTAAACTTAATTAAGACTTAATTTTTATATTAAACCTAATTTAAGTAAGGTTTAATGAGTTAATTAAGTTTATTATGTCTTTAAACTTAATTAAAAGATTTAATTTAAGTTTAATATGTCTTTAAACTTAATTAAGATTTAATTTTTATATTAAACCTAATTTAAGTAAGGTTTAATGAGTTAATTAAGTTTAATATGTCTTTAAACTTAATTAAGATTTAATTTTTATATAAAACCTAATTTAATTAAGGTTTAATGAGTTAATTAAGTTTATTATGTCTTTAAACTTAATTAAAAGATTTAATTTTGATTAATTAAGTTTAATGTCTTTAAACTTAATTAAGATTTAATTTTATATTAAACCTAATTTAAGTAAGGTTTAATGAGTTAATTAAGTTTATTATGTCTTTAAACTTAATTAAAAGATTTAATTTTGATTAATTAAATTTAATATGTCTTTAAACTTAATTAAGATTTAATTTTTATATTAAACCTAATTTAAGTAAGGTTTAATGAGTTAATGTCTTTAAACTTAATTAAAAGATTTAATTTTTGATTAATTAAGTTTAATATGTCTTTAAACTTAATTAAGATTTAATTTTTATATTAAACCTAATTTAAGTAAGGTTTAATGAGTTAATTAAGTTTATTATATCATTAAACTTAATTAAAAGGTTTAATTTTTGATTAATTAAGTTTAATATGTCTTTAAACTTAATTAAGATTTAATTTTTATATTAAACCTAATTTAAGTAAGGTTTAATGAGTTAATTAAGTTTATTATGTCTTTAAACTTAATTAAAAGATTTAATTTTTGATTAATTAAGTTTAATATGTTTTTAAATTAATTAAGATTTAATTTTTATATTAAACCTAATTTAAGTAAGGTTTAATGAGTTAATTAAGTTTATTATGTCTTTAAACTTAATTAAAAGGTTTAATTTTTGATTAATTAAGTTTAATATGTCTTTAAACTTAATTAAGGTTTGATTTTTATATTAAACCTAATTTAAGTAAGGTTTAATGGGTTTAAATATTGTTTTAAATTTAGTTAAGTCCAATTTGGTCATTTTAGACTTAAGTGAAATTTCTCATTAGTCTATCATAGACTAGAACCATTTTCAAACTTTCATTTTTGATGAAAATAGGTTAAAGTTATAAAGGGGTATTTTTAGGATTAAAATTATTTAATTAATAAAGGATTTTAACCCTAAATTTCAAAATCCCATTCAAAATAATTTCTATGACTTAGAAATAATTTTCTTAGGGTTATTGTCTGTTGCCCTATCATTTCTAGCCATTTGCATTTTTTATTTTTCTTAATTTTCAATTTTTATAATTATTATTTGAAATAATTACAAAGAAACTTGAAAATTAAAGAAAAATGTCCTAAGCATGTTTTCTGTCCTTGGAAAAATTATGGAATGTCCCTAAGAACATGAAGATAAATGCCTCAAAGTTTCATAATTTTTTGATTTATAAATAATTTTTAATAATTAAAATACTCTAGAGAGTATTTAATTAATTAAAAATTAAATACTGAGAAGAAAATTATGATTTTGGTCTCATAATTTTCTCCTCTTCAAGAGCTTTCCAGAGGTATTTTTATTTTATTTTTATGACCTCTCGGATAAAAAGATATTGATTTTTGAAGTTTTTAAGGTTAAAATGAGTTTTTAACCTAAATCGCGCCGCCAAACCCACCTCCCGCCGACGCGTGTCCTCGTACGCGTCGAACGGGCAGGACGCGGGGGCCGAACACGCGACACCGCCGGGGAGAGATCAGCGCCGTCCATCCCTAAGGCGCGGGATCGGACGACGGAGAAAATTCGGCTAAAAATCCGAAAATTCTCGAACCGTTAAACTTCAAACATTAATATCTCACTCATTTCTTAATGAAATTGAGTTTTTTTTTAAAATGATCATCTGGATGAGAAGTATCCATCCATACGGTGATGATACACTTCTGGACTAGTATAACACAAGATATGTCGAAAATACAATTTATTTTGTAAAGAAAAATTCCATACCTTTTCCACAAGCAAATCAAGCTAGATCAGACCTTATGGTTTCCTTTTAGGACTCCAATAGCAAGTTATTGCTGCAGCAATTTGATCCAGAAGTCGAGCTTGGGGAGGAATTTTGAAGAAGTGCCCAAATTGGGGCTGTTTTAGAAATTTGGTCAAATTCGCTCAAATAGGCTCAAACTATGGCTTGGATTTGATCCTAAAAGATTGTTGGGACTCTTAGGAAGACTTTTTATGTTGGGAGCAGGTGAATTTAAGCAGCCTATAGTTCTCCCTAATTTTTTTCTTCTTCTTGCTAGTTTCGGCCATGGGGTCTTATTTATAGCAAGGAGTGGTTATGGCTTAGCTTAAGATGTTCTAAGGGAGTAGTTAACTCCTCTATCAGCCCATGGGGTGAAGGAATTGGCTGAAGATAGGCATTGATGCTTCTCCCTATGTTTTCCATGATGATCTTCGTTGTTTTGTCTCTCATCCATTGGCTCATGTGAGAAGTGCATGGTGAGCTGCCTCTACTCTTCTTGGGGAGCTTACACCTCATCTATTAAGCTTGGTAAATGGTGACACACAAGCTCTTCCCTCATCATTGCTTCTAACCATGGTAAGGGGGGGGGTTCATGCATGGTTTTCCTTCCATTGGGTGGCTTGAGAGGTGGGTGGTGAGGCCTCATGTTGGTCGGCCACCTCATGGATGAATGAGGCTTAGGGTGAAGGAGAGAGTGACACCTCACCCCATGCATCATGATGGGTATTAACCCATGGCTAAGTGGTCTTAATGTGGGCTTAATTATGTGTTAATTAAGCCTTAAGATGAATTTAGCCTAATTAATTATGAGAAGGTTATATGTCATTTCATTTCTTTTTAATTTCCTATTTTAATTAATTATTTTATTAATTAAAATTGTTGGAAAATATTTTATTAACCAATTTATTAATTGAAAATAATTTCAATTTAATTAATTGATTAATTTTATCATGTTTATGATTTTATGATTTTAATTTAATTTTCATTTTAATTAATTATGTCATTTAATTAAAATATTGAAAATTAAATCATTAATCATTTTAATTAATCAATATAATTTTGAAATTAATTATTTGATTAATTTTGTTGTTTTTATTTCATTTTTATTTATTTTAATCAAAATAGATAGGTGTTGACCAATTTTGACATGGGTTGACCCAAGTCAGCCCAAATTGATCAATTTAATTTTAAAATGTCCAATACATGTGATTTTGTCATTGTGGGGCTTTAAATGTGTCATTGGGTGAAAGGGTTGACTTATGGGTCAACAGGGTAGGTCATTAGGTCTGGTTTGACCAATTGGACCAATGTTGACTTTTTAAGTCAAAAGATTGACCTATGGGGACAACAGGGTAGGTCATTGGGTCTGGTTTGACCATTTTGACCAAAGTTGACTTTTTAGGTCATAAGGTTGACCTATGGGGTCAACAGGGTTAGTCATTGGATATGGTTTGACTAATTTGACCAAAGTTAACTTTTTAGGTCATAAGGTTGACCTATGGGGTCAACAGGGTAGTTCATTGGGTATGGTTTGACCATTTTGACCAAAGTTGACTTTTTAGGTCAAAAGGTTGACCTATGAGGTCAACAGGGTAGGTCATTAGGTCTGGTTTGACCAATTTGACCAGAGTTGACTTTTAGGTCATAAGGTTGACCTATGGGGTCAACAGGGTAGGTCATTGGGTCTGGTTTGACCATTTTGACCAAAGTTGACTTTTTAGGTCATAAGGTTGACCTATGGGGTCAACAGGGTAGGTCATTGGGTCTGGTTTGACCAGTTTGACCAAAGTTAACTTTTTAGGTCATAAGGTTGACCTATGGGGTCAACAGGGTAGGTCATTGGGTCTGGTTTGACCATTTTGACCAAAGTTGACTTTTTAGGTCATAAGGTTGACCTATGGGGTCAACAGGGTAGGTCATTGGGTCTGGTTTGACCATTTTGACCAAAGTTGACTTTTTAGGTCATAGGGTTGACCTATGGGGTCAACAGTGTAGGTCATTAGGTCTGGTTTGACCGCGTTCGACCAAAGTCGACTTTTTAGGTCATAAGGTCGACCTATGGGGTCAACAGGGTAGGTCATTAGGTCTGGTTTGACCAATTTGACCAAAGTTGACTTTTAGGTCAAAAGGTTGACCTATGGGGTCAACAGGGTAGGTCATTGGGTCTGGTTTGACCATTTTGACCAAAGTTGACTTTTTAGGTCATAAGGTTGACCTATGAGATCAACAGGGTAGGTCATTGGGTCTGGTTTGACTAATTTGACTAAGGTTGACTTTTTAGGTCAAAAGGGTGACCTATGAGGTCAACACGGCAGGTCATTAGGTCTGGTTTGACCAATTTGACCAGAGTTGACTTTTTAGGTCATAAGGTTATTGACTCATTGTAAAATGAGGTCAACAGGCGAGTCTGGCGCCTAGGCGCCGGTTCAGTCTGCTTACCGAAAATTAGCATTTAAACCCCATTAGCCATGGTTGACGCCTAAGCTTCATCCCCTTCCTCTTTTTCACGAAAACCCACCCTCTAGATCCATTTTGAGGTCAAAACATCAAGTTTTTGAGCTCGAAATCACTTGATTTCTTCATCTCGAAATCAGATCTACCTTCTAATCCATTTATTTTTTATTCTTACCATAGTTTTTCCTATTTTTTGCTAAAAACCGAAATTTTGAGAAAATGTTTGATTTTTATAGTTTCTTCATGGATTTTTAAACTCATTTTAAGTTTCTCAAGCTTCAAAATAGTTTAGATATTTGATTCCTAAATTTATTTGTGTTTTCTTTCACGTTTAGAAAGGCACAAGAAAATTTCGACAGTAGCAACTTTTTGAATGTGGCAACGCATTTTCGTTATCACGAATTTCCAACGTCAATAAAGTTTATCTCGGAGCGCAGTTTTTACAATCCTGGTGAAATGATCGAGAACACGATCGTTGCACACAACTGGCAACGATTATGTTACTTCACTATTGTTGCCGTTATTCCTATTGTACGCGAGTTTTATGCCAACTTTTTGGATGCGGAAGACTACGAAGTCTTCGATAGAGGTGTCGGAGTAGGATTTACTCCAGAACGGATCAATATTTTCTACGGCCTACCACCGACCATCGAGTGCTACTATTCTGGTTTATCTCCATCTGAGGGAGATCTTGAAATGATTATTGCATATCTCACTGATGGCACTGGAACTTGGAAGATCCGGAATGACAAACGGGTAAATTTCAAATCTTCTAAGCTAAATGATATTTCAAACGCATGACATTATTTTATTTCTGCTAGACTTCTACCTTCCAACCGCCTGATCGAAGTTACCAGAGATCGAGCTATCCTGAACTACTGCATTCAAGAGAGGAAACCGATAGATGTTGGCAGTATTATTTATGATTCAGTGGAATCGATTGCTAGATTCAGCACTTCTGTGGGATTAGGATTCCCATCCTTGATTCATTCTATATGCTTGGGCAATGGAGTTTCTGCTGATATATCAGAGGAGAAGTTGAAGACTACAAAGCCAATTGGGCAGCAGAGTGTTAGCATTTATGATCGTCCTCGAGGGAAGAGATCTACTGGTCCTTCTACTTCTGTACCTACTCCAGGTAGAGCTTCTACTTCTAGAGCTTCTACTTCTACTGCTGAGCCACCATCTAGTGTCTGGAAAACGATGCATGATCAATTTTTGGAGTAGCAGAATGAGTTATTTCTAACTCACTGGAGAGTAGATACTATAGACAAGAAGATTGATCATCTATCTGATTAAACCCAAAGGAAAAGTGATTATGATGCTGAGTATTCAGAGTCTTTAGTGAGATTCTTGAAGGTTGAGCATGATGTTGAGTTTCCTACCTGCCATAGATTTACACCGTATGTTGATCCAAAGGATGTGGAGTTTTCTTATGGTGATGACGATCAGGAGGCTACAGACAGTGATTAGTAGCTTGATTTACCTCTGAGATGTGCTGAGTCTGTTGTTAGTTTATTTCTTGTTTGCTAATACTGTTTGTTGTTTGTTGTTTGTTGTTTGTTAGTGTAGATTTGTTTATGAAACTTTGTGTGGATTGTTTGATGTTGAAACTATTTTAGATATGTAGTGTATTGTGTTGAAGACTGAAATTTGGATGAATTAATGTTTATTTCTGTTTCAGCTTACTGTTTAGTATTCTTAAATAGTTAGTAATGTTGTTTTGTTTCTGTTACTATGAGTAGTATAGTCATTTAATTTAGCTACTGATATATAAAAAAATGAGCCTGCTTACTTTTATATATGCTTCGTTATTTCAGTAATATTCATAAAAAGCATGTGTAGAAGTAAATTTTTCTTTTTGGACTGTTTTTACATACTTTCCTTTTTAAATTATACATTTCTTTCTCTCATACTTTAAATTTTTTTTCATGATGTACCAAAACTTAAGTATGGCAGAAGAGAAAATACATGCAAATTTAAATTTTATTTGTCCTTAATGAACTAATATTTTCTTAAAAAAAATATTAACATAATATAAGAAATGAAGAATCTATTTAAGATCATTTAAATTTTTGAAACTTAATTATTTGACTTAACCAAAATTTTAATAACTTTGATTGATTTTAAGAATATAATTATTGAACTTAAAGAAGAGTAAGTTTAAGAAATTTTTCTATTCATAGTAGAAATAATTGAATTTTAGAAGTATTAAGAAATAAAAAATTATAACTTGAAAAAGAAAAGTTTGAAATTCTTTTTGAAATCTATTCATGTTACATTAATTAAGTGAAAATGTATAAGTTTGAAAATATAAGTTAAGGATAGCAAAGTTCAAAACCATTACCAGGCTATCCAGATATAGTAATCCTCTCTGTATAAAAAAAAAAAAAAAAGAGGAGAAGCTTGAGGAGATGCCTAATCAAAAATTGGCTTCACTTGAATTAGCTTATATGAAAAAAAACTGATTATATATTTTACTTAATTTTTATGCATGTATCTTTATTAGAAAAGATTTTCATGAAGATCCTTTTCTTGTAAATAATTTATGTGATCTTAATATTATAAATTATAATTATTTTCGAAGTGAATGAAAATTTTTTGAAATCTTATGATTTGGTAGTTAAATATTCTTTAAATTCTTAAAATTAAACTTAGTTAGTAAAATTTGGTTAATGATTTACTAAAGCCTTTATAAAATAAAAAATTATAAGAAATCTTAAATATATAACTTTTATTCCAATTGTTATACATTTAATATAGTAAAAAGGGTTACTTGAGGACAAGTAATGTTTAAGTTTGGGGGATTTTGATCCAAGAAAAAAATACTTATTTTTATGCCTTAATTTTTATCAAATTCTTAAGGATATTATGCTTTAATGAAAGGTATTTTTGTGTTTTGGATGTAGGTGATGCAAAAATGTTCAAGAAAGAAAAAAAGATGAAAAAGGAGCAAAAATGAGCAAAATGGAGCCAAAATGCAAAATTGTCAAAAAAATTGGCCTGGCGCCTAGGCGCCACAATCCGGCGCTTAAACGCCAGTTTGATACAGAATTTTGTAAGATTTTTAACGACTTTTGGACAGTTATTTTTACAGTGTTATCGGTTATAGGACCATCTAGAAGATTGGCAGTTATTCCTGGATTATAAGACATGTGATACTTTGTATTTGGACGCTTGGAAAAAGTTAGGATCGCGAAGAGGTGCGATCCAAAGTGAAGTGGTGAGAAGAACTGGACGCGGAGTCTGGCGCCTAAGCGCCAGACACACCTTCTAGAAGATTCATTGAACATGGACACATTTTGAAGAGGTGCCTCAAGGCAACCCTTGAAGCCTATAAATAGAAGGCTAGTTCTTCAGAAAAAAAGCCCAAGAACCACCAACGCCCAATCAAGTCCCCTAGTCCCATAGTTCATTTAGAGGGAGAAATTAGAGAAATATTTTAAGGGCCATATTTATAGTTTCTTTTATTAATTAGTGAGTTTATTTAGAGGTTGTATTGAGAGTATTTGAAGAGTCGGTGCTTTTGAAGTTTATTTACTTTGGAGTAAGAAGGATTCAGAGGTTCAGTTGGAGAAACACTTGAGATAAGTATTTGTATTTTGATTCAAAGTTTTATTTATATGTTTTATTGTTTAAATTCAATGTGTTTTGAGTAGTTACTTTACTTTCTCCTTTCAATTACGAAAAGATAAATAAGATAATATAAAATTTGTTAGAGAATTAAAAACTATATATATATATATATATATTTTAAACATTATGATGATATTAATACGGATCTTAATTTACTATTTAAATTGGCCATTTAAATTGTTAAAATCTGTTAAAGAGTTTTGAGACCTAGAAGGAGATGAATTCTTAACTAGCAGATATCACATGAATCCTTGGGTAGTCGAAGGCCTTGTGCGGGTTATTCAAGGTGAAGTGTAAATAAATAGGAAGATAATATTTAATGGGAGTAGAATTGATAAGTTTTTAGAGTGACAAGCTAAATTTTTGTAATTTGGTTTATAGAGAAAGAAAGGGTCACTAGTAGGGCCGACCATAGCCACCCTTGGATATCCAGTAGTGTGAAACTAGATTAACCCATTCTACTAACAATACATCCAGACCTGATTTATAGATTAACCAATGTTCTTTATACTATCGAGCGACGGTAAAGAATAGGAATGCTTCTATTTGGCACAATACCATAAATTTATATTCTCCATGAATATTACATTATCTAAAAAAGGTCTTGGATTAATTGAAAAGAAGAAAGTTGTTTACTTATTTTTATTTACATCAATCATTACTTTATTACTGCTTTATTTCTGCATCTAGTAAATTAAATATCAATTTTTACTTTAAAAGAAATACATAAAAATAAAATCAAAATATTTTAAAAAAAATCTATAATCCTCCTCGTGGGATCGATACCGGGGTCTTTATTTAAAGCCCTATATTACTTGAAACGATACGTATACTTGCGTAGTACCCCTAGTGTGTAAAATATTTTCCATAAAATTATATTTATATACACTAGCCGCTATTATTATTCAAGTCAAAGTATTGTCTATAACATATTTTTGATAGCATAAATTACTGCATTGTTTGGCGATTGCAAACCAAGTTTTTGGTACATTGCTGCGGATCGAGGGTCAACCGATTCGGCCTGAACCCGAAAACTCATCTTCTTAAACACCCCGCACGCCATTTTTGATGCCTAAGCTTCCTCCTCCATTAGTTTTCACGAAAATACTGCGCCAGAATGTAGTGCCTACGAAACCGGTTCGGCCTGAACCCGAAAACTCATCTTCTTAAACACTCCCATGCCATTTTTGATGCCTAAGCTTCCTCCTTCAATGGTTTTCACAAAAATAATTCCTAGAGATCCCATTTAAAGCCGGATTTTCAAGTTTTAAGCTTGAAATAACCCAATTTCTTCATCCCGAGGTCAGATCTACATTCTAAACTCATTATTTTTTATTTTCACCATGGATTTTGCTAGCATTAAGAAAAACCAAAATTTTGATAAAAATTTTGATTTTTGACGTTAAATCCATGAAATTTTTAAGCTCTTTCAAGTATGAAAAGCTTAGATTAGTTTATTTTCCTAGATCCGTTGAATTTATGTCACTTTTTTTATTTCACATTTAGATGGCACCCAAATCTAAGCGTGGAAAAGAACGAGAAAATTTTGATCGTAGCAAGTTCGTCACTATTGTTGCACACTTCTGATACAATGATTTTGCTAAGACTTGCAAATTTATCTCGGAGCAAAATTTTTACAATCATGGAGAAAGAATTGAGGATACAATCGTTACACTCAACTGGCAACGATTCTGCTATTTCACTGCTGGCCATTATCCAATTGTTAGAGAGTTTTATGCTAATTTCGTGGATGCTGAAGAATACAAGATTTTTGTTAGAGGAGTTGGAGTAGGATTCACTCCTAAACGTATCAATATTTTCTATGGCCTGCCGCCAAACATTGAGTGCATTTACTCCGGATTATCTCCATCTGAGGGAGATTTGGATATGATCATTGCCTACCTGACTGATAGTACTGGAGCTTGGAAGATTCGGAATGGAAAAAGGGTAAATTTTTCATCTTGTAAGCTTAATGTTGTTTCAAAGGCATGGCACTACTTTATTTCTGCTAATCTCCTTCCATCCAATCATCTGAGCGAGGTCACTAAAGATAGAGCTATTTTCAAGTACTGCATTTAAGAGTGAAAGCCTATTGATGTAGGGAGCATTATTTATGATTCTGTAGAGGCTACTACTAGTTTTAGCACTTCTATTGGACTTGGTTTTCCATCTCTAATCTATTCTCTATCTCAAAGTGTTGGAATAGTTGTTGAGCTTTCTGAGGAAAAGCTCAAGTCGACAAAGCCTATAAGAAGAGAAAGCGTCAATATCTATGATCGACTTCGAGGTAAGAGTTCTACTGCACCTTCTGGCTCATTACCTACTTAAGGTTGAGCATCTACTTCTAGATCATCTACTTCTACTGAGACACCATCTACTTTTTTAGAAACCATGCATGATCAGTATAGAGCAGCACAATGAGTTATTCCTAACTCATTATAAAGTAGATACGATCGATAAGAAGATCGATCATCTTTCTGAGTATACACAAAGAAAGAGTGATTACGATGGTGAGTATTTCGAGTCTTTAGTGAGATTTTTAAAGGGTGAGCATGATGTTCAATTCCCTACTTCTCCCAAATATTCACCATATGTTGATCCGAAGGATATGGAGTTTTCTTTTGGTGATGACGATGATGAAGCTACAGATAGTGATTAGTAGCTTGACTTACCTGTGGAGATGTGTTGATTCTTTTTTAGTGTGTTTTTTGTTTCTTGTGCTGTTTAGTGTGATGTTATTTGTTAGTGTTGAGGTGAACTTTTTATGTTGAAACTGTTTTTAGATTATCTGATGTGTGTTTAAGACTAAAATATGAATGAATTTTTATAAAAGTTTATTTCTGTTTCAGCCTACTGTTTAGTGTTCATGAATAGTTAGTAATTTTGCATGTTCAAAAATAAAATTTTTATTTTAGAAATTAACTCCTGCTCTGCAAAACATTTCTATATATGCTTAATCATTTTTGTTATATTTATATTAAAGCATGTGTAGAAGTAGAAGTTGGTTTTTCCTTACTACATCATTATTGTACATAGATTAATTCTTGTTTATTTCTTTCTCTCATGCTTTAGAAAATTTCATGATTCATAGTTATACTAAAGCTGAAGTTTGGGGGAAGGGAAAACATTTATCAAATTTAAACATTATTTGTCCTTAATGAACTAGTATTTTCTTTAAAAATATATTAACATAACATAAGGAATGAAAAATCTGTTTAAGATTACCTAAATTTTTGAATTTATAAACAATTTAGTAATCTTAACTAAAATTTCAAAAAAATTTATTGATTTTAAGAATAAAATTATTTAACTTAAAGAATACCAAAATCAAAATTTTTCTATTTATAGTAAAGAGAATTGTATTTTTGAAATACTAAGGAATCAAGATTATTGCTTGAAAAAGAAAATATTGAAATAAGATCTGAAAAATAATAAATTATTAATATTTTCATATTTATTAAGCAAGAATGTATAACTTTTTGAAAATAAGTTAAGGATAGTGAAGTTCAAAATCATTAATAGGCTATCCAAAAATAGTAATCCTCACTTAAAAGAAAAGTAAGAATGTGAGGAGAAGTTGAAGAAATCCTGATAAAAAATATGACCTCACTTGAATTATCTTATAGGAAGAAAACTAATTACATTTTTAACTTAATTTTTATGTACAAATATTTTTACTAAAAATATTTCATGAAAATCTTTTTCTTGTAAATACTCTATGTGACTTTAATATGATGAACTAAAATTATTCTTGAAATAAATGAAAAATTGGAAGACTTATGATTTGGTAGTTAAATGTTTTTTAATTCTTAAAATTAAACTTAATTAATGAAATTTGGTTAATGATTTGCTAAAACATTTATAAAACCAAAAATTATAAGGTATCTTAAATATTTTAACTTCATTCCAAATGTTATCTATTTTATGTAATTAAAAGGGTTACTTGAGGACAAATAATGTTTAAGTTTGGGGGAATTTGATCTATCTAAAACAATACCCACTTTTATGCCTTATTTATGATTCAATTCTTAAGGATATTATGCTTTAATGAAAGATATTTTCATGTTTTTGGTTGTAGATAATTAAAAAAGAGTCCAAGAAGAAAAAACAAGGAAAAAGGAGCAAAATGGAGCAAAATGGTGGCTTATGGAGCAAAATAATAGAATTATTGGCCTGGTGCCTAGGAGCTAGAATCCGGCGCCTAAGCGCCAGCTCGATACAGTCGCTGTTAAGATTTTTTTATGACTTTAGGGAGTTATTTTAACGAAGTTAAGCGGTTATTGAAGCTTCTAGAAGACTGGATGTAACTCCTAATATATAAGACATGTGATACAATGCATTTAGACACAAGGAAATAGTTTAAATCGCAAAGAGGTGTGATCCAAAGTGAAGAGGTGCGAAGACCTAGTTACGGAGTCCAACGCCTAGGCGAGATAGTTACCTTCTAGAAGATGCATTGAATTTGGGCGAATTTTAAAGAGGTGCCTTAAGAAACCCCTGGTCAAATTCAGAGCTCTATAAATAGGAGCCCATTCTACATAAAAAAATCGTACCCCATCCCCCTTAGGCACTCCATAGTACCTAAGCACCTTCTCTCCCCCTTCTAGTTTTATTTAGTCGCTTCCACACTTAGGGTGCCACTTTACTTTGTATATAGTGAGTTTATTTTGAGTGTTTATTATGTGTTGTTGTTGTTGAAGTCTTTCATCATTACTTTGGAGTCATTAAAAGTCAGCGGATCACTTGAAGAAACACTTCTGATAAGTATTTGTACTTTGGTTCAAAGTTTTATAAATATGTTTTGTTGTGCGATTTCAATGTGTTCTCAGTAGTTAGTTACCTTTCTCCTTTCAACTATGAAAAGATAATAAATTAATTAAATTTTGTAGGAGAACTAAATTTAAAATATTTGAAACATTGTGATGATATTAATACCTGATCTTAGTTTACCTTTTAAATTGGTCATTTAAATTGTTAAAACCTGTTGAAGAATTTTGAGACCTATCTGAAGATAAATTTTTAACTAGTAGATATCGCATGAATCCTTGTGTAGTTGAAGGCTTTATGCAGGTTATTCAAGGTGAAGTGTAAATAAATAGGAAGATATGATTTATTGGGCGTAGAATTCATTAGTTTTTAGAGTGACAGACTAAATTCTAATAATTTGGTTTATAGAAAGGGAATGGGTCACTGGTAGGGCTGACCATAGCCACCCTTGGACATCTAGTAGTGTGAGCCTAGATTAACCCATTCTATTAATAAAACATCCTGAACCGATCTATAGATTAGTCAATGTTCTTTGCACCTAGACCAAAGGGGTAAAGAATAGGAATGTTACTATTTGGCAGATTACCATAATCTAAATTCTCTACAAAAGATAATTATTCTAAAAATCTTGGATTTGTTGTAAAGGAGAAAGTCATTTTTATACTTGTATTGAATTTTAATTACTGTTTACTTTACTTTATTACTGATTACTGCTTACTAGCTTTTTGTAAAAATTGTTAATAAATTAAATTTGAAAATATAAATATAAATATATATATATATATAGCAAAAAGGAAAGTTCATTAAAATTGAAAAATAAAGTACATCTCAGAAAGGGGAGAGTAAGAGAGTCCCCCAAAAGTAAAAGCCTTAAAGGCTCAAAAGGTGTAGCAGAAAACAGTACAGTACAATTTAAAGTAGCAGCTTTGGCCAACCAATTAGCATGTTGGTTACCTTCTCGATAAATATGAGACCATTTGAGTTGAATAAAACCAGAAATAGATAGAATGGCTCTATGTAAATAAAGCAAGTACAAAGGAGGAGGAGAAGTGCCTTGCATAATATGGATAGCCTGTTGAGAATCAGCCTCAACCCAAACATCTTTCAGTTAAAAAGCTATGGCAGTAATTAAGGCCCAATAAACTGCAAAAAGCTCTGATTCCAAAGTTGAGGAAGAGATAACGAGTGCATGGAAGTACCATACGAGCTGTCCTAAATGATTCCTGCAAACAACACCAATTCCAGAAGATGAAGAAGTAAAACTCCCATCAATGTTAATTTTAAGCCATGCCTGGAAAGGGAGTACCCAATGCAGCAACACAACTTTTCTTTTAGGTAATATAATCAACTCAGAATGCTTGTTGAGAAAACTACAACAAATCACAACCACAGTTTTGACCAAACAAAGATTTCTTTCATATTTAGCCTAATTTCTAGCCATCCATATAAACCAGCTGATGACCAAAGGAATTGTGAAATTCTGCTCCTTCCAATCTATCCAGCAAGCATCAAAAGTTTGCTAATTATGCCTATGTTGAGAAAGCTTTAGATAATATAGAATTTCAGTCCACACTTGTTGAGTGATAGAAAAATGTAGGAAAAGGTGAATATAAGATTCCTCATCAGAATGACAAAGCCCGCATTTAGAAGCAGTCCTTAAGCTTTTTAACTTCAAAATATCATCTAGAGGAAGGAATTTGTGAAATAATCTCCAGTTGAAAAAGACATTGAGGGAGATACGTTTCTGTGCCAAATCTTATCACCCAATGGGTATCCTGCCAATGAGTAAAGGATTGATGAATAAAACTATTCAGAGAGTGGTTAGAGGAATGCTTAAGTATAATTTTATCAGGTCTAGTTGTATTAATGGGGATTGAAATGATATTTTGCACAGTATCCTCATCAAGTACCCTATTCAGATAATCCACATTTCACTTATTATGAATCCAGAAATTTGAGACTGTTAGCTGCTGTCGACATATTTTTAGGTTGTGTTGTATTTTTAAAAGGTGGGCACCTACACAAATTGTTGGCGAATTTTAGATTTTATATTTAATTTAAATATATATAATTTAGAAAGTAGTATTTGATTTTGAAAATAATTTTAAATTTGAAATTTTTAAGATATGAAATCAAACCGACCTCACATCCCAAATAGTTTATATAAACGAGCACCACACCACAAACCGTGTATTTATCCCGAGGGATAGACACACTGCTTAAAGATGGGGCTCGATTAAATAAATTAAAAAATTTGTGACATCCGTTTGGTCTGAGAACCAATTTTATAAGCAGACAAGTTCCCCTGCTTAATATAAATGAATTAAGCAGGATTTATATTACCTGAGTTCTTAAAGTTCCCTATAAGGTCAAGCCCCTATAGTTAATTACATCTTAAATGATGGGAATCATTTAAGAAATCTCTCGATAATGATTAATGGTTTTGCTTTCAAGAATTTCAAAGTTTAAGGTTTTCAAAGGATTGGATTTTGGAGTTTTCAATAGGGATTAGCTTAAATTTGGAACAGTTTATTTTAAGAGTCCAAAGGAAGAGAAGTAGGAGAAGTTGAGGATCCAAGAAGAATCTTGGCAACTTCCCAAACTATCTTATTGTTTGGTTTGAATTTGAGAATATCATTTAATGTTATAATCCTGCCAATTTTATTTATTTAGGACTTATGTTTGTATGACATGATCATACAAATAGCCTCGAAGATGTGAGGGTTTATGTCGTACCAAACGACTACCTCGGAGTCCTAAGACTGGTTAAGGCTTAATTCGCATAATAGGATTATGCAAATATCTAACAAAAAGTCGAGGATTTATGTTGCACTAGGAAAACTACCTCGAAGTCCTATGGCTTGGTTTTTTAATTCTAAGAAAGTTTTGCTGGAGTAGATCTGAGTTTTGCTGATGACGATGGCCAAGCTGCCCACCATGTTCCGAGCTCCTTGTTGTTGCAGAGTTTTAGTTTTAGAAGACATAAATCAGGAGATGAGAGAATTATTTTTGGTTTAGAGAAAATCTTAAAATCAAAGTGTTTTTTTTAATTAAAATAAATCTTAAAGTTGTTTAAACATAACCGATTAAGATCACACGGTTCCGTCATCCCGGCACCGTTATTTTCATCGAATTCACTTAGTCCAGATGAGTTTGCTAAACTCAACTGAATGAGTTCCACACTTTCATTTAGACCGTGGGAAATCCCGTTAGCAACACGTGGGTTACATCATCCGAGGTATTCCCGATCATCCAATGAGACGTTTTAATTTAGTTATAATTGTAGTTTTGTTGTTCTGTTTGTGATTAAATTTTAAGTTGTTTTATATTTTAGAATGTTGTGGCGGTGAACTTTATCTTGCAATGACTTTTAATTTAGTTTTAGTTTTAGTTCAGGGACTATCCTAAAGGTTTTGGTTTTCATGCAACAGTCTTATTTATCATGCAAGAAAAAGTAAAGTACAGTGCATGTAGGTAAGTTGCAATGAAGCAAATTGCAATAAAATAAAAACGTACCTGGAGGGTCTTCCCGTCATCCCAAGCTGCACTTAAAACACATGTTAATGCATTTAAATATATTTTGCAAGAAATACCTAAGTAAAGCTAAGGGAAAGGGTCTTGGTTGTCTACCAAATTTCTAATCCTATAACTAGTCATCTCCTATGATGCCTAGGTTCTTTGTTTGGTTTAAGGATGTTTTCCTTCATCAGAGAACAATTAAATTCAGTTGTTCTTCTAAAACATCCTGTCATATCGAGGAAGTGCTTAGGACGAGTCTTGAACATCTTTTCAATATTTCTGGGATTGTTTTGAGTCCGAGCAAATTTAATTGCACAGGTGAATTAATTATCCAGGAGTTTAGTTAAACTTTATTTCTTGCTCGATGAACTTAGGTATTTGATTACTCGATGAATGAAGTGACATCTCACTTAATACTCTATTTAAGAGTTATAGTAATTAAAGCCTTTAAGGGAAAGTTGGTTTATCTAGAGTTTTAATCATTTAATTTAAAGTTTGAGTTAATGAACTAAAGTGTTTTAATTTAATAATGAGGTTTTAATTGATAATCTTAAGTTTGGAATAGTGTTCAAATTATTTTAGATTTAATTCTTAATGATTTCATTTAGGTTTGTTGTTAAATGATTTTAATTCAATTTGATTTTAATTTAATTTTATTTTATTTTATTTAATTTTAATTTAATTTTAATTTTAATTTAATTTTAATTTTTAATTCAATTTAATTTTAATTTACTTTAATTTTTATTTAATTTAATTTAATTTAATTTAATTTTAATTTTAATTTAATTTAATTTTAATTGAATTTAATTTTAATTTAATTGGATTTAATTTAATTTAAATTTTGATTTTTATTTTAATTTTAATTGTTAGTTTTAGTTTAACTTTAATTTTAATTTGATTTTAATTTAATTTGTTTTAATTTTAGTTTTAATTATTAATTTAGATTATTATTTTAATTTTTTAATTAAGAATTAAATATTGTTAAAGTGACTCATTTAGGGATTTTTAAATTAAAGAATAAATATCCTCTTAATAATATCCCTACTTTAATAATCCAAATTTTAAATGTATTCTTTCCAAAATTTAAATTATTTAATTAATTAAAGTTTCATTTTGATATTTTCAAAGTGTTTAATGGGTTTCTACCCCTTAATTTCCCTAAGTTTAAATCTTCCAAGAGAAAATTAAAATCAAATATTTTACCCTCCATTTTGATTAAACCTAAAGTTTTAATTAAGGGTTAAAATTTTTAATTACCTTTATGCCCTTTTAAGCTTATTTATTTCATAACTCATTAAATTGAGCTCAAATGAACTTGAAATTTTTATGTCACCTCACTTATATGTCAATTAAGACATTAGAGGAGAAAATGTGATTTTTCTGAATTTAATTTATTTATATAATTATTTTTTGTAGAAAATATTGTTTTTCAAAGAAAATTCAACAACATGACCAAGATAAAGTTTCTATCCTTAAGGAATTTATAGGGTGTTCCTAATGACTAGAGAACCACTTAGACCAATTTTGGCAATTTTTGGAATTATATTTTATTTATTATAATTATTTTTGATTTTGAGTGTATTAATTAATTATAAAATAAAATTAAAGTTGAAAAATAGATTTTATATTTTTCGTAAATTTCTCTAACCTCAAGGAGCTCAGAGAAACAAATTTTATAATTTTCTAATTTTTCTTTGATTTATTAGAATTATTTTAGTGAAAAGATTAAAAACTCATTTTTTAATATTAAAAGTTGTTTTAAGCATTTGAAATTCAATATCTTTACTTTGAGACTTGAGAAAAATATTTGGTTTGTTTCTAAGTGATTAGGAGTCAAAATATGATATTTTTATGATTTTTTATATCTTTAATATTTTTATTATTTTTTAATTATTAAAATATTAAAGTTGGGTCAAAAAATAAAGATTTTTAGAAAATTATAATTTTAATTTTTATAGACTCCTATGATCTCGGAGAAGCCCCAAAACCATTTTTGTGAATTTTTGAAAAGTATTTTTGGAGTTATGAATTTTTAAAGTTCATTTTGGTTATGAGGCTTAATCAACCCATTTGGTAGGGTTACTCAAGTCCAACTGATTTCAAATTTTTATGTGAGGTCTCTCTGATCCTAAAGATCAGTGGAGAATTGTTTTCAAGTCAATTTGGAGTGTGGTTAACCCTAATTAATTCAAATTTAATTTTAGGGGTTTAGGCCAATTAAGGTTATTATGAATGAATTAATTCGAAATATATTTTTCATAGGGTTCTCTGGTCCTAAGGAATATCACAAAATTTTCCTAGGATTTATTTCACAACATGCTAATTATTGGAATTAAAATACCTAAAACAGTGACATGAAATTGAAAATTCAATAACTTTTCACAGAGATGGCCTCTGACCTTGAAAAGTTTAGGGAATATTCCCAAGATCAGGGGCTTCAAAAGCTCTATGGTCTCATGCCATGGTGAATTGTCTATGCAAATGAAGAATCAAAATACTTAAAATAGTAAATAAATTATTAAAAATTAAATACTCATCTAATCAACTTGATTTCTTTCCACATTATTCTCCTCTGTTCACTAAGCAAGAGTGTAATTTTATTTATTTTTGTGATTTTTCTATGTAAAGATATGAATTTTTAAAGTTCAGGGCATTTAAATAATTCAAAAATACCCTATTTATCTACTTATCTGACTCGGCGCCAGCGCAACATTGGCAGCTCCGAAAGCCCACGAGGCGCATTCCCATTAAATGCCGCCACTTGAGTTAGCAGCCAAGCGTCCCGCGGTTCATGTACCATCGCGCCGTCCGAATTGATCTCGACCGTTCGCTCGATACACGCGCGATCCAATGGCTCCTGGTCATCGTCTACGACTGGTGTGCACCCGTGACCGTCCACATTAAAACCCTAAGATCTCACTCGATTCTCAATGGATTTTTGTGTTCTTATGCTCTATGGATTCTTCTTGAAGAGACGAACAAATCCATATGGTTTATTGGCTATGAAAATTAAGTTAAACGAAATGAAGAATCGCTGAAAGCTCGGGAGGAAGAGTGAGTTCATACCTTTGCTCAGAGAAGTGAAGCTTCGATCTGAGAGTTGGTCACCTTCGATTGAGTCCAGGCAAGCTCCAGATGAAGTCTCTAGCTCTGGGGAATTGTCTAGGTATGAAAGTGACCAAGCTTGTTCACAAAGCTTGGAGGCTAGAAGCAATGGCTGGCATGGTGAGGGGGCTTTTGCTGGGGAACTTCTTCTCTTGGTCTGGTGAAGGTGTAGGACCAATCAATTTGGAGATTGACTCACGGTGGTGAAGTGTCCTATTTTTTGGTAGATTTTCAACTCAGAAATTGAGCTCTGTTAATGGGGATTAGGGCAAAGGAGCACTGGGGATCTACTGCTCTGGGTTAAGAGAGGGTCCTGGAGCAATTTTGGCAGAGTTTCCTTAAGGTCTGGTTCATCTCCCTTGTTTGGCCGAGAGGTGGTGGTGTTTAAATAGGCATGGCTGGAGGGCTTCCCAGGGGCAATTGGAGGCTGGGATCAGCTGCTCAGGGGAGGAGAAGAAGAGCTCTGGTGTCCACTAGGGTTGAGACAGCTCAGCAAGGGAGAATTGAATTTTTTGGCTCACATGGAGCTCTCGGCCATGGTGTTTTCCAGCGGCTGTGGTGGCTGGCCGGCCAGGCATGGGTCACCATCTGACTCAGTGGGGTCAGGGGTTGAATTTGGTGAAGTCAATTGGAGTTTGACATGCGTAAAAAGCTTGATTAAAATGGAATGGGGGAGAGTGTATTTTGGGCTTGTTTTGGTCAATCCATGGAAATAGGCTTGGTGCACCTCCCGAAGACCTGATTTTGAGTTGAGGGAATCATTTAGGTCAGCTTGGAAGGAGTGGTGAAGTCTCCATCCATGGTGAGGTGGCTAAGCATGGTTTAGAGTGTGACATGAGTATGGTTAAAAATGCTTAATGAAAGATTAGGAAAGGGTCCCCTCTTCTTGCCATTAATGGCTTGATGTGGTGGAAAGTGGCTTCCATGGCTCAATGGCTCACATTTGGCTTGAAAAAAGCTTGGTCAATTTCATAAAAGGGGATTTTATGAATTTTGGGATTTTTTGTGGAAATTTGGATGAAGCTTTATTTGGAACAATTTGATAATTGGTTTAGGATTTAGGGATAATTTTAATTGACTGGATGATGTAGAGAAATGTCATGTGGGCTTTGGATGAACTTTGGGCCTTTGGATGTGGTGGAAGTGGGCTTTTAGAATGGTTTAAGAATGTGGGCCTTTAGGCTTGAAAATAAATTGGTGGATGGAAATTTTGTGAGTGGATCATGCCAAATAAAAGTTTCAATTGGTTTAGGTATGTGTCATGAGTGGTTTGGAACAAGTGTGAAGTGATTTTGAATTTAATTGGGTTTAATGTGGGGTATTTATTTAAAGGGGCCTAAGTGGGCCAAATTGGGCTATCTTGGGTTAAGGTTGGGCTAAAGTTGGATTTGATGCAAAATTAATGTTGAGAAATGTTTGTGGGAGTGTTACAAAGAGTTTTCACCTTTGGTTGGGCTTTGATTTTGGGATTTGGGCCCATTTGGGTTAGGTTTGGGCTTAGGTCAATTTAAGAGGTTTTGGTTTTGGGTTAGGTTTGGATGGGGTTTAGGTTTAAATTTAGGGAAAATCAAGTTAGTGTTTTGTTTGTGGGGATGTTAGGAAGATTTTAGAAAAGATTTGGGGCCAATTGGGGTTGAGTTGGGTTGGTTTGGGCTAGGTTTAGGTCATGAGCAAAAAATTGGGCCTTAGGCTTCAAATTGAAGTTGGGCTCATATGTCAATCAAATTGGACTTGGATTTGGTCTAAATTGATGTTGGGGATGTTGATTTGAAGTTTAGAATTGAATTGGACCAAAATTGAGGTCAATTGGGGTGGTTTGGTTTGACATGGGGTTCACTTGGGTTAAAAAGTGGTCAAATTGAGGGTTTTGATAAAAGTGGGGTAAATTAGAAAAATTGGCCCATTTTGTAGTTGAACAAAATGAAATTGAGAATATTTGGGATTTTCTGGAATTTTTTGGGAATTTTCTGATTTTTTTGGATTTTTTGGGCTAAGAAGGGCATTTTGGGTATTTTGAGGGTATTGGGGTACTTTTTGGAATTTTTGGTATTTTTGGCTATGGATGATCAATTTGAGTGGGGGGAAATGTTTAGGATTAATTTTGAGGAATTTTGGGTAATTTAGGTGATTTTGTAAATTTTGGGTAGTTTCAAAGGCTTTTGGTAGGTTTAGTTAGTCCGGGGTCCCGGTGGTCAAAAATTAAAATTTTGGGATAATGAAGATTGGTCTAATTTGAGTGAAATGGAATCATTTTGGTTGAGCCATGAAGCCATATTAAGCCCATATAAGCCATGAGAGGACTCATTTGAGGCATTCACTATGTTGTTCCTAACCTCTTAGCCAGGGGCTTAGGGGTTAAGGACCATCCATATGAATTACCTACATGAGTCAGGAGGTCAAGTTGGGTGAGAGTGTGGTTTTAGGACTTGGAAAGTGTGTCAAAGTGTTGTGTATGTGCAAGTTAACCCTCACCAGACCAGGCCACCCAGGGTATTCCTAAGGCCAAAAAGTCCTACAGCAAACTCATCCTTTAAACCTCCACATTTGATTTCAACCCTCTAGGTGATTAGGGGTCTACAATCAAGCTTGTGGGGTTTGCAGGGAGTCAAGAGGTGTTTGAATTTCTAAAGGGGTGGGTTCCACTTCTAGTCCTCTAAGATTAGTCAAAGGAAAAGCCTAAGGCTAGATCTTAAGTACTAAAGAGAGAAGCAAAAGACCTCATCAAAAATGAGGTCAACAGCTGGGGATTATAATCAATAGATGAAGAAATAAGGCCATCTAGCAGCCAGTTATCCATATAGAAGTTAATATTGCCAGTACCCACCTCCCAACAGAAAAGAGTATTGGCAAAATTTCTAACCTTCACCAAGCTTTTCCAATGTTTGGAATCACCCAATTTAGGAGTAATAGCATTAGGATGTAGTTTATTATAGTACTTCTCCGACAAATACCTAGCCCACAATGTATCTTGTTGCCTGAACTTGATCCATTGTGTAAAATAATAGAGGTGACTCATTTGTTGATAACTTTTAAGCCCAGTCCACCAACTTTAGTAGGTTTACACAGTTTATTCCAAAATGTCTAATGTGGTTGTTTGTACTATCCATCCTAGAGGAATTTGTTAAAAAGGGTTTCAAGCATTCTTTGAGTGCTTCTTTTCATCTTCACCATCTGCATAGTGTAAAGGGGGAAAGTAGATAGGATGCTTTTGAGCAGAGTCACTCTTCCTTCATTAGAAAGGAAACTATTAGTCGAATAGTTAATAGTTGAGGAAATCATATTAACAACTTCATCATATTGTGATTGTTTTTTCCTCCCTTTAATCCACTGCACCCCCAAGTACTTTAAAGGCATATCAGCAGTAGCAAAACCAGTTAAATCTTTCATCCAATGTGTAAGTTTATAATGTTTCTCAGCCAAGAACTGACATTTCCTCTTATTGAGCTCAAGTCCAGCCACTTGGGAAAGATGATCTAGAATTTGTAGAGTTTTCTTTATTGCTTGTTTGCTGCCATTAGTAAAATGGATTACATCATCTGCATAAGCCAAGTGACTAATCATCTGAGAAGAGCTATGTTTATAATTAAGATAATGATATTTGCTATGAGCAGCATTAAGAATTCTAGAAAAATAATCAAATGCCAAGATAAAAATTGTAGGAGACAAGGGGTCTCCCTATTTAAGGCCCCTTCCAGCAGTGAAGAAACCATTACTACTTCCATTGACCAATATACTATAGTAGGCACATGAAAGCCATCTCTGAATTAAGTTACAGAAGGAAGGGTTAAAACCTCTGGCCTTAAGAACTTGCACAATAAAAGTCCAGTTGAGTGAGTCATAGGCCTTCTGAAGATCCAGCTTAGAGATAAGATTCTACCCCTACAAGACTTGTCAATGTCAAGTAACAACTCCTGAGCAAGCAAACAGTTGTCTGTAATATTTCTATCCTGCATAAAAGCTGATTGATTAGAACTAATAAGCTGTTGGAGATGTGGTTGAAGTCTACTAACAATGATCTTGCTAATAATTTTAGTAAATGTGCTGGTAAGGCATATAGGTCTGAAATCAGTCCAGCTGAATTAGTTATTGTCTTTTAGAATAAGAGCAATACTTGTAGCAGCAAAGTACTTAGGAAGTTTAGTTTTAGAGAAAAAAGACTGAAGAGCCTTAACAAGGTCAGGACCCACAATGTCATAAGCTTTAATATAAAAAGTGGAAGTAAACCCATCAGGGCCAGCAGTCTTATTCCCATCTATACTCTTCGAGTACATTCGAATTTCGTTTCATCGGGTAATAAGGTTAGCATGAGCTCGCTGTGCATAAATAAAGTCATCTTGGAATACTTCAGATATAAAGGAAGAAGGAGAATTAGGGGAAGCAGCTAAATGTGATTGACAAAATTTCACAGCACTTTGTGAGAATAAATGAGGTTCATTCACCCAGCTACCATCAGTTTCCTTGATTTTGAGAATGGTATTAATTTGCCTTCTGTATTTAATGACTGCATGAAAAAATTTAGTATTTCTGTCACCATATAAGTGTCTATTTATAGCAGCTTTTTGTTTCAAGAAAAGTTTTTCCCTTTCCAAAGCATGTAGAAGCTGAGTTTATGCATTGATTAACTCCTGAGTATGAGACCCATCCTGATCATGCATGGCTTCCAACACCTGAACTTGATGATCAGCATCAATCACTTGTTGAAAAACATTACCAAAACTAGTTTTATTCCAAAGCCTTAACTAGCATGCCACATTTTTCTGAAGTCTCCAAAGTTTGATAATAGGATTCATAACAGTAAAGTTTGGAACATTCCAAGCTTCCTTTATCACCTCTAAAAAATTTGCATGTTCAGTCCAAACATTTAAAAATATGAAAGGTGAGACACGAGCTTTAAGAAAGAAGGAAATCTGAATTAATAAAGGAGAGTGATCAGATGTATATCTGTGTAGATGATGGATTTGAGTTATTGAAAAAGTGTTCAGCCAAGAGTCATTAGCTAGAAATTTGTCAATTCTTTCCAAAAGATTACCCCTTTGTCAAGTGAAAGGTGAACCAATAAAATCAAGATCAAATAAGCCTGCACTAGTAATATTCTGGGAAAAGAGTAACATTGTCTGTAGATCAGGAGTTCTACCTCCCAGCTTCTCACCGGGATCCCTAATGCAGATAAATCACCACCAACAATCCAATTGTTGTTAATAGCAGCACTGATACTAAGTAAATCAGCCCATAAGAAAGATCTATCTATATTAGAACAGCCAGCATATACAAAGGTAGCAAAGCCAGAAAATTGCTCACCCCAAACTGAAGATGCATAAATTGGTAATTATCAATGACAACAGTACAATTCAGCTCTTTTCTGCTAAAGACCCAAATCTTGTTGTCACAGTTAGCATGAAAGTGAAAACCAGAGAATCTCTTTGTGAATTTAGAAATATTTTTATATACCATAGGTTCTAACAAAGAAAAGTACCAAAGTTTATGAGTCCTATTTAAAAAAAGGAGTCTATCAAGGGTGCTAGGACCAGCCACAACCCTGACATTCCAGCACAGTAGATTAATCATGATGAATAGCCTTACCAACCCTAGTTAACCTATGGGGAGGGGCTGAAGAGCTTTCCATACCAATGATATTAGTTATATATAAATTTTGTAGTTCAAGAGCATCATTTCTTCTTCTTCTGTGTTTTTGTTGGGACCAAACCCCCTCCATTTTATTAGTAAGCCCATCTAAGATAAGATTAGCAGCATCCTTCTCCATTGGATCTTGTGGAGTTATAAAAGTGTCACCTGCTTCAGAACTCAAAGGGAGAGCATCCCTCCGAGGAGACTCATTGTTCCCACCAGTGGGATCTCTTATTTCAAGCACCTGACCAGAAATGGTCCCAGCATCAAAGTTCTCAGTAGCACCTCTGGAGTGGATTGAAATTTTGTCTGGCTGTGGCAGTCTGTGTTCTGTCTAAATGGGATCAGTCAACACTTCAGTAGATTGGGTGGCTAAAGCCATCTTACCAGGAGTTGGAGCCTTTGGATGAGAAGTTAAGGTATTTGATTGAGCAGTAGTTTTATACTTTTGTGCAACTTTATAAGGCCTAAGTTCTGGATGTAGATTGAAACATTGATCCATGGTATGCCAAAATATGTGACAGTGTTTACAATATAAAGGTTGATACTCCATAACTATAGGCTGCCAATACCCATTATTAGCAGTGCCTAACCAAACTCCATCCAGATAAGGTAGGAAATATCCCTTTCCACAAGGAACCTTGCCTTAGAGATTCTTGTGACATTTGCAGATGACATATCTAACTTAAGTGGCCTTCCCATTGAGTCAGCTATGTCATAAATAACTCTGTGATTATTAAAAGGCAACTTAAGATTAGGTAGACTGAACCACATAGGTACAATTGGGGGTTCCTTGGAAGGATCAAAATCCAAGGTCCACTTTAACAGTTTCATGGGTTTCTCATCTATCATTATAACCTTCTTAGAAATGATTTGTGCATAATCCTCCTCCAAAGAAAGCTGCAACATTATATGCCTGCTGTGAAAAACTCCCACTTTCCAGCTACCCAATAATTTAAAATCATCCACAGCTTTTCTTAGAACATCAAGTTTGGGATGTCCAAACTAAAATTTGCCAACAATGGAAAATCTATAAGGTTCAGGGAGTTCAGCTAGCTCCTCCTCTGTAAAAATCAATGCTAGTTTACCAGCCTTTTTAGTACGGCGCCGGATAAGTTCACATTCAGCCTTGCCTTCAATGGCATCATGGAAAAGCTGGGGAAAAACCAGTTTGTCTCCAATAGTAGTACCACCCTCTTTTCTAACTGTGACCTCAGCAAAAGTGCCTCTTCCCACAAAATTTGGATCAGCCTTAGTAAGTTCAGTAGCCATTTCCCAATAGAACAGTAAACCACTTAAGAAATTCAAAAATAAAAATGCCCGGGAAGGTCAGAAAACCTTTCCCAAGCAAAAACCAGGAGTCTTGAGTGAAAACACCAGCTTCCTTCCCCCCACCTGCTTCCCTTCTCCACCCAGTAAACAGCGCCGCCAAAAGCTTAGTCACCACCTCCATGAAAACCCTAGAACAGCACAGGAAAGCCTAGTCGCCAACATTTCTTATATATATATATATATATATATATATATATATATATATATATATATATATATATATATATATATATATATATATATATTACTTTTAATTTAATAAATTCCAAAATATTTCTTAAATTTCTTACTTTTTATCAAAACACTATCCCTGTGGGATCGATAACCAGGACTCCACTAGAACCTTGTATTACTTGAACGATACGTATACTTGCCTTTAAAATTGTGAATTTTACAATAATTATAAAATTTAAATATAAATTCATAAGTAGTTGCACATCAAGTTTTTGAAGTCAATTACTAGAAATTAAATATTCTAAAAAGTGGTATCAAATTCTTGTATTTAAAAGCATATATAAAGTCGCATCGCATCGGAAAGCATGTCACTTGCCGGTTGAATTGGAGCATAAAGCTTATTGGGTTATTAAAGAGTTTAATTATAATTTGAAAGATGCTGGAGAGAAGTCATTACTGAAATTAAATGAGTTGGATGAGATAAGAAATGAATCTTATGAGAATGGCAAAAATTATAAGGAGAAAATAAAGTTGAGGCATGAACATAGAAGTTTGAAAAAGTATTTTAAGCCCAGGTAAGAATTTTTGTTATATAATTCAAGGTTGAAACTATTTCCATAAAAACTTAAATTCAGGTGGTTAGGACCATTTATTGTGGTGACATTTTATCCATATGGAGCTGTTGATGTTGAAGATCTTAAAACTAGAAGAGTGATTAAGATAAGTGGACACATGTAAAAATCTTACATAAGTGGAGATTGTTTTATATTTGAAGAGATCATAATGTTGGGTCAAACCTGATTAAAACATTAGTTATGTTAGATTGAAAACGTTAAACCAGGCGCTTTGAGTGAGACAACCCATAGTTATCAGTGTGGATTGATGTGAACTTGAGATTGAGGTTGTAATGAATTTATGAAGTGATTGTGAGTCTTATATGATTTTGATGGCACAAAACATTATTATATGTATGGATTCTAGGAGTGGAAGAAAGAAATTCCAGAATTCAAGTTGTTGGTATGGCGCTATTTTTTACTATAGCACCACCATTTGAATAACATCTTTAAATTGCCCAAAATTTGACTTTTTGCTTTCTTCTCTATAAAACTGCCTAGGATGGCATTAGATGCATCCCTACGAAATTTCTAAGCAATTTGGAGAGATTTGAAGTGGAAAATTAATTCTTATTCAGAGATCACGGAGAGAATTGGCAATGAGAGATTTAAAGATAAAAAGATAGTGCATAAGGATGCTCAGACTTACTTCAATGGATTTCTTGCATTACGTTTTGAGCGACTTATGGACAAACTTAAGAAGATTGAAGGTGAGATATCAAGACTACATACCAAGTATGAAGATTTGTTCCATTTGTTTGAGAATTTGGATTGGCATTTAAAAATCCAATTAAATAGTTTAGCTAGTTTCCAAGTTTGTCAAGTGATAATGTACAACACTAACAAATATATCGATGAAAATTTTGCTTTGGATTTTCCTCATGTTCCTCTCTACCATGCTTTCGATTGTAATTGTTTTAAGCAAGAAAATGAGCGTGAAGCTGATAATCAAAACTGGTTCTAAGTGGTTTCATAGAAAGATATATATGTGAGAAATGTGCGTTTAGTGTGGTGTGCCAAACATATCTGTACTAAAGCTTAGCATTGCTTTTATTGTGTCTTCCTTGTTTAGATATCTAAATACATCTATGTCATTGTGTCATTTTGTCTGTCGCCGGAATCGTATGGGGTTTTAATTTATGTAAATATAGGTATAGGATTTAGGAAAATATCATTTTCTAATTTTAAACTATGAAATCAAACTGATCTCATATATGCAATAGTTTAAATAATCAAGCACTTCACTACAAGCCATGTATCTATCCCGATTGATGGGTACATTGCTTGGTGGTGAGGATTGATCATATAAACTAAAGACTTATGACATCCGTTTAGTCTACAAACCATTTATGTTGACCGATAACTTCTCCTATCAAATATAAAAGAATTAGATAAGGTTTATATGAATTTGGGGTCTTTAAGTTTTCTATAAGGGCAAGCCCTTATAGTTAATTACATCATAGATAACCGAAGTCACCTAAGAAAACTCTTGATTTAGATAAGGGAATATTATATTCTTGACTTTCAAATGGTAGGATCTTCAGGAAAATGTGGTAATATGAAATCAAATAGGTGAATGGCTCAAAATTATTATAGGAATCCAAAGGAAAAGAAAGCTAAGGGAAAACACAATTCCAAGAAGAATCTTGGTGATTTTCCATACTATCCTATGGTTTGACTTCAATTTGAGATATTTATATAGTGTTTAATCATGCCAATTTTATTAATTAGGGCTTACATTCACATGACAACGACATGTGAATAGCCTAAAAGATAGGAGGATTTATGTCATACACGATGACAACCTAGAAACCTAAGACGATTTAGGGCTTAAATTGCACAGGGTGCAAAGGATTAAAGAGTTAAAGTGAAGGTTTATGCTGCACTAGGCAAGCAACTTCGAAGTCCTATGCCTTGTTGTTTATTTCTAAGGAGTTTTATTATTGCAGATGGTCGTGTTGCCACTATGCATGCTCCAAGCTCCTCTTCATAGCAGGTTTAGTAGTAGAAGTGTCAAATTGAAGAGCTGAGAAAAGTGTCATGCTTTAGAAATAATTAAATTAAAGTGTTTTAATGTCTTATTAGGGGATTATTTAAGTTGATTATAGAGAAACCGGTTTGGATCCCACGGTTCCGTCATTCCGGCACCACTATTTTCTTCGGATTCACTTAGTCTAGATGAAATTACTAAACTCAACTTAATAAGTTCCATACTTTCATTTATACTTTAGGAAATCTCGTGAGCAATCATAGGTTGCCTCCTCCGAGGGATTCGCGACCATCTAAAGATATATTTTAACTTAGTTTCACTTGAGATTTTTTTTTGTTTTGTTTGTGATTAAATTTTGAGTTCATTTTATATTTTAACTGTTTTTGCGATGAATTTTATCTTTATTTTGTTTTAACTTTAATTTTAATTTTGATTTTGTGGCTATCCTAAATTTTTTTGTTTTGAAATGAAGGGTAACATAGTTATTTAACATGGAAGCTTATAAGCAGCAAAAGTACTGCGAAGAAAGTGCAAGAAAAGGTGTTGTAAACTATGAAAGCATACCTGTCGAGTCTTCTCGTTCCTCCACCTGAAACTGTAGTATCTTTTGTAGTAAACATTTATAATTTACAGCAAAGTAAAGTCTATAGATAGGTTCCTCACAAGCCTAACAAATCCTATGTCATGACTTGGTGTGTTTTAAGGGCATAGATGATTTTTCAAACAAGGCATAATATTTTTAATCATCCTTCAAGGTATCCAAAAGGTTACGAGAAAGGTCTACGGATCAGGCCCCAAACATCTCACTACCTCTTGAAAAGTCTCGTGTTCATTTAAACTTATTGTATTTCTTGAAGACTCATCCATATCATACCCTTATACTCAATGAATATTTATGTTTTAATTATCCCAAAAAATAGGGTAATTATCACATTTCATTTGGTAAATTATATAAGTGAATGTCCCTTAAGGGGCATGTTTATTCATTGTAAGACATAGAATCTTTTAACTTAGGAGTAAACTTGTAGTGTTTCAAAAGTGTGTAAAGTTAATTAAGTTTTTCTTATAAACCTCATTAATAATATTTAATGAAGCCTACCTCACTACCAAGCCCTTAAGAGTCTAGTGGGTACATTTGCAATTTTAAGAAAAGTTATACATGCGAGTGTGATTCTCATCAAAGTATCAAATTATCATTTGAACACCAAACCGGGGTATTGAATTAGTGGATTATTGACCACCAAAGTCAACCCTAACATTAAGGATCACTAAATTTTTATTTTCTTCCAAATTACAGTAATTCATGGAAATTGTCAATTTATTTTTTAATGTGATGAAGGTGGATTGGTTTCTACCATTTACCCATTTATGTTTTAATCATTTTATCATATTAATTAAGATCATTCATTTCCCATTTCCCACTTTAATTAAGTATAAATATTGATTAAGGCTAAATCTTCAAAACTAAAATTTTGCCCCTAAGGGCTGAACACTTCATAATTTATCAAATTTAATGTAAATGACCTTAAAATTTTTATGGTACCCTAACCACGGGTCAATTAAAACATCAAAGGAGAAGATATGATTTTTCAAAATTTTAATTTATATAATTATTTACATGTAAAAATAGGGATTTTCAAAGATAATTTTATAACTTTGACAACACACATAACTTATCTCTAGAAACATTACTGGAGGTTCACCTAGACTAGAGAACCACTTGGACTAAATTTCATAATTTTTTGAATTTTATTTTAATTACTAAAATTACATTAAGTTTTGGGGTATTAATTAAATGTAATATAGTATTTAAGTTAAAAATTAGGTTTTATATTTTTCTTAAATCTCTTTAAAGTCATTGGAACTAGAGAAATAAATTTTATATTTTTGTGATTTATATTTTAATTATTAGAATTATTTTAGTGAGAGATTAAGGCAAATTCATTTTTTTTCTTTTAAAAATTATTATAGGTTATTAAAATTCAATATCTTTACTTATAAAATTAGGAAATTTACTCTAATTCCTCCCAAATGATCAGGAGACAATTTAGAACAATCCCATAAATTTTATTAATTTTTTGATTATTATTATTTTTTTATTACTTTAAATATTACAATATTTAAAATAGCTTTAAAAATGTAAATTTTATTTTTCTTATGTTCCTCTAATCATAGAGAAATCCCAAAACCAATTTTGTGACTTTTTGAGTTATATTTTAATTACTATAATTATTTTAGTGTCAAAATTACCATTTTCACTTAAAATCAAATTTAGCGGGTTGATTAAATTCAATTCACTTGAAATATTTATGGGGAGTTCCCCTATCCATAAATTATATTGTGAACAATTTTTAAGCCATTTACATGTTTTCTTTGCCCTATTTAATTTTCTCTTAGTTTTAGGGTTTAATGGCCATTAGGAATATTTTAAAGGGGTTAACTCGTGTTAAATTTTTCCTAGGGTCCTCTGATCATAGTGAACCTACCAAAGATAGTTTTATATTTTTCTGTCCAAAACACTAATTTTTACAATTATTTTAACAAAATAATTACCATAGGCTTGAAAATTAGGGATCTTCGTAGGGATTCCCTCTAACTTTAGAAAAAAATCAGGAAATATCCCCCATGATAGAGGGATCAAGACCCCCAAAGATCAAGCCATGGTGAAATGTCTACGTGAGTGGAGAATTAAAAGATTAAATATTGTATTTAATTAATTAAAAATCACACATGCATCTAATAAACATGAAACCATTTCCACGTTGCTCTTCTTTATTTACTAAACAAGATGGTATTTTTATTTTGTTTTTATGAGTTTTCTACACCAAGTTATAGATTTTTCAAGTTCGACTCATTTAGATAATTAATATAAATCCTATTTTCCTACTTAAGTGTCTCAACGCCATGCAAACCTACGACCCGTCGAAGCACTACGCATCACCATGGGAATGGACGCCGCCATCTGACTTGGAGCTGACTCGGCTGGCGCTTGATATATCACAGAGCCATACGAATCCATCACAACCATCCATTAGATCCAAGAGCGATCCAACGACTCTGTGTCATCGTCCCCAACTGGTTCATCCCAAGAATCGTCCACACTAAAACCTTAAGATCTCGGACTAGACTCAAATGATTCGCATGGGTTTTATTTTTATGAACACATCTAACCTAGATGAATTTATCTATACAACTAACCTAGTATGAAATTAACTCAATGTGCATGGAGAAGTGAAATAAGTTCGGGAAGAAGGTGAAGTCTAATACCTCAATCTGAGAGGGGAGGCCTCAAACAGATGGTTGTAGAAGCTTCGGGAGGTCCAATGAGCTTGCATATGAATTCCCTTGCTCTGGTGAAATTCTAAGACCCAAGTTTGACCATATCCAATTTCAAGTGTTGATCAAAGTCAAGGTTGGATGGGGTCTATGATGGGGCTTTGATGGGGGAACCTCCTATCATGCTATGGTGATGGTGTAGGTAAATTTAATTTGAGTTCTGTGGATTTTTGAGAAGTGTCCTATTTTGGGTGAATTTTGAGCTCTAAAATTAAGCTCAGGCAGTGGGTTTAAAAGGTTAAGGATAGCAGGCTTGCACTGAGTGTACCTTGGAGAGGCTCAATGAAAAATTGGTCAGAGACTCCCTAAGGTAATTATGTCTCTCTTATTTGGCCATGAGGGGGAGTGGTATATATAGCCATGGCTGAAGCTGAGCTTAGGGCTTGGCATTGGGTGCATTGAGCTTCTTAAGCGGAGTGTTGAACAGCTGCAATCATAGTTGGACAGGTTATGTGGGTGAATTTGGGTTTTTACTTGGATGGGTGGCTCTCACCTTTGGGGTACTTCGGTGAATAGGCCAGCTGGCAAGGATAAGGGAGGTGGCCCAAGTGTTTTGGTGAGCAACAGATGAATGTTAGTGGTGATTAATGGCTTTGGGGAATGCTTTAGGCAAAGAAATATATGATTTGTCCATTTAAGAAAGGATTTCCCCTAAATTTGGGGACCTTTGGTCCATAGCTCAACTAGATTGGGCTAGGTGGATCTAGCTTAGTCCTAGAGGTCCAAATGATGGTTATGAGAGGCTTGGCTAGGTCAATTAGGCTAGGTCAATTAGGCTAGGTATGGTTCAAATTAAGGTAACTTGGGTCAATGTTTGGTTAGCTTGGGTTTGAGCTTGGGTTGGGTCAAATTGTTTGAGCAACATGGTGTGTATGATTGTTATGAAGAGTTTGGAAAAGAATTGGATTGGTTTTCAATTAATTTGGAGGTGTATTTAGTGAGATTTGGTCATTTGGTCAATCTTAGAACATTTGGATTAGCTTAGGTTTGGGCAAGGCTAGAGTAGGGTTATGTCTCAATTGATGGCTCAAATTGGTCTAAGGAAATTCCATGAGGGATTTTCAACAAAAATTAGGTGGAAATTACACAGTTAAAGCATTCAATTTAGTGGAATTTGGGCATATGGCACGTTTGGGGCAAATTTATGGATTTTCATTTGGTTTGGATATGGGTGAGGTTTGGGCTCAAATATGGGTCAATTAGTGGATCAATTTGCCGTGTATGTATGTTATGAAGAGTTTAAGATTCACATTTTGGGAAAATACCTTCGCTAAGAGGCTCAATTTAGGGGATTTACGTCATATGGCCAAAATTAGGGCTTTTTGGTTTGATTTGACATTGGGCTTACAATTGGGTCAAATTGGACCTGGATTTGGTTATGAAATGATATTAAGGATGGTGATTTGAGTTTAGAATTGAAATTAAGCAAGATTGAAGTCAATTTGGTGCATATTGGAGGTAATTTGGGCATTTTGGGTCTTAAAGGGCAATTTGGGGCTTCTGGTCATAATGGGTTTATTTTGTCAAATTGGGTCAATGTGGTGGTTGAAAATTGGAATTAGGAATATTTGTAGGGTTTGGAGAATTTTTGGGCATTTATTGGAATTTTTTGGACTTTTGGGCTAGGAGGGACATTTTGGTGATTTTGGGTATTTTGGTAAATTTGAGGTGTTTTGGGTATTTTGAGGGGTGAGGAATGTTTTAATGTAATTTTTGGAGAAAATTTAGAAATTAGGGTAATTTTTTGGATTTTGATCAAAATTAGGTTGTAAGGGCAATTTAGTAATTTGGGGGAAGTTTAGGGTAAGGGGTTATAAGTTTGGATTTTTGGTAAAATTGGGGTTGAATGAGGATGATAACCCATTTGAGCCATGGACTATGAGAAATCCCACCTTGGATCCTTAATGTGTTAATTCTAACCTAAACCCTAGCCTAAGGCCAAGGGCTTAAGTAACCATCCACATGAGTTTCCAAAAGAGTATGGGGTCAAGTGTGAAGAAGTTGGGCATGTTTGGTTTAGGGTTTGAGGTAGTGAGTGTAAGTGTAAAGTGGGTGTGAGTGTGTGTGTGGGCCTCATCCTGATTAGACATCCCAGGGTGAGTGCTAAGACTAGACCATCTTATATGGAACTCCTCTTGAGTTTCCTAATGCTTGGTCTCATCCTCCTAAGTACTTAGAGGTTAGACATTAAGCATTTGAAAAATCCAATAAAGGCAAAGAAATGTTTTGAATTTCTATGGAGTCAGGGCTCCATTACTAGGCTTCTAAGATAGTCACTAGGAAAGTCCTATGGGTAGACCCTAAGCTATTCTAAAGAAAGTTTAGACCTCTATAAAAGTGAGGTCAACAAATGGACCCCCAATAGGTGTGGTGTGTCAGACAAGCACGCGCATGTATTGGTGTTGACCTACAAGATCAACAAAACTAACAAAATTTTCTGAGTCAAAACTCAAAACCAAACATATAATTCAACGAGAAAGTATCCTCTGGGATTATCTGGAAGCAACCTTCAAACCCGGGAACTCTTGCTGGGGAAAACAAGGGAATCACCTTCGAGCTGGAGCTATGAATTTCAAGCTTCCTCATTCTGAAGGAAAACTGATCTGATTTGATTCAATTTGAATTTGAAATAGAAATTAGAATTAGGATTTTAATTTGATTCCTAATTTTGTTTTTGAATTTGAAATTGATATAAAGCTTTATGGAATTTATGGAAATTTGAGTTTATGGAATTTCAAATTTGTGAAATTTTCACTTTTATTTTGAGAATTTTAATTTCATGGGAGCCTTTGAGTATAAGTGAATGTAGAGGAGATAGTCAAAATTTAGGTATTGACATTGAAGGAAGGGAATTAGAATTTAAGCACTAATCCCAAAGGATGAGGACTGGAATTTAGGTACTAGTCTCCGCAATGGGAATCAAATTTTAGTTATCGATCTCAAAAGGAGGGAATAAGAATTTAGGTATTGATCTCGAAGGATGAGAACTGAAATTTAGGTACTAGACTCGGAAATGAGAATAAAAATTTTAGTACTAACCTCAAAATAAGGGAATTAGGATTTAGTGAACTGGATAATGTATAGGAATGAGATACATTAAATATTGTATGGGCCAGATATGAGCAATCATATTCTTTACCCTCTTCCGAGTGTTATAAAGAACATTGGCTAATCCTAGGTTTAGTCCTTAAACCCATGTTTAGGCTGGGAGGATATTGATTCTCACTCCGGAGCTGCCACTTTCCTTTTCCTGAAGGCTAATTTTCGCTTTAGTTTCCAAACACTAGGATCAAATTAGAGATTTTAGTCTGTCACCCTAAAATTTCCAATTCTACGCCCAATAAACCATTTTTCACTATTTATTTGCACCCAAACCCCATGAATTACATCATTTGTTCATGGATATTGAATGTGGTTCCACTTTGTTGAGAATTACACTACCATCTTGGGTCTTAGTGCAATTACAATGAATTTTAACACTACAACGGGCCCTTATTATAATGTAAAAAACCATCACATTTATAATTAAAACTTCTTTTAGCATGCATCCCAATATGCTAAACATGAATCCTACTTATTGCAAAAGAAAAGTAAAAGGAAAATAATGACATTATCTTCTCATGCCATTATTTCTTAACAAGATGAAATAATAAGTAAAATACATCACAAAATACGACGAAAATACAATGAAAAACCTCATTTCTCAAAGCAAATCCACTACATAAGTGTTTATTAAATCATAATATAATGAAGAACACAATACTTTGTATTTTCCTCTTGAAAGAAAGATAAAAATCTCTCTCACAAAGTTTCTCACTGATCCATGCAATGCTAGAACATTCCCTTACAGATTCTCTCAAAATCCCCTCTCCAATCTCTCCAGAATGGTAGAAATCTACATTTCTACACCTATTCTAATATTTATAATAATTCTCCACATTTTTCATAACATTACTCTCTTATTCTAACATTAAATCACTTTTTTAAAGTGTAGGGACGAATTTCTCAAGAGTACCCTAAAGAAACCTTCCAAAAAGCGTCCAGATTCAATGAATATGGCAAATAATGCTCAACATCGTGTCCAACCAGTCTCTGGTGCCGTCAACACAAGTTTGGGCTCTATTGGCGCCATTTTCACGTCCTTGTCCGAATTGAACGCCGTCGGCACTGGTTTGGGCGCCGTCGGCGCCTTCTGCACAACTTCACCATTTTGCTCCATTTGGCTCCGTTTCAGCTCCGGTTCGCCTCGTTTCAGTTGTGTTGCGTTCCTAACATTTTCATCTACAATATAGGCATAAAAAACCCTTCTTTAAAGTGTAATCTCATTTCAAAATATGTAAGAATTTTAAATTGCATTAAACATAGAAAGATATATCAAAATGTGTCAAGCCAAAATTTATTTTCTTGCTCGTTTTTACTCCAATTGTACCGTTTTTGCTTCTTTTCTCCAATAGTCCATTTCTTGTACCTAAAACCAAAAAACATGCAAAATACCGTCCTTTAAAAGCAAAATTATTAAAATTAAGCATAAAATGTATATGAAAAATCAAGCATTTTTTAGGCGTGTCAACTCCCCCACACTTAACTGTTACTCGTCCTTAAGTAAAACTATAACTTTCAGAACCAAATATGTTGATTTGAGCTAGTGGATTTCAATAGAGTTTCCTATAATATTATCTCAGAAATTTTATAGTGTAAATTAAGAGAAATTCTAGTATATCAACCTAAGACTAAAGTGTAAAAATCTTTCATATCCAACTTAGGAATCCTGATTTTCTATTTACTTCAAAAGTTATTGAAACTTGTCAAAATAAAGATTAATAGAATGTATAAAAACAAAATTTAAGCACCTTATTTATACCAATTTAACCAATACTTTCTAAAATAAGAATAAACCTAGGATTGTTTCTATGTCTTTTCATTTAAAAATATTCAAGTGAAACAAATTTTTTATTTGAATAGTCCTTAAGCTTCTCCTCACATATTTTCTTTTCACTTTTCCTTTTCGTTTTTTTTTCTTTCAGGATTATTTTCAATCCTTGGTTTTATCTTTTTTTGTACGTGAGGATTACTATATCTGGATAGATTTTTAATAATTTTGAATTTCACTATCCAATTTCTACAGTCCAAAACTCAAAACTTTTTTTGAATTTTTGAAAGTGTAAGTATTAGTTTGAAAAAGGTTTCAATAAAGGCTCAATTCTCAATAAGTATGAATCTAAGAATTTTATATTTTCAAATATTCATCTCCTTTTTACCATAAATAGCAAAATCATATTTCTAAAGTTTCCTACAAAATATCTTAACTCTAGAATTGTTTCTTCACAAAGGATTTCCACTAATTTATTTTTCTAACAATTGTGAAATACAAATTATAGTAACCTCGAGGTAACACTACATACTACAATTCATTCTAAAAGTGATATTAAATTAAATATGGCCTATTGAGGAGAAATAAAGTTATGTTTTTTTCTAAAATTTTCTTCCCCCCAAGCTTTAATTTTAAAATATTTCGCAATTAATTCCATAAAATGTAGCAGAAAGAAAAACTAAAAGTTGAATCTAGTTACTACTACAACATCCTATCAAATTCATATACATGCATAATCAGGATAGAATGATAGTAGAAGAAAGTAAATTTAGCATAAAACATGCTCGCAATAATATTAAACTTAAAGGAAGTATACTCACTTTAAAATTATATTTTCTTCCAACACACAAACTTAATTTTTAACATATATAGCATTTAATACAGAAAATATAAGTAGGAATAAAAATAGTTCGAAAATTCTATCTACCACAAATGTCTATCAATAACATCTACAAGTAATCATCATGACAGAATAATATGCAGCAGAAAGTAAATCTAAACTACACATGCCAGAATGAAATTGACTAAACAAAAGTCTAACTAGCATAGCAGGTATCAACATATGAATATAAAAATGTTCTTTAAGTCTTATATAAAATTGTAATACACAAACAAACACTCATAATAAATGAGGTTAATTCTTTCAATAGCTCGTCGCATCTCACTAACTTACTTCCAAATTCTAACGGAATCACTACACTAATAAATTAGGTACATCTTAAATGATTGTATATATTATAATCCCCAAGATAAGATTATCCCTGATATATTGGCTCCCGAGAACTAATATCAAGTTTCATCTATTCCATTTAATTAAGCACAACTAACAATTATAAATCGTAGTGTAAGATCATCCACAAGTTAGTCATCAAACAGGTTCATGAATCTTACTAAATGAAGACAAAGATAAAGAAAGGAAGTAAAAAAATTGAGATGGATCCGTCACTATTCAAATTCATGATATCTCTTGTAAAACTCAGGTCCGAGTGAGACCAAAGTCATAGTGGATCCATTAATCCAACTACTACAAGAGAATATACAAGTCTATCCAAAATAAGAATTTAAGGAATCACCTCCAACATGACACAGAAAAAAGATCAAATGAAACTACTAACAATCCAAACATAACCAATCATCAATCAAACTGAACAATTAACACTAAAAAGACACAATACAACACTAACAATCATGACTCTAAATCATACTAAAACAAAACACACTGATAACTATGGGTTGCCTCCCATAAAGCGCTTGTTTTAAGTTCGCAAGCCCAACAAAAGAATCCTCCTGGATCAAAATTCCAATTAAGTAATCTTTGATCAATTGTCCAATCATTTTCAGATCCAAGGATTCCTACAAAATCATTGAATTATAGTTTTTCTTTCACTTCAAATTAATTCATATCATTGTTCCTCATATTTCTTTGTAGATCCAATATTTTTCTATTCATTTTCTGAATTTGCATATTAATATCTCCCTTGAAATTTATAAGAAATGGATCTCTATATGAACTGTAAGATCTCCCAAATTTTGGATCAGATTCTCTATAGATAATTCAGATTCTAGATCAACGAAATCTACTATGTTACTCTTCTGTTTCAAGTTATCTTCCAATTCTTCCCCTTGGTACCGTAAATGGTTGAGGTGGTCTTTCTACATTTATCTTAGTTGAGGAAATAGGTTTTTTTAATTCCTTAATAATTTCTTCAAATGGTCTTTCAATCTCCTTAACCTCATCTCTCAACTCAAAGTCTTTTGAAACATATCCTCAAATTCTCTTCTAAATATTAGTTCTATAAATTTATATTTGTTGTCATTCATCTGCTTAAGGTTTATCTCTGAATCATCATGTAAAATCTCTGGGGGGGTAACTGTTAATTAATTTAATAATCCGCCCCAGTTGATTTTGTATATCTCTTTTTGCATCCCCTTGACTTTGTAATTGTGCTTCTTGACTTCTAGCTCACTCTAGTGACTTTCTAACTGACTCACCAATCGAATCACATCCTCCTCTAATAGTGACTCCTTTTCCTCATTATGTCGGTTGAAGTTAAAATTTTGTGGAAAAGAGAGTTAATCATTAAAATCACCCTGACTATTCTGATTACATGTTTGATTATTTTGATTATCTTCCCAAAATTAGTTCTCTCATTCAAAATTATTATTCCAGTTAAAATTTAAATAATTTTCCCAACCTGGATTGTAATAATCAGAATAAGGATTATATATCTCAAGGCTAGTTTCAAAATAGTTAGGCTCAATCAATTGCCCAAATGAATTTTTCTCAATAATCGGGGGACCTTGAGGATGACTCCCTATGTATTGATCTAACTCCTTACAATGTCAGCAACTTGAGAACTTAAAATAGTAAGCAGATCTTTTTAAAATTGTGCCACTCTCTATGTATTGATCCCACTTCCCTTCACCTGAAGGTTAACTCTCTCTTTAGTTTCCAAACACCGGGATCGAGATGGTAATTTCAGTTTGTCACCCTAAAATCTCAAATTTTACGCCCAATAAACCATATTTCCCTATTTATTTGCACCCAACCCCAATGAACTACATCACTCATTCCTGGACATTGAATGTGGTTCCACTTTGTTGAGAATTATACAGCCCACTCGGGTCTTAGATTAATTACAACAAATTTTAACACTACAATGAGCCCTTATTGTAATGTAAAAAAAATCATATTTAGAATTTAAACTTCTTTTAGCATTCATCCCAATATCCTAAACATGAATCCTACTCTTTGCAAAAGAAAGGTAAAAGAAAAATAACGGCATAATATCTCATGTTATTATTTCCAAACAAGAAGAAACAGTAAGAAAAACACATCACAAAGCAGGAGAAAACATATCGAAAAACTTCATTTCATCAAAGCAAATCCACCAGCTAAGTGTTTAAAAGAATCAGAAGATAATGAAGAACACAATACTAAGCTTTTTCCTTTGAGGGAAAGATAAAAATCTCTCCCACAAAGTCTCCCGCTGATCCATGCAATACTAGAACAATCCCTTACTGATTCTCTCAAAATCCTCTCTCCAATCTCTCCAAAAAGGTAGAAATCTACATCTCTACTCCTATTTTAATATCTCAAAGCATTCTCCACATTTCTCCTAACATTCATCTCTTTATTCTGACATATAATCACTTTTTTAAAGTGTAGAGATGAATTTCCCAAGAGTTGCCTCATAAATCATTCCACAAAGTTTCTAGATTCAATGTACACGATAAATAACCGCCCATGGTCGCATCCAAACCATCTTTGGTGCCATCAGTGCCAATCTGGATTTGGGAGTGGTCAGCGCCGCTCTACGTAGATTCATCATTCTGCTTCTTTTGGATTCATTCCAACTCTGTTTTGCCCCATTTTAGTTGTGTTGCGTTCCTAACATCTTCACCTACAATATATGCATAAAAACAACATTTCTTTAAAGTGTAATGTCATTCAAAAAAATTGATGAAGTGTAAAGTATATTTCTTGATCATTTTTTCTCCAAATTACATCGTTATTGCTTCTTTTTCTCCAATAGTCTATTTCTTGTACCTAAAACCAAAAACATGCAAAATACCTTCCTTTAAAGTGTAATATCATTAAAATTAAACATAAAATGTGTATGGAAAATCAAGCATTTTTTATGCATGTCAGGTACCAACCTCGAAAGGAGGGAATCAAAATTTAGGTACTGATCCTCAAAGATGAGAATTGGAATTTAGGTACCAGTCTCGGAAATAAGAATCGGAATTTAGGTACCGACCTCAAAAGGAGGGAATCAAAATTTAGGTAGTGATCCTGAAGGATGAGAACTGGAATTTGGGTACTAGTCTCGAAAATGAGAATCAAAATTTAGGTACCGACCTCAAAAGAAGGGAATCAGATTTCAGGTATTGATTCTGAAGGATGAGAATTGAAATTTAGATATCAGTCTAAAAATGAGTGTTGGAATTTAGGTACCGACTTCAAAATATCATGAATGCAGGAAAATATCTCAGAAAGGATGTGAAAATTTATGAAATTCATGGAATCAAACGTTAAGGGTCTGACCCAGAAATATCGTGGATGGTAGAAAAATTTATTGGAAAGGATGTGAAAATTTAGGGAAACTCAAGGAATTGAACGATAAGGGTCCAACCCTGAAATATTGTGGAAGGCGGAAAAATATCTTGGAAAGGATGCAAAAATCTTTAAAAATTTAAGGAATATGATGACAAAGCTGCGACTCGGAAATATCATGGAAGGCGGAAAAAATCTCGGAAAGAATGCAGAAATTTAGGGAAATTTAAGGAAACGGACGACAAAGCTCCAACTCGAAAATATCGTGTGAGGCGGAAAAATATCTCGGAATGGATGTAGAAATGTAGGAAAATTTTAGGAATTGGGCGACAAGGCTCCGACCCTGAAATATCATGGAAGGCGGAAAAATATCTCGGAAAGTATGCGAAAATTTAGGGAAATTTAAGGAATCTAAGGAAGGAAAGCTCATGGACTCACATTCAGCCCAAGGGGTGACAGGAGGGAATTCGAATTCAGGTACTGATGCCAGAATTTCGTGTGAAAGGATTTAGAGAAAATTTGATATTGATTTTCGAAGAAGGTAGAATCGTACACTTCAGCCAATACTTGTATCCATTGCGAGATTTATAGAATTTTGAGATATTTTGAATTTGTGGGAAGTGACATTATGTAAAGTGCCAAAGTTCGCGGAGCGCTTTTGGAAATGTAAAATCTGAGAATGAGTGCAGAGATTCGGAGTCTCGAGAGAGAGTTAGCTTATCATTTGTTTTCAATTTATTATTTTTCAATTTGATTCATTTCATTTAACTTGGGGATATCTGATTTCAAATTCAAATTTCTTTTATTTCATTCTATTTTGATTTTTCCCATTTGTTATTAATTTCTTTTTAATCTTCTCTTATATCGTTCTTTGTTCATTTTAATTTGGGGCAGGTATGCAATCCTGCGGCTTTTTGCCCATTGCGCCAAAAGAAACATCTCTGAAAATCTCGGTGAGTTGAAATAAAAATCTTTACTAATTTTGTTCAAAAGCAGCTGTACAACTGATCACATGCTCACAAGCATCCAAAAGTTGATCGATCACACATAACTGAGTAAAACTCACATATCACATCATGTTGGTACAGAAAAGCGGTAACAAATACTGTGAGCTGGTGCAGGAGGGAGTAGAACTCCGTCATCTGAGGTTGCCATGTGAACAAGCCAACCTACCAAGGCTACGCTCTGGAACAAAAGCCCCCTCTTGAACACCCGGAGGTACTGTTGTCATAGTGCTAAGTGATAAAGGCTTTCCAACTCTGGATCTGGCTCGTAGTAAAATGGTGCCTTGTCCTCATCCATTCTTCTGAAAGTGACTGAAACTTTTCACCACGCGACTCTAGGGATGCAGTGCTTTGTAAGATATGCCCTATTTTCTTTTAGCACTAACTCTGATCCTACTGCTAAAGGGATCTTGACGGAACCTCGAAGCTCTCATAACCTGACAATCTGAATCTCCCGGCCGAATAATATATTTCTTTCATTTATAAATGAGACCGTGCAGAAAGGTCTCACAAAGATGTGGTGGTCGATATGAGGTGGAATATAGTCCTCATCCTCGTAGATTTTTCTAATGCAGCATTTAGGAATACAGTCTGTAGGTAGCACGTGCCACTCAATCATTCTCCTTATCATTTTCTTAATTTGCGAAGGTAGCAGATCCAACTCATCAAGCTGTAGAATCTCTGAGGGATTACCTTGTTGATCTTTTGCGAAGTTATAGCAGCACCCACATTGAATAATGATCCTGCCCTTTCTTCCTTCCATTATGTCAACTCTATGTATGTTCCTTCCTTCAGATGGCCTACTTTGCCTAAATCTTGGAGAGAAAAAATACAATCCATAATTTTCTATAGATCATTCCTTAAAAATAAATTTCTATAAAGCTCGAGGCCTTCCAGAATATTAATGAACCTTCCTTGGATTTCCTCATAATGCTGTAATTCTTTCTTTCTGACTCTTCTGATTTTGGCCATCACATAGTCTGAGACTCCTCACTGTAGTGACAATTGAATGAACTGTGGTATGTAAGGGTCTACATCAGGATGCTCCCTACTCCTAAGTAGCTCGTGGTGGCTGCGTACACCTCGTACGTGTTGTACTCCTCCAACTGTAGAACATGACACTGCGGGCATTCTGAAATTGCCTCGGTGACTGAAGGCTGTCCAGGTAGACTCAAGTTGAAAGTTAAGCTCCAAGTAAAAATCTCTTCCAATGAATCCCTTGCAGGCACAGGGTCCTCAGTAGTCTCCAACTCTGTCTCTGTGCACGGTGAGCTGTCATCAGTTTCCTTCATCACAGGCTCATAAAATTCCTCTGGAATTGTTGGTAGCTCGGTGGCTAACACCCGAGCTTGTTTCCTCTCTATCCTGTCCAAGAGGCGACATTTACAACGATTTTCATTTCTTCTCTTTATACGTGACAACGACACATCTGGAACCCTCTCAGATATAGCGCTGACAAGACTACCTTATGGAGCAGTGATCATGGTCTGACACTTACAATGTCTCCTGGCAGACATCCGGAGGTACTGCTGTCAGAGTGGCAAGTAACGAAGGCCTTCAAACTCTGAATCTGGCTCGTAGTAAAATGGTGCCTTGTACTCATCCATTCTTCTGAAAGTGAATGAAACTTTTCTCCATGCTACTCTAGGGACGTAGTGCTTTGCAATATCTACCCCATTTCTTTTTAGCACTAACACTAATCCAACTGGTAGAGGGATCTTAACTGAATCTCAAAAATCTGCTGAACTGACATTCTAAATCTCTCGGCCGAACAATATATTGCTTTCACTTATAAATGAGATCGTGCAAAAAGGTCTGAAAAAGTCGTGGTGGTCGAAATGAGGTGGAATACAGTTATCATCCTCATAAATGTTTTTAATGCAGCTATTGGGAATACAATCTGCAGGCAGTACGTGCCACTCGACCATTCTCTTAATCATTTTTCTTAATTTGCGGTGGTATTAGATCCACCTTATAATGTTATAGAATCCATGGGGATTAGCTTGTCGATTTTTTAAAAAGTTATAGTATCACCCACACTGAATGGTGATCCTGCCCTTTCCTCTCTTCCATTTTGTCGGCTTTGTGTATGTTTATTCCTTCAGATGGCATGCTCTGTCCAAATCTTGGAGAGCGAAAACATAATCCAAAATTTCCTTTTGATCATTCCTTGAAAATACATTTGTATAATGCTCGAGGCCTTTCAGAATATTAAAGAATCTTCCTTGGATTTCCTCATAATGCAAGAATTCTTTCTTTCTGAATCTTTTGATTTTGGCCATCACGTTGTCTGGACTCATTGCTGTAGTGAAAGTAGAACAAACTGTGGTACTTAGGGCTCTACATCAGGATGCTCCTTGCTCTTATGTAACATCTGTTGACCTCATTTTTTATGAGGTCTTCTCTTCCTTTTTTAGTACTTAGGATCTAGCCTTAGGCTTTTCCTTTGACTATCCTAGAGGATTAGAATTGGGACCCACCACATAGAAATTCAAACCACTTCTTAACTCCCTGCAAACTCCACAAACTTGATTTTCGATCCCTAATCACCTAGAGGGTTGAAATCAAATGTGAAAGTTTAAACGATGAGTTCCTATAGGACTCTTTCGGCCTTAGGGATCCGCCCAGGTGGCCCTGGTCCGGTGAGGGCCGACTTACACACACACTACACTTATACACTACCCCGAAGAATGCGTCTAGAAATCGAACAACAAGTCATTGTCAAGTTAAAAGCTAATAGATGCTAAATTTTTCTCGTGAAGAACAATACCCGACTTGGTTAGCCAATGTGGTACCAAATAGAAGAAGAATGGTTAGATTAGAATTTGTGTGGATTTCGCAGATTTAAACAAGGCATGTCCAAAAGATGAATTCCTCCGCCGAATCCGTAATTAATGATCGACATTGCTTCAACACATGAAATATTCTCATTCATGGGTGGATCTTCGTGATACAAACTGTGACAAAATGGCTCCGTAACATTTGAAAACTTACAGCATTCGAATGTCGATCGGCGATGGCCATACGTTTGATGCCATTCGGATCGAAGAACGCAGAGCAACCTACCGTAGAGCGATGATAAGAATTTTTTATGATCTCATCCACATTCAAGTCGAATGCTACATGACGATGTTGTCATCAAAAGCAAAGTAAAGGAAAACCACCCCGTATGATTCGAGGATTGTTTTCGAACGATTAAGACAATTAACCTTAAGATGAATACTCTTAAAATGCATCTTCGGCGTCACTTCCGGAAATTCTTAGATTCATCACACCGACATCGTGGAATTGAAATCCACTCCAAAAAAGATTAAAGCTATCTTCGAAATGCCACCTCCCAAACCTTAAAACAACTACGATCTTTTCAAGGGAAGCCGGCATATCTTCGACGCTTTATTTCAACATGTCGTAGGTGTCACCTTTTCGGCATTGGGCGCAAAAGGTCGCCAAATTTATCTGGGAAAAGAAATGACAGAGGCTTCGAGGACATTAAACAATATTTAATGACACCTCCCGTTCCAACAGCCCCGCCTCGTGTAGACCGTTGATACTTTATACCGCGGCTTTAGATGACTCTCTCGTGAGCTCCCCGCAATTTACAGTCAATTATGAGGCTAAAGAAAATTCTCTTACTACCTAAGCCGTCGTTTACTTCCGACGGAAATAAAATATCCCACAATTGAAAACACCGTTTGGCCCTCGGGATTCGCCGCTCAAAAGCTCAGGCACTACATGCTTTTTCATAAGGTCAACCCGGGACCCGAAATTTAATCCATCGCAATACTCGATGACCCGCCCAACGTCGCACTTGCTAGGTGGTCAATGATATTATTGCAATTCGATATAATCTCGTGCCTCTTCAGGTACATAAAGGGACAAGTCCTAGCGTACTTCCTCGCTAAAGACACCCCTTTGCCGCGAATCTCCTCTCAATGACGACTTGCCGCATGAACAACAATGAGCTTAGAAGACCCCCGATGATCGACGTTGGGAATTATATTTTGATGGAGCATCTTCGCACACAAAGATGAAGAATCGCAAGTGATAGTGCCCGTAAGGCGTAATAGGACTAATCTTTATAACACTCGATGGGATGTTAAGATACTCCTACCACTCGCCGTAGCCGTGTACAAACAACGAAGGTAATACAAGCCTTATAACAGATCGGAATTAACTATTCAAATTCGGGATAACAACATCAACATCTATGAGGATTCGCAATTAATCATTCAATAGATCGTCTACGTTACGTAATTTTAAAGTTAAGACTCGAGCAATACTTCCGCATGCCATATGTTTGTTGGAAATCGCATTCCGAATGTGACGATCTACAAAATTCCCGTAAAAGAAAACGCTTTAAGAGATGCGTTAGTCCGCCTCGCAAAAGAATTTGCCTGCTTGCAAGATGACCGTTGAAGCAATACCACGGACGTCAGTCCTATCACAAATGGCGACACAATACACAAATCGCAAAAAGAAAAAGAATCAACAAGTACAGCTGACAAATTTAAAACACGAAGATCGCATGTACCATTACCGACTACCCGCAAAATTGTGAAAACTACCGTAAGATAGGTTGTTAGCCCATCGATCAAGAAAAGAACTTTGTCCTATTCATTAATAAACAACACGTTATACAAGGTCTTCGATCAAATGCGGCTAAGGCGCTTGCTGGTCCGAGGCCCGTGAAATTTTTAAAGAGGGTGCATTCGGACTCTGCTACGCTCACCTGCAATGTCCGAAGATGAAAATGAAAATTAAAAGACTAGTGGTAATTACCGGCCCTCGATGATGACCGACCGCATGAAAATCGCCAAGAGCCGTCACCAATGCCAAGTGCAAGGAGGTTCTACACCAACCTCCAAATGTGCTACATCCGACAATTGTGTCGCGGCCATTCGAATGTTGTGCTACGATATAGTGGGTCCAATAGAACCACCATCTTCAAAAGGACATCGCTTCATTCTTGCGGCGCGCATTACTTTTCGTTTTGCGATATGTGCCCACTCGCAGAAGTGAAAGCACACCACTCGCTATATTTTTTCAAGAACCAAGTTGTCTACCTTTTGGAGTGCCGCGCAGGATCATCTCGATAATGGGTCGCATTCGAAGCACGCAAATCAATAATTTTGCTCGGAGACACGAATCGACTCCATGGGTATTCAACAATTTACTATCCAATAAAGAAACGGCCCTACCGAGGTTTTTAATAAAACTCTCATTCAAATTTTAAAGAAAACTTCGGACGATAATAAGAGAAATCGACACGAGAAGTTATTAAGCTCTATGAGCTACTCGTACAACCTTCGAACACCTACCCAAGCTACACCTTAGCCTAGTGTATGGGTCCTATGCGTGTTACCCTTAGAGGTACAACTTCCATCACTCGTAATTGCATTGCAAAAACAAATCACGATAAGAGAATGCCAAATTACGACTAGAGGAATTAGAAAGCTCCTCGGAAGGGAAAAGACTTGCAAGGCAAAGCAGAACTTTTAACCATACCAAGCTAAGATGGTTCAAGCCCATGACAGATCGGTCTGCCCAAGAACTCAAAGTTTGTGACTTAGTTCTCGTTCTCAAGAGACCTAACCTTGCACACCGCAAGATAAAGAGAAAAATTTGAACTCACTGTGAAGGGCCGTTTGGTGGTCGAGGTAGTCTACTGGGCGGCGCTCCTATCGCCCGTTGAATTGCCAAGGAGAACGACATATGCTTTCCGATCAACGGACGATACTTGAAGAAGTATTACGCTACCCGATGTTTCAAGGAATGAATTCTTCATCCCTAGAAACACTGCGAAGTGACGATTATGATCGGTCCGAACCCAAAAATAATAAAAAAATGTGCTAAAATAAATAAAATTGTGATAATAAAGTTTTCTCTTGTTCTCTCTTCCAAATCAAAATCTTTTTCTCGATCTTTCTCTCTTCATTCCCCGTTGAATTTAAAAATACAAAAGGAATAATAAAAAAGAGAAAGAAAGAAACTCGTCTCCAATAAACATTTTCTTAATGTTCTTGTTCTTAGTACAGCCCCTGATCCTTTTCCTTGTCTTTTCACAGGAAATGTATAATCGGCGGTCATCCTGAACTTTAGAAATGGCGTAAGCCTTGCACTCGACGAAAAGAGGGTGAAAAGATGGAGCGATAATAAGAGATTGTCTCGGACTTCGCACCAGCAGGCTCGGTAACATGAGGAAGGTGACCGGGTCCTGGCTTGTCTGGAGAGGAACTCGCCGCCGTACAAGACGATGGGTGGGCCGAAGCCACCAACCCAAAGAGCAAGAAAAGGAAAACAAACACCGAGGAGGACAGAGAATCAAGTCTCTAGTCACCAAGCAACAGGGCAGGCCCGGGCCGCCGCGCCCACAGAGACCAGAAGTACGAAGAGCCACTCTCACAAAGAATCAGCGAAGAAATAAAAACGCTGTATCCGCAAGATGTTAACTAAACTAGTGGTGAGACCGCGACGAGGCAGGGGGCCAAGCACACAAGCATATACTTGCTGATACTGCTCCGCGGAACTCCGAAGAAAGGAGGCCAAACCTCCGAGGATAACAAAGAGACCAGGGAAATCTCAAGGAGATCGAAGAAGGAAGGTTACCACGCCATTAGATAAAGCCACCAATAATGCACGACCTCTTTGCAGCAACCCCGAGGATGTCCCGACGGAGACCATCCCCGAGGAGCCGAGGTATGCAGGAGAACGCGAAGGGATTGAGCCATATATCCCACAAAGACGTCACTGTGCCTCGCCATTTGCAGATTATTCCAGAATACGAGCTAGAAAGAAATGCGTAATGTCGAGAAGCAAACTTTTAAATACTTCGAGAGAATTAGAGGTGAGACCAATATACTAGAAGGCCTCGAGCTACATACAAACATGTTCTCGAATACGAACAACAAAAAATCGTGGATCGCATCCGGATTTGAAAAGAAATGGGTCGAGCAGGCCGCTTAAGAGAAAACACCTACTCGAACCTCGGAGATGGATGCCAAAGAAAGGGAGAATTACAATACAATGTGGATGCTGCTACAACTTCGCAGAAGACAGAAGGGAAACCCATCGGGGATACTCCGTCATGGCAAGGTAGATCCAATGTCATTAGCCATCGTTAGATGCAAAAGAGAATGAAAACATGGAGGGTAATGCCAGACCGCATACCCAATAGTTGCATCATTAACATTTACAAGAAGGGTGACTACATACCCCCACACATAGATCACCACGACTTTGTCGACCTTCGCACAAGCTCGAACGAATGTAATATCATGTTCGGATTCGACCTCTCGGATAAAGAAACCGGGCGAGTTCCGAGGGCCAAGAAAAGACACATTACCGGTAGGTTCCGTCATGATACTAAAGGTCAACGGAGCAGATGTCGCTAAACATTGCATACCGGGAGTATCAATGAAGCGGATCTCGCTTACTTTCGAAGGATGCATGACAGAAAGCACCTTACCACTTCCAAATAAACTCGTAGCCGTGAGTTACATGGAAAATATCACACTCCAACGTACATCCATACGACATCCTTGCCAAGGATGGCTTGGAAGGTGATGTTATTGACCATGTACCTCACTATTCAGACATTGATTTCATATACCTTTTTCGATGGCTGACAAAAGATCATACATAAATCGTTTGAAATTACATTGATTGTATGATATGTATTCCGTATCGATTGTGATGGATGTATCTTCAACATGATTGGAATGAGCGACCATGTCACATTTTTTGTCTTCACCTCTTTGTGCAAGCTGACAGGGAAACTCCATTAAAGTTAAAATGAACTTCGAACGAAGAATGAAAAGAAACAAAAAGAATAAAAGAAACTTTCCTTAAAAATCTAAAAAAAATGATGAACGCTAAATCCACATGGACATTAAATGAACGATAAAGCAAATTTGAATCGTTAAAAGACAAACAAAATAAACACAAATTTTAAATCAACCAATCAAATTCAAATTCAACCTTCCATTTTAAATCAAATCTCAATCAAATTCAAATTCAACCTGCATTTCAAATCAAATCTCAATCGATTCAAACTCAACATTTCAAATCAAATCCAATCCGCTCTACTCTCTCCCTTTGTTTGGGATGGAAGCGCCGATTCCATTGACATCGAGCTACGAGGTTTTCGATTTCCTGATCCGATGGCTATGAATTGTATCCAATCCAAAACCAACAACTTTCGATCAACTCTTTGAGTGGGATATGTAGCATCTACGTATTCCCTCCTAACTCGTTTCTTTCCACAAAAATCTTTTACAACTTTCATGAAATCCTCGAAACACCAAAATTCCACACTTTTCAAATCAACACTACAAATATTTGCAAAATCAATTACCATTAAAAATCAAATTTCGTGGCTGAGGATTTTACATCCAATACCGCATTGCTTTAGGTTCTTTTCCTATCGCAATGAAATACATCAAAATCAAATTCTTGGGGTTGAGGATTTTACATCCGATACCGCATTGCTTTAGGTTCTTTACCTATCGTAATGAAATACATCAAAATCAAATTGGCCGAGGATTTTACATCCGATACTCGCATTGCTTTAGGTTCTTTACCTATCGCAATGAAATACATCAAAATCAAATTCTCGTCGAGGATTTTACATCCGATACCGCATTGCTTTAGGTTCTTTACCTATCGCAATGAAATACATCAAAATCAAATTCTGGGGTCGAGGATTTTACATTCGATACCGTATCGCTTAGGTTCTTTCCTATCGCAATGAAAATGACCAAAATCAAATTCTCGGGGGTTAAGGATTTTACATTCGATAATCGCATTGCTTTAGGATTCTTTCCCTATCGCAATGAAATACATCAAAATCAAATTCCCGGGGGCCGAGGATTTTACATCCGATACCCATCGCTTTTTAGTTCTTTCCTTACCGCAATTAAATACATCAAAATCAAACTCTTAAGGTTAAGGATTTTACATCCAATACCGCATTGCTCTCAAATCTCTCCACAATGTAATGGCTCAATCCAATCAATTAACTTCTCTTTCGAGGTCAAGATGTTACATCTAAAACCACAAAATTCCAATTTTCATTTCAAGTTCAAAATCCCTTCAAATTAATTTTTTAACAAACTTCAATCTAAATCAAAACTCAAACTAAAATCCGAGCTCACACATCAAAACTTAAACCGACACAAAATGAAATCTAAATCAAAATTCCCAAATCATGCGCCTCGCAGATATACTCGACACTCCCCGCCGGAAATTCTTCTACTCGTCCCAAGTTTGTCACTTCGACATCCGTGTTGGTCTATCGATCTTTTCGTCAACGCCAATACGCGCGGTGTGCTCGGGATAGCACACCACACCTATTCGGGGTCCAGCTCCACACCTCATTTCGATGAGGCCTTCTCTTCTCTCTTTAGTACTTAGATCTAGCCTGAAGCCTCTTCGACTATCTTAGAGGACTAAGTAACCCACCCTTTAGAATTTCAAACCACTTCTTAAACTCACTCGCAACCCACAAACTCGATTGTAGACCCCTAATCACCTAGAGGGTCGAAATCAAATGTGGAAGTTTAAAGATGAGTTCCTACAGACTCTTTCGTCTGTGACCGCCCCTGTGGCTCGGTCCGTGTGAGGGTCGACTTATACACACACTAAACTTATACACTACACTTTCACACGCCTCCTAAAACCATACCCATACCCAACTTGACCTCCCCGACTCATGAAGGTGATTCACATGGATGGTCCTTAACCCCTAAGCCCCTGGGTTGGTGGTTGTGAACAACATACGGAATGCCTCAAATGAGTCCCTTCATGGCTCATGGACTTGATATGACTTCATTGCTCAACCAAAACGATTTCATTCCACTTACATTAACCCAATCTTCAATTTTCTAAATTTTCAATTTTTTTGACCTCTCTAGACCCCGGCCCCGCCTAGCCTACCTAAAACCCTTAAAATTACCCAAATTTTCCAAAATTCTCCAAAATCATCCAATTTCTTCAAAATCAACTCGAACATTCTCCCACCACTCAAATTGACCATTTTTACACAAAATAACCAAAATTCCGTGAAAATACCCCCAATACCTCCAAATTACCAAAATGCCCCTCTCGACTCCAAAATTCAAAAAAATTCAGAAAATTCCCAGAAAATTCCAGAAAATCTCAAATATTCCCAATTCCATCATCCAACTACACCATATGCCAATTTTGTCAATTTATCCCACTTTTACGAAAAAACCCTCAATTTAGCCCATTCTTAACCCAAGTGAACCCAATGTAAAACCAAATCTACCAAATTGACTCCCAATTTTGGTCCAATTCAATTATAAACTTCCACTTAACATCCACAATATCAATCTAGATCAAATCCAAGTCCAATTTGATTTACATTTGAATCCAATTTCACTTTTCACCTTAAAGCCTTAATTTGGACCCATGACCCAAACTTAAATTTCAAACTAACCCAATTCAACTCCAATTAACCCCAAATCTTTCTAAACCTTCCCTAACATCCCCAAAAACAAAACATTTAATACAATCTGCCCAAATTTGGACCGAAACCCCACTCAAATTCAACCCAAAACCAAAAGCTCAATTTCGACCTAAACCCAAACTTAACCCAAATAGGCCCAAACCCCAAAATCCAACCCCAACAAAAGTTGAAACCCCTTGAAACAGTCCTACAAATATTTCTCAACATTAATTTTACACCAAATTCAACATTAGCTCAACATTAACCCAAGTTAACCCAATTTGGCCAACCATCGCCACTTTACCAAAAAGCCCAAATTCAACCCAATTCAAACCCAAACCACCTCAACCGTTTCAAATTACTCATGGCACATTCCTAAACCAAATCTAACAATTATTTGGCCCAAAATTTTACAAATTTCCCATCCACCAATTTATTTGCAAAGCTTAAAAAGCCCATTTTCTTAAACCTTCCTAAAGAGCCCACCCAAAACAAATTTAAAAGCCCAAAACTTATTCCAAAAGCCCACATGAAATTTCTCTCATCATACCCATAATTTAAAACACTTCCCAAGTTCCAAAATCTATAAACAAATAGTTTCAAATCAAGCTTCATGAAATTTGTCCACTAAAACACCAAAATACCTTAAACCCACTTTCATGAAACCAAGCCCACTTTTCCCAAGCCATAAAAGCCATGAAGCCACTCTTAAGCCACATGCAAGCCATGTGAGTTGTTCACATGTGACCTTACCACATTGGGCAAAAGGAGGAGATCCTTTCCACATTCCCTTAAGGTGATTAACCATTTCCATGTCTCCCCTAAACCATGTTTAATCCTAATTGCACGGATTGTGACTTAACCCCACCAATCAAGCCGAGCAAATCACTTTCTTCACTAAACCAAGTCTTCAGGCGCACGAAGCCCAAAAGGATGGGTTGACCCATTTAGAGCCAAAATAGCCATGCCCCCCATGCCACTTTGATCCAACTCCTTTTACACATGTCCAAACCCAATCGACTTCACCATTGCCAAGCCTCGACCTCCTGCCAAGATGGTGACTCATGCCCTGGCCGGGCCACCCGCCCGGCCACCGGAAAACACCCGTGGCCGAGACATCGGAAGGAGCCAAGCATTGAAATTCCTCCTCGTCGAGTTGCCCCATGCCCGGGCTACTGGCAACATTCTTCCCCTTGCCAAGAGCAATTTCGATCCGTCCTGATCCTCACGAGGCCCTCCACTTTCCTATTTAAACACCACCTCTCTCGGCCATGGAAGAGGTGCCGAACCAACCTTAAGGAAACTCTCGCCAAAATCATTCCGTACTACTCCCCACACATAGAGAACTTGATCCCCACCGAATCCCCCGCCATTTCTCTCCATGAGCTCAATTTCAGGTCAAATCCAAGGCCAAAACCGTGACACTTCTCCACAAAGGAGCCAATCTCAAATCGATTGGTTCCACACCTCACCACTCGAGAAGAAGTTTACTGCCAAAATCCCCTTCTTCGTGCCACCCATCCGTTCCGTACTCCAAGCTTGTAATCGGCCGTGGTCGAAATCATACCCGACAATTCACTGGGCCAAAGTGGACTTCATTCGGAGCTTGCTCGGACCCAATCGAGCAGACACAACTCTCGCATCGAAGCTTCACTCCGAGCAAAGGTATGAATCACTCTTCCCGACACAGAGATTCTCCATTTAATTCGAATCAATTTCAATGCATGTTTATCGTATAGATGTGTTCGTCTCTTCAAGACGAATCCATACAGCATAAGAACACAAAATTTGTTGAGAATCGAGTGAGAAATTAGTACAGAAGGCGTTGAGGTCACGGTGCACACCGCCGTAGACGATGACCGGGAGCCGTCGCATCGAGGTGTGTATCAGCGACGGTCCGACCGAGCCGAGCGCGCGATGGTACATGAACAGCGGGTCCCCGGAGCGCCGAGCAGATGGTGGCGCAGACCGGAGGACGACGCGTGGCCTTCGGAGCCGCCGAGGATTGCGTGGCGCCGCGTGGATAAGTAGGAAATTAGGGCTATGTTTTATTTATTTAATTACAAGAACTTAGAAAATTCATAACTTCGTGTAGGAAAATCCAAAAAATAAAATAAAAATACCTCTTTGCTCAGTGAACAGAGGAGAATAATGTGGAAAAGAAATCATTTAATTTCATTGAATATTTGATTTTTAATGATTTATTTACTCGCACATTTTTAATTCTCCATGCATGTATACAATTCACCATACATGAGACCACAGCTTTCAAGCCTCTGAATTGGGACATTCCCTGAATTTTCCAAAGTCAGAGGCCATCCCTATGAAGAGTTATTGATTTTTCAATTCTAAGTCATTATTCCGAGTATTTTAATTCCAATAATTAAGATGTTGTGAAATAAATTCTAGGAAAATTCGGAGAGGTTTCTTATGACCAGAGACCCTAAGGAAAATAGGTTTTAGTTAATCACTTGGAATAACCCTAATCAAGCTTAAACACTCAAAATGAAACTTTAATTAATTAGAGCTAATCCTACATCAAATTGACTTGAAATCAATTTCCGTATCAACCTTTTAGATCAGAGGGAACCCACCATAAAAGTTCAAGTCAATCGACTTGGCTAGCCCTATCAAACGGCCGATTAAGCCATTTAGCCAAACTTAAAATTCAAAAATTCATACCTCAAAATATTTCTCAAAAATTCACCAAATTGGTTTTGGAGCCTCTCGATATCAGGTAATTTAAGAAAAATTAAAATTGCAATTTTCTAAAAAAAAAGTCGATTTTACATTATTTTAATATTTTTAATAATTAAAAATAATAAAAATCACAAAAATAATAAAATTCACCAAACGTCACATTTTGTCTTGGAATCATTTCAGAACAAGCCCCATATTTTTCTTTAGTCTCTATGATGAGATATTAAATTTTAAAGCCCTAAGGTAATTTTAAAATAAAAAATGTATTTTCTAGCATTTCCACTAAAATAATTCTAATAAATCAAAGTTAAAAATCAGAAAATTATAAAAATCGTTCTCTGGTTTCTTGATATCGTAGAGATTTTTGAAAAATATAAAATTCATTTTCAACATTTATGTTATTTTTAAATTAATTAATACTCCAAAACTTAAAATAATTATAATAAAAATAATATAATTCACATAATCACCAAAATTACCTGCCATTCCTTCCGTCATTGTAAATGTCTCATAGTTTTCTAAAATGGCTTAAACTTTCCCTTGGTTATATTATTAAATTCTTCTCAAAATCCCTATTTTCCACCAAAAATAATTACATAAATAAATTAAATACAGTAAAATCACATTTTCTTCTCTAATGTCTTGATCGACATATGAGTGAAGTCACATGAAAAATTCAAATTCATTTAAGCTCAATTTAGTGAGTTATGAAATTAGTAAGTTTAAAGGGCAAAATGGTAATAAAATTTTAACTACATCAAAAATTTTAGGTTTAATTAAAAGGGTGGGTAAAATATTTGATACTAAGTTGATTTTGGATGTTTTAAACTTAGGTAGTTAAAGGGTAGAAACCTACCAAATAATTTGAAAATAATTAAAATAAACCTTAATTAAATAAATAATTAAAACTTGGAAGAATAATAAAAAATTGGAATTATTAAAATAATGGATATTATTAGGAAGAGATTTATTCTTTAATCTAAAAATCCCTTAAATTAATCACCTCAATAACATTTAATTCCTAATTAAAATGATGATCCAAACTCAAGATTTAAAATGTTAAAATACTTAATTATTAAATTAACTAAAGTTAAAACATTTAAATTAAATCCTTTCAAAATTTCAATTAAATTATTACTTTAACAATTAAATTAAATCATCCTTAAAGCATAAAAATAAAATATTAAATTAAAATTAAAATCAAATTAAATTAAAATTTAACAATTAAATTAAATTAAATTAAATTAAAATTAAATTAAATTAAATTAATTAAACTAAATTCAATTAAATTAAATTAAAACATATTAAATTAAATTAAATTAAATTAAAATAATAATAATATCAAGTTAAAATAAAATTAAAAATTAAATTAAATTAAATTAAATTAAATTTAGTAAAACTAAACCAAATTAAATTAAACTAAAATTAAATCAATTAAATCAATTAAGTATAACATCACCAAAGACATAAAGAATTCAAATTAAATCTAAAACAACTTGAACACTATTCCAAGCTTAAACCTATTAATTGAATTTAAATTAAATCACAAATCATCAACATTAATTTGCCCTCAAAAGATTGTCATTATAACTCCTAAACGGAATAAGTGTTTCAAGATACTTCACCATAGGATATTCAAATGTCCTAGTTCAATCGAGCAAGATAACAAAACTTGAACTCCCGGATGATTAATTCATTCGTATAATTAAATTCTCTCGACTTTAAACAATCCTTAAGAGGTATTGAAAAGATGTTTAAGATTCATCTTAAGCACTCTCAATATGATAGGATTTCTTTTATAAGAACAATTGAACTTAATTGTTCTTCGATGAAGAAAATCGTCCCTTTAAACCAAAACACAAGAACCTAGACGTCATAGGAGACGACTAGCTATGTGGAGTAGGACCTCGTAAAACCATAACCCTTCCCTTAGCTTTACCTAGAACTCGCTTTAAATGCTTAAATATTCTAAATTGTGTTTAAGTGCAGCTTCGGGATGACGGGAAGACCTCCGTGTACGCTTTTGTTTTATTGCAATTTACCTCTGCAATTTACTTTATTGCAAATGCACTTTACTTCTTCGTATGATAAACAACCGTCGCATGAAACCCACACCTCTAGGATGTTCCTAAAACTGAAAACCAAAACTAAATTAAAAGTCATTACAAGATAAAATTCACCGTCACAACATTTCAAAATATAAAACAACTCAAAATTTAATCACAAACAGAACAACAAAACTACAACTACAACCAAATAAAAATGTCTACTGGATGACGGAATACTTGATGATGTAACCTACGTGTTACAATCTGGATTTCCCACGGTCTAAAATGAAAGTGTGAACTCATTTATTCGAGTTTAGCAAATTCATCTAGACTAAGTGAATCCGATAAATAACGATGCCGGAAGGATGGAACCGTGGGATCTTAACCCATAGTTGTTATAATCAACTTTAAGATTTTTTTAACTAAAACACTAAAAAAAAACATCGCATTTTTAAGACTTTCAAACCGAACATTTTTTCTCATCTCTTGATTTTCACCTTCTATAACTAAACCCTCTACAACAATGAGGGAGCTCAAAGCATGGTGGGCAAGACGGCCATCGTCATCGCAAAACCCGAGTCTACTTCGGTAAAAACTTTCAGAATTAAATAACCAAACCATAACCTCGAGGTAGTTTGCCTAGTGCAACATAAATCCTCAACCTTTTGTTAGGCATTTGCATTGCAAATTAAGCCCTAACCGGTCTTAGACTCCCCGAGGTAATCGTTCGGCATGACATAAACCCTCACATTCCGAGGTCGTTCGCATGACTCCGCGTCATACAAATATAAGTCCTAATTAATAAATCAAGTAAGATCAAAACATTAAATAAACATTAGGACATTCCTAAATTAAAGCCAAACAATAGGATAGTCGGGAAATTACCGAAGTTTGCTTTGAATCGTAATTTCTCCTACCTTCTTCCTTGAATTCCCAAAACAAAAATGTTCCAAACTCGATCCATTCCCTATCGGAATTCCAAAATTCAATCCTCGAAAACTTTAAATTCGAGATTCTTGAGAGCAGAATTATTGATTATTATTGAGAGTTTTCTTAAGTGATTCCTGTCATTTAAGATGTAATTAACTATAGGGGCTTGCCCTTATAGGGAATTTTAAGAACTTAGGTAATATAAACCCCGTTTAATTTCTTCAGACAAGTGTGAACTCATTTATTTATAAAATTGAAAGCCAAGAGACCAAACGGATGTCACAAATCTTTCAGTTTATTTAATCGAGCCCCATCATCAAGTAGGGTGTCTATTCTTCTAGATAGATACACAGTTTGTGATGTGGCGCTCATTTATATAAACTATTCGTGGAAAGACATCGCTCGATTTCATATCTTAAAATTTTCAAATTCAAAATTATTTTCAAAATCAAATGCTACTTTCTAAATTATATATATATACATATATTTAAAAACCAAATTTAAAATCTAAAAAAAAATAAGCCGCATACGGGTTCTTCAAAGAGTGGGGGAGATAAACAGTAAAGTGAGAGTTTAATTCTTCCTTGTTATTCTAAAGGAGTCGAGTGTTGTCGTGAAGAGAGAAAAGGATTCAAAGGAACTTCAAGGGATTTGTTTGGGGAAGAAATTGAGATAAGTTGTATTTACTTAGTTTATATGACTTTGCTTTTTATATATAAAATCCATGTTTTGTCGTATCTTCCTTGGCTAATTTGAAAGGTATCTCTTCGTTTCTCCTCGCAATGAGCATCCGGTGAGTGATGATGTCGATTTGATGTGTCATTTAAAAGTTAATAAATTGTGATGATTTTTCACTTTACTTCATTTACTTTTTCCGGTCAAATGAATTGTTAAAACTTGTTTCGTGAAACATTCAATCCGAGAGAACTAAGTGTTCTACAAAGAAAGTGGAGAATTCATTCAATGTACATGAATGAGTTATGTAGTTCATGGGAGCTTTAGGCATAAATAAATAAGGAAATGTGGTTTGATGGGTGAAGAATTAGAGATTTTAGGTTACGCAGTGAAATCCCCAATTGGGTCATATTGTTTGGTAACTAAAGCTGGGTTCGCCTTCTGTGAAGGAAGTGAGAGGTCTCAAGTGATGTACCGCTCTCCCAACCTAGCCATGGATTTAGGGACTAAGCCTAGGATTTGCCAATGTCCTTTACATAACTCAAGAGAGGGTACTCGAAGAGAGTAAAGAATAAGAATGCTCCTATTCGAAAATATAAAATTTATCATAGTATCATTGTAAGTGTGAAATATGTCTTTCCATATTCTCAACCTTTTCAATACAAAACTTCGTCCGTGTTAGTTAATTCTGTCTAGAAATTTAGAAAGTAACTTTAGTTAACCTATCTTTTAGTCATCCATACACTAGAAATTTTAATATTTCTTGAACTCGTATCAGGAATCGAGTATCAGATTTCATTTCTATACTATACTTTCAATAGTTCCAACCTTCCTCGCTGATCGATAACCGTGACTCCACTAGAGCCATGCATTACATGAACGATACGTATATTCGCATATACGAGTGGCTTTCTAATTATTAAATTGATCTACGCTTAAATTAAACTAAAACTACTCGAATATTTATGTTAGCTACAGCATTTAATCGGTCGCAAGAAATATCATCTAATCGTCCTAACAAGTAACTAGCGATAAAACACAACAATTAAAGCACAAAGCATATATACTCTTATGATGTCTATAAGTTTAGTACCTTATTAATTCCTCTAAAGATGTATGATTATGAAGTGTGAATATCATTTAATTTTATTTCGAGATGGCTCAGAGAAGACATATGGCTTGTTGTCTTCTGTGCTATTGGTTTTGGTTCTACATAGTTAGAAGAGGAAGTTAACCTATTATGACCGGTGGAATTTTTGTTAGCAACCATAGGAAGCGTCATCAAAGAGATCAGAGATCCGTACGTCGATTATTACGATTTTAAGTTGAATTCAATTTTGTTTCTTCATTAATGGTTTACTCTATATTTTTGTATCTAATAAATAATTATGCAGTTTGTGCTTTATTTTGTTTAACTTACTTACATTTTAATTTGTTTGATTTTTTAAATATGAATTTTTATATTAATATTTACCAAAAGATTATCTTTATGATGAATGATCACCTTTAAATTTACTCTAAAATTTTATATCATTTTTAACTAATATTTTAAGGATATTACGCTTAATGAAAGTTATTTTTTATGTTTTTGGCATGCATAGGAAAATGATTTTATGAAGAAAAGGAGTCAAAAAAGGAGTAAAAGGAGCAAAATGAGTCAATCAAGAGAAGAAGAAAAAAATGGCCGATACCGGCGCCAAGCGCCGCATCCGGCGCATTAGGCAATGCATCGCAAGGAAATCTGGGAGAATTTCTTAGATGGTTTTCAGACGGCTATCGATGACTCGTAAGCAATCTAGAAGTCTCTCGGACAAATTCTCATATGTTATAAGCGTATCAATGAATATGTATTGGACAAAGAATCAGTTATACAATGAAGACGCGAGACTTAGGTCTCATGCAAATACAGACATCCGCCTTCAATGAGCAAGGACATCCCGATAATCTATCGATCATCACCGTATCCGGATAAGTCATTCGACTCCGTTTGGTCGTTAAATACAAAACAAATTTTCATCTCAAAATCGAATTCATTACGCCCGTTTCCGAATGCTCGTTTAGCCGTTTAGCCGTTTCTGTTAGTGCGTTTTGTAAATAAACTTATTTGTAAATTTTTTTAATTAAATAAATAATCTCGTGCAAATGTAATCGTTATTTTTCTAAATGAAATTAAATAAAATTGTATGATATTTTTAAAATAATATTATATGTAGTTATACATTTACATAAAGGGTTTAAAAAACAATTTTTAACATAAAATTATTTTCATTTACAAATATTGTTTTAAAATATAAATTATATTTCCCGCATGAAAATTTTATTTTCGAACTTTTGGGCGAGAAATTGTTCCATAATTTAAATTTTCAATCGGAAAAAACCAAATTCATACGAACCAAATTTTGCTGCGCACTTGACTTAAATTAGAGTTCAAGACACCTAATTAAGATAAAAATACATAAAGAAACTATAATTAGTAATACAATTATAACATTCAATTTAAAATGCAAAAGTAACATCTCCCGAGAACCGTTTGGTCAGTAATGATTGAACTTCGAGCATCATTATGTGGCTCGAAAACACTGTAGCGTAAGGGATCTTCTCTTGATTTTGATACGCGCAACGTTATCCGATCGGGATAAAGCCGAACCTCGAGGTCCGTCTCGCCAACCTAAAACCCGCAATCGTCCACTCCGTGTTGCCACCTCCGGGGCAACCATAGAACTCCGTCACCCGTAACTACGTCATTACGCGACGAAAGAGAAGGCTCGTAGTCCGTAACGACACATGACTTGCGCCTGGGCTTCACCGAATATCTCGGAACTCATCCGTAGTTATTTAAAAAGAGAGTAGATTAGCTAGAACTCTACTTTCTAAAACAATGCTATCTCTAATTTTGTTTGGATTAAACAAATGAGGCCTAAAGCAAACTTAAACATTGTCCTCAAAGAAGCCAAACACGTGAATAAATTTAGTGGTCTTTGCTAATTAATATGTAGAATGTTTTCATTCTCATAAAAACATGTCATGAAAATACAAGAAATTCATTTTTAAGAGATGTAAGAAATTTTACAAGTAAAATATAGTAGAAAAGAACTGACATGAGAGCCATCACCTATCAAGTTATTCATAAACATGATTATATGACACATTATTTGAAGGATGAAGGTCAACATTAGGTGAAACTCTTACTGCTAATATTAAAAATTTTAACAGATAAGCCATAAAGCAATCGAAGAATTTATGCCCAAAAATTTGGCAAGAGGAACAAAAGAGGTTGGAATATTTTAAAACTCTTACCTTTTGTTAATAATGTACCAAAGTTCTGAATTAAATGATAACTACACAAGAATTAAATTTAGTGGTACGAATGTAAAGCTCAATCTAAATATGTAACTACACAAGAATCGAGTGGTATATATGCGTATGCCCCTAAATTAAGTGCTAGATGTAAATAAGTATATATGCTTCATGTCTTATAATCATCCTTTTCTTATCACATAATGACGTGATAAAGCGACCATTTAACAGCAAACCATACAATATTAACAAATAAGAAGTTCAAATACGCAAATATCATCGACCGACAATAAAGATGGTGGCCAAAGTAAATAATCATCGTAACCTAAAAGCATACAAATGGACAAAGTGAGGGCATAGCCTAAATTCTAACGCAAGAACAAAGTTACAGGAGGGCCAAATTACAATGAAAAAAATCAAAAATACAGGTGTCGACCTCATATTTTCGATGAGGTCTTCTTCTTCTTTAGTACTTAGGATCTAGCCTTATAGGCTTTTACTTTCGACTATCCTAGAGGATTAGAATTGGGACCCACCACTTAGAAATTCAAACCACATCTCTACTCTCGCAAACTCCACAAACTCGACCGTAGACCCCTAATCACGCAGGGTCAAATCAAATGTGCAAGTTTAAAGGATGAGTTCCCATAGGACTCTCGTCTTAGACCGCCCGGGTGGCCTGAACTGTGAAGGGCTGACTTACACACACACTACACTTTCACACACCTCCTAAAACACACCCATACCTAACTCGACTTCGACTCACAAAGGTGATTCACATGACGGTCCTTAAGGGTTGGGGAACAACATACATGCCTCAAATGAGTCCCTTCATGGCTCATGTGGGCTTGATATGGCTTCATGGCTCAACCAAAATGATTTTATTCCCCACTTACATTCACCTAATATTCAATTGTCCAAATTTTCAATTTTCACCCCCCGAACCCCACGCCCGCCTAGCCTACCCAAAGCCCCGGAAATTACCTAAATTTTTCAAAATTTCCAAATCACTCAAAACTCCCCAAAATTTAACCTTGAACATTTCCTCACCAATCAAGTCGATCATCCATACACAAAATACCAAAAATTCCAAAAATACCTCCCAATACTCCTCCAAATACCCAAAATACCCCGACCCAAAATCCAAAAATTCGAAAATTCTCAGAAACTTCCAGAAAATCCAAAAATATTACCAATTTCATTTTGTTCAACTACACCATGGGCCAATTTTGTCAATTTACCCTACTTTGTCAAAACCCCGAATTCGGCTCCATTTTAACCCAAAGTGAACCCAATGTCAACCAAACCTATCCAAGCTGACTCAAATTCTGGTCCAATTCAATTCTAAACTTCAATTCAACATTCTCAACACCAATCTAGACCAAATCCAAGTCCAATTTGATTGATATTTGAATCAAATTTCACTTTTGGCCTTAAAGCCCAATTTGGACCCATGACCCAAACCCAATCCAAACTAACCCAATTCAACTCCACCAACCCCAAACCTTTTTCAAACCTTCCCTAACATCCCCACAAACAAAACACTAACATGATTTGCCCAAAATTTAGACCCAAATCCCCACTAAAATTCAACCCAAAGCCAAAAAGCCCAATTTCGACCTAAACCCAAACCTAACCCAAATAAGCCCAAAACCCCAAAATCAAAGCCCAACCAAAGTCAAACCTCTTGAAACACTCCCATAAACATTTTCCAACATTAATTTTACATCAATTTGAACCCTAGCCCAACATTAGCCCAAGTTAGCCCAATTTGTCCTACATCGGCCCATTTACCAAAGAGGTCCAAATCCAACCCAATTCAAGCCTAAACCACTTCAAAATTATTCCAAATCATTTAAGAAACATTCCTAAATTAAATTCAACACTTATTGGATCTAATCCTTTGCAAAATTCTCATCCTAAAATTTGTTTTGAAACCTAAAAGGCCCATCCCCTTAGCCTTCCTAAAAGCCCTCAAAAATAATTTCAAAATGCCCAAAGCCTTACATGACAATTCCTTCTCATCATCCCTTTAATTGAGATCAATTCCTAAGTCCCAAATCAATCATCAAATCAACCTAAATCAAGCACCATCTAAATTTTTCACTAAATTGCCAAAATCTCCAAATTCCATTTTCATGAAATCGACCAAGCTTTTCCCCAAGCCAAGACAAGCCATGAGGCCACATGCAAGCCATGGACAAGCCACATGAAGCCATGGAAGGTTCGACATGTGATCAAGCCATTAATGGCAAAAGGAGGAGCCTCTTTTAAGCCCCTTAAAAAGGTTTTAACCCTTTTAATGCTTCACCTTAACTTACGATTAATCAAAATATTCATGGATGGTGACTTCTCTACCCTTTCCTAGCTGATTCATCTGATCCTCCCTAAGCCCAAATCAGCCATGGGGGAGGTGAACCAAGCCCAAAAGGTGGACTTGACCAAATCAAGCCAAAATGGCCTTCCCTCATGCCATCTTAATCCAAGCTGGACACATGGCATTTGCCAATCGCCTACACTAAACCCCTGCCCCCGACCCACCCGAACAAGATGGCACTCGTTGCCTCGGCCGGCCGCCCAACAAAGCCGCCGGAAAACACCACACCCGAGAGCTCACATGTGAGCCAAATCCTCAAATTCCACCTTGCTGAGCTGCCCCATGCCCAGTGGCCACCACGCTGTTCTTCTCTCATCGAGCAAATTCTCGATCCCAAGCCCTAACTCCCCCCCGGGAGCCTCCATCACTCTATTTAAACACCCCTCTCTCGGCCATGGAAGAGGTGCTGGAACTAACCCTAAGGAAACTCTGCCAAAATCACTTCGACCACTCTCTACACAAAGAGCACTTGATCCCCACCGGATTCCAGCCTACTCCCTCTAGCCGAGCTCAATTTTCAGTTCAAATTTCAAAGACAAAAACCAAGACACTGCTCTTCACGTTGGACCAATCCTCAAATTGATTGGTCCTACACCTTCACCGTACCAAGGAAAGAAGTCCACCAAAGAAAAAGCCCCCTCTGCTGTGCCACCTGACTTGCTCCCGCACTCCAAGCTTTGTGATCGGGCTTGGTCGAAATCATACTCAGACACCACTGCATCAGAGACTTCATCCGAGTCACGACCCAATCGAAGGTGACACAACCCTCGACGAAGCCACACTTCTCTCGAGCAAAGCTTGGGATGACCGGAAGACCCTCCGTGCACGCTTTTATTTTATTGCACTACCTTATTGCAATTTATTTAATCGCATCGCACTTACTTTTCGCATGATAAACAACTCGTTGCATGAAAACCCACACTTTTAGGATAGTCCCTAAAACCGAAACCAAAACTAAATTAAAAGTCATCGTTAAGATAAAATTCACCGCCAAAACATTTCAAAATATAAAACAATCAAAATTTAATCACAAACGTAACACAAACCGCAATTACAACTAAATTAAAACGTCTTGTCGGATGATCGGGACACTTTGAAGATGTAACTACGTGTTGGGTTAACGGGATTTCCTTACCGTCTAAATGAAAGTGTGGAACTCATTCGCCTGAGTTTAGCAAATTCATCTAGACTAAGTGAATCCGATAAAAATAACGATGCCGGAAGGATGGAACCGCGGGATCTTAACCGTGTTGTTATAATCAACTTTTAAGATTCGTTTAATTAAAATATTAAAAAACACCCGGATTTTAAGATTTTCTCAAACTAGAACACTTCTCTCATCTCCCCGATTTATGACTTCTAAAACTAAACCTCTCGCTACAACAAGGAGCTCGAGCACGTGCGCACGACCATCTTCACAAGAAAAACAACTCTCTACATCGCCAAATATTCGTTAATTAAACAACAAATCCATAGGATTTCGATAGTTCATTTCACTGTGCAACATAAATCCTCAACTCTTCGTTGTGCATTTCGTACGATCATATCGACAAATTAAGCCCTAACCTATTCGAGGACCTTGTGGGCCGTTTCGTATGACATAAACCCTCACATCTTCAAGGCTAGCTCAGGATTTTATCATACAAATATAAGTCCAAATTAATTAAAATTGGCAAGATTGAAATATCGATAATATTAGATTTTCAAACTCGAAGCCAAACAATAGATATGTCAAAGTTGCCAAGATTCTTCTCGATCCTCGCCTTCTCCTATTTTCCGGGGCTCGAAATAAATTGTTCCAAATTTAATCCATTCCCTATCGAAATTCCAAAATTCAATCCTCAAAACTTAAACTTTGAAAATTTTCGAGAGCTAACTACCGATTATTATCGAGAGTTTTCTTAAGTGATTCCCGTCACTTAAGATGTAATTAACTATAGGGCTTCGCCCTTATAGGGAATTTTAAGAACTCAGTAATATAAACCCTACTTAATTTCTTTCGTATTAAGCAGAGAACTTGTCGGCTTATAAAATTGGTTCGCGTACCAAAAGGATGTCATAAACCTTTCTAACATTTTAATCGAGCCTCATTACCAAGCAAGCATGCCTATTCTTCAGGGTAGATACACATTCTCATGTGCGCGCTCGTTTATGTAAACTATTCGGGATGTGAGGCTCGCCTTGATTTCATATCTTAAATTTACAAACTTAAAATTATTTTCAAAATCAAATGCTACTTTCTAAATTATATATATATATATATATATATATATATATATATATTTAAATTAAATTTAAAATATAAAATTCACCGACAATTTCGTTAAAGCGACCCCTTTTCAAAATAAAACACACAACTTAAAAATAAGCCGTACAATTTCGGCGACTCCGCTAGGGAAAATTCATCTCTCCATTTTTAACGACAATTCTCGTTTTCAAAAATCGTAGGCGTATCCATGTTCCTAGTGGATCAAACTACTCCTTCTTCCGTTGGAATACTATGTTCATTTTTACCTCGAACAAGTATACCTAACATTCTCTCGGATTTAGGGAGCTACCGCGAGGCTGTCCTCAAAACGAGAGGTTCTCAGGGATCCTTTCACCTCATTTCCGAGGCAGCGGACCCCTCATCAGGTATTAGTTTAGAGTTAGCCTTAAGTGGTCGAGAAGTTTCTACAAGACTTTCTCTTCCTTTTCCAGCTTCCTAATCAACTCCTTTTACCGCCAAATCCTCCTTTTAATAATTCTCCTTCCTAACGAACAAATCTTTTCGAAAAAAGACAATTTTCTTTTAATACCACAGATACACTAAGACAAACAAATGTGTTCGACTCTTCTTTTCGTCATAAGTTTTACGACAAGAAGAAGCACGATTCGGGGACTAACACTGAATCGCCCGTAATGGAAGCCCCAAAACTCCATCTTCTCCTTCGTCAACGGACTGGACTCCGGCCGTGTCTGGCACGAACCGCCCGATAATGAAATTATTCGATTCGACAAGGATCGGGGACACCGACATCAAAAATCCCTGACATCACTCTCTTTTCACTCACAAGCAAAGTACCAAAAACCGAGAAGCCGCCGATCGGAACAACCTCAAGTCAATCGATGAATTCCCTCCCTTCCGCAGTAAGATTCCAACCGAGAGGAGTACCGCCGTCCACGTAAGGACCGTTGCTACCCCCACCGGTCTAGTCGTCTCCGCACCACCCCAGCCTTCTCGCCGTACCAGCGGGGAAAGGAAATCTCGTAATCCACACGAACTCCGTTACCGTGAGGCGCCGTACCTTCCCGTGAGACCTCTCGTTTTTTGAAATCGGGTCCGCCTCAAGAATTCCATCACCGACACGACTCGCAGAAGGAATAGAAGTATGATCACAGAGAAGCCGTAGCCGCTGCTGTTTTCCTAGAAGAAATCCTTAACTCGCGCAGTATACACCGCCGCCGAATACATACCACTTTGGGAGGAAGTAGATTCCATCCCCTCTCCGCCGCAGGATGAAGAAATGTCCGCAAGATTGCTTCGCATAGCCTCACCGTATATTGCAAACGATACCGTGGCAGGCTACGCCATTTCACGCTGGAAGAACCTCAGGAAGTTAGTAAAGAAAGAAAAATGCCCGATCGTAAATTTTAAGAAGAATGTGGCGGGTGCCGCCCAAGTCCCGTCTTGGGCCGCGGGTAGAACTCGCTATATCGCGGAAAAGCCGAATAAGAGAATGAAAGCAATCGTCGTTGTTTCAGACTACAATTAGAGATACCACCTTCAAAAGATTACTGACACCATCCGGTCCCACCTTCTGCTGCTAGAAGGATGGCATGGCGTCCCACTACCTGGACAATTAAGATTAAAACAACTCGAGAAAGAAAGTCCTTCGTTAGAGACTCGAATCCGAAGAAAAAGCATCGCAAAGGGGACCTTACGAGAAGGAAACCCGCCGCTATCACATGACAACCGCAAGCATGTACGTAAAAGACCACTAGAAGATGCTACGGAAAAGCTAAGAACCGATATTCGGCGATTAGCAAGGGAAAGAGAAGAGAAATTCGGAGATGAAGTTTACTCGTCGCAGTTCATAATAGATGAATATGCAAGTAAATTAACATGGTTGAAACACGAGCTTCACGCTCACAAGGTGCCCCCCGCAACTCTCGTAGAAAGAGAGGAGTCGGAAGTAATGAGGAGGCAGCTTCAAGAGAAAGATGATACGTATAGCCCAAATGGAAAGGATGGGAAGAGATGGCTATAGCCCTAGCCACTCTCCCGCAGTCAAGTTCAACCCCGAAGAGAAACACCCCCTTAAGTCATTCACATTGTAGACGAAGGAAAGGAGATTACATCCGTCAACGGGGATGATCAATTAAAAAAAGGATGCAACACAAAGCATGATTCCGGAAAAGGATATTAAGAGTATGGTGGAACAACAAAAAGTAGAAGCTCTTGCACAATCAAAGAGCGATGACATCCATTTCGAATGGGTAGACCTTTACCTGGGGAGAATTCCTGACCATTGTCCAATATCCGAAAGGCATTGTACCACCTCTCGTTCAAGACCTTCGATGAACCGGAAACCCTCGGCAACATGTTGCACATTTTCGTGCCAAATAAGCAATGCTCACGAAGTGATGTCTACTCTTCGTAAAATTTGTCGCTGCTCTATCGTGGGATTGCCTTTGATTGGTATGCAGAATTACCGAACGGTTCGGTGAAGACATTTTCAGAACTAGAGAACCTCTTCATCAAGCAATTTTATTTTAGCTCTCGCACCACATCACTATGTGATTTAGTGATGAGAAGCGTAAAACCGAACGAAACCTTGGTGGACTACCATTTCGATGGAGGAACCTAAGCATGAAGTGCGAGCTACAACTACAAGAACAAGATGCGCCGGCATTTTACTTAAGAAAGAGCATTCATGGCCCGATAAACATTCGAGGGATTTACTATTAAGACTTTCGATAAGTTGTTAAGCAAAGCCGGAAGCTTGCAAGAGGAGGCGAAGCAATTAAGTTTCACCTCGATAAACACAAACAAAAGCCCGTGAACTTTTTAAAAGAAGTCCGGAATCATTGCAGCTAGCCGATAAAGGCAAGCAATAGATACAAATATCGTCGAACGGTCGCAAGAACCTCACCGCAATTACCACAACCCCGACCTTACCATTAGTCATCCTAACAAGATGGAACAACCGCTCATCCGCAACGTACGTTAAAGGATCTTTTCGAACAGGAGTATCGCCCAAGAACGAGGCGCGTCGAAATGTTCCGCAACATGAAGACTCCGCATTTCTAACTACTAGAACCTAAGAGACCAAAAAGTCGACAAGAAAGGTGATCCCAACTTTCGCTTCTTACCACGATGTTTCACAAGATAGAAGATTGTATTACCTTCAAAAGTTGGCTCAACGACAATCTTCGAAAAGGAATATAACGATCCCGAAGGAGCACATGAAGGAACCTCAGATAGAGGTTCCGTCAATGTTATCTCGACGGATCTCATTGTTCGATACATCCCTATGCGAATGATGGATGGACTACCACTTGGACAAAGTCTTCGAAGAAGATTTTGGATCACATCCAAACCGCTTCTGCGAGCCCACCCGTAGTTCGAAACCCGTCAAGTCGGCACTATCACTCGCGATGTAAGAACCACCTCAACAAGAGACGATCAAGAGAAGAAGAAAGTTGATGAAGAAGAAAAGACCGAGGCTCCCGAGGCTGACTAGGGGCCGCCTATCCTGTGATAAAGGTTTCCCATCTGGGAGAAATTTATCGAACTCGACTCGTATGATTATTTGCTCACTCCCGTGGGATCTTATAATGATAAGGGTTATGGCGTTGGCTACGTTTTGGATCAAGCTTAACGATTACGTAACTAGCGATAATCCGCCCGACATCGATTCCGATATAAATGACAATTCTCAAATCATACACAATCTCGACGGTCACAATGACAAAGAAGACATCCACCAAGGAGGCTACGAGCGTTCAACAAGCAATGAATCTAAGCTCTAAGGAAGCCATGAGCTCCAAATAACAGTTAGAGCCTTCGTACCCGAAGCTAATCCGTAAGAACCTCGTCATTCCGATTCAAGAGGAGACACTAGCAAACTCAATACTAGATTCGAAGAAATCACAAAGTTAACTTAAGAAGTGGAAGAGTTCCCACCTCCAAGAATGGGTCCAAAGACAAAGGAAAGCAGGGTCGTTCTCAGAAGAACCAACCCCGCAGCGAAATACCCATTCGGGAAGAAAATGAGACACATGAAAATAAAGGGACTACAACGTGCTAGCCCATCTTTGGAAACTACGCCCAACCGAGCATCTACGACGCTCTCATCTTATCAAAGGGGACGAGAGAAGATCTGATCAAGGCCTTACTTGATCCGTAAATTTGCTTAAATTTCAAATGGCCGCAGATTCCTTAGATAAGGTTTGCTCGTTAAAGGAATGCTGAGGTGTCACCTTCACGGACAATGCATCTACCACTTGGGACAGCGTGACCACAACCGACAGCTTGTACATTTCAGTTACAATCGGGAAGTTTACACTCTGCAGGTATTGGTGGATCCTATGAGCATCAATCAACATAATGAATCTTCGAACGCTAGCATATTTCAAAATTGATGCTCACAGCTCGCTGCAGACAAAATGTTATTAAGAGGATTCAACCGTAAAGGAGAAAGAGCCCTCGGATCAATAACACTACTAATGAAAACCGGTGACTTTGCAAAGACAACTCAAATTTCAGATAATTGATTCAAATCGCATTCAACGCTCTACTCGGGCCGACCATGGATACATGAAAACCGGATGGTACCATCATCTCTACATCGTTGCATCAAATACTACAATGGAGGGAACAAAGGCATCAAAGGTGACTTACAACCATTCTCCGTACATGAAATTGGAATCCATGAAGATGCAGCCTTATTACGCACCCCCGAAGAAAACAATCTTCTCCGCAGATACCGTAACGAATGAAGCAAAGGAAGTTCGGGATGACGAAGAACCTGGAAGTTCTTGTCCAAGAACGCTCACTCACCACTCCCTTACGACGAGACAGATGGGTTTCTCCACAACTCGCATCCGAGGTCGAGGCCTGGGACGAGGCCGCAGACGTTGGGGACGTTGGACACAGGAAACCACCATCAATATCGATCGGGGAAGACAGTCAAGACGAAAAGAGATCAAACAAGAAGCAAGCGACAATAAGTCGAAGAAGCCGCAATTCAGATCCTCTCTCGAAGATGAAAAGAACGAAGAACATAAATCGATGTACGAGAAGATTAACCACTAGCGTACACAATATGACCCCCACCCCCACGACTCCCAATAAGATCGAGGGTATGCAGGTCAAAAAGGTACGTAGCGGCGATGCAAAGCCAATCACCTACCGTGGTGCCCATCCTCCAAAACTCGAAAATAATGTACAATTTAAAGATGTCACTTCATCGAATTAATGGAATTCCTCGAGCGGTACTCTCCCCGTGTTCAAAATTTAATTCGGCCGTGTTTCTTACCTCGACAATGGACAAAAGGCCAATCACAACATTTTGAAAATTTATGGAATAACTCCGGTCATCCACCCAATTCAAAACATGGTCTCGATTCGACAAGTAGGACCGCCGACGATACCGACCTTGCTCTGGCTGTCACTGCGAGTCTAATGAAAACCGCATGGAAACTACGTAAGAAATCGAGGATTTACAAATTGGAAACGCTCCACTGAGTTCGAAGAAGAGATCAAATCTACAAAAGACGAGTTAACGGAAGTGACCAAGTACTGGCCGAAGAGCCTAGACTCGCCTTTCATAAATTTCCTTACTCAATAAAGAAGACTCAAGAAATAATCAAGTTATTAATGGAATTTAAAGACTCGTTTTGCTTGGAGCTACGATGAGATGCTGTGATTAGCTCCAGAGGTCGTTGTCCATAAGCTAGGAGCGGATCCTACTTCGTCCTGGGCCGTACAAGGTCCTTAAGAATGCGTCTAGAAATCGAACAACAAGTCATGATGAAGCGGTGCTTGGCCGTACGCTAAATTTGTCCTCGAAGACAATACCGACTTGGTTACCAATGTGGTGCCGCCGGAAAGAAGAATTGTCGATCGAATTTGTGTGGATTTCGCAGATTTGGGCAAGGCATGTCCAAAGGATGAATTCTCTCTACCGATCCCGCAATTAATGATCGATACCGTCTTTAACACATGAAATATTCTCATTCATGGACGGATCTTCGGTGATGCAACCAGATAAAAATGGCTCCGTAAGATGAAAAGCTTACGCGCATTCGTAACGCCGATCTGAGTATATTGCTACACAAAGGATGCCATTCGGACCAAGAACGAAGGAGCAACATACCGCAGAGCGATGACAAGAATTTTTGATGATCTCATCCACAATCAAGTCGAATGCTACGTGGACGATGTGGTCATCAAAAGCAAAGAAGGAAAGCCACCTATATGATTTGAGAATTGTTTTCGAACGATTAAGACAATTTAACCTTAAGATGAATCCCTTTAAATGCACCTTCTGCGTCACCTCCCGGAAATTCTGTATCACTGCCCGACACATCGTGGAATCAAATCGACCCGAAAAGATTAAAGTTATCTTAGAAATGCCACCTCCCAAAACCTTAAAATAACTACGATCTTTCACAGGGGAAGTTGGCATATTCTCTCGCTTTATCTCGAACTTGTCGTGTAGGTGTCAGCCTTTCTCGCACTAGTTAAAAAGGATGCCAAATTTATTCGAGAAGAGAAAATGCTAGAGGGCCTTCGAGGACATTAAGCAATATTTAATGACACCCTCCTCAGCCTTGGCGCCCAAAGTCTGTGTAGACCGTTGATACTTATACCGCGGCTTGACGACTTCTCTGAGCTCCCGTTAGCCTGTGTCAATGATGAGGATAAAGAAAATGCTCTTTTACTACTCTGTTTGCTGCTTACTCAATGAAATAAGGTATTCCGCAATTGAAAAGCATTGTTTGGCCCCGATCTTCGCCGCTCAAAAGCTCGTGCACTACATGCTTTCTCATATGTCAACCTCATCTCAAATTCTAATCCATTGCAATACTTCGATGACTCGTCCAACGCTTCCTGCATCACAGATGACACGATATTATCGCAATTCGATACAACTTTAAAGGCTCTTCGTGCCGTAAAGGGACAAGTCTTGCGTACTTCGCAAAGACACCTTGCCGACAGACCTCTCACAACGATTTTCCATGAAAATAATGAGCCTAAGACCCCGATGATCGACGGAATTATATTTCGACGGGAGCATCTTTCAAAGACACAAAATTAAGAATCGCGAGTGATAGTGCCCGAGAAGGCAGGGATCGGATTAATCTTTATAACACCTGAGCGGGGATGTTAAGATACTCCTACCACTTGACAGAGCCGTACAACACCGCGGTAATACGAAGCCCTCATAACAGATTCCGGAATTAACTATTCAAACGCGGTGGGATGGCCTGGTGCAACATAAAACCTCAACCTTCTTGTTAGGCATTTGCTTTGCAAATTAAGTCCTAATCAACCTTCGGGTTCCGAGGTAGTCGTCCGCTACGACATAAACCCTCACACCTTCGAGGCTATTTGTATGATTTTGTCATACAAATATAAGTCCTAACTAATTAAAATTGGCAAGATCAAAATATTAAATAAACATTAGGACCTTCCTAAATTCAAGCCAAACAATAGGATAGTCGGGAAATTACCGAAGTTCGCTTCGAATCTGTGATTTCTCCTACCTTTCTTCCTTTTAATTCCCAAAATAAAAATGTTCAAAATTTGATCCATTCCCTATTGAAATTCCAAAAAAAATTTAATCCATTGAAAACTTAAACTTTGAAATTCTTGAGAGCAGAACTACTGATTATTATTGAGAGTTTTCTTAGGTGATTCCCGTCACTTAAGATGTAATTAACTATAGGGGCTTGCCCTTATAGGGAATTTTAAGAACCCGAGTAATATAAACCCTGCTTAATTCATTTATATTAAGCAGGGGAATTTGTCAGCTTATAAAATTGGTTCGCAGAACAAACGGATGTCACAAATCTTCTAGTTTATTTAATCGAGCCCATTATCAAGCAATGTGTCTATTCTTCGGGATAGATACATGGTTTGTGATACGGTGCTCGTTTATATAAACTATTCGGGATGTGAGATCAGTTTGATTTCATATCTTAAAATTTTCAAATTTAAAATTATTTTCAAAATCAAATATTACTTTTCAAATTATTTATTTAAATTAAAACAAAAATAAGCCGTACAGGTATTTGTAATAAACATTTGAATGCTCTTAACATGTTCTTTAAGTGTAGCTTGGAATGACGAAAAGACCTTCCAGGTACGCTTTTATTTTATTGCAAGTTACTTACATTTACTGCACTTTACTTTTATTGCATGTTAAACAAGATTGTTGCATGAAAACTAAAACCTTTTAGTATAGCCACAAAACTGAAACCAAAACTAAATTAAAATCAACACAAGATAAAACTCACCGCCACAACATTCAAAAGATAAAGCAACTCAAAATTTAATCACAAACAGAACAACAAAACTACAATTGCAATTAAATTAAAACATCTCGTTGGATGATCGGGAATACCTCGGATGATGTAACCTACGTGTTGCTAACGGGATTTCCCACTGTCTAAATGAAAGTGTGGAACTCATTTAGTTTAGTTTAGCAAATTCATCTGGACGAAGTGAATCTGATAAAAATAACGATGCCGGAATGATGGAACTGTGGGATCTTAACCGGTGTTGTTATAATCAACTTTAAGATTCCCTAATAAAACATTAAAGACATTTGGACTTTAAGACTCTTCTAAACCAAAACACTTTTCTCATCTTCTGATTTTCACCTTCTAAAATTAAACCTCTGTAACAACAAGGAGCTTGGAGCATAGTGGGCAGCACGGCCATCATCGTCAGCAAAACTCTGGTCTACTTCAGCAAAACCATTCTTAGAATTAAATAACCAAGCCATAGGATTTCGAGGTAGTTTTCCTAGTGCAACATAAATCCTCAACCTTTTCATTAGGCACTTGCATAATCATTTTATGCAAATTAAAATCCTAACAGGTCTTAGGACTCCGAGGTAATCGTTCGGTACGACATAAACCCTCACATCTTCGAGGCTATTTGTATGATCATATCATACGAATATAAGTCCTAATTAATTAAAATTGGCAGGATTATAACATTAAATAAACTCCCAAATTGAAGCTAAACAATAGGATAGTTTGGGAAGTTGCCAAGATTTTTCTTGGATCCTTAGCTTCTCCTAATTTTCTTCCATTGGATTCCTAAAATAACAGTTCCAAATTTGAGCTATTCCCTATTGAAATTTTCAAAATCCAATTCATTTGAAACCTTACACTTTAAAATTTTTGAGAGTAAAACCACTGATCTTTATCGAGAGTTTTCTTAAATGATTCTCATCATTTAAGATGTAATTAACTATAGGGGCTTGCCCTTATAGGGAACTTTAAGAACCCGTGTAATATAAACCCCGCTTAATTCCTTTATATTAAGCGAGAGGAACTTGTCGGCTTATAAAATTGGTTCGCAGACCAAACAGATGTCACAAATCTTCTAGTTTATTTAATCCAGCCCCATCGTCAAGCAGTGTGTTTATTCTTTGGGATAGATACACAGTCTGTGATGCGGCGCTCGTTTATATAAACGATTTGTGATGTGAGATCAGTTTGATTTCAAATCCTAAAATTTTTAAACTCAAAAATTATTTTCAAAACCAAATTCTACTTTTTGAATATATGTATTTAAATTAAATTTAAAATCTAAAATTTGCCGACAATTTCTGTTAGGCGACCCCTTTTCAAAATACAACACTCAACCTAAAAATATGCCGACAGAGGGTAAAGAAAACACTTTCTACTACTTAAGTAGTCGTCTAATTCCGACAGAATTGAAATATCCTCCTATTAAGAAGCATTGTTTAGCCCTGATCTTCGTCGCTCAAAAGTTTAGGCATTACATGCTTTCTCATAAGGTTAACCTTATGTCAAAGTTTAATCTGCTGCAATATTTGATGACTCGCCCGACACTCTCCGGCAGACTAGCCAGGTGATTAATGATACTATTGCAATTTGATATAACTTTAGTTCTTCTTCATGCCGTAAAGGGACGAGTCCTAGCAGACTTCCTCACAGCACACCCTTTACCGGCAGAATTGCCTTTCAATGACGATTTGTCAGACGAACAGATAATGAGTTTAGAAGACCCTGATAATCAATGTTGGGAATTGTACATCGACAAAGCATCGTCAGCACAGAAGAATAAAGAATTGCAAATGATAGTGCCCGGTAAGGCAGCAATCGGACTAATATTTATAACACCGGAGTGGGGAATATTAAGGTACTCCTACCATTTGACAGAACCATGTACGAATAATGAAACATAATATGACGTTCTTATAATCAGACTAGAATTAGCCATTCAGATGGGTATAACCGACATCAACATTTACGGCGATTCCCAGATGATCATACAACAGGTCGCTGGACAGTACAAAATTCTAAAACCAAGACTCGAGCGATGACTTTCGATCCGTAATGAAGTTGTTGACAGTGATTTCAAATGTAACGATATACAAGATTCTCATAATAGAAAACACTCTCGCAGACGCGTTAGCCCACCTCGTAAAAGAGTTTGTCTGCTTACAAGATGAATCAGTTGTAATGTCAGTTCAACAATGACAAGTCCTATCACAGCTCGACATGGATGCAATACACAAATCAGAAAAAGAAGAAAAAATAGTTGTGGCAGCGGCAAAAACTACAGAAGATTGGTGGTAGCCATTAATAGACTATTTGCAAACAGGAAACCTACCGAACGATAAGTCAGTAGCCCATCAGATCAAGAAAAGAACTCTGTCATATGCCTTAATAAATAATACCTTATACTGAAGGTCTTTCGATCAGATGTGGCTAAGGTGCCTGAGTGGATCCAAGGCTCAAGAAATTATTAAAGAAGTATACGCAGGACTTTGTGGGGCTCATCAGTCGGGTCCGAAGATGAAAATGAAGATTAAAAGAGTAGGGAATTACTGGCCCTCAATGATGACCGACTATATGAAAGTTGTTAAAATTTATCACCAGTGTCAAGTACACGGAGTGGTTCTACATCAACCTCCAAATGTGCTACATTCGGTAATCGTGTCGTGGCCAATTGACTGTTGGGGCACAAATATTATGGGCCCAAAAGAACCGCCTTCTTCAAGAGGATATCATTTCATTCTTGCAGCTATAGATTACTTTTCAAAGTGGCAGAAGCAGTTCCGCTCAGGGAAGTAAAGGCACACCACATGCTACAATCTTTAAGAATCAAGTCGTCTACCATTTTGGGGTACCACGCAGAATTATCTCAGATAACGGGTCCACGTTCAAAAGTACAAAGATCAACAATTTTGTCAGAAGGCACGGGATCGACTAGCGCTATCCAACAATCTACTACCTAAGGGCAAACGACTTGGCCGAGACATTTAATAAAACTCTCATCCAAATCCTAAAGAAAACTTTGGACGACAACAAGAGAAATTAGTATGAGAAATTATTAGAAGCCTTATAGACCTACAGGACAACTTTCAGAATGCCTACTCAGTCACACCCTACGCTCTAGTGTACGGGTCTGAAGCCGTCTTACCCTTGAAAGTTTAGCTTCTGTCGCTCAGAATTGCAGTCGCAAATAAAATCACTACAAAAGAAAACGCCAGATTACGACTGGAATAATTGGAAAGCTTGGAAGGAAGACGACTCTCAGCACAACAGAATCTAGAATTATATCAAGCCAAGATGATCCAGGCCCACGATAAATTGGTCCGCCTAAGAACATTCAAAGTTGGTGACTTGGTTCTAGTTCTCAAGAGACCTATTCTTTCACACCGTAAGATAGGAGGCAAATTTGAACCAACTTGAGAGGGGTCGTTCGTGGCCGAGAGAGTCAACTCAGGAGGTTCCTACCAACTTGTGAATTGCCGTGGAGAACGATTTATGCTTCCGATCAATGGACGATATTTAAAGAAATATTACGCAACCTGATGTTTCGAAGGATGAACTTTTAAAATGAAGTCTCATTCCTAAAAGCACGGGCACAGTAATCTCTTGTAATCAGGTCCGAACCCAAAGTTAATAAGAAAAAATGAATAAAAAAAAATGTGTTAAAATAAGAAGATGTGTGTGAAAGAAATTTTCTAAAATATTAAAATTTGAACTTACCATTAAAATCAAAACTCAATCCTGATTTTCCATCATCTTTTCCTATTTTTTTAAAACTAAAACGAAATAAATAAAAAGTTTTCATTAATGAATAAATTTTCTTATTGTTCTCATTCTTGATACAACCCCTTAATTCCTTCCTCATTTTTGCAGGAAGATGTCGAACGGGCGGTTGATTCTAAACTTCAAGAATGGCGTGAGTCTAGCAATCAATGAATAAAAAATGAAGGATGGGGCCGTGATTTAAATCGACTCTGATTTCACACATGCCAGGTTACAATACGAAGAGGCCGATTATACCCCGGTTGATCGGGATGAGTTCCTTGACCAAATAGTAGTGAAATTGGGTGGCACGAGTCAGCAGGTCACCGACAAGAAGAAAAAAATGAATGCCGCTCATATGACTAAAACAAACAAGAAAGTTAAGTCCATGATTACTACAGCAGAGGGCAGACTTGTCAGCGTCGTGCTCACAGAAATTTGGGAGGTAAGAAGAACTGCTCTCACTCTGACCCAGCGAAGAAACAAGAACCCCTGCGTTCATAAGATGCTGAGTAAGCTAGCGGTAGACCAACATAAAGAAACAGTTTCTTTCGTCAGTGCAAGTACATCAAAGAAGCCGGTTTGGAAAGAGCTAGAAAATAAAAGATCAGCCCCTAGGACAGCAGAAAAGGGGAAGGGAATTTCAGAGAAATCAGAAAAATAATGAACATTACAGTGTTAGGCAGACACAACAGTTCTGAGGAACATTGTTGTGGAAGCAACCCCGGAGGATGTCTTGATAGAGACTATCCCCGAGGAGGTGAAACATGTAGGAGGGTGTGCTGGGATTGAGCCATACATCTCACAGTACATTACCAGACCTCGACGATTCCAGATGATTCCAGAGTATGAACTGGAGAAGCTTCAGAAAGTTGAGAAGAATACCTTCGAGTATTTCGAAAGAATTTGAGGCAAGAATATTAATATAATGGAAGGCATTGAACTACACACAAATGTGTTTTCAGACTACGAGCAGAAACATATTATTGATTGACTCTTCGATCTTTAGAAAATGGGCCGAGCGGATCATTTAAGAAGAATGACCTACTCAGAACCCCGGAAATGGATGAAAGGAAAAGGAAGGGTTACAATTCAATGTGGTTGTTGCTACAACTTTGCCGAAGATAGGAAAGGAAATCCACCGGGGATACTCTGCGGTAGCGACGTTGATCCAATGCCAGGAATCATTAAGAGAATGGTGAAAAGGATGGTGACATGGCGAGTACTACCTGCAGATTGCATACCCAACAGCTGCATCATCAACATATATGAGGAAGGAGACTACATACCTTCCCACATAGATCATCATGATTTTGTAAGACCCTTCTGTACAGTGTCCTTAATCAATCAATGCAACATCATGTTCGGATCAGACCTTCGGATAGTAGGCCCCAGAGAATTCCGAGGTCCAGTGGAGATACCTCTACCGGTAGGTTTTGTTCTAGTGCTAAAAGGAAACAGAGCAGACGTAGCGAAACACTGCATTCCAGGGGTACCTTTTTAGTGAATTTCTGTCACTTTCAGAAGGATGGATGACAACAAGATCTCTTTCCGCTTTCGATCAGATCCAGAGTTATAAAGCCTCCAGCCTTACGAGCTATGAGCTACATGGAAAATAACACACCTTTAATGCACATCCAAACGATATTTCCTGTCAAGGATGGCTTGGAAGGCGATGTTATTCCCCATGCGTCTCACTATTCAGACATGGATTTTGACAGACATTTTTGGAGAAATCGACAAGGATCCTATGCAGTCTGATTTGGATTTGTATTGATTTTGTTAGATAATTAATTTTCAAGGAAAATATCATCATGAAATATGTTTCGGATCAGCTGTATGATGTATTTTCAGCAACTTAAATGGAAACGATCATGTCATATTTTGCCTTCATTTCTTGCGTGTGAATTGATTGGAAACTCCATTAAGTTGAATGAAACCTAAAAGAAGAACAATAAAAAAAAAGAAAAGGGAAAAGAGAAAAAAAATGAAATATAAATGAAGACCCCTTAAGAAAATTTAAATTTCAAAACAAATTCCAAATGAATATAAACTCTAACCAAACAAAAATAAAATCGAATCACCAAAACAAACAAAATGAATCTCAATCTCGAATTGAATTCCAATCTAAATCCTTCAATTTGAATCTTTCAATTGTTATTCAAGTCAAACTCCGTTTAACACTCCTCCGAAGTTCAAATCCTTTCCTTGACTTATCAGTAGGTCGAGTCTCTTGAACTCAGTACGTTTACCAGTTCCTCTCAATTCTTTTCCCTGTGTGTTAGAGGATCGACTGGTTCTATTAACACGGAGCCACAAATTTTTATTTGATTTTGTTCTGATGGTATGGAGCTGGGTCCCTCCTCACACGGATCTCCTTTTCGATAGACCCTTCGAGCGGGATTTGAGACACCCTCATACCCACTTTCAAACTGATTTTTCTCCAAATTCAAACTTCAATTTTAAACATCGAACTCTTCAACCATTTTAAATCCTGAGGCTGGTACCTAAATTTTAGTTCTCTCCTTCTGAGGTCAGTACCTAAATTCTGACTCTCACCTTTCGAGGTCGGTACCTAAATTCCGACTCACTTTCTGAGATTAATTCCTAAATTTAAATTCTCTCCTTTCAAGATCAGTACCTGAATTCTGACTCTAACCTTTCGAGGTCAGTACCTAAATTTTGACTCTCTTTCTGAGATTGATACCTAAATTTCAATTCTCTTCTTTCGAAGTCATTACCTAAATTTTGACTTTCACCTTTCGAGGTCGGTACCTAAATTCTGACTCTCTTTCTGAGATTTAGACCTAAATTTCAATTCTCTCCTTTCGAGGTCAGTACCTAAATTCTGACTCTCACCTTTCGAGGTCGGTACCTAAATTCTGACTCTCTTTCTTGGATTGATACCTAAATTTCAATTCTCTCCTTTCGAGATCAGTACCTAAATTCTGATTCTCATCATCTTCGATCGGTACCTAAATTTCGATTCTCAATTTTCGAGACTAGTACCTAAATTTCAGTTCTCATTTCGAGATTAGTACCTAAATTCTGATTCTCATCCTTTTCGATCAGTATCTAAATTCTGATTCTCAACTTTCGAGACTGATACCTAAATTCTAGTTCTCATTTTTAAATCAGTACCTAAATTCTGATTCTCATCCTTTTCGATCGAAACCTAAATTTGATTCTCAACTTTCAAGATTGGTACCTAAATTCTAATTCTCATTTCGAGATCAGTACCTAAATTTTGAATCTCATCCTTTTCGATCGGTACCTAAATTATGATTCTCAATTTTCGAGACTGGTATCAAAATTTCGGTTCTCATTTCGAGATCAGTACTTAAATTTTGATTCTCATCATTTTCAATCAGTACCTAAATTCTGATTATCACTTTAAGGCCGGTACATAAATTCTAGTCCTCACCTCCTTTCCAATTTAAACTTTGTATTTGTTAACCACAAATTCCTTTTCAATTCCAATCTTAAATTAATTCTAATAAAAAATTCAGAACTCCAAAATCAAATTTCAATCAACTTCGAAATTAATCATATAGCCAACTTTAATTAAACTATCAAATCAAAATTCAAAATTCAAAATTTCTAGAAATCAAAATCTAAATCAAAATTTGAAACCTCGATCTAAATCAAACTCAAATTCAAACAAATTGGAACTCACCTTCTTAATCCCCAGCAAGAATTCGGGATTCTTCAGTTTCAAATATTTACCTGATACTCCCCAGCGGGAACCTTCCTCACACTTTCTTTATTTTATTCTGAGGGTGTAACTTTGGAATGTCTGTGTTGGTTTGTTGATCTCTTTGGTCAACGCCAATACGCGCGATGTGCTTAGTTAGCACACCACACCTATTGGGGGTCTATTTGTTGACCTCATTTTTAGTGAGGTCATTCCTTCCTTTTTAGTGCTTAGGATCTAGCCTTAGGTTTTTTTTTCCTCTGACTATCCTAGAAGACTAAAAATGGAACCCACCATTTAGAAACTCAACCAAATCTAAACTCTCTATAGAATTCTACATGGATGTTCATTAACCTCCAAATTACTTGGAAGGTTAGGACCAATATGTAGAAAAACAAGGATGAGTTCCTATAGGTTGGTCAAGCCTAATAACAACCCTGGGTGGCCTGATCTTGGTGAGGTCCAACTTGCACACACCACATTGTTGCACATGCCTGAACCCTGAAATCACTTACACTTAAACTAGTCTCCTGACTCTTTTAGGAGAATAATATGGATGGGCCTCAACCCCTAGTCCTTAGCTAAGGGGTTAGGAACAACATATGGAGTGTCTAAAATGAGTCCTCTCATGGCTCTTGTGAGCTTAAGAAGGCTTCATGGCTCAGCCAAAATGGTTTCATTTTACTCAAATCTAATTAATCTTCATTTTTTTCAAAATATCAATTTTTGACCCTCGGGGCCCTAAACCTACCAAATCACCCAAATTATTCAAAATCCCTTCAAAATCATTCCAAGTTATTCCGCACCATTCAATTTGACCAAAATTACCCAAATATGACAAAATTTTCAAAATTCCCAAAGTACTCCTAAAACTACCTAAATGCCCTTCATAGCTAAAAATTTTGAAAATCCAAAAAAAATCTAAAAAATTCCAAAATATTCTCCACATCATTTTCTTCAACTACTACATACCCCAATTTTGTCAATTTAACCCAATTGGATCAAAAATTCCAAATTTGCCCTTAAAACCCAAACTTAACCCAATTGAACCCAATGTCAACCAAATTGATTCCAATTTTCTCCAATTAAAACTCCGAATCTTCATAACACTCCCAAAAACCAAAATATATGTTAAATTGACCCCAATTTGATTTTAAGCTTTTTCTTAATTTATCCAAACCCCAAAAATCCAAATTTCACCAATTAACACTCATGACTCAAACTACCTAAATCAAACGCAAAACCCCTCAATTTTCTCCAAAGTAAATTCCAAAATCTTTCTAACATCCCTACAAACAACATGCGACATTAATTTGCCTACAATTTGCACTCAAACTCAACCCAAGCTTAACCCAAAGCAAAATATCCCAATTTGGCCTAAACTAACCATAAACCCAAATAAGCCCAAATTCCAAAATCAAAACCCAACCAAGGTTGGAATATCTTTGTCAAACCATCATGAACATTTTGAAACATTAATTTTGCATTGGATCCAATATTATCCCAACGTTGATTCAAATTAGCCCAATTTGTCAAAATTGACCTTAAACCTTAATTACACTCAATTAACCCCAAATTAATCCAAAATCACCCCCAATCTTTTCTAAAATCTTCATAACACTCTCCTACACCAAAATCAACATTAAATTGACCCAAACATTAACCTAAGTCAAACCCAAGCTTAAGCCCAAGTTTACCCCAATATAAAAGCCCAAAATCTAAACCTAAGCTCTAATTCATTTCAAAAGCCCAAAATTTGTTCTAAAGCCCATATGACATTTTTCCCATCATCACCCATTTAATAAAATCATCTCTTAACTTTTAAATCCATGATCAAATCATTCCAATTTTAGTCTCATGAAAACTTCCATCATATCTCATCAAAATTTTCCAAAATCCTAAAACTCTTTTTCATGCAATTTCCCCAAGCCAATGGCAAGCCATGAAGCCTTGCCCTAAGCCAAATGTTAGCCATAAGAGCCATGGGAGCCACTTTCCACCTCACCAAACCATTTATGGCAAAATAGGAACCTCTTTACAAACTCCTTCTTAAGCCTCTTTAACCAATTTAATGTCACACTCTAACCCATGTTTAATCAAAGTCCTTTGGATAGAGACTTCTCCACCTAAAGTCAGCTAAGCCAAACGATTCACTTCAGCCCAAATTAGGCTCTTGGAAGGTAAACCCAACCCATTTCCATGGCTTAACCAAATTAAGCCCAAAATGCACCGTTTCCCGCTTCCATTTGAATCAACTCCTTTACACACGTCAAGCCTCAATTGAACTCACCAACTCCAAGCCCTGACCCTACTGAGTCAGATGGTGACCCATGCCTGTCGGCCGGCCACTGGCTCACTGAAAAACCCCATGGCCGAGAGCTCCATGTAAGCCAAAAAATTCAAATCCTTGCTAAGTTGTGCCAACCCCAGTGGTCACTGTGGCTCTTCTTCCCTTGACCTAAGCAGTTGATTCCAAGCTTTAACCTCCCGTGAGCTCAGGCATGGCCCCTCCTATTTAAACTCCTCACCTCCACGACCAAAAGTTGTGTTGAAATCAAGTCTCACAAAATCTCCATCCAAGTGACCAAAACTCTTCCCTGAGCCCAGAGAAGACAAGCTCCACTGAAATCTAGCCCTAATTCCCCTTACTCGAGCCCAATTTTTGAGCTCAATCTCAGGCCTGAAATAGGACATCCACTGAAACTCAACAGAAATCAAATTAAATCTTCTCACACCTTCACCAGAAGTAGAGAAGAATTTTTCCAGAGAAACTGCCATCTCCTGAGCTTCCACAGTGGACTTCCACCTTAAGCCATCCACCCTTTGGAGGATTTTTGAACCAACTTCAAAGGGAGCTCGAGTGCTGCTAACAGGAGCTTTGCCAGACCCCAATGAATGTGACACAAGCATCCAATCGAGGCCACCCCTCTTGGATTGAGGTAATGAATCAAAAACACCCAAACCAAGCTCGGTTTGGGAATTTATGAATAAAACATAAAATTAATGCTTGATCAACCGAATGAATGTGTAGAGCTAGGTTAGATCTAGATGTAGAAACAAATTTCGTGAAAATACGTTGAGAATCGAGGGAGAAGATAACCCTAGAAGGCATGCGATCATCGTCTCACACCAGTCAGAGACGATGAACAAAGGCCATCAGATCACGCGTGTGATGAATGGAGGGCTGGGATCGAGCCGGTCGAGTAAATGGTTCATATACAGTGGGACGCGTGGCGGCTGACATGGATTGCAGTGCTGAATAGCAGAGCGGTGCGTGGCACTTCGACGGGTCCGAGAATCTAGTCAGCGCTGGCTGGGTTAAGTGAGAAAATCAAGATTTTCTAATTTATTTAATTACCTTGAACTTAAAAAATGCATAACTTTGCATAGAAAAATCCAAAAATTAAATAAAAAATACCCTCTTGCTCAGGGAACAAAGGAGAGTAATGTGGAAATAAAATTTTGTTAATTTGATGCATATGTTATTTTTAATGATTTATCTTGTGTTTTCAATTGTTCAATTCTCAATTCACTTAGACAATTCACCATGACATGAGCTTAGGATGTGTTATTCACTCTATCATTAGGAACATATCCTAATTTTTTTCAAATTCAGAGAAGGTACCTATGGCAAGATATCTATTTTTCAACTTTTTTATGTCTGTTTTGGTATTTTAATTCCAATGATTAGCATATTACTTGGAAAATTCTAAGAAAATTTGGTTAGGTTCCTTATGACTAGAGGAACTTAGGAAAATTATTTAGTGAGCTAAAACAATAAATATAAACCTAATTGGCTACTTAACCTAAAATTAACTTTGAATTAATTAGGGCAAACCAATAATTAAAATAACTTGAAATCTACTATCCACTATCACTTAGGACCAGAGGAACCTCACATAAAAATTTCAATTCAATTGGGATTAATTTGACTAGTTAAATGAATTTCCTAAGTAACATAGCCATTTTGCACATTAAAAAATCCATAAAACCAAAAATATATTTAAAAATTCACCAAATTAATTTTGGGAGTTCTCTGTGATCAGAGAAGTCCAAGAAAAATAAAATTACATTTTTAAAAAAAAAATTGATTTTTAATAATTTTTAAATATTTAATAATTAAAAAATTATAAAAAATCACCAAAACATAAAAATTCACCAAAATGTCACATTTACTCTCCTAATCACATGGGAACCATCAAAATATTTTTCATAAGTCTCTAAGTTAAAATATTAATTTGTAAAGGCCTAGGATAATTTTTAACATTTTAAAAAAGAATTTTCTTAACCTTCCACTAAAATAATTATAATAAATCAAATAAAAATTAGAAAAATGTAAAATTTGCTTCTCTGGGTTCCCTGACTTAGAGAGATTTTTAAGAAATATAAAATTTAATTGTGTACTTTTAAAATATTTTATATTTAATTAACACTCTAAAATTTAAAATAATTATTATAATTAAATTAAAACTAAAAAAATCACCAAAATTGGTCCAAGTGATCCTCTAGTCAGTGGGAACTTCTCATAATTTTCTTAAGGATAGATGGTTAATATTCATTAAGTTATAGAATTTCCTTTGAAAACCCTAATTTACCCTTAAAAATAATTCTAAAAATAAAATAAAAACCAGAAAATTACGTTTTCTCCTATGATGTCTTAAATGACATAAGAGAGAGGTGACATAAAAATTTCAAAGTCATTGGGATTTAATTTAGTATGTTATGGGGTGATTAAGTCTAATAGGGCATGAGGGTAATTAAGGAACCTTAACCCTAATTAACATTTAGGCTTAACCAAGGGTAAAGAGGAAACATTTGATCTTAATTGTTTACTTGGATGATTGAAACTTAGGGAATGAAAGGGTAGGAACTTAGTAAGCACCATCAATATCAAAAGGAAATACTAATTACTTAAAATTCTTAAGATTTAGAAGATTAATCAAGTATTAATGATAGGGTTAGGGGTATGATATAGGAAGATGTCCATTCCTTAATCTAAACCTCTAACCAATGATTTAATTAAATCTATTTAACTCATAACAAGGCTTAAAGTTAAATAATCCAATTAATCTAAAGTGATTAAAGAGAAATAATGATAAAGTAATAATAAGTAATAATCTTAAACATAGAAATTAACTTAAAATTAATTGAAATAATTTTAAAATAAGTGAATTAAAAAAAATAATAATAATTGAAATATCAAAATTAATTTTAAAAAATCTATATAAATTGTTTAATCAATTAAAAATAATTTAAGATATTTGAATAATTTCTTTAACAAAAAATATAATAATTTAAAACATTAAATAAATTTCTCTAATTAAATAAAGAAAAATCATTTAAAACATTTAAATAACATTTTCAATAAAAAAAATAAATGAATTAAAATATCTTAAATTAAATAATCAATTAATTAGATAGTAAGTAATCAATTAATTAAATAATCAATTAATTAAAACATTGAAATATCTCAAAATGCGACAATCAATTTAAAACCCTTTAAGAATATTACTATAATTGATTTTAAAAACTTTAAGAATTAAATTAAATAACCTTAAAGAAACTATTAATCCAATCGGTTTGGTTCTTTAATGGAACAACTTAGCCTCCAAAACTTTCATTTTTTAACTTATAAATCAAATGTCAAGTGACATGTCACCTCTCTCATAAGACAATTAAAACGTCTAAATCCACTGAGCAAGAGTCAAGACTCAACTAATTCCCGGATGATCAATTCATTGATGAAATTCTTTTGGACTCAAAATAATCCCAAAAGAGTTTAGGAAGATGTTCAGGTATTAAGTCCCCGAGCACTCCCCTAACCTAATGGGGTGTTTTAAAAGAATAATTGAACTTCATTATTCTTCGATGAAGAAAATCAACCTTAAAAACAACTACGATTTCAACCTAAACTTCATAGGACTTGATAGACAACTAGGATTTCAACCTAGACGTCTTAGGACTTGGTGAGCAACTAGGGTCTGAACCTAGACGTCATAGGACTTGATAGACTACTAGGAATTCAACCTAGATGTCATAGGACTTGATGAGCAAATAGGGTCTGAACCTAGACATCATAGGGTTGGTAAATGATCTGACCCTTCCCTTAAGCTTTACCTAGGTATTTGTTGCAAATATATATATGCCCTAACATGCATTTTGAGTTGTCGTCGGTGGAAACAAGAAGACTCTTCAGGTACACATTTATGTTTATTGCGATTTTTAGTCTGCAATTTATTAAATGATTTATTTATGAAAATGATCAAACCCAGCATGTTCAAACAACTTAAAAATTTAATCACCAACAAAAGCAAAACCTACAATTGTAACTAAAATTAAAACGTCTCATCGGTTGATCGGGAATCCCTCAGATGATGTAACCCACGTGTTGCTAACGAGGATTCCCACGGTCTAAATGAAAGTGTGGAACTCATTCAGTTGAGTTTTGCAAATTTATTTGGACTAAGTGAATCTGATGAAAATAGTAGTGTCGGGATGATGGAACCGTGGGATATTAATCGGTTTTGCTTAATAAACTTTAAGAATTCCCTTAATAAAACTTAAGGCATTAAATTTGAAACTCAGCCTCTAAACCATGCTACTCCTTTTATCCCTTGATTGTCACTTCTTTAAACTAAACCCTCTGCAATAAGAAGGAGCTCGGAGTAAGCGCAGTGGGCAGCTCGGCCATCTTCAACAGAAAAACAAGTCTTCATCGACTTAACCATTCATTTGAAATTAAACAACTATCCATAGGATTTCGAGGTAGTTTGCTTAGACCAACATAAACCCTCATTTTTTTTCCTTAGGCATTTGCATAATCATGTTATGCAAATTAAGCCCTAACTCATCTTAGGACTCCGAGGTAGTCATTTGGTACGACATAAACTCTCACATCTTCAAGGCTATTTGTATGATCATGTCATATAAGTATAAGTCCTAATTAATTAAAATTGGCAGGATTGCAACATTAAATAATTATACCAATTTCAAGCCAAACAAATAGGATAGCTGGGAAGTCACCGAAGTTCTCCTCAGATCCGTGACATCTCCTACCTTTCTTCCATTGGATTCCCAAAATAAGATGTTCCAAATTTGATCCAATCCCTTATAGAATTCCAAAATTGAATCCTTTGAATGCTTAAACTTTGAAATTCCTGAAAGCAAAACCACTGATCTTTATCGAGAGTTTTCTTAAGTGTATTCGGACATTTAGGATGTAATTAACTATAGGGGCTTGCCCTTATAGGGAACTTTAACAACCCAGGTAATATAAACCCTGCTCAATTCCTTTATATTAAGCAAGAGAACTTGTCGGCTTATAAAATTGGTTCGCAGATGATGCACCAAAAATATATATGATTTTTGCTATATAATTTTACCCATTTTTTGGTGATATTGCACTTTAAAGAAAGTTACTTTTTATGATTTGTTGCAGGTATGATGATTTTAGCTGATTGGAGTGAAAAGAAGTGAAAAGGAACGAATTCGGAGAAAAAAAGATCAAAAAGGAGCAAAAAGGTGGGAAATGTGTTCTGATGCCGCCGGCGCCTGAATGGGAGCCATCCAAAGACTTCAGAATATAATTGCAGGATAAAGCGCCGGCGACGCCCGAAGTCGGTGGAATTCAAATTTGAAGAGTTTTGGCGACTTATTGAAGGGATACCTATGGAAACTCTTAGGATTTCGTCCCTATCTTATAAGTAACTATTTTTAGATGAAAATAGTGTGCTTCTTCAGTAGTTCTAGTGTAGTTTTAGTGCGTGTTAAGTGTTAGGGTTGATGCGACTTTTTTTATATGTAAGAATTTATGACCTTAAATTTATATATTTATATTGATTTTGTAAAGTCATAATTTCAAACTAAAGTATACGTATCATATCAAGTAATACAGGGCTCTAATGATGTCCCTTTTATCGATCCCACAGGGAAGCGAGATAAGAGGTTCTTAGTCAAATTCTAATCTACAATTATTAGACTTTAGATTGGAAGGTCGATATAAGTGATTTTTCTAACAAGTACTCCTAAAGGTAGATGATTATATGTAAGAATAATAACTACTCTTAAATGCAAATATTAAATGTAAAGATAGTAACTATAACTAAATGCAAATAATAATTCTAAAGAAAACCCTTTTTGGATGAATTGGTTTGGAGAATTTTGAGATACTAAAAACTACTATTCTTAAGTAATGAAATGGATAATGTATAGGAATGAGATGCATTAAATATTGTATGTGTCAAATAGGAGCAATCATATTCTTTACCCTTTGGTCCAGGCATAAAGAACATTGACTAATTCTATGCTTATTTTCTGAATCTGTTGCTAGGCTGGGAGGATACCGGCTCTCACTTCAGAGCTCCCACATTCCCCTCGCCTGAGGGCTAACATCTCTGCTTCAGTACTCAAACAATAGGACCGAATTGGGGATTTTAGTCTGTCACTCTAAAATCTCCACTTCTACGTCCAATAATTATATTTCCCTATTTATTTGCATTCAATCCCCATGAACTTCACCATCCATAGAATTTGAATATGGTTCATACTTAGTTGTAGAAAGCATAACCCTCTCGGATCGTATGTTTTCCCAACAAATTTTAACATTACAACAGGCCTTAATTGCAATGTAAATGAAGTGCAAGTAAAAACCATCACATTTATATATAAAACTTCTTCTAACATGTATCTCAACATCCTACACATGAATTCTACTCATTACAAAAGAAAAGTAAAATGAAAACAATCGCATAATCTTCTTATGCCACTATTTCTGAATAAGAAGAAAGAGTAAGAGAAAGACATCGCAAAGCACGAAGAAAACACAACGGAAAACTTCATTTCAAATAAAATCCACAAAATAAGTGTTTACAAAATCATAAGATAATGAAGAACACAATACTTAGCTTTTTCCCCTTGAAAGAAAGATGAAAATCTCTTTCACAATGTCTCCCATTGACCCATGCAATGCGAGAACATTCTCTTACATATTCTCTCAAAATCCCCTCACTAATCTCTCCAAAAAGGTAGAAATCTACATTTCTATTCCTATTCTAAGATCTCTTAAAATTCTCCACATTTTTTCAAACTTCTCTTTTTAATTTTTGGCTTTAAATTCAGTTTAAAATAAAGTAGGGATGAATTTCCCAAGAGGTGCATGAAGAAACCCTCCAAAAGGCGTCCAGATTCGATGTATTTGGCCAAAAACCCCCTAATATCGCATCAAGACCGTCCTGGGCACTGCCGGTGCTGAATAGGGCGCTGCCGGCGCCCTATTTTTCTTGCTCTCAAGCTTCTAGCGCAGCCGGCGCCAGTTTGGGCGCCCCCGGCGCCCATCCTGCGCAACTCCACCATTTCGCTCTGTTTGGCTCCATTTGAGCTCCGATTCGCCCCATTTTAGTTGCATTGCGTTCCTAACGGATAGCCCTACAAAATAAGCATAAAAACAACCTTTCTTTAAAGTGTAATCTCATTCAAAAATATGAAAGAAGTCTAAAAGAGATTAAACATAGAAAGACTTATCGAAAGGTGTCAAGCCAAATTTTGCTTTCTTGCTCGTTTTTGCTCCAAATTGCACCGTTTTTTCTTCATTTTGTTCCAATCACATTTATTGTACATAAAACCAAAAAACATACAAAATACCTTCCTTTTAAAGTGTAATATCACAAAAAATGAGTAAAATCATATAGCGAAAAACGTATATATTTTTCGTGCATCAGAATCGCCCAAACTTAACTGTTAATTGTCCTCAAGTAACACTTTTACTACATAAAAATATAACTCAAGGCAATGTACTTTCACCCATAAGATGCTAAAATTTTTCATTTAAAAGAATATATTGGTTAGACCTTTAGAAAGAAATTCAGTAACTCAGGTTAACACTACAGGTATAAGAATATTTAGCAATCAAGTCTAAGGGTTCTAGTCTTCTATTTATTTCAAGATAAATCATAATTTGTCACAATAACAATACCTTGAAAGATTATGTGAAAAAGGAGTTCATGCAAACTTTATCAGAATGTAGGCCAATACTTTAAATATAAATTTAGAAATGAAATCAAGTTCTCCCTTTAGGGTGACTCAAGTGAAGCTAATTTTTTATTAGGCATCTCCTTATGCTTCTCCTCATAAATATTTTTCTTTCTTTTTCTTTTTCTTTTCTTTTTTTTGTATTGGGATTGTTTTTAGATCCTACCTTTCTTTTCTATTCTTTTTCTCTTATTTCTCTTATTTCTCTTTTTTTTAATGAGGATTATTATATCTGGAGAGCTTGTAATGATTTTGAACTTCACTCTCCTCTTTCTAAAGTTCAAACTTGAAACACATTCTTACTTTATAATTAGGTACGAGCTTTATTATTCATCATAAAGTCACATTCTCTTCTTAGCACAAATACTTTAAGTCTTTTAACATTTCAAAAATACAGTTTCTTTACTTTAAATAGTTAACTATAATCAAATTCTTTCATACCAAATATCTTACCCTATAAAATTAACCTTTATTACTAAAAACTTTCATCCAATCCTTTCATAATATTCAAGTGAAATAAAAAGTTTTAGTTATCTCAAGCGAGGTTCAACTGTCAGATGTTATGCTAATAATTTCTTAAAATATAAATTTGAGAACAAATAAGATTTAATACTTTTCTTCCCCCCAAACTTAAATTTTAAAATATTTTGCAATTAATTCCAGAAAATGTAGCAGGAAAAAAAAGTAAAGGTTGAATCTACTTACTACTACAACATCCTATCAAATTCATATACATGCAGAATCAGTATTGAATGACTGTAGGAGAAAGTAAATCTAACCTAAAATATGCTTGTAATATAATTACACTAAAAGGAAGTATTTTCACATTTTTACCCCCAAACTTAATTTTTAACATATATAGCATTCAGTACAGAAATATAAGTAGGAAGAAAAACAATTTAGAAATTCTATCTACCACAAATGTCTATCAAAACCATTTACAAGTATTCATCAGGACAGAACATTATGTAGTAGAAAGTAAATCTAAACTAATCATGCCAGAATGAAATTCACTAAATAAAAGTTTAACTAGCATAGCAGGTATCAACAAGGGTATTATAAAAAAGTTCTTCAATTATTATATAAAATTGTAACACAAACATAAACACACATATGATAAATGAGGTTAATTCATCCTTTAACTCATCCAATCTCATTGAATTACTTCCAATTTCTAACGAAATCACTACACTAGTAAATTAGATATTTTTAAATGATTTTATAAATTATAATACCAAAAATAAGATTATCTAATCTCTTTAATTAAGCACCTTTAATAGTTACATATTGTAGTGTAAGATCATCCTAATGTTATTCATCAAATAGGTTCATGACTCCTATCAAATGAAAACAAAGTTAGAGAAAGGAAGTAACAAAATTAAGATGGATCTAACATTATTCAAATTCATGGTGCCTCTTGTAAAACTCAAGTCCGAGTAAGACTCAAGTCATAGTGGATTCATCAATCCAACTACTACAAGATAACATACAAGTTTATCCATAATAAGAAGTTAAGGAATCACCTCCCTCATGACACACAAAGATCGAATCCAACCACTAATAATCCAAACATCTACCAATCAACAATCAAATTGATCAATCCATAATGACACATAAAGATTAAGTCAATCCACTCTAAAGCAAACACCATACAACACTAACAATCATGAGTCTCAAGCACACTAAATCAGAGCGCACTGATAACTATGGGTTTCCTCCCATAAAGTGCTTGGTTTTAACGTCGCAGGCCCAAGAAATGATTCCTCCTGGATCAAAATTCCAATTAAGTAATCCTCGATCAATCGCTCAATCATTTCCACATCCAGGAATTCCTACAAAATCCTTAAATTGTAATTTTTCATTCAGCTCTTCCTTTTCAGATGGATTTATATCATTGTTCCTCATATTTCTTTCTAGATCCAATATTCTTCTATTGATTTTTTGAATTTGCATATTATTATCATCCTTGAAATTGATAAGAAATGGATCTATATATGATAATTCAAGATCTCTCAAATTTTGGATGAGATTCTCTTTAGATAATTCAGATTCTGGATAAATATCTTTTATGTTACTTTTCTGTTTCAAGTTATCTTCCAATTCTTCCCCTTTATAATTATTAAATGATGGAGGATCTATCTTTGTTGAGGAAATATGCTTTTCTAATTCTTTAGGAATTTCTTCCAATGGTTTTCCAATATCCTTATCCTCTTTTATCAACTCAAAGTTCTTTTAAAATATATCCTCAAATTCTCTTCCAAGTCTTAGTTCAATAATTTTATCATGTTCATCATTCAATTCAGGTTTTTCTTGTAATTGAGTCGAATCTAAAGATATAAAGACTGGTTATGTAGATGAATTCCCTAAATAGATAGGCTTTAAAAATGTTTGGGGGTACATCCATCTTAAGTTTATGAGATTTTTCAATAAATAGAATTAAAAGTTTACTATTTTTGGTAGCGTCCATCATTTCACACCTCCCTTGAATATACATACAGCCTTCTTTAAACAATGTTTTTGAATCATCATGAAAATCCATTCCGACCTCATTTGTTTTCTTACTCTCAAAACTTTCTTGGAAATGGTCTTTACATAGATAATCAATTTCATCCATCCAAAAACATTCATTATCTTTTCTCTCAACTGGAAATTTCATAGTCTTCAACACCTTTAAAGTGACTTCCTGGTCATTAATATTCATAATCAACTCTCCTTTTTGCACATCTATCATAGTTTGTCTTGTAATAAGGAAAGGTCTCCCTAAAATAATTGGAATTTCTTTATCTTCCTCCATATCTAATACAATAAAGTCCAAAGGAAAGATAAATTTATCCACTTTAACAAGCATGTCTTCTATAACTTTTTTGGAAAAATGCTAGATCGATCAGCTAACATAAGGGTTACAGTAGTGGGAGAAATATCGACTAAACCTAACCTTCTAAATATAGATAGAGGCATCACGTTAATGCTCACTCCTAAATCACATAAAGCTTTTCCACATAATCTTTTTCCAATTTCACAAGGAATTGAAAAGCTACAAAGATCTTTAAGTTTCCGAGGAAAATTTTTGTGAAGTAAAGAGCTGCACTCCTCACTTAGTGCAACTGTCTCGTAATCCCCAAATTTCCCTTTCTTGTTTAATATCTCCTTCATAAATTTTGCATAACTTGACATCTGTTCCAAAGCTTCAGTGAAAGGAATATTTATTATTAACTTCTTAAGTACTTTCATGAACTTTGAAAATTTTTTATCCAACTCATGATGTCTAAGTCTTTGAGCAAATGGAGGTGGTGGTCTTTCCAAACTGATTTTAGTTGGAGATATTAATTTTTCTAGATCCTTAGAAACATGCTCTTCAGGTCTTTTAGTTTCCTTTGTTTCTCTCACAACATTTTTCTCTTTTCTAACCACATCCTCTATCTCTCTTCCACTTTTTAATTGGACAGCTTCTACTTGTTCATTAGTGTTCTCTTTTGGGTTGGTCTCAATGTTGCTAGGAAGTGTTCCTTGGGGTCTATTCCTAAGTGAATTAGCAATCTGTCCCAGTTGATTCTCTATGTTTCTAATTGTAACATTTTGACTTTGCAACTGGTTTCCCATTTGCAATACCACTTTGTCTATAGACATCTTCTTATCATCAATTTGTTGATCATTGTTAGAGTCCGGTAGATTTGAAGGTCTATAGCTTGTATTCCCTTGGTTATTCTAACCTTCATTAGGATTTGCATGATTGTTTTCCCGTTGTTGTTTTCCACCCCTAGTAGTGTGATTCCATTTAAAATTAGGACGTTTCTTCCAACCTGGGTTGTAAAAGTTAGAATACGGGTTATTTATGGTATTTATAATCTCATATAATAAGTTAAAATCAATCATACACCTTAATGAACTTTCCTCACTTACAAGAGTAAATTGAGGTTGGTTCATTCCAAATTGGTCCAACTTCCTTGATATTGCAGCAACCTGAGATGCAAGAATTGCAATCGCATCTGTATAATGAACATTAGCTACATTTTTATGATTTACTGTTACAGAGGGCCATTAAAATTTTTTTGAAGTCATTTCTTCAATTAATGCATACACTTCATCAAATGTTTTTGACATTAATGATCCACCAGCAGCAGCATCAATAATGGACCTAAGAGATCCTACTAACCCATTATAAAAAGTTTGAATGATTAACCAATCTGGCAGATCATGATGTGGACACTTTCTTAGGAGTTTCTTTAATCTTTCCCTAGCTTTGTATACTGATTCCCCTTCATACTGACAAAATGAGATAATATCGTTTCTAAGTTGAGTAGTCCTTGAAGGTGGAAAATACTTAGCTAAGAATTTCTGAGTCAACTCCTCCCAATTTTTAATAGAACCAGGTGCTAAACCACATTTTAGCCTTATCCCTTAGTGAGAAAGGAAAAAAGCATAAGCCTAACAGCATCGTCTGACATGTCATTATAACGAAATGCAGCACAAAGTTCTAGAAAATTAGATAAGTGTAAATAGGGATCCTCCAAAGGAGTTCCCCCAAATCAGTTGTTACGCATAAGTTGGATAATCGGCTGGATTTAGTTCGAATGAGTCGACTTCTATGATAGGGTTTCGTATACTTGAGTGAATTTATCTATCATAGGATTTACATAATCCCTCAATGATTTATGATGATTTTTCAAGTTATTATTGTGAATGTTTTCCATTTCCATTTCTAGTTTTTCAAGTCCTTTCTGTTTTTTTATTTTTCTCCATTTTTCTAACTCGGGATCATAAAGCACAAGTCCTATAGATCCTTTGTATTGCATACGTAACACAACAAACAATACATTAATAATAAAAGAAATAAAATAAAAAATATATTCAACACAACAAAACATTTTCACAAACACCTTATTTTTCACAAAAACAGTTTTTTTCAAAATACTTTTTCATACAACAAAACACTTTTAACACAAAAATAATTTTAAAACACGAAAGTATTTCAATTCTAAGGCTAATTACTTGAACTAAAATTCTCCTAAAATTCTTACCGAAGCTTCCCTGGCAACGGCACCAAAAACTTGATGCGAATTTTTTTATATGTAAGAATTTATGACCTCAAATTTTTATATTTATATTGATTAAGTAAAGTCACAATTTCAAACACAAGTATACATATCGTATCAAGTAATACAGGGCTCTAATGGAGTCCCGTTTATCGATCCCACGGGGAAGCGAGATAAGAGGTTCTTAGTCAAATTCTAGTCTACAATTATCAGACTTTAGATTGGAAGGTCGATATAAGTGGTTTTTCTAACAAGTACTCCTAAAGGTAGATGATTATATGTAAGAATAATAACTACTCTTAAATTCAAATATTAAATGTAAAGATAGTAACTATAACTAAATGCAAATAATAATTCTAAAGATAACCCTTTTTGAATGAATTGGTTTGGAGAATTTTGAGATACTAAAAACTACTATTCTTAAGTAATGAAATGGATAATGTATAGGAATGAGATGCATTAAATATTGTATGTGCCAAATAGGAGCAATCATATTCTTTACCCTTTGGTCCAGGCATAAAGAACATTGACTAATTCTATGCTTATTTATTGAATATGTGGCTAGGCTGGGAGGATACCGGCTTTCACTTCGGAGCTCCCACGTTCCCCTCGCCTGAGGGCTAACATCTCTGCTTCAGTACTCAAACAATAAGACCGAATTGGGGATTCTAGTCTATCACTTTAAAATCTCCACCTCTACGTCCAATAATTATATTTCTCTATTTATTTGCATTCAATCCCCAATAACTTCACCATCCATAAAATTTGAATGTGATTCGTACTTAGTTGTAGAAAGCATAACCCTCTCGAATCGTATGTTTTCACAACAAATTTTAACATTACAACAGACCTTAATTGCAATGTAAATGAATTTTAAGTAAAAAAGATCACATTTATATATTCTAGCATGTATCTCGACATCCTACATATGAATTCTACCCATTACCAAAGAAAAGTAAAATGAAAATAATGGCATAATCTTCTTATGTCACTATTTCCAAATAAGAAGAAAGATTAAGAGAAAGACATCGCAAAGCACGAAGAAAACACAACGTAAAACTTCATTTCAAAGAAAATCCACAAAATAAGTGTTTACAAAAGCATAAGATAATAAAGAACACAATACTTAGCATTTTTCCTTGAAAGAAAGATGAAAATCTTTCCCACAAAGTCTCCCGCAAATCCATACAATGCTAGAACATTCAATTACATATTCTCTCAATATCCTCTCACCAATCTCTCCAAAAAGGTAAAAATCTACATTTCTACTCCTATTCTAAGATCTCTCAACATTCTCCACATTTTTCCTAACTTCTCTTTTTCTTTTTTGTATTCAAATGTTGTTTAAAATAGAGTAGGGATGAATTTTCCAAGAGGTGCATGAAGAAACCCTCTAAAAAGCGTCCAGATTCGATGTATTTGGCCAAAAATAGTCTAATATCGCACCAAGGCCGTCCTGGGCACCGTCGGTGCTGAATAGGGCGCTGCCAGCACCCTATATTTTATGCTCTCAGGCTTCTAGTGCTGCCAACACCAGTTTGGGCGCCCTTGGCGCCCATCCTGCACAGTTCCACCATTTGGCTCTGTTTCAGCTCCGATTTGCCCCGTTTCAGTTGTATTGCGTTCCTAACGGTTAGCCCTACAAAATAAGAATAAAAACAACTTTTCTTTAAAGTATAATCTCATTCCAAAATATGCAAGAAGTGTAAAATAGATTAATCATATAAAGACTTATCAAAAGGTGTCTGCCAAATTTTGCTTTCTTGCTCATTTTTTCTCCGAATTGCACTGTTTTTGCTTCTTTTTGCTCCAATCACATTTATTGTACCTAAAACCAAAAAACATACAAAATACATTCCTTTTTAAAGTGTAATATCACCAAAAATGAGTAAAATCATATAGCAAAAAATGTATATATTTTTGGTGCATCAAGGGTTTAGGAGAAGAGTGTGTAGAAGTGAGGATTTGAGAGGAATTCTTCTCTAAGGAGTGAAGGAGAAGTAAAGTGAGAGATTACTTCTTCCTTTCCATTCTAAAGAGAGAATCAAGTGTTGTAAAGAAGAGAGAAATGATTCAAAGGAACTTCGAGGAATTGCGATGGGGAAGAGAAAGAGATAATTTGTATTTTCTATTGTTGTTTGTATGACTTTTCTTATATATATATAATCCATGTTTTATTGTGTCTTCTTCATGAATACTAAGTAGTCTCCTTTGTCTTTCTTCTTGCGTAGAGATTTGGTGATGGATTTATGTGGATTTGATGTGCTTTTATTGTATTGAAGAAATTGAGATGATTTTTTTATTTCGAACTTAATTTACTTTTCGATTTGGCCAATTGAAATGTTAAAATATGTTGTTGAACATTAATTCTGAATATATTAAATGTCCTATAATAATAATGAAAGATCCATTCAATTTCCATTGATGAATTGCGTAGTTCATAGGAATTGAGTGCAAATAAATAGGAAAATGTGTTTTGATGGACTTCAATGTGGAGATTCAGGGTGACAGGCTGAAATCTCCAAATTGGTTCTAAGATTAGTAACTAAATATCAAAGGTTAGCCTTCAGGTGAAGGGTGAGTGGGAGCTCAGAAGTGAGAGCCGGTATCCTCCTAGCCTAGCTTTAGGTTTAGTGACTAAACTTAGGAAATGTCGATGTTCTTTTCATGCTTAGAAGAGGGGGTACTCTTTTAAGGGTAAAGAATCATCGATGCTCCTATTTGGCACAATAACATAGATAATTTTTCCATATCAATCCACACATCATATTCTCATTGCAAGAGGAAAGATACTTTTTATCATATATTAAAAACCTTTCAAATACATAGTTTAGTGTGTCTGCTAGTTAATTCTGTCTTTAAAGTTTTTAGAAGTGTAGTTTAATTAATTGTTGCTGTTTTCTGCATAGTGGTAGTAGTATTAAGTAGTAAACTTTAAGTGCAATGTAAGTATCGAATTTCAGTGTTATATTACATATATTGTGAAACACTTTCTTATACTTCGTACTTCCCTGTGGGATCGATAATCAGGACTCCATTAGAGCTTTGTATTACTTGATACGATACGTATACTTGCGTTGAGTGTTCAGACTTTACAAAATCATTATAAACATATATAAATTTGAGTTCATACATTCTAGCATATATAAAGTCATCGGTCAAGTTTTTGGCACCATTTTCGGGGAGGTAACAAAGTAATAATAATATAGTAATAGAAAACCTTTACTTTGTAGTGTGTAATTGTGTGTTTGTTTACTTTTTAGAAGTATTTGTGTGATTGTATATGCATCGTAGTGGATATATAGGTTTTGTGCCTTATGATTCGGAGTTAGAGCGTACTGTCAGAAAAATTAGAAAACAACAAAAACAAATTGAAAATCCTTGCAAAATAGCGAATATCAAGATAATCAAAGAAATGATATTGGAAATTTACCAAGACCTTTAAGAGATTATGCTAACCCAACAGCAGATGAAATTCATATGACTATTCAAAATCCTGATGTTGCTGCTAATTCATTGAACTCAAACCTACTATTATCCAAATGGTACAAAACAATCAATTCAGAGAAACACCTAATGAGGATCTAAATTTACATCTCGCTAGTTTTTTAGAACTGTGTGCTACTTTTAAATATTATGGAGTGTCTAGTTACGCTGTCAGACTTAGACTTTTTCCTTTTTCATTATGGGATAAAGCTAAGACGTGGTTAAACTCGTTATCACCTAGATCTATTAGGATTTGGGGAGAATTATCTCAGAAATTTCTATCAAAATATTTTCCTCCATCAAATACTGCTAAACTAAGAAATGATATTACATCTTTTTGTCAGTTTAAAGGAGAGTCAATATATGAAGCTTGTGAGAGATTTAAAGATCTTCTTAGGAAGTGCCCACATCATGCTTTACCAGATTGGTTAATAATTCAAACATTTTATAATGGATTAGTGGAATCATTAAGATCTATTATTGATGTTGTTGTTGGTGGATCGTTAATGTCAAAACCTTTTGATGAAGCATAGACATTAATTGAAGAAATGGCTACTAATAATTTTCAATGGTCCTCTGAACGGGTAAATACTAAGTGAGTAGCTAGTGTTCATGATTCAGATATGATGACTATGGTAGTTTCTCAAATTGCAGTTCTTTCCAAGAAAATAAATCAATACGAAATGAATTATTCTCAACCACCTCAAGTGTTGGAGGAAAATTCATTTGGACAGATAACAGAATCTCAAACACCTTATGAGACTCTAAATGCTATTAATTGACCTAACAATCCTTATTTGAATTATTATAATCCCAGTTGGAAGAATCACCCAAATTTCGATTAGAATAATAGCAATGCTTAATGTTAACCTACACTGGGCTCACAGTTCTATAAATCTAATTGGAAATTCGAACAATCAAGGAAATACCAATTTTAAAACATCTTATCCTCCTCAAATTCATAGTAACCCATAATTTAAGGATAAGAAGTTGTCTACTGAAGAAATGATTCTGAATATGCGAAATCAATTACAAGCTCAAGGTGTTGTTATGAAAAATATTGAAAATCAATTGGGACATATTTTCACTACACTTAATAATAAACTTTCTGGAACACTTCCAAGTAATGTGGAGATCAATCCAAAAGATCAAAACAAGGAACAACTTAAGGCTACTCAAATAAGGAGTGGAAAAGAATTTGAAACTAGAGTGCAAAAAGAAGTTGAAATAGAAAAGGAGAAGGAGGAAATCAAAAAAGTTTCAAACAAGATTTATCCAGAGTTGGATTATCCTCTTGAGCCAATAAAGATAACTGTTGAAAAACCACCACCTCCAATTCCTCAATGATTAAAGAAGCAAAACAGGGATAACAGATTTGGAAAATTTTTGGAGATCCTTAAGAAATTAACGATAAATATTTCGTTTGTTAAAGCATTAGAACAGATGCCTGACTATGCCAAGTTTATGAAGGATATTTTGAGAAAGAAAAGAAAGTTTACAGATCATGAAACTGTTGTAATTAGCGAAGAGTGTAGTGCAATTATTCAGAAGAAGCTTCCGGAAAAACTTAAAGATCCTGGTAGTTTCACTATTCCGTGTGCTATAGGTGAAAATTTTTTTAGAAAGGCTTTATGTGATCTGGGAGCTAGTATTAATCTTATGACTTTATCAACTTTTAAAAGGTTAGGAATAGAAGAAATTTCACTTACATCTGTGACTCATCAGTTGGTCGATCGTTCCATTACTTACCTTAAAGGAGTGGTGGAAGATGTGTTAGTGAAAGTGGATAAATTTATCATTCCTGTGGATTTTATTGTACTTGATATGGAGGAAGATAAAGAAATTCCAATAATTTTGGGAAGACCATTCCTTTCTACTGGAAGAGCGGTAATTGATGTTCAAAAAGGAGAATTAACTATGAGAGTTAATGATCAAGAGGTGACCTTTAATATTTTAAAATCTATGAAGTATCCCTCAATGTAAAAAGATAATGAATGTTTTAGGATGGAGTTCTGTGAATATTTGAGAAATGATCATTTTGAGAATATAGTTAAAAAAGAAGTGGAATATGAAAATATATTTGAAAAAGAAATTGAAGATGAAGAAAACTCAGATATTGAGAAGAATGAAGATTTGGAGTATGTTCAGGAGAGATTCGAAGTATTAGACACTATGGAAGGTGGAAATAAAAGTTTAATTCTATCGATAATAAAACCTCCTGAACTTGAGATAAATATTCTACCTAATCATTTAAAGTCTATGTTTTTAGGAGAATCATTTACCTTACCAGTTATTGTATCTTCAGAGTTAAACGATTATCAAGAACAGAAGTTGTTGGAAAGTCTGAAAAGATACAATAAAGCTTTTGGATGGACTTTGGTAGATATTAAAGGAGTTAGTCCTTCGATTTGCATGCACAGAATTTTATTAGGTGAAGAAAATAAACAGAGAGTGGATCCGCAAAGGATATTGAATTCTATAATGAAAGTAGTTAAGAAAGAGATTTTAAAAAGGATGGATGCTGGAATTATTCGTCCTATTTCGGATAGTGCTTGGGTGAGTCCAATACATTGTGTACCGAAAAATGGAGGAGTGACTGTTAAAGTGAATGAATGTAATGAAATTATACCCACAAGATAAATTAATGGATGGCAAATTTGTATTGATTATAGGAAATTAAATGCAGGAACCAGAAAACATCACTTTCCTCTTACTTTTCTCGATCAAATGCTAGATAGACTTGCTGGACACAAGTACTACTGTTTTCTGGATGGATATACTGGTTACCATCAAATACCAATAGCTCCTGACAATCAAGAAAAGACAACATTTACTAGCCCTTATGGAACCTTTGCTTTTCGAAGAATGCCTTTTGGACTGTGTAACGCATCTGCAACATTTCAGAGATGTATGATGTCTAACTTCAGTAGTATTATAGATAATGGAATAGAAGTTTTTATGGATGATTTCTCTGTATTCGAGACTTCATTTGAAATTGGTCTGGAAAACATAGCAAAAGTTTTGGAGCTCTGTGAGAAAACAAATCTAGTTCTGAATTGGGAAAAATGTCAATTTATGGTTGTAGGAGGAATTGTGCTTGGGCATAAAATTTCTGAACTTGGTGTGGAGGTCGACCCTGCTAAAATTATAGTGACTGAGAGATTGCCGCCACCCACTACTGTGAGAGAGGTGAGGAGTTTCTTAGGACACACTGGATTTTACAGGCGATATATTAAAGATTTTTCTAAAATTACTAAACCTGTATGCCACTTTTAGAAAATGATAGAAAGTTTGATTTTAAAGAGGAATCATTGAGTGCTTTTGAGTTATTAAAAGAAAAATTAATCGCTGCACCTATAATTGTTTTACCTGATTGGGAGAAACCATTTGAACTTATGTGTGATGCTAATGATTATGCAATCGGAGTAGCATTGGGGCAAAGGCATGATAAAGTTTTCAAAGTCATTTAATATGCTAGTAAAACTCTTAATGAGGCTCAATTTAATTATACCACAACTGAAAGAGAATTATTAGCTATATTGTTTGCTTCTGAAAAATTTAGACCTTATTTAATTGGAGCTAAAAGTATTATGCATACAGACCATTCGGCTAAAAAATATTTAATGCAAAATAAGGATGTGAAACCTAGACTTATTAAATGGATACTTCTTCTGCAAGAGTTTGATTTTATGATAGTTGATAAGAAGGGAGCTGATAATCAAATAGCTGATCATCTATCTAGAATAGACTATGATAAATTATTTGAATTTGAAAAAGAAATTACTGAATTTTTCCCTGATGAGCAACTCTATGCTATTATGGGAAATAATTTGCCTTGGTATGCTGATATTGTGAATTATATTGTAAGTGATATTGTACCACCTGATTTAACAAGGCAACAACAAAAGAAGTTTAAATATGATGCAAAATTCTATTTTTGGGATGAGCCCTATCTATATAAACAGTATAAGGATTTGATTATTAGGAAATTTGTGACACAAGAACAAACAAATTTGATTATTCAACAATGTCATGATTCTGAATTTGGAGGTCATTTTGGTGTTGATCAAACTGATTTTAATATTTTACAATCTAGATTTTATTGGCCTACTCTTTTTAGAGATGTTTATAGATATATTAAATCATGTGATCAATGCCAGAGAGTAGGTAATATCTCTAGAAGAAATGAAGTGCCTCTAAATTATAATTTGGAAGTTGAAATTTTTTATGTATGGGGATTTGATTTTATGGGACCATTTACTCCTTCATTTGGAAATTTATATATATTGGTTACCGTTGATTATGTCTTGAAATGGATTGAAGCTATTGCTTTACCTAGATGTGATGCTCGTAGTGTTTCAAATTTTTTTTTAAAAAAAATTATTTACAAGATATGGAATGCCGAGAGTGATCATAACTGATGGTGGATCCCATTTCAGAAATAATCGAATTAAGAGATTAAATGAGAAATATAATATTATTCATAGAATCTCTACTGCTTATCATCCCCAGACTAGTGGTTTAGCAGAAGTGTCTAATCATGAAATTAAATGAATTTTGGAGAAAACTGTGGATAATCATAAATCAGATTGGTCTGCTCGATTAGATACTGCTTTGTGGGCTTGTAGAACTGCTTTTAAAACCCTTATTGGAATGTCTCCTTATAGACTTGTGTTTGGTAAAACTTGCCATTTACTGGTTGAATTGGAGCATAAAGCATATTGGGCGATAAAAGAGTTGAATTTTAATTTCAAAAATGTTGGAGAGAAAAGATTTATGCAATTGAATGAACTGGAAGAGATTAGAAGTGCATCTTATCACAATGATAGGATTTATAAAGAGAAGATAAAAATGTGGCATGATTTGAAGATATTGAAAAAGAACTTGGAATTTGGAAAAAAAGTTTTTTTATACAACACAAGATTGAAGTTATTTCCTGGAAAGCTCAAGTCTAGATGGTTAGGACCTTTTACAGTTGTAAAAGTTCATTCTTTCGAAGCTGTTAATATTAAAGATCCTGATACTAGAAAGATTTTCAAGGTTAATGGGCATCAATTAAAGTCTTACTTTGACGGGTTTCAATCTGACTTCAAAGAGGTTTTAATACTGAGTCGTCTCAATTAACTGAATGGTTTGTCGGGCTGACGACGTTAAACCAAGCGCTTTATGGGAGGCAACCCATATGTATCATTGTGGTGTGTTTATTTGTTCGATGTAGTTGTGCTTTCTAGATAGTTGTTTTAGAATCCTAATTACTCTTAAATACTTTAAAAATTGATAAATGTTGGATCAAATTCAGAGATTGAAATATTTTGGGCCAAACAAAGTTCAGTGAGAATTTTTACCATTGGCGCCGCCATGCCTCTATCACGGTTGTTACACTGAACTTACAGGTTTGAGTGCCGCCAGCGCCCTAAATCCAAACACTATTCTAAAAAAGTAAGAGCAAATTTCATCATGGAAATCTCAAAACCTCTTTAAAACTCCAAAAATTCCACCATAAGCAATGTGAGAGATTTTCATGGTGAAAATCCAGAAATTTTAACTTAAAGTGAAGCTCTTACCAAGGGAAGTGCAAATCCAGTGTCGAGTAGCCTTGAAAACTCCTTAAATCTGAGATCTAGCATGCCCTAGAACTTCAAATTTGGGAAAATGAAGGTGGAATACGAAGGAAATGGAGAAATTTTGCTGGTCCCAGGGTAAAAATTGTGAAATTGAGGGTTTTAGACCTTTTCTGGGTTTGGGCTCCGGCGGCACTCTATTTAAAATAAATGGCCAAACTCTCTGGATTTGGGCGCATCTAAGTCCAAGTTCAAAGCAAAGCAAATACTACACAAACCAAACATAACTAAGCAAAGTAAAATAAACACACAACATAAGTAGAATCCATCAATTACTCCACATCAGTTTCAGAACTATCCTCTCCTCTAATGTCTGCAATTGATTGTTGATGCACAAACAAGTTATAAAATGGACGAAATGGAAATTCGTCAGATGATTCTTCAGCAATCACCGTGTTCTTCTTCATAAGATTGATGAAGGCCATCTCAATTAGACCAGTGTGATTGAATTGCTTTTTCATTCTCCAATCGATATAAATGAATAAATCAGAAATGTTGTTGATCGCATTCATAACATTTCGTACCTCTTTCACCAATTGTTTGATCCTCTGCAATATCATCCCGGAACCTTCAGGAAAATAGGGTTGAATTGGCTGTGAAGTCTACGTTGGTTTATCAGCGAGTAATTCATGTCATCTTCATCTCCAACTGTCTGGTAGTCGTAGGGATTAGTTGGATCAATAGGCCTCCATGGAAGAATAACTTTTTCCTAACTTTCATAAGGAACCTATGACTGACTACATAATAGAAATATGGTGGGCGGGTGTCCAAGCCCATATTTGAAGCCATGCACAATTAATCCAAGTACTAATCTCACAATAATATTACCAATGTCAATCGGCCTTCCAGTTTGAATACAGAAATTCAAAATGGTGCTTTCCTTGGTTACCTTGCTAATTTTCAATGTCGAAAATAACTTTGCCGAAATAAAGTAATGCCACTGCTTCAATACTGGATTGAGAGATGCAGATGGGAAACTCATGTATCCATTCTCTCTAACTTACCATTCTTCATTCTCATCCGTCAAATATCGATAAACATTATTCATATTATCTTTGGTGGCATTGAAGTTAGAATAATGGCAAATAGGTACGTTCTCGATCATAAAGAGATCGTTGATTCCTGTAGGAGTGAATTGCACAAATCTACCATGCACAAATACGAACCCTTGATTGATCCCGTGAAGATTTCCATAAAAATATTTCACGACAGGAACAACAACGACAACGGTAGTGTAGCAAAGCACTTCCCAACGTCTCTCTTTAATAATTTCTTCACTTCTAGTAGTAGGATTATCCATACCTCGATTTATGAAGCCTTGTTCCTTGATAATCCTTCTTTTTATCATCACTTTGTTGAACAAATGTTGCGCTTTAAAACTTATGAACTTCCTTCGATTGAAAACAAAAATCGAGGGGTTTCAATGGGAAAGGAATCCAAAGGTTATGAATTAGGATAGGTGGCTTTCGTTTTTCTGGAGTTAAGAAGTCAAAAATGGAGTTTGGTGAGTAATAAGAACGAAGATCTTGCCAATAACAGCCAAAACTCACATTTTGAAACTTAAAAACCATCAAACAGATTTTGGGCGCCGGCGGCGCTCGATAGGGTGTCGGCGGCGCTCAAACAGTCAAGTTCAATGCTGGAAAAACGATAGAGCGCCAGCGGCGCCAATGGTAAAAAATTCTCACTGAACTTTGGTTGATCCAAAATATTCCAATATCTTGATTCAATCCACTATTTATCAATTTTTTAATATTTAGGAGAAATTAAGATTCAAAATCAACTATCTAAAAAGCACAACTACAACAAACAAACAAACACACAACAAAGATACATATGGGTTGCCTCCCATAAAGAGCTTGGTTTAACGTCGTCAGCCTAACAAACAATTCAGTTAATCGAGATGACTCAACATTAAAACCTCATTAAAATTAGGTTGAAACCCGTCAAAGCAAGGTTTTAATCGATGCCCATTAACTTTGAAAATGTTTCCAGTATCAGGATCTTTAATATCAACAGCTCCAAGAGAATGAACTTTTACAACTGTAAATGGTCCTAACCATCTAAACTTGAGCTTTCCAAGAAATAACTTTAATTTTGTGTTGTATAATAAAAATTTTTGTCCATTTTCCAAGTTCTTTTTCAATATCTTTCGATCGTGCCATAATTTCCTTTTCTCTTTATAGATTCTATCATTGTGATAAGATGCATTTCTAATCTCTTACAATTAATTCATTCAATTGCATAAATCTTTTCTCTCCAGCATTCTTCAAATTAAAATTTAACTCTTTTATCGCCCAATATGCTTTATGCTCCAATTCAACTGGTAAATGGCAAGTCTTACCAAACACTAGTCTATAAGGAGATTTTCAAATAGGGGTTTTAAAAGCAGTTTTATATGCCCATAAAGCAGTATCTAATCGAGCAGACCAATCAAATATATGATTATCCACAGTTTTCTTCAAAATTCTTTTAATTTCACGATTAGAAACTTCTGCTAAACCACTAGTCTTGGGATGATAAGCAATAGAGATTCTATGAATAATATTTTATTTCTTAATTAATCTCTTAATTTGATTATTTCTGAAATGGGATCCACCATCAGTTATGATCACTCTCGGCATTCCATACCTTGTAAATATATTTTTCTTTAAAAATTTTGAAACACTCCGAGCATCACATCTGGGTAAAGCAACAGCTTCAATCCATTTCAAGACATAATCAACAGCAACCAAGATATATAGATTTCCAAATGAAGGAGTAAATGGACCTATAAAATCAAATCCCCATACATCAAAAATTTCAACTTCCAAGTTATAATTTAGAGGCATTTCATTTCTTCTAGAGATATTACCTACTCTCTGGCATCGATCACATGATTTAATATATCTATAAACATCTCTAAAAAGTGTAGGCCAATAAAATCTAGATGGTAAAATTTTAAAAGCTGTTTTATCAACACCAAAATGACCTCCAAATTCAGAATCGTGACATTGTTGAATAATCAAATTTGTTTGTTCTTGTGGCACACATTTCCTAATAATCAAATCCTTGCACTGTTTATATAGATAGGGCTCATCCTAAAAATATAATTTTGCATCATATTTAAACTTCTTTTGTTGTTGCCTTGTTAAATCAAGTGGTACAATATCACTTACAATATAATTCACAATATCAGCATACCAAGGTAAATTATTTCCCATAATAGTATAGAGTTGCTCATCAGGGAAAATTTCAGTAATTTCTTTTTCAAATTTAGATAATTTATCATTGTCTATTATGGATAGATGATCAGCTATTTGATTATCAGCTCCCTTCCTATGAACTATCATAAAATTAAACTCTTGCAGAAGAAGTATCCATGTAATAAGTCTAGGTTTCACATCTTTCTTTTGCATTAAATATTTTATAGTCAAATGGTCTGTATGCATAATATTTTTAGCTCCAATTAAATAAGGTCTAAATTTTTCAAAAGCAAACACTATTGCTAATAATTCTCTTTCAGTTGTGGTATAATTAATTTGAGTCTCATTAAGAGTTTTACTAGCATAGTAAATGACTTTGAAAACTTTATCATGTCTTTGCCCCAATGCTACTCCGATTGCATAATCACTTGAATCGCACATATGTTCAAATGGTTTCTCCCAATCAGGTGAAACAATTATAGGTGTAGTGATTAATTTTTCTTTTAATAACTCGAAAGCTCTTAAGCATTCATCTTTAAAATCAAACTTTCTATCATTTTCTAAAAGTTAGCATAAAGGATTAGTAATTTTAGAAAAATCTTTAATATATCACCTGTAAAATCCAGCGTGTCCTAAGAAACTTCTCACCTCTCTCACAGTAGTGGGTGGCGGTAATCTCTCAATCACTCTAATTTTAGCAGGGTCGACCTCCATACCATGTTCATATATTTTATGCCCAAGCACAATTCCTCCTGCAACCATAAATTGACATTTCTCCCAATTCAGAACTAGATTTGTTTTCTCACAAAGCTCCAAAACTTTTGTTAAGTTTTCTAGACAAATTTCAAATAAGGTCCTGAATAAGTAGAAGTCATCCATAAAAACTTCTATTCCATTATCTATCATACAACTGAAGATAGACATCATATATCTTTGAAATGTTGCAAGTGCATTACACAGTCCAAAAGGCATTCTTCGAAAAGCAAAGGTTCCATAAGGGCTAGTAAATGCTGTCTTTTCTTGATCCTCAGAAGCAATAAGTATTTGATGGAAACCAGCATATCCATCCAGAAAACAGTAGTACTTGTGTCCAGCAAGTCTATCTAGCATCTGATCAAGAAAAGGAAGAGAAAAGTGATCTTTTACGGTGGCGGAAATTTAATTTCCTATAGTCGATACAAATTTGCCATCCATTAATTTGTCTTGTGGGTATAATTTCATTATATTCATTCACTTCGACGATCACTCCTCCCTTTTTTGGTACACTGATGTATTCGACTTACCCAAGCACTTATCGAAATAGGATAAATAATTCCAGCATCCAGCCATTTTAAAATCTCTTTCTTAACTACTTCTTTCATTATAGGATTCAATCTCCTTTGTGGATCAACTCTCGGTTTATGTTCTTCATCTAATAAAATTCTATGCATACAAATCGAAGGACTAACTCCTTTAATATCTGCCAAAGTCCATCCAAAAGCTTTCTTGTATCTTTTTAAAGTTTCCAACAACTTCTATTCTTAGTATTCATTTAGTTTCGAAGATACAATAACAAGCAAAGTAGATGATTCTCCTAAAAATATATACTTTAAATGATTAGGGAGAATTTTTATTTCAAGTTCAGGAGGTTTTATGATAGATGGAATTAAACTTTTATTTTCACCTTCCATAATGTCTAATATTTTGAATCTCTTCTGAACATACTCAAATCTTCATTCTTTTCATTATCTGAATTTTTCTTCATCTTCACTTTCTTCTTCAAACATATTTTTATATTCTTCTTCTTTTTTAAATATATTTTCAAAATGATCATTTCTCAAGTAATCACAGACCTCCATTCTAAAACATTCATTATCTTTTTCCATTGAGGGATACTTCATAGATTTTAAAATATTAAAGTTAATCATTAACTCTCATAGTTAATTCTCCTTTTTAAACATCAACTATCGCTCTTCCAGTAGCAAGGAATGGTCTTCCCAAAATGATTGGAATTTCTTTATCTTCCTCCATATCAAGTACAATAAAATCCAAAGGATAAATTTATCCACTTTCACTAACACATCTTCCACTACTCCTTTAGGGTAAGTAATGGAACGATCGACCAACTGAAGAGTCACAGATGTAGGAGAAATTTCTTCTATTCCCAACCTTTTGAAAGTTGATAAAGGCATTAGATTAATACTCGCTCCCAGATCACATAAAGCTTTTCCAAAAAAATTTTCACCTATAGCACACGGAATAGTGAAACTACCAAGATCTTTAAGTTTTTCCAGAAGCTTCTTTTAAATTATTGCACTACACTCTCCGCTAAGTGCAATAGTTTCATAATCTATAAACTTCCTTTTCTTTCTCAGAATATCCTTCATAAACATAGCATAGTCAGGCATCTATTCCAATGCTTCAACAAAAGGAATATTAATCATTATTTTCTTAAGGATCTCCAAAAATTTCCCAAATCTGTTATCTCTGTTTTGTTTCTTTAATCTTTGATGAAATGGAGGTGGTGGCTTTTTGACAGTTATCTTCATTGGTTCAAGAGGATAATCCAAGTCTGGATAAATCTTGTTTGAACCTTTTTCAATTTCCACCTTCTCTTTTTCTATTTCAACTTCTTTTGTACTTTAGTTTCTAATTCTTTTCCACTCCTTAATTGAATAGCCTTAAGTTGTTCCTTGTTTTGATCTTTTGGATTGATCTCCACATTACTTGGAAGTGTTCCAGAAAGTCTATTATTAAGTGTAGTTAAAATATGTCCTAATTGATTTTTAATATTCTTCATAGAAACACCTTGAGCTTGTAATTGATTTCCCATATTCAGAATCATTTCTTCAATAGACAACTTCTTATTCTTAAATTGTGGGTTACTATTAAATCCAAGGGGATAAGATGGTCTAAAATTAGAATTTCCTTAATTGTTCAAAATTTTAATTGGATTCATAGAACTGTTAGCCCAATGCGGGTTAACATTAGCATTATTATTATTCCAATTGATGTTTCGGTGATTCTTCCAGCAGCAGCATAAGGATTATAATAATTCGAATAAGGATTGTTAGGTCTATTAATAACGTTTAAGATCTCTTAAGGTTTTTGAGATTTTGTTATCTATCTAAATGAATTTTCCTCTAACACTTGAGGTGGTTGAGAATAATTTATTCCATATTGATCTATTTTCTTTGAAAGTGCTACAATTTGAGAAACTACGATAGTCATCATATATGAATCATGAACACCAGCTACTCTCTTAGGATTTACCATTCAGAGGGCCATTGAAAATTATTAGTAGTCATTTCTTCAATTAATGTGTATGCTTCATCAAAAGGTTTTGACATTAATGATCCACCAGCAGCAGCATCTATAATAGATCTCAATGATACCACTAATCCATTATAAAATTTTTGAATTATTATCCAATCCGGTAAAGCATGATGCGGGCATATCCTAAGAAAATCTTTAAATCTCTCCCAAGCTTCATATATTGACTCTCCTTCAAACTGACAAATAGATGTAATATCATTTCTTAGTTTATCAGTGTTTGATAGAGGGAAATATTTTGATAGAAACATTTGAGATAATTCTCACCAAGTCCTAATAGATTCAGGTGCTAATGAATTTAACCACGCCTTAGCTTTATCCCTTAATGAAAAAGAAAAAGTCTAAGTCTGACTGCGTCACTAGACACTCCATCATATTTTAAAGTAGCATAAAGTTCTAAAAAACTAGCGAGATGTAAATTTTGATCCTCATTAGGTGTTCCAAAAAATTGATTGTTTTATGCCATTTGGATAATAACAGGTTTAAGTTCAAATGAATTAGCAGCAACATCAGGATTTTAAATAGTTATGTGAATTTCATCTGCTGTTGGTTTAGCATAATCTCTTAAAGGTCTTGACAAATTTCCAATTTTATTTCTCTGATTATCTTGAATATTCACCATTTTGCAAGGATTTTCAATTTATTTTTATTGTTTTCTAATTTTTCTAACAGTACGCTCTAACTTCGAATCGTAAGGCACTAGACCTGTAGATCTGCTACTACGCATATACAAAGTCAAATATTATAATAAAGATAAACAAACACACAATTACACACTACTAAATAAAGGTTTTCTTCTAATTTTTTTATATTATTAATAAATACCTTTGTTCACCTCATTTTTTGTGAGGACTTTTCTTCTATCCTTATTTCTTAGGATCTAGCCATAAAGTTTCTCCTTGACTATCCTAGAGGACTAGAATTGGGACCCACCCTTTAGCAATTCAGCTACTTCTTAACTCCTCTTGGGACCCCACTTGGATGGTTGCAAACCTCTATATCACTTTAGAAGGTTAAGACCACCATATGGGGAACCAATAGTGAGCTCCTATAAGGTTGTTCAAGCCTTAGGACTACCTCAGGTGGTCCGATCCTGGTGAGGTCCGGCTTACACACCTTGCACTCTCACACACACCATCCTTACCCATTCTTCCCCCTGGTTCATTTGAGCACTCATGTGGCTAAGTCCAAACCCTTAGCTCTTTGGCTAAGAGGGTTGGAAACAACCCATGAGATGTTCAGGGTGGACATTTCTTGGTCCATGGCTCAATTTAAGCTTTATCATGATCAAAATTCAACTTTTGCCAAATGCCTAGATGTGACATTGGGTCCTTCAAACCTACCTAAAATTACCTAATTGCCCAAAATTTTCCAAAAATTCCCCAAAAAATTACCCAAAATTCCAAAAATCCTAATAATCATTTTTGAAACAACCCCCACCTTTTAAATTCACCAAAATACCCCAATACCCTCCAAAAAACCTCTTGATACCCTAAAATACCATTTTGGCACAAAATTCCAAAAATTCCAAAAATTCACAGAAAATTTCAAAAAATCCCAAATATTCCCAATTTCATTTTGTTCAACTACACCATAGCCCAATTTTGCCAAAATAACCCACTTTTATCAAAATCAACAAATTGACCCATTTTTAACCTAAATGGACCCAATGTCACACCAAACCAACCCATTTGACCTCAATTTTGCCCCATTTTAATTCTAAACTTCAATTCAACATCATTAATATCAATCTAAACCAAATACAAGCCCAATTTGATTCATATTTGAGTTCAATTCCATTTGAAATCCAAAACCCCCATTTTAGCCTAAAGTGAACCCATGCCCTAAACCTACCAAATTGATTAGCCAAACCATAAAATTTCTTCCCAATTGATGTTGGAAACTCTTCAATACATTCCCCTAAACCATTTGAAACTTTTAATTGGGTCTAAACCCCACCTTAACCCAACTTGGACCCAAGTTGATTCAACCCTCCCCAAATTAACCAAAATACCAAGATCCACTAAATTGACCTTCCAATTGAACCCAAAACCTCCCCATGTCTTCATGAAACTTCTTCATGGAAATCACCTCTTCAAAATTACTCAAGACATTTGGACCCAAATCAAGACCTAACTCAAGCTAGCCCAACCCAAACCCAAATGAGCCAATTTGAACCCATGACCCAACCAAACCAAATTGAACCAAATGTGGTTAAACCGGCCTATCCACAGCCACTAAGTGAGCCATAGGAACCACCCTAGATCCACCTAGCCTAAGCTAAGTGAGCCATGGACCAAGGGTTCCACATTTTAAGGGATCTCTTCCCTTAAATGGACAAATCCACCTTTTGCCTCACCCCAAATCCCCCCTTGCCTGGTTTGTCACCATTAAACCCTACTCCTTGGTTGACCTGACCCATGGCCAGCTCCCTTGTCCTTGCCGACCGACCAAGCCACCAGAGGGAGTCAAAACCGAGAGCCACCACCAAGTGAAAAAAACTCAAACTCACCCAATTGGCCACCTCAGCTAAATCAAACCTTGGAGCTCCTCGCCCTCCACCTGAGCGAGTGGAATCCACCCACCGATCGAGCCCTAGCTCGGCCCGATGGCCACGGCCATTTAAAAACCTCTTCTAGGCCATGAGCAAGGTGCTGAAGGGTGTTGAATTTTTTCTTAATAAAACCTCACCAAATCACTCCTAGAGCTTCTCCCAACCTAGAGAAGAAGAACCCCATTGTTCTCCTACCCTGAATCCCCTCAGCAGAGCCCAATTTCTCAGCTAAAAATCAAGCCAGAAACAGGACACTCTCTGAAACTTCACCAAATCCAAATTAACTCTTCCCAAACCTTCACCAGAGGTAGAGAAGGAGTTCCCCAGTGAAAGCCTCCTCTCCAGACCACCCAGTTGTTCCAGCCTCCAAGCTTTGTGATCGGGCCTGGTGGATGTCAAGCCTAGACATTTCACCACAGCTCCAGGCTTCATCCCTAGCCTCCTTGGACTCTAACGAACGTGCCGAGCCTCTCTGATAGAAGCTTCACTTCTCATAGCCAAGGTATTGCCCTCTTCTTCCTCCCGAGCTTCCAGCGATTCTACATTTTTATTTAAGTCAATTTCAATGCCTGTTTACCTTATGGATGTGTTCGTCTTCTCAAGACGAATCCATAGAGCATAAGAACTCGAAAATCCATTGAGAATCGAGGGAGATATTAGGGTTAGAAGGTCGACGGTCACGGGGCACACCAGTCGGAGACGATGATCAGCCACCGTCAGATTGCGCGTGTATCGAACGAATGGCTCAGATAGCGTCGGATGAGGAGATAGAGCGTGAACCGCGGGCCGCGTGGTAGCTGACTCAGGTGACGGCGTCGAATGGGAGCGCGACACGTAGAGCTTCGGAGCCGCCGAGGTTGACGCGATGCTGACTGGTTTAAGTAGGAAAATCTGATTTTTCTTATTTATTTAAATACCTGAAACTTCAAAAATTGATATCTTTGCATAAAAAAATCATAAAAATAAAAGAAAAATACCCTCTTGCTCAGTGAACAGAGGAGAATAATGTGGAAAAGGAATTGATCTATTTTGTTAAGTATTTTATTTTTAATTAATTTAATACTGTTTTGAGCATTTTAATTCTCCATGCATGTATACATTTCACCATGGCATGAGACTATAGGGCTTTTGTAGCCTCTGATCTTGGGAACATTCTCTGAATTTTTCAAGGTCAAAGGCCATCCCTGTGGTAAGTTATGTATTTTTCAAGTTTATGTCACTGTTTTTGACATTTTAATTCCAAAAATTAGCATGTTGTTTAGCAAATTCTAGAAAAATTTGGTGAAGTCCCTTAGGAGTAGAGGACCCTAGGATAATTATGGCTTGAGTCAATTCATTAAAAATAATCCTAATTGGCCTAATCAATCAAAATTGAACTTTAATTAATTAGAATTAATCACACATTAAAAAAACTTGAAATCAATTCTCCACTGATCTCTAGGATCATGGGAACCTCACATAAAAATTTAAATTCAATTGGAAATGTTTAACCCCACTAAATGGATCAATTAAGCCACATAATCAAAATTAAACTTTAAAAATTCATAACTCCAAAAATACATTTCAAAAATTCACCAAATGGATTTTGGGACTTCTCTGATATCAGAGGAGTCTAAGAAAAATAAAATTAGAATTTTCTAAAAATTTTCTCTTTTAAGCATATTTTGATATTTTTAATAATTAAAAAATAATAAAAATCATAAAAATAATAAAAATCATAAAAATGTCATATTTGGTCCCCTAATCACTTATGAACCAATCAAATATTTTTCCTAAGTCTCTAGGTTAAGATATTTAATTTCAAAGCCTTAAAACAATTTTTTGAATTAAAAAATGTATTTTCTAGCCTTTCCACTAAATTATATCTAATAAATCAAAGAAAAATCATAAAAATATAAAATCTATTTCTTTGAATTTCTTAAGGTTAGGGGGATTTTTGAAAAATATAAAATCCATTTTTCAACTTTTATTTTATTTTATAATTAATTAACACTCCAAAACTTAAAATAATTATAATAAATAAAATATAATTCAAAAAATCATCAAAATTGATCCAAGTGGTCCTCAATTCATTAGAAATGTCCCATAATTTTCTTAAGGACAGAATCTTTACCTTGGTCATGTTGATGAATTTTCTTTGAAAATCCCTATTTTCCATTAAAAATAATTATATAAATAAATTAAATTCAGAAAAATCACATTATCTCCTCTAATGTCTTAATTGACATATGAGTGAAGTGGCATAAAAATTTTAAGTTCATTTAAGCTTAATTTAATGAGTTATAAAATAAATAAGCTTAAAGGACATAAAGGTAATAAAAGATTTTAACCCCCTAATTAAAACTTTTGGTTTAATCAACATGGGGGTAAAATATCTGATTTTCTCTTAGATGATTGAAACTTTGGGAAATTAAAGGATAGGAACCCATTAATCACTTTAATAAACCCAAAAATGAAACTCTAATTAATTGAGTGATTTAAATTCTGGAAGATTAATTAAAATTGGATTATTAAAATAGGGATGTAACTTAAGAGGATATCAATTCATTAATTTATAAATCCCTAAATAAATCACTTAATAATATTTAACTCTTAAACTTAAGAGGATAAGTGGAATTAATAATTAAATGATTAAAAGTAAATAATTCTTAATTTGATTAAAACCAACATCATTAAATAATCTAGCAATTGATTAAAACCTAAAATGTTAAATAATTAAAAAGTAAATTAAAATATTTGAAGCTAATTAAGAATCATTTCAAAACCAACTTAAATCAAATTTGCAAATTTTAAATAACTTTAAGATTACTTACCTTAAAACATAATGTAAAAATTAAATTAATTAATATAATTAATCCAAATTAAATCATCAAAATTTAATAAATAATTTAAACACCATTCTAAACTTAAAATCATTGATTAAAGTTTCATAATTAAATCACATTAAAATAAATCATCAACTATAACTTCAAATCATTAAAAATCTTTAACAAATTAACTTGCCCCTGAAAGCTTTAAATTATTATAACTAGTAAATGAAGCGTTAAGTGAAATGTCACCTCACTCATAGGATAATCAAACATCCTAATTCACTGAGCAAAGGAATAAAACTTAACTAAACCCTTGGATGATCAATTCACTAGTACAATGAAATTCATTTGGACTCAAAATAATCTCAGAAATATTGAAAAGATGTTTAAAATTCGTTCTAAGCACTTCCTCGATACGGTGAGATGTTTTAAAGAACAATTGAACTTAACTGTTCTTTGATGAAGGAAATCATCCTTAACTAAAAATCAAGAACCTAGACGTCATAGGAAATGACTAGCTATAGGATTAGGATTCTGGTAGACAACCAAAACCATTCCTTTAGTTTTTTACTTAGGTACTTATTGAAATATTTAAATTCCTTAACATGTGTTTTAGAGTGTAGCTTGGAATGACGGGAAGACTCTCCAGGTACGCTTTTATTTTATTGTAATTTACTTTATTGCACTGCGCTTTACTTTTATTTCATGTTAAACAAGACTGTTGCATGAAAACCAAAACCTTTAGGATAGCCACAAAATCAAAACCAAAACTAAATTAAAAGTCACTACAAGATAAAATCCACCGCAACAACATTTCAAAATATAAAACAACTCAAAATTTAATCGCAAACAGAACAACAAAACCACAACTTTAACTAAATTAAAGCGTCTCGTTGAATGATCGGGAATACCTCGGATGATGTAACCCACGTGTTGCTAACGGGATTTCCCACGGTCTAAATGAAAGTGTGGAACTCATTCAGTTGAGTTTAGCAAATTCATCTGGACTAAGTGAATTCGATGAAAATAACAGTGTCGGGATGACAAAACCGTGGGATCTTAATCGATTCTGTTTAAACAACTTTAAGATTTAATTTAATTAAAACACTAAAAGACATTTGGACTTTAAGATTTCTAAACCATAACACTTCTCTCATCTCTTGATTTTCATCTTCTAAAACCAAACCTCTGCAACAACAAGGAGCTCGGAGCATGGTGGGCAGCACGGCCATCGTCTTCAACAGAACTCGGGTCTACTTCAGCAAAACATTCCTTAGAATTAAATAACCAAGCCATAGGACTTCGAGGTAGTTTGCTTAGTGCAACATAAATCCTCAACCTTTTCGTTAGGCATTTGCATAATCATGTTATGCAAATTAAGCCCTAACCGGTCTTAGGAGTCCGAGGTAGTCGTTTGGTACGACATAAACCCTCACATCTTCAAGGCTATTTGTATGATTGTGTCATACGAATATAAGTCCTAATTAAATAAAATTGACATGATTACAACGTTAAACATACTCTTAAATTGAAACCAAACCATAGGATAGTTTAAGAAGTTTCCAATATTCTTCTTGGATCCTCAGCTTCTCCTACTTCCCTTCCTTTGGACTCCTGAAATTAACTGTTCCAAATTTGATCTATTCCCAATTGAAATTTCCAAAATCCAATTGTTTGAAGACCTTAAACTTTGAAATTCTTGAGAGCAAAACCATTGATCATTATCGAGAGTTTTCTTAAATGATTCCCATCATTTAAGATGTAATTAACTATAGGAGCTTGCCCTTATAAGGAACTTTAAGAAACCAGGTAATATAAACCCTGCTTAATTTCTTTGTATTAAGCAGGGAACTTGTCAACTTATAAAATTGGTTCGCAGACCAAACGGATGTCACAAATCTTCTAGTTTATTTAACCGAGCCCCATCATCAAGCAGTGTGCCTATTCTGCGGGATAGATATACGGTTATGGTGTGGTGCTCGTTTATATAAACTATTTGGGATGTGAGATCGGTTTGATTTCATATCTTAAAATTTTCAAACTTAAAAATTATTTTCAAAATCAAATGCTATCTTTTAAACTATATATATATTTAAATTAAATTTAAAATATGAAAATTCACCGACAATTTCGTAAGAGACCCCTTTTTAAAATCCAACACACAACCTAATATATATATATATATATATATATATATATATATATATATATATATATATATATATATATATATATATATATAGCCGACAACCTTCCTACTTACTTCTTAGTTAGTTACTTTTCTTTCTTAACTTTCTTACCTTCACCGGCAACGGCGCCAAAAACTTGATGCACGGGACTTATATTGCAAGAATTTATGAGCTCAAATTTATATATATATTTAATGATTTTGATAAGTACAATCATTCAATGCAAGTATAGGTATCGTATCAAGTAATACAGGGCTCTAATGGAGTCCTGGTTATCGATCCCATAGGAAAGTTCGAAGTTTTAAGAAAGTGATTCCAAGATAAGTAAGATGGCACTAAAGTCCTATATTTAAATAGCACTAAAAGTTTAACACAAACTCCTACTAACACAATGCAGAAAACAGTAACAGTTAACTAAACTACAAATACTTCTAACAACTTTAAAGACAGAATTAACTAATATACACACTAAATTAAGTTTTTGAAAGGTTTTTGATATATAAGAAAAGTATCTTTCCTCTTGCAAGGAGAATATGATGTGTGGATTGATATGGAACAAATATTTATATTATTATGCCAAATAGGAGCATGATTCTTTACCCTTAAAAGAGTACCCCCTCTTCTAAGTAGAAAAGAACATTGACATATTCTAAGTTTAGTCACTAACTCTAAGGCCAGGCTGGGAGGATACCGGCTCTCACTTCAGAGCTCCCACTCACACTTCACCTGAAAGCTAACCTTTGATATTCAATTACTAATCTTAGAACCAATTTGGGGATTTCAACCTGTCACCCTGAAATCTTCACATTGAAGCTCATCAAAACACATTTCCCTATTTATTTGCACTCAATTCCCACGAACTACGCAATTCATCCATGGAAATTGAATGGATCTTTCATTATTGTTGTAGGACATTAAATCCTTTCAAAATTAATGTTCAACAACATATTTTAACATTTCAATTGGCCAGATCGAAAGTAAATTAAGTTCTAAATGAAAAACCATCACAATTTCTTCATCACATCAAAAGTACATCAAATTCACATCAATCGATCATCACATCTCTTATGCAAGAATAAAGACAAGGAAATTACTCAGAATTCATGGAGAAGATATAATAAAACATGGATTTTATATATAATAGAAAAGTCATACAAACCACTAAAGAAAATACAACTTATCTCTTTCTCTTCCCTTATGCAATTCCCTTGAAGTTCCTTCGAATCCTCTTCTCTTCCTCTTTACAACACTTGATTCTCTCTTTAGAATGGAAATGAAGAAGCAATCTATCACTTTACCTCTTCTCCTCCCCTCCTTAGAGAAAATCCCTCTCAAATCCTCACTCTACACTCTCTACTCCTAAACCTTAACACTTCACTCTCACTAAAACAACTCTAAAACCACTGAAGAAGCACACCATTTTCATCCAAAAACAGTTACTTATAAGATAGGGACGAATTCCCAAGAGTTTCCATTGGCATCCCTTCAAAAAGTAGCCAAAACTCTTCAAATTTGAATTAAGTCGACATCGGGCGCCGGTGGCGCTTTATCGTGCCAATTAATTATGTGTTCTCTGGATTTGGGTGCCAGCGGCGCCAGAACACTTTTTCCACCATTTTGTTCCTTTTTTCTCCTTTATGCTCCGGATTTGTTCCTTTTTGCATATTTTCACTCCAATCACCTAAAATCATCATACCTGCAACAAATCATGAAAAATATCATTCTTTAAAGTGTAATATCACCAAAAATGGGTAAAATTAGATAGCAAAAACCGTATATATTTTCAGTGCATCAAGCACCTAGTGTGTTAATTCAAAATGTTTATAATTTTTAGAAAATAGTAAACACACTAGGGGAACTACGCAAGTATGTGTATCGTTTCAAGTAATATAGAATTTTCTTTTAAAAGCCCCAGATATCTATCCCACAGGGATATAAGTATGAACTAAAGGAAATTAATTTTTAAAATACCAAAAATAATAAGAAGTGCTGATTTTTAACTTTTTTTTAACTAACTAGAATAAAATTAAACTCACTAATTTCTAAACTAAGCAAGAAAACGTAAGGCAAATGATTTAAAATACTTATTGAAAGAAACTTTCTCCTCACAAATATTTATTAATTAGTAGAGCAATTCAATTTTTTTAGAACTTAAAAAATGTTGCATTGTGACAAATAGGAGCACAAATATTCTTTACCCTATGGTCAAGGTATAAAGAACATTGACTAGTCTAAAGGTTGGTGCATGAGTGTTATTAGTAGTGTTGAGTAGATTCTAGTCTCTCACTTCTAGATTACTCACTGTTCCCTCTCTATAGGACCTACCAGTGACTCTTTTTCCTTTCTTTAAACTAAATTGATAGAATTTATCTTGTCACTCTAAAAAAACCAATTCTACGCCCATCAAATCTTATCTCCCTATCTTTCTGCACTCCCCCTCAGATGATTACTTATGATCTTCCAAAGTGAAATGTGATACTTACAAGTTAAGAAATCTTATCCCATGGTCAAGTCTATAAGATTTCTCCACGGGTTTTAACAATACAATTGGCCAAATTGCAAGATAAAAGAAGTTTAGGTAAAATATCATCACAATTTTTAAGTAAGAAAAAGAAAAAATTCTTAAAAAAAAATCTAAACCTCTTTACTTAATTACATCATATTTGTAAGGAGAAATAAAGAAAAACTACTCAGAAAGCATTGGATCAACACAACAAAATATATCCATAATTCTCAAATCCAAAGTTCACAACTTAAGAGTTAAGTTACAAATACTTATCGAGAATGTTCATCTAAGAAATCCTTCAAAGTTCTCTGACTTTTCTGACACCAACACAGTCTTATAGAACTCTAAACTTTAGGAAATCACTAAAATTCACTAAAAACTTACAACTTCGAACTTTAAGTGAAAGAAGCTAAAGATTAATTAAGAATGACTCTAAGACGACTCTACTTTACTGTAGAATTAATCCCTATTTATAAAGCTTCAAAAATGATCAGGGGTTAATTCGGACATCTCTTAAAAACTTATAAAAATTCATTGAATCTTCTAGAATTTAACTGTCATTCCTAGGCGCCAGTCCTGACGCCTAGGTGCCAATTTGAATGATTGCCTAATTACTTTAGTTTAACCCATTTTACTTCAACAGACACATCTCTTCATTAAAATGTGTCTAGATTCCAACTCATTTGAGGCATGTATTTCCCTCTGAGAACTTCTAGAACATCTTGTGACCACTAAAAATTCAAAAATAACTTCCTCAACCATCTCTGGCACCTAAGCGCCAGTCTGGTTTAGCAAATTTTCTTCATTAAGCCCCTTTTTTGTTCCTTTTTGTTATTTTTTAGTTTCTTTTCATCCTTAATCTCTTTTTCTTATTCCAGCAACTAAAAACAAAAAATACCTTTCATTAAAGCATAATATCCTTTAAAAAATAAGAATAAATTATCCATAAAAATGGTTAAATTTAAAGTAGATCAATTCCCTCAAACTTAAACGTTAATTGTCCTCAAGTGACACTAAACATTAAATCAAAAAAAATAAATTATGTGAATGATTTTCTTTAGGAGTGATGTGATGTGACTTTATATATGCTTTTAAATGTAAGAATTTGATACCACTTATTAGAATATTTAATTCTTGGCAAATGGCTTCAAAAACTTGATGTGCGAGGTTTACTTTTATTAATTTATATTTAGATTTTATAATAATTACTGTAAAAGTCACAATTTTAAAGGCAAGTATACGTATCGTTCAAGTAATAGAGGGCTCTAGCGGAGTCCTGGTTATCGATCCCACAGGGATAGTGAATTTATAAAAAGTAAGAAAAGTAAAAAATGTAAGAAGTATTTTGGAATTTTCAAATTAAATGCAATTTATATATACTTTTCTCTTTTTATAAATATATATATTTTTTCAAATTTAATTTACTAACATTTTTTACTAAAAGAAAGTAAGCAGTAAGCAGTAATAAAGTAAAGTAAGCAGTAATTAAAATTCAATGTAAGTATAAAAAAATGACTTTCTCCTTTTCAACTAATCCAAGATTTATAGAATAATTATCTTTTGTAGGGAATTTAGATTATGCTATTATGCCAAATAGAAGCATTCCTACTCTTTACCCTTTGGTCCAGGCGCAAAGAACATTGACTAATCTATAGATCGGCTCAGGATGTTTTATTAGTAGAATGAGTTAATCTAGGCTCACACTACCAGATGTCCAAGGGTGGTATTGGTCTGCCCTACCAGTGACCCATTACATTTCTATAAACCAAATTATTAGAATTTAGTATGTCACTCTAAAAACTAATTAATTTTACACCCAATAAATAATATATTCCTATTTATTTGCACTTCACCTTAAATAATCCACGTATAGCCTACGATAACCTAAGGATTCATGTGATATCTACTAGTTAAGAATTTATCTCCGGATTTAAAAATTTAAATGGCCAATTTAAAAAGTAAACAATGATCGAGTATTAATATCATCACAATGTTTAAAAATATTTTAAATTTAATTCTCCTACAAAATTTAATTAATTTATAATATTTTCATAGATGAAAGGAGAAAGATAACTAACTACTCATAACACATTGAAATAACACAACAAAACATATTTATAAAACTTTGAACCAAAGTACAAATACTTATCTGAAGTGTTCCTTCAAGTGATCCGCTGACTTCTAATGACTCCAAAGCAATGATGAAAGACTCCAACAGCAACAACACACAATAAATACTCAAAATAAATTCTCTAGATACAAAATAAAGTGGCACCCTTAGTATGGAAGAGACTAAATAAAACTAAAGTGGGGAGAGAAGAAGCTAAAATGGGTATGTGTACTAAGAGGGGGGGGTTGGTGCCATTTTTTATGTAGAATGGGCTCTTATTTATAGAGCTCTGAATTTGACCAGGGGTTGCTTAAGGCACCTATTCAAAATTTGTCCAAATTCAATGTATCTTCCAGAAGGTAACTGTCACTCCTAGGCGCCGGGATCTAGCGCCTAGACACCGGACTCCGTGACCAGGTCTTTGGTACCTTCTCACTTTGGATCGCACTTCTTTGCGATCCAGACTGTTTCCTTGTGTCCAAATACGTTGTATCACATGTCCTATATATTAGAAGTAACTTCCAGTCTTCTAGACGCTCCAATAACCACTTAACACCGTCAAAATAACTACCCAAAGTCATCCAAATATCTTGACAGCGTCTGTATTGAACTGGCGCTTAGGCACCGGATTCTGGCGCCTAGGCACCAGGTCAATAATTCCAATATTTTGCTCCACAAGCTCCATTTTTGCTATTTTTTGCTCATTTTCCTTCTTTTTCTTTCTTGGACTCTTTTTAATCATCTACATCCAAAAACATGAAAATACCTTTCATTAAAACATAATATCCTTAAGAATTGAATCATAAATAAGGCATAAAAATGGGTATTTTTTACGTAGATCAAATTCCCCCGAACTTAAACGTTACTTGTCCTCAAGTAACCATTTTAATTACATAAAATAGATAACATTCAGAATGAAGTTAAAATATTTAAGATTCCTTATCATTTTTTGGTTTTATAAATGCTTTAACTAATCATTAACCAAATTTCACTAATTAAGTTTAATTTTAAGAATTAAAGAACTTTTAACTACCAAATCATAAGACTTCCAATTTTTCATTTGTTTCAAGAATAATTGTAGTTCATCATATTAAGGTCACATAGAATATTTACAAGAAAAAGATTTTTATGAAATAATTTTCTAGTAAAAATATTTGTACATAGAAATTAAGTTAAAAATGTAATTAGTTTTCTTATTATAAGATAATTCAAGTGAAGCCAATTTTTTATTAGGCATTTTTTGAAGCTTCTCCTCACTTTCTTTTCTTTCTTTTCCTCTCTTCTTTTTTTTGTGGATTGTTTTTCAATCCTTTTTTTTAAGTGAGGATTACTATTTTTGGATAGCCTGTTAATGATTTTGAGCTTCACTATCCTTAACTTATTTTCAAAAACTTATACATTCTTACTTAATAAATATGACATTTTTTATTAATTTATTCAAAACTCATTTCAATCTTTTCTTTTTCAAGCAATAATCTTGATTCCTTAGTATTTCAAAAATACAATTCTCTTTACTATAAATAAAAAATTTTGATCTTATTATTCTTTAAGGTAAATAATTATATTCTTAAAATCAATCAAAATTTTTGATGTTTTAGTTAAGTTTATTAAATTATTTATAAATTCAAAAATTTTAGGTAATCTTAAACAGATTTTTCATTCCTTATGTTATGTTAATATATTTTTAAAGAAAATATTAGTTCTTTAAGGACAAACAATTTTTAAATTTGATATATGTTTTCCCTTCCCCCAAACTTTTGCTTTAGTATAAATATGAATCATAAAATTTTCTAAAGCATGAGAGAAAGAAATAATCGGGAATTAATCTAAGTACAATAATGATGTAGTAAGGAAAAACTAACTTCTACTTCTACACATGCTTTAATATGAATATAACAGAAATGATTAAGCATATATAGAAAAGTTTTACAGAGCAGGAGTTACTTTCTAAAAAAATCTCTTCTTTTCTTTTTTTTATTTATTTATTTTTAAACATGCAAACATACTAACTATTCATGAACACTAAATAGTAGGCTGAAACAGAAATAAACTTTAATAAAATTCATTCACATTTCAGTCCTAAATACACATCAGATAATCTAAAAATATTTTTAACATAAAAAGTTCACATAAATACTAACAACTAACATCACACTAAACAGCACAAGATACAAGAAACATACTAAAAATAGAATCAATAGTCTCCAGAGGTAAGTTAAGCTACTAATCACTGTCTGTAGCTTCATCATCGTCATCACCAAAAGAAAACTCCATGTCCTTTGGATCAACATATGGTGATAATCTGAGACAAGTAGGGAACTGAACATCGTGCTCACCCTTCAGAAATCTCACTAAAGACTCAGAATACTCAGCATCGTAATCACTCTTCCTTTTTGTATACTCAGAAAGATGATTGATCTTTTTATCGATTGTATCTACTCTACAATGAGTTAGGAATAACTCATTCTGCTGCTCTATAAACTGATCATGCATGGTTTCCTAAAAATTAGGTGGTGACTCAGCAGAAGTAGATGGTCTAGAAGTAGAAGCTCTATCTGAAGTTGGTAATGAACCAGAAGGTGCAGTAGAGCTCTTACCTCGAAGTCGATCATAAATACTGACACTTTCTCTTCCTATAGGCTTTGTCGACTTGAGCTTTTCCTCAGAAAGCTCAGCAACTACTCCAACACTTTGACATAGTGAATAGATCAGAGATGGAAAACCAAGTCCAATAGAATTGCTAGAACGAGCAGTAGCCTCTACAGAATCATAAATAATGCTACCTACATCGATAGGCTTCCTCTCTTGAAAGCAGTAGTTGAGAATAGCTCTATCTTTGCTAACCTCGCTCAGATGATTGGATGGAAGGAGACGAGCAGAAATAACGTAGTGTCATGCCTTTGAAACACCATTAAGCTTAGAAGATGAAAACCATTATGAATCTTCCAGGCTCCAGTACTATCAGTCAGGTAAGCAATGATCATATCCAAATCTCCCTCAGATGGAGATAATCCAGAGTAATAACACTCTATGTTTTGCGGCAGGTGATCCACTTTAAAAAGTACCTATTTTTATTGTGCATTTCATGCCCACTTTATGCACATTTTTAAAGATATTACACTATAAAGGAAGGAATTTTTCATATTTTTGTCTTCAAGTATAAAAATATGATTTCAAAGAAAATGAAGCAAAAACTATGCAATTTTGAGCCAAAATGAGCAAAAACAAAATTCTAACATGACACATATTGATATGTCTTTCTATGCTTAATATCTTTTATATTTCTCTCATATTTTTGGATGAAATTATACTTTTGAGAAAGTTTGTTTTTATGTCTATCTTGTAGGTGAAGATGTTAAGAACGTAATGCAACTGAAATGGGGTGAAACATAGTTGAAATGGAGCATAACAGTGGTGCTGCGCACAGGGTGGCGCCTAGGCACCAAACCCGGCGCCCAGGCGCCAGTGACGACGAGAAAACGGCGCCTAGGCGCCAGAATCAAGGACTAGGCACCAGAATCATCCAAAAACGGTTATTGGACGGATTTTTGACAACTTTGGGAGTTATTTTGACGGTTTTAAGTATTTTCTAGACCTTCTAAAAGTCTGGAAGTTATTCCTAATATATAGGACATGTGATACAATGAATCTAGACACATTGGAGCAGTTTAAATCACGAAGAGGTGAACCAAAGTGAAGGGGTGCGACTGTTTTAGGCACGGAGTCTGGCGCCAGAACTTGGCGCCTAGGCGCCAGAATTGTTTCTAGAAGATTCAATGTATCTAGACCGAATTTTGAAGAGGTTCCTAAAGCAACCCTTGGTCATTTTCAAAGCTCTATAAATAGGGATCAATTCTACAGCAAGGGGGTGTCTCTTCTTTTTGCCTCTCTCTGTAGCCTCTCTCTTGTCTCTCTCTCTCTCTCTCTCTCTCTCTCTCTCTCTCCCCCTCTCTTTCTTTCCCTCTTAGTCATTTTAGTCATTTTAAAGTCATGAAGATGTAGATTTCTACATCTTATGGAGAGATTAGTGAGGGATTTTGAGATATTTATGTAAGGGATGTACGAGCGGCGCATGAATCGGTGGGAAACTTTGTTGGAGAGATCTTCTTCTTTCCTTCAGAGGGAAAAAACTAAGTATTGTGTTCTTCATTCTCTTGTAATTGTTGTAAACACTTTCTAGTGATTTTTTTTTTGTTTTAAACTGAGTTTTCTATTGTAATTTATCCATGGTTTGTAAGTGATTTTCTTAACTCTTTCTTTTAATATGAAGTAGTGGCATGTGTAGGAAAATCATTTTTATGATAGAATTATCTATTAGATGCTTCTAGGTGATAGATAGTTGCATAAATATAATATAATACTAATGAAATAAGTTTCTTGTTGGCACTTAAATTATTACATAATTCTATTAATTCTTTTACTTCTTATGACATTATTTTCATTTACTTTTATTTCGTAATGAAATAGATGCATGTTTAGGAATTAAGATTTACTTAGGTATTCTCTTATTAAATTATGGTGATCATATTCATACCGGATCTTCATTTACTTTACAAATTGATCAGTTGTATTGTTAAAATCTGTTGAAGAATTCTGAGACCTATCCGGAGAGGAGTTCTTAACTAGTAGATATCACATGAATCCTTGGGTAATCGAAGGCTTTATGCGGATTATTCAAGGTGAAGTGCAAATAAATAGGAAGATATTATTTATTGGGCGCAGAATTAATTAGTTTTTAGAGTGACAGACTAAATTCTAATAATTTGGTTTATAGAAAGGGAACGGGTCACTGGTAGGGCCAACCATAGCCACCCTTGAACATCTAGAAGTGTGAGTCTAGATTAACCCATTCTACTAATAAAACATCCCGAACCGATCTATAGATTAGCCAATATTCTTTACACCTGGACAAAAGAGTAAAGAATAGGATTGCTTCTATTTGGCACTACTACATAAAATTCTAAGCATTTCTTTCCTACACATTATCTATGTAATTGCAAGAGAAAGATAGTCTTTAACATCTCAAAATTCTCCAAACCAATTTATCCATAAGTTATCTTTTTATTTAAGAACTTTATTTAGGTTTAGTTATTAAAAAAAAACCTTTTTAATCAAAATTCCAAATTTAGGCCTTATTGAAATAAGATCGGAATTAGCCTAAAGGATTGCTTACCTCACTTCTCCGTGGGATCGATCATCGGGTTATAAAAGAAAACCCTATATTACTTGAAATGATACGTATACTTGGGTAGTACCCCTAGTGTGTAAAATATTTTCTAAAGTTTTACAACATTTTAATTTTATACACTAGCCGCTATTTTAAAATTGGGTCAAGTTTTTGGCGATCTTTTAGATACAAAAATTACTGCGTTATTGCGGGTCGGGTCAAGTTTTTGGCGCCGTTGCCGGGGAAGCTTCGGTAAGAATTTTTAGGAGAATTTTAGTTTAAATAATTAGGTTTAGACTTGTAAAACTGTAGTGTCGTAAAAACTATTTTTGTGTGAAAATGTGTTTTGTTATATGAAAGTGTTGTAAAAAAAAAGAAAAAAAAAATTTGTGTGAAAAATAAGGTGTTCGTGAAAATGTTTTGTTGTGTTAAATATATTTCATCTATTATTTGTTTAATTGTTAATGTATTGTTTGTTATGCTTGTCGGCATATTTTTAGGTTAAGTGCTTTGAAAAGGGGGTCGCCCACAGAAATTGTCGACAAATTTTAAATTTAATTTAAATATATATTTATATATATATATATATATATATATATATATATATATATATAATTTATAAAGTAGTATTTGATTTTGAAAATAATTTAAAATTTGAAAATTTTAAGATATGAAATCAAACCGATCTCACATCCCAAATAGTTTATATAAACGAGCACCGCATCACAAACCGTGTATCTATCCCGAAGAATAGATACGCTGCTTGACGATGGGGCTCGATTAAATAAACTAGAAGATTTGTGACATCCATATGGTCTGCGAACCAATTTTATAAACCGACAAATTCCCCTGTTTAATATAAAGAAATTAAACAGGGTTTATATTATCTGGGTTCTTAAAGTTCCCTATAAGGGCAAGCCCCTATAGTTAATTACATCTTAAATGACGGGAATCATTTAAGAAAACTCTCGATAATGATTAGTGGTTTTGCTCTCAAGAATTTCAAAGTTTAAGGTTATCAAAGGATTGAATTTTGGAAGTTCAATAGGGAATGGATCAAATTTGTAATAGTTAATTTCAGGAGTCCAAAGGAAGAAAAGTAGGAGAAGCTGAGGATCCAAGAAGAATCATGGCAACTTCCTAAACTATCATATTGTTTGGCTTCAATTCAGGAGTTTATTTAATGTTGCAATCTTGCCAATTTTAATTAATTAGGACTTATATTTGTATAATATGATCATACAAATAGCCTCGAAGATGTCGTACCAAACAACTACATCGGAATCCTAAGACCGATTAGGGCTTAATTTGCATAACATGGTTATGCAAGTGCCTAACGAAAAGGTTGAGGATTTATGTTGCACTAGGCAAACTACCTCGAAATCCTATGGCTTGGTTATTTAAACTAAAGAATAGTTTTACTGAAGTAGATCCTAGTTTTGCTGATGACGATGGCCGTGCTGCCCACCATGCTCCAAGCTCCTTGTTGTTGCAGAGGTTTAGTTTTAGAAATCATAAATCAGGAGATGAGAGAAGTGTTTTGGTTTAGAGAAAATCTTAAAATCCAAGGGTTTTTAATATTTTAATTAAAACAAATCTTAAAGTTGTTTAAACAGAACTGATTCAGATCCCACGGTTCCGTCATCCCGACATTGTTATTTTCATCGAATTCACTTAGTCCAGATGAATTTGCTAAACTCAACTGAATGAGTTCCACACTTTCATTTAGACTGTGGAAAATCCCGTTAGCAACACGTGGGTTACATCATCCGAGGTATTCCCAATCATTCAACGAGGCGTTTTAATTTAGTTGCAATTGTAGTTTTGTTGTTCTGTTTGTGATTAAATTTTGAGTTGTTTTATATTTTGGAATGTTGTGGCGGTGAATTTTACCTTGTGGTGACTTTTTAATTTAGTTTTGGTTTCAGTTCAGGGACTATCCTAAAGGTTTTGGTTTTCATGCAACAGTTATTTAACATGCAAGAAAAGTAAAGTACAGTGCATGTAAGTAAATTGTAATAAGGTAAATTGCAATAAAATAAAAGCGTACCTGGAGGGTCTTCCCGTCATCCCAAGCTGCACTTAAAACACATGTTAAGGCATTTAAATATTTCAACAAGTACCTAGGTAAAGCTAAGGGAAGGTTTTGGTTGTCTACCAAATTCCTAATCCTATAACTAGTCATCTCCTATGACGTCTAGGTTCTTGGTTTGGTTTAAGGATGATTTTCTTCATCAAAAAACAATTAAATTCAGTTGTTCTTTTAAAACATCCCGTCGTATTGAGGAAGTGTTTTAGGACGAGTCCTAAACATCTTTTCAATACTTCTGGGATTATTTTAAGTCCAAGTGAATTTAATTGCACAGGTGAATTAATCATCCAGGAGTTTAGTTAAACTTTGTCTATTGCTCAGTGAACTTAGGTATTTGATTACCTGATGATTGATGTGACCTCTCACTTAATACTCTATTTAAGAGTTATAATAATTAAAGCCTTTAAGGGCAAGTTGGTTTATTGAGGATCAAATTTGAGTTACTGATTTAAAGTGTTTTAATTTAATTATGAGGTTTTAATTAATAATTTTATGTTTGGAATAGTGTTCAAATTATTTTAGATCCAATTTAAATCCTTACACTTTCAGTTATCTTAATATTTCAAATTGATGTTCATGTTGCAAATTCACTTAGATAGAAAGAGGTGCTGAAATTATTGATATGTTTTGATTTAACTCTTAATGATTTCATTTAGGTTTGTTGTTAAATGATTTTAAATTAATTTAATTCAATTTGATTTTAATTTAATTTAACTTAATTTAATTTAATTTTAATTTAATTTTAATTTAATTTAATTTAATTTAATTTTAATTTAATTTTAATTTAATTTAATTTAATTTAATTTTAATTTTATTTAATTAAATTTAAATTTAATTTAATTTAATTGTTAACTTTAGTTTAACTTTAATTTTAATTTAATTTAATTTAATTTAATTTAATTTAATTTAATTTAATTTAATTTTAGTTTTAATTTTAGTTTTAATTGTTAATTTGGATTATTATTTTAATTTTTAATTAAGAATTAAATATTATTAAAGTGACTTATTTAGGGATTTTTAAATTAAAGAATAAATATCCTCTTAATAATATCCCTATTTTAATAATCCAAATTTAAATATATCCTTTCCAAAACTTAAATCATTTAATTAATTAAAGTTTCATTTTGATATTTTCAAAGTGTTTAATGTGTCTCTACCCTCTAATTTCCCTAAGTTTCAATCATCCAAGAGAAAATTAAAATAAAATATTTTACCCCCCATTTTGATTAAACCTAAAGTTTTAATTAAGGGTTAAAATTTTTAATTACCTTTATGCCCTTTTAAGCTTATTTATTTCATAACTCACTAAATTGAGCTCAAATGAATTTGAAACTTTTATGTCACCTCACTCACATGTCAATTAAGACATTAGAGGAGAAAAATGTGATTTTTCTGAATTTAATTTATTTATATAATTATTTTTAGTAGAAAATAAGGGTTTTCAAAGAAAATTCAACAACATGACCAAGGTAAAGTTTATAATTTTAAGAAAATTATGGGGTGTTCCTAATTACTAGGGGACCACTTGGACCAATTTTGGTGATTTTTTGAATTATATTTTATTTATTATAATTATTTTGAGTTTTAGAGTATTAATTAATTATAAAATAAAATAAAATTTGAAAAATGGATTTTTATATTTTTAGTAAAATTCTCTAACCTCAAGGAGTTCAGAGAAACAAATTTTATAATTTTTTGATTTTTCTTTGATTTATTAGAATTATTTTGATGAAAAAGGCTAAAAAACTCATTTTTAATATTAAAAATTACATTAAGCCTTTAAAATTCAATATCTTATCCTAGGGACTTAGGAAAAATATTTGGTTTGTTCCTAAGTTATTAGGAGTCAAAATGTGACATTTTTATGATTTTTAATATTTTTGTGATTTTTATTATTTTCTAATTATTAAAATATTAAAATATTGTGAAAAATCAACTTTTTTAGAAAATTCCAATTTTAATTTTCCTAAACTCCCCGTTATCAGAGAAGCTCCAAATCCATTTTTGTGAATTTTTGAAAAGTATTTTTGGAGTTATAAAGTTTTAAAGTTTCATTTTACATATGAGGCTTAATCAACTCATTTGGTGGGGTTAATCAAGTCCAATTGATTTCAAAATTTTATGTGACGTTCCTATGACCCTAAGGAGCAATGGAGAATTGTTTTCAAGTCAATTTAATGTGTGGTTAACCCTAATTAATTCAAATTCAATTTCGAGGATTAGGCCAATTAAGGTTATTATGAATGAATTAACTCAAAATATATTTTTCATAGGGTCCTCTGGTCCTAAGAAACATCACCAAATTTTCCTAGAATTTATTTTACAACATGCTAATTATTGGAATTAAAATACCTAAAACAGTGACATGAACTTGAAAATTCAATAACTTTTCACAGAGATGGCCTATAACCTTGAAAAATTCAGGGAATGTTCCCAAGATCAGAGGCTTCAAAAGCCCTATGGTCTCATGTCATGGTGAATTATCTATCCAAATGAAGAATCAAAAAACTGAAAAAAGTAAATAAACTATTAGAAATAAAATATTCATCCAATTAACTTGATTTCTTTTCCACATTATTCTCCTCTATTCACTGAGCAAGAGGGTATTTTTATTTTATTTTTTTGATTTTTCTATGCAAAGATATGAATTTTCTAAGTTATGGGTATTTAATTAATTCAGAAAATAGGGATTTATCTACTTATCCACGCGGCGCCGCGTCAACCTCGACAGCTCCGAAGCCCCTACGTGTCGCGCTCCCATTCGACGCCGCCACTCGAGTCAGCAGCCATGCGTCCCGCGGTTCACGTACCATTGCGCCGTTCGACTTGATCTCGACCGTCCGCTCGATACACATGCGATCCAACGGCTCCTGGTCATCGTCTACGACTGGTGTGCACCCGTGACCGTCCACACTAAAACCCTAAGATCTCACTCGATTCTCAATGGATTTTTGTGTTCTTATGCTCTATGGATTCGTCTTAAAGAGACGAACACATCCATACAGTTTATAGGCTATGAAATTAACTCAAACAAAATGGAGAACTACTGGAAGCACGGGGGGAAGAATGAGTTCATACCTTTACTCAGATAAGTGAAGCTTCGATCTGAGAGTTGTGTCACCTTCAATTGAGTCAAGGCAAGCTCCAAATGAAGTCTTTGGCTCTGGGGAATTGTCTAGGTATGAAAGTGACCAAGGCCGATCACAAAGCTTGGAGGCTGGAAGCAATAGCTGGTCTGGTGAGGGGGCTTTTGCTGGGGAACTTCTCCTCTCGGTCTGGTGAAGGTGTAGGATCAATCAATTTGGAGATTGGCTCACTGTGGTGAAGTGTCCTATTTTTTGGGTGGATTTTCAACTCAGAAATTGAGCTCACAGAGAGGGTTTTAGGGTTGGATTTCAGTGGGGTGTTGACCTCATTTTTGATGAGGTCTCTTCTTTTCTCACTCCTTAGTACTTAGGATCTAGCCATAGGCTTTTCCTTTGACTAATCTTAGAGGACTAGAAGTGGAACCCACCCTTTAGAAATTCAAACACCTTCGACTCCCTGCAATCCCCACGAGCTTGATTGTAGACCCCTAATCACCTAGAGGGTTGAAATCAAATGTGGAGGTTTAAAGGATGAGTTCCCTATGGACTTTTCGCCTTAGGAATACCCCTGATGGCCCTGGTCCAGTGAGGGTGGACTTGCACATACACTACACTCCCACACACATTCCAAGTCCTAAAACCACACTCTCACCCAACTTGACTTCCCGACTCATGTAGGTAATTCATATGGATGGTCCTTAACCCCTAAGCCCCGCTAAGAGGGTTAGGAACAATATAATGAATGCCTCAAATAAGTCCTCTCATGGCTCATATGGGCTTAATATGGCTTCATGGCTCAACCAAAGTGATTCCATTCTACTCAAATTTGATCAATCTTCATTTTTCCAAAATTTCAATTTTTGACCCCTGGGCCCCGGACCCACCAAACCTAACAAATGCCCTTGGAACTACCCAAAATTTGCAAAATTACCTAAATTACCTAAAATTCCTCAAAATTAGTCCTAAACATTTTCCCCCACTCAAATTGATCATCCATAGCCCAAAAATACCAAAAATTCCAAAAGTACCCCCCAATACCCTCCAAATACCCAAAATGCCCTTCTTAGCCCAAAAAATCCAAATAATTCAGAAAATTCCCAAAAAAATTCCAGTAAATCCAAAATATTTCCAATTTCATTTTGTTCAACTACACCATGGGCCAATTTTTCCAATTTACCCCATTTTTATCAAATCCCCCAAATTGACCCATTTTAAACCCAAGTGAACCCAATGTCAAACCAAACCACCCCAATTCACCTCAATTTTGGTCCAATTCAATTCTAAACTTTAGATCAACATCACCAATATCCATTTAGATCAAATCCAAGCCCAAGTTGATTGACATTTGAGCCCAATTTCAATTTGAAGCCTAAGGCCCAATTTTGGCCCATGACCTAAACCTAGCTCAAACTAACCCAATTCAATCCCAATTGGCCCCAAATCTTTTCTAAAGCCTTCCTAACACCCCCATAAACAAAACACTAACTTTATTTGCCCAAATTTTGAACCTAAACTCCACTCAAACCCAACCCAAAACCAAAATCCCTTAAATTGACCTAAGCCCAAACCTAACCCAAATGGGCCCAAATCCCAAAATCAAAGCCCAACCTAAGTTGAAAACCCTTGTGACACTCCCATGAACATTTCTCAATATTAATTTAACATCAAATTCAACATTAGCCCAACCTTAGCCCAAGCTAGCCCAATTTGACCCACTTTGGCCCCTTTAACTAAAAAGCTCAAATTCAACCCAATTCTTCTCTAAATCACACCAAATTGATTCCAAACCACTCATGAAACATCCCTAAACCAATTGCAACATTTATTTGACATGGTCCTTCACAAAATTTTCATCCAAAAGCCCTTCCTAAAATCCAAAAGCCCACTTCCCTAAATCACTTTAAAAGCCCACCCAAGACCATTTCAAAAGCCCAAGTTTTCAATCCAAAGCCCACATGAAATTTCTCTACATCAACCATTTAATCAAAATCACCCCTAAGTTTCAAAATCTTCATTAAACCATTCCACATAAAGCTTCATCCAAATTTCCACCAAAATATCCAAAATCCTTAAAATCTATTTTTATGAAATTGACCAAACTTTTTCCAAGCCAAATGTGAGTCATTGAGCCATGTACAAGCCACATGGAAGCCATGGAAGCCACTTTCCACCTCACCAAGCCATTAATGGCAAGAAGAGGGGACCCATTCCTAATCTTTCATTAGGCCCTGTTAACCATATTCATGTTACACTGTAAACCATGCTTAGCCACCTCACCGTGGATGGAGACTTCACCACTCCAATTCAGCTAACCCAAATGATACTCTAAGCCCAAAACCAAGTCATGGGAGGGTGCACCAAACCCAAATCCATGCCTTTAACCAAACTAAGCCCAAAATATCCTTCCCCCATTCCATTTAAATCAAGTCCTTTACCCATGTCCAAAGCCAATTGAACTCACCGAACCCCAGCCCTGACCTCACTGGTCAAGATGGTGACCAATGCCTGGCCGGCCGGCCACCTGGGTCGCTGGAAAACACCATGGTCGATAGCTCCATGTGAGCCAAAATTTCAAATTCTCCCTTGCTGAGCTGTCCCAACCCTAGTGGACACAAGAGCGCTTCTTCTCCTCCCCTGAGCAGCTGATCACAGCCTCCAATTACCCCTGGGAAGCCCTCCAACCATGCCTATTTAAACACCACCATCTCTCGGCCAAACAAGGAGATGAACCAGACCTTAAGGAAACTCTGCCAAAATTGCTCCAGGATCTTCTCCTAACCCAGATCAGTTGATCCCCAGTGTTCCTTTGCCTTAATCCCCATTAACAGAGCTCAATTTCTGAGTAGAAAATCCACCCAAAAAATAGGACACTTCACCACAATGAGCCAATCTCTAAATTGATTGGTCCTACACCTTCACCAGACCAAGAGGAGAAGTTCCCCAAGAAAAGCCCCCTCACCAGGCCAGTCATTGCTTCTAGCCTCCAAGCTTTGTGATCGGGCTTGGTCACTTTCACACCTAGACAATTCCCCAGAGCCAGAGACTTCATCTGGAGCTTGCCTGGACTCAATCGAAGGTGATACAACTCTCAGATCGAAGCTTCACTTCTCTGAGCAAAGGTATGAACTCAATCTTCCTCCCGAGCTTCCAGCGATTCTCCATTTTGTTTATGTTAATTTCATAGCCTATAAACCTTATGGATGTGTTCGTCTCTTCAAGACGAATCCATAAAGCATAAGAACACAAAAATCCATTGAGAATCGAGTGAGATCTTAGGGTTTTAGTGTGGACGGTCACGGGTGCACACCAGTCGTAGACGATGACCAGGAGTCGTTGGATCGCGCGTGTATCGAGCGGACGGTTCATATTGCGCCGGATCAGGGAATGTTACGTGAACCGCAGGCCCCTAGAGCGCTGAGCCAGATGGCGGCGTCAAATGGGAATGCGCCGCGTGGGCTTTCGGAGCTGCCGATGTTGCGCTGGCGCCGAGTCGGATAAGTAGATAAATAGGGTATTTTTAAATTATTTAAATGCCCTGAACTTCAAAAAATCATATCTTTGCATAGAAAAATCATATAAATAAAATAAAAATATCCTCTTGCTCAATGAATAGACGAGAATAATGTGGAAAAGAAATCAAGTTAATTGGATGAGTATTTTGTTTTTAATAATTTATTTACTGTTTTCAGTATTTTGATTCTTCATTTGCATAGATAATTTACCATGGCATGAGACCATAGGGCTTTTGAAACCTCTGATCTTCGGAACATTCCCTGAATTTTTCAAGGTTAGAGGTCATCTCTGTGAAAAGTTATTGAATTTTCAAGTTCATGTCACTGTTTTAGGTATTTTAATTTCAATAATTAGCATGTTGTAAAATAAATTCTAGGAAAATTTGGTGATGTTTCTTAGGACCAGAGGACCCTATGAAAAATATATTTTGAGTTAATTCATTCATAACAACCTTAATTGGCCTAAACCCCTAAAGTTGAATTTGAATTACTTTGGGCTAACCACACATCAAACTAACTTGAAAATAATTCTCCACTGATTTTTAGGATAAAAAAGACCTCACATAAAAATTTGAAATTAATTAGACTTGATTAACACCACCAAATGGGTTGATTGAGCCTCATATGTAAAATGGAACTTTAAAAATTCATAACTCAAAAAATACTTTTCAAAAATTTACAAAAATGGTTTTGGAGTTTCTCTGAGATTAGGGGAGTTCAGGAAAATTAAAATTGGAATTTTCTAAAAAAGTTGATTTTTAACCATATTTTATTATTTTAATAATTAGAAATAATAAAAATCATAAAAATATTAAAAATCATAAAAATATCATATTTTGACTCCTAATCACTTAGGAACAAACCAAATATTTTTCCTAAGTCCCTAGGATGAGATATTGAATTTCAAAAGCTTAATGTAATTTTTAATATTAAAAAATGAGTTTTTAACCTTTTTTACTAAAATAATTCTAATAAATCAAATAAAAATTAGAAAATTATAAAATTTCTTTCTTTGAACTCCTTGGGGTCAGAGAGTTTTAAGAAAAATATAAAATCCATTTTTTAACTTTTATTTTATTTTATAATTAATTAATACTCTAAAACTCAAAATAATTATAATAAATAAAATATAATTCAAATAATCACCAAAATTTGTCCAAGTGGTCCCCTGGTCATTAGGAACATCCCATAAGTTTCTTAAGGATAGAAACCTTTCCTTGGTCATGTTGTTGAATTTTCTTTGAAAACCCCTATTTTCTTCTAAAAAAATAATTATATAAATAAATTAAATTTAGAAAAATCACATTTTCTTCACTAATGTCTTAATTGACATGTGAGTAAAGTGACATAAAAATTTCAAATTCATTTGAGCTCAATTTAGTGAGTTATGAAATAAATAAGCTTAAAAGGGCATAAAGGTGATTAAAATTTTAACCCTTAATTAAGACTTTAGGTTTAATCAAAATGGAGGGTAAAATATTTGATTTTAATTTTCTCTTGGATGATTCAAACTTAGGGAAAGTAAGGGGTAGAAACCCATTAAACACTTTGAAAATATTAAAATGAAACTTTAATTAATTAAATAATTTAAATTTTAGAAAGAATATATTAAAAATTTGGATTATTAAAATAGGGATATTATTAAGAGGATGTTTATTCTTTAATTTAAAAATCCCTAAATAAGTCACTTTAATAATATTTAATTCTTAATTAAAATAATAATCCAAATTAATAATTAAAATTAACAATTAAAACTAAAATTAAAATTAAAATTAAATTAAAATTAAATTAAAAAATTAAAATTAATTTAAAAATTAAAGTTAAATTAAAATTAAAATTAAAAATAAAAATAAAAAATAAAACTAAAATTAAATTAAATTAAATTAAAACTAAAATTAAATTAAATTAAAACTAAAATTAAATTAAATTAAATTAAAATTAAATAAAGTTAAATTAAAATTAAATTAAAATTAAATTAAAATCAATTTAAATTAAATTAAAATAAAATTGAATTAAATTAAATTAAAATTATTTAACAACAAACCTAAATGAAATCATTAAGAATTAAATCTAAAATAATTTTAACACTATTCCAAACTTAAAATTATTAATTAAAACCTCATAATTAAATTAAAACAATTTAAACCATTAACTCAAATATTAAATTAAGAATGATTAAAATTCTCAATGACCCAAATTTCCCTTAAAGGCTTTAATTATCATAACTCTTAAATAGAGTATTAAGTGAAATGTCACTTCCTTCATAAGGTAATCAAATACCTAGGTTCTCTGAGCAAGAAACAAAGTTTAACTAAACTCCTGGATGATTAATTTACCTGTGCAACTAAATTTACTTAGACTCAAAACAATCCTAGAAATATTGAAAAGATGTTTAGGACTCGTCCTAAGCACTTCCTCAATAGGACGGGATGTTTTAGAAGAACAACTGAATTTAATTGTTCTTTGATGAAGAAAATCATCCTTAAACGAAACCAAGAACCTAGACGTCATAGGAAATGATTAGTTATAGGATTAGGAATTTGGTAGACAACCAAGACCCTTTCCCTTAGCTTTACCTAGGTATTTCTTGCAAAATATGTTTAAATGCTCTAACATGTATTTTAAGTGCAGCTTGGGATGACGGGGAGACCCTCCAGATACGCTTTTATTTTTATTGCAATTTACTTACATGCACTATACTTTACTTTTCTTGCATGTTAAACAAAACTGTTGCATGAAAACCAAAACCCTTAGGATAGTCGCTGAACTGAAACCAAAACTAAATTAAAAGTCATTGCAAGATAAAATTCACCGCCACAACATTCCAAAATATAAAACAACTCAAAATTTAATCACAAACAGAAAAACAAAACTAAAATTGCAACTAAATTAAAACGTCTCGTTGAATGATCAGGAATACCTCGGATGATGTAACCCACGTGTTGCTAACAGGATTTCCCACGGTCTAAATGAAAGTTTGGAACTCATTCAGTTGAGTTTAGCAGATTCATCCTGGACTAAGTGAATTCAATGAAAATAACTGGTGTCGGATGACGAAACCGTGGGATCTTAATCGGTTCTGTTTAAATAACCTTAAGATTTGTTTTAGTTAAAATATTAAAAAACACTTGGATTTTAAGATTTTCTCTAAACCAAAACACTTCTCTCATCTCCTGATTTATGACTTCTAAAACTAAATCTCTGCAACAACAAGGAGCTTGGAGCATGGTGGGCAGCACGGCCATCGTCATCAACAAAACTCGTATCTACTTCAGCAAAACTTTCTTAGAATTAAACAACAAAGCCATAAGATTCCGAGGTAGTTTGCCTAGTGCAACATAAATCCTCAACTCTTCATTAGGAATTTGCATGATCATGTCATGTAAATTAAGCCCTAACCGGTCTTAGGATTCCGAGGTAGTTGTTTGGTATGACATAAGCCCTCACATCTTCGAGGCTATTTGTGTGATTATGTCATACAAATATAAAACCTAAATAAATAAAATTGGCAGGATTGCAGCATTAATTAAATTCCTAAATTGAAGCCAAACAATAGGATAGTTTGGGAAGTTGCCAAGATTCTTCTTGGATCCTCAGCTTCTCCTACTTCTCTTCCTTTGGACTCCTAAAAATATCTGTTCCAAATTTGATCCATTCCCTATTGAAATTTCCAAAATTCAATCCTTTGAAACCATAAACTTTGAAATTCTTGAGAGCAAAACCACAGATCATTATCGAGAGTTTTCTTAAATGATTCCCGTCATTTAAGATGTAATTAAATATAGGGGCTTGCCCTTATAGGGAACTTTAAGAACCCAGGTAATATAAACCCTGCTTAATTTCTTTATATTACGCAGGGGAACTTGTCGGCTTATAAAATTGGTTCGCAGACCAAACGGACGTCACAAATTTTCTAGTTTATTTAATCGAGCCCCATCATCAAACAGTGTGTCTATTCTTCGGGATAGATACACGGTTTGTGATGCGGTGCTCGTTTATATAAACTATTCGGGATGTGAGATCGGTTTAATTTCATATCTTAAAATTTTCAAATTTAAAATTATTTTCAAAATCAAATACTACTTTCTAAATTATATATATATTTAAATTAAATTTAAAATTTAAATTTCACCGACAATTTCTGTAGGCGACCCCTTTTCAAAAATACAACACTCAACCTAAAAATATGCCGACAAGGGGATCAAGTTCTCTATGTCTGGAGAGGGGTCTGGAGTGATTTTGGCAGAGTTTTGGTAAGGTTTGGTTCAACACCTTCTTTAGCCTAGAGCTGGTGGTGTTTAAATAGAGGCGGTTGGAGGGCTTCCCAGGGGCAATTGGAGTCTGGGATCAGCTGCTCAGGGGAGGAGAAGAATAGCGATGATGTCCATTTGGGTTGGGACAGCTCAGCCAGGGAAAATTGAAAAATTTGGCTCACATGGAGCTCTCGACCATGGTGTTTTCCGGCGACCCAGGTGGCTGGCCGGCCAGGCATTGGTCACCATCTTGACCAGTGAGGTCAGGTCGGGGTTTGGTGCAAGCAATCGGCTATTGCCATGTGTAAGGAGATTTGATTAAAATGGCATGGGGTAAGAGTCATTTTGGCTTAATTTGGTCCAATGCATGGATTAAGCTAGGTGCACCTCCCAAGGCTGGTTTGGGCTGAAGAGAAAGCCATTTGGATCAGATTGATTAGTGGGGTCAAGTCACAATCCAAGTACAATTAGGCTTAAGCATGAGTTAGGGGAGACATGGGAATGGTTAATGAATCTTAAGGAGAGCTTAAAGGCCTTCCTCCTTTTTCCACTTATGGGGTGTTGACAATCCTAAGATTCTCATGGCTCTCATGTGGCTTGTGTATGGCTCCAAGGCTTGCTCATGGATTAGGAATGGCTTGGCTCACTTGCATGAGAAAGGGACTTTGGGATTTTTGAAATTTAGGGGTATTTTGGCATGATGCTTGATTTAGATTTATTTGATGATGGAATTGGAACTTAGTGAATGATTTTGATTAAATGGATGACAAATGAAAATGTCATATGGGCTTTAGGATAGATTTTGGGCTTTTAGATTGGTTTTGGATGGGCTTTTAAAGCGGTTTAAGGAAGTGGGCTTTTGGATTTTAAAATGGGCTTTTGGATGAAAATTTTTGTGAAGGACCATGTCAAATAAATGTTTCAATTGGTTTATGCATGTGTCATGAGTGGTTTGGAACAAGTTTGAAGTGATTTTGGATTGAATTGGGTTTAATTTGGGCTTTTTTTGGTAAAGGGGCCAAGGTGGGCCAAATTGGGCTAACTTGGGCTAAGTTTGAGCTAAAGTTGTATTTGATGTAAAATTAATGTTGATAAATGCTCATGGGAGTGTCACAAAGAGTTTTCAACTTTGGTTGGGCTTTGATTTTGGGATTTGGGCCCATTTGGGTTAGGTTTGGGCTTATGTCAATTTAAGGGATTTTGGTTTTGGGTTAGGTTTGGGTGGAGTTCAGGTCCAAATTTTGGGCAAATCAAGTTAGTGTTTTGTTTATAGGGATGTTAGAAAGGCCTTAGAAAAGATTTGGGGCCAATTGGAGTTGAATTGGGTTGGTTTGAGCTAGGTTTAGGTCATGGGCCAAAATTAGGCCTTAGGCCTCAAATTGCAATTGGGCTCAAATTTCAATCAAATTGGACTTATATTTGGTCTAAATTGATGTTGGGGATATTTAATTGAAGTTTGGAATTGAATTGGACCAGAACTGAGATCAATTGGGGTGGTTTGGTTTGACATTGGGTTCACATGGGTTTAAAATGGGTCAAATTGAGGGTTTTAGTAAAAGTGGGATAAATTGTCAAAATTGGCTCATAGTGTAGTTTAACAAAATGAAATTGGGAATATTTGGGATTTTCTGAAATTTTTTGGGAATTTTCTGAATTTTTGGATTTTTGGGCTAAGAAGGGCATTTTGGGTATTTGGAGGGTATTGGGGGGTACTTTTAGAATTTTTGGTATTTTTGGCTATGGATGATCAATTTGAGTGGGGGGAAATGTTTAGGACTTATTTTGAGGAATTTTGGGTAATTTAGATAATTTTGCAAATTTTGGGTAGCTCCAAGGGCATTTGGTAAGTTTGGTGGGTCCGGGGCCCCGAGGGTCAAAAATTGAAATTTTGAAAAAATGAAGATTGATCCAATTTGAGTAAAATGGAATAACTTTGGCTAATCCATGAAGCCACATTATGCCCATCTGAGCCATGAGATGACTCATTTGGGGGCATTCACTATGTTGTTCCTAACCCTCTTAGCTAGGGGCTTAGGGGTTAAGGACCATCCATATGAATTTCCTACATGAGTCAGGAAGTCAAGTTGGGTGAGAGTGTGGTTTTAGGACTTTGAATGTGTGTGAGAGTATAGTGTATGTGCAAGTCAACCCTCACCAGACCAGGCCATCCAAGGTATTCTTAAGGCCAAAAAGTCCTATAGGGAACTCATCCTTTAAACCTCCACATTTGATTTCAACCCTCTAGGTGATTAGGGGTCTATAATCAAGCCTGTGGGGTTTGCAAGGAGTCATGAGGTGTTTCAATTTCTAAATGGTGGGTTCCACTTCTAGTCCTCTAAGATTAGTCAAAGGAAAAGCCTATGGCTAGATCCTAAGTACTAACGAGTGAGAAAAGAAGAGACTCATCAAAAATGATGTCAACAAATGGACCCTCAATAGGTGTGGTGTGCTAACCAACCACACCGCGTGTATTGGCGTTGACTGAGGAGATCAACAAAACCAACACAGATGTCCAAGTGACAAACTTAGGATGAAGTAGAAGAATTTCCACTGGGGAGTATCAGGTATATTTCCAAGACTGGAGATTCCTGAACTCTCGCTGGGGAATGGAAAAGGAGGTGAACTCCAAATCACAAGATCTGGGGAATTCAATTTAGATTTCAGTTTACTTTTAAATTTCAAGTTTCAATGTGTGAATTCAAATTTTGATTTGTTCTGAGTCTCAATTTCGATTGAAGTATAATTTAAAATTGATTTAAGGAAATTTTGAATTTGAAATTTGGATTTGAAATGAGAATTGAAACCTAGGTTTCAACCTCGGGATTGCGAAGAGAACTAGAATTTAGGTCCCAGCCTCAGAGTGAGAATCAGAGTTTAAGTATCGACGGAAAAAAGGATGAGAATCAAAATTTAGGTACTGATCTCGAGAGAGTGAGATTTGAAATTTAAGTATCAAACCTGAAAGAGAATCGAAATTTAGGTATCGATCTCGGATGAGAGTCAGAATTTAGGTACCGACCTCGAAAGAAGAGAACTGGAATTTAGGTACCAGTCTCGGAATTTAGAATTGAAATTTAGGTATCAATTCGAAAGAGAATCGAAATTTAGATATCGATCTCGAATGAGAGTCGGAATTTAGGTACCGACCTCGAAGAAAGAGAACTGGAATTTAGGTACCAGTCTCGGAAATTTAGAATTGAAATTTTGGTATCAATTCGAAAGAGAATCGAAATTTAGGTATCGATCTCGAATGAGAGTCGAATTTAGGTACCGACATCGAAGGAAGAGAACTCGGAATTTAGGTACCTGTCTCGGAATTTAGAATTGAAATTTAGGTATCAATTCGAATGGAATTGAAATTTAGGTATCGATCTCGAATGAGAGTTGGCATTTAGGTACCGACCTCGAAGGAAGAGAACTGGAATTTAGGTACCAGTCTCGGAAATTAGAATTGAAATTTAGGTATCAATTCGAAAAAGAATCGAAATTTAGGTATCCATCTCGAATGAGAGTCAGAATTTAGGTACCGACCTCGAAGGAAAAGAACTGGAATTTAGGTACCAGTCTCGGAATTTAGAATTAAAATTTAGGTATCAATTCGAAAGAGAATCAAAATTTAGGTATCGATCTCGAATGAGAGTCAGAATTTAGGTACCGACCTCGAAGGAAGAGAACAGGAATTTGGTACCAGTCACGGAATTTAGAATTGAAATTTAGGTATCAATTCGAGAATCAAAATTTAGGTATCGATCTCGAATGAGAGTCGGAATTTAGGTACCGACCTCGAAGGAAGAGAACTGGAATTTAGGTACCAGTCTCAGAAATTTAATGAGAAATGGAAACTGGTTTCAATCTCGAAGATTTATCTGTATGAAGAGGGACCCAATTCCATGCCATCAGAACCAAATCGAACAAAGTTCGTGGCTCCGTGTCAATAGAACTAGTCGATCCTCTAAGACACAGCAGCAAGAGAATTGAAAGGAGCTGGTAAGTGTACCAAGCTGAAAAGACTTGACTTAACGACAAGTCGAAGAGAATATTCAAATTTCAAAAGAGTTTCAAATAGATTTCAATTGAGGAAAGAACTGAAAGGTTCGAATCAGAGGATTCAGATCGAAATTCAATTTGAGATTTAGATTCATTTTGTTTATCCTTTAACGATCCCATTTTTTATTTTTGTTGTTAATTTAGTGTTCATGTGAATTTGAAGTTCATTTTAATATTCAGATTTTTAGGAAAAATTTTTATTTATTTTCTTTTCTTTTCTGTTCTTCATTCAAAGTTCATTTAACTCTAATGGCGTTTCTCAGTCAATTTGCACAAAAAGAGGTGAAGGCAAAATATGACGTACTCATTTTCATTCCATCTTGCTGAAAGTAAATCATACAACTTGATCTAGTCATGATGACATTTTCCTCAGAAATTTAATGTCTTATACAGTACATGTAAATCCAAAACGGACTGTGTAAACTTCTTGCTGATCCATTCAAAAGCGTCTGTCAAAAAATCCATGTCTGAATAGTAAGAAACATGGGCAATAACATCACCTTCCAAGCCACCCTTGGCAGGAATGCCGCATGGATGTGCATTGGAGGTGTGCTATTTCCCATGTAACTCACGACTCGTAGGGCCGGAGACTCTCCAATTCCGGATCTAGCCGAAAGTGGTAAGGCATTTTTACGTCATCCATTCTTCTAAAAGTAACTGAGATCCGCTCCACAGGCACTCCTGGAATGCAATGCTTCGCAACGTCTGCTCCGTTTCCTTTTATCACCAGGACGGAACCTACCGGTAGTGGTATCTCCACCGGCTCTCGGAACTCACCGGGGCCTGCAATCCGGAGGTCAGACCCGTACATGATGTTGCACTGACTGAGGAATGACACTGTACAGAAGGGTCTAACAAAGTCATGATGGTCTATATGCGGAGGTATGCAGTCGCCTTCCTTGTAGATGTTGATAATGCAGTTGTTGGGTATGCAATCTGCAAGCAATACCCTCCATGTTATCATCCTTTTCACCATTCTCTTGATGACTCTTGGCATTGGATCCACCTCACTGCGACGGAGTATCCCTGGTGGATTTCCTTTCCTGTCTGTGGCAAAATTGTAGCAACATCCTCATTGGATTGTAACTCTTCCCTTTCCTTGCATCTATCTCCGGGGTTCTGAATGTCTTTTCTCTCAGGTGGCCAGCTCGGCCCATTTTCTGTAATCCGAGGATGCAGTCTACAATTTGTTGTTGCTCATAATCTAAGAAAACATCCATATGCAGCTCGAGGCCTTCCAAGATGTTGACCCTCTTATTTCCAATTCTTTCAAAGTATTCAAAGGTTTTCTTCTCAACTAGTTGCATTTTCTCCAGCTCGTATTCCGAGATTATCCGAAGTCCTCGGTGTCTCAGTAACATACTGCGGGATGTATGGCTCAACCCCAGTACGTGCTTCTGCATGTCTCGGCTCCTCGGGGATAGTCTCCGTAGGGACATCCTCCGGGGTTGCTTTCGCAACAAGACTCTTCGGATTCGGTACATATGCTCGGCGTCGAGGTACCGACTCTATTTCTGCTTTTCTTGGTATTTCTTTTATCTGTTCCAACCTTCTTGGAATTGACTTTCTTCTTTCTGGTTCTTGACGAACCGGTCTCCTTGGAGCATTTGAACTAACAGTATCCACTGCCTGTTCATGTTGATCTTCTGCTAACTTGGTCAACATTTTGCGAATGCGACGATTCTTATTTCTTCGCTGGGTAGCAGTGAGAGTAGCTCTCCTTACCCCTTGAATTTTTGCAGGTGCGGCACTGACAAGCCTACCCTCTGCTGTGGCAACCACAGACTTAACTTTCTTATCTTCTTCGATTGCATAAGCGGCGTTTGCTTTTCTTTTCTTGTTGCTGGATTGGTGGCTCGGGCCACCCATTTTCATCACTGTCTGGCTGTGAAGTTCTTCTTGATCAACTGGGATCCAATCATTTTCTTCGTATTGTAAACCAGCTGGTGTGAAGTCTGAGTCAATCTCTATCACTTCTCCATCACTCACCCTCTTTTCATCAAGTGCTAGACTCACGCCATTTCTAAAGTTTAGAACCAACCGCCCGTTCGACATTTCTCTGCGAAAAAATAAGGAAAGGATCAGGGGCTGTACTAAGAACAAGAACAATAAAAAAAACACTTAAAAATTCTTATTCACTCCTTTTAAATTTAAAGGAAGTTGGAAGAGATGAGAAAATATCAGGAATGAATGGATTTAAAAGGAATGATTGACATTTTATTATTATGATTTCCCATGTTTTCTTTTTAACATTTTCGTTGATGAGATTTTTTTTATCATCCATTTTATTTTGTTTTGGGTTCGGACCCAGTCACAAAGTGATTACTTCACCCATGTTTCTAGGGATAAGATTCTATTTTAGAGGCCACCCTTCGAAACATCAGGTTGCGTGTACTTCTTTAAATACCGTCCATCGATTGGACGCATGGTTCGTTCTCCACGACAATTCACTAGTTGGTAGGAACCTCCTGAGTAGACTGTCTAGACCACGAACGACCCTTCCCATGTTGGTTCAAATTTACCACCTATCTTGCGATGTGCAAGAATAGGTCTTCTGAGAACAAGAACTAGGTCACCGACTTTGAAAGTTCTTGGGCGGACCAGTGTATAATGGGCCTGGATCATCTTGGCTTGATACAGTTCCAAATTCTGCTGTGCGGAAAGTCTTTTCCCTTCCAAGCTTTCCAATTCTTCTAGTCGTAGTCTGGCATTTTTTTTCTGTAGTGATCTTTTCTGCAACTGCAATTTGGATAGGCGGAAGCTGAACTTCCAGGGGCAAGACGGCCTCGGACCCGTACACTAAAGCGTAAGGCGTAAACTGAGTAGGAGTTCTAAAAGTCGTCCTGTAGGCCTATAAGGCTTCTAACAACTTCTCGTGCCAATTTCTCTTATTGTCGTCCAAAGTTTTCTTTAAAATTTGAACGAGAGTTTTATTAAAAGCCTCGGCCAAGCCGTTCGCTCTTGCGTTGTAGATTGTTGAGTATCGCCAATCGATCCCGTGTCTTCTGACAAAAATGTTGATCTTTGTACTTTTGAATGCAGACCCATTATCTGAAATGATCCTGCGTGGTACCCCAAAACGGTAGACAACTTGGTTATTGAAAAACTATAGCACGTGGTGTGCCTTCACTTCTCTGAGTGGTATAGCTTCTGCCCATTTAGAAAAGTAGTCTGTAGCTACAAGGATGAAGCGATGTCCTCTTGAAGAAGGCGGTTCTATCGGACGTAGCGATTGTCGGATGTGATTTTCGGATGTAGCACATTTGGAGGTTAGTGCGATTGTCGGATGTAGCACATTTGGAGGTTGGTGCAGAACCACTCCGTGCACTTGGCACTGGTGACAACTTTTGGTAACTTTCATACAGTCGGTCATCTTTGAGGGCCAGTAGTACCCTAGTCTTTTAATCTTCATTTTCATTTTCGGACCCGACTGATGAGCGCCACAAAGTCCCGAATGTACTTCTTTAACGATTTCACGAGCCTCGGACCCGCTCAGGCATCTTAGCCACATCTGATCAAAAGACCTTCTGTATAATCTATTGTTTATTAATGCGTAAGACAGAGTTCTTTTCTTGATTTGATGGGCTAATGACTTATCGTCCGGAAGGTTTCCTGTATGCAAGTAGTCTATTAATGGCTGTCGCCAATCTTCTGTATTTTCTGTCACTGCTGCAATTATTTCCTCCGCTCTTTCTCATTTGTGTATTGTATCCATGTTGAGCTGTGATAAGACCTATCGTCCTTGAACTGACACTTCAACTAACTCATCCTGCAAGCAGGCAAATTCCTTTGCAAGGCGGGCTAGCGCATCGGCGAGAGCATTTTCTTTTCTGGGAATCTTGTAGATTGTTACGTTTGGAATTTGTTCCAACAATTTCCTGGCATACTAAAAGTACTGCTCGAATCTTGGCTTTAAAATTATGTACTGTCCGACGACCTGTTGAATGATCAACTGAGAATCTCCATAGATTTTGATGTCCATTATTCCCATCTGAATGGTTAATTCTAATCCAGTTATAAGGGCTTCGTATTCTGCCTCGTTGTTTGTACATGGTTCTGTTAAGTGGTAGGAGTATTTTAACATCCCCCGCTCCGGTGTTATAAAGATTAGTCTGATTCCTGCCTTACCGGGCACAATCAATTGCAATTCTTTGTTCTTTTATGCTAAGGATGCACCGTCGAAGTACAGTTCCCAACATCGATCATCAGGGTCTTCTAGACTCATTATCTGCTCGTCAGACAAATCATCATCGAGAGGCGAATCCGCCGGTAAAGGGTGTGCTGCGAGGAAGTTTGCTAGGACTTGTCCCTTTACAGCGCGAAGAGGAACGAAAGTTATGTCAAATTGCAATAGTATCATCGACCACCTGGCAAGTCTGCCAGAAAGCTTCGGTCGGGTCATCAAGTATTGCAACTGATTAACTCTCGAAATAAGGTTAACCTTATGAGAAAGCATGTAATGCCTGAGCTTCTGTGAGGCGAAGATCAGGGCCAAGCAGTGCTTCTTAATAGGAGGATACTTTACTTCCGTCGGAATTAGACGACGGCATAAGTAGTAGAGAGCATTTTCTTTTCCCTCATCATTGACCTGGGCTAGCAGGGCTCCAAGGGAGTCGTCTAAAGCCGCGATATAAAGTATCAACGGTCTACCCGAGGCCCGGGGCTCGCTAAGACAGGAGGTGTCATTAAATATTGCTTAACGTCCTTGAAAGCCCGCTGGCATTTCTCAACCCAAACGAATTTAGCGTCCTTTTTAACCAATGCCGAGAAGGGCTGACACCTACCTGACAAGTTCTAGATAAAGCATCGAAGATATGCCAACTTCCCTTGAAAGGATCGTAGTTGTTTCAAAGTTTTGGGAGGAGGCATTTCTAAAATAGCTTTAATCTTTTCCGGATCGATTTCAATCCCGTGATGTCGAACAACAAATCCTAAGAATTTCCCAGAGGTGACGCCGAATGCGCATTTTAAGGGATTCATCTTAAGGTTGTATTGTCTTAGTCGCTCGAAAACAATTCTCAAATCATACAGGTGATCTTCCTTCAGTTTGCTTTTGATGACGACATCATCCACATAGCACTCGACTTGGTTGTGAATGAGATCATCAAAAATCTTCTTCATCGCTCTTTGATATGTTGCTCCTGCTTTCTTTAGTCCGAATGGCATTACTGTGTAGCAATACACTCCGATCGGCGTTCTGAATGTCGTGAGCTTTTCGTCTTCTGGTGCCATCTTTATCTGGTTGTATCTCGACGATCCATCCATAAATGAGAATATTTCATCTGTTGAAGCAATGTCGATCATCAGTTCTGGGATTGGTAGTGGAAATTCATCCTTTGGACATGCTTTATTCAAATCTCTGAAATCCACGCAGATTCTGATCTGACCATTCTTCTTTCTGTCTGGTACCATGTTGGCTAACCAAGTTGGGTATTGTTCTTCACGGACAAATTTAGCGTCTATTAGCTTCTTAACTTCGGCTATTACTTGTTGCTCAATTTCTAGACGCATTCTTCTGGGGGCTTGTCTAACTGGAACAGCAGTGGGATCTACTCCTAGCCTGTGAACTGCGACTTCTGGAGCTAATCCTGGCATTTCGTAACTTCAAGTAAAACAGTCCTTGAATTCCATTAGTAGCTTGATTATTTCCTCGGAGTCTTCTTTATTGAGTAAGAAGCTAACAAAGGTAGGCCTAGGCTCTTCACTAGTACCTAAGTTAACTTCCGTTAACTTGTCTATTGTAGATTTTATTTCTTCCTCGAATTCTGGTGGAGCATCTCCGATTGGTAGATCTTCAAGGTCTTCTGAGGCTTCCAAGCACTCTTTATTAGGTTCGCAAGTAACAACCAAGCAAAATCCCGTATCATCAACTGATCCTACTGTGACGAATCCGAGACCCTGTTTTGAATTGTGAGGCAGACCGGCATTATTCCATAATTTTTCTAAGTGTTGTGATCGACCTTTTGTCCATTGTCGAGGTAAGACACCACGTTGAATTAAATTTTGAACATAGGGAGAGTACCACTCAAAAGGTAGTTCCATTAATTCGGAAGAAGTAACATCTTCAAATTGTACATATTTTTCATTATTGGAAGAAGAAGCACCACGGTAAAACTTGATTGGCTTAGTACCACCACCATGCACTTCCTTGACCACCATACCCTAGATCTTATTAGAATGGATCGGGGTCAGGGTCGTAGTATGTACATGATGGTTAATCTTCTCGTACATTGATTTATATTCTTCATTCTTTCATCCTCGAGAGAGATCTTGAACTGGGGTTTCTTTTGACTTATTGTCGCTGCTTCTTTCTCAATTTCTTCTTCTTCCGAACTGTTCTCCCAATCAACATCGATGATCGGTTTCTTCTGTCCAACTGTTCCAACATTTCTTCCACGTCCTCGTCCCCGGCTTCGACCTCGGGTGCGAGTTCTGGAGAAATCTTCACCATCTCACCGTAAGGGAGTGGTGAGTAACTGTTGGACTAGAACTTCAGGTTCTTCATCGTCTCGAATTTCTTTTGCTTCATTTGTTATGGTATTTCTGGAAAAGATTGTTTTCTTCGGGGGCGCGTAGTAGGCCGCATCTTCATGAATTCCAATTTCGTGCACAGAGAAAGGTTGCAAATCACCTTTGATACACTGTTCCCCTCCTTCGTAATACTTTATGCACTGGTGCAGAGATGACGGTACCATTCGGTTTTCATGGATCCATGGCCGACCTAGTAGAGCATTGAACGATGTCTCAGAATCAATTATGTGGAATTTTACGGTTGTCTTTGCTAAATCACCGGTCTTCATTACTAGTGTTATCGATCCAAGAGCTCTTTCTCCTTTTTGATTGAAGCCTCTTAATAGCATCTTGTGTGCTTCAAGCTCGCGAGCATCAATTTCCAAATATGCTAGCGTCCGAAGATTCATTATGTTGATTGATGCTCCCAGGTTAACCAACACTATGGAGAGCGTAAACTTTCCAATAGTGACTGAAATGTACAACTGTCGGTTGTGATCAGCCGTTCCCAGTAACAGATCATTATCTGTGATGGTAACACCTTGCTGTTCTCTTAACGAGCAAAACTCGTCTAAGGAATTACCGGCCATTTGAGCAAAACAGACCTCTGGATCAAGAAAAGCCTTGATCAGAGCTTCCCTCATCTCCTTTGACAGGATCAGAGCGTCGTATATGCTTAGTTCGGCTGGTAGCTTCCTAAGATGGGCTAGCACGTTGTAGTCCACTTTATTACCATGTTCCTCGGTTTCTTCCCGAATGGGCAGTTCCTTTGCTGGGGTTGGCTCTTCCTGAGCAACCACCTGCTTTCCTTTATCCTTTGGACCCATTCTCAGAGGTAGAACTTTTCCACTTCTTAAATTTACTTCACTTATCTCTTCTGAATTTGGTGTTGAATCTGGCGGTGTATCCTCTCGAATTGGAACAATTGGCTCTTCTGAAGTTGCTTCTGTGTCTGATGGTTCTAATTCTATCGTGATCGGAACCCCTCAGAATTCACAAATGGACTCGTTGCTTGTCGAGCTTTCGTAGCCTCCTTTGTGAACATCTTCTTCGTCTTGGTCGTCGAGGTTGTGTATGATTTGAGAATCATTATTTGTATTGGAATCGAGATCCGGATTAAGCCAGTTGTTGTTAGTTACGTAATTTTGAGAAATAGTCAAAACGTAGCCAATGTCATAACCCTTATCATTATAAGATCCCGCCGGATCGAGCAGATAATCATACAAAGTCAGGAATTCGAGGGATTTCTCCCCCGAATCGGAAACAACCATCCTAGGATAAGCAGCCCCTAGTCTACCCTTCGGAGCCTCGGTCTTCTTTTCTTCCACGATCTTCTCCTCCTTCCGGGGCGGTTCTTCAATCGCAAGTGATAGTGCTGGCTCGACAGGTTTCAAACTCTGAGTTGAAGAGCATACCGAAGCGGTCTGGATGTGATCCAAAATTTTCTTCAATGATCTTGTCCAGACAGTACTCCATCCATCATCAGTCGTGTATGGGTTTATCGGAACAATGGGATCCGTGGAAATAACGTTGATGGAACCTCCTTTCTGGGGTTCCTTCATGTATTCCTTTGGGATCGTTATGTTCCCTCACCGGAGATTGTCATCAAGCCAACTCTTGAAAGTGATGCAATCCTCTATCTTGTGTCCGAGCATCTGGTGGTAAGGGCAATAGTTCGGATGATCTTTCTTATTGACTTCCTCCAGCTTCTTGGGCTCTGACAGCTGAAAATCTTGTGTCTTCATTAAGCTGCGGAACATCTTCACTACTGCTTCAGTTTTGAATGGATATTCTTTATTTAGAAGTTCTCTTAAGGTACGCGATGAACGAGGCGGTTGTTCATAATGCTGAGGCTGCTGATAGCCCGGATGAGGTTGCTGATAGCCCTGCTGAGGTTGCTGATAGCCCTGCTGAGGTTGCTGATAAGTCCGCTGTGGTGGTTGATAACTAGGCTGTGGCCGCTCTGACTATATCTGCATTGGCTGCTTGCCCTTATCTACTACCGTGATGACTCCAAATTTCTTTTCAAATGTTTTAACGGGCTTCTGCTTATCGTTCTTGTCCACGAAACTTAATTGTTTTGCCTCTTCTTGCAAGCTCCCGACCTTGCTAAGAAACTTCTCGAAAGTCTTGATTGTAAATCCTTTAAGGAGAAGTGCTATCGGGCCATGAATACTTTTAAGTAGGATGCCCACTGCATGTTGTTCTTGAAGCTGTGGTTCACACTTCATGCTTAAATTTCTCCATCGGAGTATGTAATCCACTAAAGTCTCATTCGGCCACCACTAGATCACCGATAGTGATGTGGTGCTGAGCTCTGAAAAACCGCTTAACGAAGAGTTTCTCTAATTCTGAAAAGGTATTTACTGAACTGTTCGACAATTCTGCGTACCAGTCGAAGGCAATCCCTGGCAAACTGCTGACGAACTGTCGGAAGAGTAAAGCGTCACTCCCACCGGCATTGCAGCAGCTAGCACGAAAATGTGCGACATGCTGCCGAGGGTTTCTCATTCCATCAAAAGTCTTAAACAGAGGTGGTACGAAGCCTTTCGGGTATTGGACTGCATCGAACTCTTCGGGGTAAGGTCTACCCGTCTGAATAGATGCTCCACTCTTAGATTGTGTTAGGGCTTCTCGCACCTGCTATTCTACCATGTTTTTAATGTCATTTTCTGGAATTAAATTTTGTGTAGAATCCTTCTTTGGTGGTTCTTCTCCGTTGACGGATGTGATCTCTTTTCCTCCATCTGCAATATGGATAATTTCTGGGGGTGTCTCCTTCTGAGGTTGTACTTGACTCTGGAGAGTGGCTAAGGCAGCAGCCATCTCTTCCATCCTCTTTGTCATCTGGGAAATTGTGTCATCTCTTTCGTGAAGATGTGCCCTCATCACTTCCGGTTCATCTCTTTCTGCAGCTGCTGGAGCACCTTGTGAAGCGGATGATGCTCGTGTTTCAACCATGTTGATCTCGGCATACTCCTCATCCATGAACTCTGATGAGTCAACTTCATCTCCTAGTTCTTCTTCTCTTTCTTTTGCTAACCGTCGGATATCGGTCCTTTATTTGTCCATGGCATCCTCTAGTGGTCTTTTCTGCACGGTCTCGCAGTTGTTTCATGACGGTTGTTGAACTTCCTTCCCAGGAGTCCCCTTTATTGCAGTAGCACTTTCTTCTGATTCAAGTCTCCTGACAAGAATTTTCTTCTCAGGACATTATTTTGGTCTTAGCTCACCAGTAGTAGGTCGCCATACCATCCTTCTTGCAGCCGGAAGCCTAGGACCGGATGATCGGTCGGCTATATGCTGGAAGGTGGTATCCTCCCTAATTTGTAGATCCGATACAACAACGGGTGAACTGGCTTTTATCTTCTTCTTTGGTTTCTCTATGGCAGCAATAGGCTCTATTCGCGGTCCGAGGCGGGATTTAGCTGGCGCCCGTCCTATCCTTCTTAAAATTTCTGATACAGGGCATCTTTCTATCTTTGCCAATCTTTCTATAACAACTTGCAGTCGAGCCAATGGCGTAGTCTTATCCCTTTTCCTTTTGTAATTGCTGTAGTACGCAGGTCAGGGTAATGCAGCGGCGATCCTACGGATATCCTCTTCATCTGATGCGGCAGAGAGAGGGTGAAACCTGCTCCCTTCCAACAGAGGTATATACTCAGGCAGTTCTTCTCTTTCCTCAGGAATTTCTTCTAGAAAAGCAACTTCAGCAGCTCTGGCTTTCTCGATCTTGGCGATCTTTCTGTTTCTATTTCTTCTTTGAGTCCGAGTTAGGGGTGCAACTCTTGAACTGGACCCAATCTCAAAACCAGCTGGTATTGTAGCAAAATCAGTACCCTCCACGGTGACAGGCTCATCACGATCTTGGATTTCCTTCCCCTTCGGCTTGGCGTAAGTCGGGGTAGGTGCAGAGATGACTAGACCGGTGGGGGTAGAGACAACAGTCCTCCCATGAACAGTAGTACTCCTTTCAACTGGAATCCTTTGAAGGGGAGGGAATTCTTAAGTAGATTTCAGGTTGAACTCAATCACGGGCTCTTCAGTTTCTGACACTTTGTCCATTAGTGTGAAGAGAGTGACATCAGCAAACTTGATATCTGTGTTGCAAAATCCTTGTCCGAAACGGATGATCCCATTGTAGGGCAGCTCATCCTTGTAAACGGCGAAGTTCATTCCATTGGTGAAGGAGAAGATTAACTTTGGGGCAGTCATTTTCTGCAAGGCAGATTTCGAACGTCAGTCTCGAATTATGCTTCCTTTCAGTCGTAAAGTTTAGGATGAAAAAAAGAAAGAGTCCGAACACATTTTCGTTTATCTTAGTGCATTTGTGATTTTTTAAAAGAGATTGTTTGTTAGAAGGTTCGTTTATTAGAAACAAAATGATTAAAGGAAAAAGGGTTATAGAAAAAGTAAAGGGCCCGATTTAGAATTGGAAAGGAAGGGAAAGTCTTATGCAAGAATTCTCGACTCGAAGGACCGCTCCTAAACTAACACCTATTGGGGGTCCACCCCACCTCTGAAAAGAAGTAAAAGGATCTCGGAACCTCTCTGTTTAGGGGTGTCTAAACAGTAGCTCCTAAATCCGAGAGGAGTTGGCTATACTCGTTCAAGACCAAAATGAACGGGGTATTCCAACGGAAGAATGGTAGTTTTGGTCTACTAAGGATATGGACACACCACCGATTTATGAAAGCAAAACCATCTAATCAAAAATGGAGAGAGGAACTAGTCCCCAGCGGAGTCGCTAGAATATGTCGGCATATTTTTAGGTTAAGTGTGTTTTGAAAAGGGGGTCGCCTACAGAAATTGTCGACGAACTTTAAATTTTAAATTAAATTTAAATATATATATATATATATAATTTATAAAGTAGTATTTGATTTTGAAAATAATTTTAAAATTTAAAATTTTAAGATATGAAATCAAACCGATCTTACATTCCAAATAGTTTATATAAACGAGCACCGCATCACAAACCGTGTATCTATCCCGAAGAATAGACACACTGCTTGATGATGGGGCTCGATTAAATAAACTAGAATATTTGTGACATTCATTTGGTCTGCGAACCAATTTTATAAGCCGATAAGTTCCCCTGTTTAATATAAAAAAATTAAACAGGGTTTATATTACCTGGGTTCTTAAAGTTCCCTATAAGGGCAAGCCCCTATAGATAATTACATCTTAAATGATGGGAATCATTTAATAAAACTCTCAATAATGATTAGTGGTTTTGCTCTTAAGAATTTCAAAGTTTAAGGTTTTCAAAGGATTGAATTTTGGAATTTCAATATGGAATGGATCAATTTTGGAATAGTTAATTTCAGGAGTCCAAAGGAAGAAAAGTAGGAGAAGCTGAGGATCCAAGAAGAATCTTGGCAACTTCCTAAACTATCCTATTGTTTGGCTTCAATTCAAGAGTTTATTTAATGTTGCAATCTTGCCATTTTTAATTAATTAGGACTTATATTTATATAATATGATCATACAAATAGCCTCGAAGATGTGAGGGCTTATGTCGTACCAAACAACTACCTCAGAATCCTAAGACCGGTTAAGGCTTAATTTCCATAACATGATTATGTAAGTGCCTAACGAAAAGGTTGAGGATTTATTTTGCACTAGGCAAACTACCTCAAAATCCTATGGCTTGGTTATTTAAACTAAAGAATAGTTTTGCTGAAGTAGATCCGAGTTTTGCTGATGACGATGTTGTGCTGCCCACCATGTTCCAAGCTCCTTGTTGTTACAAAGGTTTAGTTTTAGAAGTCATAAATCAGGAGATGAGAGAAGTGTTTTGGTTTAGAGAAAATCTTAAAATCCAAGTGATTTTAATATTTTAGTTAAAACAAATCTTAAAGTTGTTTAAACAGAACCGATAAAGATCCCACGGTTCCGTCATCCCGGCACCGTTATTTTCATCGAATTCACTTAGTCCAGATGAATTTGCTAAACTCAAATGAATGAGTTCCATACTTTCATTTAGACTGTGGGAAATCCCGTTAGCAATACGTGGGTTACATCATCCGAGGTATTCCCGATCATTCAACGAGATATTTTAGTTTAGTTGCAATTGTAGTTTTGTTGTTCTGTTTGTGATTAAATTTTGAGTTGTTTTATATTTTGGAATGTTGTGGCGGTGAAATTTATCTTGTGGTGACTTTTTAATTTAGTTTTGGTTTCAGTTCAGGGACTATCCTAAAGGTTTTGGTTTTCATGCAACAGTTATTTAACATGCAAGAAAAGTAAAGTACAGTGCATGTAAGTAAATTGCAATAAGGTAAATTGCAATAAAATAAAAGCGTACCTGGAGGGTCTTCCCGTCATCCCAAGCTACACTTAAAACACATGTTAAGGCATTTAAATATTTCAACAAGTACCTAGGTAAAGCTAAGGGAAGGGTTTTGGTTGTCTACCAAATTCCTAATCCTATAACTAGTCATCTCCTATGACGTCTAGGTTCTTGGTTTGGTTTAAGTATGATTTTCTTCATCAAAGAACAATTAAATTCAGTTTTTCTTTTAAAACATCCCCTCGTATTGAGGAAGTGTTTTAGGATGAGTCCTAAACATCTTTTCAATACTTCTGAGATTATTTTAAGTCCAAGTGAATTTAATTGCACAGGTGAATTAATCATCCAGGAGTTTAGTTAAACTTTGTCTCTTGCTCAGGGAATTTAGGTATTTGATTACCTGATGAATGAAGTGACCTCTCACTTAATACTCTATTTAAGAGTTATAATAATTAAAGCCTTTAAGGGCAAGTTGGTTTATTGAGAATCAAATATGAGTTAATGATTTAAAGTGTTTTAATTTAATTATGAGGTTTTAATTAATAATTTTAAGTTTGGAATAGTGTTCAAATTATTTTGGATTCAATTTAAATCCTTACACTTTCAGTTATATTAATATGTCAAATTGATGTTCATGTTTCAAATTCACTTAGATAGAAAGAGGTGCTGAAATTATTGATATGTTTTGATTTAACTCTTAATGATTTCATTTTGGTTTGTTGTTAAATGATTTTAATTGAATTTAATTCAATTTGATTTTAATTTAATTTAACTTTATTTAATTTGATTTTAATTTAATTTTAATTTAACTTAATTTTAATTTAATTTAATTTAATTTAATTTTAATTTAATTTAATTTAATTTAATTTAATTTAATTTAATTTTAATTTAATTTAATTGTTAACTTTAGTTTAACTTTAATTTTAATTTAATTTTAATTTAATTTAATTTAATTTAATTTTTGTTTTAATTTTAGTTTTAATTGTTAATTTGGATTATTATTTTAATTTTTAATTAAGAATTAAATATTATTAAAGTGATTTATTTAGGGATTTTTAAATTAAAGAATAAATATCCTCTTAATAATATCCCTATTTTAATAATCCAAATTTAAATATATCCTTTGCAAAACTTAAATCATTTAATTAATTAAAGTTTCATTTTGATATTTTCAAAGTGTTTAATGTGTCTCTACCCTTTAATATCCCTAAGTTTCAATCATCCAAGAGAAAATTAAAATCAAATATTTTACCCCTCATTTTGATTAAACCTAAAGTTTTAATTAAGGGTTAAAATTTTTAATTACCTTTATGCCCTTTTAAGCTTATTTATTTCATAACACACTAAATTGAGCTCAAATGAATTTGAAATTTTTATGTCACCTCACTCACATGTCAATTAAGACATTAGAGGAGAAAATGTGATTTTTCTGAATTTAATTTATTTATATAATTATTTTTAGTAGAAAATAAGGTTTTTCAAAGAAAATTCAACAACATGACCAAGGTAAAGTTTCTATCTTTAAGAAAATTATGGGGTGTTCCTAATGACCAGAGGACCACTTGGACCAATTTTGGTGATTTTTTGAATTATATTTTATTTATTAAAATTATTTTGAGTTTTAGATTATAAAATAAAATAAAAGTTGAAAATTGATTTTATATTTTTCTTAAAACTCTCTGACCTCAAGGAGTTCAAGGAAATAAATTTTATAATTTTTTAATTTTTCTCTGATTTATTAGAATTAGTTTAGTGAAAAAGGCTAAAAAACTCATTTTTTAAATTACATTAGGCCTTTAAAATTCAATATCGTATCCTAGGGACTGATGAAAAATATTTGGTTTGTTTCTAAGTGATTAGGAGTCAAAATGTGACATTTTTATGATTTTTATTATTTTTTTAATTATTAAAATATTAAAATATTGTGAAAAATCAACTTTTTAAGAAAATTTCAATTTTAATTTTCCTAAACTCCCCTGATATCAGAGAAGCTCCAAAACCATTTTTGTGAATTTTTGAAAAGTATTTTTAGAGTTATGAATTTTTAAAGTTGTATTTTACATATGAGGCTTAATCAACTCATTTGGTGGGGTTAATCAAGTCCAATTGATTTCAAAATTTTATGTGAGGTTCCTCTGACCCTAAGGAGCAATGGAGAATTGTTTTCAAGTCAATTTAATGTGTGGTTAACCCTAATTAATTCAAATTCAATTTTAGGGGTTTAGGCCAATTAAGGTTATTATGAATGAATTAATTATAAAAATATTTTTCATAGGGTCCTCTGGTCCTAAGAAACATCACCAAATTTTCCTAGAATTTATTTTACAACAAACTAATTATTGGAATTAAAATACCTAAAACAGTGACATGAACTTAAAAATTCAATAACTTTTCACAGACATGGCCTCTGACCTTGAAAATTCAGGAAATGTTCCCAAGATTAGAGGCTTCAAAAGCCCTATGGTCTCATGCCATGGTGAATTATCTATGCAAATGAAGAATCAAAATACTAAAAACAGTAAATAAATTATTAGAAATAAAATACTCATCCAATTAACTTGATTTCTTTTCCACATTATTCTCCTCTGTTCACTGAGCAAGAGGGTATTTTTATTTTATTTTTGTGTTTTTTCTATGCAAAGATATGAATTTTCTAAGTTCTGGGTATTTAATTAATTCAGAAAAAAGGGATTTATCTACTTATCAACGCGGCGCCGCGTCATCCTTGACAGCTTCGAAGCACCTACGTGTCACGCTCCCATTCGACGCAGCCACTCGAGTCAGCAGCCACGCGTCCCGTGGTTCACGTACCATTATGTCGTCCGACTTGATCTCGACCGTCCGCTCGATACACGCGCGATCCAACAGCTCTTGGTCATCGTCTACGGCTGGTGTGCACCCGTGACCGTCCACACTAAAACCCTAAGATCTCACTCGATTCTCAATGGATTTTTGTGTTCTTATGCTCTGTGGATTCATCTTGAAGAGACGAACACATCCATATGGTTTATAGGCTATGAAATTAATCCAAACAAAATGGAGAACTGCTAGAAGCTTGGGGGGAAGAATGAGTTCATACCTTTGCTCAGAGAGGTGAAGCTTCAATTTGAGAGTTGTGTCACCTTCGATTGAGTCCAGGCAAGCTCCAGATGAAGTCTTTGGCTCTGGGGATGAAAGTGACCAAGGCTGATCACAAAGCTTGGAGGTTGGAAGCAATGGCTGGCCTGGTGAGGGGGCATTTGCTGGGCAACTTCTCCTCTCGGTCTGGTGAAGGTGTAGGATCAATCAATTTGGGGATTGGCTCACTGTGGTGAAGTGTCCTGTTTTTTGGGTGGATTTTCAACTCAGAAATTGAGCTCACAGAGAGGATTTTAGGGTTAGATTTTAGTGGGGATCAAGTTCTCTATGCTTGGAGAGGGGTCTGAAGTGATTTTGGCAAAGTTTTGGTAAGGTTTGGTTCAACACCTTCTTTGGCCAAGAGCTGGTGGTGTTTAAATAGAGGTGGCTGGAGGGCTTCCCAGGGGCAATTGGAGGCTGGGATCAGCTGCTTAGGGGAGGAGAAGAACAACGATGCTGTCCATTTGGGTTGGGACAGCTCAGCCAGGGAAAACTGAAAAATTTGGCTCACATGGAGCTCTCGGCCATGGTGTTTTTCGGCGACCCAGGTGGCTGGCCGGCCAGGCATTGGTCACCATCTTGACCAGTGAGGTCAGGGCTGGGGTTTGGTGCAAGCAATTGGCTATTGCCATGTGTAAGGAGGTTTGATTAAAATGGCATGGGGTAAGGGTCATTTTGGCTTAATTTGGTCCAATGCATGGATTAAGCTAGGTGCACCTCCCCAAGGCTGGTTTGGGCTGAAGAGAAAGCCATTTGGATTAGCTTGATTAGTGGGGTCAAGTAACAATCCAAGTACAATTAGGCTTAAGCTTGAGTTAGGGGAGACATGGGAATGGTTAATGACTCTTAAGGAGTGCTTAAAGGCCTTCATCCTTTTTCCACTTATGGGGTGTTGACAATCCTAAGATTCTCATGGCTCTCATGTGGCTTGTGCATGGCTCCAAGGCTTGCTCATGGCTTAGGAATGGCTTGGCTCACTTGCATGATAAAGGGATTTTGGGATTTTTGAAATTTAGGGGTAATTTGGCATGATGCATGATTTAGATTTATTTGATGATGGAATTGGAACATAGTGAATGATTTTGATTAAATGGATGACAAATGAAAATGTCATATGGGCTTTAGGATAGATTTTGGGCTTTTGGAATGGTTTTGGATGGGCTTTTAAAGCGGTTTAAGGATATGGGCTTTTGGATTTTAAAATGGGCTTTTGGATGAAAATTTTTGTGAAGGACCATGTCAAATAAATGTTGCAATTGGTTTATGCATGTGTCATGAGTGGTTTGGAACAAGTTTGAAGTGATTTTGGATTGAATTGGGTTTAATTTGGGCTTTTTTGGTAAAGGGGCCAAGGTGGGCCAAATTGGGCTAACTTGGGCTAAGGTTGAGCTAAAGTTGTATTTGATGTAAAATTAATGTTGAGAAATGTTCATGGGAGTGTCACAAAGAGTTTTCAACTTTGGTTGGGCTTTGCTTTTGGGATTTGGGCCCATTTGGGTTAGGTTTGGGCTTAGGTCAATTTAAGGGATTTTGGTTTTGGGTTAGGTTTGGGCGGAGTTCAGGGCCAAATTTTGGGCAAATCAAGTTAGTGTTTTGTTTATGGGGATGTTAGGAAGGCCTTAGAAAAGATTTGGGGCCAATTGGAGTTGAATTTGGTTGGTTTGAGCTAGGTTTAGGTCATGAGCCAAAATTGGGCCTTAGGCCTCAAATTAAAATTTGGCTCAAATGTCAGTCAAATTGGACATATATTTGGTCTAAATTGATGTTGGGGATATTGAATTGAAGTTTAGAATTGAATTGGACCAGAATTAAGATCAATTGGGGTGGTTTGGTTTGACATTGGGTTCACTTGGGTTTAAAATGGGTCAAATTGAGGGTTTTGGTAAAAGTGGAGTAAATTTAAAAATTGGCCTATGGTGTAGTTGAACAAAATGAAATTGGGAATATTTGAGATTTTCTGGAATTTTTTTAGAATTTTCTGAATTTTTGGATTTTTGGGCTAAGAAGGGCGTTTTGGGTATTTGGAGGGTATTGGGGGGTACTTTTGGAATTTTTGGTATTTTTAGCTATGGATGATCAATTTTAGTGGGGGGAAATGTTTGGGATTGATTTTGAGGAATTTTGGGTAATTTAGGTAATTTTGCAAATTTTGGGTAGCTCCAAGGGCATTTGGTAGGTTTGGTGGGTCCGGGGCCCCGGGGGTCAAAAATTGAAATTTTGAAAAAATGAAGATTAATCAAATTTGAGTAAAATGGAATCACTTTGGTTAAGCCATGAAGCCACATTAAGCCCATATTGGACATGAGGGGACTCTTTTGGGGGCATTCACTATGTTGTTCCTAATCTTCTTAGCCAGGGGCTTAGGGGTTAAGGATCATCCATATGAATTTCCTACATGAGTCAGGAAGTTAAGTTGGCTGAGAGTGTGGTTTTAGGACTTGGAATGTGTGTGAGAGTGTAGTGTATGTGCAAGTCAACCCTCACCAGACCAGGCCATCCAGGGTATTCCTAAGGCCAAAAGTCCTATAGGGAACTCATCCTTTAAACCTCCACATTTGATTTCAACCCTCTAGGTGATTAGAGGTCTATAATCAAGCCTGTGGGGTTTGCAAGGAGTCAAGAGGTGTTTGAATTTCTAAAGGGTGGGTGCCACTTCTAGTCCTCTAAGATTAGTCAAAGGAAAAGCCTATGGCTAGATCCTAAGTACTAAGGAGTGAGAAAAGAAGAGACCTCATAAAAAATGAGGCCAACAATGCTATGTATGCAAAAAAAAGGATCTGCAAGACTTGTGCCTTATGATCCCGAGTTTGGAAAAAATAAACAAATAAAAATACAGAAATAACTCGAAAAACTAGAAATGAAAATGTAAAACTTTCAAGATAATAACTTGGAAAATCATCATACTTCATTGAGGGATTACGTAAATCCTACGACAGATGAAATTCACTCAAGTATACAAAACTCTGTCATAGAAGCTGACTCGTTTGAAACAAATCCTGAGATTATCCAACTGTTGCAGAACAATCAGTTTGGGGGAACTCTTTTGGAGGATCCTTATTTACACTTATCTAGTTTTCTAGAACATTGTGCTACATTTCGTTATAACGGAATGTCAGACGATGGCTCTATTAAAAATTGGGATCATCCATATGAATTCCGTTAGGCTAAAGCTTTTTCCTTTCTCACTAAGGGATAAGGCTAAAATATGGTTATACTCATTAGCACATGGCTCTATTAAAAATTGGGAGGAGTTAACTCAGAAATTCCTAGCTAAGTATTTTCCACCTTCAAGGACTACTAAACTTAGAAATGATATTATCTTATTTTGTCAATATGAAGTAGAAACAATATACGAAGCCTAGGAAAGATTTAGGAACTCCTAAGAAAGTGTTCACATCATGCTCTGCCCGATTGGTTAATCATTCAAAATTTTTATAATGGGTTAGTAGGATCCCTTAGGTCTATAATTGATGCTACTGCTGGTGGTTAATTAATGTCAAAATCAATTAATGAAGCGTATGCATTAATTGAAAAAATGGCTACAAATGAACTTCATTAGCCCTCTGCAAGGGTAAATCATAAAAATGTAGCTAGTGTTCATGATACAGATGTGATTACAATTCTTGCATCTCAGGTTGCCGCAATATCAAGGAAGTTGGACCAATTTGGAATGAACCAGCCTCAATTTACTTCTGTAAGTAAGGAAAGTTCATTAGGGCATATAATTGATTCTAACTTATCATATGATGCTTTAAATACCATAAAAAACCCATATTATAATTTTTACAACCCGTGTTGGGAGAACCATCCTAAATTTAACTGGAATTATACTACTGATGGTGGAAACCAAAAATGGGAAAAAAATAATGTGAATTCTAATGGAAGTTGGAATAATCAGGGGAACACAAACTATATACCTTCATATCCACCAGAATCTAACAATGATCAACAATTTGAGGATAAGAAGATGTCTATGGAAGAAGTGGTATTGAAAATGGGAAACCAGTTGCAAAGTCAACATGCTGCGATTAAAAAAATAGAGAATCAACTGGGACAAATTGCTAATTCACTTAGCACTAGACACCAAGGAACACTTCCTAGCAACATTGAAATCAACCCTAAAGAGAATACTAATGAACAAGTAGAAGTTGTCCAATTAAATTGTGGAAGAAAGATAGAGGATGTGGTTAGAAAAGAGAAAGATGTTGTGAGAGAAACAAATGAAACTAAAAGACCTGAAGAACATGTTTCTAAGGATCTGGAAAAATTAATTTCTCCAACTAAAATTAGTTTGGAAAGACCACCACCTCCATTTTCTCAAAGACTTAGACAGCATGAGTTGGATAAGAAATTTTCAAAGTTCATGAAAGTACTTAAGAAGTTAACGATAAATATTCCTTTCACTGAAGCTTTGGAACAGATGCCAAGTTATGCAAAGTTTATGAAGGAGATATTAAACAAGAAAAGGAAATTTGGGGATAACGAGACAGTTGCACTAAGTAAGGAGTGCAGCGCTATACTTCAGAAAAATTTTCCTTAAAAATTTAAAGATCCTTGTAGCTTTACAATTCTTGTGCAATTGGAGAAAGATTATGTGGAAAAGCTTTATGTGATTTAGGAATGAGCATTATTGTGATGCCTCTATCTATATTTAGATGGTTAGGTTCAGTCGATATTTCTCCTACTACTGTAACCCTTCTGTTAGCTGATCGATCTATCATTTATCCAAAAGGAGTTATAGAAGACGTGCTTGTTAAACTGGATAAATTTATCTTTCCTTTGGACTTTATTGTATTATATATGGAGGAAGATAAAGAAATTTCAATTATTTTAGGGATACATTTCCTTGTTACTAGAAAAGCTATGATAGATGTGCAAAAAGGAAAGTTGATTATGAATATTAATGACCAGAAAGTCACTTTTGATGTATTAAATACTATGAAATATCCGACTGAGAGAAAAGATGATGACTGTTTTTGGATAGATGAAATTCATTATCTAACTAAAGACCATTTCCAAGAAAGTTTTGAGAGTAAGTTAACAGATGAGATTGAAATGGATTTTCATGATGATTCAAAAATATTATTTAAAGAAGACTGTATGTATGTTAAGGAGAGGTGTGAAATGATGAACGCTGCCAAAAATAGTAAACTTTTAATTCCATTTGTTGAAAAATCTCATGAACATAAGATGGATGTACCCCATACAATTTTAAAGCCTACCTATTTAGGGAATTCATCAACACAACGAGTCTTTATATCTTTAGATGCGACTCAATCACAAGCAAAACCTGAATTGAATGATGAACATGATAAAGTTATTGAACTAGGACTTGGAAGAGAATTTGAGGACATATTTCAAAAGAACTTTGAGTTGAGAAAAGAGGATAAGACTATTGGAAGACCATTGGAAGAAATTCCTAAGGAATTAAAAAAACTTATTTCCTCAACTATGATAGATCCTCCATCATTTAATAATTATAAAGGGGAAGAATTGGAAGATAATTTGAAACAAAAGAGTAACATAAAGGATACTGATCCAGAATCTGAATTATCTAAAGAGAATCCAATCCAAAATTTGGGAAATCTTGAAGTATCTTATAGAGATCCATTTCTTATAAATTTCAACGAAGATATTAATATGCAAATTGATAAAATCATTAGAAGAATATTGGATCTAGAAAAAAATATGAGGAACAATGATATAAATCAAACTGGAAATAAAGAGCTGAATGAAAAATTAAAATTTGAGAATTTTTTAGGAATTCCTAGATCTGAAAAAGAATGGGCGATTGAACAAGGATTATTAAATTGGAAATTAGATTCAGGAGGAATCATTTGTCGGGGCTGCGACGTTAAAACCAAACTCTTTATGGGAGGCAACCCATAGTTATCAGTATGTTTTAATTTAGTGTGCTTGCGAGTTATGATTGTTTATGTGTTGTTTTTTGTTTTCTTTAGTGCATAATAGATTAATGTTGTGAGGTTATGCCTTTGTCTTGACTAAATTTGTATATGACTTCTGGTAGTAGTAGGCTGATGAGTCTGTTATAACTCAGTTATCAATCGGAGCTGAGCATTACCTTGAAGCATGTAGAGTTTAGACTTGGACCACTCCATGTCAACTCTATTACTTCCTTTATCTAACTTTGTTTTCACTAAGTAAGTTCATGAAATTGCTTAATGAACAACATATGAATGAACTGCACTAATTTTTTATTTATCAGATTATCGTTATTAGTGCAGTTTCCTCTGTTATAAATTAAAAGTAAGGAGGGAAAATGTGAGTAGAAAGGAGATCAAATTAACCTCAATTGATATTTCTTTATGAATCTCTGAGTCTAGGTATTTTAGTTTGTGTGCTTGTGTTTGTGTTTATGTTTGTGTTACAACAATTTAGAGATTTGATGAACACTTAAATATATTCATATGCCAATGTTTGTCTTGCTTGCTAGACCTTTCTTTAGTTTACTTTTATTCTAGCATGTTTAGTTTAGATTTACTTTCTATTGCAAATTGTTATGTCCTGATGAATATTTGTAGATGTTTTTGACAAACATTTGTGGTAGATAGAATTTCTAAATTATTTTTCTTCCTACTTATATTTTCTGTGATGAATGATATACATGTTCAAATTCAAGTTTGAAGGTAGGAAGAAAAATATATTTTTAATTTAATATACTTCCTTTAAGTTTAATATTATAATAAGCATGTTTTAGACTAGATTTACTTTCTTCTACAAACATTCTATCCTGATTATGCATATATATAAATTTGATAGGATGTTATAGTAGTTAGTAGATTTATCTTTTATTTTTCTTCCTCCTACATTTTATGAAATTAATTGCAAAATATTTTAAAATTCAAGTTTGGGGCGAATGAAAAACAATTTTCAAAAACTTAAATTTTATGTGTCCTCAAAAATATTATAAATAAATTTGATTTTTGACTGAAAAATAATTATGTGTATGAAGTTATATTAGGGAAATATAATTTTAAATATAGAAATGAGTAAGAGAATTTAGTTAAAGTTTATAGTAGTGATGAAAAATTTAAAGTTAAATTTTTCTTAGTGAAGAAATGATAAGTATTGTGTAACCATCTTTAGTAAGAAAAGTTGTATTTTTAGAAAAATAAAAGGATTAGACTTTTGTTTTCAATATTTAAATTTCTTTTATTGAAAATTAATTTTCAAAACTATTATTATATTTATAATTAAAAGATATATATCTACCTTATGCTTTAGGTAAGGAAGGGTGGAATTCAAAATTATTAAAGGCCTATCCAGATATAGTAATCCTTGCCTAAAAAAAAAAAAGAAGAAGAAGAAAGAAAAAAAAAGAAAAAGAAAATAAAAGTATAGTATGTGAAAAAGGAATGAGAAGCTTGAGGATTAAAGGGCCCAATCAAAAATTGGTTCCACACCTGAGCTTTTTAAAGTATAAGATTTGAGAAAATCCTAAGCTTAAAAATATAATATAGTTAGTATAATTATTTTTAATAAAGGTTTTTAAGTAAAGAAAATAAAATGCCTAACCCCTATATTTTGAAAATTTTACAAGTATTTTAGAATTAGATAGCAACACATATTTTCATACTCTTTCATCTAAGCGATTTCTAAACTTCAAATTGGTCTCATTTACTAAAATTTTTTCTAAATTGGACTACTACATTTCTAGAACAAAATTTTAGAAACTCCTAAAGAAACTCATACATATGATTTGCTTATGTGGTTTTACATGATTATAGTGTTACTTGAGGACAAGTAACGTTTAAGTTTGGGAGAATTTGATCCACTTTAAAAAGTACCTATTTTTAGTGTGCATTTCATGCCCACTTTATGCACATTTTTAAAGATATTACACTATAAAGGAAGGAATTTTGCATATTTTTGTCTTCATATATAAAACTATGATTTTAGAGAAAATGAAGCAAAAACTATGCAATTTTGAGACAAAATGAGCAAAAAAAGAAAATTCTCACTTGGCACATATTGATATGTCTTTCTATACTTAATATCTTTTATATTTCTCTCATATTTTTGGATGAAATTATACTTTTGAGAAAGGTTGTTTTTATGTCTATCTTGTAGGTGAAGATGTTAGGAACGCAACGCAACTGAAATGGGGCGAAACGGAGTTGAAACTGAGTCAAACGGAGCAGAACAGTGGAGCTGCGCATAGGGTGGCGCCTAGGCACCAGACCCGGCGCCAAGGCACCAGTGACGATGAGAAAACGGTGCCTAGGCGCCAGAATCAAGGCTTAGGCGCCAGAATCATCCAGAAACGGTTATTGGATGGATTTTTTACTACTTTGGGAGTTATTTTGACGGTGTTAAGTAGTTTCTAAACCTTCTAGAAGTCTGGAAGTTATTCCTTATATATATGACATGTGATACAATGAATCTAGACACATTGGAGCAGTTTAAATCACGAAGAGGTGCAAACCAAAGTGAAGGGGTGCGACTGTTTTGGTCACGGAGTCTGGCGCCTAGGCGCCAGAATTATTTCTAGAAGATTCAATGTATCTAGACCTAATTTTGAAGTGGTGCCTAAAGCAACCCTTGGTCATTTTCAAAGCTCAATAAATAGGGACTAATTCTACAGCAATGGGGTGTCTCTTCTTTTTGCCTCTCTCTCTAGCCTCTCTCTTGTCTCTCTCTCTCCCCCCTCTCTTTCTTTCCCTCTTAGTCATTTTAGTCATTTTAGAGTCATGAAGATGTAGATTTCTACATCTTATGGAGAGATTGGTGAGGTATTTTGAGATATTAATATAAGGGATGTACGAGCGGTGCATGGATCGGTGGGAAACTTTGGTGGAGAGATCTTCTTCTTTCCTTCAGAGGGAAAAAGCTAAGTATTGTGTTCTTCATTCTCTTGTAATTGTTGTAAACACTTTCTAGTGAATTTTCTTTGTTTTAAACTATGTTTTCTGTCATAATTTATCCATGCTTCGTAAGTGATTTTGTTTACTCTTTCTTTTAATATGAAGTAGTGGCATGTGTAGGAAAATTGTTTTCATGATAGAATTATCTATTAGATGCTTCTAGGTGACAGATAGTTGCATAAATATAATAGAATACTAATCAAATAAGTTCCTTGTTGGCACTTAAATTATTACATAATTTTATTAATTCTTTTACGTCTTATGTCATTATTTTCATTTACTTTTATTTTGTAATGAAATAGATGCATGTTTAGGAATTAAGATTTGCTTAGATATTCTCTTATTAAAATATGGTGATGATATTCATACTGGATCATCATTTACTTTACAAATTGATCACTTGTATTGTTGAAATCTGTTGAAGAATTCTGAGACCTATCCGGAGATGAGTTCTTAACTAGTAGATATCACATGTATCTTTGGGTAATCGAAAGCTTTATGCGGATTATTTAAGGTGAAGTGCAATTAAATAGGAAGATATTATTTATAGGGCGTAGAATTGATTAGTTTTTAGAGTGACAGACTAAATTCTAATAATTTGGTTTATATAAAGGGAACGGGTCACTAGTAGGGCCGACCATAGCCACCCTTGGACACTAGAAGTGTTAGTCTAGATTAACCCATTCTACTAATAAAACATCCTGAACCGATCTATAGATTAGCCAATGTTCTTTACACCTGGACCAAAGGGTAAAGAATATGATTGCTTCTATTTGGCACTACTACATAAAATTCTAAGCATTTATTTCCTACATATTATCTATGTAATTGCCAGAGAAAGGTAGTCTTTAACATCTCAAAATTCTCCAAACCAATTTATCCATAAGTTATCTTTTTATTTAAGAACTTTATTTAGGATTATTTATTAAAAAAAACCTTTTTAATCAAAATTCTAAATTTAGGCCTTATAAAAATAGACTGGAATTAGCCTAAAGGATTGCTTACCTCGCTTCTCTGTGGGATTGATACTGGGTTATAAAAGAAAACCCTATAGTACTTGAAATGATATGTATACTTGCGTAGTACCCCAAGTGTGTAAAATAATTTCTAAAGTTTTACAACATTTTAATTTTATACACTAGCCGCTATTTATAAATTGGGTCAAGTTTTTTGCCATCTTTTAGATACAAAAATTACTGCGTTATTGCGGGTCGGGTCAGCCGGCCAAAGAAAATATTGATGCGTTCAGGAGTGAATCCTACTCCAACTCCTCGAACAAAAATCTTTTATTCTTCAACATCCACGAAATTAGCATAAAACTCTCTAACAACCGGGATAACGGCAAGAACAGTGAAATAGCAGAATCATTACCAGTTGAGCGCAACGATAGTCTCCTCAATTCTTCCTCCAGGATTATAAAAACTTCACCCCGAGATAAATTTTCGAGTCATAGCAAAATTATTATATCGGAAGTGTACAGTAGCAGTGACGAACTTGCTACGATCAAAATTTTCTCGTTCCTTTCCTCGCTTAGATTTGGGTGTCATCTAAACGTGAAAGAAAAATGTGAAATAAATTCAACGGATCTAAGAAAATAAACTAATTTAAGCTTTTCAAACTTGAAAGAGCTTAAAAATTCATGGATTTAACCTTAAAAATCAAAAATTTTCTCAAAATTTTGGTTATTCTCAATGAGAGCAAAATCCATGGAGAAAATAAATAATAATGAGTTTAGAATGTAGATCTGACCTTAAGATGAAGAAATCGGGTGATTTCAAGCTCAAAAACTTGAAAATCCGATTAAATGGGATCTCTAGGTAGTATATTCACGAAAAACAGTGGAGAAGGAAGCATAGGTGTTAAAAATGGTGTAGGGGGGGTTTAGGAAGATGAGTTTTCAAGTTCAGGCCAACCGGCGCCGAATTTTGGCGCCTAGGCGCCAGACTCGCATTTCCAAAAATTCGATTTAAATTAAATATTTTCCACCAAATCTTATCAAATTTGACTCCTAATTACTCTTATGAGAGTATTAATCCAATTTATATCCTCCAAATATTTTTACAATCAATTTAAAATGATAGTATAGATCCACAAACATGTATCCAAATTCTTCAATTCCAATCCCTAATTTCCATTCCAAATTCAACAAATTTCAGTACAAGACTGTATCAAGGTTTATAGTTTTATAAATAACAGAAACAACAACATATTCAAAGTAAACATTCAAATCCAACAACACACATTGAACAATTAAGCAAACACACAAATTTGATATTCAACGCACTAACACAAGACTCAATCACACCTAAAACACATATAGGATCTATTTAACACTGATCTTCAATTACCATCTCTTTCGCAATGAAGTTCGCTAGGACTGAAGGCATAGAACACTAACGCCCTTGGAAATTCCAAAGCCGCCTTTTCATCAATCCACTTGTTCTTCGCATACATTTCTACTTGAGCGTCATGATAGGCTGTCATATGATCAGATTGAAGTTTGGTTTGCCATTCCAAGTGTTCGTATTGGTGGTACATCTCATGGAGACGATTACCAATACTTTGAAGTTCCGTTTCAATCTTATCCAATCGACTAAAAATTTTCTCCAAACTAACAGCAATAAAACCATTAAAATAAGGCTGAGGATCTTTAGGAGATTTGTCTCTTACCTCATTTCCATGATTTCCTCTATCAATTGCCTCCAAATCCTTCTTAACTCCTCCAAAATGGATTGCTCTGGTGGAAATAAATGTTTCTATGGGTTTGGGGATGAAGAATAATCTATAAATAAAGAGGTTTTGTGGAAAAAATGAAGAATTTCAGTTTTTCCACGATCTGTAAGGCGCCGGAATCTGGCGCCTAGGCGTCAGATCTTCGATACGCTGGCCATTCTGGCACTTAGGCACCAACTTTTAGCGCCTAGGCACCGGAACCTCGATCAACTTCAATTCGCCTATCGTTAAATTTTGCAAGTTTTGGTCGTAAAAATAGGTCTAATAAACGGGTATGATCAACACATAAACATAATTACAAAAAATTCAAATCACAAACAATCACAAACGAAGGTTAACTTGATCTCCTTTTTACTCACATTTGTCATGGAGTGGTCCAAGTTCAAATTCTATATACTTTAAGAAAATGTTTAGCTTATGCCAATACAGACTTGTTAGCCTTTTATTTCCAGAAGTCATATACAAATTTAGTTAAGACCAAGGCATAACCTTACAACAATACTTTAACTCACACTAATAAATATGGGTTGCCTCCTACAAAGCGCTTGGTTCAACATCGTCAGCCCGACCTAATTAATTGAATTAATCGGGTAGACTCAACTCATAAGCCTCTTTGTAATTAAATTTCATTTCTCCTATATAAGGCTTCAGTCTTAATCCGTTAACTTTAAATACTTTTCCTGTTTTGGGATCTTTGATATCCACAGCTCCATAAGGGTATACTTTCTCAATTATAAATGGTCCCATCCATTTAGATTTTAATTTTCCAGGAAAAAGTGTTAAACAAGCGTTAAATAATAATACTTCTTGTCCAGGCTCGATTATTTTCCTTGAAATCATTTTGTCGTGCAATTTCTTCATTCTTTCCTTATAAATTATTGCATTTTCATAAGACTCATTTCTTATCTCTTCCATTTCATTCAGTTGTAATAATAATTTTTCTCCTGCAGTATTCAAATTATAATTGAACTCTTTTATCGACCAATAAGCTTTATGTTCAAGTTCAACAGGTAAGGGACAGAGTTTACCATAAATTAACCGATAAGGTGACAATCTGATAAGTGTCTTATAAGCTGCTCTATAAGCCCATAATGCGGAATCAAGTCTATCAACCCAGTCAGTTCTTTTAGGATTAATAGTCTTTTATAATGTCCTTTTAATTCCTTTGTTTGACACTTCAGCCATTCGACTTGTTTGAGGATGATAAGCAGTTGCAATTCTATGTTTAATTCTGAATTTTTCCAGCAATGATTGAATTCTTATATTTCTGAAATGACTTCCCCATCTGTGATAATTATCCTCGGCATTCCAAATCTTGTAAAAATCATCTTCTTTAAAAATTTTGAAACACTTTTGAAATCACAGTTAGGTAAAGCTACAGCTTCGATCCACTTTGAAACATAATCAACTGCTAATAAAATATAATTTTTTCCAGATGATGGTACGAAATGTCCCATAAAGTCTAAACCCCATATATCGAAAATTTTGATTTCTAATATAAAGTTTAGAGGGATTTCATCTTTTTCAGATATATTTCCCATTCTCTGACATCGATTACAAGTTTTCACATAATGTCCAACATCTTTAAATAAAGTAGGCCAATAAAATCCAAAATTTAAAATTTTAAATGCAGTTTTATCAACTCCAAAGTGTCCCTCAAATTCAGAATCGTGACATTTTTGAATAATTGCAAAAGTTTCTTCATAAGGTACACATCTTCGATTCACAGAATTTCTTCCTATTTTAAATAAATGAGGTTCTTCCCAAATATATGATTTACAATCATTCTTGAATTTCTTAATGTATTTACTAATCATCCCATAAGGTAAAATATTGCTAACCAAGTAGTTAACTATATTTGCATACCAAGACATTTGTAATCCTTGAATGACATATAATTGTTCATCTGGTAATTTCTCATTTATCTTTTCTTCATAAATCTTCTCATTATTATTTTTTATTCTTGATAAATTATCAGCAATTTGGTTGCCAGTTCCATTTCTGTTCACAATTTCAAAATCAAATTCTTGCAAAAGTAAAACCCATCTGATCAATCTATATTTAGCATCCTTTTTAGACATTAAATACTTAATTGCAGAATGATCAGTATGTACGATATATTTTGTTCCAAGAAGATATGATCTAAATTTATCAAAGGCATATATTATTTCTAAAAGCTCTTTTTCAGTAGTAGTGTAATTTATTTGAGTTCATTAAGAGTTTTGCTAGCATAATATATAACTTTGAAAATTTTCTCATATTTTCTCCTAATACAGCTCCGGTTGCATAATCACTTGCATCACACATTAATTCAAAAGGTTTATTCCAATCAGGTACAACAATAATCAGTGCAGTGATTAATTTTTCTTTCAAAATATTGAACGCATTCAGACAATCTTCATTAAATTCAAGTTTAGCTTATTTTTCCAATAAATGGCAAAGAGGTTTAGCAATTTTAGAAAAATCTTTTATATATCTCCTATAAAATCTAGCATAACCCAAAAAACTACTCGCATCAGTAACAGTAGTAGGTAGTTGCAGTTTAGCAATAATTTTTGCTTTTGCCAGATTAACTTTCATCCTTATTTGGGAAACTTTATATCCAAATACAATTCCTTCTGTGACCATAAATTGACATTTTTCCCAGTTTAGAACTAAATTTGTTTCTTCACATATCTTCAAAACTTTCATTATATTTTCCAAGAAAGATTCAAAAGAAGTTCCAAAAACTGAAAAATCGTCCATAAATACTTCAATTCCTTTATCAATCAAATCACAGAATATTGACATCAGACATTTTTGAAAAGTTGCAGGTGCATTTCATAAGCCGAAAGGCATTCTTCTAAAGGCAAATGTTCCATAAGGACTTGTAAATGTTGTCTTTTCTTGATCCTCAGGAACAACGGGTAATTGATGATAACCAGAATATCCATCCAGAAAACAGAAATATGAGTGTCCAGCTAGTTTATCCAGCATTTGATCCAAAAAAGGTAAAGGAAAATGATCCTTTCTAGTGGCGTTATTTAATTTTTGATAGTCAATGCAAATACGCCATCGAGTAACTTGTCTTTTTGGGATTAATTAATTTTTTTAATTAACAATGACAGTTACTCCTCCTTTCTTTGGAACACAATCAATAGGACTCACCCATTGGCTATCCAAAATAGGATAAATAATTCCAGCATCTAACAATTTCAAAATCTCTTTCTTGACAACCTCTTTCATAATTGGGTTTAATCTTCTTTCGAGGTTCAATAATGGGTTTACAATTTTCTTCCATTAAAATCCTATGCATACAGATTGAAGGGCTTATTCCTTTTATATCTACAATAGTCCAACCAAAAGCTTTCTTATAATTCTTCAGAACTCCTATTAATTTCTCTTCTTGATCTTTGCTTAATTCTGAAGATATAATTGCAGGTAAAGTTAATGAATTTCCTAGAAATGCATACTTTAAATGTGCAGGTAACATTTTTAATTCTAGTTTAGGGGCTCTTTCAATTTAGGGTAAAAGTATATCATTTTTATTTGTGTCTACAATTTCCCACTTTTCATGAATATAATGAGTTTCTTCAGATAAAGTTTCTTCATTTAATGACTCATTATATAACATAGATTCTTTATCTTTATCATCAGAAATGACCTTACATTTTTCTTTATAATGCTTTTCAATTATATAATAAAAAATATCCATCCGATAGCATTTTTCCTTATCACGATACCTCATTGATTTTAGAACATTGAATGTTATCTCTTGATCGTTAACTCTCCTCGTTAATTCTCCTTTTTGCACATCAATCATAGCTCGACCGGTAGCTAGAAAAGGTCTCCCTAAAATGATAGGTATTTCTTTATCTTCTTCCATATTTAGGATAATGAAATCCACAGGGAAGATAAATTTATCTACCTTAACAAAAACATCATCTATAACTCCTTTAGGATAAGTGATCGATCGATCAGCTAACTGCAGAGTTACAGTGGTAGGAGAAATCTCTCCTAAATCTAACCTTCGAATGATTAAAAATGCCATGAGATTAATACTAGCTCCTAAATCACATAAGGCTTTTCCACATAATGTTTCTCCAATAGCACATGGTATAGTGAAACTTCCAAAATCTTTAAGTTTCTGAGGTAATTTCTTCTGAATTATTGCACTACATTCTTCACTTAATGCAACAGTGGCATAAGTTTCAAATTTTCTCTTCTTGCTTAAAATATCCTTCATAAATTTTGCATAGCTTGGCATTTGCTCCAAAGCTTCAGCAAAAGGAATGTTGATGGTAAGTTTCTTAAAAATTTCAAAGAACTTAGAAAATTGATGGTCAAGCTTCTGTTGTTTAAGTCTTTGAGGAAAAGGTGGTGGTGGTCTTTCAACTTCCACTTCAATAGGTACAACAGTCTGATCTTTACTTGGAGAAAGGGTATCTTTAAGTTTTTCAATCTCTTCAACTTCTTTCTCTTTTTCAATCTCATTCTGTTAATTCCTTTCCACTTCTGAGTTGTACAGCTTTTGCTTACTCATGTTCTTTTCCAAATTCTTTAGGATTAACTTCGACATTGCTAGGCAGTGTTCCTTGAGGTCTGTAATTAATGAAGTTAGTGATTTGGTCTCATTAGATTCACAATATTATGAATAACAGTGTTTTGACTTTGTGGATGATTGCTTAGTTGCAAGATTAATTCTTCTACAGACAACTTATTCTGCTGATTGTTATAACCAGGAGGATAAGTTGGTCTATAGTTTGAATTTCCTTGATTGTTCCGATTTGGATTAACTTGATGTCCATTACTCCAATTAAAATTAGGATGATTTTTCCAACCAGGATTATAGTAATTAGAACAAGTGTTATAAGTTTTACTAGCAATAGCTTACAAAGTTTCCATTGTTTGAGAATCTTCAGAATTTGCAGAAGTATCATTACTTATATGCGATATATTAATAGCAAAATTATCTAATTTCTTAGATATCGCAGCCACTTTTGAAACTAAAATAGAAAAGGCTTCATTATCTTAAATACTAGCTATTCTTTTAGGATTAACCCTTTCAGAAGGCCATTGAAAATTATTATTAGTCATTTCTTCAATTAAGGTGTAGGCTTCTTCAAATGTCTTAGCCATTAAAGAACCACCAGCAGCAGCATCTATAATAAATCTAAGTGATCCAATAAGTCCTTTATAAAATATTTGAATAATTAACCAATCTGGTAAAGCATGATGAGGACATTTTCTTAATAGTTCTTTAAATCTTTCCCAAGCTTCATAAATTATTTCTCCATCAAATTGCGTAAATAAAGTAATATCATTTCTCAATTTAGCAATTTTAGAAGGAGAAAAATATTTAGCAAGGAATTTGTGTGTCATATCTGCCCATGTTTTAATAGAACAATTTGCTAATGAATTAAGCCACATCTTTGTTTTATCTTTTAAGGAAAAAAGGAAAGAGTCTAAGCCTGATAGCATCATCAGAAACATTATTATATTTAAAGGTAGCACAAAGTTCTAAAAAACTAACAAGATGTAAATTTGGATCCTCATTAGGTGTTCCTCCAAATTGATTATTTTAAACCATTTGAATAATAGAAGGTTTAAGATCAAAAGAATTAGCATCTACAGCTGGAATTTGAATACCAATACGAAATGCATCAGCTATAGGGTTTGCATATTCCCTTAATGGTTTATAATTATTTTGTTCATTAATTTCGATTGGATTTTGATTATTGTTATGTAAGTTAGCCATTTCTTGATGTTTTTGAAAATTGTTTTCCTTTTTAAATTCTTTTAATTGTTCTTTCTGATTCAGAATCAAAAGATAGTAATCCTTCAGATCCAGAACTACGCATAAAATTTTAAATAAATATTTTTGTTTTGTTTTATTGTTTTGTTTTTATATTTTTATTTTTATTTTTATTTTTATTTTTATTTTATTTAATCTTTCTTTTTTTTTACTTTTTATTTTATCCTATCTCCGGCAACGACACCAAAAACGTGATGCGATGCGACTTTATATATGCTTTAAAATACAAGAATTTGATACCACTTTTTAGAATATTTAATTCCTGGCAAATTGCTTCAAAAACTTGATGTACAAGGTTCACTTTTATTAATTTATATTTAGATTTTATAATAATCATTGTAAAAGTCACAATTTTAAATGCAAGTATATGTATCGTTCAAGTAATACAGGGCTCTAGTGGAGTCCTGGTTATCGATTCCACAAGGATAGTGAATTTATAAAAAGTAAGAAAAGTAAAAAATGTAAGAAATATTTTGGAATTTTCAAATTAAATGCAATTTATATATACTTTTCTCTTCTTATATATTTATATATTTTTTCAAATTTAATTCACTAACAATTTTTACTAAAAGCAAGTATGCAGTAAGCAGTAATAAAGTAAAGTAAGCAGAAATTATAATTCAATGTAAGTATAAAAAAATGACTTTCTCCTTTTCAAATAATCCAAGATTTATAGAATAATTATCTTTTGTAAGGAATTTAGATTATGGTATTATGCCAAATAGAAGCATTCCTATTCTTTACCCTTTGGTCCAGGTGCAAAGAACATTGACTAATCTATAGATCGGCTCAAGATATTTTATTAGTAGAATCAGTTAATCTAGGCTCACACTACTAGATGTCCAAGGGTGGCTATGGTAGGCCCTACCAGTGACCCGTTACCTTTCTATAAACCAAATTATTAGAATTTATTCTGTCACTCTAAAAACTAATTAATTTTACGCCCAATAAATAATATCTTCCTATTTATTTTCACTTCACCTTAAATAATCCGTGTATAGCCTGCGATTACCTAAGGATTCATGTGATATCTACTAGTTAAGAATTTATCTCCGGATATGTCTCAAAATTCTTCAACAGGTTTTAACAATTTAAATGGCCAATTTAAGAAGTAAACTAAGATCAGGTATTAATATCATCACAATGTTTTAAAATATTTTAAATTTAATTCTCCTAGAAAATTTAATTAATTTATAATAATTTCATAGATGAAAGGAGAAAGATAACTAACTACTCAGAACACATTGAAATAACACAATAAAACATATTTATAAAACTTTGAACCAAAGTACAAATACTTATCTAAAATGTTCCTTCAAGTGTTCCGCTGACTTCTACTGACTCCAAAGCGAAGATGAAAGGCTCCAACAGCAACAACACACAATAAATACTCAAAATAAACTCTCTAGATATAAAATAAATTGGCACCCTAAGTATGGAAGAGACTAAATAAAACTAAAGTGGGGAGAGAAGATGCTAAAATGGGTATGTGTGCTAAGAGGGAGGGTTGGTGCCATTTTTTCTGTAGAATGGGCTCCTATTTATAGAGCTCTGAATTTAACCAGGGGTTGCTTAAGGCACCTCTTCAAAATTCATCCAAATTCAATGTATCTTCTAGAAGGTAACTTTCGCGCTTAGGCGCCGGGATCTGGCGCCTAGGCACTGGACTCTGTGACCAGGACTTTCGCACCTCTTTACTTTGGATCGCACCTCTTCACGATTCAGACAGTTTCCTTGTGTCCAAATACATTGTATCACATGTCCTATATATTAGGAGTAACTTCCAGTCTTCTAGAAGCTCCAAAAACTGCTTAACACCGTCAAAATAACTGCCCAAAGTCATCCAAAAATCTTGATAGCGTCTGTATCTAACTGGCGCTTAAGCGCCGGATTCCGGCGCCTAGGCGCCGGATTCCGGCGCCTAGGTGCCAGGCCAACAATTCCAATATTTTGCTCCACAAGCTCCATTTTTGTTCCTCTTTCCTTCTTTTTTATTCTTGGACTTTTTTTAATCATCTACATCCAAAAATATGAAAATACCTTTCATTAAAGCATAATATCCTTAAGAATTGAATTATTAATAAGGCATAAAAATGGGTATTTTTTAGGTAGATCAAGGAGTTTCCAAAAAAATTTTCTAGAAATTTAGTAATCTAATTTAGAAAAACTTTTAGTAACAGAGACAAATTTAAAGTTTAGAAATCTCTAAAATACAGGTAAATGAGAAATATGAGTCCATATCATATTCAGAAATACTTGTAGATTTTTCAAAATATATGGTTTAGATATTTTATCTTCTTTACTTAAAAATCCTTATTAAAAATAATAATTCTAACTGTTTATAAGCTTCAAGATTTTCTCAAATATTATACTCTAGAAAGATCAAGTGTGGAACCAATTTTTGATTTCGCCCTTAAATCCTCAAGCTTCTCCTTCCTTCTTCATTTTTTTTATTTTTCTTTTCTTTTCTGCTTTTCTTTATTCTTTATATATATATATATATATATATATATATATATATATATATATATATATATATATATATATATATATATAAGACAAGGATTACAATATCTGGATAGGCCTTTAATAATTTGGAATTTCACCCTTCATTTCCAATAAGCATAAGATAGATATATATATCTTTAACTTAGAAATATAATAAAATTTTTGAAAATTATTTTCAATAAACAAAACTTAAGTATTAAAAACAAAAGTCTAATCCTTCTATTTTTCCAAAAATATAAATTTTATTACTAAAGATAATCACAAAATATTTATCATTTCTTCACTAAGAAATTTTTAACTTTAAAATTTTCATCCTTACTATAAATTTCAACTAATTTTTCTTACTCATTTCCATATTCAAAATTTTATTTCCCTAATATAACTTCATTCACATAATTATTTTTTTAATCAAAATTAAATTTATTTTTAGCACAATTGAGAACAATTAGATTTAAGTTTTTAAAAATTGTTTTTTTCCCCTCCCCCCCCAACTTAATTTTTAAATTACTTTGTAATATAAAGTTTATAAAAAATATGAAAAGGAAAAAATTTTAAAGGTATTTTAAAGCAGGATAACAAATGCAGGTATAAAAGTAGTACATAAGAGTAACAATATGAATAGCAATTAAAAGCTAACACTCTTTTCTAGCACTAATACAACACTAAATAAACACAAGAACAAACTGTCACAATGATAAATAATAGAAGTCCTAATACAATCCTACATATTCATCAAAGTCTAAATATAGAAAATAAAAGACACAGGAAATAAAATATAAAGGATAGAGACTACATAAACTTAAGAAGTCTAATCATCAGCTTCAGTTTCCTCATCATCATCATCTTCGTCAAATTGAGTATCTTCATCCATTGCTTTTGGGTCTAAATATGGTGAAAATTTAGGGCATTTAGAAAAAAAAATTCACAGTCTGAACTCCATTTAGAAACTTTACCAATGCTTCATCATATTCAACATCATAATCACTTTTCTTATAAACACAATCTATCATATGATCAAATTTCTTATCCAAATCCTCCATACGACACTACATCATAAAAATTTCACTTTGATGCTCCAGATAACTTTCACTCAAAAAATCTCAAAATCTAGGTGGAGGCTCAGTAACAGTGGATGTAGATGGTCTAGAAGTAGAAGGTACTGAAGTAGAAGGTGCACTAGGAACTCTACCTCTTGGTCGTCCATAAACGTTTACATTACCCTTCCCAATAGGTTTCAAAGGCTTCAAATGTTCTTCTGAATGCTCATACTTCACACCAGAATTGTTGCATAAGGAGATAATGATAGATGGAAAGCCTAACCCAGAAAGACGGCTAGCCCTCGCAGAAGAACTAATAGCATCACAAATTATTGACCCAACGTCAATCGGCTTCATCTCTAGAATGCAATTATCAAGATAGCTCGTTCTTTTTTAACTTCACTTAAATGGTTTGAGGGAATGAGTTGAGCAGAAATAAAATAGTGCCAAGCTTTAGAAGATGCATTGAGTGAGGTAGAGGAAAAATTTACCAATTTAGCATTTCTAACCTTCCAAGCTCTAGATCCATCAGTCAAATAATGGATAATACTATCAAGCTCAGCCTCAGATGAAGTAAATTCTGAATAAAAATATTCAGTAACAGGAGGTAGACCATATAACATATTAATCCACTCAGTAGTAACTTAACTCCTTTAGTTCGAACAAACACTTCATCATTAGATGTCGCAGTAAAGTTTGCATAAAATTCATGAACTACAGAGATAATAGCAACTGCGGTAAAATAACAAAACTTTTCTCAATTTCGTGCCACAATAACATTCTCAATAGCTCCACTGGGATGATAAAACCTTCTTTCAGCAATAAATTTTATGGTGGAAGCAAACTCATTGTAATGCATTTGTTTTTTAATACTAACAATTTTAGATTTATCAAAATTTTCTCTCTCCTTTCCCTTCTTAGATTTAGGATCCATTCTAAAAATGAGGAAAAATTCTAATTAAATTCTAAAGTTAAGATTAAAGACATCTTACAAGCATCTTCAAGCATAAACACAACTCAAATCCATGGATTTTTCATTCAAAAATTAAATATTTATGAAAAATTTGGTTCTCTTCCAAAGTTTGAAAAATCCATGGTATATTTGCAAAATAACAAAACCTAAGGAATAGTTCTAACCTTAAGATGATGAAATCCAGTCATTTCAAGCCAAAAAACTTAAAAAATCAAGCTCTATATGGAACCCTAGGACTGGTTTTCGCGAAATAGAGGAAGAAGATGGAGCTTAAATGTCAAAAATGGCTTTGAGCAGCTTAAATCGCAAGTTCAGCCGGTTAAGGTGAACCAGCGCCTAGGCGCCAGACTTGCCATAATTTCTAAAACTTTCAAATTTTCATTTTTATGTAACACTAAGCAAGTTAAACTCCTATAAGCCCAAAATTTCACATCAACTCATTCATTCTTTCTAATACTATCAACGAAAAATAAAATTCAACTTTATATTAGATTCCAACATTCTAACAAAAGATTTACACAAATCACTTCAATTTTGATTCCAGATATTCAATATTCGGTTCAACAATCACAGAAAATACAAACATAACTCTTCAACACAAGGTTAACTCACAAATAAAATCTAACAATCACACATTTAACAATTTGAACAAACTTCAAATAGATAACACGCACACTAACACAATTAAATAACACACTTCATCATTTCATGACTTCACAGATTGTTGTCTGAACATTCATTCTCCCCACCACGTGGAAGATTGCTACGAACAAAGGAGTGAAAAAAAGGAACATGAGGAAATTCTAAGGTCGTTTTCTCATTAATCCAATTGTTCTTGGCATATAAAGTTACTGATAATCTTCAAAGGCATTCATATGATCAAATTGACGCTTCATTTTTCATTTCATATGCTCATATTGATGGAACATATCATGCATCCTATTTTTAATAAGTAGAAACTCCTCATTAATCTTCTCAAATCTATTAATCATCCTCTCTAAACTCATTGCCAATTATCCATTGAAATAAGTTTGTGAATCCGTATGCATAAACCTATCTTTACTCTCCAAACTATTGTTTCTATTCTCCATGTAATCTAGTAAATCTCAAATCTCTCACTAAATTTTGTTTCTTCTGATCAACTACTGGATGGGGTGCTCATTGAGGATGAAGGTAGGCCAGTTTATAGGGCAATAAATGGTTAAAACTATAATTTGGTGGTTTTTCCCACGTCCAGTAATTGTGGCTCTTAGGCGCCAATTCTGACGCTTAGGCGCCATTATCACAGGTGTCTGGCGCTTAGGAGCCCATTTAAGCGCCTAGGGGCCATTACTCGAAAAAATACTGTTTCATCTTACTTCAAATTTTTAAAGGCTCCAATCATATTTAAATCTTCATTAGTTGTTAAATAATTGGTATCAAATAAAGGATAATCAAATCCTATAACAACCAACTTAAATCAAATCAAAAGAACAAACATATGGGTTGCCTCCCACAAAGCGCTTGGTTTAACGTTGTCAGCCCGACTTATCCAATTGCTTTACTCAGAATGACTCAGATCTATTGATTCTTTATAATAAGGCATGTTTTCTCTAATATAAGGTTTCAATATTTGCCCATTTACTTTAAATGAATTATCAGTCTTTGGATCTTTTATATCCAAAGCCCCGTAAGGATAAATTTTTTTCCATAATATATGGCCCCATCCACTTCGACTTTAGTTTTCCAAAAAATAATTTCAATCGGGTATTATATAATAAAACTTCTTGTCCAGGCTCAAAGTTCCTTTTTAAAATCTTCTTATCATGTAAATTCTTCATTTTTTTTATAAATTCTGGCATTCTCATAAGACTCATTTCTAATTTCTTCAAGCTCATTTAATTGTAATAAACACTTTTATCCATCATCATTTAAATTATAGTTTAATTTTTTTATCGCCCAATAAGCTTTATGTTCTAACTCAATAGGTAAATAACAGGGTTTTCCATATATGAGCCTATACATTGACATTCCTATAGGAGTTTTATAAGCTGAATTATAAGCCCATAATGCAGAATCAACTCTGTCAACATAATCAGTTCTTTTAAGATTTACAGTTTTCTCTAAAATTCTTTTGTCTTCTCGATTTGAAACTTCTGTTAATCCACTTGTTGAGGGTGATAAGTTGTTGCAATTCTATGCTTAATTCTATATTTTTTAAGTAATTTTTTAATCTTAAAATTCTTAAAGTGACTTCCCTCATCGATAATTATTCTTGGTATTTCAAATCTAGTGAAAATCTTTTTAATTAAAAATTTTGAAAGACTTTTAGCATAACAACGAGGTAGAGCTACAATTTTAATCAATTTAGAGACATAACTAACAACAAATAATATATAAATTTTTCCAGAAGATGGTACAAATGGTCCCATGAAATCCAAACCCCATATATCAAAAATTTCAACTTCTAAGATGAAATTCAGAGGCATTTCATCTTTTCTAGAATTATTGCCTACTCTCTGACATCGATCACAAGCTTTTACATAATTGTTAACATCTTTAATTAATGTAGGACAAAAGTTTAAATGTAGTTTCATCTATACCAAAATGTCCTCCAAACTCAGAGTTGTGGCATTTTTGTATAAATTCAAGAGTTTCATTATTGGGCACACATCTTCAAATGACAGAATCTTTACATTGTTTGAATAAATAGGGGTCATCCTAAAACTAAAATTTTGCATCAAAACTAGAATTTTGCATCATAAACAAATTTCTTTTTCTGATGGCTAGTTAATCCATATGGTAAAATATTACTAGCTAAATAATTAACCATATCAGCATACCATAGAACTTGCCACTCAGTAACAGTATAAAGTTGTTCATCAAGAAAATAATCATTTACGTTTTCTTCAATATTTTTTTTATTATCATTTTCAATTCTAGACAAATGGTCAGCAATTTGATTATCAGTACCCTTTTTATCCACTATTTGAAAATCAAATTCTTGTAAGAGAAGAACCCATCTAATTAACTTTGGTTTAACATCCTTTTTTGACATTAAGTACTTAATAGAGAAATAATCAGTATGGACTATACATTTTGTTCCAAGTAAATATGGTCTAAATTTATCAAAATCATATACTATTGTCAATAGCTCTTTTTTAGTAGTAGTATAATTAATTTGAGCTTAATTAAGAATTTTACTAGCATAATGTATATAACTTTAAAAATCTTATCATGTTTTTGTCCTAAAATTGCTCAAATAACATAATCACTAGCATTACACATCAATTCAAATGGTTTTTCCCAATTAGGTGGAACAATGACAGGTGCAGTAATTAATTTTTCTTTTAATAAATTGAAAGCTTTTAAAAAATTTCCATTAAAATCAAATTTAGTGTCTTTTTCCAAAAGATGGCATAGAGGTTTAACAATTTTAGAAAAATCTTTAATATATCTCCTTCAAAATCCAGTATGTCCTAGAAAACTTCTCATAGCAGTAACTGAAGTAGAAGGTTGTAATCCAGCAATAATTTTAATTTTTGCTTTGTCAACTTCCATACAACTTTTAGAAGTTTTATGTCCCAAAACAATTCCTTCTGTAACCATAAATGGACATTTTTCCTAGTTCAGAAACAAATTTGTTTCTTCATAATGCTTTAACACTTTAGCTAAATGATCTAAAAAAGAATCAAAAGAGGTTCCAAATAAGAAAAAATTATCCATAAAAATTTTAATTACTTTCTCAATTAAGTCGCAGAAAATAGACATCATACACATTTGAAAAGTTGCAGGTGCATTACATAACCCAAAGGCATTCTTCTAAAAAAAAGTTCCATAAGGACTTATTGATCCAAGAAAAAATACCTATTTTTATGCCTTGATTTTTAATAAATTTTAAGGATATTTTGCTTTAATGAAAGGTATTTTCGTGTTTTTGGATGTAGGTGATACAAAAATGTTCAAGAAGGAGAAAAATATGAAAAAGGAGCAAAATGGAGCAAAATGGAGCCAAAATGGAGCCAAAATGCAAAATTTTCGAAATTACTAGCCTGGCGCCTAGGCGCCAGAGTCCGGCGCCTAAGCGTCAGCTCGATACAAAAAATTGTTAAGTTTTTTATGACTTTTGGGTGGTTATTTTGATGGTGTGAGCGGTTATTAGACCTTCTAGAAGACTGACAGTTGTTCTTGGTTTATAGGACATGTGATACAAAGTATTTGGACACCTCAAAATGGTTTTAATCGTGAAGATGTGCGATCCAAAGTGAAGAGGTGCGAAGAACTAGACGCGGTGTCCGGCACCTAGGCGCCAGATTCCGACGACTAGGCACCAAACACACCTTCTAGAAGATTCATTGAATGTGGACACATTTTGAAGAGGTGCCTTGAGGTAACCCTTGAAGCCTATAAATAGGAGGGTATTCCTTCAGAGAAAATGGCCTCATCTACCCCTCCCTATCTAGAGTCCATCTATAGAGAGAATTAGAGAGATCATATTAGGGCCACCTTTTTACTTTCCTTCATAAATTAGTGAGTTTATTTTAGAGTTTGTATTTAGAGTCTGAAAGAGTTGGTGCATCTGTAGTTCATTACGCTGTGGAGTCAGTAGGAATTAGAAGTTCAATAGGAGAATCATCTAAGATAAGTATTTTTATTTGATTCAAAGTTTATTTATTATGTTTTGTTATTTAATTTCAATGTGTTCTGAGTAGTTAATTTACTTTCTCCTTTCAATTATGAAAAGATAAATAAGGTAATACAAAATTCGTCGGAGAATTAAAAATCATATATTTTCAAAACATTGTGATGATTTTAATACCGGTTCTTAATTTACTATTTAAATTGGCTATTTAAATTGTTAAAACCTGTTGAAGAGTTTTGAGACCTAGAAGGAGATGAATTCTTAACTTGTAGATATCACATGAATCCTTGGGTATTCGAAGGTCTTGTGCGGATTATTCAAGGTGAAGTGCAAATAAATAGGAAGATATTATATAATGGGCGCAGAATTAATAAATTTTTAGAGTGATAGACTAAATTCTTGTGATTTGGTTTATAGAAAAGGAAAGGGTCACTAGTAGGGCCGACCATAGCCACCCTTGAACATCTAGTAGTGTGAGCCTAGATTAACCCATTCTACTAACAATACATCCAGACCTGATCTATAGGCTAGCTAATGTTCTTTGCACCTGGATCAAAGGGTAAAGAATTTGAATGCTTCTATTTGGCACAATACCATAAATTTAATTCTCCACGAATATTATCATTATCTTAGAAAATCTTGGATTAATTGAAAGGGAGAAAGTTGCTTTCTTATTGTTATTTGCATCAATTATTTTTCGTGCTTTATTATTGCATCTAGTCAATTGAAGATATTCTATTTTTAATTATAAAAGAAATACATTAAAATAAAAATATTTAAAAATCTATAACTGTCTCCTCGTGGGATCGATACTGGGCTCTTTATTTCAAAGCCTCATATTACTTGAAACGATACGTATACTTGCGTAGAACCCCTAGTGTGTAAAATATTTTCCATAAAATTATATGTATATACACTAGTCGATATTATTATTTATATCATATATTTTTGAAAGCATTAATTAGTACATTGATCTTCAGAGGACTTCAGGTCAAGTTTTTGGCACCGTTACCGGAGAAGAAGATCTTAGTAATTATATATTTATATCGGGTCAAGTTTTTGGCGCCGTTGCCGGGGAGAGCAGATGCAAACTTTTAGATTTTAAGTATTTTTATTTTATTCATTTTTCTTTATTATAAAAAAACAAAAACATATATATAATAGTAATGTTTATTGTAATTCTTGCTAATTCACTTTTTATGCGTAGTTCTGGATCTGAAGGATTATTACCTTTAGATTATGAATTAGAAAGAACTGTTATAAGAATTAAAAAAGGAAAACAAATTCAAAAATTTCAAGAAATGACTAATTTACATAACAATTTACAAAATCCAATTGAAATTAATGATCAAAATGTTTATAAACCATTAATGGATTATGCAGACCCTACAGTTGATGAACTTCATAGTAGTATTCATATACCCACTGTAGATGCTAATTCTTTTGAGCTTAAACCGTCTATTATTCAAATGGTTCAAAACATTCAATTTGGTGGAACACCAAATGAGAATCCAAATTTACACCTTGCTAATTTTTTAGAACTTTGTGCTACCTTTAAATATAACAATGTTTCTGATGATGCTATTAGGCTTAGACTCTTTCCTTTTTCTTTAAGAGATAAAGAAAAGATGTGGTCGAACTCATTAGCAACAGGTTCTATTAAAACATGGGCTGAAATGGCACAAAAATTCCTTGCTAAATATTTTCCTCCTTCTAAAACTGCTAAATTAAGAAATGATATTACTTCATTTAGTCAATTTGACGGGGAGACAATTTATGAAATTTGAGAAAGATTTAAAGAACTATTAAGAAAATGTCCTCATCATGCTTTACCTGATTGGTTAATTATTTAAATAATTTATAATGGATTAATTGGATCTTTAAAATCAATTATTGATGTTGCTGCTGGAGGTTCTTTAATGTATAAATCATTTGAAGAAGCTTACACTTTAATTGAAGAAATGGCTAACAATAATTTTCAATGGCCTTCTGAAAGGATTAATCCTAAAAGAATGGCAAGTATTTATGATAATGAAGCCTTTTCTATTTTAGCTTCATAAGTAGCAGCAGTGTCTAAGAAATTAAATAGTTTTGCTATTAATATATCACTTAATAACTCTGCTAATATTGAAGATTCTCAAACTATTGAAACTTTACAAGATATTGCTAGTAAAAATAATCCTTATTCAAATTATTATAATCCCGGATGGAAAAATCATCCTAATTTTAACTGGAATAATTCAAAAAAATGGGGTAATAATCAATCTCATCCCACTAGAAATTGGAATAATCAAGTTAATTCAAACTATAAACCACCTGGATTTAACAATCAGCAAAAATAGTTATCTATAGAAGAATTAATTTTACAACTAAGTAATCAAGTACAAAATCAAAACACTGTTATTCGTAATATTGAGAATCAAATGGGACAAATCGCTAATTTAATTAATTATAGACCCCCAGGAACACTTCCTAGTAATGTTGAAATCAATCCAAAAGAAACTGGAAAAGAACATGAACATGTTAAAGCTGCACAACTTAGAAGTGGAAAGGAATTAAAGAAAGAATGGAGAATGAAATTGAAAAGGAGATCGAGGTTGAAGAGATTGAAAAATCTAAAGAAACTCCTTCTCCTAATAAAGATCAAACTGATATTTCTATTAATATGGAAGTTGAAAAACCACCACAACATTTTCCTCAAAGACTTAAACAGCAGAAGCTTGATCATCAATTTTTTAAGTTCTTTGAAATTTTTAAGAAACTTACTATAAACATATATTTTGCTGAAGCTTTGGAACAGATGCCAACTTATGCAAAATTTATGAAAGATATTTTAAGTAAGAAATGAAGATTTGAAGCTTTTGAAACTGTTGCGTTAAGTGAAGAATTTAGTGCAATAATTCAAAAGAATTTACCTCAAAAACTTAAAGATCCTGGAAGTTTTACTATACATTGTGCTATTGGAGAAAAGTTTTGTGGGAAAGCTTTATGCGATTTATGAGCAAGTATTAATCTCATGCCATTTTCTATTTTTTGAAGGTTGAGTTTAGGAGAGATTACTTCCACCACTGTAACCCTTCAGTTAGCTGATAGATCTATCACTTACCCTAAAGGAGTTATAGAGGATGTTCTTGTTAAAGTAGATAAATTTATCTTCCCTGTAGATTTCATTGTACTTGATATGGAAGAAGATAAAGAAATACCTATTATTTTAGGAAGACCTTTTCTAGCGACTGGACGAGCTATGATTGATGTGCAAAAATGAGAATTAACCATGAGAGTTAATGATCAAGAGATTAAATTTAATGTCCTTAAATCAATGAAGTACCTTGACAAAGAAAAATGTTATCGAATGGATATAATTAATTATTTAATTGAGAAACATTATCAAGAAAAATGTAAAGTCATTTTTGAAGAAAATTTTGAATTATTAACCGATGAAGATGAAGAACTAAAAGAAGAAGAAACTCATTATATTAAAAATTATTGGGAAACTTTGGACATAACTGAAAATGATATACTTTTACCCTCAATTAAAAAAGCCCCTGAACTGGAATTAAAAATGTTACCTTCACATTTAAAGTATGCATTTACGGGAAATTCATTAACTTTAGTCGTTATTATTTCTTCTGAGCTAAGTAAAGATCAAGAAGAAAAATTGATAGGAGTGTTAAAGAATTATAAGAAAGCATTTGGTTGGACAATTGCTGACATAAAAGGAATAAGCCCGTCCATTTGTATGCATAGAATTTTAATGGAAGAAAATTTTAAACCTACTATTGAACCGCAAAGAAGATTAAATCCTATCATGAAAGAGGTTGTTAAAAAATAAATTGTTAAATGGTTAGATGCTGGTATTATTTATCCTATTTCGGATAGCCATAGGTAAGTAATATTCATTGTGTTCGAAGAAAGGGGAGTAACTCGTCATTGTCAATGATAAAAATGAACTAATTCCTACAAGACAAGTTATTGGATGGCGAATTTGCATTGATTATAGGAAATTAAATGATGCCACTAGAAAGGATCATTTTCCTTTACCTTTCTAGGATCAAATGCTTGATAAATTAGCTGGACACTCATATTTCTATTTTCTGGAAGGATATTCTGGTTATCATCAATTACCTGTCGCTCCTGAGGACCAAGAGAAAACAACATTTACAAGTCCTTATGAAACATTTGCCTTTAAAAGAATGCATTTTGGTTTATGTAATGCACCTGCAACTTTTCAAAGATGTATGATGTCAATATTTTGTGATTTGATTGACAAAGGAATTGAAATATTCATGGACGATTTTTCAGTTTTTGGAACTTCTTTTGAATCTTGTTTGGAAAATATTTTCAAAATTTTGAAAAGATGTGAAGAAACAAATTCAGTTCTTAACTGGTAAAAATGTCAATTCATGGTCACAGAAGGTATTGTACTTGGTCACAAGATTTCACAAAAAGGGATGGAAGTAGATCAAGTAAAAGTGAAAATTATTGCTGAATTACAACCACCTACTATCATTATCGATGTGAGAAGTTTTCTAGGTCATGCTGGATTTTATAGAAGATGTATAAAGGATTTTTCTAAAATTGCTAAACCTCTTTGTCATTTATTGGAAAAAGATGCTAAATTTGAATTTAACAAAGTCTGTGTTAATGCTTTTAATATTTTAAAAGAAAAATTAATAACTGCACCTATCATTGTTGCACCTAATTGGAATAAATCTTTTGAACTAATGTGTGATGCAAGTGATTTTGCAATTGGAGCTGTATTGGGACAAAAATATGAGAAAATTTTTAAAGTTATATATTATGCTATCAAAACTATTACTGAAACTCAAAGAAATTATACTACTACTGAGAAAGAGCTTCTAGCTATAGAATATGCCTTTGATAAATTTAGAACTTATCTTCTTGGTACTAAATGCATAGTTCATACTGATCATTCCGCTATTAAATATCTAATGTCAAAAAAGGATGCTAAACCTAGACTAATAAGATGGGTTTTACTTCTACAAGAATTTGATTTTTAAATAGTGGATGGAAAAGGAATGGACAACCAAATTGCTGATCATTTATCTAGAATTAAGAATGATGTTATTACTGAAGAAAATATAAATGAGAAATTTCCTGATTAACATTTATATGTTATTCAAGGATACCAAACACCTTGGTATGCGGATATAGTTAACTATTTAGTTAGCAATATTCTACCTTATGGATTGGATGAAAATTTTATTAAGAAATTTAAAAATGATGCTAAATATTATATTTGGGAAGATCCTCATTTATTTAAATTAGGAAGAGATTCTATAATTCGAAGATGCATACCTTATGAAGAAACTTTTGCTATTATTAAAAAATGTCATGATTCTGATTTTGGAGCCAAAATGCAAAATTTTCGAAATTATTGGTCTGGCGCCTAGGCGCCAGAGTCCGGCGCCTAAGCGCAAGCTCGATACAGAAAACTGTTAAGTTTTTGATGACTTTTGGGCGGTTATTTTGACGGTGTGAGCCGTTATTGGACCTTTTAGAAGACTGGCAGTTGTTCCTGGTTTATAGGACATGTGATACAATGTATTTGGACGCCTCAAAATGGTTTTAATATCGAAGAGGTGCGATCCAAAGTGAAGAGGTGCGAAGAACTGGATGCGGTGCCCGGCACCTAGGTGCCAGATTCCAGCGCCTAGGCGCCAGACACACCTTCTAGAAGATTCATTGAATGTGGACACATTTTGAAGAGGTGCCTTGAGGCAACCCTTGAAGCCTATAAATAGGAGGGTATTCCTTCAGAGAAAAAGGCCTCATCTACCCCTCCCTATCTAGAGTCCATCTAGAGAGAGAATTAGAGAGATCATATTAGGGCCACCTTTTTACTTTCCTTCATAAATTAGTGAGTTTATTTTAGAGTTTGTATTTAGAGTCTGAAAGAGTTGGTGCATCTGTAGTTCATTACGCAGTGGAGTCAGTAGGAATCAGAAGTTCAGTAGGAGAATCATCTAAGATAAGTATTTTTATTTTGATTCAAAGTTTATTTATTATGTTTTGTTATTTAATTTTAATGTGTTCTGAGTAGTTACTTTACTTTCTCCTTTCAATTATGAAAAGATAAATAAGAAAATACAAAATTCGTTGGAGAATTAGAAATCGTATATTTTCAAAACATTGTGATGATATTAATACCAGTTCTTAATTTACTCTTTAAATTGACCATTTAAATTGTTAAAACCTGTTGAAGAGTTTTGAGACCTAGAAGGAGATGAATTCTTAACTTGTAGATATCACATGAATCCTTGGGTGGTCAAAGGCCTTGTGCGGGTTATTCAAGGAGAAATGCAAATAAATAGGAAGATATTATATAATGGGCATAGAATTAATAAGTTTTTAGAGTGACAGACTAAATTCTTGTGATTTGGTTTATAGAAAAGGAAAGGGTCACTAGTAGGGCCGACCATAGCCACCCTTGGACATCTAGTAGTGTGAGCCTAGTTAACCCATTCTACTAACAATACATCCGGACTCGATCTATAAAGCTAGCCAATGTTCTTTGCACCTGGATTAAAGGGTAAAGAATATGAATGCTTCTATTTGGCACAATACCATAAATTTAAGATTCTCCACGAATATTATCATTATCTTAGAAAATCTTAGATTAATTGAAAGGGAGAAAGTTGTTTTCTTATTGCTATTTACATCAATTGTTTTTACTGCTTTATTATTGCATCTAGTCAATTAAAGATATTCTATTTTTAATTATAATAGAAATACTTTAAAATAAAAATATTTAAAAATCTATAACTCTCTCCTCATGGGATCGATACTGGGGTCTTTGTTTCAAAGCCCTATATTACTTGAAACGATATGTATACTTGCGTAGACCCCCTAGTGTGTAAAATATTTTCCATAAAATTTTATTTTTATACACTAGTCGCTATTATTATTTATAACATATATTTTTGAATGCATTAATTAGTATGTTGATCTTCAGAGGACTTTGGGTCAAGTTTTAGGCACCGTTGCCGGAGAAGAAGATTTTAGTACGCCTATATTTATATCGGGTCACTTATAAATGTAGTCTTTTTTTATGCTCTGGAGTTATCGATATTTGGTAGTAACCAGAATATCCATCCAAAAAGTAAAAATATGAATGTCCAGCTAATCTATCCAACATTTGATCCAAGAAAGACAAAGGAAAATGATCATTCCTAGTAGCAGCATTTGATTTTCTATAGTCAATACAAATTTGTCAACTAGTGACTTGTCTTGTTTGAATTAATTCACACTTTTCATTAACAACAACACTCACTCCTCCTTTCTTTAGAAAACAGTGAATAGTACTAACTCATGAACTATCTGATATGGATAAATAATTCCAACATCTAACTATTTTAATATTTCTTTCTTTACTACCTCTTTCATTATTGGATTTAATCTTCTTTGAGGTTCAACTCTAGGTTTATAATCTTCCATTAAAATTTTATGCATACAGATCGAAGGGCTTATTCCTTTTATATCTGCTATTGTCCAACCAAATGCATTTTTATAATCTCTTAATTTCTCTAACAAATTGTTTTCCTAATCTTTAGTTAATTCAGAAGATACTATTATAGGTAAAGTTGATGAATTTCCTAAGAAAGCATACTTTAAATGAGTTGGTAATACTTTTAACTCAAGTTCAGGAGCCTTTTTAATTGAAGGTATTATGAATTCATTATTTTTTGTTGTATTTAAAATTTTCCAATTTTCATAAATATAATTAGTATCTTCAGCATTTATTTTAGATGATTCTTCTTCAGAATCACTTTCAATTTTATCACTTATTTCTTCTTGATCTAATAACTTTTCAACTTTTTATTCAGAAATAACTTCACATTTTTCTTGATAATTTTTTGCTATTATATAATCAAAAATAATCATCTTGTAGCATTTTTCTTTAATAAGATACCTCATTGATTTAAGAACATTAAATCTTACTTCCTAATCATTAACTTTTATGGTTAACTCCCCTTTTTGCACATCAATCATAGCTCGTCCAGTAGCATGAAAATGTCTCCCAAAATAATAGGAATCTCTTTATCTTCTTCCATATCAAGTACAATAAAATCTACAGGTTAAATAAATTTATCCACTTTAACAAGTACATCTTCTATAACTTCTTTAGGATAAGTAATAGATCGATTAGCTAATTACAGGGTTATAGTAGTGGGAGAAATTTCTCCAAAATCTAACCTTCGAAAGATGGATAAAGGCATGAGATTAATACTAGATCCTAAATCACATAAGGCCTTACCATAATAATTTTCTCCAATAGCACGAGGTATCATGAAACTTCCATGATCTTTAAGGTTCTGAGAAAGCTTCTTTTGAATTATTGCACTGCATTCTTCACTTAGTGCAACCATTTCATAAGCTTCAAATTTTCATTTTTTATTTAAAATAACTTTCATGAATTTAGCATAGCTAGGCATTTCTTCCAAAGCTTCAACAAACAGTATTTTTATTGTAAGCATTTTAAATATTCCAAAGAATCTTAAAAAATATTAATCAAGCTTTTGTTGTCCAAGTCTTTAAGGAAAAGGACGTGGTACTCTTTCTAAATCATTTTTAGTTCGAGATACAAATTGTTCTTCTTTTTCAAAAACAGTTTCTTTAGGTTTTTCTATTTTTTTCTAATTGTTTCTAATTTTCAAATTCATTTTGAGTTCCTTCCTATAATTCTTTTTCACTCCTCAGCTAAACAGCTTTAAGTTGTTCATGTTCATTATCTTTAGGATTTATTTCAACGTTACTTAAGAGTGTTCCTTGAGGTCTATTACTAATTGCATTAGCAATTTGTCTCATTTGATTCTCTATATTTTTAATTGCAACATTTTGACTCTATAAATGATTACCCATTTATAAAATTAGTTCTTTATAGACAACTTCTTTTCCTTAAATTGCTGATAAAAACCAGGAGGATGAGAAGGTCGATGGTTTGAATTTTCTTGATTATTCCAATTTCCATTAGGGCTTATCTGATTATTTTCTCATTGTGAATTTCTATTATTCTAGTTAAAATTTGGGTGATTTTTCCAACCTAGGTTATAGTAGTTAGAGTATGGGTTATTAGTTTTGCTAGTTATAACCTGTAATGTTTCTAATGATTGAGAATTATTCATATTTCGTAAATTTTTATTATTCATATAAGGTATTTAGGACAAATTCATAGCATGATTATCTAATTTCTTAGATATCGCAGCTACTTAATAAGCTAAGATAGAAAAGACATCATTATCATGAAACCACACTTTTAGCTTTTTCCTTTCAGAAGACCATTGAAAATTATTAGTTTGCATTTCTTCAATTAAAGCATAAGCTTCATCAAATGATTTTGCCATTAAAGAACCTCCAACAGCAGCATCAATAATAGATCTAAGGGATCCTATTAATCCATTATAAAATGGTTGAATGATTAACTAATCTAGTAAAGTATGGTGTGAACACTTACTAAGAAGTTCTTTAAATCTTTCCTAAGCTTCATAAATTGTTTCCCCTCATGTTGAGTAAATGAGGTTATATCATTTCTATGTTTAGCAGTTTTAGATGGAAGAAAGTATTTAGCGAGGAATATTTGTGTCATATCTCCCTAAGTTTTAATAGATCCTATGGCTAACGAATTTAACCACATCTTAGCTTTCTCTCTTAAAGAAAAATGAAAAAATCTAAGTCTAATAGCGTCATTAGATACACCATCATATTTGAAAGTAGCACAAAGTTCTAGAAAACTTGCAAGATGTTAAATTGGATCCTCATTTAGTGATCCCCCAAATAGATTATTTAGCACCATTTGTATTATAGAAGGTCTAAGTTCAAAAGAATTTGCTGCTACAACAGTGATTTGAATACTCAAATGAATTTCATCTGTTGCAGGGTTAGCATATTCCCTTAAAGTATTTTTTAAATTTTGATGCTCATTATCTTCAATTGTAATTTCAGGATTATTACGAGGTATGTTCGCCATTTCTTAAATATTGTGAAGTTGTTTTTATTTTCTAATTTTTCTTATAATTTGTTCTAATTGAGAATCGTAAGGCACTATATCTTCGGATCCCGAACTACGCATACAAAAGTAAAAAGAATTACTAACAATAAAGTAGCACACAACTAAAATATTTTTGTATTTTAGATTTATATATATATATGTATATATATATATATATATATGTATATATATATATATATATATATATATATATATATATATATATATATATATATATATATATATATATATATATATATATGTATGTATTTATTATAATTTGAGTATATATAAAACTTTTCTCTTAATTCTAATTTAGTTCCCCCGTAACGGTGCCAAAAACTTCACCCAACCCGCAACTACGCAGATAATTAAACTTCAAATAAATAGCCAAACTTGACCGAAATTATACTAAGTTGCTAGTGTGTTAAATCAAAATGTTTATAATTTTTAGAAAATAGTAAACACACTAGGGGTACTACGCAAGTATGTGTATAGTTTCAATTTTTATAGGATTTTCTTTTTAAAACCCCAAATATCGATCCCACAGAGAAATAAATATGAACTAAATGAAATTAATTTTTAAAATACCAAAAATAATAACAAGTGCTGATTTTTAAATTTTATTTTTAACTAACAAGAATAAAATTAAACTCGTTAATTTCTAAATTAAGAAATGAAAGGCAAATGATTTAAAATACTTATTTAAAGAAACTTTCTCCTTACAAATATTTAGTAATAAGTAGAGCAATTCAATTTGTTTAGAACTTAAAAATGTTGTGTGGTGATAAATAAGAGCATAAATATATTTTACCCTATGGTCAAGGTATAAAGAACATTGTCTAGTCTAAAGGTTGGTGCAGGAGTGTTATTAGTAGTGTTGAGTAAATTCTAGTCTCTCACTTCTAGATTACCCACTGCATCCTCTCTGTAGGACCTACCAGTGACCATTTTTCCTCTCTATAAATCAAATTGATAGAATTTAGTCTGTCACTCTAAAAACATCAATTCTACACCCCTCAAATCTTATCTCCCTAGCAATTTGCACTCCCCCTCATATGATTATTTCTGATCTTCCAAAGTGAAATGTGATACTTACAAGTTAGTAAATCTTAGCACACGATCAGGTCTATAAGATTTCTCCACAGGTTTTAACAATACAATTGGCCAAATTGCAAGGTAAAAGAAGTTTAGGTAAAATATCATCACAATTTTAAGTAAGGAAAATAAAAAGTTCTTAAACAAAAATGCAAACCTCTTTACTTAATTACATCATATTTGTAAGGTGAAAGAAAGAAAAACTACTCAAAAAATATTGGATTAACACAACAAAACATATCCATAATTCTCAAATTCAAAGTTCACAACTTAAGAGTTAAGTTACAAAAACTTATCTAGAATGTTCACCTATGTAATCCTTCAAAGTTCTCTGACTTTTCTGACTCCAACACACTCTACAGAACTCTAAACTTCAGGAAATTTCTAAAACTCACTAAAAAATTACAACTTGAAACTTTAAGTGAAAGAAACTAAAGACTAATTTAGAATGACTCTAAAATGACTCTCCTTTACAGTAGAATTAATCTTTATTTATAAAGCTTCTAAAATGATCAGGGGTTGTTTCTGACATCTCTTCAAAATTCGTCCAAATTCGTTGAATCTTCTAGAAGTTAACTATCGCACATAGGCGCCACTCCTGGAGACAAGGCGCCAGTCTGAATGATTGCCTAATTGCTTTAGTTTAACCATTTTGCTCCAACAGACACACCTCTTCATTAAAATGTGTCTAAATTCATTATACAATTCATTTAAGGCATGTATTGCCCTCTGAGAACTTCTTGTGACCGCCAAAAATTCAAAAATAACTTCCCCAACCTTCTATGGCGCCTAGGCGCTAGATCTGGCGCCTAAGCGCCAGTCTGGTTTAGCAAATTTTCTTCATTAAGCCCTATTTTTTGCTTCTTTTTGTTGTTATTTAGCTTCTTTTCATTCTTAAACTAATTTCCTTATTCCTACAACCAAAAACATAAAAATAAATTTCATTAAAGCATAATATTCTTAAAAAATCAAAATAAATTATCCACAAAAATAGTTAATTTTAAGGTAGATCAATTATTATTAGCATTTTAAAAGAAAGTTTCACTAAGTCATTATAAAGAGTTACAGTTTCTCTGTGAGTTTGATACTGAGGTTTTTAAAGAAAATTCTATATTATTTAAAACAATACGTATATTTGCGTAGTACTCCTAGTGTAAAAATTATTAATATATATTCTAAAACATATCATTTTCTCGCACTAGCCTTTGAATATAAATTCGGTCAAGATTTCGAGCATCTTTTAGAAAATAAATATTTGTGTAATTGCGGGTCGAGTCAGAAACTGATGTGGTCAGCTGATATTAGCCGACCAGATGCATTAAGTCGGGCATCAATCTCCAATTCTTGTCGGTTGAGTAAACTTAGCCCTCAAATGATTTAGGGGTGTATTGTTGAGTCGATTCGGATGGGTTGTGGCTGGCATCAGCTGATCAGCTCTTCTCGGTTGTCGGGTTGCTTTTCAATTGCTTTAGATTTACCTGCCATTTTTCTTCAGTTGTTGGATTGTCTCGAGATTCGTGCCGGGACTTTTTGTGTCCTCAAAATAAATTTAAATCTATGTGATTTTATTTTTATGAGTATCAACTAATATGACTGATAAAAGCCTTGAAAGTTAATTAATTCTCGCCCACAAAACAATTTATTAAAGCTTTAATGTGTATAATTCTATTTTAATTATTTTTTTTAGATTTATGATATTTATTACTTTTTAATATGAATATTTTTATTAATTTTCATTATTTATCCAAAATCAAGTAGTTCTTAAAACAGAAATAATTTCTTACTGTCTTTGAAAATGAGTTAAAAATATATATTCAGCCAATTTCTTTTATTAATAAATTCAGCACAAGGGTTCTTTCTAGTCCAACTTTCAAAAGTCCACCAAGCCCCGTTGCTAATTTTTTAAATTGAAAAAAAAATAATTAATGTTTAAAAATTTTATATATTAAGAAACTATAAAAAAATCTATTAAGAAAAAATATCATATAATTTTAAAACATTTTTTAAAATTATATTTAATTATAAATTTAGTTTTTTGGAATTAATATTTCTTATTTTGGGTGCATCTTCATTTAAATTAGAAACGTACATCTGGAAGAAGTCCCGCATGATTAGGCGTACTTGATTGCTGACGAAATGCATCCACTTCAAAGATTTTAAAACTATATTTCATCTTTTACGATTCTCACTGCAGATTCCAAACCATATGTATGTGTCCATATGCACGTCAACTTTCTCCAACGAAAAGTTTTAAAAAAATCAAAAGAATCAGCGAGCAGAGCAGTTCAGGATGGCTCCTCCGCTCTCCAAAAGCTCAGTTATTTGTACTTTTTTATTTTATTTAGGATAATTACGTACATACCACACAAATGTTTGAATATTTATTTTTATTTATTAATGTAGAGTAAAAAATAACAAAAATAATAAAAACAAAAAAAATTCTTCTATATGATTCAGTCTTCTAAACATTTTTCACCAAAAACCTAAAAGACAAAGAAATGGATACTAAATTTAAGATAAATGTTTATAATTATGCATATAATTAAAATTTTGTAGTCTTCTATATTGCTATGTTGTTAAGAATTTCATACAAAACACTAAAATATTAATAAAATGTTAAAATCTCAATTTATCAAAGTATTCAAATAAGTAACTCCTATAAACAACTATTAGATAAAAAAAAAATTAGATATCAATGTACTTATATCATTATGTTCATAACGATGATATAAAGGTTAAAGTTGAGAATTGATCGGTTCGAATATCACTAAAATGCTCAAATACATATCGAATATCAAATATTAATGAGAGATCATTGAGGATCACTCGATAGGGCTTTTAGGATTTTAAAGTAAAAGAATTAAAATGTTCCAAATAATAATGTATAAATAAACATATATTTCATATTTGAAATAGGACATGTGGAGAAAGGTCTCAAATTTGAATAATCCTAAAGCTTCTCCATATAAACATTTATTATTTTCGTCAGCCTATATCGATGCTTAATTGTGCTCTCCAATGCCCAACTAATATCTTTAACCATAAACCAAATTGTCTAATTGTCATCTATAGCAATTAACTCACACAAATACTTCACTTAATTTTTGCTCTTCCAATATATTTCATTATTATAGTTAGGACACCAAAATAATGATCTAGACATTGAATCATGCCCACCTTCTATAATTAGAAGGAAAAGTATTCTTGTAAATATTAACTTATAGACTAGAGTATTTTTAGTTGGGGAAGGCCCTCATTAGTTTTAATTTTGAAGTTTTATGTAAAAATTCATGTGACTCTTATGAAACCCTTTAATTCATGTGTGTGTAAAATTTTTTAACTCCAAGAATAAAATAATCCTATATCTTCAAAATTCTATAGCATGTAATTATTTTGCATCATTTGTTGGAAAAACATTCTCACCTTTTTGAGCTTTACACACTTGTCCAATAGAAAAGAAGCATAATGCCCATGACAATGTGCTTTCGACTTCCAAATGTGTCAATCCATTAGCCAATCCTTTATATGACAACAACCATACAGTGAAATCACCATAAATACATCTATCCCAAATTGCTTTCATAAGACAGATGAGTACTAAAATATTAACCATCATCTTTTGATAAGGCCTAACATAATCTGGCATTTCAAATACTAGATTTTACTACCATTGTAATTAGTTGCACATTTGAGTTAGTTAATTCAAAAGCACACATATAAGCTCTCCTCACAATTAGGCTAAAATTTTCTCAACTATAACTCAATATTAACCTCTGTGTTTACCAATTTTACCAAATCTTCTTGCACTACCTTATTAAATAGTAATTCCTTGATAACCATAATCAACCTGACCATGCCATACTTAATTAACAACTTTTGTGAAATCCTTTGTGAGCAATGTTGAATAAGATTAATGAATTTAAAATGTGTCAAAATTATGTCAAAATAGAGAATATGTTTATTTCACTAAATTTAGTGTTTGGAAAAAAATTTCACCTAAGAAGAAGCAAGGAGAACTTGGAAGAACTTTTCAAAAGCAATGCCACAATGTTAAACCAAACATATTTTGGGGCAAAGAACCCAAGAGCAAGCCACTACAGAACCAGTTCAAAGCGACGCAGTGCTAACGCTACTGCAACAACACCATGAAGATTTGTCACCGCAATGCCAAGGAAGGAGCATACTTTTGTCAAACACCTTAGAGAAAAGCATTGTAGTGCAATTACTAGGCAATGCTGGGTCATTCTTAGTTCTATAAAGTTAGAAATAAGCTTCGTTGAATGATGACTGACCGGTGTTGTTACAAGCGTAAATTTTCAAAAGGTAGTTTCAATTCAGTTTCACAGTAGGATCAATTTAATAATTAAGCAGCCACTCGTATACACAAGTATACGTATCGTTTAAGTAATACAGAACTCTAGTAGAGTCCTGGTTATCGATCCCAAGAGGAAGTTTGGAACAATTCAAAGTGTAGTTTAGCAATGAAATCCAATACTCAATTCACAATGCAAGTTCAGGTAATATTTAAGTTGCTAAAGCAATGATTGCTAAAAGCTAAGTTAACTAAAATTACTTTCTATATTAACTAACATAGACCAAGTTTTGTATTGAAAGGTTTAAATATGAAAAACATATTTCCCGTTACAATGATATTATGATGAGTGAATGATAAAGATTGATAAAGTTTTGTATTGTGACAAATATGAGCATTTATATTCTTTACTCCCTTCACAGTACCCCTTCTTCAGAGTTATGTAAAAAACATTGGCAAATCATAGGCTTAGTCCCTAAATCCATGGTTAAACTGGGAGGATACTGACTCTCACTTCAGCGCTCCCATTTCCCTTCACTTAAAGGCTAACCTTAGTTTTAGTTACCAAACACTAGGACCAAATTGGGGATTTCAGCCTGTCACCCTGAAATCTCCAATTTGACATCCATCAAAACACATTTCCCTATTTATTTGCACTCAACCTCCATGAACTATGCAACTCATTCATAGACATTGAATGAATTCTCCACTTTTGTTGTAGAACACTTATTCCTTTCGAATTAAATGTTTCACAACAAGTTTTAACAATTCAATTGGCCAAATTGAAAAGTAAATGAAGTACAAAGTGAAAAATCATTACAATTTCTTAACATTTAAATGGCACTTCAAATCTACATCACCATATCACCACATCATATTGCAAGGAGAAAGACAAATAATACTACTCAGAATTCTTGAGGAAGATACAACAAAACATGGATTTTATATATAAAAGCAAATTCATACAAACCACAAGAAGTAAATACAACTTATCTCAATTTCTTCCCCAAGCAAATCCCTTTAAGTTCATTTGAATCATTTTCTCTCTTCACAAAAACACTCAATTCCCTCTTTAGAATAGTAAGGAAGAAGTAAACACTCACTTTTCTCCTTCTCCTACAGTCTCTAGAGAAGAATCCCTCACAAAATAAGTCCTTTGCACTTTATACTCGCTTCTACACTAACTCTCCAAAACCCTAACACACTTACTCTCTCTCTCTCCCCAAAAGACACTTCTTCCCCTCTCTCTCCTCCAAAAGGACATCCATAACTGTCTAAAATAAGTTAGAAGAATTCTCTAAGAGTTTCCTCAAGCAACCCTTCAAAAATCGTCCAAATGCATTGAATTTGATCTCCACCGACTTTAGGCATCGTCGACGCTGGATAGGGCACCGTCGGTGCCCTATTACCGAATTAATTACAATGCTCTCTAGTTTTGGGCGCCGGTGGAGCCCATTTTGGCTCCGTCGGGGCCAGTAGGCTGAATTCTTTATTTTGCCTCTTTTTGTTGCAAATTCGTTCCTTTTTATTTTTTTCGCTCTAAACACATGAAATCATCATATCTGCAGCAAAACATGAAAGATACCTTCCTTTAAAGTGCAATATCACCAAAAATGGGTATAATTTATATATATAAAAACTAACATAATTTTCGTGCATCAGAATACCCCAAACTTAATAATTACTTATCCTCAAATAATCCTTTTACTACATACAAATATAACTCATATTAGTGAACATTCACTTTAAGAATGCTACAATTTTTTTATTTAAATGAATATAATAGTAAGATTCTAAGAAAAATATTCAGTAACTTAGGTCAAATTACAAGTATAAGAACATTTAGTAGTCAAGTCAAAGAGTTCTAGTTTTCTATTCATTTCGGAATAATCATAATTTGTCACATTAAGGGTGCTTTGAAGGAATATATGAAAAAGAAGTTCATGCAAACTCAATTAGAATGTAGGCTAATACTTTAAATACAAATTCAGAAATGTAACAAAGCTCTTCCTTTAATTTGATTCAAGTGAAGCCAATTTTTTATTAGGCATTTCCTCAAGCTTCTCCTTTCATATATTTTCTCTTTTTTTTTTCTTTTTGTTTTTGGAATTTTTTTTCAATCCTTTCTCTTTATTTTCTTTTTTTTTCTTGTGAAGATTACTATATCTGGATAGCCTTTAATATTTTTTAACTTCACTCTCCTCTTTTTAAAGTTGGAACTTAACACACCACTTTCTTTATAAATATATATTAGCTTCATAATTCATCATAGAGTCACAATATTTTCTTCTCACATAAATCTCTAAGTCCCATAACATTTCAAAAATAAAGTTTCATTTACTTTAAATAGTCAACTACAGTCCAATCCTCTTATACTAAACTCTCATAAAGTTAACCGTCATCACTAAAAACTTTCATTCAAATCCACTATGATATTTAAATGAAATCAAAATTTTAGTATCTAAAGTTAGGTTCAACTACTTAAAGATATGTTAATAATTTTTGAAACTATATTAAATGAGAACAAATAACAGTTAACATTCTACTTACCCCAAACTTAAGCTTTTCATTGCATACAAATTTGCAAAGGTAAGTAGTAAAACAGAAAGAAAACTAACATTTTTTTTTATGGGATTCTGAAATCTTCTGAAGCTATGTTGTTATTAATCAAAACTTTAAGCTAGCAAGCATGAAACAGTTAGAAGCAGTACTATATATAATATTTGAAAATTTGCAGGGTGAAGAAATATTTAAGACTTAAGCTTTAAACATTTAACATAAGCATCACAGTATCAACTCACAATCACTAAACAAATATCACAGAGTTCATTACATTTTTCTTACTAACATAAATACATTTACAAGTTACAAAGATGACAAAGAATTAAATAACAAAACATCAAAGTTTCACATAACACAAATGAAAATAGAAATCTCACAACTACCGATCATCATCAGCAGCTTCATCTTCCACATCTGCGTAGTCAGGTCGGTTAGGAACATAGTTGGGGCGGGTAGGAAATATCACTCCACTGTCTCCCCTCATGAATCTAACCTGTGCATCGTGATAGGCTATATCATAATCAACTCTCCTCCTCTGATAATCATAATTCACGTTGTTTTGGGCTTCTAATCCATCAATTCTGCTATGGAGTCTCTCAATACTAGCACTCTAAATCCTTAACTGCTCCATAACATTAGACAAAGTAGGTGCCTTTGAGGTAGATGGTATGTCATGGCTAGCTGAAGGAATATCAGTACTACTACTTCCTCCTCTCCATCCCACATGAGCCTCATAAGTACAAATATTAGCCTTGGTATTAGGCTTCAATGGATGGACAAGCTCCTCAGTGCTGTCAAACTGCACTCCAGGTTGTACTCATAATGCATTAATCAGGGCGGGATGTCCTAATCCACCAGTGCTTTCCCCTCTAGCAATAGTCTAGATACTCTTATAAATAATGGCACCAATATCAATCTCTTTCATGTTCTGTATGCAGTAGTTTAGAATAGTTCTCTCTCCGGTAACCTCGCTATGATGGTAAGAAGGTAGTAATCTTTCTGAGATTAAATAATGCCAGGCCTTAGATGCTACATTCAATGTGGAAGCATGGAAGTTAATTTTTGTCTTTGCTTTATCTTCTACTCCCCTTTTCCATCAGTAAGAAAAGAAATCACTTCATTCAGTCTAGTATCCATAGTACCAAAATTTTCATATTCACAAAATCTCGTTCTTCTTAACTGGTAAAAATCATTAATACGATCAGGATTAAATTCTACCATTTTGCCTCTATTCACATTCAGTCCATGGAAAATTTGCATAAATTTCTCAGACTATCTCCATGATTCCATCAATAGTAAAATAACAAAATATTTCCCATTTTCTATCAGAAATTAATTGTTCTATCATTCCACCAGGATTTTCTAAAGATCGATCGTGAATACTCTTCTTATTGTAAAGGTTTGAATTAAAATGAAATTGTGCTTCAGCGTTAACAAATCTATCCTCATTAAATTCCATTTTCCTCTTCCCTTTACATGTCTTTGGAGCTATAGCAATTTTTTCTAAAAATGTGTAAAAAAAATCCAATAAATTCTAAAATCACAATGTAGAAGACTCCAAAACCAAATCTTAGTAAGCAAGAACTTCTATCACCATGATTAATCTTAAAACTTCATCAAAATTTCCAAATTTCAGATCTATATAATGTGAGAGATTTCTATGATGAAAAAAAAAAAAATTTAATTTAGAGTGGAGCTCTTACCAAGAGGAGACAATATCTGAACTTCTTTAGCTTTGAAACGCTTCAAACCCACAATCTAGCAAGACCTAAATCTCTATTTAGCCTTGACTTGAGGTTGAAGAAGATAGAAAGGGCAAAAATGGTGAGTCCCACGGTAAAAATTGTGATTTTAAGTTAATCTGGGCAGTTTCTGGGTTCAGGCTCTGTCGGAGCTCGATAGGGCCCTATCGGCGCTCTATTTAACTTAAATTGCCCAACTCTCTGGATTTGGGCACCAACGGCGCCCATTCTAGTGCCATCGACGCCAGTTCAAATTCTGGGTCCAAAATTTTTTTGCATCAAAGTCACGCCATCATATAATTAGCATTTTTAAGCATCTACAATTGTTGACCTCATTTTTGATGAGGTCTTCTCTTCTTCTCTTTAGTACTTAGGATCTAGCCTTAGGCTTTTCCTTTGACTATCCTAGAGGATTAGAATTGGGACCCACCTTTTTAGAAATTCAAACCACTCCTAAACTCCCTGCAAACTCCACAAACTTGACCGTAGACCCCTAATCACCTGGAGGGTTGAAATCAAATGTGGAAGTTTAAAGGATGAGTTCCTTTAGGACTCTTCGGCCTTAGGACCGCCTACAGGTGGCTCTGGTCCGGTGAAGGGTTGACTTGCACACACACTACACTCATACACTACACTTCCATACACCTCCTAAAAACACACCCATACCCGACTTGACCTCCCGACTCATGTAGGTGATTCACATGGATGGTCCTTAACCCCTAAGCCCTTGGCTACAGGGTTAGGAACAACATAGTGAATGCCTCAAATGAGTCCCTTCATGGCTCATGTGGGCTTGATATGGCTTCATGGCTCAACAAAAATGATTTCATTCCACTTACATCCACCCAATCTTCAATTTTCCAAATTTTCAATTTTTGACCCCCGGAACCCTACACCCGCTAACCTACCCGAAGCCCTGAATAGCCCAAATTTCTCAAAAAATTTCCAAATCACCCAAAATTCTCCAAAATCATTCCCAAACATTTCCACATCACTCAAACTAATCATCCATACCCAAAAATATCAAAAATTCCAAAAATACCTCCCAATACCCTCCAAATACCCAAAATACCCCTCTTAGCCAAAAAATCCAAAAATTCAGAAAATTCCCAAAAAATTTCAGAAAATCCCAAATATTCCCAATTTCATTTTGTCCAACTACACCATGGGCCAATTTTGTCAATTTACCCTAGTTTTGTCAAAACCCCCAATTTGACCCATTTTAACCTAAAGTAAACCCAATGTCAAACCTAATCTACTCAATTGACCTAAATTCTGGTCCAATTCAATTCTAAACTTCAATTAAACATTCCCAACACCAATATAGACCAAATTCAAGCTTAATTTGATTGACATTTGGATCCAATTCCACTTTTGGCCTTAAAGCCCAATTTGGACCCATGACCCAAACTTAGCCCAAACTCACCCAATTCAACTCCAATTAACCCCAAACCTTTTCTAAATCTTCCTTAACATTCCCACAAACAAAACACTAACATGATTTGCCCAGAAATTAGACCCAAATCCCACTCAAATTCAACCCAAAACTAAAAGGCCCATTTTTGACCTAAACCCAAACCTAACCCAAATGAGCCCAAACCCCAAAATCAAAACCCAACCAAAGTCAAAACCTCTTTGAAACACTCCCATAAATATTTCTCAACATTAATTTTACATCAATTTCAACCCTAGCCCAACATTGGCCCAACTTGGCCCACTTGGACCCATATAGGCCCACTTACCAAATAAACCCAAATTCAAACCAATTCAACTCCAAATCACACCAAATTGACTCCAAGCCCTTCATAGAACATCCATAAACCAATTATGACATTTATTTGACAAGGCCTTTCACAAAATCTTTACCCAAATGCCCATCCTAAAATCAAAAAGCCCATTTCCCTTAAACTTTCCTAAAAGCCCACTCCCTTCAAATTCAAAAGCCCAAATTCATCCAAAGCCCACATGACACTTCCTTTCATCATCCATTTAATCAAAATCACCCCTAAGTTTCAAAATCATCAATTAAACCATTCCAAATCAAGCTTCATGCAAATTTTCACCAAAATATCCAAAATTCTTAAAACCCATTTTTATGAAATTGACCCAACCTTTTCCCAAGCCAAATGGAGCCATGGAGCCATGCACAAGCCATATGCAAGCCATGAGAGCCTCTTTACATGTCACCATGCCATTTTGGGCAAAAGGAGGAGACTCTTTCCTTAATTCCTAAAGGTGATTAACCACTCCCATGATTCCCCTTAACTATGCTTATGCCTAATTGTGCTTGGATGGTGACTTGACCCTACTGATTATGCTGAGCCAAATCACTTTTCCCTCGGCCAAAACCAGGCCTTGGGTGATGCACCTAGCCCAAATGGGGGGGTTGACCCATTTAGGTCCAAATTTAGCCATGCCCCCATTCCATCTAAATCAAACCCTTTACACATGGCCAATGCTAATTGATTGCACAAGCCTCCAGCCCACGACCCACCCGGACCCGAGAGTGACCCATGCACTGCACGGCCACCGCTCGGGTCGCCGGAAAACACCATGACCGAGAGCTCACATGTGAGCCAACATTGAAATTCTCCTTGCTAAGCCGCCCCATGCCTAGTGGTCACCATGGCCGTTCTTCTCCTCACCGCAGCAGCTCGATCCCAAGCCCTAACTCCCCGCAGGAGGCCCTCCACCCTCTCCTATTTAAACTCCACCCCTCTCGGCCATGAGTAGAGCTGAAAACAAAACCTTAAGGAAACTCCGCCAAAATTGTTCCGGACTCCTCCCCATACACGAGCACTTGATCCCCAGGTGAGATCCCCCTGCCATTTCTTCTCTGCGAGCTCGATTTCGGAGTTGAAATTCCACCCAAAACCAGGACACTTCTCCACAATGAGCCAATCCCCAAATTGATTGGTTCTACACCTTCACCGGACCAAGGGAAGGTGTCCACCAAGCAAAAGCCCCATCTCCGGAGCCACCCGGTTGCTCCAGCCTCCAAGCTTTGTGATCGGGCTTGGTCGAAATCACATCTAGACAATTCACCAGACCAGGAGACTTCATCTGGAGCTTGCTGGGATCCAATCGAAGGTGCAACAACTCTCAGATCGAAGCCACACTTCTCTGAGCAAAGGTATGAACTAATTCTTCATCCCGAGCTTCGGAGATTCTCCATTTCAAATGCCTTAATTTCAATGCATGATAACCGTATAGATGTGTTCGTCTCTTCAAGACGAATCCATAGAGCATAAGAACATAAAAATCCGTTGAGTATCGAGTGAGATCTTAGGGATTTAGTGTGGACGGCTCTCGGGTGAGGACGCTCGGGGACGATGAACGGATGCCGTCCATTTAATACACGAGCGGACGGACGGCTCAGATGGCGTCGGACCAGGAGACGGTACGAGAACCGCGGGGCCCGGGCTGCTGACTCAGATGGCAGCGTCGAATGGGAGCGCGACGCGTGTGAGTTCGGCGATGCCGAGGATGCGCTGGCGCCGCGTGGATAAATAGAAAAATAGGATATTTTTCTATTTATTTAATTCCCTAAACTTCAAAAATTCATAACTTTGTGTAGGAAAATCATAAAAATAAAATAAAAATACCCTCTTGCTCGAGTGAACGAGAGGAGAATAATGTGGAAAAGAAATCATTTAATTTCATCAAGTATCTTATTTTTTATAATTTATTTACTCTCTGCATACATTTAATTCTCCATGCATGTATACAATTCACCATGGCATGAGACCATAGGGCTTTTGAAGCCTCCGAATTTGGGAACATTCCCTGAATTTTCCAAAGTAGAGGTCATCCCTATGAAGAGTTATTGATTTTTCAAATTCATGTCACTGTTTTGAGTATTTTAATTCTAAAAATTAGCATGTTGTGAAATAAATTCTAGGAAAATTTGGTGATGTTCCTTATGACCAGAGAACCCTAGGAAAAATAGGTTTTGAGTTAGTTCATTTTAGACAACCCTAATTGGCTTAAACACTCAAAATAGGTCTCTAATTAATTAGAGTTAACCATAGATCAAATTGACTTGAAATCAATTCTCCACTGACCTTTAGGATCAGAGGAACCAACAAAAAAGTTTGAAGTCAATTGGACTTGGTTAGCCCTATTAATTGGGTTGATTAAGCCATTTAGTCATTTTAAACTTTAAAAATTCATAACTTTCAAAATACCTTTCAAAAATTCACCAAATTGGTTTTAGACCCTCTCTGATATCAGGGGAATTTAAGAAAATTAAAATTTCAATTTTCTAAAAAAGTTGATTTTTAATATTATTTTAATATTTTTAATAATTAAAAAATAATAAAAATCACAAAAATAATAAAATTCACCAAAATGTCACATTTTGAATTTTAATCACTTAGGAACAAACCCCATGTTTTTCTTAGGCCTATTTGGTGAGATATTAATTTTTAAAGCCCTAGGGTAATTTTAAAATTAAAAAAATATATTTTCTAGCATTTTCACTAAAATAATTATAATAAATCATAGAAAAATCAGAAAATTGCAAAATTTGCTTCTCTGGTTTCCTTGATATCAGAGAGATTTTTGAAAAGCATAAAATTCATTTTTCAATATTTATTTTATTTTTAAATTAATTAATACTCCAGAACTTAAAATAATTCTAATAAATAAAATATAATTCAAAAAATTACAAAATTTAGTCCAAGTGGTCCTCTGGTCATTAGGAATGTCCCCTAATTTTCTTAAGGACAGAAACTTTCCCTTGGTCATGTTATCAAATTTTCCTTGAAAATCTCTATTTTCTACTAAAAATAATTATATAAATAAATTAAATACAGAAAAATCACATTTTCTCCTCTCATGTCTTTATTGACATATGAGTGAAGTCATATAAAAATTTCAAGTTCATTTGAGTTCAATTTAGTGAGTTATAAAATTATTAAGCTTAAAGGGTAAAATGGTAATTAAATTTTAACCCTTAATTAAAACTTTAGGTTTAATAAAAAATTAACAAGTAAAATATTTGATCCTAACCTGATTTGGATGATTGAAATTTAATAATTGAAGGGTAGAAACCCATTAAGCAATTTAAAATGATTAAACTTTAATTAAATAATTGATTAAATTTGGAAGAATAATAAAATTGGAATTATTAAAATAGGGATATTATTAAGGAGAGATTTATTCTTTAATTTAAAAATCCCTAAATTAATCATTTCATTAATGTTTAATTCTTAATTAAAATGATAATTCAAATTTAAAACATTGAAAGACTTAATCATTAAACTAAAATTAAATAATTGAACTCTTTAATTAAAATTAAAATGAATAAAATTAAATTAAATTAAATTAAATTAAATAAAAAAAATTAAATTAAATTAAATTAAATCAAATTAAAAAATTAAATTAAAAATTAAATCAAATTAAAAATTAAAAAAAAAATTAAATTAAATTAAGAATTAAATTAAATAAAATTAAATTGAAAAAATTAAATTAAATTAAATTAAATTAAATTAAATCAAATTAAATTAAAAATTAAATTAAATCAAATTAATTCAATGTAACATCAAATCAAACTAAATTGAATTAAATTGAATTAAATTAAATTAAATTAAATTAAATTGAATTAAGTTGAATTAAATAACATCACCTAAGACATAAAGAACTCAAAAAATAAATCTAAAATAACTTGAACACTATTCCAAACTTAAATCATTAATTTGAACTTAAATTTGAATCACAAACCATCTGAACACCAATTTACCCTCAAGAGCTTTAGTTATCATAACTCCTAAACAGAATATTAAATGAAATGTTACTTCACTTATAGGACATTCAAATGTCCTAGTTCATCGAGCAAGTTAACAAAACTTGAAAACCTCGGACGATCGATTCATTTACACAATTAAATTCATTTGGACTTAAAACAATCCTAGAAATATTGAAAAGATGTTTAAGATTCTTCTTAAGCACTTCCTCGATATGATAGGATATTTACAAGAACAATTGAACTTAATTGTTCTTTGATGAAGAAAATCGTCTTCGAACTAAAAACACAAAGAACCTAGACGTCATAGGAAATGACTAGCTATAGGATTAGGAATTTGGTAGAAAACCATAACCCTTTCCCTTAGCTTTACCTAGGAACTTGCTTAAATATTCTAATTGTGTTTTAAGTGTAGCTTGGGATGACGGGAAGACCCTCCAGGTACGCTTTTATTTTATTGCGATTTACTTTACGGCAATTTATTTAATCGCATCGCACTTACTTTTCTTGCATGATAAACAACGAGTTGCATGAAAACCTACACCTTTAGGACGAAACCAAAACCGAAACCCATAACTAAATTAAAAGACATTACAAGATAAAATTCACCTCCACAACATTTCAAAATATAAGACAACTCAAAATTTAATCACAAACAGAACACAAAACTACAATTACAACTAAATTAAAACGTCTCGTTGGATGATCGGGAATACCTCGGATGATGTAACCTACGTGTTGCTAACGGGATTTCCCACGGTCTAAATGAAAGTGTGGAACTCATTCAGTTGAGTTTAGCAAATTCATCCGGACTAAGTGAATCCGATAAAAATAATGATGCCGGAAGGATGGAACCGTGGGATCTTAACCGGTGTTGTTATAATCAACTTTAAGATTTGTTTTAATTAAAACACAAAAAACACTTGGAAATTAAGACTTCTCTAAACCAAAACACTTTTCTCATCCCCCGATTTATGATTTCTAAAACTAAACCTCTGCAACAACAAGGAGCTCGGAGCATGGTGGGCGACGACGGCCATCGTCGTCGACAAAACTTGAACCCACTTCGACAAAACTTTCCTAGAATTAAACAACAAAGCCATAGGACTTCGAGGTAGTTTGCCTAGTGCAACATAAATCCTCAACTCTTCGTTAGGCATTTGCATTGCAAATTAAGCCCTAACCGGTCTTAGGACTCCGAGGTAGTCGTCCGATACGATATAAACCCTCACATCTTCCGAGCTATTTGTATGATTCTATCATATAAATATAAGCCCTAATTAACTAAAATTGGCAAGATTAAAACATTAAATGAAAATTAGGACTTTCCTAAATCCAAGCCAAACAATAGGATAGTCGGGAGATTACCGAAGTTCGCTTCGAATCTGTAATTTCTCCTACTTTTCTTCCTTTGAATTCCCAAAATAAAATATTCCAAAATTGATCCATTCCCTATTGAGATTCAAAAATTCAATCCTTTGAAAACTTAAACTTTGAAATTCTTGAGAGCAGAATTATTGATTATTATCGAGAGTTTTCTTAGGTGATTCCCGTCACTTAAGATGTAATTAACTATAGGGGCTTGCCCTTATAGGGAATTTTAAAGAACCTGAGTAATATAAACCCTGTTTAATGTTTTCATATTAAGCAGGGGAATTTGTCGGCTTATAAAATTGGTTCGCAGACCAAACGGATGTCACAAATCTTCTAGTTTATTTAACCGAGCCCCATCATCAAGCAGTGTGTCTATCCTTAGGGATAGATACATGGTTTGTGATGCGGTGCTCGTTTATATAAACTATTTGGGATGTGGGATCGGTTTGATTTCATATCTTAAAATCTTCAAAATTTAAAATTATTTTCAAAATCAAATATTACTTTCTAAATTATATCTATATTTAAATTAAATTTAAAATTCGCCGACAACTTCTGTAGGCGACCCCTTTTAAAAAAATACAACACAACCTAAAAATATGTCGACAACAATTAAGCAAGTTACTAACATTAATTTCACACAAACAACACAAAAAATCACTTTAATATATAAAATCCATATTACAACTTACACTTTTAAACACTCACTAAAAAAGCTCTTCAAGCTATCTAGCATAAAGATTCAGCATCACCAACACACTACAAAACTCTAACGTTGCATACCAAATAAAGACACAAATTCCAAGCATAATAAGTCCAAAACACAATTACGTAATCAATTAAGCTAACTACTAAGCACACCCAAGCATAGTAAAAGATAAACACTAAATACTATATATAGTAGAGTCACTACTCATCATAAGTCTCAGAACTATCTTCTCCTCTATTATCTCCCATGGATTGACGATTCATGAACAAATTATAAAAGGGATGATATGGGACTTCATCAGTTGAATCCTCTACAATCACAGCCTTCTTCATTAAAGTTACCAAACTATCTTCAATTCGTCCAATATGATTAAATTGTTCTTTCATCATCCAATCCAAGTGATCAAATAAATCAGAAATGTTGTTAATAGCATTCATCATATTTTGTGCCTCTTTCTCCAATTTATTGATCTTCTTCAAAATCATCCGTGAACTTTCAAAAAAGTAGGGTAGAATAGGTTGTGAACTCTGAGATGGTTGATTTGCAATAATGCTCATATCATTTTCATCTCTAATTGTCTGACAGTCTAATAAGTTAGTTGGGTCCAGGGGCTTCCAAAGAAGAAGCACTTTTTCCCAGCTTTCATATGGCACTTGTGAGTTGCTGCAAAGAAGAAATATGGTGGAAGGATGTCCAAGCCCATATTTAGATCCATGAACAATCAATCCCAATACAGATTTCACAATTATAGTGTCAATATTGATAGGCCTTCCCGTTTGAATACAATAGTTCAAAATTATACTTTCCTTTGTCACTTTTCTAATTTTCATAGTTGGGAGTAATTTTGCAGATTGATCCACTTAAAAAGTACCTATTTTTATGCCTTATTTATGATTCAATTCTTAGGTATATTATGCTTTAATGAAAGGTATTTTTATGTTTTTGGATGTAGGTGATAAAAAAAGAGTTCAAGAAGGAAAAATGAGCAAAAATGAGCAAAAATAGAGCTAAAAATTAGAAGTTGTCAAAGTTATAGGTCTGGCGCCTAAGAGCCAGTTTCATACAGAAACAGTTAAAATTTTTGACGACTTTAGGCAGTTATTTTGACGGTGTTAAGCGGTTATCAGACCTTCTAGAAGACTGGAAGTTACTCTTGATACATAGGACATGTGATACAATGCATCTAGACACAGGAAAGCAGTTTTAATTGCGAAAAGGTGCGATCCAAAGTGAAAGGGTGCGAAGACTTGGTCACGGAGCCCGGCGCCAGATTTCGGTGCCTAAACGCCATAGTTACTTTCTAGAAGATTCATTGAATTTGGATAAATTTTGAAGAGGTGCCTTAAGCAACCCCTGGTCATTTTTGAAACTCTATAAATATGAGACATTTCTACAGAAAAAAGGCGCCTCCTCAAAGCTCTCCATGCCTGAAATTAGTTTTACCACCTAATATTATTCTTAATTATTTAGTGAGTTTATTTTAGTTACTTAGAGTGTTACTACTCAATTCCTTGAGTAGTAAGTGAGAGTTTGTAAGAGTTGGTGTTGTTGAAGTCTTGTACCTTGGATTGGAGTCAGTAGGAGTCAAAGGATCACTTGAAGGAACATTTCAGATAAGTATTTGTAACTTGGTTTAATTTTTTTATAAATATGTTTTGTTGTGTGAATTCAATATGTTCTGAGTAGTTAGTTTTCTTTCTCCTTTCAATTATGAAAAGATAATAAGATAATTTAATTTTGTTAGAGAACTTAACTTAGATTCTTAAAAAATTGTGACGATATTCATACCTGACCTTAATTTACTTTTTAAACTGGCCATTTGAATTGTTAAAACCTGTTGAAGAATTCTGAGACCTATCCGGAGATGAGTTCTTAACTAGTATATATCACATGAATTCTTGGGTAATTGAAGGCCATGTGCGGGTTATTCATGGTGAAGTGCAAATAAATAGGGAGTTGTTTATTGGGTGTAGAATTGATTTTTTTTTATAATGACAGACTAAATTCTAATAATTTAGTTTATAGAAAGGGAATGGGTCACTAGTAGGGCTTACTATAGCCACCCTTGAACATCTAGATGTGTGAGCCTAGATTAACCCATTCTACTAATAATACATCCTAAACTGATCTATAGATTAGCCAATGTTATATATACTATCGAGCGAAGGTAAAGAATAGGAATGCTTCTATTTGGCACAATACCATAATTTAAAGTTCTCCACGAATGATAGTTTTTTTATAAATCTTGGATTAGTTGAAAGGAGAAATTTGTTTTATTTATACTTAAAATCAATCTTTACTTTATTGCTACTTTACTTTCATCTAGTAGAAATTGCATAAAACTTTAAATCTGATTTTTAAAAGAAATTAAAATTATAATTACTTTTAATTTGAAAATCTATTAATTTCTTAAATTAAGCTTCCCTGTGGGATCGATAACCAGAACTCCACTAGAGCCCTGTATTACTAGATATGATATGTATACTCGTAGTACCCCTAGTGTGCAAAATATTTTCTAGAAAATATATATTTATTTTCTTTGCATACTACCCCCTAAAATATATTGAATAGAGTCACAACCTAGTTTTTGGAGCTATTGCAGAGGATTTAAATCATCAAGCAGTGGTACTAAATTCTGACAATATTAAGTTTACGATAAGTACGCGAGGTAGGTGTGTATCAAGTTTTTGGCGCCGTTGCCGGGGAAGCAAAAGGCAATTTTTAGATTTTTTTTCAAATTAAAAATATATACACTTTTATTTCTTTAAAAATAAAAAAATATTTACAAAAAAAAAACAAAAACAAACAAAAATACCAAAAAGATTTTATTTCATTTTATCCTTTTATTTAGTTTTTTATGTGTAGTTATGGATCTGAAGGATTATTACCTTTTGATCCTGAATTAGAAAGAACTGTTAAACAATTAGAAAATAAAAACAAAATCAAAAAGATCAAGAAATGACTAACTTACTTAACAATAATCAAAATCCAATAGAAATTAATGAACAAAATGTTTATAAACCATTAAAGGATTATGTAAACTCTACAGCTGATGAACTTCATATTAGTATTCAAATGTCTGCTGTAGATGCTAATTCTTTTGAGCTTAAACCTTCTATAATTCAAATGGTTCAAAATAATCAATTTGGAGGAACACCAAATGAGGATCCAAACTTACATCTTGCTAGTTTCTTAGAACTTTGTGCTACCTTTAAATATAATAATGTTTCCGATGATGCTATTAGGCTTAGACTCTTTCCTTTTTCCTTAAACATAAAGCAAAGATGTGGTTTAACTCATTAGCAACTTGTTCTATTAAAACTTGGGCAGATATGACACAAAAATTCCTAGCTAAATATATTCCTCCTTCTAAAACTGCTAAAATTAAGAAACGATATTACTTCATTTATGCAATTTGATGGAGAGATAATTTATGAAGCATGGGAAAGATTCAAAAAACTATTAAGAAAATGTCCTCATCATGCTTTACCAAATTGGTTAATTATTCAAACATTTTATAACGGACTTATTGGATCACTTAGATCTGTTATAGATGCTGTTGCTGGTGGTTCTTTAATGGCTAAGACATTTGATGAAGCTTATACTTTAATTGAAAAAATGGCTACCAACAATTTTCAATAGCCTTCTGAAAGGGTTAATCCTAAAAGAGTGGTAAGTATTCAAGATAATGAAACCTTTTCTATTTTAGCTTCACAAGTGGTTGCGATATCTAAGAAATTGGATAATTTTGCTATTAACATATCGCACGTAAGTAATGATAATTCTGCAAATACTGATGATTCTCAAACAATGGAAACATTATAAGCTATTGCTAGTAAAACTAATAACCCTTATTCAAATTATTATAATCCAGGTTGGAAAAATCTCACTAATTTTAATTGGAATAATGGACATCAACAATGGGGTAATAATCAAGTTAATCCAACCGGGAATTGGAACAATCAAGGAAATTCAAACTTTAGACCAACTTATCCTCCTGGTTTTAACAACCAACAGAAAAAGTTATCTTTAGAAGAATTAATCTTGCAACTAGGTAATCAGCTACAAAGTCAAAATAATGATATTCAAAATATTGAGAATCAGATGGGACAAATCTCTAATTCAATTAATTACAGACCGTAAAGAACACTGCCTAGCAACATCAAAATTAATCTAAAAGAAATTGGAGAAGAACATGAATGTTGTACAACTTAGAAGTGGAAAGGAATTAAAAGAGAAAATTTAGAATGAAATTGAAAAAGAGAGAGCGGTTGAAGAAATTGAATAACCTAAAGAAACTCTTTCTCCAAGTAAAGATCAAACTGTAATTCCTATTGAAGTGGAAGTTGAAAGACCACCACCACTTTTTCCTCAAAGACTAAAGCAGAAAAAGCTTGACCATCAATTTTCTAAATTCTTTGAGATTTTTAAGAAAGTTACCATCAACATTCCTTTTGCTGAAGCTTTGGAACAAATGCCAAGTTATGCAAAATTTATGAAGGATATTTTAAGCAAGAAAAGGAAATTTGAAGGTTATGAAATTGTTAAATTAAGTGAAGAATCTAGTGCAATAATTCAAAAGAAACTACCTCAGAAGCTTAAAGATCCTGGAAGTTTCTCTATACCATGTGCTATTAGAGAAATTTTTTTTTAGAAAAGCCTTATGTGATTTAGGAGCAAGTATTAATTTCATGACATTTTCTATCTTTCGAAGATTAGATTTAGGAGAGATTTCTCCCACGACTGTAACCCTTCAGTTAGCTGATCGATCGATTACTTATCCTGAAGGAGTTATATAGGATGTTCTTGTTAAAGTGGATAAATTTATCTTCCCTGTAGATTTCATTGTACTAGATATTGAAGAAGATAAAGAAATACCTATTATTTTAGGGAGACCTTTTCTAGCTACCCAACGTGCTATGATTGATGTGCAAAAAGAAGAATTAACAATAAGAGTTAATGATCAAGAGAAAACATTTAATGTTCTGAAATCAATGAGGTATCCTGACAAAAAATATGTTATCAGATGGATATTTTTTATTATATAAATGAAAAGCATTATCGAGAAAAATGTAAAGTCATTTCTGAAGAAAAAAATGACAAATCTATATTTCATAATGAGCCATTAACTGAAGAAATTGAAGAAGTAACTGAAGAAAATTTATATGAAGAAACTCATCATATTCATGATAATTAGGAAATTTTAGACACAACTAAAAATGATATGCTTTTACCCTCAGTTGAAAAAGCCCCTAAACTAGAATTAAAAATGTTACCTGCACATTTAAAGTATGCATTTCTTGGAAATTTATTAACTTTACCTGTGATTATATCTTCAGAATTAAGTAAAGATCAAGAAAAAAAATTAATAGGAGTTCTGAAGAATTATAAGAAAGCTTTTGGTTGGACTATTGTAGATATAAGAGGAATAAGCCCTTCAATCTGTATGCATAGGATTTTAATGAAAGAAAAATGTAAACCTACTATTGAACCTCAAAGAAGATTGAATCCAATTATGAAAGAGGTTGTTAAAAAGGAGATTTTGAAATGATTAGATGCTGGAATTATTTATCCTATTTCGGATAGTCAATGGGTAAGTCCTATTCATTGTGTTCCGAAGAAAGGAGGAGTAACTGTCATTGTTAATGATAAAAATGATTTAATCCATACAAGACAAGTTACTGGATGGTGAATTTGCATCGATTATCAAAAATTAAACAACACCACTAGAAAGGATCATTTTCCTTTACCTTTCTTGGATCAGATGTTAGATAAATTAGCTGGACACTTATATTTTTGTTTTTTTGATGGATATTCTAGTTATCATCAATTACCTGTTGCTCGTGAGGACCAAGAGAAAACAACATTTACAAGTCCTTATGGAACATTTGCCTTTAGAAGAATGTCTTTCGATTTATGTAATGCACCTGCAACTTTTTAAAGATGTATGATGTCAATATTCTGTGATTTAATCGAAAAAGGAATTGAAGTATTTATGAACGATTTTTCAGTATTTGGAACTTCTTTTGAGTCTTGCTTAGAAAATATAACAAAGGTATTGAAAAGATGTGAAGAAACAAATTTGGTTCTAAACTGAGAAAAATGTCAGTTTATGGTCACAGAAGGAATTGTACTTGGACATAAAATTTCATAAAAAGGGATGGAAGTTGATCAGGCAAAAGTGAAAATTACTGCTAAACTTCAACCACCTACTACTATTACTGATGTGAGAAGTTTTATGGGTCATGCTGGATTTTATAGAAGATATATGAAGGATTTTTCTAAGATTGTTAAACCTCTTTGTCATATATTAGAAAAAGAAGTTAAGTTTGAATTTATGAAGATTGTCTCAATGCATTCAATATTCTAAAAGAAAAATTTATCACTGCACCTGTCATTGTTGCACCTGATTGGAATAAACCTTTTGAATGAATGTGTAATGCAAGTGATTATGCAATTGGAGCTGTATTGGGACAAAAATATGAGAAAATTTTCAAACTTATACATTATGCTAGCAAAACTCTTAATGAAACTCAAATAAATTACACTACTACTGAAAAAGAGCTCTTAGCAATAGTATATGCCTATGATAAATTTAGACCTTATCTTCTTGGGACCAAATGTATCGTGCATACTGATCATTCCGCTATTAAGTATTTAATGTTTAAAAAAGATGCTAAACCAAGATTAATAAGATGGGTTTTACTCTTACAAGAATTTGATTTCCAAATAGTGGATAGAAAAGGAGCTGACAACCAAATTGCTGATCATTTATCACGAATTAAAAATAATAATGAAAAGATTTCTGAAGAAAACATAAATGAGAAATTCCCTGATGAACATTTATATGTTATTCAAGGATTACAAACGCCTTGGTATGCAGATATAGTTAACTATTTGGTTAGCAATATTTTACCGTATGGATTGAATAACAAATATATTAAGAAATTCAAGAATGATTCTAAATCATATATTTGGGAAGATCCTCATTTATTTAAAATAGATAGAGATTATGTGATTCGAAGATGTGTACCTTAGGAAGAAACTTTTGCAATTATTCAAAAATGTCACGATTCTGAATTTGGAGGACACTTTGGTGTGGATAAAGCTACGTTTAAAATTTTAAATTATGGATTTTATTAGCCTACATTATTCAAATATGTTGGATATTATGTGAAAACTTCTGATCGATGTCAAAGAATGGGAAATATATCCAGAAAAGATGAAATGTCTCTAAACTATATATTAGAAATTGAAATTTTTGATGTATAGGGTTTAGACTTTATGGGACCTTTTGTACCATCATCTGGAAAGATTTATATTTTATTAGTAGTTGATTATGTTTCAAAGTGGATTGAAGTTGTAGCTTTACCTAACTGTAATTCCAAAAGTGTTTCGAAATTTTTAAAGAAAATGATTTTTACAAAATTTGGAATGCCAAAGGTAATTATCACAGATGGGGGAAGTCATTTCAGAAATGTAATAATTCAATCATTACTGGAAAAATTTAGAATTAAACATGGAACTTCAACTGCTTATCACCCACAAACAAGTGGAATGGCTGAAGTATCAGACAGAGAAATTAAAAGAATATTAGATAAGACTGTTAATCCAAAAAGAACTGACTGGGTTGATAGACTTGATTCTACATTATGGGCTTATAGAACAGCTTATAAGACACCTATCGGAATGTCACCTTATCAATTAGTTTATGGTAAACATTGTCACTTACCTGTTGAACTGGAACGTAAAGCTTACTGGGCGATAAAGGAGTTCAATTATGATTTGATGCTGCAGGAGAGAAACGATTGTTACAACTAAATGAAATGGAAGAGATAAGAAATGAGTTCTATGAAAATGCAAAGATTTATAAGGAAAGAATGAAGAAATTGCATGATAAAAAGATTTTAAGGAAAATGTTTGAGCCTGGACAAGAAGTATTATTATTTAATACTTGTTTAAGAATTATTATTGGAAAATTAAGATCTAAATGGATGAGACCATTTATTATTGAGAAAGTATACCCTTATGGAGCTGTGGATATTAAAGATCCCAAAATGGGAAAAATATTTAAAGTTAACGAATTAAGACTGAAGCCTTATATGGGAGAAATGTAACCGATTTACAAGGAGGCTTACGAGCTGAGTCTACCCGATTAATATAACTGATTAGGTCGGGCTGACGACGTTAAACCAAGCACTTTTTGAGAAGCAACCCATATATTATCATTGTGATTGTTTGTGATTTGGATTTATCTTTATCAATGTGTATGTGTTGATCACACCATTTTAATAGACCTATTTTTAAGACTGAAACTTTGTAAATTTGACAATAGGCGAAACGGAGTCGAACGTGGTTTCGGTGCCTAACCGCCCAAACTTGGCTCCTAAGCGCCATCATAACCCATGTGTATCGATGGTCCGGTGTCTAGGTGCCAGATTTCGGCGCCTAAGCTCCACAGTTACAGATCGTGTAAAAACCAAAAATCTTCTCATGAATTCTTCCTATAAACTGCCCTATTTTTGTCCTTAATCCCTAAGCAACCCAATTTTTGACCAGAATAACTCATTTTGGAGGAGAAAAGAGAAGTTTGGAAGCAATGGAGAGAGGAAATCATAGCAATGACGTAAGAGATAAGTCTTCTAAAGATCCTCAACCTTATTTCAATGGTTTTATTGCAGCAAGTATGGAGAAATTATTTAGTCGTTTAGAAAAGATTGAGTCAGAACTTCTAAGTGTTGGAAATCGTCTACATGAGATGCATCACCAATTCGAGCACTTGGAATGGCAAACAAAGCTTCAATTTGATCATATAGTGGCCTATCAATATTCCCAAGTAGCGATGTATTAGAAGAACAAATGGATTGACGAGAAGACGGCTTTGGACTTTCCAAGGGTGTTAGTTTTCTATCCATTTAGGCCTAGCAATCTTCATTGTGAGAGGGATGAAAATTAAGGTTCAGAGATGAATAGATCTTTTGTGTATTCTAGGTGTGATTGAGTCATGTTCCATTGAGTCGAATATTTAGTTTGGGAGTTTGCTTTAATTGTTCAAATTGTGTTGTTTGATTGTGGATTTGCTTTAAATTAGTGTTGTTTGTGTTTTTTATAAAGTGATGAACCTTGTTATAGTCTTTTTCTGGAATTTATTAAGCTTGGAAAGAAAATTTTGAAATGGAATTTGAAGAATTTGATTATATCTTATTTTTTAATGGTGGATCTAATTTATCATTTTAATTGATTATGGAAATGTTTGGAAGTTAGAAACTGGAATAATACTCTTATATGAGTAATCAGAAGTTGAATTTGATAAGTTTTGGTGAAAATATAATTTTTAAATTGATTTTTGGAAAGGCAAGTCTAGTGCCTAGGCGCCAGAACTCGGCGCCTAAGCGCTGGTTCGGCCTGAACCTGAAAATCGGGATTTAAACCCACCGACACCATTTTCAGCGCTTAAACTTCTTCCTCCTTCTGTTTTCGCAAAAATCAACCTTAGGGATCCTATTTGAGGTCGATTTTTCGTGTTTTTGAGCTTGAAATCACTTGATTTCTTCATCTCGAGGTTAGATCTACCTTCTAAACCATTTATTTTCAAATTTTACCATGGATTTTGCTCTCTTTGAAGAGAACCAAAATTTTGAGAAAATTTTGATTTTTAGAGTTTAATCCATGGATTTTTAAGCTCATTCAAGTTTGAAAAGCTTAAATAAGTTCATTTCCTTTGATCCTTTAATTTATTTCACGTTTTTATTTCACGTTTAGATGGTACCAAAATCTAAGCAAGGGAAAGAACGAGAAAATTTTGATCGTAGTAAGTTTGCCACTGCTGGGGTACATTTTTGTTACAATGATTTTGCTACGATAAGAAAATTTATCTCAGAGCGGAGTTTCTACAATCCTGGTGGAAGGATTGAAGATATGATCTTTGCACTGAACAGGCAACAATTCTGCTACTTCACTACTGTTGATGTTATCCCTATCGTTAGGGAATTTTATGCAAATTTCTTGGATGCCGAAGATTACGAGAGCTTCGTGAGAGGAGTTGGAGTAGGATTTAATCCAGAGAGAATCAACATTTTCTATGGCCTGTCACTAAACATTGAATGCTACTATTCTGGATTATCTCCATCTGAGGGAGAATTGGAGATGATTATTGCTTATTTGACAGATGGTACTTGAGCTTAGAAGATTCGGAATGAGAAACGGGTAAATTTTTCATCTTCTAAGCTAAATGGTGTTTCTAAGGCCTGGCATTACTTTATTTCTTCTCGCATCCTTCCATCCAACCATTTGAGTGAGGTGACAAAGGACAGAGCTATACTCAACTACTGTATACATAAGAGGAAGCCTATTGATGTTGGAAGTATTATTTATGAGTTTGTAGAGGCCACTGCTCATTCTAGTACTTCTGTGGGATTGGGAATCCCATCTCTGATTTATTCTCTGTGCGAGAGTGCTGGAGTTGTTGCTGAGCTTTCAGAGGAAAAGCTCAAGTTTACCAAGCCCATTGGATGAGAAAGTGTCAGTATTTATGATCGACTTCGAGATAAGAGTTCTACCGCACCCTCTAGTCATTACCTACTTCTAGTAGACCTTCTACTTCTAGACCATCTACTTATGCTTCTGAGCCACCATCTAGTTTCTGGGAGCCTATGCATGATAAATTTATGGAGCAGCAAAATGAGTTATTCCTAACTTATTATAGAGTAGATATGATCGATAAGAAGATCGATCATCTTTCAGAGTACACCCTTTGTACACCTAAAGGAAGAGTGATTTTGATGCTGAGTATTTTGAAACTCTTGTTAGATTCCTGAAGGGTGATCATGATATTCAGTTCCCTACCTGTCCTAGATTTTCACCTTATGTCGATCCGAAGGATGTAGAATTTTCTTTTGGTGACGAAGACGACGAGGCTACTGCTAGTGATTAATAATTTGATTTACCTCCTGAGATGTACTGATTCTGTGTTAGTAGTTAGTATTTTCTTTCTAATATGTTAGTACTGATGAGTCTAATTTTATTATTGCTTGTTAGTGTTGATTTGTTTAATTAACTTTGTTTGGACTTTTGATGTTTAGAATGTTTTAGATATCTTATGTGTGATGTATTAGAGACTGTAGTATGGATGGATTTTTATTTTCTATGATAAATATTTGTTTCTGTTTCAACCTACTGTTTATTATTCCTGATTAGTTAGTAATTTTGCATTTTTAATATATATATATATATATATATATATATATATATATATATATATATATATATATATATATATATATATATATATTTGAAAAATTGTAGAAATTAAATCCTATTCTGCAAACTTTTCTATATATGTTTAATCATTTACGTTATATACATATTAAAGCATGTGTAGAAGTAGAAATGAGTTTTTCCTTACTACATCATCATTGTACCTAGATGAATTCCTATTTTATTCTTTCTCTCATGCTTTAGAAAATTTTATTATTCATGTTTATACTAAAGCTAAAGTTTGGGGGAAGGGAAAACATTTTTAAATTTAAATATTACTTGTTCTTATGTTACTAATATTTTCTTTAAAAATATTAACATAACATAAGGAATGAAAATTTTATTTAAGATTACTTAAATTTTTGAATTTATAAATAATTTAGTAAACTTAACTAAAATTTCAATAATTTTGATTAATTTTAAGAATATAATTATTTAACTTAAATAATAATAAGATTAAAAATTTTTCTATTTATAGTAAAGAGAATTGTATTTTTGAAATACTAAGGAATCAAGATTGTTACTTGAAAAAGAAAAGATTGAAATAATTTTTGAAAAATACTTATTAAGAATGTCATATTTATTAAGTGAAAATGTATAAGTTTATAAATATAAGTTAAGGATAGTGAAGTTCAAAATCATTAACAGGTTATCCAGATATAGTAATCCTCACAAATTATGAAAAAAAAGAGAAAAAAGAAATGAGAGGAGAAGCTTGAGAAGAAGCCTAATCAAATTTGGCTTCACTTGAATTATCTTAAAAGAAGAAAACTAATTACATTTTTTAACTTAATTTTTATGTGCATGTATCTTTACTAGAAAAGTTTTTCATGATAGTCTTTTTCTTGTAAATTATCTATGTGACTTTAATATGATAAATTACAATTATTCTTGAAATAAATGAAAATTTTGAAGTCATATGATTTGATAGTTAAGTATTTTTTAAATTCCTAAAATTAAACTTAATTAGTGAAATTTGGTTAACGATTTGCTAGAGCATTTATAAAACCAAAAATTACAAGAAATCATAAATATTTAAACTTCATTCTAAATGTTATATATTTTATGTAATAAAAAGGGTTACTTGAGGACAAGTAACGTTTAAGTTTGGGGGAATTTGATCCACTTAAAAATTACCTATTTTTATGTCTTATTTATGATTTAATTCATAAGGATATTATGCTTTAATGAAAGGTATTTTTATGTTTTTGGATATAGGTGATAAAAAAAGAGTTCAAGAAGGAAAACGGAGCAAAAATAGAGCTAAAAAGCAAAAGTTGTTGAAAATATAGGTCTGGCGCCTAAGCGCCAGTTCGATACAGAAACAGATAAGATTTTTTATGACTTTGGGCAATTATTTTGATGGTGTTAAGCGGTTATCAGACCTTCTAGAAGACTGGAATTTACTCCTGATATATAGGACATGTGATACAATGCATATGGACGCAAGAAAGCAGTTTTAATCGTGAAGAGGTGCGATTCAAAGTGAAAGGGTGTGAAGACTTGGTCACAGAGCCCGGCGCCTAGGCGCCACAATTACTTTCTAGAAGATTCATTAAATTTGGATGAATTTTGAAGAGGTGCTATAAGCAACCCCTGGTCATTTTCGAAACTCTATAAATATGAGACATTTCTACAGAAAAAGGGTGCCTCCTCAGAGCTCTCCACGCCTGAAATTAGTTTTAGAGAGCCACCTAATATTATTCTTAATTATTTAGTGAGTTTATTTTAGTTACTTAGAGTGTTACTACTCAATTCCTTGAGTAGTAAGTGAGAGTTTGTAAGAGTTGGTGTTGTTGAAGTCTTGTACCTTGGATTGGAGTCAGTAAGAGTCAAATGATCACTTGAAGGAACATTTCAGATAAGTATTATAACTTGGTTCATTTTTTTTTATAAATATGTTTTGTTGTGTAAATTCAATGTGTTCTGAGTAGTTATTTTTCTTTCTCCTTTCAATTATGAAAAGATAATAAGATAATTTAATTTCGTTGGAGAACTTAACTTAGATTCTTAAAAAATTGTGATGATATTCATACCTGACCTTAATTTACTTTTTAAACTGGCCATTTGAATTGTTAAAACCTGTTGAAGAATTCTGAGACCTATCCGGAGATGAGTTTTTAATTAGTAGATATCACATGAATCCTTGGGTAATCGAAGGCCATGTGCAGGTTATTCATGGTGTAGTGCAAATAAATAGAGAGATATTGTTTATTGGGTGTAGAATTGATTAGTTTTTAGAGTGACAGACTAATTTATAATAATTTGGTTTATAGAAAGGGAATGGGTCACTAGTAGGGCCGACCATAGTCACCCTTGGACATCTAGAAGTGTGAGTCTAGATTAACCTATTCTATTAATAATACATCCTGAACCGATCTATAGATTAGCCAATGTTTTTTAAACTATCGAGCGAAAGTAAAGAATAGGAATGCTTTTATTTGGACCAATACCATAATTTAAAGTTCTCCACGAATGATGGTTTTTTTTAAAATCTTGGATTAGTTGAAAAGGAGAAATTTGTTTTATTTATATTTAAAATCAATCTTTACTTTGTTGTTACTTTACTTTCATCTAGTAGAAATTGCATAAAACTTATCGAATTTTTAAAAGAAATAAAAATTATAATTACTTTTTTTTTGAAAATCTATTAATTTCTTAAGTTAAGCTTCCCTGTGGGATCGATAACCAGGACTTCACTAGAGCCATATATTACTAGATACGATACGTATACTTGCGTGGTACCCCTAGTGTGCAAAATGATTTCTAAAAATTATATATTTATTTTCTTTGCATACTACCCTCTAAAATATATTGAATAGAGTCACAACCTAGTTCTTGGAGCTGTTGCTGAGGATTTAAATCTTCAAGCAGTGGTACTAAATTCTAACAATATTAAGTTTACGATAAGTGCGTGAGGTAGGTGTGTATCACAGATATAAAGAAATGTCATTGCTTTGACACTAAATTTAAAAATATAGTAGAAAAACTTACATATCAGTTGTCTCTTATCTCCCAATCTTCACTTTCATCTGTCAGATATCGATAAATCACATTCATATTGTCTTTCATCGCATCCAAATTTGTATAATGACAGATCGGCACGTTTTCAATCATAAATAAGTCATTAATCTTTGGATGAGTGAACGGTAGAAACCTGCCTTGCACATAGACGAATCCTTAGTTGATGATTTGCATAAAACTCTTTCACAACAGGAACGACTACAGCGGCAGTAGTGTAGCATAATAATTCCCATTGCCATTACACAATAATCTCTTCTACTCGACTACTTAGAGTATTCAAACCTCGATTTACAAAGCCTCTTTCTTTGATAATCCTCCTCTTCATCAGCACTTTGTTGAACAATCGATGTGCCTCGAAACTGATGAATTTTTTTCGGTTGAAAACTCTAAATTGCGAAGTTTCTATGGGGTTGGAATCCATCATATGCAAATTGTGAATGATTCCCTTCATTTTTCTGGAGTTTAGGGGTTCAAAAACGATTTTGGGAAGTTTTAAACCAAAATCCCACCTAAAACTGCCAAAAATCGATAAGGCGTCGTCGGCGCCCAAATCCTGAAATTTGGCCATCCTCTCTGGAATTAGGCATCGGCACCGCCCATTCTGGCGTCATCGGCACCAGTATTCAAAAATGCACCAAACTTGATTTTAGTTTGAAATATTCCAAATCTTCGGTATGATCCATTATTTTTCATTATTTATGATGATTATGAGTGAGTAGGACTCAAATATGATTAACAAAAAGTAAAATTAAAACAAACTAATACAATAGAAATAAATATGGGTTGCCTCTCACAAAGAGCTTGGTTTAACATCATCAGCCGACAGATATTAAGTTGTTCAGGATTACTTAACATTGAAACCTCTTTAAAATTTGGACTATACCCATCATAATATGGTTTAATCTATGCCCATTAACTTTATATATTCTTCTAGTTTTAGGTTCCTCAACATCAACAGCTCCAAATGAATAAAATTTTATAACAGGTAGAGGTCCTATCCACCTAGACTTCAGCTTTCCAGGAAATAATTTTAATCTTGCATTATGTAGCAAACTTTCTGTCCAGATTCAAATTTCTTTCTTATAATCTTCCGATCATTCCATATTTTCATTTTCTCCTTGAAAATTCTATCATTATCATAAGATTCATTTCAGATTTCTTCCAATTCATTCAATTGCACTAATCTCTTCTCACATGCATTCTTTAAATTGAAATTTAACTCTATCGCTCAATATGTTTTATGCTTCAATTCTACAAGTGGCAAGTCTTTCCAAATATTAATCTATAATGAGACATTCCTATAGGGGTCTTGTTAGCAGTCTTATATGCCCATAATGCAGTATCTAATCGAACAGACCAATCTAATTTATGAAGCTTCACAGTTTTCTCCAAAATTCGTTTAATTTCCCGATTAGACATTCCGCTAAACCACTAGTTTGGGGATGATAAGCAGTAGAAATTCTATGAATAATATTATATCTTTCCACCAATCTCTGAATTAGATTATTTCTAAAATGAGATCCACCATCAGTAATGATCACTCTCGACATTCCATACCTTGTAAAAATATTTCTCATTAAGAATTTTGAAACACTTCAAGCATCACATCTAGGTAAAGAATTGCTTTGATCCATTTTGAGACATAATCAAAAGCAACCAATATATATAAATTTCCAAATGACGGAGTAAATGGTCTAGTAAAATCCAATCCCGATACATCAAAAATCTCAACTTCTAATGTAAAATTTAGAGGCATTTCATTTCTTCTAGAAATATTACCTACTCTCTGACATCAATCACATGATTTAATATATCTATAAACATCTCTAAAAAGAGTAGGCCAATAAAATAGAGATTGCATAACCTTATGTGTAGTTTTATCAGTTCTAAAATGTTCTCCAAATTTGCAATCATAACATCTCAGAATCATAATACAATTTTACTAGCATAGTAATTAACCTTAAACATTTTATCATACATTTTCCCTAAAACAACTCCAATCTTATAATCACTAGCATCACACATAAGTTTAAATTGTTTCTCCCAATCAGGTGGAACAATTATAGGGGCAGTGATTAGTTTTTCTTTTAATAGTTCAAAGGCATTTAAACATTCTTCATTAAAATCAAATCTTTAATCTTTTTCTAAAATTTAGCATAGAGGTTTAGTAATTTTCAAAAAATTTTTAATATAACGCCTGTAAAATCCAACATGTCATAAGAAACTTCTTACCCCTCTCACTGTAGTAGGAGGTGGTAATTTCTCAATAATCTGAATTTTTACAGCGTCAACTTCCATAACACGTTCAAATATTTTATGCCCAAGTATAATTCCTCCTGCAACCATAAATTGACACTTTTCCCAGTTTAGCTAAATTTATTCTTTCACAAAGCTCCAAAAATTTTTCTTAATTATTTAAATATATATCAAATGAAGTTCTAAATACAAAAAAATCATCCATAAACACCTCTATTCTAACATCAATCAGATCACTAAAACTAGACATCATACATCTTTGAAATGTTACAGGAGAATTACATAATCTGAAGGGCGTTCTTTGAAAAGCAAAAGTTCCATATGGGCTAGTAAATGTAGTTTTTTCTTGATCCTCAGGAGCAATAGGTATTTGGTGATAACTAGTATATCGATCCAAAAAACAATAGTACTTGTGCTCAGCTAGTTTATCAATAATTTGATCTAGAACGGGTAGAGGAAAGTTATCTTTCCTAGTGGTGGCATTTAATTTTCTATAATCAATACAAATTCGCCAACCAGTGACTTGTTTTGTTTGTATAATTTCATCTCGTTCATTCACATGAACTGTCCTTCATCCTTTCTTAGGGACACAATAAATTGGACTTACCTAAGCATTGTCTAAAATAAGATAAATAATTCCAGCATCGAGCCACTTTAAAATTTTTTTTTTTACTGCTTCTTTCATCATTGGATTTAATCTCTTTTGTGGATCAACTCTAGGTTTATGTTGCTCATCCAACAAAATTCTATGCATATAGATCGAAGGACTGATTCCTTTAATATCAGTTAATGTCCAACCAAAAGCATTCTTGTAACTTTTTAATATTTCCAATAATTTTTGTTCTTGATATTCATTCAAATCTGAAGATACAATGATTGGTAAAGTAGATAATTCTCCTAAAAAACATATATTTCAAATGATTTAGAAGAATTTTCATTTCAAGTTCAGGAGGTTTTAAGATGGATGGAAATAAACTTTTTCATATCTTACTATAGTTTATAACATTTCAAATATTTTCTGAACATAATCTTGGTTCTCATTCTTCATCTCATCATTGTCTTCTATTTTATTATCATCCTCACATTTCCAATCTTGATATTCTATTTTCTTTTCAAACATCTCTTTAAAATGATCATCTCTAAAATAATCGCAGATTTCATTCTAAAGCATTCATCATCCTTTTCTGTTGAGGGATATTTCATAGATTTCAAAATATTAAATGTCACCTCTTGATCATTAACTCTCATAGTTAATTCTCTTTTTTGAACATCAATCATAGCTCTTCTAGTATCAAGTAATGGTCTTCCCAAAATAATAGAAATTTCTTTAGCTTCCTCTATATCTAAGACAATAAAATCCACAAGAAAGATAAATTTGTCTACCTTAACTAATACATCTTCCACGACTTCTTTAGGATAAGTGATAGAACGATCAGCTAACTGAAGAGTTACCAAAGTAGGTGAAATTTTTATTATTCCTAATCTTTTGAATGTTGATAAAGGCATTAAGTTAATACTGGCTTCTAAATCACATAAGGCTCATCTGAAAAAATTTTTACTTATAGCACAAAGAACAGTGAAACTACCATGATCTTTACGTTTTTCATGAAGCTTTTTCTGAATAATTGCACTACACTCTCTGCTAAGTGCAACAGTCTTGTGATCTATGAACTTCCTTTTCTTTTTAAGAATATCATTCATAAAATTTGCAAAATCAGGCATCTATTCTAAAGCTTTAACAAAAGGAATATTTATGATTAATTTCTTAAGGATCTCCAAAAATTGTGTAAATCGGTTATCCCAATTTTGTTTTTTTTTATCTTTGAGGAAATGGAGGTGGTGATTTTTCTGTAGTAATTTTCATTGGTTCAAGTGGATATTCTAAGTCTGGATAAATTTTGTTATTCCCTTTTTGGATTTCCACCTTCTCTTTCTCAATTTCAATTTCTTTCTGCACTCTCATTTCTAATTCTTTTCCACTTCTTAATTGTATAGCCTTTATTTTCTCTTTATTTTGATCTTTTGAATTGATCTCAACATTACTAGGAAAAGTTCCAGAATGTCTACTATTAAGCACAGTAAAAATATATCCTAATTGATTTTTAATATTTTTAATTGCAACTCCCTTAGTTTGTAATTGATTACCTTGAGTATGTAATTGATTACCCATATTTAAGATTAATTCATCCATCGACAATTTCTTTTCCTTAAATTGTGGGTTACTATTAAAATCTGAAGGATAAGAAGGTCAACAGTTTGTGTTTCCCTGGTTGTTTAAATTTCCTACTGTGTTAACTGGATTGTTCCCCCATTGTAGGATAACAGTAGTATTTTTATTATTATTTCAATTTATATTCAAGTGGTTCTTCCAACCGGGATTCTAATAATTTGAATAAGGATTGTTGGGTATATTGTTTATAGCATTCATGATCTCATAGGATGTTTGAGATTGTATTATCTGTTCTAATGAATTTTTCTCTAACACTGGGGGTATTTCAGAATAGTTCATTCTGTATTGATCTATTTTCTTTGAAAGGGCAGCAATTTGAGAGACTATCATAGTTATAGCATCATAATCATGAATACTAGCTACTCTCTTAGGATTTACCCATTCAGAGGGCCATTGAAAATTATTAGCAGCCTTCTCTTTTATTAAAGAGTATGCTTCATTAAAAGGTTTTCATATTAATAATCCACCAGCAGCAACATCAATAATTGATCTAAGCGATCCTACTAATTCATTATAGAATGTTTGAATTATTAACCAATCTAGTAAAGCTTGATGTGGACATTTCTTGAGGAGATCTTTAAATCTTTCTCAAGCTTCATAAATAGATTCCCCTTCAAACTGACTAAAGGATGTAATATCATTTCTACGCTTAACAGTTTTCGATGGAGGAAAATATTTTGATAAAATTTTTTGTAAAAGTTATTCCCAAGTTCTAATAAATCTAGATGCTAACAAATTTAATCACGCCATAACTTTATCCCTTAATGAAAATAGAAAAATTGTAAGTCTGACATCATTATTTGACACTCTGTCATATTTAAATGTAGCACACAATTCCAGAAAACTAGCAAGATGCAAGTTAGGATCTTCATTAGGTGTTCCTCCAAATTGATTGTTTTGTACCATATGGATTATAGCAGGTTTAAGCTCAAATGAATTAGCAAAAACATCAGGATTTTGAATAGTTAAGTGAATTTCATCTGATATTGGGTTAGCATAATCTCTTAAAGGTCTTGGTATATGTTTATTTTGATAATTTTGATTGTTCGCCATTTTGTAAGGATTTTCAAATTTTTTGTTATTTTCAGATTTTTCTAACAGTACGCTCTAATTCTAAATTGTAAGGCACTAAATCTATAGATTCAATACTACACATATAAAACTAAACACACTAAAAAGTAAGTAATCACACACAATTGCAAATTATAAAGTAAAGGTTTTCAAATACTAAAAATTTGATAGTTACTGTTTTATACTTCCCCAACAACGGCGCCAAAAACTTGAGTGGTGCTGCTACAAGTGTAAATTTTCAAAAGGTAGTTTCAATTAAGTTTCACAGTAAGGTCAATTTAATAATTAAACATCCACTAGTATACGCAAGTATACGTATCGTTCAAGTAATACAGCGCTCAAGTGAAGTCCCAGTTATCGATCCCACGAGGAAGTTTGGAGCAATTCAAAGCGTGGTTTAGCAATGAAATCCAATACTCAATTCACAATGCAAGTTTAGGCAATATTTAAGTTGCTAAAGTAATGATTGCTAAAAGCTAAGTTGACTAAAATTACTTTCTAAATTAACTAACATAGACTAAGTTTTGTATTGAAAGGTTTAAATATGGAAATATACCTTCCCCTTACAATGCTATTATGATGAGTGAATAACATAGATTGATAAAGCTTTTTATTGGCCAAATAGGAGCATTTATATTCTTGAACCCTTCAGAGTATCCCCTCTTTAGAGTTATGTAAAGAATAATGACAAATCATAAGCTTAGTCCCTAAATCCATAGTTACGCTGGGAGGATACTGGCTCTCACTTCAGCGCTCCCACTTCCCTTCACCTGAAGGCTAACCCTAGCTTTAGTTACCAAACACTATGACAAAATTGGGGATTTCAGCCTGTCACCCTAAAATCTCCAATTTGACGCCCATCAAAACACATTTCCCTATTTATTTTCACTCACCCCCTATGAACTACGTAACTTATTTATGGACATTGAATGAATTCTCAACTTTTGTTGTAGAACACATAGTCCTTTCGGATGGAATGTTTCACAATGAGTTTTAACAATTCAATTGGTCAGGTCTAAAAGTAAATGAAGTACAAAGTGAAAAATCATCACAATTTTTTAACATTTAAAGGGAACATTAAATCTATATCACCACTTCACCACATCACATTACAAGGCAAAAGATAAAGAAAATACTAAGAATTCATAAGGAAGATACAATAAAATATGGATTTTTATATATAAATGCAAAGTCATACAAACCACAAGAAGTAAATACAATTTAACTCAATTTATTCCCCAAGAAAATCCCTTGAAGTTCCTTTGAATCATTTTCTCTCTTCACAACAACACTCAATTCCATCTTTAGAATAGTAAGGAAGAAGCTAACTCTCACATTCCTCCTTCTCCTACACTCTTTAGAGAAGAATCCCTCACAAAATAAGACTTCTACACACTATACTCAGTTCTACACTAACTCTTTGAAACCCTAACACACTTTACACTCTCCCCAAAAGACACTTCTTCCCCTCTTGCTCCTTCAAAGGGGTGTCCATAACTGTCTAAAATAATTTAGAAATGAATTCCTCAAGAGTTTCCTCAAGAAACACTTCAAAAAGCGTCCAAATGCATTAAATTTGATCTCCACCGACTTTGGGTGCCGTAAGCGCTGGATAAGGGCGCCGTCATCGCCCTATTGTTGAATTATTTACAATGCTCTCTGGATTTGGGCGTCGTCGACGCCAATAGGCTGAATTCTTTATTTTGGCTCTTTTTGCTCCAAATTTGTTCCATTTTTGCTTTCTTTCGCTCTAAATATCTAAAATCATTATACCTACAACAAAACATGAAAAATACCTTCTTTTAAAGTGTAATATCACCAAAATTGGGTACAATTCATATATATATATATATAAACTAACATAATTTTGGTGCATCAATAACCCCGATAAAATAATTTGGAGACAGTTTCAAAGCAGACCTTAGAGAATTATTAGATGGTATGAGTGTGGCTACAGTAGTAATAGAGAATTTGTATGGTGTCTTATTGTTTGTGTTGGAGAACATCTAATGCTTGCATAGTGAGTGTTTGTGAGTGTTCAAGTTTTATAGTGTACTTATAAATTAAGGAACAATGAGAAACGTGTTTATAAATTTCTTGAGAGCGACAGAATAATATATTTAATAAATGAAAATCTAGTTCATCATTTTATTTTTCTTGTACTTAACTTTGATTTAATAAATGCAAAGGATTTTCATTATTTTGATGCTTATGATTAGAAACTAAGCACTTAGACTTTGGGTTTATGAAATTATCTACTTTATTTTTTCATAACAAGAAGCATTAAAGTCTATTTTTAAATCCTTGTTCAATTAAATCCATTTATAATGAATATTTATAGTGGATATATAATAATGTGAAAACTTATGCGATATACAAACCAAGATAAAGAAATATAAGAACAATAGAAAAATTATGAAATAAATTTGAGTAATGTAGATACAAATCAATTCAAGATTTTGTAATTCATTAAATAATTTGCAAGTTTTATTATTTAGCTTAGTTTCTATAGACTTTCTTTGATGTTAACGGAGACTAAAACTATAATTTAATCTTGATTAACAATGTATCATTTTTGTTGCTCATGTTAATATAAACAAATAGGAAAAAAATCATAAAGCCAAAGTGTATTTATTCAATTAATAATCACATCATTTGCAAAATTTTAGATTAAATTTAATTTATGAATCATATTAGTTGGATAAAAATTAGGCTTAAATTGTATTAGTATTACCTGATCCTTGAATGAAAGAAAACTTACTCATTTTGCATTACTGGAAATGGAATGACTTGCATATAAACACTGGTCAAGCTCTTGGAATCATTGTTGGAGATGATCTAAGAAAATTTAGAATAATTAAATATTAATTGAGTTAACCTATTATAATTCAACTCTTCTTTTGTGATGCCTTGTGTGTGAAATTGTATTGTAACCTTTTTTGTTAAATCATAGTTTGTTAATCTATATTATTCATCAACATTTTAATTTCAACTATGTAAACGCATTTGCATAAGACTACTACATTATTGGGTTAGTGCCACTGTGTTATACTATGGTTGTTGCATTTTTCTATTTCAACTATTATTATTTTCATTAGTTATATTATTATTATTATTATTATTATTATTATTATTATTATTATTATTATTATTGTCTAACTAGTTTTGTTGTATTGAATAAGTGTCCTTATGTTATCTTTAATTGTGATTAGTGTGTTGTATACTTAGAATAGAAAATCAAGAATTAGTGTTATTTGATCTCAAAATTTAAAAGCTTATGGGGAAATAAAAAAACTAAAATCCTCAAAATGAACTACAAATGATGGTTAACACTTGAATGAAGCATAAAATCTTAAACCTTTAATAAAATATTGATCCCCGATAAATATATGTGCGCCAAAAGACTTGGTACCGCACTGATATATATATATGTGCTGATGATTTAGATATGAAAATTATGATTTTATAATATGAGATACTACGCAAGTATACGTATCGTTTATTAAGTAATATAGGACTTTCTGATTAAGCCCCGAGATATCGAACCCACATGGAAAATATGAAAATTTTTAAAGGAATCAGAAAATTATCTTTTTACTTTTTTTTAATGGCTTTTAAAAGTATGTCTTGATTTTGAAAAGTTTTGAAAGTTGATTTGTCTTTTGAAATTTCCTTAATAAAATGTTAAGCAAGAAATTAAAATTATAATAATTAATAACACTATATGTAAAACACTATTAACTAGAATATTTTTTTCTTTCCTTTTATGAAATAGTAATAATTATTAACGTATTGTTGTGGAAGTATTTAAATTTGTTGTGACAGATAGAAGTAAATGTGTTCTTTACCCTTACTTGGTTCTATAAAAAAACATATGTTAATTTGAAATTTTTATCATTTTGAACATGGTTAGGCAGGGAAGATATCAGTCTCTTACTCTAGAGTTCCCTCGATTCCCACCAACTGGGGGCTTACTTCTCATAACAAAACTCTAAACTTCAAACCAAATTAGGGGGTTTTAGCCTGTCACTCTAAAATCCTCTAATTTCTTGCCTTCCATAAAAATATCTTCTAATATTACATTCAATTATATGGACTACAATTCTCACCCATATAATTGCATGTGATTCTTACTAACTTTTATGAGACAATAATGCATTGGATCTTACATAATCTCAAGAAATTCTACAACTTAACAGGACAAATTAAGAAGTAAACAAACTTTTCAGAATCAATCTTCACAACTTCTTCCAACTTTAAACACTTATATTTTCCACAACAATTCTCTATAAACTAATTACTTCTCCATTTAAGAAAGCAAAAAGATAAAGTAAACTACTCAGAATGCATTGATAAATTACAAAAACACATTGATTTGAAATTAAAAACGACAAGAAAAACAACAAACAAAAACAAGTATTAATTAAAAAACTAAATGTAAGAACAAAAGTAAACACTTTTTTGAAAATTCTCTCCACAAGACTCAGGAAGTTCCTCTGAAACTTTAACTCTTCACTAAACTACTCCTCAGAGCAGATCTCCCAACTTTGATGACTCAGAATAAACTTCAGACTTCTATAGAAACTAAACTTAAAGAAATAAAAGAAGTGGGAAGAAGAAGACTTCACTCCGATTCTTTTCTCCTTTCTACTCTCTACTCCTACTCTTACTAAAAACTCTCATAAAATAAAAGGAAAATACTGTAAAAACTTTCTTCAAAATGCAAGTGGAAGAGCACTTAGTCATTCCCAAGGCTCTCTTTAAAAACTAAACCAAAAGGTGCCTTGTTGTCTCTTCAAATGTGTCCAGATTCAATGTATCCACCAAAGAATGCACCCTATCATTCAAACTTGCGACCCAAAGGAAGTTATGGAAGTTACCACCAAGAGTTGCATCCCATCCCCTTTAAAATTGGCGCCAAATTCCTTTAGATTTCGATTTTTAACTGTGGCGGCTAAGCGCCGGCCCAGCGGTGCTTAGCCGCCAGTGCCCAAATTTTTATTTTTCATTTTGTTTGCTCCAAATTTGATCCAATTTTGCTCCTTTCATCATGACCATCCATTTTCATCATACCTGCAAGAAAAACACAAAATACCTTCCATTAAAGTGCAATCACATTAAAAATAGGTATAAAGATGTTCATAAAAATACTATATATTTTAGGTATATCAAAATCCCCCAAACTTAAATTGTTACTTGTCCTCAAGTGACAGTTAATCTCATAGAATATTTTAACATGTAAATTATGTAATGAGTTTCTTAGGAAGATAACGAAATTTTGTTCAAGAAATGGAATAGTCCAATTTAAAAAAAAATCAGTAATTAAAACCAACTTAAAGTTTAGAAAGTTCTTAAGTAAAGGAAATTGACAATATAAGTTTTTATCTAATTCAAAAATATTTGTAGATTCTTCAAAATATAGGACTCAAACACTTATTTTTCTCACTTAAAAATCTTTATTTGAAAATAATTTTACTTACTATATTATAACCTTAAGCTTTAGGTTTTCTTTGAACTTATATCTTAAACTTTAGGTATGAAACCAATTTTTGATTAGGCCCTTAAATCCTCAAGCTTCTCCTCCCTTTCATATACTATTTTTCACTTTTTCTTTTCTATTTCTTTTTTTCTCTTTTTTTTTTATAAGACAAGGATTACTATATCTGGATAGGCCTTTAATGATTTTGAATTCCACCCTTCCATTTAAAATAAAGGTCAGATATCTATCTTTCACTTAAAAATCATAATAAATATTTGAAAATTACTCTTCAATAAAAGAAATTTAAGCTTTGAAGAATAAAAGTCAAATCTTCTATTTATCTAAAAATACAAAACTTCTTGCTAAAGATAGTTTCACTTTATTTAACACCTCTCCATTAAGAAAATTTTAACTTTAAGTTTTTCATGATTACTATAAATTTTAACTAAATTCTTTTATTCATTTATATATTCAAAATTATTTTCTCCCCTAATATAACTTCATGTACATAATTGTTCTCAATCAAAAATAAAATTCTAGGTTTTTGAAAATCTTTGTTTTTAAAATCCCCTCCCCCCCCACCCAAACTTTAATTTTTAGTTAAGATAAAACATTTAAGCATAAGAAATGATACATGGGTGAGAAATAAAAACTGGCATATCATGCTTGCAGGAATTTTTAATATCCTAGTATGCAAGTATAACAATTTAAATAACAGGAGTAAAATGAAATCAAATTTCATTTTTTCAAAACAATTTTTATACAAAGAAAAGTAAAAAATTTCAAAAATACTTCTACAGTAGTGGAGGTTTTCAAAGCAAATACACACCAACTTAAATAACACACTGATACAGATAACAGATGATAATGAAATTTGAAAAATTTTAAACATGTAGTTTCCTAAGTAGAAGCTCCTAATAGTGGTTTATAATCTCCTAACAGTTTTTGAATTAAAGTACACACTACTAAAAACCCTGACATAACATACATATAAAAACATTTACTATTATACACACTACCATAAGCAACATATAAAACATCAATACAACAACAAGAATACATCTGAATATGCATAACAGAAAAATAATACAAACTACAGTCTGCATGCTATCAAGGTTCACATCACAATACAATGATCAAACTAAATATTAAACAAAACACACATCACTACATCAACAACAACACCACAACGAAAACAAATAACACAAATCTACTCATCATCCTCATCATCATCATCATCCTTCTCGTTCCAATCCCTAGATGGCACATAAGGTATGTAGAAAGGATGAGGGGGCATCTCAGCACTCTGATCGCTTATAATCAGTCTATCCAAATATTGCTGATAACTCTCCTCATACTCATCATGATTTACAATATATATTTCCACATTATCCACTTTACCATCAATATCTCTAACATGCTCACGAGTAAAACTCACTTTCTTCAAAATCTTTCTTAACAAACTAGTACGTGAGATACTGTAGATGATGAAGCACGTGCGATAGTAGCACGAGAAGTAGATGCGACGAAGCGAGAAGCGGTAGAAGCCCTACCAAATCCTCCTCTCCGACCAAACTGCGAATGTACAGTGTAAGCACCAACGTTGACACTGGTAATTGGTCTCAATGGCTGAAGTACCTCTTCCCAGGTTTTAAACTTCACTCCAGATTGTTCACATAATGAATGAATCAAGGAAAGAAATCTCATACCAGCAGTAGTGGTTGATCTAGCACAGTTCAAAACATAATCATAAATTATACCTCCAATGTCAATAGACTTTCCTTGCTGAATGCAATGGTTCAACACAGCTCTTTCTCTCGTTACTTCACTAGTATGACTCGAAGGTAACAATTTAGATGAGATAAAATAATGCCACACCTTAGAATTGGCATTCAATTTGGAAGCAGGAAAGTTCACTCTTCTATCATTTGTTATTTTCCATAATCCTCTTCCATCGATCGAAATTCCATGATCTCATCTAATTCCCCTTCCGTAGGATGATAGTTAGAATAAAAACAGAACATGTCAGGAGGTAGTCCATAAAAAGTGTTGATTGCCCCAGAAGAAAAGTTGACCTCATGCCTCCTAACCATCAATTAATTCTCTTCTGCAGCAGGTAAATTTGCATAAAATTCTCTGACCACAGAAATAACAGCAACAGCGGAGAAGCAACAGTAATTGTCTCAGTTCCTTCTAGAAATCATATCTTCAATTACTTCTCTTGGCTTACTAAATACACGCTCAAGAATCAACTTACGTGACTGCACTGCGTCAACGTATGGTTCCTCAGTCCTCGTGCTAACAAATTTGTCAGAATAAAATATGGCCTTTTCTCTCGCACGCTTTGACTTGGAGCCATCTCTAAAAATTCATGAAAATTTCACCATAAATTCTAAATTCAAACTAAACTTGCTAAATTATCTTCCAAAAGATATTTCCACTAAATCCAAGCAATTTCTTAAGTTTTTCCTCAAATTTTCACCATAAATAGTGATTTTAAGATTTTCCAAAATGTACTCAAAATACATGGTGAAAATAAAAAAATTTTTACTTAGAAGTATTGCTCTTACCTCAAGGAATCCAAATCTAACAATTTTTGTTGAGATCGGCTCTTAAATGATCCACAATATGATGCCCTAGGCTCCTCTTTCACGATAAACTGAAGGTTGAAGACGATGGGGTAGTTTAAAAATGGCAATTTTCGGGTTTTAACCGCTGGGAACCAATTTTCGTGAACTGGCGCCTAAGCGCGAACCCCTCTATGCTTAGCCGTGAAATCTGGTGCTTAAGCGCAGGCACTCTGGCGCTTAGCCGCCAGTACCCAGATTTTCACAATTAAGGTATATGCACTAAATCACTTTGTTAATCACCCTTAATTACTCCAGAATAATTATTTCTCCCCACATAAATCTTCAAAAATTCCAAATCAAAATTTAATATCCATTGATTCCCCACAAATTTTACATAAACACAAACTTATATTAAAACAAACATAACACTTAATACGATTCTAGAATTTCTATCCACACATAAAGAATGAAATTCTCTAAATACAAGAGACTTTAATCTCAAACTGATAAGTATACATCTCTAGGATGTAACCATCACATCATCAGGCTTAGTTAATACTTAAATATAAACACTAAACACACCAAACATAACACACATGAACACTAAACATAACACATAAAAAACTAAACAAATAAGAACAGAGCACTCTTAATTCCATTCTCCATTAGGCAAATTATATCCCGAACCATTATGATTCTCATTTGACCTATCTAGAATACAAATCTAATAAAACGGGCGATAATTATTCATCCTTAAATCATCTTCTTCAATCCATTTGTTCTTCAGAAACATTGCCTTATCTGCTTCTTCCACGTACCTTGAATGACTGAATTACATCTTGAGTTGCCATCCCATGTGCTCCAAATCTAGGTTACTTTCATGGATTTTTGCTTCCATTAAAGTCACTCGGGCTTCAATTTTTACAATTATTTCAGCAATCCCTTGATTACTAACAGCGAGATATCCATTGAATAACTCTTTAGCACTGTCAATAACGAACTTACTCTTGTCAGAATCTTGCTTCTTCTTAATCTCATTCTCTCAGGAAGACATGATGCACTCAAAACTCACTTCATAAGACTCAGAAATGAAAATAGGACTTGGGGCAAGTGTTTCTCTTAAATCAGGTCCTTTTTATAGACTTGGGAAATGCTAAAACTGCCCCAAGACGTTTTAAAACTCCAAAATAACTTCCAAAACCACTCCTCCACGATCTAGGCTTCTAGAACCTCATTTTTCACGTTTTTTATAACTGCGGCGCCTAAGCGCCAACCAATAGGCGCTTAGTTGCCGATTGCACGATTTAGCGCGGGTCTGCTAAGTGTCCAAATTTTCATTCTGACTTCTCTAAATCATCAATTAAGGTCAAATAAACTCTACTATAGTTTTAAAACTCCAAATTACTACCACTAAAAACATAAAAATAAACCAAACAAAGCACACAAAATAAACATAAAGCAAAGCACACATATATTTATAGGTTACCTCCCACAAAGCGCTTGTTTTAACGTCTTCAGCTTGACATACCCAGAACTCATTCTGAATGACCCAACATCAAATTATTATCATAATTAGATTTATTGACTGAAAAATATGGTTTATGTCTATGTCCGTTAACTTTAAATATTTTTCCAGTCTTAAGATCTTGAATATCTACAGCTTCATAAGAATAAACTTTTATCACAATAAATGGACCCATCCACCTGAACTTAAGTTTTCCAGAAAGTATTCTCAATCTTGCATTATACAGTAAAACTTTTTATCCTGGTACAAGATTTTTAGTAAGAATCTTTCGATCATGCCATAAATTCACCTTTTCCTTATAAATCTTAGCATTTTCATAAGATTCATTCCTTATTTCTTCAAGCTCATTCAATTGCAATAATCTCTTTTCAGCAGCATCTTTCAAATTATAATTGAACTCTTTAATAGCCGAATATGCTCTATGCTCGAGTTCAAAAGGTAAATGATAAGTTTTTCCAAAAATTAGCTTTATATGGAGACATTCTATAGGTGTTACATAAGTGATCCTATAGGCCCACAAAGCATAATCCAGTTTGATTGACCAATCCTTTCTATTTGGATTAACAATTTTTTCCAATATTCTTTTAATTTCATGATTGGATAATTCAACCAAACCACTTGTCTGCCGATGATAAGGAGTAGCAATGCGATGATTAATATGATATTACTTTGCTAACTTCCCAATAATCGCATTTCTAAAATGACTTCTCCCATCAGTTATGATTACACTTGGTATTCCAAATCTACAAAATATATTCTTTTCTAAAAACTTTGCAACACTTTGAGCATCACATCGAGGTAAAGCAATAGCTTTAATCCATTTGGAAACATAGTTTACTGCTATCAAAATATAAACATTTCTGAAAGATGTTGTAAATGGTCCAATAAAATCTAGTCCCCAAACATCAAATATTTCAACTTCCAATATATAATTGAGGGGCATCTCATTTCTTCTATAAATATTTCCTACACGCTGACATCTATCACAATTTTTAATATAAACATTCACATCCTTAAAAATTGTAGGCCAATAAAATCTTGATTGTAATATTCTATATACAGTTTTTTCACTTCCAAAATTTCCCCCATAATCAGAATCATGACATTTTTGAATAATTTCATAAGTCTCTTCCAAATGTACACAGCTTCGAATTATAAGATCCTTTCCTTATTTATATAAAAATGGGTCATCCCAAAAATAAGTCTTAGCATCAGACAGAAATTTCTTCTTTTCTTGGTATGTCAAACCATAGGGTATTATATTGCTAAAAATAAAGTTTACTATGTCTGCATACCATGGAACACGCCATTCTTTAACAGTGAACAGTTTTTCATCAGGAAAATGTTCATTAACTTCTTCAATATCAGAGAGAGATTTTTCAATTTCAAACCTGGACAAATGATCAGCAATTTGATTATCAGAACTCTTCCTATCTGCTATCTCAAAATCAAATTCTTACAAAAGAAGAATCCATCTTATCTGTCTCGATTTTGCATCATTTTTCTTCGTTAAGTATTTAATAGTAGAATAATCAATATGCACCACACATTTAGTTCCAATTAAATATGATCAAAATTTATCAAAGGCAAATACTATAGCTAATAACTCTTTCTCAGTAGTGGTATAATTAATTTGAGCTTCATTAAGAGTTTTACTGGCATAATAAATTACTTTGAAAATTTTATCATATTTTTGACCTAAAACAGCACCAGTAGCATAATCACTAGCATCACACATTAATTCAAAAGTTTATTCCCAATTTGGTGAAATTATTACAGGTGCAGTGATTATTTTTTCTTTTAATGTTTCAAAAGCTTTACAACAGTCATCATCAAAATTAAAAATTGCATCCTTTTTCAGTAAACGGCACAAAGGTTTGTAATCTTTAAAAATTCTTTGATGTAACACCTGTAGAATCCAGCATGTCTTAAAAAACTTCTAATTCCCCTTACATTAGTTGGGCAAGGTAAATTAGATATAACTTGATTTTTTGCAGGATCTACCTCCAAACCTTTTTCTGAAATCCGATGTCCCAAAATAATTCCTCATGCTACCATAAATTGGCATTTTTCCCAATTAAGGACCAAATTAGTTTCTTCACAGCTTTTTAGAACTTTAGATAGATGTTCTAAACATTATTTAAACGAAATTTCAAACACTCAAAAGTCATCCATAAAAACTTTAATCCCTTTTTCAATCAAATCACAAAAAATAGCCATCATACATCTCTGAAATGTAGCAGGGCCATTACATAAACCAAAGGGCATTCTTCTAAAAGCAAACGTACCATAGGGACTGGTAAACATAGTTTTCTCTTGATCCTGAGGAGCAATTTGAATTTGTCGGTAACCAGTATATCCATCCAAAAAATAAAAGTATTTATGTCCAGCCAGTCTATCCAACATTTGATCTAGAAAAGGGAGTGGAAAATGATCTTTCCTTGTGGCAAGGTTTAATTTTCTATAATCAATGCATATTTGCCACCCTTTAACTTGTCTTGTTGGTATCATTTCATTCTTTTCATTAACAGACACAGTTACTCCTCCTTTCTTAGGAACACAGTGAATAGGACTAACCCATGCACTATCTGAAATAGGGTAGATAATTCCTGCATCCAACCATTTTAAAATTTCTTTCTTAACAACTTCTTTCATGATAAGATATAATCTCCTTTGAAGATCAGCCCGCGGTTTGCAATTATCTTCCATAAGAATTCTGTGCATACAAATTGAAGGACTGATTCCTTTAATATCAGCAATTGTCCATCTAATGGCTTTCTTGTGCTTCTTTAAAATTTTAAGCAAACTCTCTTCTTCTTTTTCAGTTAATTGAGAGGAAATTATAACATACAAGGTTGAGGATTCACCTAGAAAAACATACTTCAAATGATTAGGAAGCATTTTCAGCTCAAGTTCAGGAGGTTTTTCAATTGATGGGCCATAAGATTCATATTTTTCAGTCATATCCAACAATTTAAAACTTTCATGAACAAACTTTAAATCTTCCTCTTGAAAATATTCAGAATCAAATAACTCCTCTTCTTGCTTATATTCTCATTCTTCTCTTTCAGCTTTCTCTTCATAAGTTGATTTGAAATGACATTCACTTAAATATTCAATAACATCCATCCTATAACACTCGTCTTCTTTACCACTAGCAGGATCTTTCATCGATTTTGAAATATTAAATGTAACAGTCTGATCATTAACCCTCATCGTTAATTCCCCTTTTTGCACATCTATCATGGCTCTGCCTGTAGCTAGAAAAGGTCTCCCCATTATGCGTATCTCTTTATCTTCCTCCATATCTAACACAGTGAAATCCACAGGAAAAATAAATTGATCCACCTTTACCAAAACATCTTCTATAACACCATTAGGATATGTGATCGAATGATCTGCTAATTGCAGAGTTACAGTAGTTGGGGTTATTTCTCCTAGTCCCAGTCTGATCATTATTATTACCTTGGTTGTTCCAATTCCCCAATGGGTTTACTTGGTGGTTCCCCCATTGTTGATTAACACCACCCTGATTATTGTTATTCCAGTTAAAATTTAGATGATTCTTGAACACTGGGTTATAATAATTGGAATATGGGTTGTTAGGTTTGATTATAGCATTCACTTGTTTACGGTCGAGAATAAGAATCAACCATTTGGCCTAATGAATTTTCTTGATCATGAGATTTGGTGAGAAAAATTCATCCCAAATTGGCTTATCTTCCTTGATACGGCGACAACTTGATTTGCTTAACATTGTAAAAGCATCATTTTCATAAACATCGGCTACCTTTATAGGATTTAACCTTTCGGAAGGCCATTGAAAATTATTAGTAGTCATTTCTTCAATTAAAGCGTAAGCATCGGAAAATGGTTTAGACATTAATGATCCACCAATGACGGCATCGATGATTGATCTAAGAGATCCAACTAATCCATTATAAAAAGTTTGAATTATTAACTCAATACGGTATCGCATGATGTGGACATTTCCTGAGGAGATCTTTAAATCTTTCCCATGCTTCATATATTGATTCCCCTTCAAATTGACAAAAAGATGTTATATCATTTCCCAACTTAGCAGTCTTAGATAGTGAAAAATATTTAGCAAGGAATTTTTGTGATAGTTCACCCCAAGTTCTTATTGATCCAGGTGGTAACGAATGTAACCATATTTTAGCTTTATCCCTTAGTGGGAAAGGAAAACGTCTAAGTCTAATAGCATCATCCGAAACACCATCATATTTAAAAGTAGCACACAACTCTATAAAATTAGCAAGATGCAAATTAGAATCTTCAGTTGTTGCTCCCCCAAACCAATTATTAGACACCATTTGGATAATAGCAGGTGTAAGCTCAAAAGAATTAGCAGCTACAGCAGGGTTTTGAATACTACCACGAAGTTCATCTACTGTAGGGTTAACATAATCTCTTAAAGGTCTTAATTCTTGATGGATGCCTACATTTTGATTTGATGATTTTCCATTTCTTGAATATTTTTATCTTTTTCTATAATTTTAATTTTTTTTATTTTTCTGATAGTTCTTTCTAATTCAGAATCGTAAGGCACAAGTCCCTCAGAACCTAAACTACGCATACAACAATAAAACAAAAAAAACACAACACACTAACAAAAATAAAGAAGTAAAAATTTAAAATTTCTGAATTCTCTTTAAAATGCAATTTAATTATTTTTCCCTGGGAACGGCGCCAAAAACTTGACTCCGCAGGATAAAGTTATGTGCGCCAAAAAATTTGGTCCCGCACCAACATATATATGTGCTGATGATTTAGATATGAAAATTATGATTTAATAATATGGGATACTACGCAAGTATATGTATCGTTTATCAAGTAATATAGGACTTTCTGATTAAGCCCTGAGATATCGAACCCACAGGGAAAATATGAAAATCTTTAAAGGAATCAGAAAATTATCTTTTTAATTTTTTTTAATGGCTTTTGAAAGTTTGTCTTGATTTTGAAAATTTTTGAAAGTTGATTTGTCTTTTGAAATTTTCTTAATAAAATGTTAAGCAAGAAATTAAAATTATAATAACTAATAACACTGCATGTAAAACACTATTAACTAGAATATCTTTTTCTTTCCTTTTATGAAGTAGTAATAATTATTAAAGTATTGTTGTGGAAGTATTTAAATTTGTTGTGATAGATAGAAGCAAATTTGTTCTTTACCCTTACTTGGTTCTATAAAGAACATAGGTTAATTTGAAATTTTTATCATTTTGAACATGGTTACGCAGGGAAGATACCATTCTCTCACTCTAGAGTTCCATCGATTCCCACCAACTGGGAGCTAACTTCTCATAACAAAACTCTAAACTTCAAACCAAATTAGGGAGTTTTAGCCTGTCACTATAAAATCCTCTAATTTTACTCTCTTCCATAAAAATATCTTCTAATATTACATTAAATTATATGGATTACAATTCTCACCCATATAATTGCATGTGATTCTTACTAACTTATATGAGACAATACTGCATTGGATCTTACATAATCTCAAGAAATTATACAACTTAACAGGCCAAATTAAGAAGTAAACAAAGTTTTCAGAATCAATCTTCACAACTTCTTTCAACTTTAAACACTTATACTTTCCACAACAATTCTCTATAAACTAATTACTTCTCCATTTAAGAAAGTAAAAAGATAAAGTAAACTACTCAGAATGCATTGAGAAAATACAAAAACATATTGATTTGAAATTAAAAACCATAAGAAAAACAACAAACAAAAACAAGATTAATTAAAAAACTAAATGTAAGAACAAAAGTAAACACTTATCTGAAAATTCTCTCCACAAGACTCAGGAAGTTCCTCTAAAACTTTAACTCTTCACTAAGCTACTGCTCAGAGCGGATCTCCCAACTCCGATGACTCAGAATAAACTTTAGGCTTCAATAGAAACTAAACTCAAAGAAAGAAAATAAGTGGGAAGAAGAAGACTTCACTCCGACCTTTTCCTCCTTTCTACTCCCTACTCCTACTCTTAATAAAAACTCTCACAAAATAAAAGTAAAATGCTATAAAAACTCTCTTCAAAATGCAAGTGGAAGAGCACTTAGTCATTCCTAAGACTCTCTTTAAAAATTAAACCAAAAAGTGCCTTGGTGTCTCTTCAAATATGTCCAAATTCAATGTATCCACCAAAGAATGCACCCCTTCATTCAAACTTGTCGTCCAAAGGAAGTTATGGAAGTTACCACCAAGAGTTGCATCCCATTCCCTTTGAAATTAGTGCCAAATTCCTTTTGATTTCAATTTTAACTGTGTCGGCCTAGCGCCGGCCCAGCGGCGCTTAGCCGCCATTGCCCAAATTTTCATTTTTCATTTTTTTGCTTCAAATTTGATCCAATTTTGCTCATTTCATCATGACCATTCATTTTCATCATACCTGCAAGAAAAACATAAAATACCTTCCATTAAAGTACAATATCATTAAAAATTAGTATAAAAATGTGTATAAAAATACTATATATTTTAGGTGTATCAAATATGCCACAACTTTAATAGATGGATTGCACCATATAAATAGATCAAATTGACAATTATGATCTCAGACTTGTAATAATTTCAAGCTCCAAATTCACAGTTTGCGGGTTCACCTATAGGAGACCCTAAGCAACACATAGTTAGCTTCTTAAAATTTTATGCAAATTTGAAATATAATGGAGCTTCCAAAAATGTAATTAGACATTAGGTTTTTCTATTTTTCTTGAGTGATAAAGCTAAGGTTTAGTTAAATTATTTACCCTTAAGCTCTATCACTTTTTAGAATGAATTAACATGACATTCATATCAAGTTTTTCCCTTCAACCAAAATAACTAAACTTTAGAATAATATCATTTCATTCACCCAAATTGTGAACAAAATAATTTATGAAGCTTATAAAAGTTCTAAAATTTAATAAGAAAGTGTCTCCCACATGCTTTACAGATTTACAAATAATTCAAAATTATTATAATTTCTTATTAGGGTATTTATAAATAATAATATATTTTATAACTATAGGGTCTACTATGTCTAAAACTTTAGAGAAAGAATACTCTTTGATTAAATAAATATAGTAATTTTTAATGTCCATATCAAATATTAAGTTCTAAAATTGTGGCTACTATATATGAAAATGACTTTTTTGTCAATATTGGCTTCACAGATAATAGTTATTTCAAAGAAATTTTATATTTTAGAGCTAATTTAAAGTCTAGGTTAATCTATGAGTTTTGATGAGATTTAAAATGAATAGCTATGTGAACTTCGCCTTTAGAACATCAAGTTACTAATATTGATAAATAATAGATGGGATGATACTTACTCTAGTACCAACAAGCAAGGTTAGAAGAATCACCTTCACTTTAGCTGGAATAATAACTAGAATTTAAAGAGGGGAAATAGAATAAGAACAAACCTAAATCATAGAAAATTTAAATATCTAATATAATAGTCATAGAAATCTAGACCTAGTTATCCATTGTTTACTTTTGATAGTAAAATCAAGGAAAATATCACATCATTAGAAGATTTAATTTTCCAAATGAGGATAGTATTACAAAACTAACCTGTTGAAGTAATAATATAAGAAGCCAACAAAAAAATTGGAAAATACATTAATGAATAAATTATAATAGAAATTACCTCGCAACACTAAAGTGGACCCTAATGATATAGATAAATTCCATTACAGGGAAATTAAGTGGAGTGGAAAGAGTTAGGATAATTGATTATAAATGAGACAAAGATAAAAAAAACCAATTTGAACCAGACAAATAAATTGAACTACCCTTAAATTACTAAAGAAAAGATAAACCTATGAGAAAGTTAGTTGGGAGACAACCACTTCATTTCCCCAAGGATTTCAAAATAACATTTTAGATAAAACATTCACTATATTTTTTGAGGTGTTCATAATCTTTCTATAAACATTACATTTATATAAAATTTTAAATAAAAACAAATTTATATGAAATTTATGAAAAATATATTATGTATGAATTGAAAATTAAGGGACATTGAAACTATGACATTAATTAAGATGGGTACCACTATGATTTAAAATAAAATCAAATAAAAATTGAATGATCTAGGTTATTTATATGTATCATGCACTATGAGAGATAAGTTATGGCAAATTATTGTGTGACTTAAGAGTTAACATAAATTGGTTGTCTCTTTTATTTTTTGATAATTGGGCTTAGGAGAAGTTTAGCTTGCCACTGTGACCCATCTATTAGCTAATAATTCACTAACATGTCCTCAAAGGTTTTAAAATATATATTGGTTAAGTTAGATACATTTATCTTTCTTACAACTTGCATTGTTCTAGATATAAAGGAGGATAAAAAATTTCAATAATTGTAGGTAAACCCTTTTTCAGCTATAAGAATGGCAATGATTGATGTACAAAAATGAGAATTTACTAAGAGAATTCAAAATAAGGACTTTACACCTAATATTTTTAGTTATGTATTTTGAAGTTGATATGTGATTAAATGAGTGAAGGACATATTATATGATGCATAGGATTAGGAGCAAATAGGGCAAGCCTTAATTGTTAAAAACATAAATGAAAACTAGAATAATATTTCTCTTTTTTAGATGCAACTCCTAGAACACTTGAGGAGAGATTTGAGCTTTCAAATACCTTTATTATTGCAAGACCTTTGACATTTGTACTGTGAAGGCATTTGCTTTAGAATTTAAGGTACATATTACGCATCTTAAGTAAGATATCTTAGGAGAATAATAAAATTTATCAATTTTAAATCCATTTGAAAGATGATTGATAGGAAACAGAAATTAATGAGAGTTTGAAGGACTCATAGGAGGGCTATTGGTTGGATTATAACAAACATTAAAATAATTAGCTCTTCTTTATACTTGCATAAAATACGTACAGACAAAAAAAATCATAAACCCAAAGCTAATGTTAAAGAAAGGTTGAATTTTTTTATGAATGAGGTAGTAAGGAAGGGGATACTAAAGTGGTAGGATTAGATGTCCTATAAAAATAGTACTTGGTTGAGGTCTATTTTAAGTATGCCTAAATAAAGAAGTTTTATTGTGATATTGAATGAGAAGAAGGAATTGATTCATATTAGAAACATAACTAGTTGGAGGATTTGCATAGACTTATAAAATAGAAGGGATTCTAGAATCATTTTATTGATAAAGATTCTAGAATCATTTTTAATTTCCATTTATTGATTAGGTGCTTAATAAATTAGCTAGAAAGTAATTTTATTAATTTTTAGATGGATATTCAAGCTATCACTAGTTTGTTATAACACTAGAGGACTAGGATAAAATTATATTTGTTAGTCTCTATTGAACTTTTACTATTATAAGAATGTCTTTTGTTCTTTGCAATGCCTCTAATACCTTGTATATGATGGTTATATTCCAAGATTTGATAGATTTGGGCATTGAAATTTTTATAAATTATTTTCTTATGCTTGACACCACTTTAGATCAATGTCTTGAGCATTTATCTTGGGTTTTATGAAGATGTGAAGAGAACCATTTAATATTAAACTAATAAAAATGTAAATTTGTGGTGATTAAAGGTATTATAATAGGACATTATTTTTGTGAAATAAATTTGTGATAAATAAGGAAAAACTTTAAGTTATAGAGAATCTACCACAACCCACTACGATTAAAGGCATGTAAAGATATTTAAGATATGTGGAATTTTATAGAAAATAAGTCATTTTTTCTTCCTTTAGAGAAGAACATGTCGTTTGAATATAAGAATGAATTTATATAAGCATTTAATTTTTTAAAACATAATTTGATCATTGAACCCATTATAGTTGTACCTAGTTAGGAACATTCATTTAAGCTAATTTGTGATGCGAGTGATCATATAGCAGGAACTATTTTAGGTTAAAGGGTAGATAAGAATTCCATGTGATTAGTTTTGCTAACAAGTTTTTAATTGAAACCAACGTTAATTATTCATTTACTCTAAAAGTATTGAAATTAATAATATTTGCTTTTGATAAGCTTAGATCTTACTTGATTGGTCCTAAAGTTATAGTTTATATATAAATCATTATACTATAAAATATCTTGAAACTAAGAAGTTAGAAACATAGGCTCATTAGGTGGATTCTCTTAATATAGGAGTTTGATATAGAGATGTGTGATGAAAAAGGTACTAAAAATCAAGAAAATCACACATGTATAATGTATTAGCAAAAACATGTACATAGTGAAAGCGGAATAATATATTTTCTCAATCAGTAGTTATTTCCTTTAATGAGCGGATTATTTCTTGATATGTTGACATAGTGAAAATTTTTAGTGGTATTTTATATTATGATTTGTCACATGATAAGAAAAGTTAATGCATGATGTAAAATTTTATTTTGGGATGAACCTTACTTATTTAGGTATTGTAATAACCATATTATTGAGAGGTTCCTCCACATAGAGGAAATAGAGATCTTTATTACCCAGTGTAATTATTTTAAATTTTAAAGAGTTTAAAAAATTTTAAATTTTTTTTATGATCTTATAATCTTGCCTACTATTTTTAAAGAGTTTAATGGTTAGGTGATGGAAAAATGAAATGTCGATGAGTTATATATTAAAACTAAATTTTTTTTATTGTGTTGTGAATAGAATTTAAGGGTCCATTTTTTTCATCATGTAAATATCAATTTATTTTCATACAAATAGACCATGCCTTAAAAGACATTGATAGAATGGTTATACCTTGGATGATTCTCAAGTGGTTATTGAATTCTTAAATAAAAATATTTTTACAAGATTTTGAATGCCTAGAGTGATAATTAGTAGTGAAAAAGCCATTTATATAATAAATTTCTTGAGATTAGTAGCTAAAATTTAAAATCAAACATAAGATTATTATTGATAATTATCCTCAAACTAGTGAATAAACTGAGCCTCTAATAAGGAGATTGTGAGAACTCTAAGGAAAATGGCCAATCAAAGTAAGAATGATTAGGCTTTAAGATGATACTTTATGCGTTTAAAAATTTACTAAAATTTAATTGGAATGTCTACCTATTAATTATATTTGGAAATGCTTACCACTTACCGTTACAATTAAATTATAATACTAATTGGCCCATTAAAAAAATAAATTATAATCTTAAGGATCTTAATAGAAACAAAATCTATATAGTAAAATGAATTCGATAAAGTTAACTTATAAAAATATGAAATGACTTAGAAGGAAAAATTTAAGAAATGGTTTAATAAAAAGCTTGTAAGTAAATACTTTTGACATGGATAGGAAAAATTATTATTTAGTTTGAGAATAAAATTATTTTCTAGTAAGTTGAAGTCAAGTGGCCAGGGATATTTACCATTGAAAAATTTTATACTTATCGAGTAATGCATATAAAGGATAAAAGGAATACCCAAATCTTTAAATTAAATTATCAAATATTAAAGCCTTATCTAGAGGAAGGGCAGAATGTCATAAGAAAAGTTTAAAGTTGGACAATCCCAATTAAAACATTTGACATAATCAGTCTCAAGATTATAAACTAAGCAGATCATAATAGAAAACACAATGTTATTGTGTGATTTTTTTCATTTATCCATACAATATTTTTATATCAAAAAATTTTAAAAAATTTATTAATGACTGACCAGAGAAAAATGTATTGAGAAATTCATACCAATATTATATCAATTTTTGATGAAACTGCACTTTAAATAAAGGTATTTTCTATGTTTTATTGCAGGAATAAAGATTTATAGGAAATGGAGCAAAAAGATAGAAAAAGGAGTGAATCTGAAACAAAAAATACTAAAAGAGATGAAAATTGAACTAACCCGCCGATGGTGAGGAATAGGCCGCCGACGGCGTGTTTTTCCAGAAAGAATTTGAATATATTATAAAGGAGCCCGCCAACAGCAAGCCTGAGCGACCTATATTCTAGAAGTCTGCCGACGGTGAGATCGTTGCCGCCGACGGCTAGAAAGTCGGTTCAAGCAAAAATACAATGAATTTGGACGCTTTTTGAAGAGGTTCTTATGCAACCTTTGGAAATATTTCTCCCTCTTTAAATAGAGACAAATCTAGGTCGAAAATGTGTGTTCTTTTGGTGTGTGTGTCTTAATCTGAGTCTGGAGAGTCTGAGTCTGAAGAGTCTGTAGTGTGTGAGTGTTCATTAGTAAGTTTAATTGAGTATATTGTACAAGAAGAAAGAGTCAGAGGAACTTCAAGGGTTTGCTTGGAGAGAAGATTCGAGATAAGTTTTTTTTGTTTATTGTTTTATAGCTTTAAATGAAATCCAAGTTTTGTGTTATTCTTCATATGCATTCTGAGTAGTTTTCTCTTTCTTTCTCCTTGTTGTTGAGATTTTGTGAAATGGAAAATTGAATTAGTTGTTCCTTAAATATTCAAACAAAAATTATGATAATCTTTTACATAAATCTTAATTTACTTTCAATTTGGCCAATTGAACTGTTAAAATATGTTGAATTATCAACTATAGTAAAGATTACATCCAAAATTGAGGGAAATCAAAAGCCTTGAAAGGATGGTGCAAATAAATAGGGAAATATTATTTATCAGGCGTAGAATTGGATATTCTAGTGTGGCAGATTAAAATCTTCAAATTCGGTTCTATCGTTTGGGAACTGAAGTGTAGATGTTAGCCCTCAGGCGAGGGGAACGTGAGAGCTCCGAAGTGGCAACCGGTATCCTCCCAGCCTAGCCACAGATTCAGTAACCAAGCATAAGATTAGTCAATGTTCTTTATACCTGGACCAAAGGGTAAAGAATAGGAGTGCTCCTATTTGGCACAATATAATTCTAACTAAATTAATTATCCATTCACTTAATTCTCTAAACAAGGGGAAGATACTTTTTCTAAATTTACAATCTTTCATTAAGTAATAAAGTTTATTATAAGCGTTCTTTATTTCCGTATATTAGATAGTAATTGCATCTGCTGAAATTAGTTCTTAATCTCTAAACTTCCTTGATTCCTTGAAAGATTTTCATATTTTCCATGCGGGTTCGATATCTCGGGGCTTAATCAGAAAGTCCTATATTACTTGATAAACGATATGTATACTTGCGTATTATCCCATATTATAAAATCATAATTTTCATATATAAAACATCAGTACATATATTTGGTGTGGAGTCAAGTTTTTGGCGCACATATATTTATCGGGGATCAAGTTTTTTGCGTTGTTGCCGGGGAAGTAAAGTAATTATTAAAGATAATTAATATATATATATATATATAATAATAATAAATAATTATTAAAATTACTAGAATAACGGACTATTTTAAAATCTACTTAAGTTGTGTATGCGAAAATTTGGAACCAAAAATTTAATACCTTACGATTCAGAATTAGAGCGCACTATTAAAAGAATTAGAAAATAGAAAAAAGAAATTATAAATTTAAATCAAATGGCAAATAATCCAGCAATTGAAAATACAAATCAACCAAGACCTTTAAGAGATAACGCTAACCCTACTTTAGATGAAATTCACTTAACTATCCAAAATCCTAATGTAGCGCTAATTCATTTGAGCTTAAACTTGCAATTATCCAAATGGTACAGAATAATCAATTTAGTGGTTCACCAAACGAAGATCCTAATTTACATCTTACTAGTTTTTTGGAACTTTGTGCTACTTTTAAATATGACGGAGTATCTAATGATGTTGTTTGACTTAGGCTTTTTCCTTTTTCTTTATGGGATAAGGCTAAGATGTGGTTAAATTTGTTAGCACCTGGATCTATTAGAACTTGGGGAGAATTGTCACAAAATTTCTATCCAAATACTTTCCTCCTTTAAAAACTGCGAAACTTAGAAATGACATAACATCTTTTAGTCAGATTGATGGAGAATCAATATACGAATCTTGGGAGAGATTTAAAGATCTTCTTAGGAAATGCCCACATCATGCGTTACCAGATTAGTTAATTATTCAAACTTTTTATAATGGATTAGTAGGATCTCTTAGATCTATTATAGATACTGCTGCTAGAGGTTCATTAATGTCAAAACCATTTGATGAGGCTTATTCATTAATTGAAGAAATGGCTACCAAAAATTTTCAATGGCCTTTTGAAAGGTTAAATTCTAAAAAAATAGCTAGTATCCATGACTCTGATGCAATATATATGTTAGCTTCTCAGATTGCTGTTATATCCAAGAAATTAGATCATTTTGGAATGAATTATTCTCCTAATATAATAGAAGAAAATTCATCTCGACAACTTATAGATGCTCAAACTTCATATGAAACTTTAAATGCTATTAATAATAGACCTAATAATCCTTATGCAAATTATTACAACCCTAGTTGGAAGAACCATCCATATTTTAATTGTAATAACAACTCTGTTAATCAACAATGGATGAACAACTCAGTAAACCCATTAGGAAATCCATCTAACCAAGAAAATTCTAATAGTAAACCTTCTTATCCACCTGGATTTAATAATAACTCTCAATTTAAGGAAAAAAAGTTATCTATGGGAGAATTATAGAAACAAGAATACAAAAAGAAACAGAAAGTGAAACTAGAAAGTGGAAACTGAAAAAAGAAAAGGATCAGCAAGATCGAAAATTAGAATATCCAATAATACCTATGAAAATTTCTGTAGAGAAACCACCACCACCATTTCCTCAGTGATTAAAGCAACATAAAAAGGATAAGCAATTTTCTAAATTTCTTGAAATCCTGAAGAAGTTAACGTTGAACATTCCTTTTGTAGAAGTATTGGAACAAATGCCCAATTATGTGAAGTTTATGAAAGATATTTTAAACAAGAAGAGAAATTTCATAGACAATGAAACGATTTCACTTAGCGAAGAGTGTAGTGCAATTATTCAGAAAAAGATTCCTGAGAAATTAAAGGATCCTGGTAGTTTCACTATACATTGTGCTATTGGAGAAAAATTTTATGGAAAAGCTTTATGTGACTTCGGGGGCCAGCATCAATCTTATGCCTCTATCAATTTTTAAAAGATTAAGATTGGGAGAAGTCTCATCTACTTCAGTAACTCTTCAGTTAGTTGATCGTTCAGTGACATATCCTAAGGGAGTTATTGAAGATGTGTTAGTAAAAGTGGATAAACTTATCTTCCCTGTGGATTTTATTGTTTTAGATATGGAGGAAGATAAAGAAATACCTATAATTTTAAGGAGACCATTCTTAGCTACTCGAAGAGCTATGATTGAAGTTCAAAAAGGAGAATTAACTATGAGAGTAAATGATCAAGAAGTAACTGTCGGCATATTTTTAGGTTGTGTGATATTTTAAAAAGGGGTAGCCTATCAGAAGTTGTCGGCGAATTTTAAATTTAAATATAGATATAATTTAGAAAGTAATATTTGATTTTGAAAATAATTTTAAATTTGAAGATTTTAAGATATGAAATCAAACTGATCTCACATCCCGAAAAGTTTATATAAACGAGCACCGCACCACAAACAATGTATCTATCCCGAAGAATAAACACACTGCTTGATGGTGGGGCTCGGTTAAATAAATTAGAAGATTTGTGACATCCGTTTGGTCTGCGAACCAATTTTATAAGCCGACAAATTCCACGCTTAATATGAAAATATTAAACGGGGTTTATATTACTCGGGTTCTTTAAAATTCCCTATAAGGGCAAGCCCCTATAGTTAATTACATCTTAAGTGATGGGAATCACCTAAGAAAACTCTCGATAATAATCAATAATTCTGCTCTCAAGAATTTCAAAGTTTAAGTTTTCAAAGAATTGAATTTTGGGTTCCAATAGGGAATGGATCAAGTTTGGAACATTTTGTTTTGGGAATCCAAGGGAAGAAAAGTAGGAGAAATTACGGATTCGAAGCGAACTTCGGTAATTTCCCGACTATCCTATTGTTTGGCTTGGATTTAGGAAAGTCCTAATGTTTATTTAATGTTTTAATCTTGCCAATTTTAGTTAATTAGGGCTTATATTTATATGATAAAATCATACAAATAGCCTGGAAGATGTGAGGGTTTATGTCTTATCAAACGACTACCTCGGAATCCTAAAACCGATTAGGGCTTAATTTGCAATGCAAATGCCTAACGAAGAGTTGAGGATTTATATTGCACTAGGCAAACTACCTCGAAGTCCTATGGCTTTGTTGTTTAATTCTAGGAAAGTTTTGCTGATGTCGACACGGAGTTTTGCTCGACGACGATGGTCGTGCTGCCCACCATGCTCCGAGTTCCTTGTTGTTGCAGAGGTTTAGTTTTAGAAATCATAAATCAAGGGATGAGAAAAGTGTTTTGGTTTAGAGAAGTCTTAATTTCCAAGTATTTTTTTTGTGTTTTAATTAAAACAAATCTTAAAGTTGATTATAACAACACCGGTTAAGATCCCACGGTTCCATCCTTCCGGCATCATTATTTTTATCGGATTCACTTAGTCCAGATGAATTTGCTAAACTCAACTGAATGAGTTCCACACTTTCATTTAGACCGTGGGAAATCCCGTTAGCAACACGTAGGTTACATCATCCGAGGTATTCCCGATCATCCAACAAGACGTTTTAATTTAGTTGTAATTGTAGTTTTGTGTTCGTTTGTGATTAAATTTTGAGTTGTTTTATATTTTGAAATGTTGTGGAGGTGAATTTTATCTTGTAGTGTCTTTTAATTTAGTTATGGGTTTCGGTTTTGGTTTCGTCCTAAAGGTGTAGGTTTTCATGCAACTGTTGTTTTATCATGCAAGAAAAATAAGTGCGATGCAATTAAATAAATTACCGTAAAGTAAATCGCAATAAAATAAAAACGTACCTGGAGGGTCTTCCCGTCATCCCAAGCTGCACTTAAAACACAATTAGAATATTTAAGCAAGTTCCTAGGTAAAGCTAAGGGAAAGGGTTATGGTTTTCTACCAAATTCCTAATCCTATAGCTAGTCATTTCCTATGACGTCTAGGTTCTTTGTGTTTTTGGTTTGAAGATGATTTTCTTCATCAAAGAACAACTAAGTTCAATTGTTCTTATAAATATCCTATCATATTGAGGAAGTGCTTAGGAAGGGTCCTAAACATCTTTTCAATATTTCTAGGATTGTTTTAAGTCCAAGAGAATTTAATTATATAAATGAATCGATCGTCCGAGGTTTTCAATTTTTGTTAACTTGCTCGATGAACTAGGACATTTGAATATCCTATAAGTGAAGTAACATTTCATTTTATATTACGTTTAGGAGTTATGATAACTAAAGCTCTTGAGGGTAAATTGGTGTTCAAATGGTTTGTGATTCAAATTTAAGTTCAAATTAATGATTTAAGTTTGGAATAGTGTTCAAGTTATTTTAGATTTATTTTTGAGTTCTTTATGTCTTAGGTGATGTTATTTAATTCAACTTAATTCAATTCAATTTAATTTAATTTAATTTAATTCAATTTAATTCAATTTAGTTTGATTTGATTTAATTTAATTTAATTTAGTTTGATTTGATTTAATTTTTTAATTTAATTTAATTTAATTTAATTTAAGTTAATTTAATTTAATTTAATTTATTTAATTTAATTTATTTTATTTATTTAATTTTATTTAATTTTATTTAATTTAATTTTATTTATTTAATTTAATTTATTTAATTCATTTAATTTAATTTAATTCAACTTTTAATCTTAATTTAATTTAATTTAATTTTAATTTAATTTACTTAATTTAATTTAATTTTTAATTTAATTTAATTTAATTTTAATTGAAATTTTTGAAAGAGTTTAATGATTTAATTTTAGTTTAATGATTAAGTCTTTTAATATTTTAAATTTGAGTTATCATTTTAATTAAGAGTTGAATATTAATGAGATGATTAAATTTAGGGATTTTTAAATTAAAGAATAAATCTCTTCCTAATAATATCCCTATTTTAATAATTCCAATTTTATTATTCTTCCAAATTTAATCAATTATTTAATTAAGGTTTAATCATTTTAAATTGCTTAATGGGTTTCTATCCTTTAATTATTTAAATTTCAATCATCCAAATCAGGTTAGGATCAAATAATTTACTTGTTAATTTTTTATTAAACCTAAAGTTTTAATTAAGGGTTAAAATTTAATTACCATTTTACCCTTCAAGCCTAATAATTTCATAACTCACTAAATTGAACTCAAATGAACTTGAAATTTTTATGTGACTTCACTCATATGTCAATAAAGACATGAGAGGAGAAAATGTGATTTTTCTGTATTTAATTTATTTATATAATTATTTTTAGTAGAAAATAGAGATTTTCAAGGAAAATTTGATAACATGACCAAGGGAAAGTTTCTGTCCTTAAGAAAATTAGGGGACATTCCTAATGACCAGAGGACCACTTGGACTAATTTTGGTGATTTTTTTGAATTATATTATTTTTATTATAATTATTTTAAGTTTTAGAGTGTTAATTAATTTAAAAATAAAATAAATGTTGAAAAATGAATTTTATAATTTTTAAAATTCTCTCTGATATCAAGGATTCCAGAGAAACAAATTTTACAATTTTCTGATTTTTCTTTGATTTATTATAATTATTTTGGTGAAAATGCTAGAAAATACATTTTTTTAATTTTAAAATTACCCTAGAGCTTTAAAATTTAATATCTCACTAAATAGACCTAGGAAAAATATGGGATTTGTTCCTAAGTGATTAAAATTTAAAATGTGACATTTTGGTGAATTTTATTATTTTTGTGATTTTTATTATTTTTTAATTATTTAAAAATATTAAAATAATATTAAAAATCAACTTTTTTAGAAAATTGAAATTTTAATTTTCTTAAATTTCCCTGATATCAGAGAGACTCCAAAACCAATTTGGTGAATTTTTGAAATATATTTTGAAAGTTATGAATTTTTAAAATTTAAAATGACTAAGTGACTTAATCAACCCAATTAGTGGGGCTAACCAAGTCCAATTGACCTCAAATTTTTATGGTGGGTTCCTCTGATCCTAAAGGTCAGTGGAGAATTGATTTCAAGTCAATTTGATGTATGGTTAGCTCTAATTAATTAGAGACCTATTTTGGGTGTTTAAGCCAATTAGGGTTGTCTAAAATGAACTAACTCAAAACCTATTTTTCCTAGGGTTCTCTGGTCATAAGGAACATCACCAAATTTTCCTAGAATTTATTACACAACATGCTATTTATTGGAATTAAAATACTCAAAACAGTGACATGAATTTGAAAAATCAATAACTCTTCATAGGGATGGCCTCTGACTTTGGAAAATTCAAGAAATGTTCCCAAATTCAGAAGCTTCAAAAGCCCTATGGTCTCGTGCCATGGTGAATTGTATGAATGCATGGAGAATTAAATGTATGCAGAGAGTAAATAAATTATAAAAAATAAGATACTTGATGAAATTAAATGATTTCTTTTCCACATTATTCTCCTCTGTTCACTGAGCAAGAGGGTATTTTTATTTTATTTTTATGATTTTCCTACACAAAGTTATGAATTTTTGAAGTTTAGGGAATTAAATAAATAGAAAAATATCCTATTTTTCTATTTATCCACGCGGCGCCAGCGCATCCTCGGCATCTCCGAACTCACACGCGTCGCGCTCCCATTCGACGCTGCCATCTGAGTCAGCAGCCCGGGCCCCGCGGTTCTCGTACCGTCTCCTGGTCCGACGCCATCTGAGCCGTCCGTCCGCGCGTGTATTAAATGGACGGCATCCGTTCATCGTCCCCGAGCGTCCTCACCCGAGAGCCGTCCACACTAAATCCCTAAGATCTCACTCGATACTCAACGGATTTTTATGTTCTTATGCTCTATGGATTCGTCTTGAAGAGACGAACACATCTATACGGTTATCATGCATTGAAATTAAGGCATTTGAAATGGAGAATCTCCGAAGCTCGGGATGAAGAATTAGTTCATACCTTTGCTCGGAGAAGTGTGGCTTCGATGCGAGAGTTGTTGCACCTTCGATTGGATCCCGCGAAGCTCCGGATGAAGTCTCCCGGTCCGGTGAATTGTCCAGATGTGATTTCGACCAAGCCCGATCACAAAGCTTGGAGGTCTGGAGCAACTCGGGTGGCCTCGGAGATGGGGCTTTCTTTGGTGGACACCTTCCCTTGGTCTGGTGAAGGTGTAGAACCAATCAATTTGAGGATTGATCCACTGAGGAGAAGTGTCCTGGTTTTGGGTGGAATTTTGGCTGAGAAATTGGGCTCTGTTGGTGGGGATTAGGGCAAATTGGCACTTGGGGATCAAGCCGCTCTAAGTATGGAGAATGATGCGGAGCAATTTTGGCGAGTTTCGGTAAGGTCCAGTTCGGCACCTCTCTTGGCCGTGAGGGTGAGGGGTTTAAATAGGAGAGGCTGGAGGGCCTCCCGGGGGAGTTAGGGCTTGGGATCGAGCTGCTGCGGTGAGGAGAAGAACGACCATGGTGACCACTAGGCATGGGGCGGCTCGACAAGGGAGAATTCCAAAGTTTGGCTCCTCCCAAGGTCTCGGCCATGGTGTTTTCCGGCGACCCAGGCGGCTGGCCGGCAGGCATGGGTCACCCTCAGGTCCAGGTGGGTCAGGGTTAGAGGGTTGTGCAATCAATTGGCCATTGCCATGTGTAAAGTGGTCGAATTAAAATGGAATGGGGGAGGGGTCATTTTGGCTTCAATTTGGTCAACCCATTGGTTTGGGTTGGGTTCACCCTCCAAGGCCAATTTGGGCTGAAGGGAAAGTCACTTGGATCGGCTTGATTAGTGGGGTCAAGTCACAATCCAAGTACAATTAAGCTTAAGCAAGAGTTAGGGGAGACATGGGAGTGGTTAATCACTCTTAAGAGAATCATTAAAGGGTCCCCTCTTCTTGCCATTTTGGGCATGGTGACAAGTCAAACCCCCCATGGCTTCATGTGGCTTGTCTATGGCTTGCATGGCTTGCATTTGGCTTGAAAAAAAGTTGACTTGTTTCATGAAAAAGGGTTTTAGAAATATTTGTCATTTAGGGGGTAATTTGGCATGAGGCTTAATTTGGAATTATTTGATGATGTGATTAGAACTTAGGGAATGGCTTTGATTAAATGGATGGCAAATGGAAATGTCATGTGGGCTTTAAGGCCGATTTTGGGCTTTTGTATTTGGTGGAAATGGGCTTTTAGGAAGGTTTAGGGAAGTGGGCTTTTAGGTTTGAAAATGAATTTATGGATAGAAATTTTGTAAAGAGGTTGGGCCAAATAATTGTTGAGTTTGGTTTAGGGATGTGTCATGAGTGGTTTGGGGTCAATTTGGTGTGATTTGGACTTGAATTGGTTTGAATTTGGGTTTAATTGGTAAGTGGGCCTATGTAGGTCAAATTGGGCTAACTTGGGCCAATGTTAGGCTAGAGTTGAAATTGATGTAAAATTAATGTTGGGAAATGTTTATGGGAGTGTTTCAAAGAGGTTTTGGCTTTGATGGGTTTTGATTTTGGGATTTGGGCTCATTTGGGCTAGGTTTGGGTTTAGGTCGAAAATGGGCCTTTTAATTTTGGGTTGAATTTGAGTGGGGTTTGGGTCTAAATTTTGGGCAAATCATGTTAGTGTTTTGTTTATGGGGATGTCAAGGAAGGTTTAGAAAAGATTTGGGGTTAATTGGAATTGAATTGGGTGAGTTTGGGTTAAGTTTGGGTCATGGGTCCAAATTGGGCTTTAAGGCCAAAAGTGAAATTGGATCCAAATGTCAATCAAATTAAGCTTGGATTTGGTCTAGATTGGTGTTGGGGATGTTGAATTGAAGTTTAGAATTGAATTGGACCAGAATTTAGGTCAATTGGGTAGGTTAGGTTTGACATTGGGTTCACTTTGGGTTAAAATGGGTCAAATTGGGGATTTTGATAAAAGTGGGGTAAATTGACAAAATTGGCCCATGGTGTAGTTGAACAAAATGAAATTGGGAATATTTGGGATTTTCTGGAATTTTCTGGGAATTTTCTGAATTTTTGGATTTTTTGGCTAAGAGGGGTATTTTGGGTATTTGAAGGGTATTGGGAGGTATTTTTGGAATTTTTGGTATTTTTGGATATGGATGATTAGTTTGAGTGATGTGGAAATGTTTGGGAATGATTTTGGAGAATTTTGGGTGATTTGGAAATTTTTGAGAAATTTGGGCTATTCAGGGCTTTGGGTAGGTTAGCGGGTATAGGGTCCCGGAGGTCAAAAATTGAAAATTTGGAAAATTGAAGATTGGGTGGATGTAAGTGGAATAAAACCATTTTGGTTGAGCCATGAAGCCATATCAAGCCCACATGAGCCATGAAGGGACTCATTTGAGGCATTCACCATGTTGTTCCTAACCCTCTTGCGCGAGGGCTTAGGGGTTAAGGACCATCCATGTGAATCACCTACATGAGTCGGGAGGTCAAGTCGGGTATGGGTGTGTTTTTAGGAAGTGTATGAAAGTGTAGTGTGTAGGTGTAGTGTGTGTGCAAGTCGACCCTTCACTGGACCGAGCCACCTGAGGCGGTCCTAAGGCCAAAGAGTCCTATAGGAACTCATCCTTTAAACTTCCATATTCGATTTCAACCCTCTAGATGATTAGGGGTCTACGGTCAAGTTTGTGGAGTTTGCGGGGAGTTTAGAAGTGGTTTGAATTTCTAAAAGGTGGGTCCCAATTCTAATCCTCTAAGATAGTCAAAGGAAAAGCCTAAGGCTAGATCCTAAGTAATAAAGAGAAGAAGAGAAGACCTCATCAAAAATGAGGTCAACAGTAACTTTTAACATTGCAAAATCAATGAAATATCCTGCTATAGAAAAAGATTATGAATGTTTTCGAATGGAAATTCTTGAACATCTACGAAATGAACATTTCAAAAAATACTTTGAAGATAAATCATAAAAAGAAAATACAGAATTAATTGAAGAAACAGACAATGAAAAATTAGATTATATACAAGAAAGATTTGAGATGTTGGATACTACGAAAAACGCTGAAAAGAATATAGTTCCGTCGATTATTAAACCTCTTGAACTTGAGTTAAAAATTTTACCTACACATTTGAAGTATGCATTTTTAGGTGACTCTTTAACTTTACCGGTTATTATATCGGCAGAATTAAACGAATCACATGAGCAAAAACTTCTGGAAAAGTTAAAAAAGTATAAGAAAGCTTTTGGTTGGACCTTAGCAGATATTAAAGGAATTATTCCTTTAATTTGTATGCACTAAATTATTTTGGATAATGAACATAAACCAAGAGTTGATCCCCAAAGGAGATTAAACCCAATAATGAAAGATGTAGTCAAGAAAGAAATATTAAAATGGTTAGACAATGGTATTATATATCTTACTTCGGACAGTGCTTGGGTAAGCCCAATTCATTGTGTTCCTAAGAAAAGAGGAGTGACTGTTGAAGCTAATGAAAATAATGATTTAATACCTATAAGACAAGTTACTGGATGGCGTATATGTATTGATTATAGAAAATTAAATGCAGCCACTAGGAAAGATCACTTCCCTTTACCATTTTTAGACCAAATGTTGGATAGACTAGCTGGGCACAAATACTTTTATTTTTTAGATGGATATACTGGCTATCATCAAATTCCTATTACCCCTGAGGATCAAGAGAAAACTACATTTACCAGTGCTTATGGAACATGTGCTTTTCGAAGGATGCGTTTTGGACTATGTAATGCACCTGCAACATTCCAGAGATGTATGATGTCTATATTTAGTAAATTAATTGATGATAGAATAGAAGTATTTATGGATGATTTCTTTGTATTTGGAACATCATTTAAAACATTCTTGGATCATCTTGAAAAAGTTTTGAAGCTATGCGAAAAAACTTAGTTCTAAATTGGGAGAAATGTCAATTTATGGTTGCAGAAGGAATTTTATTAGGGCATAAAATTTCAGAAAATGACATGGAAGTAGACCCTGCAAAAATTCAAGTTATAGCTAAATTACCACCTCCTACTACAGTGAGAGGGGTACAAAGTTTTTTTGGACATGCCAGATTTTACAGACGCTACAAAAATTACTAAACCTCTATGCCAACTTTTAGAAAAGGACAAGAAATTTGAATTCACTATAGAATGCTTAAATGCTTTTGAATTATTAAAAAATAAATTAATCACAACACCTATAATAGTTTCACCTAATTGAGAGAAACCATTTGAACTTATGTGTGATGCTAGTGATTATGCTATAGGAGTTGTTCTTGGTCAAAGATATGATAAAATTTTTAAAGTTATATGTTATGCTAGTAAAACTCTCAATCATGCTAAAATTAACTATACAGTTATAGAAAAAGAATTATTAGCGATTGTATATGCTTTTGATAAATTTAGATCTAATTTAATTGGAACTAAATGTATTGTGCATATTGATCACTTTGCTATTAAATATTTAATGCAAAAGAAGGATATCAAACCAAGATTAATCAGATGGATATTAATGATGCAAGAATTTGATTTTGAAATAATTAATAGAAATGGAACTGAAAATCAAATTGTAGATCATTTGTCGAGACTAGAATATAACGAATTATCTGATACTGACAATGAAATTACAGACAGTTTTCCTGAAAAAAAACTTTATAATATAAATAAGTGGAAAATACCATGGTATGTTGATATAGTTAATTATATTGTAAGTGATATTTTACCACCCATGCTAACTCTGCAACAACAGAAAAAATTCATTCACGATACTAAACCGTATTTTTTTGATAAATAATATTTATATAAACAATGTAAGGATCTAATTATTAGAAGATGTGTGCCATATGAAGAAACTGAACAGTTCATTCAAAAATGTCACGATTCTGAATTTGGAGGACATATTAGAACTAATAAAACTGCTTATAAAATTTTACAATCTGGATTTTATTGGCCTACTCTTTTTAAAGATGTTTATAGATATATTAAAAGTTGTGATAAATTCCAAATAATAGGTAATATATCTAGAAGAAATGAAATGCCTCTGAATTTTATATTAGAAGTTGAAATTTTTTATGTTTGGGGATTAGATTTCATGGGACCATTTATTCCTTCATTTGGAAACTCATATATATTAGTTGCGATTGATTATGTTTCTAAATGGATTGAAGCACAAGCCTTACCTCATTGTGATGCTAAGAGTGTTTCAAAATTTTTAATAAGAAACATTTTCACAAGATACGGAATGCCGAGAGTGATTATCACTGACGGAGGATCCCATTTTAGGAATAAATATATTCAGAAATTGGCAGAAAAATTTAACATTATTCATAAAATATTGACTGCTTATCATCCACAAACCAGTGGATTAGCTGAAGTTTCAAATCGAGAAATTAAATGAATTCTAGAAAAAACTGTAAACACTATTAGATTAGATTGGTCTACAAGACTAGACACTGCATTATGGGCATACAGGACTGCTTATAAAACCCCGATTAGAATGACTCCTTACAGACTTATTTATGGAAAAACTTGTCACTTACCAGTTGAATTAGAGCATAAAGCGCATAAAGCGCATAAAGCGTATAAAGAATTCAATTATAATTTAAAAGATGCTGATGAGAAGAGACTGTTATAGATGAATGAATTAGAAGAATTAAGGAATGAATCCTATAATAACGATAGAATTTATAAGGAGAAGATGAAATTATGGCATGATCGGAAGATTAACCAAAAAAAATTTGAACCAGGACAAGAAATATTGCTTTATAATACAAGATTGAAATTATTTCCTTGGAAATTGAAATCTCGATGGTTAGGACCTTTCACTATAACTCAAATATTTACATACGGAGCTGTAGAAATTGAAGATCAAAAGACTGGACACAGATTTAAAGTAAATGGACACAGATTAAAACCATATTTTGAAAGAAAAAGACTAAATTTTAAAGAGGTTTTAATGCTCAGTCAACCTGATTAATAACCAGAATAGGTCGGGCTGAAGACGTTAAACCAAGCGCTTTATGGGAGGCAACCCATATTTATCTTTATTTATGTGTAATGATTGTATATTTATTTGATTTATTATTAATTATGATATAAAATGAATTCTACTACTCATATTTATCTTTATAATCATCACGATATTGGATCCATAGAAAAAAAATTGGAAAGCATTTGAACCAGAGCGAAACTGGGCAAATTTTGCCTTAGCCGCCGACGGTGAGATCGACACCACCGACAGCGAGTTCTGCCCGCCAAAATTTAGTTTATATTATTTAAGAATCCCACTGACGGCGAGATCATTGTCGCCGATGGTGAGATCAGTGAATGAACGGTTTAGGGAGTTATTTTGACAGTTTTTTACAATTCTAAGTGTTTTAACTCTTTAAAAACGCCTAAAACTCGAATTCTAAACCACTTCCTTCCTAAAAACGATTTGAAACTCCACAAAAACTCATCATTATGGAATCTAATCACCTTGAAATCACTAAATCTCGAGTGTTCAATCTAAGAAAATTTGTCAATTATGAGGCCCAACGAATCTTCAACAAAGTAATGATGAAAAAGAGACTGATCAAAGAAAGAGGATTCGTGAATAGAGGAGTGGAGAATTCGACAACTCCTATTAAGGAGATGATTGTGCGACGACGTTGGGAGGTATTATGCTATACAACTTCTGAGTAGTCATCCCTGTAGTAAAAGAATTCTACTCCAATCTTCACGGAATCAACAACGAAAACGTCTATGTGTGAGGCAGATGGGTAACTTTCACTCCTTCTAGAATTAATGAGTTATATTCAATTTAGAATACACCCGTTTGCCAGTATTCCAACTTTGTTCCTACAAGAAATAATATGCAAGAGATCTATCGATATTTGACTGATGAAGCAGAAGATTGGGAAACAAGAGAAGACGGGTATGTTAATTTTTCTACATCACTTCTAAACCCTGTCTCAAAACACTGGCACTTTTTTATTTCTTCAAAATTATTACCCACTATGAGGGTAAACAAATTTTCTAAGGAGTGTACGATTCTGAATTATTGTATTCAAGCAGGATTACCTATCGATGTTGGTTCAATTATTGTGAAGTCTGCTTTAGGCCTGATTGTTCATGGATCTATTTATAGGCTAGGACATCCTTCAACAATTTTTGCACTATGCAGTCAGTACCAAGTTTCATATGAAGCCTGGGAAAAGGTACTTTTGCCTTGGAAACCCTTAGATCTAACTGATATGTTTCCTACTCTAGATAACGACAATGAAACAACCATTATTACGGATCAAGCACCTCAAAATTCTCTTTCAATCAGGCCCTTTACTGATAAAACAAATCTGATCTTACGGAAACTTAAAGGATTGTAAAAAGAGGTATAAAATGTGATGAATTCAGTTAATAACATCTCCGATTTATTTGATCATATTGATTGGAGAATGAAGGAACACTTCGATCATTCTGGACATCTTGAGGCTAGTTTCATACGACTTTTGAGAAAGAAAGGATGGATTTTTAGAAGATTCTACAGATGAATTTCCTTACATGCCTTTCTACAATCTATTTGTTTATTTGCGTTCTATCGGAGATATCAGAGATGAGTTTAGTACAGACCCTGACGAGTAGAAGACATTCGTATTTGTTTATGTGTTGAGTTAGTTTGAATTTAAATTTTTATGTAATTTGCACTTTTGATATTTTAGATTTAAGATTTGATCTCAGTATAGATGAGATTATGTGTTGTTTGTTTATATTCAGTGTTTTGAGAATTGTGGTTTGGATTGCGACGCTGAATTTGGTGTGTTAAGGTTTTAAAAATACCTTATTAGTAATATGGTGTATGAATATTGTAAACACCCCGATTTTATATAAAATTTGTGATGTTTTGTGTTGTGTGAATTTAATTGAGTTAAAACAGTATCTAATCATAGTAAAATATACTTTATTGATTGACCGAACATTAACAAGGTTTAAAATGAATTGAAAATATTTTAAAATATTAAAAATATTAAATTCTGAAAAATCCCACCGACAGCGAGAACGACGCCGCCGACTGCGACTTTTTACAGAGACTTTAAACCTATTCGAATTAATTAGCCCGCCGACGGCGAGATTTTTCCCGCTGACGATGAGATCCCAAAAAAACACTTTTATTTGACCGGTCAACCGTCACTATTCATCGTCCCCCTTCTCAAAACTTCAAAAAACCGACTTACGGCTTGAGAGATCTTGGATTTGGAGCAATTTCAACATATTTTGACACCGGATTTTATCTTCTCTTAGTAAGAGCTTCACTCCCATGCAAAAATTTTTTATTTTCACCGTGTATTTCTTCCACATTTGGGGATTTTGAAAAAAATTGAAATATAGATAAAATAGTTGGAAGAAATCCATGGAATTCATTTTAGATTATTGTAAGTCACCTTTGGAAGCCATTTTAGTATTATTTTGGAATTTAGTTGAGATTTTTGTAAATTTGATAAATCGAGAAATGGCTCCACGATAGAAGAGGCGACTAGATTTTGATGACACGATTCGTGAATGTTAAAGCTCAATCAAGATACAACTTTAATATCAAAGCAAGAAAATGCATACAAGATAAAGTTTTCAAGAATCCGGGAGGAGAAGTAGAACAGAAGACCAAAGAGCGAAGATGGGAAAATTTCTATTATACGACAAATAAAGCTGCAGTTGAAGTCGTAAAAGAGTTTTATGCCAATTTGACCCAGATAGAGGATGAGCCTATAAAGGTTAGAGGATTTTTAGTTGAATTTAATGCTGCTCGGATTAATGCTTTCTACGAAGTACAAGATCTTCACACCAGCGAATACAAAACTTTTGGAACAATGGAAGGACCGCTGGAGGAGGTGATTAACTTTCTCACTGATAGGAAAGGGACTTGGAAAATTAAGCAGCATGAACAGGTAAACTTCCCCCTTTCAATGTTAAATGCAACCTCTAAGGCTTGGCATTATTTTATTTGATCTACTTTTCTACCCACTTATCACCATAGTGAAGTTACAAGAGATAGAGCAGGTCTGAATTTTTGTATTCAGAACCACAGAAGTATAAATGTGGGGAGTATTATTTATAAAAATATATTAGCCATTGCAAGAAGTGAAAGTGGAGGAGGACTAGGACATCCTGGTCTAATTTATGCACTCTGCCAATTATCTAGAGTAGAAGGGAGAGATGATGAGGAATGGGTTGAACCTATGAAACCCATTACCCAGGCTAATATAAAGACTTATGAATCCCACAAAGGATGGAGATCTGGGACTAGGAGTTATGCACCTTCAACTAGTAGGGATATTCCCTCTACCAGTTATGACACTCTGACCTATAGTTCTCTTACCCTTTATGATTTGATGACTAAAATGACTCTGCAGCATAAAAGTTTTGAAAATATTGAAGAAAAATTGGAGCATATTGATCAGAGAATTGGAGGATTAGAGCGGAGGCATGATTATGACAGTGATTATCTCCAGAGGCATTCTGAATTTGAGATAGCCTACTATGATGCTGAGAATCGTTATCGGAGAGGAGTGCTTGATGTTATATTTTCTGAGTGTCCCCGTTATACTCACTACCAGCCTACTCCACCTGCTGAAAAAGGAAATGAGGATATAGTTTGGGATTTTAATTTTGATGATTAGATTCTATGATTAGATATTTATGTTGTGTGTTTGTTTAGTTGTTTAGTTTATGTATTTTAATTATTATGTTGTGTAAGACATTTAAACTTTGTTGTATAAGTTAAATTTATGTAGTTTTAATATTTCAAATTGTGATTGTAACTCTGAAACTGGATTAGTGAAATGTATGTGGATGTTGTGTTAAATTGTGCTTAGTACTTTAATAGGTATAATTAAATGTAGTAAGAAATTGTGTTAGTATTTTGTACTTATTTCAAAATTTCTTTACCCAACGAAATTCTTTGATGTTATATGTGTGTAGAAAGTTATTAACGAGTACGGAGTTAATTACGTAATGAAAAGAACTCACGGAACTTCAAAAGGAGAAATACCTAAAGCACAAAGGTATGATTTAAATTTATAGTTTGTTTTCTTTTCACCCTATATGAATTGATAGAAAATTTTAAGTTTGGGGGAGGGAAAAACAAAAATTTAATTATTAAATTGTTCTCAATTTATATTTTCAAAAAATTTTACATGATTTTATGTAGTAAATTTAATTCAGTAAACTAGAATTAATTTATTTAATTATTATAGAAAGTTAAAAAAAATACTTTTAGTGATTAAACAAATTTTATAGATTAAGATATTTGGAATAAAGGATAAGAATATAGTTAACTATTTAAAGTAATGAAAACTATATTTTAAAATATTAAATTCTGAGATATTTAGAGGAGAAAGAAAATATTGAAACTCAATGAAGTGAAAACTATGAAATACATATAAGATAAAGAAATATTTCAAGTTTCAAATTTAGGAAGAGGAAAATGAAGTTCAAAATTATTAACAGGCTATCCAGATACAGTAATCCTCACTTAAAAAAAAGAGAGAGAGAGAGAGAAAAAGAAAAAGAAAAAGGATTGAAAATCAATCCAAAATGAAAAGAAAAGAAAAAGTAAGTGAGGAGAAGCTTGAGGAGATGCCTTATCAAAAATTGGCTTCATTTGAATCAACCTAAAGGGATAAAACTTAGTTATATTTCTAAACTTATATATATTGATTAGTGTTTTACTAAATAGTACTTTCATGAATTTCCTATCATCTGAATATCCTAAGTAATCTAATATTGCAAATATAGTCATTCTTGAAATCAATAGAAGACTGGAACTCTTAAACTTGATAACCCAATAGTCTTATATCTATAGAATTAATTTAATTATCTAAAAAAATTTTCTAATAAACTTTACTATAATACTTATTTAAATCAAATTCATAGTCTTTTTGAATTAAAGCTTTGCTACAAGTAATCATTACTTTTATGTAGTATCAAGATTACTTGAGGATAAGTAATAGTTAAGTTTCGGGGATTTTTGACGAGAGAAAAATGTATTGAGAAATTCATACCAATATTATATCAATTTTTGATGAAACTGCACTTTAAAGAAAGGTATTTTCTATGTTTTATTGCAGGAATGAAGATTTATAGGAAATGGAGCAAAAAGATAGAAAAAGGAGCGAATTTGGAATGAAAAATACTAAAAGAGATGAAAATTGAACTAGCTCGCCGACGGCGAGGAATAGGCCGCCGACGGCGTGTTTTTCGAGAAAGAATTTGAACATATTATAAAGGAGCCCGCCGATGGCGAGATCGAGCCCGCCGACAGCGAGCCTGAGCAGTTAGCCTATGTTCTAGAAGCCCACCGACGGCAAGGTCGTTGCCGCCGACGGCGAGAAGGTCGGTTCAAGCAAAAATACAATGAATCTGGACGCTTTTTGAAGAGGTGCTTAAGCAACCTTTGGAAATATTTCTCCCTCTTTAAATAGAGACAAATCTAGGCCGAAAATGTGTGTTCTTTTGGTGTGTGTGTCTTAATCTGAGTCTGGAGAGTCTGAGTCTGAAGAGTCTGTAGTGTGTGAGTGTTCATTAGTAAGTTTAATTGAGTATATTGTACAATAAGAAAGAGTCAGAGGAACTTCAAGGGGTTTGCTTGGAGAGAAGATTCGAGATAAGTTTTTTTTGTTTATTGTTTTATAACTTTAAATGAAATCCAAGTTTTGTGTTATTCTTCATATGCATTCTGAGTAGTTTTCTCTTTCTTTCTCCTTGTTGTTGAGATTTTGTGAAATGGAAAATTGAATTAGTTGTGCCTTAAATATTAAATAAAAAATTGTGATAATCTTTTACATAAATCTTAATTTACTTTCAATTTGGCCAATTGAACTGTTAAAATATGTTGAATTATCAACTATAGTAAAGATTACATCCAAAATTGAGGGAAATCAAAAGCCTTGAAAGGAGGGTGAAAATAATTAGGGAAATATTATTTATCGGGCGTAGAATTGGATATTTTAGTGTGACAGACTAAAATCTTCAAATTCGGTCCTATCGTTTGGGAGCTGAAATGTAGATGTTAGCCCTCAGGCGAGGGGAACGTGGGAGCTCCGAAGTGGCAGCCGGTATCCTCCCAGCCTAGCTACATATTCAGTAACCAAGCATAGGATTAGTCAATGTTCTTTATACCTGGACCAAAGGGTAAATAATAGGAATGCTCCTATTTGGCACAATATAATTCTAACTAAATTAATTATTCATTCACTTAATTCTCTAAATAAGGGGAAAGATACTTTTTCTAAATTTGCAATCTTTCATTAAGTAAATAGAGTTTATTATAAGCGTTCTTTATTTTCATATACTAGATAGTAATTGCATCTGCTGAAATTAGTTCTTAATCTCTAAACTTCCCTGTGGGTTCGATATCTCGGGGCTTAGTCAGAAAGTCCTATTTTACTTGATAAACGATAAGTATACTTGCGTAGTATCTCATATTATAAAATCATAATTTTCATATCTAAAACATCAGTACATATATTTGGTGTGGAGTCTAGTTTTTGGCGCACATATATTTATTGTGTGTTGCAGGTTGTTTTATCAATTTATATTTTGAGGCATAATTATATGTATGACCACATCACTAGTGCTCGGTGCCTTGGAGCTTGTTTGGATCTTTACACATTTGACCAGTTGAACTTTGACTATTGCATTTAATTATCGATTATGTATAGTGCCATAGTACTACATGTTGTAGCACCAAGGCACTTGTAAATTTCAAATAGTTGATCAAGTTAGCCTATATTAAAAATTGAAGTATAACAAGAGTGTTAGGTCAATGTTGAAGAGCTATATTAAATAATGTGATTGATGATAATTTTTTGACACAATTTTAATAATAATAATAATTTTTATGATCAATGGACTCACTTTTAATTGGTCGACATCTTTTAAAGCAATTTAGTTTCCTAGATAGCACCATAGTGCCACGTCACCCAAACCTCTAACATATTAATGCTAAACTACCATTATGGTTTTGATAAAAGTATTAGAATGATTAATATCTTCTACTTTCTAATTTTAAGCATAACACTACAGTGTTGATTTTAGTGTCATAACACCATAAAGAATTATATTATGGGATGGAAACTATCACTTTGAAAAATAGATATAATATTTATGTTATTTATGTTATCGTTTACTCCCATTATGACTATTGGAATATTAGTTGAAATGTCATAGCTCTAGAATTCTTAGATACTTAACATCATAACACTATGTTCTAGTGGTATGGTGCTAACTTTTCTTACAAATAAAACCATCAACCTTATTTTATTTCATCAATCCTTGAGCGAGGAAATGGTAAGCCTTAGGTTAGTAAGCCTGAAATATTCGTGTTAATGTATTTTTATCATTCATTTTCTTTAGAAATTTTTTTTATTCCTTATCTTTTTTTTTATAATGTATAACATTAGAAACTATGTCATTTAAATAAAGAGGGAAGAAGAGGGAATAGGACTTGTATGATTCTAGGAGGTTGGTGAGTTTGTAAGTAGAGGAGAGGTATAAACATTCCTTTTTTCAGAAAAAGCTTACCTAAAAGTTGTCTTAGAAGACCAAGAGATTGACTAGAAAGCCTCCTTTTATAAAGAGGATAATGTGGCTAATTAGTAAACTGACTATATCCATAATTTCCATACTTTGTGAACACTTACAAAATGTAGAGCATCAATAAAACAATAAAATTTTTTAAGAAGATTAAGTGGATAACATTTGATTTTATTTTAGTTTAACCAATACTACTGATGAAAAAGAAATTTTATGGGCACATAATTTGTTTTTTTTTTTTTTGTCTCCACTATAGATCTTGAAAGACTTAAATCCAAAAAAATCAGATACATCATTTGAAGAATAATATTTTATCCTGAGATTTATAAATATTACCATAAAATGGATCTAATCATTCAAACTTGTCTAAATAACCAAACATTTTTTCCTTTAACTTATAGGCGTGGGATGCGCTTTATTTTATTCTTTGGTCTAGTATCTGACCTCATTTTTATTCAACTCTATTTGCTTTGACTGAAGCTTGGTAAGTCTTTACCTGAGCTCAATCTTGATTAAAATCTTAGATTATTATTTTTTCTCTCGAGGTGATTGTAAATCTCAAAGCCTCATTTTAAATGTTGCATGAAACTTATTACCACTAATAAAGAACATGCAAACTTTTCTAGTAATCAATTGAAAAATTTTTTACATAATGATATGCTCCTAAGGTTCCTATGCACGAAAATATTATTAAATAAAAAATTTTTAATGAGTCATTACTTTTTAAAATGGGCTTCACCATTGTGTCCATATCATTAAAATCTTTCAAATGAGTTTTTTTGTGCTCAATTATGACATCATTTGGGCACCTTTTGAGCAAACAATAATCAACAGAGAGAAAATAATAATTTGGGGAGATAAAATGATAATTCAACCACAATGTTTTGAAAAAGACTTCAAATTTACTCCAATCTTCAAGAAATGTTATTCTAAACTTAAAAATACATCATTTGAACCAATAAAATCCAATATTTTTTATTGATAATTCTCTCTTAGTGTGGAGCCCACTTTAATCAGTCATATTCTCTACCTAGCTTGAATCAGTGAAAACTAATTGGACTATATAAGTCATTAGGCTTTCTTTATCAATTGGACCAAAGTCAATTTTTTTTGTCAAAGTTAACTTCCAAAGTCAATTTTTTACACAACTCCATTTTTGAAATCGTTTAGACCGTTGGAATCCTTATTTAAAACGATATATAATTTCAAATCTTTCTGATAATCCTTACAAATTTTATGAAGGAACACTCCTTTTGGCCTTAATTACCAAAATCCCATTATCCTATTTAACTGTTTTTATTTGGCAACATCACAAATCCCTATATTCAAATATGGTTGGCCAAATTAGCAGCAACTAAAATCCCTCCAAACCAATTAAATCCTAGCCCTCTAATTCAAATTTTTAAATGACTCCATCAAATTCTAGCCACTTCCCATTTAGCCACCCACTTCCCTCCATTATTTCCACTTTATCCTCATTCAAACCAATCAAAACTCCACATTTCCTCAAGGACTCATGCTACAAAAGCAAGGGGAATACAATCCCTCTCAGTTCCAACTCCATTCTCCACTCTCCCTCTCAGATTTTCCACCAAGAAAAATTGAGAACCCCTTCGTAGTTCTCTAGAAAATCTAGAGCGAGAAGGTGTGGAGACTAAGCAAAGAAGATCTTCAAGCTAAGAGTTTAGTAACAAAAGCCAAGCTATAACATGTATGTATCTATAAAAATTCAAACTAAATCACTTATCCTTGTTCTAATTCAATTAATTGCAAAACTCGAGAAATTCATTCATGTTATACATCTAAGTCAAAGTGGCTTTTATTCAATTATGTTTCAAATGTGTTAATCGTGCTATTTAAAAAAAAATTCAATTTGATGCATGCTCCATCATTCAAATCATAGGGCTTTTAAAATTCACATGTTTTATGTTATGTTGTGATAGTTTCCACATTAAAATTTTAGGATTTACTATGTTGATGGTAAATGTTATGTTTTTCATAAAAGTTGTATAGGCCATTGTCTTAACTCGTAGTATTTCATGTTTATATCCTTATTTAATAAAATTTCTATATTATCCAAACTAAAATGTATATACATAGAATTAAAGAGCTTTCATTCCTATTGTGTTTGATTACATGTTTTCATCATGTTTAGTCCAAATCAAAAACATTTTTGCATGAAAATTTAGGGATTTTGGTTTAATTATATTCTATTGTGTTAGTTTAATGTTATCAAATGAAACTGAAAGGTTTATATGCACATTTAGTCCAAACTGTGAACTTATGCATGTATCCCATGGTGTAGTTTTTAAATTCTTGTATGCTTAAGTGTGTTATGTTAAACATTGCATGTTTAGGTGATTTATCTATAGGGTTTTATAATCTATTGCTTGCATTAAATGATTAACACATCTACTCTCTTTAATCAACAAGAATTAACATTTTAAACCCACTAAAACACCATAATGAAGATTTATGTTGTTCCTTTCTACTTTAACCATGACAACCCTTAATCAATTATGCTATTAATTAAGTTAATTAACTTAATTACCTTCTAATAAATTCTTAAGGACACTTGATCGAAACTTAAACTTCTTTAAATAAATTAAATACCATAATGACTATTTTAATTACTTTAATCATCATCTAATTAAACTTTTAATTTATAAGACCAAAAGTTTAATAAGTAATCAATCTTCTAATACTCTAATTTATCATTAACCAAACCTTTAAATTTACTAATTTAAATAATTAAAATATCAGTAACTTAATTAAAATGTTAAACATCAAGATGAATATTAAAGAACTTAATTAATATTTCATTTAAATAATTAATATTTCACTTAACAAATTAATAAGCTTAATTGATTAATTAATATATTAATAAAAAATTAAATATTAATCAATAAATTAACTAAAAAAAAATTTAATTAACTAATGTTTTAAGTGAGCCTTTTAATAATTATCCTTTTAATGGTAATAATAACAATACACCTAAATATTTAATCAATTTGATAAACCAACTAAAATAATTAAATAACAATTTAATAATTTAATTGAAATATCTTAAATAATTTAATGATTTAAATAATTGTTCAATTACATAATTAAACCATTTTTATTCAAACATAAAATAACTCGTGATTAATTTAATTAAACCAAACTTAGTTAAAACTTTTATTTTATTTCCTTATTTGTAAAATCTTATTATTTCTATAGATAATTATTTAATATTTTTTAATAATATTCATAAGCATTTTAAATATTTACAAGTTTTCAAATGGCTAAACTTTTAAAACTATTTAATTATTTTGAGACTGATAGAAAAAACTATTTCAAACTAAAATTCAATTTTTAGGGCAACTAATACCAATGCCAACTATCCAATTATTATGATATTATATTAAAGCAAAGAAAACCCTACAGTTCTGATATCAAATTGATTCAATAAATCTTCGGTAAATGAAACACTACTCAGATAAATAAATCTACTATTATAAATGTAAAATTTTTACCGAAAACTTTTAAAATTTAAATAATAATTTATTAACTAAATTTATTTTTTAGTGTTAAAATTGGATATTAATCAAGTAGCTTTCTAACAAAATTTTGTAGGATGGTGAGTACAACAACAACAACAAAGCCTTAATCCCAGTAAGTGGGGTCGGCTACATCAATCCTTTTTCTCCATTGAGTCCTATTTAGTGTCAAATTTTCGTTTAATTCTAATAAATTAACATCATTTTTTATGCAATAAGCCCAAGTTTTTCTAGGTCTACCTCTGCCTTTCTTAACATAAGTTGTATCTAAAACATCTACTCTCCTAATCGAACCATCAGGTGGTCGACATTTAATGTGACCAAACCATCTAAGGCGACTCTCTCTAATTTTATCCATCACTGGTGCAACACCAACCCTATTACGGATATATTCATTTCGCATTTTGTCTCTAAGTGTAAAGCCACTCATCCACCAAATCATTCTCATCTTGGCAACACTTAACTTAGCATTATGCTTCTCTTTTAAAGGCCAACATTCAGCAACATAGAGCATTGCAGGTCTCACCACCATCTTATAAAATTTTCCTTTCAATCTAACCAGTACTTTTCTATCACACAATAGGCCGAACGCATTCCTCCACTTCAACCAACCAACCTGAATTCTACTATTAACATCCCCATCCATATCACCATCGCTTTGAAATGGATCCGAGATATCTAAATATTTCACACCTTTTAATAATTTGATCACTCAAAGTTACACTTTTGTCACTATAGCTACTATTACTAAAATTATATTCCATGTATTCAGTTTTAGTTCTACTCAAACGAAAACCTTTAGACTCCAATGTAGACCTTCATAATTCAACTTTTTTCCTGAACTTTTTCTCTCGTCTTATCCATAAGGAGGATATCATCAGCAAAAAGCATATACCAAGGTACATCCTCTTGTAAATGCCCAGTAAGACCATCCATAAATAAAGCAAAAAGATATGGGCTTAAAGTCGATCCCTGATGTAAACCAAAAGAAATAGTAAAATATTTGGTCAATCCTCCTTCAGTTCGAACGCATGTAATAGCATTACTATCCACATATCTTTAATGACTTGAATATAAGTCATATCAACACATTTCTTCTCAATGACTCTCCAAAGAACATCTCTAGGAACCTTATCGTATGCTTTTTCTAAATCAATAAAAATCAAATATAGATCCTCCTTAATATTTTAATACTTCTCCATCAAACCTCTCAATAAATGTATAGCTTCCATAGTAGACCTGCCCGGCATAAATCCAAATTGATTATGAGAAACCTTGGTAATACTTCTTAACCTATGTTCAAGTACCCTCTCCCATAATTTTAAAGTATGACACGTCAATTTAATTCCTCTATAATTTGCACACTCTTATGCATCTCCTTTATTCTTAAAAATGGGGACGAAAATACTCTTCCTCTACTCCTCCGGTATTTTTAAGTTTTTAAAATAATATTAAAAAGTTTAGTAATCCAAGAAACCCCCAAATCGCCTAAACATTTCCACACTTGAATTGGGATATCATCAGGTCCTACAGACTTTCCACCCTTGGTTTTCTTTAAAGCCTCCTCAACTTCTTTTCTACTAATGACGGTGAAAATGAAATTTTTATCATTATTAACGATATTAAGATCACTAAGGTTGATCGTATTTTTAGCATCTTCATTAAAAAGTTCATCAAAATAATTCAACCACCTATGTTGAATTTTTTTTTTTCTAAGAAAAACACTTTTATTTTCATTTTTAATACACTTTACTTGAGTTAAATCGTTACTTTTCTTTTCTCTTTGTTTGGCTAGTTTATACATATATTTTCACCCTCCTCAATATCTAACATTTTATAAAGATCACGAAAAGCAAAATTTTTAGAGTCAGATTATTCTTTTAGACTCCTTGCGGGCCAATAAATATTTTTCCCAGTTCTCTACGCTTTTACATTTAAACCAATTTTTATAACATAACTTCTTATATTTTATCTTTTCTTGCACATTATTATTCAACCACCAACTATTTTTATTTATAGAAACTTTTTTCCTTTGATTCTCCAAGTACATCTTTAGCAACTTGTTTAATAGTATTAGTTAATTTTTCTCACATAGCATTTGCGTTTTCATGGACATCCCAAATGTTTAAATCTTGAATTTTACTCATAAAAATAATTTTATTTGTCTTTTAGATATCCCCATCTAATTCTACGATGTTAAATCCTAGTATCTTTTATATTACAACTCTTCATCTTAAAATCTAGAACTAATAATCGATGTTGGGTACTTAATTCCTCATTTGGAATGACCTTACAATTCTTACAATCTCGACAATCTCTTCGTCTCATAAGAAAATAATCAATTCGTGTTTTATTAGATTCATTCTTATAAGTAATATGATGCTCATCTTTTTTCTTGAATAAAGTATTAGTAATAATCAAATCATACACTAAAGCAAAATCTAAAATGACTCTACCTTTTTCATTAATCACTTCATAACCACGGCCACCATGAATATATTTGAAATCTTCTACCACTCTGCCGACGTGTTCATTTAAATCTCCTCCAATAAAATTTTTTTCTTCAAGAGGTATCAAATGTATTAAGTCTTATATATCATTCCAAAATTTATCTTTAAAGCCTATATCTAAACCAACTTGAGGAACATAAGCACTTATAATATTAAAAATTTTATTATCAATAATAATCTTAAGTGTTATACTTCTATCTCGAACTCTATTAATTTTAACAACATTACCTTTCAAATTCTTATATATAATTACACCTACACCATTTCTAGTACAACTCTTACCAGAATACCATAATTTAAAATCTAAGTTATCAATCTCCTTAGTTTTTTCTCCAACCCATTTAATTTCTTGAATACATAAGATATTTATCTTTCTATGAATCATAATATCTATCAATTCCATTAATTTACCATTGAGAGGATGGCGAGTACACACTATTTAAATTTGATTATGAATATATTTATGGAACCTGTTATTAGTAACCCCAAAATAATCGCAACATTTCTCTGAAAGATATTCTTGACAATCAAAATGAAAAGATCCACAATCATAGCAAAAACAGTACACGATGTTTGGAGAATCTCAATAGCTATTCATACTCTTTTCAACTCAAGCACCAAATCTTAAAGAAGATAATGAAGTGAATGATTAAAGCTAAATCGAAGACGAAGCCAAATATTTGACAACAGGTATATATATATATATATATTCCCGCAGAATATAACCTCATATTACCGAAAATTTAGTTCATAAATTATCATTAAGAATAGAGTTCGCAAACCCTTGGATAAATTTGAACAATGAGAATTAGAAAACCCTTAGAAAAATTTGAAATAAAAAGCTGATGACTGCGAACTAGAGAATAATAGCTGATAATAAAAATAAATAAAACAATCATTTTGTTCCTAGTTTCAGTATATTATACTCTTCATAGAAAACCAGTGGTTAAGACAACAAATTTGCCCGATTATAATACAAACAGAAATAGTCTAGCATTAAGCTACCAGTTCTAACGGAACAGCTTCATACAAACAAATCTTACATGTTTGCAACAGAGCCTCGAATCCAAAACAACTGCGAAGGCAAACAATGCCTATAATATTTAAAAGTTCTGGCGAAAATACAACATATTCTCCAAGGGTGATAGTATAATGGGATCTTTTAAATACTATGCAGCTGGGAGAAAGAAATCCGGATGGTGTTGCCATCAATATTGCTTGCATGCTTGCAAACGAGGGCCTCAGTAGCTTGCTCTTCATCCTCAAACAGGACTAAGGCTTGCTTCTTTCCATTCACCTCAAATAGCTTGGTGCCAACAATGGTGCCATGTTCTTCCATATGAGAGATGACCTCATCCTCAGTGATATCTTGTGGGAGAGTCGATATATGAATCATTTTAGTTGGAGCACAGCAGTGACGGTAGTTCTTCACTGCATTGCGGTTGAAGCGGTTAAGGTTTGATCCAACATAATCATGTGCATCGTGGGCAGGGGTAATGTTTGAGTATTTGGAGTAGTTCACCTCAAGCCTTTTACCAAATAACACTGCGCCCTACAAAATAGAAACAATTGAAAAAAAAAATCATAAGCACCTATGGTTCTCACAATTTAGACACAAAATGTTAGTCCTACGTGAAAAGCAAATGACATATTCATCTTTCAAGCAGTAAGCCTGTTGGTACATTTCAGAGAAAAATAAATATTTTAAACAAGGAAATATATTGGTTCAAATACTATAGCAGAAAAAGCCAAATGTGAGAAGGTAACATTAGGTTAAATTTGGGAAAGTGCACCTCAGTTCAATCAATCTAATCTTTACTAGAAATTAGTTTGATTCCTTAATTTCGATCGATGCTCCATCACTGGCCTAAAACAAATTTTAACTTTGATCAACTAAGACATGCTTGCCCAACATATTTGCATGCGGGCCTAAAACACATAGATATATGCATATATGGTGCAGACATGTATATTAAATATATGAATTTGATCAGGCTCAATTCGATACATATTCATTCAAGCGAAGCCTGGCTTATTATTTAAATCTGACTTCAATCTCAGCTCAGCTCAATTCAAGCTGAAAAGCACTAACTTGTTTAAATGATTTACAATAAAAGTCAAATAACCGTCCCTGCATAGGGCAGAAAGGATTAACCTGCACCTGAGAGAAAAAAACAAAAAAAAGAATGAGCAGTAGTGCTAGCATTACTCGTGCCAAATAAACAACCATGCAGGACAAGGGCCACAAGAACTGCACTAAAGCTATAAAAACATTGGTCATAAGATCCAAATAAAATAAATTCAGTGTTATGCTATCGAGCAATAACCAGTAAGAACTCGTGCAGGTTTAAGTTTTGTTTCATTCTAACCTTTACAAAAGTTTTCTTCACACTAAGTCCGACTTACAAGCATAATAGGAATCAGTAATCAGAAGAAAGCCCAAAATATATAAAATAAATAAATAAATAAATGTTCGCTGCTGACCAATTCTATGAGTGTACAAGCTGCGGTTGAGAATGTTAAACTAACCTTCAGAAAGTGCACAGCTAATTCAGCTTGAAAACCATCCCCCATCTCAACGAGAGCATGATCTGGTTTGTTGTGAAGTAATTTGATTCTTACAATGTTGCCATACATGGAAAACAAGTTGAAAAGTTTGTCCTCATCAACTCTCTATATTCAAGGACATTAAAAATTGATTAAATGTTAAGATCTTAAGTGGCAAACCTAGAGACTTAAAATTCTAATAAAGAGGATAGAACTTACATCTGGATTGAGGTTAGAGACAAGTATGGTACACCTGTCATTACTACCACTTATACCGGGTGGCAGACAACTACCAAATGCAGCTGCAACTGCCGCAGCACTGTTCATCTATTAAACATAAAATAACCATTTGAAGAAACTCAAAACGATGCCTTTGAAAACAAATAAAAGAAAATACAAGTAACAATCAAATAGCAGGTGAGAACATTAAACCACAAGGAGCTCTTACTAGTAATGATGAAATATCTCAAGTAAACTTACGAGGGAGACTCAGAAATGACCATAAAGATAATTTATTACAAAAAAATAAAAGACCAAATTTGCAAAAAAGGAACTTCAGTTTGTGAAACCCACCTGAGCCATTGTAACTGGAACAAAAGAGAAACAAATACAGTTAGAAGTTGAGCAAAAATGTTGGAAAAAGCAAAAACAACTATAATACATGATTACCCGCCCTGCCTCCAGATGGATGAAGTGCATAAAGGCCTCCAGCATCACCATACCCAAGCTGTCATTAGTACAAACAAATTAAGTTCTCCAGCACCCCACTGTTATTCAATAAGTAAATAAAATAAATGCAAAATCAAAGGCATGATGATGCATCAGCAACCGAACTAATCAAACTCTAAGAATAAATTAAACTACAAAGGATGACAATAGCAATGACATAATGACTTACTTGAGATGATCGACCATGTTGTTCAGTAGGTAGTGATGGATTTGTGAAATCTCTGTGCAACAACATTAAGAATATTCAGCAGAAGAATAAAGGCAACAAGAGAAGTAAGACAATGGAGAAGAAAAATGTGAGGAAAAATTGAAAAAATACAGATGAAAGAACATTATAAGTAGGAAGAATAGTTATCATTGATAAGTCAACCACAAACAAATCTTCATGTCCAACCAAGTCAGTGGAGACTCTTACTCTCTAAAGAACCTAGTGAGAGAAATTCTAGACTCTTTCCTCATCTCTCATTGTCATAGCAGGCATCCCTCCCTTCCCCATCTTTTATTCCTCTAACTTCCCTTTGGTTAGCTAGCAGCCCAAACGTATGCTATCTTCCTCCAAGGCTGGTTTTCCCATCCTTCTTCCCCAACCAACTCCAGCATTATCAATCTCACATATACTCTATTTTACTCAACCGAAGTACATCTCTCTGCTCCTCGTCACACAAGCATTTCTGCTTTAATGTCTTTCATTATCCGAATAGCACTGCTCATTGGCTACTTACCTATAGGTAATCATAGCAAGATCAGAAGGCGTTTCTAGTTGCCTTGTGCTCGGAGGGTGGTGGTGGTTCTCCCGCACAATTGTCAATCGCTTGAGAGGGCCTCCACAATGACTCAGATGCATAGCATCTAAATTGTTGTTAACTTCTCCGTATTTGATGCTGTAGGCAATGGCTACTTTGTAAACTTAACTGGCTTGTACAGCACGTAACCTCATTACAGTCAAAGTGAACAAAGAGGCTCCGTGCATTGCAACATAAGCCTAACTTTCTGCATGCTGAAAAGGCTACATGATCTATACTCCTCCAAATTTGTTCTCAACAATGTGCCTCATAGTAATGGCGGGATTCAAGATTATTTTAGGAGCTTGAATCAAAATATATTCCACTTGAACAAGAAGCATCAACTAGAGATTCAAACGAGAAGATCTTAATTATGAATGATAACAAAATTTTACTTTTTTCTCTAAGTACATAATCGTCTTGTCTTTCCCTTTCCCATAAGCTATGGGCCAAATATCAGTGGCAACCAATCCAACAAGAATTGAAGCTTAAACAGAAAGTGGCGGTTGGGTGAGAGTCGGAAATAATAGTGCACCACTAACACTCATGTCAATCGATAGAGCACTTATGATTAAATGTGAAAAATTATCAGAATTTAAGTCAAAAATTAAGTCTAATGAAGTGTAAAAGCCAGAGAATGTGTTTAGCGCGATACCTATTTCTCTACTAAGGCTATTATAGCATCAAAACTAAGAGGGAAGCATCAATTAATAAGTGATGCTCTAAAATTGCTACAATCAAGCCATCATAAACAAACAGCTTCAAGAAATAGGGCTTTGCCCTCAATGGAGTGAAGCATTCTCCAGGAGGTTATATAATTTAATCAAAGTGAGGACAAAAAGTGAAGTAACTACCATGTCACCAAGACTGGTAGAGAGTGTTCCAACAAAAGGCGAATGATCCATTTAGATTTGTGGAAACATCATCTCAACCCAGGAAAATTTAATAACTTTTAGGTGCATGTCTTACCATTCTTAAAAGATCCATTGTCCAAAGGGATCTCCATCATTCTTTGGCCCAATCGAAGCACTATTAATGCATCCCCAGCGAGTCAATACTTCCTCTAGGGTTGAGATGTTAATTCCAAGTCAATGCTTCGTGGCCTCACTTTGATAATATCATATAGCCTCTTAGAGGATCTTTATCTCATCCATTATCAGGAAAGCCCTATTATGAGCTCTATTTTTTTATGAATTGATTGCAATAGATTCAATGCATCCCAAATGAGTTGTTGCATCTCCCCAAATGGCAATAATGTTGCTCCCCAAATGGCAATAATGTTGCTATCGGCCATAGTGAGTTAGTAGCCACTTTGTCAAAGTAAACATAGTGCTAAAAGACTAATTAGTTATCCATTTATTGCTTCGATGAAGTCACGTAGCCCCCAGAGGAGGCTTTTCTTCCTTATTGCAAGAATATCTCATTTTTCTTAAAGGGATCCATTTTCCCTGAGTTTTGATAGCATCTATGTCAATGCATCCCGAGTTAGTAAGTATTTCCTCAGAGGTAAAAATGTCGTCACTAGCTTTAGGGGATCAATAGTCATTTCATCGCAACATGCATGACCATCCTACATGATCATGTTGTTACTTCACTTCCTGTGCATCACTCTGACGAAGTCATGTTGCCTCCTAGAAAAGCATTCTTCCATGTACAGTTGTAATGGGATTCATCTATCATTACCCAAACAAAATTTATTCACCCTAACTTGGTCATTCCTAACACGGTTAGGATTTACCTTACACAATGTGTAATGATAGATCTCAAAAGGTCAAATCACCTGTAGCCCCAAAGCTCAATCTTTGTTATTTGGGATTGTAGTCTTGTGGGGCTTGGCCCTAAAAGTTGTTTAAATTGAGCCCAAAGCTTGCAACTTGTGATTATGACCATATTCTTGCAAGCCCATATGTTTCTTCTCTCCCAACAAACATTAGCTACTTTCATTTCAAGCAACAGAACCGTCATATATTCATTTCACTCTATGCCATTAAGAATACGATCAAATGAGAATGAACACTTGACCTAACCATAATGACATCAGAGTAGAAGAAAGAAATATTTGATATTTGCTTAACTATATTGAGACGGCAAGGATATGACACAAGGAGGTTGTGATAACTAAATGGGCTTATGCATATATGATGGAACACAACTCCATTGTCAGCCTAAATACATCAAAATAACAGAACTCTCACTTACTTGATTGCAACGATGAAGCAAATGAAAGAGATTTGATTTTTGTTTGTCCATACCAAAATGACAAACACGAAATAGAATGAGGCTATATATGTCACCTGGGTTTGAATGTAAGAGGCGAGCTAGCATAACCCCTTGTTCCAAGGTCGATCTAACCATATCATAAAATAGAGTAGAGAAGTACATGATCATGCTTGACCGAATTACGGTATCCTATGGAAAAAGTCGTAACATTATTATACCATTATTCTTAGGAGGTATCATCTTTTTTGCATGATTGTAGCACGGTCAGTGCATGCCTGGCAGGACATTGCTTCCACTAGTATTAAGTGATAGTACTACTAGTCTTACTGGATTGATGGCCCTTTTTTATTTTTTTTTGGCAGAGCGCATGCAATCAATCCTATGTAACCTAGCAGTTGCCTTTTTCTTTTTAAGGCCTCGCTTTCCTTATAGTCATGTAGTCCTCCCTACATTTGCACAAAAGCCCTGCTCCTAAAAGCTATTTGTTTTCCTGGTTTGACCATATCAATATCAATGCATCCTGGTGAGTTGATACCTCCTCCCAAGTTAAAATGATTCTGACATATGCCTTAATGAATCGCTTGCCATTTTATAGCAGATGTGCAACTACTCTCACGTGACCAAGTAGTTAATCCTTCACTTCAAGCCATACGTTGATGAGATTCCATAGCCTCCTGAAGGAGCCTTCTCATCCATTAATTGTAAAAAGATCGTTAATCCTAACAAAGCAGTCCTCACAACATCATTGATTCCTATAGAATTTTTCAGCATAAATCAAACACTTTTGAGTATAAATTGCCATCTTATAAAGCATGTGTGAGGTCTGGCCCCAAAGCTAGATCACACGAGCCCCAAACCTCATTCTTTGTAGTTTGTGATCAAAGTCATGAGAGAAAACCCGAATGATCATTTTGCTCAAAAACCGCACTTTCTGCTATGATAATTATCCTAAAAGCCCAAATATGTTCTCTTAAAACTTTAATTTACTTTATTGCAAGTCTATATAGTTGCACTCTAATAGGACACAATGGAGAAAAAGGATTATGTAGCCGACCCCACTTAGTGGATTAAGGCTTTGTTGTTGTTGTTGTATTGCAAGTCTATATAGTTGCACCATATATTAATTTCCTTCCACCCAGTTATTAGGATCTGACTAAGGCAGTAACGAGTCTATTTTTTAATTTTTTTACCGCGAGTCAAGAGCACTAACCATAAAAAATTTAGTTTAAAAATTAATTACAACTTGAAAATCATCTTGATATTTATTACAATAATCAAGAGAGTTACTAAATATTATGCATTTGCTTGAATCAAGCTTGAGGACTTCTGACTATGCCTGTCAAAAAAACTCATTGTTCGTGAATAGCTCGTGTTCGGCTTATTAAGTAGCACATGTTCGATACCCTCGCTAAGCAAACGAGCCGAAAAAGAATCTTTTTTTTTGCGCTTGATATATAAAGAGCTAAACACAAACAAAGGTTTATTTATTTATTTTATTCATGTTCGGCTCATTTTGGCTCGAAATACACACACACACTTATAATTGATGAGTTTTATTTTTAATTTATTTAATTGATTAAAAGACTACAAAGATTTATAATCAATTAAAATTATTAATTAAAAAAATTGTACAAAAATATATTAAATTCTATTTAAATGAATATTTTAATATAAATAATAAGATTTAAATCTCGCCTCTACCCTTAACATTCTACTGCTGCGTGTATGACTCGTTCATGAACAGCTTATGTTCGGTTCGCTAAGCAAACGAGCCTAACATGAACAAATTTTTTGCGCTCGATATATTAACGAGTCGAACAAGAACAAATATATTTTTAAATAAGCCGAACACAAGCTGAGTTTGGGCTTGCTCAAGCTCAGCTCGTTTACACTCCTACTCTTAACAAGATCAACATTCAGTTGAGAAAAAATGAGGACCGATCCAATGTCGACTCAACTGACATTGAATCCAACTAACCAAAAGCAAGTTAAATAAAAAGGTCGGCACAAGTCAATTATAATAGTTCTTAAATCCGAAAAGAAAAATGATAGAAATAAACATTAAATCACAAAATGTTTTCACATTCATGCAAAAGTAATCCTCCTTTTACATAGAGTAATAGAAATCAATATAAAAACCTATATAAGATATGCCAATAACAAATAACATACAAATTGTGTCAATAAAAAAAATGAAATTTTAAGAATAAGATAGAATTAAATTACCAATAAGAGCATAATTCTAATAAAATATAAATAAGAGCATCTCGCGTAATAATTAGACGAGATGCTCCTATCTGCAGTTTTCATTTGTTGTTCTTAATGGCTATCGGTGGCAAACAAAAAATAGGACGCAAGTCACGTGCTCTCCTGTTAAAGGATAGCTTTACATCATGTATGAGGAGCTATGTGAAATTGATGCGAATTGAAAGAATAGGTTCTTCTTGAAAAATATGAGAATGCCTATAGCTGATCGACATAAGCTTATGTTGCTTCCAAGGAGTTACAAAAGTTGTTTTTTTTTTCTTAAACTGGGAGTTTCAAAAAGTTGATAACATAAGAGTAGCTGTTAAACATATAATTATTGGAATGAAAACAGATATAAGTGGGCCACCAAAAAAAAAAAAATCAATGGATTGATAATGCATAACTGGGGATTGAATGAAGACATATATTGAATCGATTCCAAGTGTTTTTCTTATATTTATCATCCACATAAGATTTGACCCAGATGAGTTAACTAACAAAATTATTTGATCTGATAACTCATAACCATCGCTAAACAAAAGGAAGTTTTGCTTGAGTTGTAGTTGAATGCTTTAATCACCCATAGTGGCATGGGTAATGAGTTTATCACTTGATTGAATTGAATTTATGTTGTTGAGCGAACTCACCATTTGATTGCCTTACATAACATTCAAATGAATTTCATAAAATAATATGCAAAAATAGACTGTGATAGACCTGGACTGTAATGGGATAGCTTATTAAGAGTTAAGAAGAAATGAAGATAAATTTAAGCTAGACTTACTTTTTATTGATACTAGAAAGCGTATCAAACGGGAAGTTCATAAGTAGAGAAAACTTGTAGGATAGCCAGAAAGAATTTGACGTTGCACTATAGATCAGGGTACAACATCACACAAAATTATTTGTGGATACGTCTTCCTAAGCTTCAAAAGGAGAAAATTAAGTAGTTAAAGCATGCATTATCAAGAAATACTACTAGAGGACCTCCAAAGCACATCAACTTTAAGGTATGTGACCAAATTTTTTTTTATTGAATAATTAATTTTTGGAAGAACAATTTTGCTTGTTTAATTAATAAGGATGGTGATTCAATTTGCATTCATATAAGCGATCGCAAAACTATTCCATATCATAAGGATTTGTTGACCAAGAAACATTTGATAAAAAGAAGTTAAAAAAAAACACATGTTTGAAAATTCATAATTAACAATTTTCATTAAAATTGAGATACAAAATTTTAAATATTAAGTTAAAGGATATGGGCATCTAGATACGACTATTTCTGCCCCCATCATATAGAGTCGTATTATCCATGACATAATTTACCATCAAATAGAAGCATGAGAAATACATCTAAAATATTTTTCATATATTAAAAATCTAATATAAAATCAATAATCAAGCATTAGTACTATAAAAATATAAGGAAATTATCATAATACAAAAGACTTTCTAAGTATTATCTTGTATCTCAAGCCTTTCTATGTATTATCTTGAATCTTAAGCGTTAGATGCGAAAAGTGAAGGGTTGCATTAGATAGACAATAGACAACATAAAATATCTATTGAAAAAAACATGACATGAATCATTTAAATCATAGTGTAAATGCTAGAGCGTCCCTAGAAGTGATACGTTGTATGAATTAAATACACTGAAATGTGTGCAAGGGAAATTACATCGACGCCTAAGTGCAATATTAAAATAGCAAGGGTTGTCATATTATGAACGGATACGGACAAAGAAGATATTCCATGAAACTAATATTATGATAGAAACTTGGAATTTAGATACTTTCACAGATAAAATTAATAGAATTAGCAGACATTATGATTCACAGGAAGATAAATATCTTATGCACTCAGGAAACTTAATGGGTTGGCAAAAAAACTATGGAGATCGATAGCTAGCTTTTAAATTTTGATATTCAGGGAGAAGTCGCACTAGAAATGGAGTAGATGTAATAATAGATAAGCATTAAAATGATAATACTGTAATTAATAGAATTGAAGATAAAATTACAATTCTAAAGATTATTATTAATACTAAGATTTTTTAATATTATAAATAATTATGCTCCCCAAGTAGGTTTAGATATAGGTTCAAAAAAAAATTAGAATGACGTAGAAGAATTAATGCAAACGATACCATCTGAAGAAAGAGCTTTTATTGAAGAAGATTTATATGAACTAGCAGTTAAGTAGTAGAAAATTTTAGAAATAATTATGGTGGCTACGATTTGAGTGATTAATGAAAAAGGCATAACCATATTAAATTTCGCTATAATTTATGATTTTTTATTGCTATTTAAGAGAAGAGATAAATATATTATTACTCATATAAATTTGATCTAAGAAAACATTGTGATTATTTTCTTATGAGAAAAAGACATCATCAAGAATATAGAGATTTTAAGGTCATTCCAAATAAAAATTCAAGCACACAATATTGATTATTAGTTCTAAATTTTAAGACGAGTTGAAACATAAAAAATACAATGAAATATTATCATAGAATTAGAGAGATATAAAGGACACACAAAAATTATATTTACAAGTAAACTTTAATATTTCAAGATTTGTGATGCTCACTAATTATGTGGGATAAAGTAACAAAAACTACAAAACAAGTGGCAAAAGTTGTACTTGAAGAATCAAAAGGAAAAACATTATAAATAAAAATAGTTGGTAAAGAAATAATAGATCAGAAAAAATAAAATATTAGAAATTTTATTATAAAAATTAGTTTAAATGTAAAAGCTCAGCGAATTGAAAATAAAATACAAGGCGGCTCATAGGGAATCTTAGAGAACAATTTGAAATGTCAAGAATTCTACTTTTAACAATCTTTATAATAGATTAGATACTAATGAAGTTGAAAAATATATGTATAAATCAGCTAAACAAAGAGAAAAGAAAAGTAAAGATTTTTATTCATATAAAATTTATTAAAGATTAAAATTAAAAACAGCTTTTCTTAGATCAAGATATTCAATCTTAATATCGTTAGTAATAATAGAATTTTTTTTAATATCACATTAGTAAAAAGAAGTTGAGAACGCTTTTATGAAAACCAACGGTGAAAAGTCAGTGGGACCCGATGGTTCTTAATAGAAGTGTGGATATATTTAGTAGATTTGAGAGTTTCTTGGCTTACAAAATTTTTTAATCATATTTTAAAAACTAAAAAAGATGTCTGAGGAGAGGAATTTTATTTTGATCCTCATTTTTAAGAATAAAGAGGATGCACATAAGTGCAAATTATAGATGAATTAAGTTAAAGTGTCAAAACATTTAAATTATGGGAGAGAGTAGTTGAACATAGGATAAGACATGATACAAAGATTCTCATAATCAGTTTGAATTTATGTCAAGCAAGTCTATTGTGAAAGGTATACACTTATTAAGAGGTTTGATGGAGAAGTACGGAGAGTAAAGAGAATCTACATATGATTTTTTTTATTTAAAAAACGCATACTATAATGTTCCAAAATTAGTTCTTTTGAGAGTTCTAGAGAAAAAAAAGATGTTGATATGACTTAGATTCAAGTCATTAAAGATATGTATAATAGAGTTATTTCTTGTGTTCGAAGAGAATAAGGATTGACCAATTATTTTCTTATTTTGGTTAGATTACATTAGGAATTGGCTTTAAGCTCATATCTACTGGCTTTAGTAATTAATGCTCTTACAGAACATTTACAAAAGGATATACTTTGGTGTATGCTACTCGCTGATGATATCTTTCTTGTGAGCATGACTAAAGAAAGAGTTCAGGAAAAATTTGAATTATGGAGGACTACATCAGAGTCTGAAGGCCTTCGTTTGAGTAGCTCTAAAACTAAATACACGGAATACAATTATAGCAAAGTGATGGTGATATAGATGGGGATCTTATGAGTAGAATTCAAGTTGGATGGTTGAAGTGGATGAATGCATCGGGCCTATCGTGTGATAGCAAAGTACCGCTTAGAATGCATCGGGCCTATTTTGTGATAGTAAAGTATTGCTTAGACTTTAAAAAAAAAATTATATAAGATAGTGGTGAGACCTGCAATGCTTTATAGTGAAGAATGTTGGCCTAAAAAAGAGAAGCATATAACTAACTTAAGTTTTATTGAGCTGAGAATGCTTAGGTGGATGAGCAATTTGACACTAAGAGACAAAAAATCAAAATGAATGTATCCGTGAAATGGTTGGTGTAGCTCCAATGGCAAACAAGTTTAGAGGTCGTCTTATAGATGGTTTGATCACATTAAACGTAGGCTATTGATGATTCAATTAGGAGAGTGGATGTTTTAGATTTGACTTTTGTTAAGAAAAGTGAAGTTGGACCTAAAAAGACTTGGGCATGTTGCATAAAAAATGATCTTAATTTATTAGAATTAAATGAAAATATGACAATATAACACAATAGTGAAAAATGATTCATGTATCCGACCCCACTTAGTGGGATAAAAGCTTGTTGTTGTTTGTTGTTGTTTGTTGTTGTTTATTGTTGTTGTTGCATCTCATATCACATATACATTTGTAACTACAATGATAAATAAGGTGATATAGGTACCACAAGCTGATAATTATATTTTATAAATAATTAATTAAATGTAAATAGTACATTTAAGCTGAAGAAGATGTACACAAGATTGCTAAATTAGGAAGCTTTATGGGCAAGCTAGGGTAGAGACTTAATAAGAGAGAGAGGTGGGGCCACGAAGAAAAGAATTTGAGGGAGGAGTGAAGCTTAATAGGAGAGTACAAGCTGCAAGTTGAGATGAGATGTCATGAATAAGATATACATCCCCTCATCATATAGAAGATGGGTAGAAAAAGATAGCTAAGAAAAAAAAATTGTTAGTATAAACCGCCTAATCATAGGGTGTTGACATAACCAACACAGCCACTTTCAAATGCGTGATTCCCATATGAAGCACAGGGAAAGGTCGAGGATCCGCTTCACTTCAAAACTATGCAATAGTACACAAAGCGCTTTGTGAGACGTGTGTTGTCGCAATTGTGTGAAGATTTTCTCGATCCATCTCAAAATGAGTTCGAGTTAGTGGTGGAGTTTAACATGATTAGCAAACCAAATTTATTAACCACATTAGACAGCTAGGATGTCTATTACACTCACCCATGCCCCAAGGGAAACTGAAAAGATGAGGCTCTAATTTATAATTCCCGACGACTTCCTCCACTCGATCGAGCATGTTTGACCATTTGGTGGCTTCTACCTTCCACTCGATTGATCTCTCCGCAACATCTTTCTCTCAATCGAGCTCATTAACCTCCCTCCCTAAGGTTTATTCCACAGAGACATAAATGCTACTGACCCAACAGCCGCAAGTTCGACCACAAAGCTTTGACGATCTCCACCATATAGTATAAAGAAGATTTTCATTTTCATACTTTTTTCAATAGACAACCTCATCCTCCATGATAGGATACATAATAGCACATTATTACCATTACAAGATGGTCTGTTTAGCAATAAAATTAATTTGTACCGGAAACACTTTAGTAAGCTATCATTGTATCAGAATCAAACAAAAATAATTTTCTTGGGGTTTCGTGAACCTGAACAATGATATTTGGTATACGACTTATGATAATTCTTAATGTTGTATTTCATATATTAAACACCCAGCTTAACAGGTTAACATGTTTTTGTCGAGTGTTAACTTCTTGTAACCCATTGGCTTGTTAACATGTTTTTGTTGAGTGTTAACTTCTTGTAAACCATTGGCATGTCAAGGAATTGCACTATTAAAACATATTTTTGCCATAGTTAATTAATTAAGACGGTTTTTATTTTATATATTTTATTTATTCAACTAATTAGGACGCAATGGAGAAAAAGAATTCATGTAGCCGACCCCACTTAGTGGGATTAAGGCTTTGTTGTTGTTGTTGTTGTTGTTGTATTTATTCAACTAAATAATGGCTCTTTATCTAAAAAAGTAATAGTTTGTGTTGTCTTCAAATGTACCTTCATTTCACTAACTTCTTTTTCAAAAAATAAAAGAATGATATCAAGAAGCATATTGCTACTCTATATTGTATACTTCAAATAAGCTAGTAGCACACAAGTATGTTCATCAAATCAACTTTCACGATAAGCATTACTTTGACTTTGCATATCTATTTCTTGATTTTTAAATTAAGAATAATAATTTGAAGTTGAATATATTTTCTCAAACAAGTTTTAATCCCTACAATTTTATCCTACATAAAATTTTAATTTATCAAATACATACTTTACGTTTTGTAATTATTAATCAATGTAACCATGCATTTATAGTTTTATACAAGTTATGAGCCTTCTAACTAATAAAAGAGTAACTTCATTTTGCATCTCTCTTTAATGAGAAAATAAAGAGTTGTGCATTGCATTGCATTGCGTGATATGCTATATATATATATATATATATATATATATATATATATATATATATATATATATATATAGAGAGAGAGAGAGAGAGAGAGAGAGAGAGAGAGAGAGAAGTCCTAGGGCGAATATATTAAGACCAAAAAGGATAACGGATAGGTTGAGTGAAAGGGCCAAAGTAGGCACCCTAACCACCCAGCATACAACACACACATAGGAAATATATGTAAATTGAAAAGAGATCTAAAACATAAGTAAATGCTATGACAAAATCTGGCAACACTCAAGTACTTAGGTAGCTTGAGAATGGATCAATTTAGCTTTGCCTCCGCCTCTAGTTCAAGGACGGGAGCCAGCTAACAAAATTAAGTTTACTGTCATTACCCGAAGAAACCAGTATATCATCCATTAGGTTTGGTAGTAAGCATCCATTCTTCTTCTTCCTCCTGGAAGTGTAAACCTGTCATTCCTCATGGGAAGAATGGCTCATCAGATCAGTTGATTGGTCTAGAGTTTGCACATGTGTAGGTTTTTAAACATTTGTAGCTTCCACTTGTTGTACAGGCTGATCTTTTATTAGATCAAGAGAGCACTCGCCTGGGTCTTCGCAAGTAAGTGAGCCTTCTTCAATAGTAATAGTTGATACTGACATGTTTGGTTGAGCATGTGGGAGAACCGAAGGGGAGGGAATAGGAATCTCAGCTTGGTGGCTTAGAGGTTGGTTGTCATCAGGTTTACTGGGAGCACGTTCAGGCTCGTGGGGTGCACTAATAGCATGTTCCTACTTTTGACTATTGGTTCTCAACTGTGGGTGTAATCTGAAACATTTCTCCTGCGGGTGCCCAAACATCTTGCAGTGATTGCAGTAGTAAGGTTTTTGTTCCATAATGATTTGTTGTCGATATCCGTTGTAAGCAGAGTCAAGCCAGATTTCTTCTAAATCTGGTAGTGTAATATCTTTTTCAATCAAAATCCTTGCATTAGAAGGCCTTGAGAAATGAATTGTAGGTATGTCTAACTGTGTTCGTTGTCCAAGGATAATCCCAATTGCATATAAGATAGGTTGATCGAAAAATTTAAGCTTGAGTTCAGGTAATGAGAACCAGATAGGCGCAATGGGGGGTTCTTGACAGATCAAAGTCAGGGGTCCATTTTAACAGTTTCATATGTTTGCTCTCGATTATGATGAATTTCTTTGAGAAAATACTTGTATAGTCTTCTTCTATGCTCCGTTGTATCATAACATGTCTTCCATTAAAAAGTCTCATCTGCCAAGCCCCAACTAGCTTGAAATCTTCAAAAAATTTCCTGATGATCTTCGTCTTAGGGCGACCTAATTGGAACTTCCAACTAGTGTAAATTTGTATTTTTCTGCAATGGATGAAATTTCAACGTCATAAAAGAATATTGTTGGTTTGCCCGCATTTTCCCTACTTTTTTGATGTGATTGCAATCTCCATGTCCTGCAAAATAATCATGGTACATCTGCAGAAATATCGAACTATCTGCGAGGTGGAAAAGAGAGTTGCGTTTGTGTACCACTGTAGCATAGGAGGGTTTGCCCACCTCCGGAGTAGGTTCAGTCCCAAGAGAAAAAGGGATAGCTTTCATGAAGACAGGCACTCAAGACATTGCAATAGCAGAGCAGCAGATGGCTGAAATTCCGACGCAGACGGTTCTAGCACAGCTTGTCGAGCACAGCAGAGCCCGATGCAACTGTCGAGTAGATTCTGGCACAGCTTGTCGAGCACGGCAGAGCCCGATGCAGCTGTCGAGCAGACATAACCGAAAGCGAAGCACCGCGACACAGCCGACGCATGCAGCACAGCGACACGACGACGCTGCTCAACACCGTCACTGTTCACAGCACGAACGCGAAGCACCGACACAGCTCTGCCGCTAGACGAAGCGGGTGGAATGAGACTTCCTCCTGACAACACCGCCGACGAAGACGAAACAGGAAAAAAGAACCGACGACGAAACGAAACAGGAAAAAAGAACGACTCGAGAAATCCCGTAAAGCAGTTGCTCGCCATGAGGCGAAACCCTAGCAGAGCGAAGACGACGACATGACAGGTATATATATATATAATAACCCCTACCTATCTCGTCGAGGGTATTAAGGAAAAAGGTAGATAAATAAATAGCATGCCTGGTAAAACTAGGTAAATCTTATCGAAATGAAAAAAATTTAAAAAATCAGTTGCCAACCCCGTAACAGGCAGTTTCATGACAAAAAAACATGCTCAATCACTAAGCCAGTTTTAAAATAAAATAATTTTGGAGCTTATGCCCATTAATTAGGCATGATGTTCTCATTTAAATTTTATTAGGATTATGCTTCAGTTTCTAATATAATCCTATCCTAAGCTCCTTTTTAAAATTTTCTGAAGAGAAATATGAGATTCAAATCCTCAAAAAATGGCAAAATTGACAATCATGACCATATCATATTCTACTGTATTTGAAATGTAAATGAATATTATTTATTTTAATAATAAGTATGCTTTGTAGGTGTAACATCCTAATCATATTCATGTCAAACATGGGATAGCTACTACATGGTCTTATAAGTTGAAGATGTTGATGTACCGAGTTATCCTTTTAGCTAAAATTTAAGTGCATCAAGCCCGTTGACTCCATCAACTCTTAATCAAATAAATCATTCTCATATCATGACAACATCAACCTTTGATTTCACATATGTCCTCATACCCTCCTACTCATCCATTCAAATACTCATAGGAGCAGCTTTTGTTGCCAAACTCTCCCTATTTTTTCTCGTTAAGAATCCCTAAATTAATAGATGAACTTAAACAAACCTACAACTGACCACATATCGTTATTAAGGCTAAAGATGATTTCCCCCATCCAATTATGTGAGCTTCATTGTTTGGTCAAGATTATATATATATATATATATATATATATATATATATATATATATATATAACAAATCATTCATCAGTGATGATAATAAGCTTAGTCTTAAATTTGAGTCTGAACACGAGTCAAACCAACGTTCGACAAAATAATAAATAATCAATCAATTGTAACAATCCTTAATATGATTACCCTCCAAGGTAGGCCTTATATGCCCCCAATAGTATTTTCTTTATAAGACATTCAAGCACGACTTGTTAAAAATTGAAATATTTTTAATCCTACGTGATTGCTAGTGATGGATACCATTTACTATAAGGGAGAAGCATGGTGTTAGCCCTATTTGGATATTTCATTAGGGAATTTTATATGGCTCTCCTACAAAATCATCTTCATAGTTTTCCCCCTAACTTGGTACTTCTTGGATTCCAAACTAGTGAAGTCTAGGTTAGGTAAGGCTCAATGTTGCAACCCAACAGTTGAGACTATTAATCCACTTTCATTCAATTATTTTTATGCGCTCTCCTTTTCAATTAACTCCCCTTACACCAATTTTCGCCATGTGCTCATCTGAACAATTGATTCTAATTTTTGTAATAATTGATTGCAATCATCATCCTAGAGTTGGTCAACTCTACTTGGTGCAGTTTCCTTTCTATAGCTAGTACCAGATAAAGATTGTCCAAAAAACTTTTACTCATCTCAACAATGTTAAGATTACATAATCAAGAATTTCTCGCATTGGCTTATTCTCCCTCAAAATAAAGCTAATTATTTAAGATAAACTGTCAAGTGTGATCCCTTTTCTCATCAAATTATGAATGATAAATTAGACTACATAGCCACTGAAAATAAAACTCTCAGCTATTTTGATCAATACTCTCAACCTTAGTCCATACTCATCACTTGCTTCTGAAATATGAAAGAAAAGATCGACTACATTTAGAGCTACTTACAATAAGGAAATACAACAAGCATGTGCTTGGATAGAAAACAAACATCCTTAGATGGAACTTCCTAATGAAGGAGATAACAATTTCTCTCCCATGATGGAATTCCTGAAGGCTGCAGCTTGGATAGAAGATGGACATCTCTAGATAATAATACTTCGTCCCTTGCACCCTTTCTACATTTTAGTTTGAACTAATTAAAAAGATTGATGATATAATACTAATTAATGGTAAATTTATATTGATTACATGTGCTATCAATAGTACAATAAAGATTTCATTTATTACTATGATAGATTAATTTCATCCCAATTTTTCACCATGGTAAACAGCTATATGTATGGTCAAATCTTGACGAATATGAGGCAAAGAATATATCACAACTCCTCCCTTATTCTCTCCTGCTTAAAGCAAGGTCTTGTTTAAGCTTAAGGTTGATAGCTGCAAGAGAAACGTAACCAAGTCAAGCAACGATGGAGAGAAGCTAATTTCATCCACCTTAAAAAGCTACACCATCAGTCTAGGAGTTTCTATGGAGTGCTCACCTCTTCAAATCACAAACAACAAACTAAGTGAAAGGAACTTCTAATGATCTCGCTCATATCAAATGATGATTTGAGGAAAGGGAAAATGTTAGATAATAAATTGTATAAATTGCCAATCTAAAGTTGACCCGTTGACCCTACTTTTCTAACATAGGATACCAACAGCATCTTCATAATATCTTGGTTTTTAAATTTAAGGAAAACGCATTGCATTCTTATACTTGGTCTCCATAACTTCACAAGCAGTTTAGGATAGATAAATTATATATTGGCTTGTTTGAATATTAAAAATTCCACACAATTGTGTTAATTCCGAGATTATGCAAGTGACTTCAAGGCAAGAAAGAATTAGTGTCATCGAATACTTCACACATAGCAACTGGATCATTTTGAGCCTAAAAATTTGCAAGGAGAGAGTGCAAGCGAATATATCTAACTAGTGCAGAAAATAAAAACGTAAAATTTAGTCACAGCTCTCATTTAAAACAATCAAACATTATTTTCTTGTGCATGGTGATATATAGGGCTCATCCATATCTAAAAACCATCACACCATATGATATTTTAATATTTTTCTCGAGTGTCTTACTCATGTGTTGGTTATACTTATTAAAGGTAAACCTCATAAAAAACAAACTTTCAAAAACTTCCACGCTATGATTAAAACTTCATACTCAACTGAAATCCAAGTCCATCCCAACTAGGGCTATCAAAAAAGCTCGTTGTTTGCGAACAGTACGTGTTCGGTTCGCTAGAAATTTCGTGTTCGATTCGTTCGATAAGCAAATGAGACGAATGCAAGTAATTTTTTTTTCGTCCGGTTCATAAACGAACCAAACACAAACAGTCATGTGTTGGATAATGTTCGATAGTGTTCGAATAGTTATTGTTCGAAATATAACATAATTTAAAATAATTATATATAAAAAATTTATCATATTTTAAAAAATTAAAGCCTAAAAATTTTAATATATAATAAATAATTAATAATAATGTATTAATACTAATTGTAATTATAATATATTAATATATTTATAATTATAATACCATTTTTACAATTCAAACAATACAAACAAATTTGAAAGATTTCGAACAATTCAAACAATTCAAACAATTTGAATAATTTGAACAATTCGAGCATTTCATACATTTCAAACATGTGAAACATTTCAAACATTTCGAATTAATTTCAAACAATTCGAACCGAACACGAACAGTAACTTCACGAACAATTTCGAACACGAGCTCTGTTCGTTCATGTTCAGTTCGTTTACACCCTTAATCCCAACAGAGGCGCAAATTATTTTAACTAGATTTTTTCTGCACTTAAATAAGAATGATATTAACCATCATAATGTTAACTTCAACACACCTTAACAAATATGGTATGGCAAACAAAAAATTTACATTGTATAAAAGTAGAAAGCTCTGTGCTCACAATTAATACCCCTAAATTTGTCTAAGGTGATGCCACACTAATAACCTGCTAACTTATAACTCGACAAAATAATAATGTACATTAATTCAAAACTCCAATTGATACATCTCCAAATGCTTTCTAAATACTCATGTTTTTCAAATTGTCCTCTTTAAGGTCATTGTGTGCACAGCTTTGTCCAAAATCATGAAGCCAATAGGAATTAACCTGATCCAAAAGGTTTTAAATATATCTTTCTCCAATAATGAGTAAAGAAAAAGCAGTATAAATATTATTTTTCTAGGAAAAAAAATATCTATTGATATCACCTTTATTTTCGGAAATAAAAAGAAAGTTCCAAAAAAATATCTATTAGAAAGGGATAGAAGAGAAAGAAAACATTCATATTTTTTCCACTAAAATTTTCCTACACATTAATGTATTTGAGTAACCTTAACCTACCAAGGCCGATAATATTGAGATTATCCAATCCCGTCTTATAATTACTTGGTACCACAACAACCCTAGGCACATCATGAAACCTGCCTAGACTTAACAAGTTTAAAAACTTTTCTTCCATATGACATCACTTGAGAATTATAAATGTCCTCAACATCCAATTACAAATGTGATAAGTTAAGACCATCTATCTTCCTAAATGAAATATTTGTTCTCCAACCTATGAAATTAAAATATTGCAAATTGTGAAAAAACTCTTAACAAACCAAAATAAACAAATTTTGTGCAAGATGAAATACAAGCTCCAGAGAGAGAGAGAGAGAGAGAGAGAGAGAGAGAGAGAGAGAGAGAGAGAGAGAGAGAGAGAGCATGAGATATTATTCAAAACACCCAAAGGCGCCACCCCTACTAGATGTAAATGGATCTTCACAATTAATTATCAATCTAATCAAGTCATTGAATGATATAAAGCATTACTGATTGCAAAAGAATTCACCACAACTTATGTGATTGATCATTCTAAAATATTTGCGCCAATAACTAAGCTAAAAAAATATTTTTGAGTCCTCCCAATGTCAGACATGCTAGATTAATCACTCACTAATTAAAATTTAAGAATGCACTTCTGAATGGTGACTTGACAAAAGAAGTATGGATCATCCTCTAGAAATCAATGAATGACCATGGGAAGAAGAGAGATGTAGCATACAAATTAAGAAAAATCTATTTACAAGCTCAAAGTCTCGTTTGAAAAGTTCACCAAAGCTATGGCGATAGGAATTTAAACACACTTAAAGCACACTTTATTCTACAAACAAAAGGATGGCAAGCCTAATAGTAATAATCTAAACTAATTTTGTATGTTGATGATATCATTATTTTAAAATAAGTATCTTAAAGTACAAACATACAAAAGAATCTGAAATCAAAGACCTTGGCTAACTAGGGTGTTATTTTGGAATGAAAATATCTTGCAAAAAAAATAAGTTTAACTGGAAGTAAACTCAATAAACACTCTAACAAATCCCACTAAATAGACACAACTTGGCACTAAATCTCCAATGGATAAAGGACAATATCAAAGGCTGGTAAAGAAACCCCTCTACATGGCTCATATAAGAACATGACATTGCAGATAAGTTATTTTATGCACACCCCTTAAAATATTTGAATGCAATTAAAAGATAGTCACACACTCAAAAAACACCAATAGGGAGCTATTCTACAGGAAAGGGGAATCCAAAATTATAGAGATAAATATTGATAATGATTGGGATAGTTCTAGAGTTGACAAAAATCTACATCAAAGTATTACAACTTTGTGCGAGAAAATCTTGTAACTAGAGCTTTAGAAACAATTAGTTTGACAACAGATCAGAAAAAAAAAATGGATGCTTGACCAATGCGATTAGTAAATTAATCAGATGTGAGAAGCTCATAAAAGAATGAACTTAAGAGAATTTTCAAAACTTATGTTAGTATATTGTGAGAATAAGATTGCCGCCAACATCATCCGTAACAATGACCATCAAGACCAAAAAAAAGTAGAGGTATATCAATAATTTGTTAAAAAAATTCAAAATGAAGATCTAAATGTCTTTATATTAACTCTTCTAATAAAACTAATGACATCTGGATTAATGGATTGGCAAAACCCCCATTAGAAAAACCATTTGACAAGCTTAGTTCACATGATGTTTACAAACCAGCTTAGGGTAAGTGTTGAAACAAGTGTTGTTGCCGCTACCATCAAGACTATAATAAAGATTTTTTTTATCAATTATTATAACCCCAAACAAGAAAATATTGCAAACATGTGCTTCGACAGCAGCCAAACCTTCCAAGATATAAATTCCTTCAAGAAGGGAATAGAATTTTTTCTCCCAAGATGAAAATCCTGTTGGTTGGAGCTCGGAGTACATGTGCACATCCCTACATAGTATCTATAGTCCTTTCTCCCCTTCCACCTTGTTGCTTTGAGCTTGTAAAGAAGGTTACTAATATGGTTCTCATCACTGGCTAGTTTTTAGATACTTTGCTTATTAAATTTAGTAGTTGTTAAATCAAAAATCTATTATACTAATTAGATTTCCTTTATTTATTATATTTAGGAGTAGTTAAACAAAAAAAATGTATTGTACTAATTAGATTTTCTATATGACTAGGATATGCTTGTTTCTTTCTTTATTTGACATCTTCGAAAATCTCTATTTATAAGATCAGAGTTTTGCCGATACAATGCATGTGGTATTCCACCACTCATTCTCCCAAAGTCTATCCTACCTCTTACTTTGACTACTTCTGATTAAGAATGACAAGAAGACCAAATCAATTGGTTCACATAGTCCATTAAGGTTTTCAGCCTTTATCTTCTCCATCTCCAATAACTATCATAGAGAAAGTTTATGTGGCTCTGTAGCATGTTTATTTGTCTTATGTGTCAATTCAAGCAAATTCAAAACCAAGAAAATACACCATTGTGTGATTTGTCTCTCTATAATTCTATAACACACATTTGGCTCATCATTTTTATAGTTGCAATTAAAATAATTGTATTTTCTCACCAATTTTACATCGTTCTCACCACTCTAGTTTTTCAAACTTCATTCCGGACATCATTTCCAAGCATTTATATCAGCACCCACTATCGAGGTACGGTTAGACCTTCTTTTCATGACCACATTTTATGTCATCTTGGGAAAGACAAATATGACTGGGACCTACACGCTATTAGCGCTTATCAAGAAGACTTATGGAAAAATTGGTTTCAAGCCCCAAAATTGGCACATGGAGTATTATGTGCAAGATGATCAAGTAGAATTGGAAAGAGCCTTCATATGGAATGTTCCCCAGATTCTACAGGTTTCTGTGAGCCAAGAGATTTGTCATTGCAAATGGTGCGCACCTCCAAAGCTTGTAAGGCCATCACCTTCCTAGCTTTAGGATCTATTTTACTTTATGATAGAAAAATCACCACGCTTTTATAAATCTTTGCCATCATTATGCTGGACTCTACTTAGTAACATTTATAAGTATCCACTTCTTATTTATTACTCAATATTATGCACCTGGGCTACCCTTTCATAAATAAAGAATTAATCAATAATCATGCCAGTGCTTACAATTAAAATTAGCATTTTCACTGTCAGCTTATTGAGATCTTTTCATACAAAAATAGACTCAGAATTATTGTAGATAGAAAAAATATGTTTAAATCAGATAAATATCGTGAGCATACCTTGATCTGTCATTGTTATAATTAACCTGTAGCTCACTAAGGCTGAAATGCGAAAGTTAATTCAAATTAGTCATAAAAACAATGTTAAAATAAAAATTATATCAAAATATTTGAAAGGAGCATACTTGGAGTATTGTATATCTAATTGACAGCAGCCATCATATATATTGCGTCCCTGCAGGGTTGCATTCAAAGAATATATCATCAACTTTCTCAATTGAAAACTCATCATGCACAATTTGTAAGATATAGAAAGAAGCGCATACTTGCAGAGTGTCTCTCGCCTGAATAGCACAATGGAGTGACTGATACTGGATGAGGGCTTGAAACCCTACATAAATAAGCAAAGATAAATAATAAAAACCTAGTGTGTACTTTTCATATATAGCTTGACAAAATCTCAGCAAAAAAATGGAGAGTATAATCAATATGAAAACGCATAAAAAAGATATAAATTACTATTTACAAAAATTTACACCTTACAAGGTCAGTAAAACATGAAGTAAATAGATAAATTAGCAACTTTAATCCATTTTGGAGTTCCTATTGAAGTTGATCGTTGCTAAAAATCATTTAAGATAATAAAGAAGACTTGAAGAAGCTGACCAGCTGACTTCTGAAATGTGACGATCTTCTCCACAAAACCATGAGGAGAAAAACTTGATGCAGAACTTCCACTGTTATAGGGTAGAGCATGTGATGAATTGTAGTTAAGAGGATTCGATTGGGATCCAAATCCTGATTGCCAGACAGCATACCATAATAGAGACAGAAGAGGAAAAAAATAAATAGAAGAAAAAGAGAAGACTAATAAGAACGAGAATAGCTAGAGAAGAGATGTTAAAATCTTCAGTTAGGCATGGATGAAAGACTAGAGAAATAAAACTTAAGAGAAATAAGACCACATTCTAAACTTTTATCAACTATCATTATCTATGACCTCTACGAGCCATACACTAAAAATCAATATTCAGAGTGCCGAAGTCACCTTAATTTCAAAACTAAACAAGGTCACCTCAAATGGAAAAGGTAGCATAACACTTTAAATTCAAAATGTAACATGAACAAGAAGAGATTAAAAAATATACGTGCTTCAAATTTTCTATTTCAGAAAAAAAAAATAAAAGGAGATTCCCCCTTTGCCCGAAACACACACAACTATTATCATCATAACCCCCAACACTTCCACAGCCCCATTCCCCAATTTCTCTTATTTGGTTTTTCTTTTTTCCCCATCATACATAGCACCCACACTCATTTTCACTGCCTCTTTCAAAAAATAATACTTATCTAGTTTATATATTTCAAATCTTTACAAAAACAGTTTAAAAAATGGAGGCCTTTGTAGAACCTACATTTTATGACTCATTCTCTTGCATTAAAAAATATCACATATATTTGCATATTTTACTATGCTCATTTGAATCTCACGCAACATTTATATAGCTTTTAAATTTAAAAAATCTAAAAAAGTTAAAAAAAATGAAGGCCATTCTTTGCAGTGGCTACTTTTTATAACTCCTCCCTTTACATTAAGAAATATCATATAGATTTGCATCTTTTATTATGTTCATTCGTACCGCACACATTAATATAAATTATAAACTGACCATTTTCTGGAAGGTCCAACAGAAGATAGCAAGTTCATTTAAAAGAAGAGACAGAGAACACAGCCATATGTCAAATTAATACAATAAGAGACAAGAAGTTGCCTTTTTTTAGCTTTACTAAATCAAACATTAAAATTTTCTCGAACATCTGCCAATTAGCAAGGAAAATCTCTCAGTTAAATGGTATATTGGATCATAAGGGTGCGATTCCCTTCATTTAAAATTTGTTTTCACCCAAAAAAGTTTTATATAGTAGCTAAATATAAAAAATACAGGGCATTTGCATAGTGCCGCAACAAGCATATTATGAATCTTCATATTTCACATTACAAACTCCAGATGACCAACAAACTATTTAACTGGTTCTGTCCACCAGTCAGAAAATCAAACTAGCTGTTGGTCCAATCAACAATAGGACTAGCACACGAACTCCAAACTTAACTAAAAGATGTATCAGAATTTGATAGAATTACATGAGGGCTTGAAGTAGAAAGTGATTGAATGTGAGCTAGCTGGGGTATACTTCAGACTTATAAATCACAAAGAAAATCAATTTCCTGAGAGGATGTGAATTAACTTTGGCCTAGTTGAAAAAATAAAACATATATTAAAAAAAAAAAAATTGGCCTAGTTGAAATGAAGTTGCTTGACGATTGGTAGCATCACCTTTTCTGAAAAAGTTTTCACACCTATGTAAATCCAATTTAACAAACAAAACTGTAAAATCACTCCCTTGTAGGCTACCATATTCTTTTCTTAAAAGCAACTTTCTCAATTTCAACTTCCTTTCAGTTTTAAACAATACATTTCAACATAGGAAACGAAAAAACATTCAAAAAACATGATAAATTTTTTAAGGTTTCCTTGGGTAGCAAGAAGTTCAAAAGCGTGGTAAAGTACAAATGGAAAATGATGCAATAGGGATAAGCAAGATCCACATGATGCAATCTAAAAATAATATTAAAAAGCATTTTCATATAGCTTGCACAGTATATAAGCTAAATAACTACTCGGTGCAAACCTGATCTTTCCGTCCTTGTGAACCTTGATCAACAGTTGTTAGTTCCTGATGAGAAGAAAACTGCATATAAACATTTCTTCCCCTGAAAAGACAAAATGAGTTAATAAAAATTAAATGTGGCACTAACACCACAGTAGGGCTGTAAACCATAGAAATAGTTTTTGCAATGATATGCTTAACAGTCCAGTTATTTTATAAGCACATTCTGAAAACTAAGAATAAATCGGCATCTGAATTTGAATATTTTAAGTATCATACTTAAGTTTAAACTTGAGATAATTTAAATCTTTTCTCTTTTTCTTGCAAGACTTGAAGCAATCCAATTTTTTATCTACCCATTTTTATTTCTATTCTTTTCACATTGATTTTTTACATCTTTATTAGAGCATCTTCTACTATTAAGTTTTCAAACCCAAATAACCTAAAGCAATTTTCTATATCCACCTCAGCAGAGCCCTGCCCTAACACGTTCTGACATGATTGAATAGCATTCTACCCATCTAACAAAGTAAAATATCCATTTTAGCATTAACATGTTTTCCGCAATTAACTCAATCAATAAAGATATTGTTGTCTCATTCCATAATACATGTTGTTCCTATGGATGTTCAGTAATTTTTATCCTTTTGATATTCTATTGAGTGCCTTGAGAGTATTATGAAATAAAATTATATCATCAATGCAAAAATATAAAAATTATAAAATTGCAACCAGTCCGGCTAGGTTGTAAGGACCCAAGTGTTGGACAACAAAAAAGTTGTTAATAGCTAAGTTGAGTGAAGAGAAAATGGATATTAAGCTAAATATGTGGCAAAATAAGATGAGTGGTGATTATCTTGAAAGTACAGTTGGAGTCACATCTATCAAAACTAAAGTTGAAAATAAACTCAAGTTTGGAAATGTAAAATGACGAGTAGAAAAAGGCACCCATTAGGCTGGTAAATAAAATAAGTAGAAAAAGATTAAGATGGAAAAGGAGTATGCCATTAAAAAGTTGTTCAAAATGATTTGCAAGAATAAGTAACACTTAAAACAACCCTCAACAGAAATGAATGAAAAATAAAAGCTCATAAAGCCAACCCCAAATAATTGAAAAAAACCAATTGATGATATTCTTTTAACATAAACTATCCAACCCAAGTCTCCAATTTCACAACCCATAAAAGGTTCTACTAGTTTTATCCCCATTATTTAAAATAAAAGCCAATGATACTAAAATCAGGTGGACCCAGTATCAATTAAACCTTAATTCAGTTGAAAAATCATTATTTTCATATCACGTAACCCTGGCAACCCATGTATTATATGTGTTATATTAATACCAAAAAATACTATCTTCCAAGTTTCATTTCCACCAGCCAAACAATAAAATAAATAATGTCACGTGCAAAGTTTTATTAAAAGCAAGTAATATGGGCATAAAACTAAACAAATACATTTGCTGATTGATATAGATACACGACAAAATGCATAGCTTTTAGGAAGAAGGCCTCAAGCCACTTATTTTCGGGAACACAGCCAATGAATTCACCTCCAATTCTTTTGCTACTTAATGAAATTCACTAGATCAAAGAGATCTCTAAAATTGAATTGATGCAAGCTAAAAATATAAAATATCAACCATAAACCAATTCAAATGAAAATAAAAGTAGTACAACAACAAGAAGAAGAAACTTTTATCCCACTAAGTGGGGTCGGTTACATGAATCCTTTTTTTCTCCATTGCGTTCTATTAAGTGACATAATTTCATTTAATGCTAATTGATTAAGATTATTTTTTATACAATATGCCCAAGTCTTTTTAGGTCTACCTCTACCTTAACATCAGTTGAATCTAAAACATCTACTCTCCTAGTAACACCAAACCATCTAAGACGACTCTCTCTAATCAAGTCTGCCATTGGAGCTACACCAGCCCTATTACAGATATATACATTTCGCATTTTGTCTATAAGTGTCAAGCCACCCATCCACCTAATTATTCTCATCTCAGCAACACTTAACTTTGTTTTATGCTTCTTAAAAAAGCCAACACTCTTCTCCATAGAGAATTGCAGGTCTCACCGTCTTATAAAAATTTCCTTTCGGCCTAAGTGGTACTTTTCTATCACAAAATAGGAACGAAGCATTCCTGCACTTCAATTAACCAACTTGTATCCTACTTGGGGTTTATTTGATAGTCATTATATCTTACTTGATGTCATCTACTAGTAGAAGTTCGACTACAAGTTGCACGAACAACATCACATAACAATGTCATAAATATCATTCAAACCCTATTTTGATCACATAGAGGTGCCTGCTAATGCCAATGATAAAAAAAAAAGTCAAAATCAATGAAGATCTCATTAAATAACATAAAATTCTAAAAATAGAATTAACACAATCACTCTTAATCTGATGGATAACACCATTATATGTAAAATAGGTTTATCCAAATAACATTGTCATATGAATAGCATTGGGCCAAATAGCTCCTAGTATTAAAAGTCACCTTGCCTGAGAAAAATGTGAATAGGTAGCATAAGCATGTGCAAATATATGTTCTTATAAGACCATGTTAATCAATTTTAAAAAAAAAATTAATTTACCCATTAGTAGCAACAGTAGTAATAGCAACTACAAAAACAATAACAAAAACAACAATAACAACAATAATGATACTACTAATAATAATAGTGACAAAAAAAATGTCACTGTTAATGGATTTTGCCACATTTATAAGCTACAAAAAAATAATGCAAGTATATAGTTAGACTGAGACTCTTTTTTTCCTAATATCAGCCCTTTTTTTAGACATTTTTAGATAGATCTAATCATAGATATCTCAAAATTGATCACAAAGTTTTTTTTAATATACTGCCTAAAGTATTGATTCAGTGAACAAAACATTGTATAAGTGGATACAAATATATTATACTAACTCATGGGTGAAGCTACACCGTAGTTATGAAAACAAGGATTGAGATTACAGAGAAGACTATTTTAATAAAAACTTGCTTTCTGAGTCCTAGGAACGAGTCAAATTAAGCCTTTGAACAATTTATCCAAGCATAAAGTCACGTAGTCAACATTTGGGATGTTCATGAAGACGCAAATGATATGTAGGAAAAATTAACTAATACTATTAAACAAGTGGTTAAAGATGTACTTGGAGAATCAAAAGAAAAAATTTCTATAAATAAAAATAGTTGGTGGTTGAATAATAATGTGCAAGAAAAGATAAAATATAAATGTAAAAGCGTAGAGAACTGGGAAAAATATAAAACGGCCCGCAGGGAGTCTAAAAGAATAATCTGTGACACTAAAAATTCTGCTTTTAGTGATCTTTATAACATGTTAGATACTAAGGAGGGTGGAAAATATATGTATAAACTAGCCAAGCAAAGAGAAAAGAAAAGTAAAGATTTAACTCAAGTAAAGTGTATTAAAGATGAAAATCAAAAAATGTTTTTCTTAGAAAAAATATATTCAACATAGGTGGGTGAGTTATTTTGATAAACTTTTTAATGAAAATGTTGAAAATACGATCGACCTTAGTGATCTTAATATCTTTAATAATAATAAAACTTTTCATTTTTACCGTCGCATTAGTAGAAAAGAAGTTGAGGATGCTTTAAAGAAAATCAAGGTTGAAAAGTCTGTAGGGTCTGATAATATCCCAATTGAAGTGTAGAAATGTTTAGATGAATTGGGGGTTTCTTGGCTTACTAAACTTTTTAATATTATTTTAAAAACTAAAAAGATGTCGGAGGAGTGGAGGAAGAGTATTTTAGTCCCCATTTTTAAGAATAAAAGAGATGCACAAGAGTGTGCAAATTATAGAGGAATTAAATTGATGTGTCATACTTTAAAATTATGGGAGAGGGTAATTGAACATAGGTTAAGACTATTACCAAGGTTTCACATAATCAATTTAGATTCATGCCGAGCAGGTCTACTATGGAAGCTATACATTTATTGAGAGGTTTGATGGAGAAGTACAGAGATAATAAGGAGGATCTACATTTGATTTTTATTGATTTATAAAAAGCTTACGATAAGGTTCCTAGAGATGTTCTTTGGAGAGTCCTTGAGAAGAAAGGTGTTGATATGACTTATACTCAAGTCATTAAAGATATGTATAGTAGAGTTGTTACATGTGTTCGAACTGAAGGAGGATTGACCAAATATTTTACTATTTATGTTAGTTTACATCAGGGATCGGCATTAAGCCCATATCTTTTTGCTTTATTTATCGATGGTCTTACTGGGCATTTACAAGAATATGTATCTTGGTGTATGCTTTTTGCTGATGATATCCTCCTCGTGGATAAGACGAGATAAAAGGCCCAGGAAAAACTTGAATTATGGAGGTCTACATTGGAGTCTAAAGGTCTTCGTTTGAGTAGAACTAAAACTAAGTACATGGAATGTAATTTTAGTAATAGAAGCTCTAGTGACAGAAGTGTAACTTTGGGTGATCAAATTATTAAAAGGTGTGAACGATTTAGATATCTCAGGTTCATTGTTCAAAGCGATGGTGATATAGATGGGGATGTTAATAGTAGAATTCGAGTTGGTTGGTTGAAGTGGAGGAATGTGTCCTAGCTTATTGTGTGAAAGAAAAGTACCGCTTAGACTGAAAGGAAAATTTTATAAGATGGTGGTGAGACCTGCAATGCTCTATGGTGCTGAATGTTGGCCTTTAAAAGAGAAGCATAATGCTAAGTGTTGCCGATATGAGAATGATTAGGTAGATGAGTGGCTTTACACTTAGAGACAAAATGCGAAATGAATATATCCGTAATAGGGTTGGTGTTGCACCAGTGAAGGATAAAATTAGAGAGAGTTGCCTTAGATGGTTTGGTCACATTAAACGTCGACCACCTGATGATTTGATTAGGGGAGTAGATGTTTTAGATATAACTTATGTTAAGAAAGGCAGAGCTAGACCTAGGAAAACTTGGACTTATTGCATAAAAAATGATATTAATTTATTAGAATTAAACGAAAATTTGACACTAAATAGAACGCAATGGAGAAAAAGGATTCATGTTGCCGACCCCACTTAGTGGGATTAAGGCTTTGTTGTTGTTGTTGTTGTTGTATAAAGTCATGTAGTCCTTTTATGTAGATATCTTTGTTGCTCTCAAACTGATCCATAAAAGATGTCATAATCAAGTCACATAGTATCTGTCGATTGAGATGACAGAAAACATTGGCCACGTAAACACTTGCTTTTTATGTCCCAAGAACAAGTCAAATGAAGTATCTGAACTACTTATCCCAGCATGAAGTCGTATAGTTCTTTTATGCAGATACATAAGTTGTTGTAAAACTGAAACAATAAATGATGGCAGAGCCAAGTCATTATTAATAAATATAAGAAATAAATAAAATACATAACTTGACAGATAACACAAAATAAAGGGATTGATAAAATGCCCCACGCTCGTGCCAACGAAAGAGTAGATTGCCACAAGATATAAGCTTAAATATATATATATATATATATGTAGATCTAAAAATTAGTAAAAGATGTAATTATTTCTAAACTTCTTTGGTTTATTAGGAAACACGAGCATTAAAAGCCCAAAGCACTCAGCAAAGCTACCTTGGTTAGAGAGAAATAAATTTATTTGAATAAACCTGCACAAAAATATCATCAATAATAGGCATCTACCATAGGAAAACATAAAAGTATAAGACTATAAGAAAATAGTGTTAATAAATGGCATAGAAAAAAGGCAGAATGAAGCAAATTCAAAATTCTCCCCCTTCAATGTGCAATACAACGCTAGCATTGCTTCTCATGCAGTGAAAACAACAAAGAAATGTTGGTCAAAGCGAGTGGATAAATATCAGTAAAACATATGAATCCTCCACAACATAGAAATATTAAAGAGTTCAAAAAAAACTTTGTAATCGGACAAAATATACTTTTTTCTTATGAAAAAAAAACAACACTGCCCTACAGAAGCCGGTAACAGAAGTTTTACATGACCTAGCTATGCCTCCAGCCTAGTCAATAACAAGAAAACACAAGATATAATGTTCATGTAGCCTTCTCAAGCTTATGCATTCTAAAATTCAGGATTGCCGCCACTTTAATGTGGATTTAATTCTGGTTTCTAACTCATTATGATATACAAATTAAGGCAAACCCGAAATGATACTTTATGGTATTAGCTCATAATTTTTCTTGCATTTTTCAATATTCCACATTAGATTTACCAATGGAATACAGATATTTTAAAAATATATTCTCATGAATGATCCCACAATTTTTAAGGAGACCGGTGAACCTCAACATGAGTTCAACAGGTGCCATATAGAGAACGAACTATTGAGCTTAGTTGTTTTTAAATTTCCTTGCACATTTTTTTTAACGTTTGGTAGGGCCTACGCACAATATACCTATTAAAATGTCATCATGCAATCACCTGACTACAATAGAACAATTTGATCATGAGAAGCTGGCCCTTGACTGTTCATAGGTTTATACAAAAGTTTGTGCACAATATGATGTGCATATTAAAAGCTAGCTTCTACTTCAATAGAGGATACTACACAGTTTCTCACTCTAGCTTTCATGTGATTTACATAATGTGCATGGATGATTTCTTTTTTATGAAAGAATAACCATCGCCTGACTAGCCCAATATGACCCACCCCGCATCTAATATGAATTTTGTTTGTTTGTGTGCATGAAATTTGTACTGAAACTAATTTTGCATGCATGCATGTTTAATGGATGCAAAGTCCTCAGAGTAAGTAATGGTGTCAAAACCAACGAAATTATTCTCTGGGCGATTACAATTATTATCTAGGATTGTACATCCAACGAAGAATCACACGTATGATTATGTACCCAGCATATGATATGATCCAATGATAAAGGACTTATATGATGCAATTTGTTAAGTGAGTAATTGTCATCGGTTCAACAAACAATTTCGTACAGGTGTTATTGACTCAAGATAGTATTATATGAATTATTTGTCATTAATAAAGAAGCATTGTATTGATATAGGTATAGATTAATTGTGTAGCGTGAACTTTAGCTAAAAGATGAAAATGTGATAAAAGGCCTAAATGACCTTCCCCATCTCTGTTAAGCAATTCCATTTCATTTCTTCCCTTCACCAGTCATTGGAGAGAAAGTGAGGAGAGAAGAAGCTCAAATATGAGGGCTTTCAGTCTTTAATGTTTGACTCCCACGTAGAGACAGAACAAGAAGTTGATGTACTCAAAATAGAATGTCATTCTCCCATTTTGAATTTAAATAAATGTTGTATCAATTGTGATTTCTTGTAGCATTTCTCATACGAATATTGTTATTTGTATATATTAAATTTTGCAGGATAATTTATAGTTAAATTTGTGATGCAGTGCTATCTAGCCATTTTTTGAACACATAGAACTAGATTTGTGAGTTATTTGCCATATGTTTGTTTAATATACTTTCCAAAATATTTTTTAAAAAACATACTATGAAGCCCTTTCTTTCCAAAAAAGAAACCCAAATACAAACAAACATGGGTAAACATCTTGAAAATGGCAAACCTAAGTTATCCGCATGTAAGAGAAATTTCAAGGGAGAGGAAAGAACATGATCAATTACAACACAGTCAATAGTGGCTCCCCCTCAGCAAGCCAATCAGCAGCCCTATTTTCTTCCCTGTAGATATGACTCCAAATCACCTGCGTATGCATGGTCAGCACAGCAATTCTGCCAACTAAGATTGTGAGAAGCCAAAGTGTGTTAGTGTTACCCTTGAGGATCTCCACCGGGTGTAAATAATCTAGCTCAAAGATAATAAAGCTCTACTTCAGTGTGACAAAATCTTAACTGCAACCAAAAAAAAAACTCATACTTTAGTCTCCAAACCTCCCTCGACAACACAAGGAGAATGAAAGTAAAGGAGATTGCTTCCTATATAGTTTCTAAAGACTCCATCAGCACCAGTAGAAGTAAGACTCTAGCTCTCACCAGTGTTGATCTTGATCCAAGAGCTCTTTGGTTGCTTCCAAACTACCAATTGCACCGTTCTCTTGATATGTGTTTTAATTGGAATCAGTAACTTCTCAAAAAAAATGCTCAAGGCCCATGAAGAAGCTATCCTTAACCTTACCAAAAACAACAACTTTAGCAATAAAAGCTAAAATATTATACAAAACCAAATCAATCGCCATATTAATGTTTTAATGTTTGATGGAGTTGTTGGCCATCCAAGTCAATCACGGCGTAGGATATTATTGCCAGTAAATGCCAGTCACGTTGATTATGCATTTGCCACTCCATTCTACACTGATCCAAGGAAAGATAACCCTGTGTGAGGGTAAGAAATGTTAAAGTGATTAACCACCTTTCACCAAATCATTGATGTAAATATGCAAGAAAAGAAAATACGGATGGTGATATCCTCTTCATCTTTGCACAAAAGGCACATGGAGGGAATCCTCAATCTCTTCAGGTTGAGTACATAATCAGTTGAAAGTAGCTTGTGGAATAATCTCCAAACAAAGGCCATAGAGGATGGAAAACAATTATTCCAGAGTAGCTACCCCCAAGAGACCTCAGTCCGGGTGCAGTTCTTTTGAAACAACAATTTAGAAATGGATAGATTTTGAGATCGCTTAATGATTAGCCTATACTTCCTTATTTTGACAATTTGAATATTGACAATTCTAGTAGTCAATTCCTCTTTAACTAGACTATGGATTAGTTGGGCCTACCATTTCTCTTCCTCCCAGACATCTTTCACCAACAGCCCATCACTCACAGGTGCAGACCCTATTAAGTTGGCCAAAGGATGATCCAGAGTTCAGTTATCCCACCAAAAATTTAAATGATAATCCCTAATCTCCCGTACAATCACATCTTCAGCAAAATTTTTGGCTTTAAGCATTCCTTTCCAAACACTCGAGTCCCCAACTATAAGGCCAATCAATACTGGATGTCTATTCCCACAATATTTACCCTTTAAAAATTAAACCCAATAAGAGTTTAGGTTCAGAAAATAATCGATAGCTTCATGAAACTAATATTTGAAATTTGCTTAGATCTTTGAACCTTAGCCCAGCTACTTCCACATATTTGCAAAGTTTCTTCCAACCGATCCAACGAATACTTCTTGATTTTTCAAACCAAAGAAATCAGTTTAACATTTTGTCCATCTAATTTGGGTGCTACCCTTCATTCGCACACATCAGTGTAGAGAAGTACGGAATTAAAAATACTCTTAACCGATTTTCCCACCAAAAGAAAGGAAATAATTGGCCCAACAATTCTACTACAGCCTAAAAGTGATTCATCTTCTTGGTTCCCTTAGTAAAAGGGACCCCGGGTAATGTAAAAAAGTTTAACACAACTGAAACCCATGAATGTCATAATCCAATACTTAGCCATCAATGAAGTGCCTTTCCCAACAAAAAATTAGCATTCGGATTTGCTGAAGTCCATCCCTGAGCACTTTTCAAAATCAGTAATCAAGTCCCAACTCCTCCTAATTGATCCCTTGCTAACATTAGTGAGCACCACATCATCTGCATAGACTAAGTCATAAGCAAGATTAGCCTTATGTGAGTATCTGAAATAAATTAGCTATTGTAGCATCCTATTGAGAAGCCAAGATAGGCAGTCAAAAGCCAAAAATAAAAATCTTCGGAGACAGGGAGTCCCCTTGTTTGATACCCCTTTTAGTTTTGAAATAACCACAACTCTGACCATTGATTAACAGAATGTAATAATTATAGTTTAGCCATCTGCAAATTAATTTATAAAACTCTGTATGAAAAACTCTTGCTTTGAAGATAGCAAACATAAACCTTTGATCAACAGTACGATAAGCCTTCTTAAGTTCAACTTGATGATCAAACTGCCCCCCCCCCCCTTTCCCCCTTTCCTATCTTTATCTAAATGTACGAGTAATTCTCGGCATAACAAAATAGTTTCCACAATATTCCTACCCTTATTGAAAACAGCTCGATTGGTGGAAATCAGATTAGCAAGATGTGGTTGAAGTCTAGAAACAAAAGTTTTGCTAATGATCTTGTAGACAAAAATAGTTAAACTAATTTGCCAGAATTAGTCCCAAGATTCCTTTTCCTTGTTCTTAGGGAAAGAATAATTGAAGTCATAAAATATACGTGTGGATCCTTCCCAAGAAAAATCCTGAACAGCATTGGTAACTTGCACCCTAACAATATTCTAGCACTTGTAAAAATTTTGATGTAAAACCGTCAGCACCAGCAGTCGTGTTACTATCTATGGAGTTCCAACATTCCAAACTTCCTGTTCCGAGTGAGGATGAGCGATCTAATGTATGTTCTACAGTTACAAACAAATATGAATCAATAGTACCCAAGATAGAGTTCTAACTAGTTAAGAGCTTCTGAAAATATTCAATCCCGCTTCTTTGACTATCTTGTTGATTTTCAATCCAATGGCCATGATCAACTTTAATTCTCAAAATTTGTATTCCTATCCTTCCAGTATTTATGCAAGCAGAGAACGAAATACTCGGTGTTTCTATCACCAACTGTGTGATGGATGGCAGCAAACTTTTGTCTGAGTATGTTTTCTTCCCATTTGATTTGTTTCATAAGTTCATATTGCGCAACAAGAAGCTCCTCTTCATTCATCTAGTCAGCCTCAGCAACATCACTGATTTTCTATCCCAGACAGCAAAATCTCTACTCAACTGCAAGGCACTAGCTAGTTAACATCTCTAAATATATCCCCGTTCCATTTTTCAATTTCCTAGCAGTGCATTTCTCTAACTGCCACAGATAAACCCAATCATTAACTAGAAAAATTATTATTTCAAACCTCATCCACACAATCCAAAAACTTGTCATTATTGGCCTCAATGTTGAAATATCTAAAAGGGGTGTTTTTTTGGTTTTGGAGTTGCTGAAATTGCTGAAAGTAGAAGAGGATTAATGTCAGAACCTGTTCTGGATAAATGTTGAACTTCATAGTAATAAAAAACGGCTAGCCACTTTTGATTGGAAAGGATCCTATCCAATCTCTCATGCAGCCTACTCCTCTTCCAGGTAAACCCAGACCAAGTAAAGCCCCAAGTCAAACAGTCCAGACTCTTCAAAAGCTTCATTAAAATTGTCCATCATAAATTCAATAGTAGGTTCCCACCTCTTTTTTCAGCTTAACAGAAGTCACCCCAATGAAACAGAGGTCAGGAAGATTATGGCCAAACTCCACCATATATTTCCATAGCTCAGCCCTGCCAGAATTGGAACGCCCTACATAGACAAAGGTAGCCCAACCAACAAAACCATCCAAACCTAGTTACAAACGTAAAAACTGAGAATCATCCATCAAAAGCTTAACTTGCATATCCTTCCTTCAAAACAGCCGCACCTTATTGCTACAATGAGACATGGAATCGAACCTCCCATATCTCCTCATAAGTTTAACTTTGTTTTTCAAAACAAATCAGTTTATGAATCTTTATTAAATTTTTCAATCTATTAAATAAATTGGGATCCACAATTCTTCAAATATTCAAAATCGGAAGTTTAATCATTGTGTAGGGACTTCCCTCTTCTAGTAAATCTAGAAGAAGCGCCACCCAACAAACCCTCAATTCTTTCTCGTCTCCAATTATGGCATTAGGATTGAGATGTTTCAACTCCTGACTTCCTTTATTTTTTTTCCTCCTTGATCATTGTATGAGCCACTCCTCAATGCCTTGTTCAGCCACACATTGAAAGCCTCCTCTTCTATTACAGCTTCAACATTTTCTAATACCAATCTAATCTCTTCAGCTTAATTAGCAACACAAAGCCTTATAAGTTAGGGTGCAGAGCATTCACTTCCACATTAAGTGATTGTGCACCCACATGTTCTTCTAAGGAGTCAAGAATGACCTTGATATCAGTTAGCATAGCTTTTTTTCCTCCCAATACACCCCCATTTTCTGTATTGAAGATAGAAACAAATTTTGCTCCAGTTGGGGAGGGACCATAACAATGGTATCTATCCATTTCAGTTCTCACAGCCTCCTGTTGCTCAACTATTAGTAATATCTCATTAGTAAAGTTGGTGTTAGTTTTATTACCACTAGGGAGTCCTGTCACTCTTACTCTCTACTTCTACTTTGAATAGTCTTTCTTAATTCTGAGTGTACTATATAGCAATTCTCAACTCAAACATTCTACAGTTTCGACAATAGCAAAGGTTTTTGCTCAACAACCACAGGTTGCCAATCCCCAGAGTTGAACCAATCCAAATTTCATTAGAAACCATTTGTATGATATCTCTTTCAACTAATATGAGTGGAACTGAAGGTCTAAAGTTCTATGTTGGGAAATCTAGATTCATTGGTCTTCCATAGATTGACCCAAGTGAGAAGAGCATCTAAGTGTTGAACAACCACAATTTGAGGCCTAGGAATTTAAACCAGATAAGAACAATTGATGGTTCCAAGAGAGGATCAAAGCTAAGAGACCACTTCAGCACTTTCATCTGAGAGTTTTCTATATGGAAGTTCTTGCAAAAAATCCTAACATAGTCCTCTTCTCTGTATAATTGAATCGTAATGTGGTGCCCAGAAAACAGCCCTACCTTCCAACTTCCCAAAAGCTTCCTTTTTAGGATACTTAGGCCGAAAACTACCAAACTGAGCTTAAGTGTTTCAACCAACTTCAAAGTGTCTGCCTTTGATAGAATGAGTATCGCCTTCCATTCTTCGGACTAGCTTTATGCAGAAAGGTAGAATTGCCTCCTCCTTCCAAACCATCATAAAAAACATGTGGGAAATTAGAGATGAACTATCAAAACCATGTGAAATAGTGTGGTTTGCAACTACATTAGCAAAAGATGCTCTCTCCATTGCCATCGATCACCCACACCAATGGAAGTCGAACCGTGGCAGAGCAAAAAGTGCCATTAAACCTTAGCATATATATTATACTTTCCAATGTATAAATGTCAAGTACCATCGTGAAAAGTTGGGATTGTAATCATGTGGGCTAGTGTAGTTAGATTGTTTTGATGCGAGTACTAATTAGCACAATAATATAGAAATTTGTGTGGTTTAATTTTGTACGCATTCTTGTACATGAAGTTGATTTTGGTTTACAACAATGATAATATAAGGAGTTGTTTGAGTTTGTTTGGGATTAATTTCTGTTTTTTTTCATTTTTTTTAATTTTTAATCTATTTTGTTTTTGTTTTATTTTCCGTTTCTGCTTTTAGAAAATGTATTTAGTAATATTATGATTTCTATATTTAAAAAAAAAATACAAAACATGTTTGGTTGGATATTTTTTAATTTTTATTTAAGAAAAAACTTATTCTTTATATAAAATTGTTGGATCCACGTGCGCTCTAATATTATGCTCTACCGCCCATGGCATATATAACGTCTTTCTTGCCCCACCCAGAATGAAGCATTAATTGTGGGCAAGCGAGCGGCGAGCGTGTCGGCGACTGGTGGGCGGCCGTAGCGGCAAATGTGGTAGGTGGGGGCCGACGGTGGGCGCCGAGACAGCGGGAGGGGTATGAAGGCTTCTAACGAGATAGATAGAGAAATGTTTGAATTCTTATTTAGAAGTTTGCATTTAATCAAGTACTGTAGACTATGCATTCTTGTGTTTTAGCCATATCTAAGAATGTCAAAGAACAATATTCATATTAAGGTGGGAAGACTAAAATACCGACTACATCAGTGACCCAACCCATATAAAAAATGAACAGTGATTGTGTGTGCGCGCGCAGAATTTCCTAGTGAATTCAATTTTATGCGTGCAAATTTAACCAATTTGAAGCTCATAATAGTAGTTTCATGATGACAATCCCTCAAAATTACTCTCTTGACAATCGTTCGTACAATTATGTATAATCCAAATGATGAGATAGAAATGAATATTTATTATAATGCAGTACAGCGCAAAGACACAAACTTATAATATTTCACTCTCTAGAGCATCTTATGTATGTTTAGCTGACAAATTTTGCTTATATATTTAACTCAATGTAGTAATTCATATATCAGTTTTTTAGAATTTTAGGATCATTTTATTAATCTAGATATTGATAACTTGTGCAACTTTAATTCCAACTATAAGAAGAAATAGTGTCAAATGACATGAATGTCATTCCCCTTCTCTCTAAAATCATTCCATCTTATTCACGCCAATCACCAACTAATGGAGAGAGAGACCAGGGAAACACGATGTGGAAAGACACCACTCATATCTGAAAGTCATGGGGTGGAAGAATCGCATAGCTCAAGTCTAGGTAAAACTTTGTTCTACTCAAAATTTGAGCTAATTATTTATTTAAGCATTTCAATATTATGTTGTGCATTAAATATATACCTTGCAATCCAAGCTAAGTCATTCTATGATATGATCTTCAGTGAAGATGATGATGTTCTTAAATACAATGATTATGCAAATGACTTCAAATGTTGAAACAAATTCTGAGAGCACAATTTTTTATGCCATCATAATGGATGTTATGTCAAATGTCATATATATCTACAAATATTTATAATGATCAATGTTCATCATACATACTAGTAATACAGTATTTACTGATATTCGAAAGTTTGATATGTCTGCTAAGTTAAGAACTTATATACAACTCACCCCTATTTATCAATGATCATATTTATATATATATATATATATATATATATATATATATATATATATATATATATATATATATATATATATATATATCTGCGAAATGGGTGAGTCATAGACAAGGAGGCTTAAGATATGCAGATGCATGCATATGGTAGTTTTAGACACTTTATCTTTAAATGTGTATTAAAATGATGTTTTATGCTAGATGTATTGCTTCAGGCTTTATGTTTGCACATCTAAGTATGTGTACATATATATATATATATATATATAATTTTACATTTGATTTAAGTTTATAGTTTAATGGCACTTTATGAAATTGAAAAGCTTATTTTGAAAAAAATAAAATATTGTTTTGAATTATTATGAAAGTTCTTTAGAATGAATAGCAAGTCAAACCCCAAATAGAGGCATAATACCCTTGTTATCAACAAACAAAATGAAAATGAGGTAAAGGAGGTGCTTGCCTTAAGTATTTTACAACAACAGCAACAACAACAAGCCTTTATCCCACTACATAAATCCTATTTCTCCATTTTGTCCTATTGCCATTTTTTCATTTCATTCAAAAAGATTAAGATATTTATTTATACAATATGCCCAAATCTTTTTTTCTACCTCTGTCTTTCTTAACATAAGTCCAAGCTAAAACATCTACTCTCCTAGCAGGATCATCGAATGGTCGACGTTTAATGTGACCAAACCACCTAAGACGACTCTCTCTAATCTTACCTGCCAATAGAGCTACACTAACCCTTTCATGGATAGAATCATTTCGTATTCTATTAGTGTTATGCCACTCATTCACTTAAGCATTCTCATCTTAACAGCACTTAATTTTGTTTTATGTTTCTCTTTTAAAGGCCAACATTTTGCGCCATAAAGCATTGCATGTCTCACCACCATCTTATAAAATTTTCCTTTAAGTCTAAGTGGTACTTTTCTATCACACAATAGGCCCCATACATTCCTCCACTTCAACCAACCAACTTGAATTCTACTAATAGCATCCCCATCTATATCGCCATCACTTTAAACAATAGACCCGAGATATCTAGAACATTCACACCTTTTAATAATTTGATCACATATAGTTTCAAATCTGCCACTAGAGCTACTACTATTACTAAAAATTACATTCTATGTATTCAATTTTAGATCTACTCAAACGAAGGCCTTTAGACTCCAATGTAGACCTCCATAATTCAAGTTTTTTCTGAACTCATTCTCTACTCTTATCCACAAGAAGGGCATCATCAGTAAAAAGGCATACACCAAGGTATATCATACTATAAATGTGCAATGAGAGCATCCATAACTAAAGAAAAAAGAAATGCACTAAAAGCCGATTCCTGATGTAATCCAACTTAAATAGAAAAATACTTGGTCAATCCTCCTTCTATTCAAACAAAAGTAAGAGCTCTAGTGAACATATCTTTAATGACTTGAAATAATTCATATCAGCACATTTCTTCTCTAAAACTCTCCAAAGAACTTCTCTTGGAACCTTATCAGAAACTTTTTCTAAATCAATAAAAATCATATGTAGATCCTTATACTCTCTATACTTCTTCATCAAACCTCTCAATAAATATATAGCTTACTTAAGTATTTGAAAAACTAGAAGATCCGTTTGCATTCATGTTTGAAGTTCATGCCTTTGAAGAAAAATAGGATGAAAAGTTGATCATGTAAACATCTTCAATGGGGTTACTCATGGGAATACAGCTCAAGTCATCCCTGAAAGAGAATATTACATACTATGCCTTATATGTTAGCTAATAAAGTTAAAAAGCTTCAGCTTTCCAATAAAGTAATATACTTATTGAGTGTTGGCAATATGACAGTAGCCATATTAAAGTCCTGATAGAGAAGGAGATGCATTGATGATGAGAATGAATGTAAAAGCATTGATGATGAGAATGAATGTAAACAAGGGAAGATTTTCTATTCAGATATGCCAAATGGGGCCAATTTAGATCTCAGCAATGTGTTTGATAGCCTTCTTATGTCCCACCAAACAAAGGATGGGGGCACCAACCAATTGAAAGCACCTAACCAATCATAAAAATGATAGAAATTTGTGTGCTGCTCACTGACAAAACAAGTTGCAGGTAAAACTAAACTACTTAAACTGCAAGAGGGATTAAATCAAACTTTCACAGTAATTATTTCGTGGGAAATCAACCGAATGGATTCACTGGAGTTGCAATTTTCAATAGAAAAAGAAGTTGAAAGTATTTGGGGCATATACAAAGATGTAGAAAAGGCTCATGAAAGAATAAGGAAAACCATCTAGTAGTACATAGCTATAGATAGCCAAACTACAAAAAAGGAATGGGATCCTTCAATTTACCTGACACTGGGTTGAACATTTGAGTAATATTGAAGTGCGCTTACAGCAGCAGATATATCATACATTTGGAGAAGCGCCTGCAGCGATGATGTACCAACCAACACATGAGAAATAAAAGATGATCTTGCAGCAAGAGCTAACATTCCAGAAATAGCAAACCAATAATCCAGAAGAGCACACTATAGATGCGTGGCATAAAAACCTGATTTTTTGCACGTAACATCACAAGCTTGGAAACCGCACCAAATGGTTGCAGCAATTGAAGTAGGTCATTCTAGACATGAGAAATAAACAAACAACAAAAAGACAAAAATCAATATTCTTCAAAAATCAGGATTTCAATTGATTTATATCCCAAGAAACCCGAAGGCAATAATGAAAATCCACCTCCGAAATCTCTTGCCCGACATTTCGAACGTGAATAACTTTGGAAGGCTCCATCATCTTCCAGTTGCTTATTCTACAAATCCTGGCGATAATACTATCTCAGATCCTATGAACAAAAGAGGTTTCACAATGAAAATTTGTCATCAATAACAATAAACGCTTGGGGGAAACGGGAGCGGCTCAAGAATGACAATAAACTGTAACCAAGAGGCTCACCTGAAGAAAAGTTTCCAGGAGAGAGGGGGAGAGGGAGCTGCGGATTCTGTCAGAACCTCAGCGAGAGAATTGGATTTGATTTGCAAGCGGCTCCTCGACACGTCGGGCCGCGGAGCCGACGGTGTGCTGCCCTAATCGACCTGAATGGATGCCTTATGTGAGCATTAATTATTCCGTCCAAAAGCCGTAGCAATTATGTGTAGTGCGGGACTATCAAATTTTAGAAGTGTATTTTTTTTTAATAAACTTTGATATGAGTAGATTACCAATTCGAATGCACTTTTAAATCTTGGTTATATATAAGGGTGTGTTTGAGATGGTTGTGACTGAATTATTAGTTCAAAAATTGTTTTGCAAAATTTTTTTATTTAAAAGCTGATATCTCATAATCAGATGTTTTGTTTGAAAATTTTAATTTCGAAAGTGTTGTCTATGAATAAATATTTAAAATATCTCACCGCGCATATGATATAAAATGTTTTATATGATTGATACTGTTGCAAAGAAAATTTATAAATTTTTATGTGTTTTATAGTCTTATATAAAATTTTGATCTAATTTGTTGTTATATATATATATATATATATATATATTAAAGTTTAGTTCATAAATAAGAATTATGTGGCTTGTAAATGTGTTTTGCAAATTTATTACAAGCAAGGTCACGAAGCTATTTATTAGTCATACCATTTAAATCTCAAATTTACCATTACTTTAGACGGACAGGTAGGCGGGTAAAATTAGAATAAAAAAATCAAATTTGCAGGGCGTGATACCATCGTAACTTCACGATTTCGCAATTTTCAGTGATGCAGTAAACGTGTCATTCTGTTAGAAATATGCAAAAAATGCCTCAAATGTGGTTTCGATCCAAAATTGTGGTTCAAAGAGCCAAAACAAACAGGTCCTAAATGTATTTCACGTTTTTTAAGAATCTAGTTCTTATCATCTTTGGATTTAATTGGTCTCCTTTTTGAATGAATATTGATATCGACTGAAGGCTAAAAAATGTGAGCATTGTAATCAAACGTAATATCTTTTTTAAGGCAAAAACTATGGCCTTTAATATAATCAAAAATTCAAACCCACGTGGAATTAGAGACGACTGATTGCTACATGGAGCTTATTTGTTCTGGCTTTCTGCATCATGTTTTGGATCAAAATCACATTTCAGGCGTTTGATTGTATACTTCTAGTAGAAAGACATGTTCGTCACGTCGCTGAAATTTACGAAATCGCGATGCTAGGAAGAGAATGTGTACCGCAATTTTGATTTTCATTTTCCAATTTTAACCATGCATCTCGTCCATCTACAGTTGGTAGTAAATTTGCAATTTATATGTATGAGTAATAAATAGCTTTGTGGCCTTCCTATTGACCTCACTTTTGTAGGAATCTATCTTAAATTAACATCTATGAAAGGACATATCTTAAGCCATCCACAATGGCTCAAGATCCCCAAAACACTCTTCTAAATGCCCAATGATCATCATAATCATAAAATCCATCTTGGGGAGAAGTCTATCAACATTGACTTCTTGAACCCATCTGGGGTCCCCAAATCCTAAAAAATAGACCAGATCTTCAATGTACCCTATTTGAGCCCAAATTATGAAGATACCCCAAGTTGATCAAATCAATGATGACAAATCATGATTTGGTCACCACATTGATCATTTTGTCAACCCTTGATCCAATGGTCACCACATTGACCATTTCATCAGCCTTGGTCAATTGGTAAACCCTGATTAATTGGTCAACCCAAGGACATTTTGGTCAACATTTGATTTTATGGCTTAATTTCATCTTTTTAGTTGATTATTTATTTAATTAATTAAAGAAAGGTGAAATCAAGACGGATTAAATCTAAATTTGAATCCTAAGACAAACAATCAACTTTTAATCTCACGACAACCTAAATCCATATATGACACCTAAGTCTATGAGTGATGCCCATACACAAATCCATTTTAATGGCCCATTGTTATTGGGTCACCCATGACCCATAGACCCATTATGACATACCAAATCCATATGACATATTAAGCCGACTAGAGACCCACTATTTGTGACCCAAAGTCAAAAATCATCATGGGGTGAGGGAGTATATGGCACCCCTCATGAATTCCACATCACCTCCTCTTGGACTAGGTTGGACTGATCAAGCCAGCTCATTGTTGAGCCCTTTATCCATCACCAACTCTCCAATAGGATAGAGCCTTGCTTGAGCCATGTCGACTAATTTTTTTATCTTTTGAAAATAAAATTTTTAAAATTTAAATTTGATATAATATATATAATGTAATTTTGAATTTGAAAATAGTATTATTTATTTTAGAAAATAACGAGACCAAATAGACCTCGTATATCTAATAATTTAAATAGCTAAGCACGATACTATAAATGATATATCATTTGGAAAAATAAACGTACCACTTATTGGTAGACTTAACTATTTAAACTTAAAAGTTTATAACTCTATTTTGGTCAATGAATTTAATAGCCGACAAATTCCCTTATCCAATGCATATATTAGATGAGGTTTAGATTAATCTAGGTTCTTAATTCCCTATAGAGGCAAACTCCTATAATTAATTACATATTAGGCAACCAAAGTCACATAAGAAAACTCTCGATTAAGATCGGGGTTTCTCCTTCAAGAATTAAACGTTTAGGTTTCCATGATTGTTTATAAGTACATCGGATGAGAAAGACTCAATGCGGAACAGTTATTTTCAAAATCCAAATGAGCGAAAAGTAGAAGATGCTGAAGATTCTGAAGAAGATTCAACAGCATCTTAAACTAACCTATGATTTTGTTTTACATTTTTGAAAATGAAATTATATTTAATGTTTCATTCCTACAAATTATTTAGACATTTGAGACTTATGTCTGCATATCATAGCCTGAGAAAATAGGAAGATTTATGTCATACAAAACGACTACCTTTCGAATCCTAAACAGTTTAGGACTTATATCGTGCGATATGCGATCATACGAAGTTCTAAAAAATAATGTGAGGATTTACGTCGTATCATATGAACAACCTTGGAGTCCTATGGGTGTATATTATAAATCTATGGAAGTTCAGTTGAAACTCCTTTCACTTTCTGTTGTAGTCTTAATCGCTGCTCGGAGATGAATCTTCACTTGATTACGTCGATGTCTTGTTTCGAGAAGAGGGGAGACAAAAGAGGAAACATGTGTTATTATTAATTTATTGGAGTTTGAAAACATTATTTGTGGTTCTGAAAATGTTTAATTATGACATTTTGAAAAGGTTTTGAAATTTAAAGTGTGTTTTGGAATGCTGCCACCAAAGTAAAGTTTGATGTCGTCTGTTTCGTCCGCCTCGAAGTAGCATTACCCTCATTTAATGTCTTGACCAATATTGGGTTTACCTCGTAAAGGTGCATAGTGAAATTTGTATGAGAATAACGTGTAGCAGATTAAAAAAGAATGAGAATCCAAGATTCTCATATGCATTTGCGCATTAACTATCCAAACATTTTTATTAAAATAATAAAATATCATCTACATGCTTTGAGAAGCAAGGCATCATATACCTAAATGTGGAAGTTTAAGGATGTGATCATCAATAATAGAATTTAAGGATCTGTAAATTCATTTTTTTTAATATAGATGTTATATATGAAAATATATTAGCATTTAAAGATCTATATACACATTTTTTATTTTTAGAGTTATGAAAGTAAATATTTAAAGATTAAGAAATTTTGTAACTTCATATTCAATACATTCAAATTAGGTGTTATATTTACATAACTACACTAATTTTTGAAGATCATAAATGTATATTTAAGTTTTAGGTATTATATATATGTGAAATACCAAAAAATCTGAAACTGATATATTAAAATTAAATGTTATATATAAAAAATATCCGAAAATTACTTTTTTTTATTAAGTGTTAAGTATGTAAATAAATTGATTTATGCAAAACCTATAAGTATCATATGTTAAGATTTAGGTGTTAGATATGTAAATACTTAAAAGATGTAAAACTCTGTAATTATTATTATTATTATTATTGTTATTATTATTATCATTATTATTTTTGAATTTAAATGTTGAAGATGAAACATATTAAAGTTCAATAAATCAGTAAGTATATTTATGTGTATATATATTTAAATTTTGATGTCATGAATTTAAATAAAACATGCAAATATATTTGAAAATATGTTATATATGTAAATTAATTAGATGAATAATTTTATGCTTAAGATTAGTGTAAAATATTTATTAAGGTTAAAGAAACAATAGAACATATTTTAATTTAGATGAAATGTATGTAAATATGTTGGAATTACAGACCTGAACCCGACCATATGGTCCATCGTTCTGAAAGTAAATTGGAATGCCGTATATATAAAACACATATCAACATGGACTTAATCAAGCTTTTATCGAGACTTATAGTTTACGTGTTATAGATGTAAATTTATTGAAATTAAAGATATCACTATATCAGTAAATTTATACTTCTAATTTTAAGTATTATAGTGTATAAATATTTAAGAATAAGATAGTATTTATATGCATGGGCAGTTTGCAGTAAGAATTTAACTATTGCTTGACAAATTTTATATGGGTATATTTTTTTTAATCAGGTGTAATAAATGTAACTACATAAACACTTGCAAGAGCCATATACCGAAGGATCTAAGAATATTACTACTAGATGAAGCCATTAGTGCTCTTGGGTCGAATCTGAACAAACAAGCCTCTAATGCGTCCAAAAATTACTCCAACATTGGAACCATGAGATCCTCCATTATCAGTAATATTGGATGCACAAAGGTATAGAGAAGCTTCCGCCGCAATTTAGGCTGTTTCCCAAGATGTTCGTTGAAAAGTGTTGTTTTGTGAGGGATGTCCTCACACCGGAATTAATGGTGGAGGTGTTGCGTCATCGCCGCCGCAGCTACCTCCAATCTTCTGACTTTATCTTCTTCCATCTTACTGTTGTGAAAAATGATGATAATAAAGTAAAATTGGAACAAAAATGCACGCAAAAAATAAACACCAGAGCGACACACAGATTTACGTGGTTCGGCAAAATTGCCTACGTCCACGGAGTTGCAGAGGATTTTATTTCTTCGAGGAATTACACCGTCGAACGCCTCGACGTTTACAAGAAAAAAAACTATATTTTCTTCTCTCTCTTCCTCTTTCTCTCTTCCTCTCTTTCTCTCTTGGAGAACTTGGCTTGTGCATAATCCAATAGCCAAAAGAGGCTATTTATAGAATGAAGGAGAGTGGTAGGTGGGAGATAGGTGAGCGGTAGGTGGGAGGTAGGTGAGCGGTAGGTGGGATATGGTAGGTGAGCGGTAGGTAGCCCTCTTAATTAGGAAGCTAATTCACATGTGGTGGACCGGGTCTCCACATTACCCAACAATTCTCCCACTTGGAGACTGAGACACTCACTACACCTACAGGCTGCAACATCTGCTGGCTGTACCAAACTTTTCCTTAAACACGATATTCTCCACCTCTGCAACTCAAAGCCTCTGTCTTCAAGCTAGAAGACCAACTGAAGCTGCGCACAACTTCAGTTTCTCGAGAGTAACACCCTTTGTCAACATATCAGCAGGATTCTTGCTTCCACAAATTTTCTCAAGTAGCAACTGTTCGTCATTTAATAATGATCGTATGAAGTGATACCTGATCTGAATGTGCTTGGTCCTGGATTGAAATGCAGGATTCCTGCCAAGGAATATAACGCTCTGACTATCACTGTAGAGAGTGCCCTTCTGAACCTCCTTACCCAATTCTTCCAAGAAACTTTGCAGTCATATCATCTCCTTTGCAGCCTCTGATACTGCAACATACTCAGCTTCTGTAGTGGACAAAGAAACTGTCTTCTGCAGATTTGAGCCCCATGACACTGCAGTACCACCAAAACTATAAACATAACCTGTAGTATTCTTCCTACTGTCAATATCTTCAGCTAAATCTGCATCAACATAGCCTTGTACCTCCAGGCTATTTCCTGAGAAACACAAGCAGGTTTCTGAAGAGCCCCTTAAGTATCTGAAGATCCACTTCATAGCTTCCCAATGTCCTTTTCCTGGATTACTCATGTATCTGCTCACAACTCCCACTGCATGGGCAATATCTGGTCTAGTGCAGACCATAACATACATAAGTGAACCAATAGTGCGAAGCGTAAGGAACCTTACCTATGTAGTCTTGTTCCTCCTCTAACGTGGGTGACAGACTCTTGCTGAGTCTGAAATGACTGTCCAAAGGTGTGCCAACTGGTTTTGCCTTGTCCATATTGAACCTGCTAAGCACCTTTTTCACATATTCAGCCTGTGAAAGTCTTAACGTACCTTTGACTCTGTCTCTGATAATCTTCATGCTAAGGATTTGCTTTGCCGCTCCCAAATCCTTCATTGCAAAGTGTTTTGACATCCAGCTTCTTCGGATTATTGATCTCATAAATGCTAGCCCTCGCGATAAGCATATTATCCACATACGACAGTAGGATGATATATGAATTGTCAAAATACTCGACATAGCGACAATGATCCGCTTCGATGTTCGTCGTACCTACATTGAGCATGAATTTATCAAACTTCTTGTACAACTGTCTAGAAGCTTGCTTCAGGCCATACAAACTCTTTTTCAATCTGCAAACTGAGTCTTCCTTTCCCTGTACCACGAACCCTTCAAGTTGGTGCATGTAGATGTCTTCTTCAAGGTCTCCATGAAGAAAAGCTGTCTTCACATCTAACTGCTCAAGGAAGAGATTTTCAGTAGCCACCATAGACAGTACCATTCTGATGGTTGTAAGCTTCACCACAGGAGAGAAAATCTCCGAATAATCAATATCATGCTTCTGCTGAAAATACCTTTTACTGCCATCATGCCCAGTCTTCACCTGATACACCCACTTGTTGTGTAATGCCTTCTTCCCTTGTGGAAGATCTGTTAGCTCCCAAGTTTGATTTTCTAGTAGAGAATCCATCTCCTCCTTCATGGCTAGGTCCCACTTGCTCGAATTTCCATCTTGCAATGTTTCTTCATAACTCTGAGGTTCTCCACCATCTGTCAGTAGAATGTAGTTTAAAGTAGGAGAATACCTCTGTGGAGAACGTCTAGCCCTTTCTGACCTGCGAACTGCAACTGTAGGGGTAGATTGCTCTGAAACTGACTGCGGAACAATAGGAATGGGTGCCTCGGACCCACTCTCTTCATCACCTTCATCTTTGCGGCCGAACCGTAACCTCCGGTAAATCATCGAGTTTTACCAACTCGGATTTCTGCAGGTGTTGTTTCGAAACCGTACTCGGGCTTGTCCTTGTACATCATCTTCTCATTGAAGATCACGTTCTGCTCCGTATGATCTTCCGATCCCGATCATCCCGTAAACGATACCCAAATGCATCATCTCCATAGCCAATGAAGTAACACTTCTTTGACTTAGCTTCAAGCTTACTTCGAGCATCTGGATTAATAAGAACATATGAAAGACAACCAAAATTCTTAAGGTGAGAAAATCTGACTTCTTTCCCACTCCAGACCTTCTCAGGTAATTCACAGTTTAATGGAACAGATGGCCCCTGTTGATCAAATAAACTGCAGTGCTGATCGCTTCTGCCCAGAAAGCTGGTGGTAGTCCGGCGTACAATCTCATGCTTCTAGCCCTCTCATTAATGGTTCTGTTCATGCGCTCTGCAACACCATTTTGCTGTGGTGTCCGTAGAATAGTCTTCTCCATTCTGATGCCCTGAGCTGCATGATCACTAGAAAATGTATTAAAAATTTCATATCAATTTTATATGAAATTGCTGTTTAAAGAAATGTATTTTCTTTGTTTTATTGCAAGAATGAAGAATTATAAGTACTGAAAGAAAAAAGCACAAAAGAAGCGGATTTGGAGCAAAAATGACTCAATTTGATGAAAAATGAACTATCCCGCCGACGGTGAGATCAAGGCCGCCGACGGCGAGATTTTCCAGAGAATTTTTTAATATACTATAAAGAGCCCGCCGACGACTAGATCGAGCCCACCGACAGCGAGATCGACGCGGTTAGCCCACCTTCTAGAAGCCCGCCGACGGCGAGATCGAGCCCGCCGACGGCGAGACAATTGAAAAGAGCCAGATACAATGAACCTGGACGCTTTTTGAAGAGGTGCTTAAGCAACCTTTGAAGATTTGACTCCTTCTATAAATAGAGATGACTTCTGACCCTTTAGTGTGTCATTTTTGTGTCACATTTTTTGGTGTCTTTTGGTGTCGTTTTAAAGTCAATTAGTGTTTATTGTGTTGGAGTATAAATCAGAGAGTCTTAGTGAGTTTAATTAAGTGTACTGTACTGGAAGGAAGAGTCGAAGGAACTTCGAGGAGTACGCTTGGGAGAAGAATTGAGATAAGTATATTTGTTATTGTTCGTTAACTTTAATGAAATCCATGCTTTGTGTTATTTTTCCCATGCTTTATGAGTAGTTTTCTTAGTCTTTTTCCTTGTTGTTGAGATTACGTGAAGTGACGAGTCAAAGTAACTGTGCCTAAAATTATTAAATAAAAATTGTGATAATCTTTTACTTAAAACTTAATTTACTTTCAATTTGGCCAATTGATTTGTTAACATATGTTGAATTATCAACTATAGTAAATATTATATCCGAGATTCAAGGAAGTAAAAAAGCCTTGGAAGGAGGGTGCAAATAAATAGGGAAATATTAACTATCGGGCGTAGAATTGGACATTTTAGTGTGTCAGACTAAAATATTCAATTTGGTCCTATTTTTTGAGAGCTGAAGTATAGATATTAACCCTCAGGCGAGGGGAACGTGGGAGCTCTGAAGTGGCAGCCGGTATCCTCCCAGCCTAGCCGCAGATTCAGTAATCAAACATAGAACTAGTCAATGTTCTTTGCACCTGGACCAAAGGGTAAAGAATAAGAATGCTCCTATTTGGCACAATACAAACTCTAAACTACTTTAATTCATCATTCACTTAATTCTCTCAACAAGGAGAAAGATGATTTTCTAAAATAGAATCTTACATTTAAACCTTTTTTAGCAATAGTTTTAGTATAAGTGTTCTTAATTTCCGTATACTAGCTTAGTAAGTAAGTCTACTTTAATTTGTCTTTGAAATTCTCTAACTTCCTCGTGGGATCGATATCTTGGACTCCATTAGAGCCCTTTATTACTTGATAACGATACGTATACTTGCGTAGTATCCACATTATAAATCATAATTTTCATAAAAGAATCATCAGTGTAAATACATATATTTGGTGCGGGATCAAGTTTTTGTTATCGTTGCCAATATCAATAACATATTTTTGTAAGTATAAATATCAAAAGTGGGTCAAATTTTTGGCGCCGTTGTCGGAGAAGTAACGTAATTATTAATGTAATTAATAGAATTATTAGAAGTAATTACTAGAGTAAAGGACTATTTTAAATTTTACTTAAAAATTGTATGCGCAAATTTAGAAACGAAAATTTAATACCTTACGATTCAGAATTAGAGCGCACTATTAAAAAAATCAGAAAACAAAAAAAAAGAAATTTTAAATTTAACACAAATGGCAAATAATCCAGAAATTGAAAATATAAACCAACAAAGACCATTAAGAGATTATGCCAACCCTACATTAGATGAAATTCACCTAACATTTCAAAACCCTGATGTAGCTGCTAACTCATTCGAACTTAAACCTGCAATTATCCAATTGGTACAGAATAATCAATTTAGTGGTTCACCTAATGAAGATCCTAATTTACATCTTGCTAGTTTTTTGGAACTATGTGCTACTTTTAAATATGAAGGAGTATCTAATGATGCTATTAGACTTAGGCTTTTTCTTTTTCTTTAAGGGTAAGGCTAAGATGTGGTTAAATTCATTAGCACCTGGATCTATTAAAACTTAGGGAGAATTATCACAAAAATTTCTATCCAAATATTTTCCTCCTTCGAGAACTACAAAACTTAGAAATGATATAACATCTTTTGGTCAGTTTGATGGAGAATCCATATATGAAGCTTAGGAGAGATTTAAAGAACTTCTTAGAAAATGCCCACGTCATGCGTTACCAGATTGGTTAATTATGCAAACTTTTTACAATGGATTAGTAGGATCTCTTAGATCATTCATTGATGCTGCTGCTGGAGGTTCATTAATATCAAAACCATTTGATGAAGCCTATGCGTTAATTGAAGAAATGGTTACTAATAATTTTCAATGGCTCGCTTGAAAGGATAAACCCTAAAAGATAGCAGTGTTCATGAAAATGATGCAATATCTATGTTAGCTTCTCAAATTGCTGCTATATAAAAAAAAATTGATCATTTTGGAATGAATTATTCTCCTAATATATTAGAAGAAAACTCATCTGGACAAATTATAGATTCTCAATCTCCTTATGAAACTATAAATGCTATTAATAATAGACCCAATAATCCTTATGCGAATTATTATAATCCTGGTTGGAAGAATCATCCAAATTTTAATTGGAATAATAATACAGCTAATCAACAATGGATGAACAACTCTATAGGAAATCCACCTAATCAAGGAAATACGAATTATAAACCTTCGTATCCACCTGGATTTAATAACACTCAATTTAAAGATAGGAAGTTATCTATAGAATAATTAATATTAAGTATGGGTCAGAACTTGCAAAATCAAGGAAATCAATTACAAATTCAAGGAAATCAATTACAAAATCAAGGAACATCAATTAAAAATATTGAAACTCAACTCGGACATATCGCTACCGCGCTTAATAATAGAATTCCTGGAACTTTTCCTAGTAATGTGGAAATAAATCCTAAAGACCAAGGAAAAGAACAAATTAAAGCGATACAATTACGAAGTGGAAAAGAGTTAGAAACTAAAATTTAGAAAGAAACAGAAAGTAAAAATGAGGGAGTGGAAATCGAAAAAGAAAAGGATCAGCAAGATCAAAACTTAGAATATCCATTGATACCTATGAAAATATCTATAGAAAAACCACCACCACCATTTCCTCAACGACTAAAGCAACATAAAAAAGATAAGCAATTTGCTAAATTCCTTAAAATTTTAAAAAAAATTAACAGTAAATATTCCTTTTGTAGAAGCATTAGAACAAATACCTAATTATGTAAAATTTATGAAAGATATTTTAAATAAAAAAAGAAAATTCACAGATAATGAAACTGTTGCACTTAGCGAAGAGTGTAGTGCAATTATTTAGAAAAAGCTTCCTGAAAAATTAAAAGATCCTGGTAGTTTCACTATACCTTGCGCTATTGGAGAAAAATTTTGTGGAAAAGCTTTGTGTGACTTAGGAGCAAGCATCAATCTAATGCCTCTATCAATTTTTAAAAGATTAAAATTAGGAGAAATTTCACCTACTTCAGTAACTCTTCAGTTAGCTGATCGTATTATTGAAGATGTGTTAGTAAAAGTGGATAAATTTATCTTCCCGGTAGATTTTATTGTTCTAGATATGGAAGAAGATAAAGAAATTCCCATAATATTAGGAAGACCCTTTTTAGCCACTAGAAAAGCTATGATTGATGTTACGAAAGGAGAATTGACTATGAGAGTAAACGATCAAAAAGTAACTTTTAACATAGGAAAATCAATAAAATATCCTGCTTTAGAAAAAGATGATGAATGTTTTCATATGGAAATACTTGAGCATTTGCAAAATGAACATTTTAAAGAATATTATGAAGAAAAGTTAGAAAAAGAAAATACTGAATTAATTGAAGAAGCGGATAATGAAAAATTGGATTATATACGGGAAAATTTTGAAATGTTGGATAATACCGAAAACGCTGAAAAGAATATAGTTACGTCAATTATTAGTACCTCCCGAACTCGAATTAAAAATTTTACCTAATCATTTAAAATATGCTTACTTAGGTAACTATTCAACCCTACTAGTTATTACATCAGCTGAATTGATTGAATTACAAGAACAAAAACTGTTAGACACATTAAAAAATATAAGAAAACTTTTGGTTGGACTTTAGAAGATATTAAAAGAATTAGTCCTTCAATCTGTATGCACAGAATTATTTTAGATAATGAACATAAGCCAAGAGTAGATCCCCAAAGGAGATTAAACCTAATAATGAAAGAAGTAGTCAAGAAAGAAATATTAAAATGGTTAGATAATAGTATTATATATCCTATTTCGGACGATGCTTAGGTAAGCCCAATTCATCGTGTTCCTAAGAAAGGAGGAGTGACCGTTAAAGCTAATGAAAATAATGATTTAATACCTATAAGAAAAATTACTGGATGGCGTATATGTATTGACTATAGAAAATTAAATGCAGCCACCAGGAAAGATCACTTCCCATTACCATTTCTAGACCAAATGTTAGATAGATTAGCAGGACATAAATATTTTTATTTTTTAGATGGATATACCGGTTATCATCAGATACCTATTGCTCCCGAGGATCAAGAGAAAACTACATTTACTAGTCCTTATGGAACATTTGCTTTTCGAAGAATGCCTTTTGGATTATGTAATGCACCTGCAACATTCCAGAGATATATGATGTCTATATTTAGTAAATTAATTGATGTTGGAATAGAAGTATTTATGGATGATTTCTCTGTATTTGGAACGTCATTTGATGCATGCTTGAACCATCTTGAAAAAGAATTAGAGGTATGCGAGAATACTAACTTAGTTCTAAATTGGGAGAAATGTCAATTTATGGTTGCAGAAGGAATTGTATTAGGGCATAAAATTTCGGAAAATGACATGGAAGTAGACTACGCAAAAATTCAAGTTATAACTAAATTACCACCTCCAACTACGATAGAAAGGGGTAAGAAGTTTTCTTGGACATGCTTGGATTCTACGTACGCTACATAAAAGATTTTTCAAAAATTACTAAACCTCTATGCCAACTTTTAGAAAAGGGCAAGAAATTTAAATTCACAACTGAATGCCTAAATGCTTTTGAATTATTAAAAGATAAATTAATCACAACACCTATAACAGTTTCACCTGATTGGGAGAAACCATTTGAACTTATGTGTAATGCTAGTGATTATGCTATAGGAGCAGTACTTGGGCAAAGGTATGATAAAAATTTCAAAGTTATATACTATGCTAGTAAAACTCTTAATAATGCTGAAATGAATTATACAGTTACTGAAAAAGAGCTATTTGCAATTGTTTATGCTTTTGATAAATTTAGGTCTTATCTAATTGGAACTAAATATATTGTGCATATTGATCACTCTGCTATTAAATATCTAATGCAAAAGAAAGATTCCAAACCAAGATTAATTAGATGGATATTACTAATGCAAGAATTTGATTTTGAAATCATTAACAAAAGGGAACTGATAATCAAATTGTAGATCATTTATCAAGGCTAGAATATAATGAGTTATCTGACACTGATAATAAAATTACTGACAGTTTTCCTTACGAACAACTATATAATATAAATGAGTGGAAAATACCATGGTATGCTGATATAGTAAATTATATTGTAAGTGATATTTTACCACCTATGTTAACTTTGCAACAGCAGAAAAAATTTATTCATGATGCTAAAACATATTTTTTGGATGAACCATATTTATATAAGCAATGTAAGGATCTTATAATTAGAAGATGTGTGCCTTATGAAGAAACAAAACAAATCATTCAGAAATGTCATGATTATGATTTTGGAGGACATTTTGGAACACATAAAACTGCTTATAAAATTTTATAATCTGGATTTTATTGACCTACTCTTTTTAGAGATGTTTATAGATATATCAGAACTTGCGACAAATGCTAACGAGTAGGTAATATATCTAGAAGAAATGAAATGCCTCTAAATTTTATATTATAAGTTGAGATTTTTGATGTTTGGGGATTAGATTTTATGGGACCATTTGTTTCTTCATTTGGAAACTCATATATATAAGTTGCTGTTGATTATGTTTCTAAATGGATTGAAGCACAAGCTTTACCTCGATGTGATGTTAAGAGTGTTTCAAAGTTCCTAATAAAAAATATTTTTACTAAATTTGGAATGCCGAGAGTGATTATCACTGACGGAGTATCTCATTTTAGAAATAAATATATTCACAAACTAGTAGAAAAATTTAATATTATTCATAAGATATCAACTGCTTATCATCCACAAACCAGTGGATTTGCTGAAGTTTCTAATCGAGAAATTAAACGTATTTTAGAAAAGACTGTAAACCATAATAGATTGGATTGGTCTATAAGACTAGACACTGCATTATGAGCATACAGGACTGCTTATAAAACTTCGATTGGAATGACTCCTTACAAGCTTATTTATGGAAAGACTTGCCACTTACCAGTTGAACTAGAACATAAAGCTTATTGGGCAATTAAAGAATTTAATTACAATCCGAAAGAAGGCTGGTGAGAAGAGATTATTGCAAATGAATGAATTAGAAGAATTAAGAAATGAATCTTATCATAATGATAGAATTTATAAAGAAAAAATGAAATTATGGCATGATCGGACGATTAACCTGAAGAATTTTGAGTCAGGACAAGAAGTTTTGCTTTATAATATAAGATTGAAATTATTTTCTGGGAAATTGAAATCTCGATGGTTAGGGCCTTTCACTATAACTCAAATATTTTCATACGGAACTATAGAAATTGAAGATCTAAAACCTGGGCATAGATTTAAAGTAAACGGACACAGATTAAAACCTTATTTTGAAGGGAGAAGACCAAATTTTAAAGAGGTTTTAATACTCAGTCAACCTGATTACTAACTAAATTAGGTCGGGCTGACGATGCTAAATCAAGCGCTTTATGGGAGGCAACCCATAGTAGTTATTAGTTATGATCTATTTACTAATGTTATTGAAAATTAAAATATAGAATAAATTCTACTACTCATTTTACTTTTTAAAATCATCACAAATTTGAATCTATATGAAGAAATCAGAAAATATTTGGACCGGAGCGAAAATTGGGCAATTTACCTAATCTCACCGACGGTGAGTCGTCAATGGAGCTGTGAACTGCAAGCAACAGTGCATCCTGAGCTTCTTCAGTTACAGCATTAGCACCGATGTTCTCCGTCTTTTTAGGACTTCTGCAGTTCTTCTTTATGTGGCCAATTTTGCCACAGTTCCAGCAGGTTGCTTGTTGACCAGGCTTTGACTTGCTCCTGCCTCTGTACTTTGATTTTGATCTTCCTTTGTTTGAGTTCCTGTCCTGTGATCTCCCTCTGAAATCAACATTCAGTGCCGAACTCGAACACGAAGTCTCGCCAGAATCTTTCCTGCGCACCTCCTCAGCCAAAATTAAATCACGAATATCATCATATTTTAGCTTAGATTTACCTGCAGAATTGCTGACTAACATCCTCATAGCCTCCCAGCTATTTGGCAATGAAGCCAATAATATCAGCGCCCGTATCTCAACATTAAATTAAATTTCGACAGACGATGATCCATAAAAAATACCTATTTTTTATGCCTTAATTCTTATCAAATTCTAAGGATATTATGCTTTAATGAAATGTATTTTTAGTGTTTTTGGATGTAGGTGATGTAAAAAGGTCCAAAAAAGCAAAAAGAAGCAAAAAGGAGCAAAAAGGAGCAAAAATGGAGCAAAATACAAAAATTATATAAAAAAATGGCCTGGCGCCTAGGCGCCAGAAGTTAGCGCCTAAGCGCCAGACTCGATACAGAACTGTCAAGTTTTTGACAAACGTTTGAACGGTTATTTTGACGGAGTGAGCGGTTATTGGACATTCTAGAAGACTGGCAGTTGTTCCTTGATAATAGGACATGTGATACATTGCATTTGGACGCTCCAAAACGGTTTTAATCGTGAAGAGGTGCGAGCCAAAGTGAAGAGGTGCGAAGAACTGGACGCGGTGTCCGGTGCCTAGGAGCCAGATTCCGGCGCCTAGGCGCCAGACAGATCTTCTAAAAGATTCATTGAATGTGGACATGTTTTGAAGAGGTGCCTCAAGGCAACCCTTGAAGCCTATAGATAAGAGTCCATTTCTTCAGAAAAACGAGCCCCCCATTGTAACCCCTTTCTCTTATCCACTTTGAGATCTCTCATCCTTAGAGAGAGAAATAGAGAGAGAAATTTAAGGCCACTTTTATTTTAGTTTAGTGAGTTTATTTTCAAGTTGTTGCATCTGGAGTTCATTACACTGTGGAGTCAGTAGGAATCAGAAGATCTATAGAAGGAATATTTGAGATAAGTTTTTTATTTTTGATTTAAAGTTTATTTATTATGTTTTGCTGTTTATATTCAATGTGTTTTGAGTAGTTAGTTTACTTTCTTCCTTCAATTATGAAGAGATAAATAAGATAATATAAGATTCGATGGAGAATGGAAACTCAAAATATTTTCAAAACATTGTGATGATATTAATACCTGATCTTACTTTACTTTTTAAATTGGCCATTTAAATTATTAAAATCTATTGAAGAGTTTTGAGACCTAGAAGGAAAAGAACTCTTAACTTGTAAATGTCACATGAATCCTTGGGTAGTCGAAGGCCATGTGCGGGCTATTCAAGGTGAAGTGTAAATAAATAGGAAGATAAGATTTAATGGGCATAGAATTGATAAGTTTTTAGAGTGACAGACTAAATTCTTATAATTTGATTTATAAATTAGGAAAGGGTCACTAGTAGGGCTGACCATAGCCACCCTTGGGCATCTAGTAGTGTGAGTTTAGATTAACCCATTCTACTAATAATACATCCGGACCTGATCTGTAAATTAGCCAATGTTCTTTGCGTCTGGATTAAAGGGTAAAGAATAAGAATGCTTCTATTTGGCACAATACCATAAATCAAATTCTCCAATGAATATTAAATTATCTTAAAAATCTTAGATTAATTGAAGGGAAGAAAGTTGTTGTTTTATATAGTTTTCACAAAATCATTTTCTTATTATTGTTTTCTTTATCTGCATCTAGTAAATTAAAAGTAATTTATAGTTAGATTAAAATACAAAAAGATTTTTGAAATACAATATTTAAAAATTTATTACCATATTTTTTCCCGTGGGATCGATACTGGGGTCTTTGTTTCAAAGCCCTATATTACTTAAAACGATACGTATACTTGCGTAGTACCCAAAAAGTATATAAAATATTTTCTTTTTAAATTATATTTTGCTATATAAACATATATTTAAAAAGTATTAAACATTAACGGCCTAGCATTAAGTAGCAATCAAGTTTTATTTAATGTTATTGCCGTAATTAAAATTTGGTACACATCTATATAACAAGTTATTCCAGGTCAAGTGTTTCGTGCCTTTGCCAAAAATTAAATTTTCTAGCAGTGGTAATAAATCTTTGTATTTGGAAATACAAAAATCGGGTCGAGTTTTTGGTGCCGTTGCCAGGGAAGGAATAGAATAGTTATAGATTTTTAAATATTACATTTCCAAAGGTATATATATATATATATATATATATATATATATATATATATATATATATATATATATATTATTCCTTGTTTTTTTTTTTATGCGAAGTTTTGGTTCTGAAGGATTAATACCTTTAGATTCTGAACTAGAAAGAACAAATAGAAAAATTAAAAAGGGAAAACAAATTCAAAAATTTCAAGAAATGGCTACTTTACAAAATCCAAGTCAACTTAATGATCAAAATGTTTATAAACCATTAAGGGATTTTGCTAACCCTACAGTTGATGAACTTCATAGTAGTATTCAAATACCGACTTGTAGATGCTTAATTCTTTTGAACTTAAACCGTCTATTATTTAAATGGTGCAAAACAATCAATTTGGTGGAACACCAAATGAGGATCCAAATTTACACCTTGTTAGTTTTTTAGAACTTTGTGCTACCTTTAAATATAACAATGTTTCTGATGATGCTATTAGACTTAGACTCTTTCCTTGCTAAATATTTTCCTCATTCTAAAACTACTAAATTAAGAAATGATATTACTTCGTTTAGTCAATTTGACGGGGAGACAATATATGAAACTTGGGAAAGATTTAAAGAACTATTAAGAAAATGTCCTCATCATGTTTTACACGATTGGTTAATTATTCAAACATTTTATAATGGATTAATTGGATCTTTAAAATCAATTATTGATGCTGCTGCTGGAGGTTCTTTAATGTCTAAATCATTTGAAGAAGCTTATACTTTAATTGAAGAAATGGCTAATAACAATTTTCAATGGCCTTCCGATAGGATTAATCCTAAAAAGATGGCAAGTATTCACGATAATGAAGCCTTTTCTATCTTAGCTTCACAAGTAGCAGCAATGTCTAAGAAATTAGATAATTTTGCAATTAATATTTCACATAATAACTCTGCTAATATTGAAGATTCTGAGACTATTGAAACTTTACAAGCTATTGCAAGTAAAAATAATCCTTATTCAAATTATTATAATCACAGGTGGAAAAATCATCCTAATTTTAACTAGAATAATTCACAACAACAATGGGGTAATAATCAATCTCATCCCACTAAAAATTGGAATAATCAAGTTAATCCAAATTATAATCCTCCTGGATTTAATAATCAACAGAAAAAGTTATCAATAGAAGAATTAATCTTACAAATGAATAATCACTTACAAAATCAAAATACTGCTATTCGTAATATTGAAAATCAAATGGGGCAAATTGCTACTTTAATTAATAACAGACCTGTAGGAACACTTCCTAGTAATGTTGAAATTAATCCAAAGGAAACTGGAAAAGAACATGAACATGTTAAAGCTGTGCAACTTAGAAGTGGAAAGGAATTAGAAGAAAGAATGCAGAATGAAATTGAAAAAGAGATTGAGGTTGAAGAGATTGAAATATCTAAAGAAACTCTCTCTCCTAGTCAAGATCAGACTGTTATACCTGTTAATGTGGAAGTTGAAAAACCACCACCACCTTTTCCTTAAAAACTTAAATAGCAGAAACTTGATCATCATTTTTCTAAGTTTTTTGAAATTTTTAAGAAACTTACTATTAACATACCTTTTGCTGAAGCTTTGGAACAAATGCCAACTTATGCAAAATTTATGAAGGATATTTTAAGCAAGAAAAGAGAAATTTGAAGCTTTTGAAACTGTTGCATTAAGTAAAGAATGCAGTGCAATAATTCAAAAGAAATTACTCGAAAAGCTTAAGGATCCTGGAAGTTTCACTATACCTCGTGCTATTGGAGAAATATTTTGTGGAAAAGCTTTATGTGATTTAGGAGCAAGTATTAATCTCATGCCATTTTCTATCTTTCGAAGATTGGATTTAGGAGATATTACTCCCACCACAGTAACCCTTCAGTTAGCTGATAGATCTATCACTTATCCTAAAGGAGATATGGAGGATGTCCTTGTTAAAGTGAATAAATTTATCTTCCCTGTAGATTTCATCGTACTTGATATGGAAGAAGATAAAGAGATACCTATTATTTTAGGGAGACCTTTTCTAGCTACCGGACGAGCTATGATTAATGTGCAAAAGGGAGAACTAACCATGAGAGTTAATGATCAAGAAATTAAATTCAATGTTCTTAAATCAATGAAGTACCCTGATAAAGAGAAATGTTATCGTATGGATATACTTGATTATTTAATTGAAAAACATTATAAAAAAAATGTAAAGTCAATTTTGAAGAAAAATTTGAATTTTTAATTGATGAAAATGAAGAAGTAGAAGAAGAAGAGACTCATTTTATTAAAGATAACTGGGAAAATTTAGACATAACTCAAAATGATATACTTTTACCATCAATTAAAAAAGCCCCTGAACTGGAATTAAAAATGTTACATTCACATTTAAAATATGCGTTTCATGGAAATTTGTTAACTTTACCTGTAATTATTTCTTCTGAACTGAGTAAAGATCAAGAAGAAAAACTACTAGGTGTGTTAAAGAATTATAAGAAAGCTTTTGGTTAGACTATTGCTGATATAAGAGGAATAAGCCCTTCCATTTGTATGCATAGAATTTAATGGAAGAAAATTTTAAACCTGCTATTGAATCGCAAAGAAGATTAAATCCTATCATGAAAGGGGTTGTTAAAAAAGAAATTATTAAGTGGTTAGATGCTGGTATTATTTATCCTATTTCGGATAGTCAATGGGTAAGTCCTATTCATTGTGTTCCGAAGAAAGGATGTGTAACTGTCATTGTTAATCATAAAAATGAACTAATTCCTGCAAGACAAGTTACTGGATGACGAATTTGTATTGACTATAGGAAATTAAATAAAGCCACTAGAAAGGATCATTTTGCTTTACCTTTCTTGGATAAAATGCTTGATAAATTAGCTGGACACCCATATTTCTGTTTTCTGGATGATATTCTGGTTATCATCAGTTACTTATTGCTCCTGAGGACCAAGAAAAAATAACATTTACAAGTCCTTATGGAACATTTGCTTTTAGAAGAATGCCTTTTGGTTTATGTAATGCACCTGCAACTTTTTAAAGATGTATGATGTCAATATTTTGTGATTTGATTGACAAAGGAATTGAAATATTCATGGACGATTTTTCAGTTTTTGAACTTCTTTTGAATCTTGTTTGGAAAACATAGCCAAAGTTCGAAAAGATGTGAAGAAACAAATTTAGTTCTTAAGCGGGAAAAATGTCAAGTCATGGTCATGAAGGCATTGTACTTGGTCACAAAGTGTCACAAAAAGGGATGGAAGTAGATCAAGCAAAAGTGAAAATTATTGCTGAATTGCAACCACCTACTATCATTATCGATGTGAGAAGTTTTCTAGGTCATGCTTGGATTTTATAGAAGATACATAAAGGATTTTTCTAAAATTGCTAAACCTCTTTGTCATTTATTGGAAAAAGATGCGAAATTTGAATTTAACAAAGAATGTATTAATGCTTTTAATATTCTAAAAGAAAAATTAATAGTTGCACATATCATTGTTGCACCTAATTGGAATAAATCTTTTGAATTAATGTGTGATGCAAGTGATTTTGCAATTGGAGCTGTATTAGGACAAAAATATGAGAAGATTTTCAAAGTTGTATGTTATGTTAGTAAAACTCTCATTGAAACACAAAGAAATTACACTACCACTGAGAATGAGCTTCTAGCTATAGTATATGCCTTTGATAAATTTAGACCTTATCTTCTTGGTACTAAATGCATAGTTGATAGTGATCATTCTACTATTAAATATCTATTATCTAAGAAGGATTCTAAACCTAGACTTATAAGATGGGTTTTACTTCTACAAGAATTTGATTTCCAAATAGTAGATAGAAAAGGAACATTAAAACCAAATTGCTGATCATTTGTCTAGAATTAAAAATGATATTATTTCGGAAGAAAATATAAATGAGAAATTTCCTGATGAATCTTTATATGTTATTCAAGGATGCAAAACACCTTAGTATGCTGATATTGTTAATTATTTAGTTAGCAATATTTTGCCTTATGAATTGGATAACAAATTTATTAAGAAATTTAAATATGATGCTAAATCTTATATTTGGGTAGAACCTCATTTATTTAAAATTGGTAAAGATTCTATGATTCGAAGATGTGTACCTTATGAGGAAACTTTTGCTATTATTCAAAAATGTCATGATTTCGATTTTGGAGGACACTTTGGCATAGATAAAACTGCATTTAAAATTTTAAATTCTGGATTTTATTGGCCTACCTTATTTAAAGTTGTGAGACATTATGTGAAAACATGTGATCGATGTCGAAAGGATGGGAAATATATCTAGGAAGAATGAAATGCCTTTAAACTATATATTGGAAGTTGAAATTTTTGATATATGGGGTTTAGACTTTATGGGACCATTTGTTTCATCATCTGGAAAAATTTATATTTTATTAGCAGTTGATTATGTTTCAAAGTGGATTGAAGTCATTTGCTTTACCAAGCTGTGATTCCAAAAGTGTTTCTAAATTTTTAAAGAAAATGATATTTTCAAGATTTGGAATGCCTAAGGTAATTATCACTGATGGTGGAAGTCATTTCAGGAATATAAGAATTTAATCATTACTATAAAAATTTGGAATCAAACTTAGAATTGCAACTGCTTATCACCCACAAACAAGTGGAATGGCTGAAGTATCAAACTGAGAAATTAAAAGAATTTTAGAGAAAACTGTTATTCCTAAAAGAACTGATTGGGTTGATAGACTTGATTCTGCATTATGGGCTTATAGAACAGCTTATAAGACACCAATCAGAATGTCACCTTACCGGTTAATTTGTGGTAAACATTGTCACTTACTTGTAGAACTTGAACATAAAGCTTATTGGGCGATAAAGGAGTTTAATTTTAATTTGAATAAAGCAGGAGAAAAGCGATTATTGCAATTGAATGAGATGGAAGAAATAAGAAATGAATCATATGAAAATGCAAGGATTCATAAAGAGAAAATGAAGATGTTGCATGATAAGAAAATTTCAGGAAAAATTATTAAGCCTGGATAAGAAGTATTACTGTTTAACTCTCGTTTAAAACTTTTTTCTGGAAATTAAGATCTAAATGGATTGGACCCTATATAGTTGAGAAAGTATACCATTATGGAGCTGTGGATATTAAAGATCCCAAAACAGGAAAAATTTTTAAAGTAAATGGATTAAGATTGAAACCTTATTTGGGGGATACTAAAAAGATATATAAAGAGGCTTATGAATTGAGTCAACCTGATTAAAGATTTACCTAAGTCGGGCTGCCAAGCGCTTTGTGGGAGGCAACCCATAATTATCTTTTGTTATGAGTGTTTTTATGTTTTAATGTAAGGTTATGCCTCGATCTTGACTAATTTTATATTACTTTAGAAAAATTTGATGCTTATAAGTCTTTGTTGACTTAAGTTGAAGATTATTTTGAAGTATGTAAGATTTAGAAATTGGATCACTCTATTCTAAATATGAGTAAAAAGGAGATCAAGTTAACCTTCATTATGATTGTTTACAATGTGAGTTATTGAGTCAAGATTACTCTTACCAGTATAATTTACCTTTCTTGGAGAATGAAATTTTGAAATTTGAGGATTAGGCGAAACGGAGTTGAACATAGTTCCGGCGCCTAGGCGCCACGATTCGGTGCCTAAGCGCCAGAGTCAAACTATGTATCAATAGGTCCGGCGCCTAGGCGCTAGATTCCGCGCCTAAGCGCCACGGTTACTGGGTCGTGCAAAAACAAAAAATTTTCAGTTTTTCACACAATTTTCACCTTTAAATCAACCTATCTTCTTCGCTAACCATCATGCAATCAAAGTTACGTCCATTACACTTCATTCTTGAGAGATTTGAGAAATTTTTGAAGAAATGGAAGGAAGAAATCATGGAGAAGAAGCTAGGGACAAGGTCTCAAAGAATCCTCAACCCTACTTCAATGGTTTCATCGCGGTAAGTTTAGAGAAAATTTCTAGTCGTTTGGATAAGTTTGAAGCGGAGTTTGAAAGCATTGGAGATCGCCTTCATGAGATGTTTCATCAAATTGAACATCTAGAATGGTAGATGAAACTTCAATTTGACATTTTGCGGCTTATCAAGATGCTCAAGTTGAAATGTATGCGAAGAACAAGTGGATTGACGAAAAGACGGCTACAGATTTCCCGAGACCGTTAGTGTTCTTTCCAAGTGGAATACACAATTTCTCTTTTGAAGATTAGAATATTCTGGTAATGAGATAGTTATTATCTGGTTTGTTGAGTCGTTGTATCAATTTAGTGAATCAATTATGTTTGTTTGTGTATTTGCTTTCATGTTCAATGTGTGTTGTTTTTACTTAGAAATTGTTGTATTTGAGTGTGTATTAGGAACTTGAATCAAATATAATACTTATTTGGAATGTATTGAGCCAATATTTAAGATTATAAATGGAATTTATTGAGTTTGATTTAAACTTTACGTTTGATTGGTGGATTAAATATTTAATTTTTAAAAATTTTTTAAAAATGTTGTGGAAGTTAGAAACTGAAGCCCTACTCTAATATGAGTAATTGGAAGTTGAATTTATGAATTTTGGTGGAAAATTAAATTTAAAAATAATTTTTTGTGAAAGGTGAGTCTGGCGCCTAGGTGCCAGAAGTTGGCGCCTAAGCGCCAGTTCGGCCTGTACCCGAAAATTTCCTTAAATACCCCCAAAAGCCATTTTTGACGCCTAAGCTTCATCTTCTTCCCCATTTTTGCTAAAATACACCTTTTAGATCCATTTTGAGGTAAAAAAATTAAGGATTTGAGCGCGAAACCACTCGATTTCTTCATCTCAAGGTCAGATCTACACTTTAAACCATTTATTTTCGATTTTCACCATAGATTTCCCTAGGTTTTGCTAAGAACCAAAATTTTGAAAAAAAATTTGATTTTTAGTGATTTCTTTGGATTTTTAAACTTATTTTAAGTTTTATAAACTTAAAAAGAGTTTAAATTTTTTATTCCTAAATTTGTTCTTGTTTTTTTTCACGTTTAGATGGCTCCGAAATCTAAACGCGGGAAAGCACGAAATAACTTTGATAGCAGCAAATTTTCTACTGCGGCTGCGCATTTTTGGTTCCACGAATTTGCGACGTCTAGGAAGTTCATTTTAGAACGAAGTTTCTATCATCCGGGATAAATGATTGAAAACACTATCGTTGCACACAATTGGCAATGATTCTGTTATTTCACTGCTATTGCTGTTATCCCTATAGTTCGAGAGTTTTATGCAAATTTTCTGGATGCCGAAGATTATGAAGTTTTTGTCAGAGGTATCGGAGTATGATTTAGTCCTGAAAGAATCAATGAATTTTATGGCCTGCCACCAACTATTGAATGCCACTATTCTGGATTATCACCATCTGAGGGAGATTTAGATATGATCATTGCTTATTTGACTGAAGGTATTGGATCTTGGAAGATCAGGAATGGAAAAAGGGTAAACTTTAAATCCTCCAAATTAAATGGTATTTCTAAAGCATGACACTATTTTATTTCTGCAAGATTGTTACCTTCCAACCACCTGAGTGAAGTGACTAGAGATCGAGCGATCTTAAACTACTGCATTCAGGAAAGGAAGCCTATCGATGTCGGCGGTATTATTTATGATTACGTGGATTCTACTGCGAGATCCAGCACTTCTATTAGACTGGGATTCCCATCTCTGATTTATTCATTATGTATTAGCAATGGAGTACTGCAGATATTTCAGAGGAAAGGTTGAAGACTACTAAGCCGATTGGTCAGGAGAGCATTAGCATTTATGATCATCTTCGAGGGAAGAAATCGACTGCTCCTTCTTCTTCTGTACCTACTCCAGGTAGACCTTCTACTTCTCGACCCTCCACTTCGCTCGAGCCACCATCGAGTTTACGGGAATCAATGCATGATCGGTTTATAGAGCGACGGCGGGAGTTATTTCAAACTCACTACAGGATTGATACTATTGATAGGAAACTTGATCATTTATCTGATTATACCCAGAGGAAGAGTAGCTATGATGCTGAGTATGATGAAGCCCTAGTCAGATTTCTAAAGGGTGAACATGATGTTAGTTTCCCTACTTTTCCTAGTTTCACACCATTTGTTGATCCTAAGGATGTAGAATTTTCCTTTGGTAACGATGATGATGATGAGGCTACAGCCAGTGACTAGTAGTTTATAGATCTCTATATTGTGCTACTTTGTTGGTTTGTTTTGTTTGGGTTGTTTGTTTAGTTTTATGTTTGATGTATGTTGATTTGTTTAAGTATCTGTGTGGATTGATTAGTGTTAAGACTATGTTGTTAAATTATTCTTAGTATATTGTGTTGAGACTGAAATTAGAGTTAATCTATGATATATTTGTTTTAGTCTACTGTTTAGTAATTAGTAATTTTGCTCTGCTTTTATTTTGTTTCAAATTTAGTATAATCATAAAAATTAGCCGGCTTACTTTTTAAACTTGCTTCAATTTTATCTTCATTATTCATAAAAGCATGAGTAGAAGTTAATTTTTCTTTTTAAGATCGTTTTTACATACTTATAAAAAATTCCTTTTTAATTTATGATTTTCTTTCTCTCATACTTTCAAATTATCATAGTATACCAAAACTTAAGTTTGGGGGAAGGGAAAATACATTCAAATTTAAATTTTATTTGTCCTTAAAGAGCTAATAATTTCTTATAAATAAAAACTTTTTAACATAACTTAAGGAATGAAAAATTTATTTGAGATCACTTTTATTTTTGAAATTATAAACAATTTAGTGAAATTAACCAAAAATTTAATAACTTTGATTGATTTTAAGAATAGAATTATTTAACTTAAAGAAGAATAAGATTAAGAAATTTTTCTATTCATGATAGAAATAATAGAATTTTAGAAATATTAAGTAATAAAAAATTATCACTTGAAAAAGAAAAGATTGGAAATCTTTTTGAATTCTTATTCATGTTATAATAATTAAGTGGAAATGTATAAGTTTTGAAAATATAAGTTACGGATAGTAAAGTTCAAAACCATTAACAGGCTACCCAGATATAGTAATCCTCTCTCTCTCTATATATATATAAAGAAAAAAGAAAAAAAAAAAGAAAAAAAGAAGAAAAGAAAAAGAAAAAAAGAAGAGAGGAGAAGCTTGAGGAAATGCCTAAATCAAAAATTGGCTTCACATGAATTATCTTATAGGAAGAAAACTAGTTACATATTTTACCTAATTTTTATGCATGAATATTTCTTTAGGAAAGATTTTTCAAGAAGGTCTTTTTCTTGTAAATAATCTATGAGATCTTAATATAATAGACTTCTATTATTTTCAAAATGGATGAAAAGTTTGAAATCTTATGATTTGGTAGTTAAATATTCTTTAAATTCTTAAAATTAAACCTAGTTAGTGAAATTAGGTTAATAATTTACTAAAAACTTTATAAAATCAAAAATTATAAGGAATCTTAAATAGTTATACATTTTATATAGTAGAAAGAGTTACTTGAGGACCAATAACATTTAAGTTTGGGGGATTTTGATCCATAAAAAAATATCTATTTTTTATGCCTTAATTCTTATTAATTTCTAAGGATATTATGCTTTAACGAAAGATATTTTTGTGTTTTTAGATATAGGTGATGTAAAAAGGTCCAAAAAAAGCAAAAGGAAGCAAAAATGGAGCAAAATACAAAAATTATAAAAAAAAAATGGTCTGGCGCCTAGGCGCCAGAAGTTGGCGTCTAAGCGCCAGACTCGATATAGAACTGTCAAGTTTTTGACAAACGTTTGAACGATTATTTTGACGGAGTGAGCGGTTATTGGACATTCTAGAAGACTGACAGTTGTTCCTTGATAATAGGACATGTGATACACTGCATTTGGATGCTCCAAAACGGTTTTAATCGCGAAGAGGTGCGAGCCAAAGTGAAGAGGTGCGAAGAACTGCATGCGGTGTCCGGCGCCTAGGCGCCAGATTCCGGCGCCTAGGCGCCAGACAGACCTTCTAGAAGATTCATTGAATGTGGACATGTTTTGAAGAGGTGCCTCAAGGCAACCCTTGAAGCCTATAAATAGGAGTCCATTTCTTCAGAAAAACGTGCCCCCATTGTAACCCCTTTCTCCTATCCACTTTAGGATCTCTCATCCTTAGAGAGAGAAATAGAGAGAGAAATTTAGAGCCACTTTTATTTTAGTTTAGTGAGTTTATTTTTAAGTTGTTGCATCTGGAGTTCATTACACTGCAGAGTCAGTAGGAATCAGAAGATCTGTAGAAGGAATATTTGAGATAAGTATTTTTTTTTATTTAAAGTTTATTTATTATGTTTTGCTGTTTATATTCAATGTGTTTTGAGTAGTTAGTTTACTTTCTTCCTTTAACTATGAAGAGATAAATAAGATAATATAAGATTTGATGGAGAATGGAAACTTAAAATATTTTCAAAACAATGTGATGATATTAATACCTGATCTTACTTTACTTTTTAAATTGGCCATTTAAATTATTAAAATCTGTTGAAGAGTTTTGAGACCTAGAAGAAGAAGAACTCTTAACTTGTAAATGTCACTTAAATCCTTGGGTAGTCGAAGGCCATGTGCGGGCTATTCAAGGTGAAGTGAAAATAAATAGGAAGATAAGATTTAATGGGCGTAGAATTGATAAGTTTTAGAGTGACAAACTAAATTCTTATAATTTGATTTATAGATTAGGAAAGGGTCACTAGTAGAGCCGACCATAGCCACCCTTGGACATCTAGTAGTGTGAGTCTAGATTAACCCATTCAACTAATAATACATCCAGACCTGATCTGTTAATTAGCCAATGTTCTTTGCACTGGATCAAAGGGTAAAGAATATGAATGATTCTATTTGGCACAATACCATAAATCAAATTCTCCAGCGAATATTAAATTATCTTAAAAATCTTAAATTAATTGAAGGGAAGAAAGTTGTTGTTTTATATAGTTTTCACAAAATCATTTTCTTATTATTGTTTTCTTTATCTGCATCTAGTAAATTAAAAGTAATTTATAGTTAGATTAAAATACAAAAAGATTTTTGAAATACAATACTTAAAAATTCATTACCATATTTTTTCCCCGTGGAATCGATACTGGGGTCTTTGTTTCAAAGTCCTATATTACTTGAAACGATACGTATACTTGCGTAGTACCCAAAAAGTATATAAAATATTTTCTTTTTAAATTATATTTTTCTATATAAACATATATTTAAAAAGTATTAAACATTAACGGCCTAGCATTAAGTAGCAATCAAGTTTTATTTAATGTTATTGCCGTAATTAAAATTTGGTACACATCTATATAGCAAGTTATTCCAGGTCAAGTGTTTTGTGCCTTTGCCAGAAATTAAATTTTCTAGCAGTGGTAACAAATCCTTGTATTTGGAAATACAATAATCGGGTCAGATGACAATTGATTTGTGATAGTAATAAAGTCATTCAGATGCTGTACAATGGACGTACCTTCCGCCATCTTCAAGTTGAATAACGTTTTCATCAGATGCACCTTGTTATTTGCCGACGGCTTTTCATACATACCTGACAAAGCCGCCATGAGATCCGCAGTGGTCCTCTCCTTGATAACATTGTGTGCAACTGATCTCGACAGGGTCAATCGAATAACCCCCAGAACCTGTCGATCCAACAGATTCCAATTGGCCTCGTCCATCTTCTCCGGTCGCTTGCTCAGTAACGGAAGATGAAGTTTCTTCCCATAGAGGTAGTCCTCTATCTGCATTCTCCAGTAACCAAAATCTGTGCCATCAAATTTCTTGATCCCCAAAACCTTCACTTCGTCTTCGGCCATCATTCTTCCTCAGATCCGAACCGAAGCTCTGATACCAATTATTGTAAAAAATGATGACAATAAAGTAAAATTGGAATAAAAATGCACGCAGAAAATAAACACCAGAGCGACACACAGATTTACGTGGTTCGGCAAAATTGCCTACGTCCACGGAGTTGCAGAGGATTTTATTTTTTCGAGGAATTACACCGTCGAACGCCTCGACGTTTACAAGAAAAAAAAACTATTTTCTTCTCTCCCTTCCTCTCTTTCTCTCTTCCTCTCTTTCTCTCTTGGAGAACTTGGCTTGTGCATAATCCAATAGCCAAAAGAGGCTATTTATAGAATGAAGGAGAGTGGTAGGTGGGAGGTAGGTGAGCGGTAGGTGGGAGGTAGGTGAGCGGTAGGTGGGATATGGTAGGTGAGCGGTAGGTAGCCCTCTTAATTAGGAAGTTAATTCACATGTGGTGGACCGGGTCTCCACATTACCCAACACTTACCTCATTGAGGACTGAGGGGAGATTTAAGAAATTCCTATCAATTTTCTTTTTCGAGGAGAATTATTGTTCTCGAGACAGGCCTAGATTTTACTTCGCAAAAAAAAAAGAGGTAAAGAAGCGAAAAGTTATGCGAATTTCACGATTCAAGAGGATTTAAATTGCATAAGTGTTAAAAAAGAAAATGATGTTTGTGAAATATATAAATACATAGGGAATAAGTGGTATATATGAAAGAACTGGGTGGTATAAATATGAAAAGTAAAATTAAGTGTTCTGATTATGAATACAAAGTGATATGTTTGTAAACCTCCTCCAATCTTTCTATTTTGGCTTACTAATAGAAACAGTAGTGGATCCAGTAGCCTCATCAACTTCTTTTTGGTAAATCCACTGTATTCAAAAGTTAAACTAAATCCATAAAATGAGAAAAAATCGTATGAATTTTATAAGAAAGAACACTTTAAATGCTTGCAACCAAGCCATCCTTCATGTTCAAGCATTCTTGTTTATCGAAATATTTTCAAAATTAATATGCAAATCCCATTAAATCAAACTCCATTTATCTATTTCAACATTATATGATCTATACAAAACTTCAGGAGCAGCATAATAAGCATTCCCACAAGCTAACTCCAATATATGTGCTCGAGCAATCATAAAACAACCCACAAAGAAAGGATCGAATAGCCTTAAAATGATAAAACAACTTAGAAAAGATGTTCAATTAAATGCTCAATCATCTTAAAGGATCCTCAACGGTATATCTCATGTCTATATGTCACATTTATGTATGTAGTGTTTCATGTAGCACTTCTATTTCATTTGTTTCCAATCCTCAATATCATAAAACTATAGTTCACAAGTTGTCACAGTTGAAATTAAAGCTGCTTGCAACCTGTAGAATTGTTAAGGTCAACTACAAATTGAATAGTGGTTTAATAATTTTAACTCTAAAGAAAAGCAGAGTGGTTTTGCATCATCTCCTTTACCCCACATCTCGAACCTATAAGCCACTTCTATGTTTCATATGCATATTGATGCACAAAAAATATGTTGGATTTTTCATATATATTTTGTACTCATTTTTTGTGATATTGTACTTTAAAGGAAGGTATTTTTCATGTTTTACTACATGTATAATGATTTTAGGTAATTAGAGCAAAAATGAGCAAAATGAACAAATTCGGAGCAAAAAATGACAAGAGCCAGAAATCCGAGTTTTGGTGCAGACAGTGCCATTTTCCAGAGAAGACAGATTAATTAGCGTGATAGGACACCGACGATGCCCAATGTTGGTGGAGGTCAGTTCAATGTATTTGGATGACGTTTGGAGGGATTCTTGAGGCATCTCTTGGAGAATTTATCCCTAGGCTATTTTAGCTCAAATTTGGCGCCGGAACTCAAAGAGAAGTGGTGTGAGTTGAGAAGAAGTGTTTGCAGAGAGTTTAGAGTCTAGTGTTTGGTGTAAAAAAGTATCATTTTTTGTGGGATTCTTCTCAAAAGAGTGGAATGAGGAGAGGGAAAGTGAGAGATTTCTTCATCCCTACTATTCTAAAGGAGAATTGTGTGTTGAGAGAAGGATATTCAAAGGAACTTCAAGGGATTTGTTTGGAGAAGAAATTGAGACAAGTTGTATTTACTGCTTATTGTTTGTATGACTTAGCTTTTATATATAAAATCCTTATTTTGTCATATCTTCCTCATGAATTCTGAGTAGATTTCTTCGTCTTTATCCTTGCAATGATAAATGGTGAAGTGATGGTTTAGATTGTATGTGCCATGTGAATGTTAAGAAATTGTGATGATTTTTTACTTCATACTTCATATACATTTCGATCTGGTCAATTAAATTGTTAAAATATGTTGTGAAACATACGATTAAAAAATGACTATGCTTTCTACAGCAAAAGTGAAGATTACATTCAATGTCCATGAATGAGTGATGTAGTTCATGGAAGTTGGATGCAAATAAATAAAGAAATATGGTTTATTGGGTGTAGAATTGGAGATTTTAGGGTTACAGACTAAAATCCCCTCTTTGGTCCTAGTGTTTGGAAACTAAATCGAGAGTTAGCCTTCAGGCGAAGAGAAGTGGGAGCTCTAGAGTGAGAGCCAGTATCCTCCCAGCCTAACCACGGATTTAGGGACTAAATCTAGGATTAGCCAATATTTTTTATAGCACTCGAAAGAGGGTAAAGAATAGGTATGCTCCCATTTAGCACAATACAAGAATTTCATTAACCTTTATCATTCACTCACCATATCATCATTATAAGGGTGAGGACACTTTCTCAAATTTGAATCTTTCAATACAAAACTTAGTGTAATAGTAGTTAACTTTAATATGAAGTTTTGAAAGTGCTTTAATGTGTTGACCTCACTTTTGTGAGGATTATTTATAAGTCATTTTGAAAAGAGTTTACTAATATTGACCTCCTAAACTTTACCAATGGCCACTAAACCCTAATGTCTAGGGTAAAACCTAATGAAGCTTTTTTAACCTAAATCTTAATGACATCCTAAAATGATCAAATCAACAATGACAAACCCTGATCTGATCAAATATTAACCAAACTGGTCAAACTTTGACCCAAATGGTCAAATTAGGTCAAAATGGCCAGTCCATGACCCAATGACCACAACATTGACCAAACTGGTCAACCTTTGACCCAAATGGTCAACCAAACTGGTAAGCCTTTGATCCAAATGGTCAAATTAGGTCAAAATAGTTAGTCCATGACCCAATGACCACCACATTGACAAAACCGGTCAACATTTGACCCAAATGATCAAATTAGGTCAAAATTGTTAGTACAAAACTCAATGACCACCACATTGACCAAACTGGTCAACCTTTGACCCAAATGGTCAAATTAAGTCAAAATGGTCAAACCATGACCTAATGATCACCATATTGACATAATGACTACCCCATTGACCATCAAGTCAACCAGACACCAAATTGGTCAAATCTCGCTCATTTGATCAATTTAAGATAATAAAATGGTACAAACATGATCATGTGATCAACCTTAGTCAAACCTAGGTCCCCTTACCAAAATTAATGACCCTATGATTAAATTAATCATGACAATGTTAAATAAATCACCTGGGTCAACTCTGAGCCAAGACTGGTCAACCATGGTCAACCATGGTCAATTTTGGTCAAATTTGGTTAAAACTTTTAATTTTGAACCAAATTAACCAAATTAAAAAATTTAATCAAATGATTAACTTTTAAAATCATTTTCATTAATTTATGAGTTAATATTATAATTTTCTTTATTTTTTCAATTAATTACATAATTATATTGAAATGGAATTATGATTAAAGAACCATAAATTAAATTTGAATCTATGACATCCCCCATAACATTAAAAATCCATAATTTATTTTTAAAATTTAATTCAATTTATGGAGGCCACCCATGGGTCACCCATGACCTATGAGACTCACCATGGCTTGCTTAACCATTATACATTGGACTAAGTTAATTTTGAGTCTAGCTTCAAATGGGCTCAAATCAAGTCCTAATTGGGTTTAAGATATCAATTAGACCTAATTAACCTTGATTAAGCCATAACAAAATTAGGATTAACACTATAAACCCTAATTGGTTTAAGTACATAAATTAAACCTAATTAACCCTGATTAAGCCTTAACAACATTAGGCTTAGCACCATAAACCCTAATTACGTCTAAGACACTATCGGTCGTTAAATTCTCTTGGGATTTTAAATTTTGTATTTTGGGGGAAATTTAATTTAATTTATAAATATATAACATTTTTAGAAAATATCTTTTTAGTTTTGAAAAATATTAAATCAAACTGATCTCATATAAACGATAGTTTAAATAATCTAACACCTCACCACAAGATATATATATATCTATCCTGATGAATAGGTATATAATTTGGGGTGAGGCTTGATTAAATAAACTAAAGAATTTATGACATTCATTTGGTCTGCAAAACATTGTTGACCAACAATTTCTTCTATCTAATATGAAGAAATTAGATAGGGTTTATATTAATATGGGGTCTTTAAGTTTCCTGTAAGGGTAAGATCCTATAGTTAATTACATCTTAGATAACCGAAGTCACATGAGAAAACTCTTGATATATATCAGGAAATATTGTATTCATGACTTCCAAAGTATAGGTTTCTTCAAGCAAATGTGGTAATGGGAAATCCAATAGGTGAGTGGATCAATCTTCGGAACTGTTATTGTAAGAGTCTAAGGGAGAAGAAAGCTCGGAGAATGCCAAGGATCTGAGAAAATCTCAGTGTCTTCTCAAACTATCCTATTGTTTGGCTTCAATTTGAGATAATTATTCGATGTTTCATCTTGTCAATTTTATTATTTAGGGATTACATTCACCTGACACTGATCATGTGAATAACCTGGAAGATATAAGAGTTTATGTCATATCCGATGACAACCTCAGATCCTAAGATGAGTTTGGGCTTATATTGCATAACATGGTTGTGCAAAGGCCTAAGGAGATAAGGTTAGGATTTATGCTGCACTAGGCAAACTACCTCAAAGTCCCATGGCTTGTTGTTTATTTTCTAAGGAGTTTTGCTATTGAAGATGGCTGTGCTGCCAACTATGCATGCTCCAAGCTCCTTGTCGTAGCAGGTTTAGTTTAAAGAAGTGTCAATTGTAAGAAAAGAGAAGTGTCGTGTTTTAAGAATATGTAAATTGAGGTCTCTTAATGTTTTATTAGGGGAATATTAAAGTTGATTATAGCGAAACCAGTTAAGATTGTACGGTTCCATCATCCCGACAATACTATTTTCATCGGATTCACTTAGTCCAGATGAATTTGCTAAACTCAACTGAAACGAGTTCTACACTTTCATTAGATCGTGGGAAAACCCCGTTAGCAATACATAGGTTACCTCCTCGATGGGATTCCCGATCATCCAACGAGACATTTTAATTTAGTTGCAATTATGATTTTTTGTTTTGTTGTGATTAAATTTTGAGTTATTTTATATTTTGATCTTGTTTTGATTTTTACTTTTAATTTTTAGTCTCAGTTTTGTGGCTATCCTAAAGTTTTTAGTTTTTGTGTAGGGTGACATTGTTATTTATCATGCAAGTTTGCAAGAAAGAAAAAAGTAAAGAAAGTGCGGGAAAAGAAAACGCTGTAAACTTATAAAAGTGTACCTGACGAGTCTTCTCGTTTCTCCACCTGAGACTTTAGTATTTTTGTAATAATCATTTATAATTTGTAGGAAAGTAAAGCGTATGGATAAGTTCTTTACAAGCCTACTAAATCCTATGTCATAACTTGGTGGGTTCTACTTGTTCATTTGAGAGATATTGTCATTTAATAAGTATGATAGGTGCAGTAGCCCTACAAGGTGTCCAAAAGACTTGTGAAAAGATCCACGAGAGGCCTAGATATTTCACTATACTTTTGAGCTTCCTTGAGTTCATTTTGGACTTATCATAATTATTAAATGATTTATCTATTTCATACCCTCATGTTCAGCGAATTAATATTTTGATTAACCCAAAGGACAAGGTAAATATTATTTGTCACTTCATTTGGGAATTATGTGGGTGTTGGGCCAAAGTTAATCCATTTAAGGAAGTTTCGCCAATTAATTCCATAATTAGGCTTTTAATGCTTTCAAGTAATTGAAATTTGATTATGTTTGCTTTTCTAAACTTCTTTTAATAAAATTTGATTAGATCTAGTCCACTACTAAGCCCTTAAGATTTAGTGGATAAATTTGCAATTTATTTTTAAAAGTTAAATTATGTGAGTTTAATTTTCATCAAAATGTTGAGTTATCATTTAAACCTCAAGTAGGAGTGAAAATCAGCGGATTATTAACCTCCAGGATCAACCTCTCACCTTAAGGATCATTTAGCTTAATTATCTTCCAAATCAAAATAATTAAGGAAATATAAATATTTAGTTTTGGCGTGAAAAATTGCAGTGGGTTTCAACCATTTATCCCTTGATGTTTCAATCACTCAAGCATGTCATATTACAATCATTAATTGCCCATTTTACCCTTGGTTAAGCCTAAATGTTTAATTATGGCTAAATTTCTTAAAATTACAACTTTACCCCTAACGCCTTATCATCTCATAATTTATTAAACTTAACTCAAATGACTTTAAAATTTTTATTTTATCACACTGATGAGTTAATTAAAACATGAGAGGAGAAAATGTGATTTTTCAAATTTTAATTTAATTTATATATTTATTTTCATCAAAAATAGAAATTTTTAATGAAAATTCAATAATTTGATCAAAATAAAACTTTTGGCGTTAAAATTTTTATTGGAGGTAGACCTAGACTAGAGGACAACTTGGACCAAATTTCATGATTTTTTTGAGTTTTAATTTAATTATTAGAATTGTTTTAAATTCTGGAGTTTTAATTAATTATAAAATATTTTAAATGTTGAAAATTCAATTTTATATTTTTCATAAATCCCTCTAAGGTTATGGAACCCAGAGAACAAAATTTTATATTTTTATGTTTTTTATTTTAATTTTTAGAATTATTTTAGTCGATAATTAAGGAAATTCATTTTAGCCTTTTAAAAATTGGTTTAAACCTTTAAAAATTAATATCTTAATTTAGAGGCTTGGGAAAATTATGTGGATGGTTCCTAAGTGATTAGGAGACCAAATGTAACAATTTGGTGATTTTTAGTATTTATGTGATTTTTATTATTTTTTATTTATTTAAATATTTAAAATATGGTTAAAAATGAAAATTTTATTAAAACTCCAATTTTATTTTTAGAAAATTCCTTTGATTACAGAGAACTCCCAAAATTAATTTAACAATTTTTTGAGTTGTATTAATTATTAAAATTAATTTAATGTTCAAAAGTATCATTTCACTTAGAAAATTCATTTAGGTGGCTAAATGAACTCCAAATGCCGTAAAATTTTTATGGGGAGTTCTTTGACCTTTAAAGTCTAGTGGAGAATTTATTTTTAAGACAATTACACATTTGGTTTACTCTAATTAATTAAAAATCAATTTTGAGTTAAGTTGATGATTAAGTCATTTGTTAATGATTTGACCCATTAAAAATTTATTCTAGGGTCCTCTGGTCAAAGTAACTTACCATGATTATTCTGGGTTTTTCCAAATAACATGTTAATTATTAGAATTAATTTATCAAAATAGATGCACAAACTTGAAAAATATAGATATCTTCATAGAGGTCTCCTCTGACCTTGGAAAAATCATAGAAGACCCCCTATGATAGAGGCTACAATTGACCGTAAGGACATGCCATAGTGAAATGTCTACATACATGGAGAATTAAGAGACTATAGAACGTACTTAATTAATTAAAAATTGAACATGTATTAAATAAACATCAAACCATTTCCACATTATTCTCCTCTATTCACTGAGTAAGTGGGTATTTTTATTTTATTTTTGTGATTTTTCTACACCAAGTGATGGATTTTTAAAGTTTAGGTGATTTAAATAATTCAGAAAATCCCTAATTTCTTACTTAAATAGCTCAGCGCTGTGTCAACCTACGGCGGATCAAAGTTCACACGCAACGTGCTCCCATTTGATGCCGCCAGCTGGCTGGGATGCCACACGACCTGCTGTTCCATTCCATCTTCCCATCTGGTGCGATCTGAGCCGTCCAACATACCTTCAAATCCTAATTTCTCAGCTTAGACTCAACCAAATCACCTTGGATTTGATCTTATAGACTCTTCTAAGCATGACGAAGAAATCCATATGGCTAATCATGGTTTAAATTAACCCTAAATACATGGAGAATTCAGAGAAGCTCGGTAAGAAGAAGAGTTCAATACCTTGTGTCTGAGAAGTGAAGCTTCAATCAGAGAGGCTCTGCACCATTGTGGAGGTTCCAGGAGCTCAAACATGAAGCCTCTTGCCTTGGTGAATTGTCTAGGTGTGAAAGTGACCAGACCCGATTTGGATCTTTAGTGGAAGTCCCTGCTGGAGTGGCCTGGTGATGGGGCTTTCATTGCAGAACTTATTCTCTTGTTGTGAGGATGGTGTAGATGAGTTTAATTTGACTTTGGTGAAGCTTTGGACGATGTTGATGCGTGACTCAGCCTAACGGGGCTTTATATATACTTTCAAATGCAAGAATTTGATACCACTACTAGAAGATTTAATCACTGACAGCGACACCAAAAACTTGATGTGATTTTACTTATGAAAGATTTTATGAATTTATATTTAGATTTTTATAATTTGTAAAAGTCACAAGTTCAAACGTATGTATACGTAGCATATAATGTAATACAGGGATCTAGTGGAGTCCTGGTTATCGATCCCACAAGGAAGATTTTTAGAATATTAAGTAATATTTTTAGATTTTTCAAATTAAAAGTAATTATTATTTTTATTTCTTTTTAAATTTTAGATTTTAGGTTTAATGAAATTTATACTAAATGTAAGTAAGCAACACTAAAATAAATATTAATGCTGGTATAAATAAAACAACTTTCGCCTTTTCAACTAATCCAAGATTTTTATAATAATTATCATTTGTGGAGAATTTATATTATGGTATTGTGCCAAATAGAAGCATTCCTATTCTTTACCCTTTAGTCCAGGCATAAAGAACATTGACTAATCTATAGATAGGTTCAGGAAGTTTTATTAGTAGAATGAGTTAATCTAGGCCCAATAAATCATATCTTCCTATTTATAAACTAAATTATTAGAATCTAGTCTAAATCATAAGAATCTAGTCTGTCACTCTAAAAACTAATTAATTCTGTGCCCAATAAATCATATCTTCCTATTTATTTGCACTTCACCTTGAATAACCCGCATAAAGCCTTCAACTACCCAAGGATTCATGTGATATCTACTAGTTAAGAACTCATCTCCGGTTAGGTCTCAAAATTCTTCAACAGGTTTTAACAATTTAAATGGCTAGTTTAAAAAGTAAACTAAGATCAGGTATTAATATCATCACAATTTTTATAAATATTTTAAGTTAAATTCTCCAACAAAGTTTAATTATTTTATTATCTTTCCATAGTTGAAAGGAGAAATAAAACTAACTACTCAGAACACATTGAATTCACACAACAAAAGATATTTATAAAACTTTGAACCAAGTTACAAATACTTATCTGGAATGTTCCTTCAAGTGATCCGCTGACTCCTACTGACTTCAATGCAATGATGAAAGACTTCAACAACAACAACACTACTAATCTCACACTTAACACTCGAAATAAACTAAAAATAAACTCACTAAATAATAAAGAAGGTAGCTTCCTAAAATGATTGGATGGCTATATAGTGCTTGGGGACTAAGGGATGCTAGAAGGGGTGAAAGGGGCGATTTTCTCTGTAGAATGGGCTCCTATTTATAGAGCTCTGAATTTGATTAGGGGTTACTTAAGACACTTCTTAAAAATTCATCCAAATACAATGTATCTTCCAGAAGGTAACTATCGCGCCTAGGCACCGGGATCTGGCGCATAGGCGCCGGACTCCGTGACTAGGTCTTCGCACCTCTTCACTTTGGGTCGCACCTCTTCGAGATTAAAACCATTTGTCTGCGTCCAGATGCATTGTACACATGTCCTATATATTAGGAGTAACTTCTAGTCTTCTAGAAGCTCTAATAACTGCTTAACACTGTCAAAATAACTGGCTAAAATCTTCAAAAATCTTGTCTGCGTCTGTATCGAACTGGCGCTTAGGCGCCGGATTCTGGCGCCTAGGCGCCAGGCCTACAATTTTGACAACTTTGCTCTTTAAGCTCAATTTTTGCTCATTTTCTCTCCTTTTTCCTTCTTGAACTCTTTTTTTATCACCTACATCCAAAAACATAAAAATACCGTTCATTAAAGCATAGTATCCTTAAGAATTGAATCATAAATAAGACATAAAAATGAGTATTTTTAAAGTGGATCAAATTCCCTCAAACCTAAACATTATGTGTCCTCAAGTAACCCTTTTAGTTACATAAAATATATAACATTTGGAATGAACTTTTAAATATTTAAGATTTCTTTTAATTTTTGGTTTTATAAAAGCTTTAGGATATCATTAACTAAATTTCACTAATTAAGTTTAATTTTAAGAATTTAAAGAACATTTAACTACCAAATCATAAGACTTCCAATTTTTTATTTATTTCAAGAATAATTGTAGTTTATCATATTAAGGTCACATAGAATATTTATTAGAAAAAAGATTTTCATGAAACATTTTTCTAGTAAAAATAATTGTACATAAAAATTAAGTTAAAAATGTAATTGGTTTTCTTTCTATAAGATAATTCATGTGAAGCCAATTTTTGATTAGGCATTTCCTCAAGCTTCTCCTCATATTTCTCATTTTTTATTTTTTGCTTTTTTTTTCTTTTTCCTTTTTTTAAGGATATTTTTCAATCCTCCATTTTTTTTTATTTGTAAGGAATACTATTTTTGGATAGCCTGTTAATGATTTTGAACTTCACTATCCTTTACTTATATTTAAAAACTTATACATTTTTTTACTTAATAAATATGACATTATTAATAAGTATTTTTTAAAAATTATTTGAATCCTTTCTTTTTCAGGTAATAATCTTGATTCCTTAGTATTTTTAAAATACAATTCTCTTTACTATAAATAGAAAAATTCTTATTCTTATTATTCTTTAAGTTAAATAATTCTATTCTTAAAATCAATCAAAATTATTGAAATTTTAGTTAAGTTTACTGAATTATTTATAAATTCCAAAAAAAAATTTAAGTAATCTTAAATAGATTTTACATTCCTTAGGTTATGTTAATATATATATTTTTTAAAGAAAATATTAGTTCATTAAGGACAAATAATATTTAAATTTGAAAAATGTTTTCCCTTCCCCCAAACTTCAGCTTTAGTATATAAATGAATCATAAAATTTTCTAAAGCATGAGGGAAAGAAAAAAACATGAATTTATCTAGGTACAGTGTTAATGCAGTAAGGAAAAACTCATTTCTAATCCTACACATGCTTTAATATGAATATAACAGAAATAATTACGCATATATAGAAAAGTTTGCAGAGCAGGAGTTAATTTTTGAATTTTTTTTATTTTTAATTAAAACATGCAAAATTACTAACTATTCATGAATACTAAACAGTAGGCTGAAACAAAAATAAACATTTATTATAGAAAATAAAAAATTATCTATTTTTCAGTATTAAACACATAACACAGCAGATGCTCTAAAACAATCTAAATATCAAAAGTTCATTCAAAGTTACTTAAACAAATCAACACTAACAAACAACAATACAATCACACTAATCAATACTAACAAACAAGAAATAAACTAAAAACAGAATCACACATCTCAAGAGGTAAATCTAGCTACTAATTACTGTTTGTAGCCTCGTCATCGTCATCTCCAAAAAAAAATTCCATATCCTTTGGATCAACATACGGTGAAAATCTAGAACAGGTAGAAAACTGAACATCATGCTCACCCTTCAGGAATCTAACTGAAGACTCAGAATACTCAACATCATAATCACTCTTCCTTTGGGTATACTCAGAGAGATGATCAATCTTCTTATCGATCGTATCTACTCTACAATGAGTTAGAAATAACTCATTCTACTGCTCCATAAACTGATCATGCATGGACTCCCAGAAATTAGATGGTGGCTCAGCAGTAGAAGTAGAAGGTATAGAAGTAGAAGCTCTACCAGAAGTAGGTAATGAACTAGAAGGTGCAGTAGAACTCTTCCTCGAAGTCGACCGTAGATACTGACGCTTTCTCTTCCTATGGGCTTTATAGACTTGAGCTTTTCCTCAAAAAGCTCAGCAACTACTCCAGCACTTTCACACAGAGAATATATCAAAGATGGAAATCCAAGTCCAACAGAAGTGCTAGAACGAGCAGTGGCCTCTACAGAATCATAAATGATACTTCCTACATCAATCAGCTTCCTCTCCTGAATGCAATTGTTGAGGATAGCTCTATCCTTCGTAGCCTCGTCAAATGATTGGATGGAAGGAGACGAGCAGAGATAAAGTAGTTCCATGCCTTTGAAACACCATTAAGCTTAGAAGATGAAAAATTTACCCTTTTTCTGTTTTGGATCTTCCAAGCTCTAGTACCATCAGTCAGGTAAGCAATAATCATATCTAAATCTCCCTCAGATGGAGATAATCTGGAGTAATAACACTTGATGTTCAGCGGCAGTCCGTAGAAAATGTTGATACGCTCGGGAGTGAATCCTACTCTAACTCTTCTAATGAAAATATCGTACTCTTCAGAATCCACAAAATTGGCATAAAACTCCCTAACCACAGGGATAACAACAGCAGTAGTAAAATAACAGAATCGTCGCCAGTTGAGTGCAATGATTGTATCCTCAATTCTTCCTCCTGGATTGTAAAAACTTTGTTCCGAGATAAACTTCCGAGTCATAGCAAAATCATTGTACCGGAAATGTGCAGAGCAGTGACAAACTTGCTACGATCAAAATTTTCTCGTTCCTTTCCTCGCTTAGATTTGGGTACCATCTAAACGTGAAATAAAAACGCAAAATAAATTCATAGCATCAAAGAAAATATACTAATTTAAGCTTTTCAAACTTGAAAGAGCTTAAAAATCCATGGATTTAACTCTAAAAATCAAAATTTTTCTCAAAATTTTGGTTTTCTTCAATGTGAGCAGAATCCATGGTGAAAATCGAAAATAATTGGTTTAGAATGTAGATCTGACCTTAGGATGAAGAAATCAAGTGATTTCAAGCTCAAAAACTTGAAAATTCGGCCTCAAATGGGATCTCAAGGGTCTCTTTTCGCGAAAACCAGAGGAAAGGGAAGCTTAGGTGTCAAAAATGGCATGGGGGTGTTTAAGAAGATGAAGTTTCGGGTTCAGGTCGAATCGGCGCCTAGGCACCAGACTCGCCTTTCCAAAAGTTCGATTTAAATTTTATATTTTCCATAAAAATTTGTCAAATTCAATTCCTAATTACTCTTATAAGAGTATTAATCCAATTTATATCCTCCAAATATTTCCACAATCAATTTAACATGATAACTAATATTCATATTTTAAACACAAAATTTAACTAAACTCTTCAATTCCAATTCATAATTTTCATTCCAAATTCAATGAATTCCATAACAAGACTATAACAAGGTTCATCATTCTATAAACAACACAAACAACATAAATTCAAAGCAAATTCCAAATCCAACAACACACATTGAACAATAAAGCAAACACACACAAATTAGATAATCGACACACTAGAACTTGGCTCAATCACACCTAGAACACATAAGAGATCTATTAACCACCGATCTTCAATTTCCATCTCTTTCGCAATGAAGTTCACTAGGACCGCCGAAATAGAAAACCAATGCCCTTGGAAATTCCAAAGCCGTCTTTTCATCGATCCACTTTTTCTTCGCGTACATTGCTACTTGAGTGTCTTGATTGGACGCCATATGATAAAATTGAAGTTTCATTTTTCATTCCATGTGTTAAATTTAATGATACATTTCATGCAAAAGATTCCCAATACTTTGAAGTTCCACTTCAATCTTTTCTAAATGACTAAACAATCTCTCCATACTAACAACGATAAAACCATTAAAATAAGGTTGAGGATCTTTTGGAGATTTCTCTCTTACCTCATTTCCATGATTTCCTCTATCCATTGCTTCCAAACTCTTCTTAACTCCTCCAAAATAAATTGCTCTGGTTAAGATTATGGTTTTTATGTGATTGGGGAAGAAGATAGGTCAATATATAGGGAGATTTTGTGTGAAAAACTTAAGAATTTCAGTTTTTACACGACCTGTAACCGTGGCGCTTAGGCACCGGAATCTGGCACCTACGAGCTGGATCATCAATACGCGCAGGTTATTCTGGCGCTTAAGCGCCAAATTTTTGCGCCTAGGCGTTGGAACCTCGATCGACTCCGATTCATTTATCGTCAAATTTTCAAAGTTTTGGTCTTAAAAATAGGTCTAATAAAAGGTGTGATCCACATACAAACACGATTAAGATAAATTCAAATAAAAAACAAACACACTGATAATAAATGGGTTGCATCTTTCAAAGCGCTTGGTTTAACGTCGTCAGCCCGACCTAATTAATTAAATTATTCGGGTAGACTCAGTTTGTAAGCCTCCTTGTAATTTGGTTTCATTTCTCTCATATAAGGCTTCAGTCTTAATCCGTTAACTTTAAATACTTTTCCAGTTTTGGGATCTTTAATATCTACAGCTCCATAAGGGTACACTTTCTCAATTATAAATGGTCCCATCTATTTAGATCTTAATTTTCCAGGAAAAAGTTTTAAACAAACATTAAATAATAACACTTCTTGTCCAGGCTCAAATATTTTCCTTGAAATCTTTTTTTCATGCAATTTCTTCATTCTTTCCTTATAAATCTTTGCATTCTCATAGGACTCATTTCTTATCTCTTCCATTTCATTCAGTTGTAATAATCATTTCTCTCCTGCAGCATTCAAATTGTAATTAAACTCCTTTATCGCCTAGTAAGCTTTATGTTCCAGTTCAACAGGTAAGTGACATTGTTTACCATAAACAAACCGATAAGGTGACATTCTGATAGGTGTCCTATAAGCTGTTATATAAGCCCATAATGCAGAATCAAGTCTATCAACCCAGTCAGTTCTTTTAGGATTAACATTCTTCTTTAATATTTTTTTAATTTCTCTATTTGATACTTCAGCCATTCCACTTATTTGAGGATGATAAGCAATTGCAATTCTATTTTTAATTCTGAATTTTTCCAATAATGATTGAATTCTTATATTTCTGAAATGACTTCCCCATCTGTGATAATTACCCTTGGCATTCCAAATCTTGTAAAAATCATCTTCTTTAAAAATTTCGAAACACTTTTGGAATCACAGTTAGGTAAAGCTACAGCTTCAATCCACTTTGAAACATAATCAACTACTAATAAAATATAAATCTTTCCAGATGATGGTACGAAAGGTCTCATAAAGTCTAAACCTTATGCATCAAAAATTTTAATTTCTAATATAAAGTTTAGAGGCATTTCTATTTTCTGGATATATTCCCTATTCTTTGACATCGATCACAAGTTTTCACATAATGTCCAACATCTTTGAATAAAGTAGGCAAATAATATTTAGAATTTAAAATTTTAAATGCAGTTTTATCCACTCCAAAATGTCCTCCAAATTCAGAATCATGAGATTTTTGAATATTTGCAAAAGTTTCTTCATAAGGTACACATCTTCGAATCACAGAATCTCTTCCTATTTTAAATAAATGAGGATCTTCCCAAATATATGATTTACAATCATTCTTAAATTTCTTAATATATTTGCTATTCAACCCATATGGTAAAATATTCCTAACCAAATAGTTAACTATATCTGCATACCAAGGCATTTGTAATCCTTGAATGACATATAATTGTTCATGAGGGAATTTCTCATTTATATTTTCTTCATAAATCTTCTCACTATTATTTTTGATTCTCGATAAATGATCAGCAATTTGGTTCTCAGTTCCTTTTCTGTTCACAATCTCAAAATCAAATTCTTGTAAAAGTAAAACCCATCTGATCAATCTAGGTTTAGCATCCTTTTTAGACATTAAATACTTAGTAGCAGAATGATCCGTATGTACAATACATTTCGTTCCAAGAATATATGGTCTAAATTTATCAAAGGCATATACTATTGCTAAAAGCTCTTTTTCAGTGTTAGCGTAATTTATTTGAGTTTCATTAAGAGTTTTGCTAGCATAATATATAACTTTGAAAATTTTCTCATATTTTTGTCTCAATACAGCTCCAATTGCATAATCACTTGCATCACACATTAATTCAAAAGGTTTACTCTAATCAGGTGCAACAATACAGGTGCAGCGATTAATTTTTCTTTTAAAATATTGAACGCATTCAGAAAATCTTCATTAAATTCGAATTTAGCTTCTTTTTCCAATAAATGGCAAAGAGGTTTAGTAATTTTGGAAAAATTCTTTATATATCTCCTATAAAATCCAGCATGACCCAAAAAACTTCTCACATCAGTAATGGTAGTAGGTGGTTGAAGTTCAGCAATAATTTTTACTTTTGCCTGATCAACTTCCATCCCTATTTGTAAAATTTTATGTCTAAGTACAATTCCTTATGTGACCATAAATTTACATTTTTCCCAATTTAGAACTAAATTTGTTTCTTCACATATCTTCAAAACTTTTCTTATATTTTCCAAGAAAGATTCAAAAGAAGTTCCAAATACTGAAAAATCATCCATAAATACTTTAATTCCTTTATCAATTAAATCACAATATATTGACATCATACATCTTTGAAAAGTTGCATGTGCATTGCATAAACCGAAAGGCATTCTTCTAAAGGCAAATGTTCCATAAGGACTTGTAAATGTTGTTTTCTCTTGGTCCTCAGGAGCAACAGATAATTGATGATAACCAGAATATCCATCCAGAAAACATAAATATGAGTGTCCAGCTAATTGATCCAACATATGATCCAAGAAAGGTAAAGGAAAATGATCCTTTCTAGTGGCATTGTTTAATTTTTGATAATCAATGCAAATTCTCAATCCAGTAACATTAATTGTTTGGATTAATTCATTTTTTTCATTAACAATGACAGTTACAGCTCCTTTCTTCGGAACACAATGAATAGGACTTACCCATTGGCTATCCGAAATAGGATAAATAATTCCAGCATCTAACCATTTCAAAATCTCTTTCTTTACAACCTCTTTCATAATTGGGTTCAATCTTCTTTGAGGTTCAGTTGTGGGTTTACAATTTTCTTTCATTAAAATCCTATGTATACAGATTGAAGTGCTTATTCCTTTTATATCCGCAATAGTCCAACCAAAAGCTTTCTTATAATTCTTCAGAACTCCTATTAATTTTTCTTCTTGATCTTTACTTACTTCCTAAGATATAATTACAGGTAAAGTTAATGAATTTCCAAGAAATGCATACTTTAAATGTGCAGGTAACATTTTTAATTCCAGTTCAGGGGCTTTTTCAATTGAGGGTAAAAGTATATCATTTTTAGTTGTGTCTAAAATTTGCCAGTTTTCATGAATATAATGAGTTTCTTCAGATAATTTTTCTTCATTCACTTTTTCAATTTCTTCAGTTAATGACTCATTATATAACACAGATTCATCATTTTTATCTTCAGAAATGACCTTACATTTTTCTTGATAATGTTTTTCAATAATATAATAAAAAATATCCATTCGATAGCATTTTTCTTTATCAGGATACCTCATTGATTTCAGAACATTAAATGCTATCTCTTGATCATTAACTCTCATCGTTAATTCTCCTTTTTGCACGTCAATCATAGCACGCCCGGTAGCTAGAAAAGGTCTCTCTAAAATAATAGATATTTCTTTATCTTCTTCCATATCTAGCACAATGAAATCCACAGGAAAGATAAATTTATCTACCTTAACAAGAACATCCTCTATAACTCCTTTAGGATAAGTGATAGATTGATCAGCTAACTGATGGGTTACAGTGGTACGAGAAATCTCTTCGAAATCTAACCTTCGAAAGATTGAAAATGGCATGAGATTAATACTTTCTCTTAAATCACATAAGGCTTTTCCACAAAATTATTCTCCAATAGCACATGGTATAGTGGAACTTCCAAGATCTTTAAGTTTCTGAGGTAGTTTCTTCTGAATTATTGCACTACATTCTTCACTTAATGCAATAGTTTCATAAGCTTCAAATTTTCTTTTCTTGCTTAAAATATCCTTCATAAATTTTTCATAGTTTGGCATTTGTTCCAACACTTTAGCAAAAGGAATGTTGATGGTAAGTTTCTTAAAAATCTCAAAGAACTTCGAAAATTGATGGTCAAGCTTCTATTATTTTAATCTTTGAGGAAAAGTGGTGGTGGTCTTTCAACTTCCACTTCATGAGGAATTACAGTCTGATCTTTACTTGGAGAGAGAGTATCTTTAGGTTTTTCAATTTCTTCTACCTCTCTCTCTTTTTCAATTTCATTTCGAATTTTTTCTTTTAATTCCTTTCCACTTCTAAGTTGTACAGCTTTTGCTTGTTCATGTTCTTTCCCAAATTCTTTAGGATTAATTTCGACATTGCTAGGTAGTGTTCCTTGAGGAACGTAATTAATAAAATTAGCAATTTGATCCATCTGATTCTTAATATTACGAATAGCAGTGTTTTGCGTTATAGCTGTTTACTTAGTTGCAAGATCAATTTTTCTATAGATAACTTTTTCTGCTGATTATTAAAACCAGGAAGGTAACTTGGTCTACAGTTTGAATTTCCTTGATTGTTCTAATTTGGATTAACTTGATTATTACTCCATTGTTGATGTCCATTATTCCAATTAAAATTAGGATGATTTTTCCAACCAGGATTATAATAATTAGAATAAGGGTTATTACTTTTACTAGCAATAGCTTGCAAAGTTTCAATTGTTTGAGAATCATCAGTATTTGCAGAATTATCATTACTTACATGCGATATATTATTATCAAAATTATCTAATTTCTTAGATATCGCAGCCACTTGTGAAGCTAAAATAGAAAAGACTTCATTATCTTGAATACTTGCCATTCTTTTAGGATTAACCATTTCAGAAGGTCATTAAAAATTATTATTAGCCATTTCTTTAATTAAAATATAAGCTTCTTCAAATGTCTTAGCCATTAAAGAACCACCACCATCAGCATCAATAAAAGATCTAAGTGATCCAATAAGTCCATTATAAAATGTTTGAATAATTAACCAATCTGGCAAAGCATGATGAGGACATTTTCTTAATAGTTCTTTAAATCTTTCTCAAGCTTCATAAATTATTTCTCCATCAAATTGTGTAAATGAAGTTATATCATTTCTTAATTTAGCAGTTTTAGAAGGAGGAAAATATTTAGCAAGGAACTTTTGTGCCATATCTGTCCAAGTTTTAATAGAACAAGTTGCTAATGAATTAGGCCACATCTTTGCTTTATCTTTTAAGGAAAAAGGAAAGAGTCTAAGCCTAATAGCATCATCAGAAACATTATTATATTTAAAGGTAGCACAAAGTTCTAAGAAACTAGCAAGGTGTAAATTTGGATCCTCATTAGGTGTTCCTCCAAATTGATTATTTTGAACCATTTGAATAATAAAAGGTTTAAGTTCAAAAGAATTAGCATCTACAGCTGGCATTTGAATACTAATATGAAGTTCATCAGTTGTAGGGTTTGCATAATCCCTTAATGGTTTATAAACATTTTGTTCGTTGATTCCTATTGGATTTTGATTATTGTTATGTAAGTTAGCAATTTCCTGATATTTTTGAATTTGTTTACCTTGTTTTCCTTTTTTTAATTCTTTTAACTGTTCTTTCTAATTCAGAATCAAAAGGTAATAATCCTTCATATCCAGAACTACACATAAAATTAAAATCTTTTTGGTATTTTTATTTTTATATATATTTTTTATATTTTATATTTTAAAAGAAATAAAAGTGTATAAATTATATTTAATTTGAAAAATATCTTTTTAACTTTCTTGCTTATTTTCCTTATTTTCCCCGGCAACGGCGCCAAAAACTTGATGCGTGACTTAGCATAACGGGGCTTTATATATACTTTCAAATGCAAGAATTTGATACCACTGTTAGAAGATTTAATCACTGATAGCGGCGCCAAAAACTTGATGTGATTTTACTTATGAAAGATTTTATGAATTTATATTTAGATTTTTATAATTTGTATTAGTCACAATTTCAAACGCAAGTATACGTATCGTATCAAGTAATAGAGGGCTCTAGTGAAGTCCTGGTTATCGATCCCACAAGGAAGATTTTTAGAATATTAATAAATATTTTTAGATTTTTCAAATTAAAAGTAATTATTATTTTTATTTATTTTTATATATTTTTAGATTTTTAAATATTTTTAGATTTAATGAAATTTATACTAAATGTAAGTAAGCAAAACTAAAATAAATATTAATGCAGGTATAAATAAAACAACTTTCTCCTTTCCAACTAATCCAAGATTTTTAGAATAATTATCATTTGTGGAGAATTTAGATTATGGTATTGTGCTAAATAGAAACATTCCTATTCTTTACCCTTTGGTCCAGGCATAAAGAACATTGACTAATCTATAGATTGGTTCAGGATGTTTTATTAGTAGAATGGGTTAATATAGGCTCACACTACTAGATATCCAAGGGTTGCTATGGTCGACCCTACTAGTGACCCGTTCCCTTTCTATAAATCAAATTATTAGAATTTAGTCTGTCACTCTAAAAGCTAATTAATTCTGCGCCCAATTAATCATATCTTCCTATTTATTTGCACTTCACCTTGAATAACCCGCATAAAGCCTTCGACTACCTAAGGATTCATGTGATTTCTACTAGTTAAGAACTCATCTCCGGTTAGGTCTCAAAATTCTTCAATAGGTTTTAATAATTTAAATGGCCGGTTTAAAAAGTAAATTAAGATCATGTATTAATATCATCACAATTTTTATAAATATTTTAAGTTAAATTCTCCAACAAAGATTAATTATCTTATTATCTTTTCATAGTTGAAAGGAGAAAGAAAACTAACTACTTAGAACACATTGAATTCACACAACAAAACATATTTATAAAACTTTAAACCAAGTTACAAATACTTATCTGGAATGTTCCTTCAAGTGATCCACTGACTCCTACTGACTTCAATGCAATGATGAAAGACTTCAACAACAATAACACTAATAATCTAACACTTGGCACTCAAAATAAACTAAAAATAAACTCACTAATTAATAAAGAAGGTGGCTCCCTAAAATGATTGGATGACTATATAGTGCTTGGGGACTAAAGGATGCTAAAAGGGGTGAAAGGGGCGATTTTCTGTGTAGAATGGGTTCTTATTTATAGAGCTCTGAATTTGACCAGTGATTGCTTAAGACACCTCTTCAAAATTCATCCAAATACAATGTATCTTCTAGAAGTTAACTGTCGTGCCTAGGCGCCGGGATCTGGCACCTAGGCGCCGGACTCCGTGACTAGGTCTTCGTATCTCTTCACTTTGGGTTACACCTCTTCGCGATTAAAACTGTTTCCCTGCATTCAGATGAATTGTATCACATGTCCTATATATTAGGAGTAACTTCCAGTCTTCTAGAAGCTCTAATAACCGCTTAAAACCGTCAAAATAACTGGTCAAAGTGGTCGAAAATCTTGTCTACGTCTGTATCAAACTGGCGCTTAGGCCCCGGATTCTGGCGCCTAGGCCCCAAGCCTACAATTTTGATAACTTTGCTCTTTTAGCTCCATTTTTGCTCCTTTTTCCTTCTTGAACTCTTTTTTATCACCTACATCCAAAAACATAAAAATACCTTTCATTAAAGCATAATATCCTTAAGAATTGAATCATAAATAAGACATAAAAATGGGTATTTTTAAAGTGGATCAAATATCCTATTTCTAGCCTGAGTTTGGACTCTAAAATTGAGCTGAGTTAGTGAGCTTCAGGGAAGGAATGCAGTGGGGATTGAGTTCTCTATGCTGTGGGAAGGATTTGGAGTGATTTGGGCAAAGTTCTGTTATGTTCTGGTTCAGCTAACCTTTTGGCCCTAAAGGGTGGTGGTTTAAATAGCCATGGCTGGGGTGGCTACCAGGGCTTCGATTCAGGTGCATCGCACTGCTTAGTTGGAGTGCTAAAGAGCTCCAATGGCAATTCAGGACTGAGCTGGCCATGGGGTGGAGTTTGGATTTGGCCATGAATAAGTTGGCTCTCAGTTTGGTCTCCTCCAACGACTAGGCCGGTCGACCAGGCCAGAGGAGGTGTTCGATGGGTCAGGTGAGCTAGTGAGCAGACCATAAGTTCAATGGGTTTTAATGGTTAAGGCATTATGGCAAATCTCCCTTAGATTAAAGAATTTAAAGGAAGAGATCCCCTAATTTAGGGTACCTTTGGTCCATAGATCCACTAGGGTAGGCTAGGTGGGTCTAGCTCGGTCCCTAAGGTCAGTTTAGTGGCTGTGGAGGGGTTGGTTTGGTCACACTTGGTTCAATTTGGTTAAGTTTGGTCACAGGTTCCATTTTGGGTCACATGGGTCAATATTGGGCTAAGTTGGGTTTGAGCTTAGGTTGAGCCCAAATAATTGAGCAATAAGGTGTATATGATTTCCATGAATGGTTTATAGAAGGATTGGAGTGGTTTTAGATTGGTTTGGGGGATCAATTTGGCATGATTTGGGATTTTGGATAACTTTGGGCTTGTTGGGTTAGCTTGGGTTTAGGTGAGGTTAAGGTTGGGTCCAAGGCCAATTGAAGGTTCCAAATGGTCTAGGGAGATGTCATAAAAAGTTCCCAACAATAATTGGATGGAAACTGTGGGATTAGGGTAATCAATTTGGGGAATTTTGTAGATGTGTTCAAATTGGTCTAAAATTGGGTATTTTTGGATCAAGTGGGTTTGAGTGAGGCTTGGATCCAAATTGAGGGTAATTGTTGGTTCCATTTAGTTTAGGGGAGTATTATGAGGAGTTTAGGATTGAAATTTGGAGAAATTGGTTGACATTGGGTCAAATTTAGGGTGAATTGGGTCAAGAGGTCAAATTTGGGGATTTTGGATTTAAGTTGAAATTAAACTCAAATGTGGAACAATTTAAGCTTGGTTTTTTTTTAGATTGGAATTGAAGATGTTAAATTAAAGTTTGAAATTGAAATTGGGCAAGATTGGGGTCATGGGTGGACATTGGGTTCAATTTGGGCACTTTTGTGTTAAATGGGTCAAATTGGGGCTTTTTGTTAAATTAGGCTAAATTGGCCAAATTGGGTCATGTGGTAGTTGAGAGAAATGAAATTGGGAATATTTGGGAGGTTTTGGGATTTTATGGAAATTTTTGGAAACTTTGGAATTTTGGGCTAAGAGGGGCATTTTGGTCATTTTGGGGATTTTTTGGGAAATTTGGCAATTTTGGGTAGTTTTGGTTAATTTGAGTGGTAGGGAGTATTTTGGAACGATTTTTGGAAAAAAATGAGTAATTTGAGTGATTTTGGAATTTATGAGGGACTTTAGGGTTTTGGGGGTATTTTGGGTAGGTTTAGAGGCAAGGGATAAAAAATTGAAATTTTGAAAAAAATTGAGATTGATTAAAGGTGAGTAATATGGAATTGTTTGAGCTGAGCCTGGACCAAGGGTCACCCTCATTTTGTCCTTTATGTGTTGGTACTAGCCAAACCCTAGCTTGAGGCTAAGAGCTTGGGAAAACCACTTACATGAGTTTCCAAAGAGTTAGGGGATCAAAGGAGATGTGCTTTGTTTAGGGTTGTGAGTGTGAAGTGTGTGTGTGCTAGTCCCAGCTCTCTAGGGTAAATCCTAAGGTCTAACCACCTATAGGAGACTTCCCCTTGGTTTCCTTATGCTTTCTCTCTTCCTCCCAAAAGCTAGAGGTTAGGCCTTAAGCTTATGAAACTCCTAGTGAAGCAAAGAAGTGTCTGAATTTTTAAGGGAAAGGGTCCCATGGCTAGTCTTCTAAGAAAGTCACCAAAAGAGTCATATGGCTAGACCCTAGGCTATTCTAAAGAAAGCCTAGACCTCAACCAAAACTGCGGTCAACAGACACAAATTAGAATTAATTAAGTCAAGTTAAACCTTAATCACATTAGGTTTAACTTAATAAAACCTATTTAGGTCAAAAACATGAATTAGACTTAATAAAGTCAAGTTAAGTCTTAATCACATTAGTTTTAACTTAATAAACCCTTATTAGGTCTAAGACATTAATTAGACTTAATTAAGTAAAGTTAAGCCTTAGTCACATAAACCTTAATAAACCCTAATTAGGTCTAAGCCATTAATTAGACTTAATTAAACCAAGTTAAGCTATAATCACATTAGGTTTAACTTAATAACTAATTAGGTCTAAGACATTAATTAGACTTAATTAAACCAAGTTAAGCCTCTTTATCACTATAGGTTTAACTTTACAAACCCTAATTAGGTCTAATCCCACATTAGACCTGATTAATCACCTTAAACCTTAATTACATTAGGTTTAAGACAATCAAAATCTAATTAAGTCTAACCCCTCATTAGACCTGATTAATCATCTTACATCTTAATAACATTAGGTTTAAGATAAATCAAACCCTAATTAGACCTAACCCTAACTAGGTCTAATTTAATCAATTAAAACTTACTTAAATTTGGTTTAATTAATCTAAACCCTAATTAGGCCTAACCCTAATTAGGTCTAATTAACTAAATTATACTTTATTTAAATTAGGTTTAATAATCTTAAACCCTAATTAGACGTAACGCTAATTAGGTCTAATTAAATCAATTAAAACTTTCTTACATTAGGTTTAATTAATCATTAACCCTAATTAGACCTAACCATAATTAAGTCTAATTAATCAATTAAACCTGAACCAAATTAGGTTTAATTAACCTTAACTTAATTAGAGTTAACCATAATTAAGTATAATTAATCAATTAAACATTACCCTAATTAGGTTTAACTAACATTGACTTAATTAGACTTAACCATAATTAAGTCTAATTAATCAATTAAACCATATCAAATTAGGTTTAATTAACCTTAACCTAATTAGACTTAACCATAATTAAGTCAAATTAATCAATTAAACCTTACCCAATTTAGGTTTAATTAACCTTAACCTAATTAAACTTAACTACAATTAAGTCTAATTAATTAATTAAACCTTACCTAAATTGGTTTGATTAACCTTAACCTAATTAGAATTGACCACAATTAATCATTTAAACCTTTTCCAAATTAGGTTTAATTAACTTTAACCTATATTTAAGTTCAAACCAACTTGAATCTAAGTCAAACTTAAACTTTTTAGGTTCAACATACATTGAACCTAGCCTTAACCTATACTTAGGTTCAACCTAACTTGAACCTAAGTCAAACTTAAACCTTTTAGGTTTAACATACATTGAACCTTACCTTAACCTATACTTAGGTTCAACCCAACTTGAACCTAGTCAAACTTAAACCTTTTAGGTTCAAAATACATTAAATCTAACCTTAACCTTTACTTAGGTTCAACTGAACTTGAATCTAAGTCAAACTTAAACCTTTTAGGTTCAACATACATTGAACCTAACCTTAACCTATACTTAGGTTCAACCCAACTTGAACCTGAGTCAAACTAAACCTTCTAGGTTCAACATACATTGAACCTAATCTTAACCTATACTTAGGTTCAACCCAACTTGAACCTAAGTCAAACTAAATTACTTAGGTTCAACATACATTAAAACTAAACTTAACTTATATTTATGTTCAACCTAACTTGAACTTAAATCTTTTAGATTCAACCTACATTGAATCTAACTTAAGCTTAGGTTCAATCTACATTAAGCCTAACTCAAACAAAAGTTAGGTTCAATCTAACTTAAGTATAATCCAAACTAACTTAGGTTCAATTTACAACTTAACTTAAGTTCAACCTACATCGAACCTAACTTAAACAGGTTCAACCTACATTTGACCTAGCTCAAATTTTACTTAGGTTCAATCTACATTGAACCTAACTCAAGTTAAACTTAAGTTTAGTTCAACAGACCTAAACTTAACTTAGGTTCAAACCACATTGAATCTAAACTCCTTTAACTTAAGATCAACCCAAAGTTGAACTTAAGTCAAAATCCTTAACTTAGGTTCAAACCACATTGAACCTAAACCAAAACCTTAACTTAAGACCAACCCAAAGTTGAACTTAAGTTAAAATATTTAACCTTAGGTTCAAATCACATTAAACTTCTAACTTAAGATCAACTCAAATTTGAACTTAAGTCAAGATCCTTAACTTAGGATTCAATCCACAACCCAAACTTCAACATACATTGAACTTAAAGATTCAAACCACAACCTAAAGTTCAATCGCACATATGTTATAAAATGTTTTATACAATTGATACTGTTGTAAAAAAAATTTATAGATTTTTATGTTTTTTGTAGTCTTACATAAAATTTTGATCTAATTGGTTGTTATATATATATGTATGTGTGTGTGTGTGTGTGTGTGTGTGTGTGTGTATATATATATATATATATATATATATATATATATATATATATATATGTATATATATATATATTATGTGAAGGAGCAACACAAGGCTCCCTATATGTTAAGTAATTCTAGGAGTACACAAAAGGGGGAGTAAGGATTCCCATCTAAACCCAAAACACAATAAATTGTAGCTCCTAGGGGTTCCTTCTCCACAAAAAAATCCACACAAAAAGTAAAAAGAACACAAATAAAAGTAAAGGGAATCTCAATAGACAAGTATACCACTGTGTATAAATTAAAATCAGTCAGTTCTGTATTCAGTTCTGATGTGGGGGGCATCCAACAGATCCCCATAGAGCAAGAAGGAGAGGGGGAGGAGGGGAGGTGGAGATGCTGATAGAGTAGGAGGACAAAGCTTCCCTAGCTAACCAATTGGCAGGCTTGTTTCCTTCTCTGAAGATAAACTGAAAATGGGAATGGATGTTGACTCTGAGAGTGTTAATTCTGTTGATCCACTGTTGATGGTGCCAAGGGAGAGGAGCCACATAGTCCAGCAATGTGAAGAGGCAAGAAGAGTCTCCTTCAACAATAAGGGAGGACCAATGATTAAAAATGGCAAGCCCGAGTGCCCAAAAAATAGCTATAAGTTCAGACTTTAAAGCATCATCAGCAAGGATTGGAACCTGAAAGAATAATAGACACTTTCTCTTGTGATTTCTGAAACCCCCCACCCCAGCACCTTGGGGAGAGAAGCTACCATCAGTGTTAACTTTGATAAAGGGAAGGGCAGGAAGCCTCCATTCCACAAGAGTACTAATGGGATGGAACCTCCTCTCACAAGAGGGAAGAGAACAGATGGTAGGGAATCCTTTCAAATTAGTCAATTTAGAAATGTAAGATAAACAGTTTCTAGCCACTTTATTTGCACTAGAGGGGATGCCTTCAAAATTGGATTGATTCCTGCTCATCCAAATAAACCAAGCTATGATGAAAGGAATTTCCCCCACTTTGGCCTTCATCCACTCCATCCAAAAAACATGAATGTTCTTCAAAGTGAGGAGAAGCAGATTATGATTGAAGAACCTGATGCATTGGATCCACACTTGCTGGGAAAATGGGCATTCAAAGAAGAGATGTTGTGAGGATTCCTCACTGTTCATACAAAATCTGTAGCAGGAGGGTCCCCTTAATACTTTTAATTTAAGCATGTCATCAGTGGGGAGAACTATGTGAAGCAGCTTCCAGCAGAAGAAGGACATAGAGGGGGACATGTGCTTACTCATGATTGCCCCCTAGGGGACTCTTCCCATTGAAAGAGTTTAGAGTAGATTGCTTTTGAAAGACTTTGGTATAACTTAAGGCAATGTACTTTTCACCTTTAGGACACTAAAAATTTTCATTCAAAGGAATATATTGGTAAGTCTTTTAGAAAGAAATTCAGTAACTCAGGCCAACACTACAAGGATAAGAATATTCAGCAATCAAGTCTAAGGGTTCTAGTCTTCTATTTATTTCAAGATAAACCATAATTTGTCACATTAAGAGTGCCTTGAAAGACTATATGAAAAAGGAGTTCATGTAAACTTCATCAAAATGTAGGCCAATACTTTAAATATAAATTCAGAAATGAAATCAAGTTCTCCCTTTAGGGTGACTCAAGTGAAGCCAATTTTTGATTAGGCATCTCCTCAAGCTTCTCCTCATAAATATTTTTCTTTCTTTTTATTTTCTTTTTTCTTCTTTTTCTTTCTTTTGGGATTGTTTTTTCAATCCTTCTTTTCTTTTTCTTTTTTTTTTTATTTTTTTTATATGAGGATTACTATATCTGGATAGCCTTTAATGATTTTGAACTTCACTCTCCTCTTTCTAAAGTTCAAACTTGAAACACCTCCTACTTTATAATTAGGTATGAGCTTTATTATTCATCATAAAGTCACAATGTCTTCTTAACACATAATACTTTAAGTCTCCTAACATTTCAAAAATACTATTTTCTTTACTTTAAATAGTTAACTATAATCAAATCCTTTCATACCAAATATCTTACCCCTATAAAATTAACCTTTATTACTCTGGAACTTTTAGGAAAGTAAGGCTGAATGGGTTATGAAGTTTGAGTTGGTTGATCAGCAAGCAGATCCATATCACCTTCATCTCCTACTGTTTGGTAGTCATAAAGATTAGTTGGATCAATAGGCCTCCAGGGAAGAAGAACCTTTTCCCAACTCTCATATGGAACTTGTGATTGACTACACAATAGAAATATGGTGGACGGGTGTCCAAGCCCATATTTAGATCCATGAACTATCAATCCCAAAACAGATTTCAAAATTATATTTCCAATATCAATCGACCTTCCAGTTTGAATACAAAAATTTAAAATAACACTTTCCTTGGTTACTTTTACTAATCTTTAAAGTTGGAAATAACTTCGTTGAAATAAAATAATGCCACTGCTTTGACACTGGATTTAAAGATGGAGAAGGGAAACTAATATATCCACTGTCTCTTACTTCCCAATCTTCATTTTAATCCGTAAAATAATGATAAAATTCATTCATATCATCGCTTGTCGCATTAAAATTGGAATTGTGGCAGATAGGTACATTCTCAATCATAAAGAGATCATTAATTCTCGCAAGAGTGAATTGGACAAACCTAACTCACACATAGACGAATCCTTGGTTAATCCCGTGAAGATTTACATAGAATTGCTTCACAGCCGGAACGACTATGGCAGTGGTAGTGTAACATAGCACTTCCCAACGCCTTTTCTTTATTATCTCTTCAGCTCTTGTAGTAGGGTTATCCAAACCTCGATTAATAAAGTCTCTCTCCTTAATAATCCTCCTCTTCATCATCACCTTGGTGAATAATCGCTGGGCCTCAAAACTAATAAACTTCTGTCGGTTGAAAATGCGAGATCGAATGGGTTCTATGAAGTAGGAATCCATAGGATGCAAATTGGAAAAGGAAGTTTTCATTTTTCTGGTGGTTAGAGGTTTAAAATTGAGTTTTGGGGGTTATAAGGAAGAAAATCCCGCTCAGAACTGCCAAAAACTGAAATTTTAAACTCCAATAACCATCACCAGGTTTTGGGCGCTGGCGGTGCTCTATAGAGCGCCGACGACACTTAAATCCTGAAGTTCAACATACAATTTGTACTTGGGCGTCGGTGATGCCAGTGGTCAAAAATTTCACTGAACTTCGTTTGGCCCGAAATATTCAAATATCTCAATTTGATCCAATATTCATCAATTTTTAAAAGTATTTAGGAGCGATTAGGATTCCAAAATAACTATCTAAAAGCACAACTATAACAAACAAGCAAACACACCACAAAGATACATATGGGTTGCCTCCCATAAAGCGCTTGGTTTAACGTCGTTAGCCCGACAAACCATTCAGTTAATCGAGATGACTCAGCATTAAAACCTCTTTGAAGTCAGTTGAAACCCGTCAAAGTAAAGCTTTAATTGAAGCCCATTAACCTTGAAAATTTTTTCAGTATCAGGATCCTCAATATCAACAACTCCAAAATAATGAACTTTTACAATTGTAACAGGTCCCAACCTTCTAGACTTGAGCTTTCTAGGAAATAATTTCAATCTTGTGTTGTACAACAAAACTTTCTGTTCATGTTTAAATTTATTTTTCAATATCTTCCGATCATGCCATAATTTCATTCTCTCTTTATAGATCCTGTCATTGTGATAAGATGCATTTCTAATTTCTTCCAATTCATTCAATTGCATAAATCTCTTCTCTCCAGCATTTTTCAAATTAAAATTCAACTCTTTTATCACCCAATATGCTTTATGCTCCAATTCAACCTGTAAATGACAAGTCTTACCAAACACTAATCTATAAGGAGACATTCCAATAAGGGTCTTAAAAGCATTCCTATATGCCCATATTACAATATCTAATAGAGCAAACCAATCTAATTTGTAATTATCCATAGTTTTCTCCAAAATTCTTTTAATTTCATGATTAGACACTTCCCCTAAACCACTAGTCTGGGGATGATAATCAGTAGATATTCTATGACTAATATTATATTTCTCAATCAATCTCTTAATTTGATTATTCCTAAAATGGGATCCACCATCAGTTATAATGACTCTCAGCGTTCCATATCTCGAAAATATATTTTTCTTTAAAAATTTTGAAACACTCTGAGCATCACATTTAGGTAAAGCAATAGCTTCAATCCATTTCAAGACATAATCAACTACAACCAGTCTATATAAATTCCCAAATGAAGGAGTAAATATTCCCATAAAATCTAATCCCCATACATCAAAAATTTCAACTTCCAAATTATAGTTTAGAGACATTTCATTTCTTCTAAAGATATTACCTACTCTCTGACATCGGTACATGATTTAATATATTTGTATACGTCCTTAAAAAGAGTAGGCCAATAAAATCCAAATTGTAAAATCTTAAAAGTAGTTTCATCAACACTGAAATGACCTCCAAATTCAGAATCATGACATCGTTGAATAATTAAATTAGTTTCTTCCTGTGGCACACATCTCCTAATAGTCAGATCCTTACATAGTTTTTATAGATAGGGCTCATCCCAAAAATAAAATCTTGCATCATATTTAAACTTCTTTTGTTGTTTCCTTGTTAAATCAGGTGGTACAATATCACTCACAATATAATTCACAATATCAACATACTAAGGTAATTTTCTTCCCATACTAGTATAAAATTGTTCACAGGGAAAGTTTCTATAACTTCCTTTTCAAATTCAGATAATTTATCATACTCTAATCTCGACAAATGATTAGCTATTTGGTTATCAGAACCCTTCGGATCAACTATCATAAAATCAAATTCTTGCAGAAGAAGTATCTATCTAATCAATCTTGGTTTGACATCCTTCTTTTGCATTAAATATTTGATAGATGAATGGTCTGTATGCAAAATACTTTTAGGTCCAATTAAATATGGTCTAAACTTTTCAAAAGCAAATACTATAGCTAATAACTCTCTTTGAGTAGTGATATAATTAATGTGAGCTTCATTAAGAGTTTTACTAGCATAGTAAATGACTTTGAAAACTTTATCATGCCTCTGCCCCAACGCTACTTCGATCGCATAATCACTAGCATCACACATAAATTCAAATGGTTTCTCCTAATCTGGTGAAACAATTATAGGTGTAGTGATTAATTTCTCTTTTAATAATTCAAAAGCACAAAAATATTCATCATTAAAATCAAATTCTCTATCATTTTCTAGAAGTCAGCACAAATGTTTGGTAATATTAGAAAAATCTTTAATATATCACCTGTAAAATCCAGCATGTCCTAAAAAACTCCTCACCTCTCTCACGGTAGTGGGTGGTGGCAATCTCTCAATCACTTGAATTTTAGCAGGGTCGACCTCCATACCAAATTCAAAAATTTTATGCCCAAGCAAAATTCCTCTTGCAAACATAAATTGACATTTCTCCCAATTCAGAACCAAATCTGTTTTCTCGCAAAGCTCCAAAAATTTTGCTAAGTTTTCCAAATAGATTTCAAATGAAGTCCCGAATACAGAGAAATCATCCATGAAAACTTCTATTCCATTATCTATCATACTGTTGAAGATATACATCATACATCTCTAAAAAGTTGCAAATGCATTACACAGTCCAAAAGGCATTCTTTGAAAAGCAAAGGTTCTGTAAGGGCTAGTAAATGTTGTCTTTTCTTGATCCTAAGGAGCAATAGGTATTTGATGATAACTAGTATATCCATCCAGAAAACAGTAGTACTTGTGTCCAGCAAGTCTATCCAACATTTGATCGGGAAAAGGAAGAGGAAAGTGATCTTTTCAGGTGGCGGCATTTAATTTCTTGTAGTCAATAAATATTCGCCATCCATTAATTTGTCTTGTGGGTATAATTTCATTCCATTCATTCACTTCAATAGTAACTCCTCCCTTTTTCGGTACACAATGTATTAGACTCACTCAAGCACTATTCGAAATAGGATAAATAATTCCAGCATCAAGCCATTTTAAAATCTCCTTCTTAACTACCTCTTTCATTATTAGATTCAATCTCCTCTGCGGATCAACTCTCAATTTATGTTCTTCATCTAATAAAATCTGTGCATAAAAATCGAAGGACTGATTCCTTTAATATCCACCAAAGTCCATCTAAAAGCCTTTTTGTATCTTTTTAAAATTTCCAACAATCTTTGTTCTTGATATTCGTTTAACTCCGAAGATACAATAACTGGTAGGGTAGATGATTCTCCCAAAAACATATACTTCAAATGATTTGGGAGAATTTTAATCTTAAGTTCAGGAGGTTTTATTATAGATGGGATTAAGCTTTTATCTCTACCTTCCATAGTGCCTATACTTCAAATCTCTCCTGAACATACTCCAAATCTTCATTCTTTTTAATATCTAATATTTCTTCATTTTCAATTCCTTCTTCAAACATATTTTCATACTCCACTTCTTTTTCAAATATATTTTCAAAATGATCCTTTCTCAAATATTCACAGACCTCCATCCTAAAACATTCATCATCTTTTACTATTGAGGGATACTTAATAGATTTCAAAATATTAAAGGTCACCTCTTGATCATTAACCCTCATAGTTAATTCTCCTTCTTGAACATCAATCACTGCTCTCCCAGTAGCAAGGAATGGTCTTCCCAAAATGATTGAAATTTCTTTATCTTCCTCCATATCAAGTACAATAAAATCCACAGGAAAAATAAATTTATCCACTTTCACTAACACATCTTTCACCACTCCTTTAGGGTAAGTAATGGGACAATCGGCATACTGAAGAGTCACAGATGTAGGAGAAATTTCTCCTATTCCCAACCTTTTGTAAGTTGATAAAGGAATAAGATTTATACTAGCTCCCAGATCACATAAGGTTCTTCCGAAAAATTTTTCACCTATAGCACACAAGATAGTGAAACTACCAGGATCTTTAAGTTTTTCCGGAAGCTTCTTCTGAATAATTGCACTACACTCTCCGCTAAGTGCAACAGTTTTATGATCTGTGAACTTTCTTTTATTTTTTAGAATATCCTTCATACACTTGGCATAGTCAGGCATCTGTTATAATGCTTCAACAAAAGGAATATTTATCATTAATTTCTTAAGGATCTCAAAAATTTTTTCAAATATGATATCCCTGTTTTGTTGTTTCAATCTTTGAGGAAATGGATGTGGTGGTTTTTCAACATTAATCTTCATTAGTTTAAGAGTATTTCATGTCTGGATAAATCTTGTTTGAACCTTTTTAAATATCCACCTTCTCTTTCTTTATTTCAACTTCTTTTTGTACTCTCATCTCCAATTCCTTTTCACTCCTTAATTGAATAACCTTAAGTTGTTCCTTATTTTGATCTTTTGGATTGATCTCAACATTAATTGGAAGCGTTCCAGAAGGTCTATTATTAAGTGCAGTAAAAATATGCCCAAATTGATTTTCAATATTTTTCTTCGCAACACCTTGAGCTTGTAATTGATTTCCCATATTCAGAATCATTTCTTCAGTATACATCTTCTTATCCTTAAATCGGGGGTTACTATTTAATCCAGGAGGATAAGAAGGTCTAAAATTGGTATTTCCTTGATTTTTCGAATTTCCTACTGGATTTATAGAATTGTTCCCCCATTGTGGGTTAACATTGGCATTGCTATTATTTCAGTTGAAATTTGGGTGATTATTCCAAACTGGATTATAATATTTTGAATAAGGATTATTAGGTCTATTAATAGCATTCAAATTCTCATAAGGTGTTTGAGATTCTGTTATCTGTCGAAATGAATTTTCCTCTAACACTTGGGGTGGATGAGAATGATTCATTCCATACTGATCTATTTTCGTAGAAAGGGCTGCAATTTGAGAAACTATCACAGTCATCATATTTGAATCATGAACTCTTGCTACTCTCTTAGGATTTACCCGTTTAGAGGGCCATTAAAAATTATTAGTAGCCATTTCTTCTATTAATGAGTTTGCTTCATCAAAATGTTTAGACATTAACGATCCACCAGTAGCAGCATCTATAATCGATCTCAATGATCCCACTAATCCATTGTAAAATGTTTGAATTATTAACCAGTCTGGTAAAGCATGATGTGGGCACTTCCTAAGAAGATCTTTAAGTCTTTCCCAAGCTTCATATATTGATTCCCCTTCAAATTGGCCCAGAGATGTGATATTATTTCTTAGCTTAGCAGTCTTTGATGTAGGGAAATATTTTGATAGAAACTTTTGAGAAAGTTCTCCCCAAGTTCTAATAGATCCAGGTGCTAATGAATTTAATCATGCCTTAGCTTTATCCCTTAATGAAAAAGGAAAAAGTCTAAGTCTGACAGCATCACTCGACACTCTGTCATATTTAAAAGTAACACACAGTTCTAGAAAACTAGCGAGATGTAAATTTGGATCCTCATTAGGTGTTCCTTCAAATTGATTATTTTGTACTATTTGGATAATAGTAGGTTTAAGCTCATATGAATTATCAGCAACATTAGGATTTTGAATAGTCACATGAATTTCATCTGCTGTTGGATTAGCATAATCTTTTAAAGGTCTTGGAAAAATTCCAATATCATTTCTCTGATTATCTTGGTTATTCTCCATTTCGCAAGGATTCCCAGTTTATTTTTTTTGTTTTCTATTTTTTCTAACAGTACGCTCTAACTCCGAATCGTATGGTGCTGAACCTATAGATCCACTACTACGCATATAAAATCACACAAATACTCTAACAAGTAAACAAAACACTATTACACACTACAAAGTAAAGGTTTTCAGTTGCTATATTATCAATAGATACCATTTAAACCTTCCCCGACAACGACGCCCAAAACTTGATGCGAACTTTTTATTATGAAAGAACTTATAAACCCAAATTTATATATTTATAATGATTTTGTAAAGTCCAAACTTCAACGCAAGTATACGTATCGTATCAAGTAATACAGGGCTCTAATGGAGTCCTGGTTATCGATCCCACAGAGAAGGCACATTCCTTACAATAAATAGCATAATACTAAAATCCAATACTCAAATCACAATTAATGTTTAAGTTTACTTTTACTAACAAGATGCAGAAAATAGTAACAGTTAAGCAAACGACAATTACTTCTAATTTCTTTAAACATAATTAACTAACACACACACACTAAGCTTTGTATTTGAAAGGTTTTGATATATATGAAAAGTGTCTTTCCTCTTGCAATGAGTATTTTGATATATATTATTTGTTGTATTGTGCCAAATAGGAGCATAAATGTTTCTTTACTCTCAAAAGAATACCCCCTCTTCGAAGCATGTAAAGAACATTGTTGACCTCATTTTTATGATAGCTCAACCTTTTGACCTAAAAAGTCAACTTTAGTCAAAATGGTCAATCCTGACCCAATGAGCAACACTGTTGACCCCATAGGTCAACCTTTTGACCTCAAAAGTCAACCTTGGTCAAAATGGTCAATCCTGACCCAATGACCAACCCTGTTGACCCAATAGGTCAACCTTTTGACCAAAAAAGTCAACCTTGGTCGAAATGGTCAATCCTGACCCAATGAACAACCCTGTTGACCCCATAGGTCAACCTTTTGACCTAAAAAGTCAACTTTGGTCAAAATGGTCAATCCTGACCCAATGACCAACTCTGTTGACCCAATAGGTCAACCTTTTAACCTAAAAAGTCAACTTTTGTCAAAATGGTCAATCCTGACCCAATGACCAACCCTGTTGACCCCATAGGTTAACCTTTTGACCAAAAAAGTCAACTTTGGTCAACATGGTCAATCCTGACCCAAATGACCAACCCTGTTGACCCCATAGGTCAACCTTTTGACCTTAAAGGTCAACATTCATCAAAATGGTCAAATTTTGACCAAATGACCAATTATTGACCCAATGACCTGTTTAAGACCTCAAAAATGACAAAATTAATCAAATAATTAATTTCAAAATTATTTTGATTAATTAAAAGAAGTTGACTAAAAATTTAATTTTCAATATTTTAATTAATTAAATGACATAATTAATTAAAATGAAAATTAAATTAAAAGTCATAAAGTGACAAAATACATCAAAATGAAATGAAAAATGACAAAATTAATCAAATAATTGATTTCAAAATTAATTTGATTAATTAATTGGCCAATGATTTAATTTTTAAAAATTTTAATTAATGACATAATTAATTAAAATGAAAAATTATAATCAAAAGCCATAAAATGATAAAATGCAGAAATTAATTAAAAATAATGAAATTAATCAAATAATTAATTTCAAAATTATTTTTGATTAATTAATTGACCAATAATTTAATTTTCACATTTTAATTAATGACATAATTAATTAAGATGAAAATTAAATTGAAAAGTCATGAAATGAGACAAATTTCAATTTTAATGACATGAGTATTAATCAAATAATTAATTTGGAATTATTTCCAATTAATAATTGATTAATAAAATAATTTCCAATATTTAATTAATAAGATAATTAATTAAAAATGGAAATTAAATCAAGAGGGGTATTAAATGGAATTTTTAAACCTATGACATTTTGGTTTTCTAAAAATTCCAAAACTCCTTTATGACATCACACATTACCCCAAATGGGTTAGACACAACCCATATGACCCATTAAAGAGAAAGCAACCCATGGATGACTAATATTTAACCATGGTTAAGAGCCATAATGACATAAAAATGAGGTGGCAAAACCATGGTGTTTTGAAGTGTGACTCATCCTCTTTTACAAGTGAGGTGGCTTGCCATGGTGAGATGAGTTTAGCCACCTCCCTAGCCACCCAATGATGAGAAGACAAGGCTTTAGCCATTTTCCATACCATGATTAAGCTCATCATAACAATTTATAAAAAATGTTAAGGGGGGAGCTAATGTGTCATCACCCCATGAAATGTTAAATGAGGTGTTGCAAGGAGAAGGTCTCAACCATTTGAGTCACCATTAACCTCTCCCTTAGCCAATGGAGTGGGAACAAAGAAATCAAAGCCTATCATGACAATTTGGATCCATAATTGCCATGAAATGTGAACTTGCTTAAGTGGCATAATTCTCATGGGATATGGAGAGGTGATGCTTGGATTACATGGGGGAGGCTGTTACTAGACTCTACTCTACAGATCTAACCATCCCATGGTCTATCCTAAGTTAACCAAGGTTAAACCATGGCCATCCTTGGCTATAAAAAACCCCCTACCCGAAATCACCAAAAGGAGAAAAAAAAAATCCATAGAAACCTATAGGCTGCCCAAATCCCTTAGCTCCGAACACAAAAAAAAATTGCTAAGGATCTCAATAACCTATTCTAGCCAAGATCATGCCATAGGATCAGCCCAATCAAGCCAATTTGGCAAAAATCCAAAATCAGCCCAAACCTAGCCACTCTGTCAAAATTGCTCACCTAGGCTAGCTGCAAGTCCAAATTGAAGTGACAAAGATCTTCTTTGGGAGTCCTAGAAGCTGACCATCAGATCTGATTAAGCTCAACATTATTGTGGCCAAGGTATGGATTTATTTTATCCAAAATAATGCATATAATCGAAAAATCACGGGTTAAACTAGCCCAGAAAATTATCATCATCATATATACATGATCTATATGTTCAGATGATTCCATAGGTTCAAAAATCACTCAATTTCATTGAGAAATGAGTGAGATATTGAGCTTTGAAGTTGGATGGTTCGAATATTTTTCAAATTTTTGGGGATTTATCTCCGCCGTCCGTTCCCGTGTTTTGGAATGGACGGCGCTGATCGCGCGGTCCCGTGTTCGTTGTTCGGATCCAGACAATGTATCTTCTTGGCTTCGACGAATTCGAGGACACGTGATGCATCCACGAATTTCTGGGCAAGGTTAATCTATATTAACCTTAAAAAAATAAAAAATGCATATCTTTTTGTACAGAGCTCCTAAAAATAAAATAAAAATACCTCTGGAAAGCACTCGAAGAGAAGAAAATTATGAAAACAAAATCATGATTTTATTCTCAGTATTTAATTATTAAATAATTAAATACTCTATGGAGTATTTTAATTCTTAAAAATTATCTACAAATCTGAAAAATGTGAAAATTTTAGGGAAGAACCTTTAAGTCCTTAGACACATCTCCTGATTTTTCTAAGGCTAGGGTAGATCTCTAGGATATGATTTTACAATTTCCATGATATTTTATAATTATTTCTAAAAAAATAATTATAAAATTTGAAAAATTGGAAAATTAAAGTTTAAAATGATTGAGAATCTTAGGGTGACAAATAACAATCCTAAAACAACAATTCTCAAGCCATTAAATCAATCTAAAAGACATTTTAAAACAAGGTTAAGATTTATTAATCATAAATTAATATTTGAAAACCTTTTCTTAATCCATTTCATAATGGACTAAGCCAATGATGAATCCAAGTTCAAATGAACTCAGATCAAACATTAATTAGTGTTAAAGACAACTTAAGGCTAATTAACTCATTAAACCTTAACTAAATTAGGTTTAATAAAATCAAAACTTTAATTAAGTTTAAGGACATATTAAAGTTAATTAATTCATTAAACCTTAGGGTTTAAGACAAAATCAGACTTTAATTAAGTTTAAGGACATATTAAACTTAATTAACTCATTAAACCTTAACTAAATTAAGTTTAATACAAAATATACAAAATCTAAACTTTAATTAAGTTTAAGGAAATATTAAACTGAATTAATCCATTAAACGTTAGGGTTTAAGATAAAATCAAAACTTTAATTAAGTTTAAGAACATATTTAACTTAATTAATTCATTAAACCTTAGGGTTTAAGATAAAATCAAACTTTAATTAAGTTTAAAGACATATTAAACTTAATTAACTCATTAAACCTTAACAAATTAGGTTAAATACAAAATCAAAACTTTAATTAAGTTTAAGGACATGTTAAACTTAATTAACATTCTAAAACATTAGGTTTAAGACAAACCTAAAGCCTAATTAGATCTAACCCATTAGAGCTAGTTAAACCATTAAGTCTTAACTAAATTAGACTTAAACAAACCTAAAACCTAATTAGGTTTAACCCATTAGACCTAATTGAACCATTAAGTCTTAACTAAATTAGACTAAATCAAACCTAAAACCTAATTAAGTCTAACCCATTAGAACTAATTAAACCATTAAGTCTTAATCAAATTAAATTTAAACAAACCTAAAACCTAATTAGGTCTAACCCATTAGAACTTATTATTCCATTAAGTCTTAACTAAATTAGACTTAATCAAACCTAAACCCTAATTAGGTCTAACCTGTTAGGCCTAATTAAAACATTAAGTCTTAACTAAACTAGACTTAATTAAACCTAAGCCCTGATTAGGTTTAATCCATCCTAAATCTTAACCAAATAAAACTTAATCCAACTTAAACTCTAATTAAATCTACCACATTAGAATTAATTAATCTATTAAACCTTAACCAACTAAGGTTTAATCAAAGATAAACCATGATTAAGTCTACCACACTAGACTTAATTAATCTATTAAACCTTAATCAATTAAGGTTTAATCAAACTGAAACCTAAAACCACCCTTAACTTAGGTTCAACCCAACTTGAACCCAATTTCAACCTGTAACTTAGGTTCAACCCAACTTGAACCCAAGTTCAACCTTTAACTTAGACTCAACACAACATGAACCCAAATTCAAAACCTTAACTTGAGTTCAATCCACATTAAACTTAAGTTAACATTAATTCTAGGTTCAACCTAACTTGAACCTAACTTAACTCAAACACAAATCAAACTTGAGTTCAACCTATATTGAACTTAAGTCAAGCTTAAGTCTAGGTTCAATGTAACTTGAGCTTAACTTCTCAAACCCAAATCAAACCTAAGCCCAACCCTTGTTGAACTTAAGTTTAAGTTCAACCTAACTTGAACCTAACTTAAACCTAAACCATAATTAAGTCGATCACATTACACTTAATTAAATCATTAAACCTTAACTAACTAAGGTTTAATCTAACCTAAAACCATAATTAAGTCTACCACATTAGAATTAATTAAACTATTAAACCTTAATCAACTAATGTTTAATCCAAACTTAAAATCTAATTAAGTCTACGACATTAGACTTAATTAAAAATAAAAACTAAACTCTAATTAAGTCTATCACATTAGACTTAATTAAACCATTAAAACTTAAATAACTAAGGTTTAATTCAACTTAAACTCTAATTAAGTCTATCACATTAAACTTAATTAAACAATTAAACCTTAACTAACTAAGGTTTAATTAAACCTAAATCCTAATTAAGTCTAAGACACTAGACTTAATTTGTTAAGGTTTAACTAAATTAAGTCTAATTTATTAGACCTAACTAATGTTTGAACCTTACTCAAATAAATCCCGGTTGAATTAAATTAGACATAATTAAAACTTAAGCCCTACCTAAAAAGGACTTAGATGGTCGATAATTTTAATTATGTCTAATCTTTTTAGACTTAATTAACCTCCAAGTACTATTTAAACAAGACTTAAAACTTAATTAGGTCTATTCTAATTAAACCTAACTATTAACTTAAGTTCAGACAGACATGAACTCAAGTTAATTAGATACAATTTATATTGAATCTAACTTAAGTCCAAACAAGACATGAACTCAAGTTAATTTAATCTATAATCTATATTGAATCTAACTTATGTCCAAACAAGACATGAACTCAAGTTAATTCAATCTATATTGAATATAACTATAAATTTTAATTTAAGTTCAAACAGACATGAACTCAGGTTAAAACAATCTACGTTGAATCTAATTTAAGCTCAAAAAGACATGAACTCAAGTTAATTCAATTTTGAATTGAACTAACTTAAGTTCAAACAAACATGAACTTAAGATAATCCAATTTTCCAAATGAACTTGAACTCAAAATTTAGGTTTAAACTTAATTTGAATTCAAGTCAAAACTTAAGTTTGACCCACATCAAACTTAATCCGACATCAAACATAAATCAACAAAATCAAACTCAAATCAATAAAATCAACATCACTTCAAAAAAATATCAACATAATCGATAAAAATTTGACATTTCAAATGAAAATTAGCATAATCGACAAAAATTTGACATTTCAAACAAAAATCGACATAATCGACAAAAATTTGACATTTCAAACTCAAATCAACATAATCAACATAAATGTGACAGTTCAAACTCAAATCGACATAATCAACATAACCGGTATAAATTTGACACTTCAAACAAAAAACAACATAATCAACATAAATTTGACATTTTAAATATAAATCAACATAAAAATATAAAATCAAATCCAAATCAACATAAATCGACATAAAGCAACATTCAAGACATACTAAATCAACATTTCAAATCAAACTTGGGCTTCCTACAAATTCTGAGACAATGAATATTTTTATGACATTATTTCTGACAATGTTCCCCTTGCAGGATGAAGACATGAAGTTTCGTCAAGATTTCCTTTGCATGTTATAGGGTGTGCTAACTCTCTTTTGCAGGACGACATTCTGGAAATGAGACGAACAATAACTACAACAGAACAACGACATTGACAAAACAAAATAAAAAAACAAAACAAAGACATTGACAAAACAAAACAAAACAAAACACAACAAAGACAAAACCAAAACAAAAAATTTTAGGTTAGCCACAAAACCTAAACAAACAACAAAACAAAATGACATGAAACTGACATGACAAAATGACATTTAGGATTGATAGTGGGTACATCTTTCCTTAAAGACAAAAAAATTTCTAGAAAATAAGTGGTCAACATTAATCAGAAGTTTCCTTAGGCAATTATAAATTGCCTAAGATGTAATTAACTATAGAAGCTTGCTTCTATAGGAGAATTAAAAGAACCCATGGCAGATATCACATCTAGAAATCTCTGGTTAAAACTTGGTGATCTTCCTTATATAGAAACTCTAGGATATGACATTCTAGAATCTTCTTTTATAAGGATTATCATAAACATCCTTCTTTTTCTCTGTTTTATATTAGCCATAAAATTTCTTAATTCCTTTATAGGATTTACAGAAATAAGATTAGAGCAATATTAAAATAGAGTGGCTACTCCTTGACATTGACATGATACGTGAATTGATAGCGATGCAAATCGACCCTCGACAAAAAAGATTTTCATCGCCATCAAACATTGACATATCCTAAGTTCAGTCACTAAATCTAAGGCTAGGCCAGGAGGATACTGGCTGTCACTACGGAGCTCCCACTCACCCTTCACCTGAAGGCTAACCTTCGACTTTAGTTACCAATCTTAGGACCAAATTGGGGATTTGATACACCTAAAATATATAGTATTTTTATACACATTTTTATACCTATTTTTAATGATATTGCACTTTAAGGGAAGGTATTTTGTGTTTTTCTTGCAGGTAAGATGAAAATGGATGGTCATGATGAAAGGAGAAAAATTGGATGAAATTTGGAGCAAAAATAATGAAAAATCAAAATTTTGGCACAGGCGGCTAAGCGCCACTAGGCCGGCACTTAGCTGCCACATTTAAAAATCAAAATCATCATGTACTTGGCGCCAATTTCAAAGGGGATGGGATGCAAATCTTGGTGGTAACTACCATAACTTCCTTTGGGTGACAAGTTTGAATGAAGGGGTGTCTTTCTTGGTAGATACATCGAATCTGGACACATTTTAAGAGACACCAAGGCACCTTTTGGTATACTATTTAAAGAGAGTCTTAGGAATGACTAAGTGCTCTTCCACTGCATTTTAAAGGGTCTTTTTACTGTTCTTCCACTGCTCTTCCACTTGCATTTTGAAGAGATTTTTTATAGTATTTTACTTTTATTTTGTGAGAGTTTTTATTAAGAGTAGGAGTAGAGTGTAGAAAGGAGAAAAGGGTCGGAGTGTAGTCTTCTTCTTCCCACTTCTTTTCTTTCTTTTAGTTTAGTTTTTATTGAAGTATGAAGTTTGTATTCTGAGTCATCGGAATTGGGAGACTTGCTCTGAAGAGTAGTTTAGCGAAGAGTCAAAGTTTCAGAGGAACTTCCTTAGTCTTGTGAAGAGGATTTTCAGATAAGTGTTTACTTTTAATATTTTTATTAATACATGCTTTCGTTTGTTATTTTTCTTTTTGTTTTTAATTTTAAATCAATTTGTTTTTGTATTTTCTCAATGCATTCTGAGTAGTTTACTTTATCTTTTTCTTTTTAAAATGGAGAAGTAATTAATTTATAAAGAATTGTTGTGGAAAGTATAAGTGTTTAAAAGTTGGAAGAAGTTTTAAAGATTGATTCTAAAAACTTTGTTTACTTCTTAATTTGTCCTGTTAAGTTGTAAATTTCTTGAGATTATGTAAGATCCAATGCAGTATTGTCTCATAAAAGTTAGTAAGAATCACATGCAATTATATGGGTGAGAATTGTAGTCCATATAATTGAATGTAATATTAGAAGATATTTTTATGGAAGGGAGTAAAATTAGAGTATTTTAGAGTGACAGGCTAAACCCCCTAATTTGCTTTGAAGTTTTGAATTTTGTTATGAGAAGTTAGCCCCAGTGTAGTGGGAATCGAGGGAACTCTAGAGTGAGAGACTCGGTATCTTCCCCGCCTAACCATGTTCAAAATAATAAAAATTTCAAATTAACTCTATGTTCTTTATAGAACCGTGTAAGGGTAAATAACACATTTGCTTCTATCTGTCACAACAAATTTAAATACTTCCACAACAATACTTTAAGAATTATTACTACTTCAAAAAAGGAAAGAAAAAGATATTCTAGTTAATAGTATTTTACATACAGTTTTTTTTAGTTATTATAATTTTAATTTCTTGCTTAACATTTTATTAAGGAAATTTCAAAAGACAAATCAACTTTCAAAACCTTTCAAAATCAACACATACTTTCAAAATCCATAACAAAAAGTAAAAAGATAATTTTTCTGATTTCTTTAAAGATTTTACATTTTGCCTGTGGGTTTGATATCTCGAGGCTTAATCAAAAAGTCCTATATTACTTGATAAACGATAGTTATACTTGCGTAGTATCCCATATTATAAAATCATAATTTTCATATCTAAAATCGTCAGCACATTTATCCAGCGGAGTTAAGTTTTTGGTGTTGTTGCAATTACTAGACGGTACCAAGTTTTTGGCGCCGTTGCATTTATCGGGGATCAAGTGTTTGGCACCGTTGTCGGGGAAAATAATTAAATTGCATTTTAAAGAGAATTAAGAAATTTTAAATTTTTACTTTTCTTTGTTTTTGTTAGTGTGTTGTCTTTTATTTTGTTTTATTGTTGTATGCGTAGTTCAGGTTCTGAAGGACTTGTCTCTTACGATTCTGAATTAGAAAGAACTATCAGAAAAATCAAAAAAGTTAAAAATATAGAAAAAGATAAAAATATTCAAGAAATGACAAATCATCAAGATCAAAATGTAGGCATCCATCAAGAATTAAGACCTTTAAGAGATTATGTTAACCCTACAGTAGATGAATTTCATGGTAGTATTCAAAATCCTGCTGTAGCTGCTAACTCTTTTAAGCTTAAACCTGCTATTATCCAAATGGTGTCTAATAATCAGTTTGGGGGAGCAACAACTGAAGATCCTATTTGGCATCTTGCTAATTTTCTGGAGTTGTGTGCTACTTTTAAATGTGATGGTGTTTCGGATGATGTTATTAGACTTAGACTTTTTCCTTTCTCACTAAGGGATAAAGCTAAAATATGGTTACACTCGTTACAACCTGGATCAATTAGAACTTGGGGTGAACTGTCACAAAAGTTCCTTGCTAAATATTTTCCACCATCTATGACTGCTAAGTTGAGAAATGATATAACATCTTTTTGTCAGTTTGAAGGGGAATCAATATATGAAGTATGGGAAAGATTTAAAGATCTCCTCAGGAAATGTCCACATTATGCGATACCAGATTGGTTAATAATTCAAACTTTTATAATGGATAAGTGGGATCTCTTAGATCAATCATCGATGCTGCTGCTGGTGGAGCATTAATGTCTAAACCATTTTCTGATGATTATGCTTTAGTTGAAGAAATGGCTACTACTAATTTTCAATGGCATCCTGAAAGATTAAATCTTAAAAAGGTAGCCAGTGTTTATGAGAATGATGCTTTTACAATGTTAGCAAATCAAGTTGCTACTGTATCAAGGAAGATATACCAATTTGGGATGAGTTTTTCTTAGCCAAATCTCATGATTAAAGAAAATTCATTAGGCCAAATGGTTGATTCTTATTCTTCACCAGAAACTGTGAATGCTATAATCAAACCTAACAACCCATATTCCAATTATTATAATCCATGTTGGAAGAATCATCCAAATTTTAACTGGAATAACAATAATGAGGGTGGTGTTAATCAACAATGGGGGAACCACCAAGTAAACCCATTGGAGAATTGGAACAACCAAGGTAATAATAATAGATTATCTTATCCTTCAGGTTATAACAATGCTTTACAAAATAAGGAGAAGAAGTTGTCTATGGAAGAAGTAGTATCACATATGGGAAATCAATTACAAATTCAAGGAGCAACCATAAAAAATATTTAAAATCAGTTGGGACAAATTGCAAATGCCTTAAGTAATAGATCCCAAGGAATGCTTCCAAGTAATACTGAAGTGAATCCAAGAGAAAAGAATAAAGAACAAGTAAAAGCAGCTCAACTGAGAAGTGGAAAAGAATTGGAAGGTAGAGTTCAAAAAGAAACTGAAGTAGAGAAAGAAGAGATTGAAAGACCTAAAGAGGATGCTCTAAAAGGTTTGGAAAGACCTATTTCTCCACCTAAGGTTGATTTAGAAAAACCACCATATCCATTTCCTCAGAGACTTCGTCAATAAAAGTTGGATAAGCAATTTTTAAATATCTTGGAGATATTAAAGAAGCTTACCATTAATATTCCATTTGTTGAAGCCCTAGAACAAATGCCAAGCTATGCAAAATTTATGAAGTATATTCTTAATAAAAAGATGAAGTTTGAAGAAAATGAGACTGTTGCACTTAGTGAGGAGTGGAGTGCGATAATTCAGAAAAAGCTTCATGAAAAACTTAAAGATCCTGGTAGTTTCACAATTCCATGTGCAATCGGAGAAAGATTCTGTGGAAAGCTTTATGTGATTTAGGTGCAAGCATTAACCTTATGCCTCTATCAATATTAAAAAATCTGGGACTAGGAGAAATAACCCCAACTACTGTAACTCTGCAATTAGCAGATCGTTCGATCACATATCCTAAAAGATGTTTTGGTAAAAGTGGATCAATTTATTTTTCCTGTGGATTTCATTGTGTTAGATATGGAGGAAGATAAAGAGATACCCATAATTTTGGGGAGACCTTTTCTAGCTACAGGCAGAGCCATGATAGATGTGCAAAAAGGGGAATTAACGATGAGGGTTAATGATCAGACTGTTACATTTAATATTTCAAAATCGATGAAATATCCTGCTAGAGGTAAAGAAGATGAGTGTTATAGGATGGATGTTATTGAATATTTAAGTGAATGTCATTTCAAATCAACTTATGAAGAGAAAGCTGAAAGAGAAGAATTTGAATATAAGCAAGAAGAGGAGTTATTTGATTCTGAAGATTTTCAAGAGGAAGATTTAAAGTTTGTTCGTGAAAGTTTTGAATTGTTGGATATGACTGAGAAAGATAAATCTTATGGTCCATCAATTGAAAAACCTCCTGAACTAAAGTTAAAAATGCTTCCTGATCTTTTGAAATAAGTTTTTTTAGGAGAATCCTCAACCTTGCCTGTTTTTATTTCCTCTCAATTAACGGAAAAAGAAGAATAGAGTTTGCTTGAAATTTTGAAGAAGCACAAGAAAGCCTTAGGATGGTCAATTGCTGATATTAAAGGAATCAGTCCTTCAATTTGTATGCACAAAATTCTTTTGGAAGATAATTGCAAACCGCAGGCTGATCTCCAAATGAGATTAAATCCTATCATGAAAGACGTTGTTAAGAAAGAAATTTTAAAATGGTTGGATGCTGGAATTATCTATCCTATTTCAGATAGTGCATGGGTTAGTCATATTCAATGTGTTCCTAAGAAAGGAGGAGTAATTGTGACTGTTAATGAGAAAAATGATATGATACCAACAAGACAAGTTACAGAGTGGCAAATATGCATTGATTATAGAAAATTAAACTTTGCCACAAGAAAAGATCATTTTCCACTCCCTTTTCTAGATCAAATGTTGGGTAGACTGGCTGGGCATAAATACTTTTGTTTTCTGGATGGATATACTAGTTACCACCAAATTCAAATTGCTCCTGAGGATCAAGAGAAAACTACGTTTACCAGTCCTTATGGTACGTTTGCTTTTAGAAGAATGCCCTTTAGTTTATGTAATGCCCCCGCTACATTTCAGAGATGTATGATGGCTATTTTTTGTGATTTAATTGAAAAAAGGATTGAAGTTTTTATGGATGAGTTTTCAGTGTTTGGAATTTCATTTGAGTCATGTTTAGAACATCTATCTAAAGTTCTAAAACGCTGTGAAGAAACTAATTTGGTCCTTAATTAGGAAAAATGCCAATTTAGGGTAGCAGGAGGAATTGTTTTGGGACATCAGATTTCAGAAAAAGGTTTGGAGGTTGATCCTGCAAAAATTCAAGTTATATCTAATTTACCTTGCCCAACCAATGTAAGGGGAATTAGAAGTTTTTTACGAGATGCTGGATTCTACAGGCGTTACATCAAAGACTTTTCAAAGATTACAAAACCTTTATGTCGTTTACTAGAAAATGATGCAATTTTTAATTTTTATGATGATTGCCTCAAAGTCTTTGAAACATTAAAAGAAAAATTAATCATTGCACTTATAATAATTTCACCAAATTGGAAAAAACCTTTTGAATTAATGTGTGATGCTAGTGATTATGCTATTGGTGTTGTTTTGGGTCAGAAATATGATAAAATTTTCAAAGTAATTTATTATGCTAGTAAAACTCTTAATGAAGCTCAAATTAATTATACCACTACTGAGAAAGAGTTATTAGCTATAGTATTTGCCTTTGATAAATTTCGAACATATTTAATTGGAACTAAATGTGTTGTGCATACTGATCATTCTGCTATTAAATACTTAATGAAGAAAAATGATGCAAAACCAAGACTGATAAGATGGATTCTTATTTTGCAAGAATTTGATTTTGAGATAGTAGATCGGAAGGGTTATGATAATCAAATTGCTGATCAATTGTCCAGGCTTGAAATTGAAAAATCTCTCTGTGATATTGAAGAAATTAATGAACATTTTCCTGATGATAAACTGTTCACTGTTAAAGAATTACGTGTTCCGTGGTATGCAGACATAGTAAAATTTATTGTTAGTAATATTATACCCTATGAATTGACATACCATGAAAAGAAGAAATTTTTGTATGATGCTAAGACTTATTTTTGGGATGACCCATATTTATATAAATAAGGAAAGGATATTTTAATTCGAAGATGTGTACCTTTGGAAGAGACTTATGAAATTATTCAAAAATGTCATGATTCTGATTATGGGGGACATTTTGGAAGTAATAAAACTGCATATAAAATATTACAATCGAGATTTTATTGGCCTACAATTTTTAAGGATGTGAATGTTTATATTAAAAATCGTGATAGATGTCGACGTAGTGTTGACTTCATTTTACAATGAGTCAATACCCTTTTGACCTAAAAGTCAACTTTGGTCAAAACGGACCTAGTGACTAACCCCGTTGACCCCATAGGTCACCCCTATGACCTAAAAAGTCAACTTTGGTCAAGCCCGGTCAAACCGTACCTAATGACTCCACCGTTGACCCCATAGGTCAACCCTATGACCTAAAAGTCAACTTTGGTCAACCGGTCAAACCGTACCTAGTGACCTACACTCGTTGACCCCATAGGTCAACCCTATGACCTAAAAAGTCAACCTTGGTCAAACCGGTCAAACCGGACCTCATGACCTACATCGCTGACCCCATAGGTCAACCCTATGACCTAAAAAGTCAACCTTGGTCAAACTGGTCAAACCAGACCTAATGACCTACCCTGTTGACCCATAGGTCACCCCTATGACCTAAAAAGTCAACCTTGGTCAAACTGGTCAAACCGGACCTAATGACCTACACTGTTGACCCCATAGGTCACCCTTATGACCTAAAAGTCAACTTTGGTCAAACTGGTCAAACAAGACCTAATGACCTACACTGTTGACCCCATAGGTCACCCCTATGACCTAAAAAGTCAACTTTGGTCAAACCGGTCAAACCGGACCTAATGACCTACACTCGTTGACCCCATAGGTTAACTCGTTTGACCTAAAAAGTCAACTTTCGGTCAAATCGGTCGGACCGTACCTAATGACCGATCCCGTTGACCCATAAATCAACCTTTTCACCCACTAACACATTTAAAACACCACAATGACAAAATCACGGACATTGGACATCTTAAAATCAATTTGACCAATTTGGGCTAACTTGAGGTCAACCCAAGTCAAAATTAGTCAACACTTATCTATTTTAATTAAAATAGATAAAAAAATGACATAAAAATGACAAAATTAATCAAATAATTAATTTCAAAATTATTTTGATTAATTAAAATGATTAATGATTTAATTTTCAACATTTTAATTAAATGACATAATTAAAATGAAAATTAAATTAAAAATCATAAAATGACATAAAATGACAAAAATAATCAATTAATTAATTTGAAATCATTTTCAATTAGTAAATTGATTAATCAAATAATTTCCACCAATTTTAATTAATAAAAAAAAATTAATTAAAATGGAAATTGAAGGGGAGGGATGAAAGTACAAGTGGGCTCTTCATATTTAATTGGGCTAATTCATTTTAAAAGCCTCTTTAACATATAAAAAGTCCATTTTAAAGTTCCTTTTAAAGCCCATCCTAAAGCCCATCCTAAAGCCCATCATCCATGGCTTAAACCCCATGGTTATGCATGGAATGAGGTGTCATCACCTCCCTCATTCCCTCCTTAAGGTGGCCGGCCAACATAGGGCCAAAATGACCACCACCCAAGCCACCCAATGAGGAGAAAACCTCACATGTAACCTCTCTTTACCATGGTAAATGGAAATGATGAAGGTTAAGGCTATAGGCTAGGTTATGTGTCATCACTTCCTAAGCTCATGGATTGAGTTGTAAGCTCCTTAGCAAGCCTTGCAACACCTCACCATTCACCTCCCACAATGGCCAATAGACATGAGACAAAATGATAATATTTACCATGAAATACTTGGAGAAAAAAAATCTAAGCTTATCTCCTGCCAAATGATCACCCAATCAGCATGTAGAGGAGATAAGTAATGCCCAAGAACAGCCTAAGGCAAGCCAACTCCATCATTTGGCTATAAATAGAGCCCTTGGCCTAAACTAGCTAAGAAGGAAGAAAATATTTAGTGAGACCTATAGGCTGCCCAAATCCTCCTGCTCCCAACATAAAAGTTCTTCCTAAGAGTCCCCATTATCTTTTAGGAGTGAAACCCAGCCATAGATCTAACCCATTTGAGCCAATTTGAGCCATTTTCAAAATCAGCCCAAATCAGGACCAATTCCCAAATTCCTCTCCAATCACAACTTCTGGAACAAATTGCTGCTTCCACAATCTTTTCTTGGGGTCCAAGAAGACAACCATAGGGTCTGATCTGACTTGATCCACTTGTGGCCAAGGTATGGAATTTATATTTGCAAAATAATTCATGTTTTTAATAAATCATGTATTTTGCTAGCTCAAAAGTGTATCATCACCGTATGGATTGATACTAATCGTCGAGATGAGCATTTTAAAAAAGAATCACTCAATTTCGTCAAGAAATGAGTGAGATATTAATGTTCGAAGTTCAATGGCTACGGAATTTCGGGATTAAATCCCGAATTTTCTGCACCTTCCGATCCGGCGCCTTTGGAACAGACGGCGCAGATCTGCGCCGAACGGAGCCTGCGGTCCGACCCGTTGCACGGGATCTTCCCGCCCGTTCGACGTGTCCGAGGACACGAGTCGACGGCGGGAAGGTTTAGGCGCGCTCGAATTAAAAAAAAAAGAATTTTTTTTTAATTCCCTAAACTTCAAAAATTCATATCTTCCTAACCAGAGGTCCTAAAAATAAAATAAAAACACCTCCGGAAAGCTCTTGAAGAGGAGAAAATTATGCAAATAAAATCATAATTTTATTCTCAGTATTTAATTTTTAATTAATTAAATACTCTCTGGAGTATTTTAATTATTAAAAATTATTTACAAATCCAAAAATTATGAAATTTTGAGGCATTTATCTTTATGTTCTTAGGGATCTTCCATAATTTTTCTAAGGACAAAAAACATGCCTAGGGCACTTTTCTTGAATTTTCAAGTTTCATGGTAATTATTTCAAATAATAATTATTAAACTTTGAAAATTAAGAAAATAAAAATGCAAATGACTAGAAATGTTAGTGGTAACGAGACAATAACCCTAGGAAAAATATTTCTAAGCCATAAAAATCATTTTCAAAGACATTTTGAAATTTAGGGATAAAATCATTTATTAATCAAATAATTTTAATCCCAAAATAACCCTTTTAATAAATTAAATTATTTTCATCAATAAAAACTTTGAAAATGATTTTAGTCTATGATAGGCTAATAATGAACTTCATTTGAGTCTAAAATGACAAAATTAGATTCAATTAGGGTTTAAAATGACATTAATCATTAAACCTTACCTAAATTAGGTTTAAAAAAAATTTAAACTCTATTAATTAAGTTTAAGGACACACTAAACTTAATTAATCATTAAACCTTACCTAAATTAGGTTTAATAAAAATTAAACTCCTTTAATTAAGTTTAAGGACATACTAAACTTAATTAATCATTAAACCTTACCTAAATTAGGTTTAATAAAAATTAAACTCTTTTAATTAAGTTTAAGGACACACTAAACTTAATTAATCATTAAACCTTACATAAATTAGGTTTAATAAAATTTAAACTTTTTTAATTAAGTTTAAGGACACACTAAACTTGATTAATAAAATCAAACTCTCTTTAATTAGGTTTAAAGACAAATTAAACTTAATTAATCAAACTTAAACCCTAATTAGGTCTAACCCTTAGACCTAATTAAACCATTAAGCCTTAACTAACTAAGGTTTAATCAGACTTTACCCTAATTAGGTCTAACCCTTAGACCTAATTAAACCTTTAAGCCTTAACTAACTAAGGTTTAATTATACCTAAACCCTAATTAGGTCTAACCCTTAGACCTAATTAAAACCATTAAGCCTTAACTAACTAAGGTTTAATCATACCTAAACCCTAATTAGGTCTAACCCTTAGACCTAATTAAACCTTTAAGCCTTAACTAACTAAGGTTTAATCAAACTTAAACCCTAATTAGGTCTAACCCTTAGACCTAATTAAACCTTTAAGCCTTAACTAACTAAGGTTTAATCAAACTTAAACCCTAATTAGGTCTAACCCTAGACTCCAATTAAACCTTTAAGCCTTAACTAACTAAGGTTTAATCAAACCCAAACCCTAATTAGGTCTAACCCTTAGACTCTAATTAAACCTTTAAGCCTTAACTAACTAAGGTTTAATCAAACTTAAAACCCAATTAGGTCTAACCCTTAGACCTAATTAAACCATTAAACCTTAACTAACTAAGGTTTAATCAAACTTAAACCCTAATTAGGTCTAACCCTGTAGACCTAATTAAACCATTAAACCTTAACTAACTAAGGTTTAATCAAACTTAAAACCCAATTAGGTCTAACCCTAGACCTAATTAAACCATTAAACCTTAACTAACTAAGGTTTAATCAAACTTAAACCTTAATTAGGTCTAACCCTTAGACCTAATTAAACCATTAAACCTTAACTAACTAAGGTTTAATCAAATCCAAACCCTAATTAGGTCTAACCCTTAGACTTAATTAAACCATTAAACCTTAACTAACTAAGGTTTAATCAAACCTAAACCTTAATTAGGTCTTACCCTTAGATCTAATTAAACCATTAAACCTTAACTAACTAAGGTTTAATCAAATCCAAACCCTAATTAGTGTCTAACCCTTAGACTTAATTAAACCATTAAACCTTAACTAACTAAGGTTTAATCAAACCTAAACCCCAATTAGGTCTAACCCTTAGACCTAATTAAACTATTAAACCTTAACTAACTAAGGTTTAATCAAACTTAAACCCTAATTAGGTCTAACCTTGAACCTAATTAAACCATTAAATCTTAACTAACTAAGGTTTAATCAAACCTAAACCCAACTTAAGTCTAACCCATTTAAGTCAAACCAAACTTAGGTTCAACCTAACATGAACCTAAACCAAAATTAAAACTAAACTTAGTTAAACCTAAGTCAAACTTAAGTCCAATCTACATTGAACTCAAGTCAAACACAAACCAAACACTTAGGTTCGACCTGACATGAACCTAAGTAAAAAATAACCCGACTTAAGTCTAACCCACATTAGACTTAAGCTAACCTAAACCTTAGGTTCAATCCATATTGAACCTAACTTAAACTCAAACATGACCTGACTTAAGTCTAACCTACATTAGACTTAAGCTAACCCAAACCTTAGGTTCAATCCATATTGAACCAAACTTAAACTCAAACATGACCTGACTTAAGTCTAACCCACATTAGACTTAAGCTAACCTAAACCTTAGGTTCAATCCATATTGAACCTAACTTAAACTCAAACATGACTCGACTTAAGTCTAACCTACATTAGACTTAAGCTAACTCAAACCTTAGGTTCAATCCATATTGAACCTAACTTAAACTCAAACATGACCCGACTTAAGTCTCACCCACATTAGACTTAAGCTACCTCAAACCTTAGGTTCAATCCATATTGAACCTAACTTAAACTCAAACGTATCCTAACTTGAATACAACCCAACTTAAATTCAAGTTAACCTAAACCTTGATTCAACCCAAATTGAATCTAATTCGACATAAACCTTAGATTCAACCCAAATTGAATCTAAATCAACATAAACCTTAGATTTAACCCAAATTGAATCTAATTCAACATAAACCTTAGATTCAATCCAAATCGAATCTAAATTGACATAAACCTTAGGTTTAATCCAAATTGAACCTAAATCGACATAAACCTTAGATTCAACCCAAATTGAATCTAAATCAACATAAACCTTAGATTCAACCCAAATTGAACCTAAATCGACATAAACCTTAGATTCAACCAAAATTGAATCTAAATCGACATAAACCTTAGGTTCAACCCAAATTGAACCTAAATCGACATAAACCTTAGATTCAACCCAAATTGAACCTAAATCAACATAAACCTTAGATTCAACCCAAATTGAACCTGAATCGACATAAACCTTAGGTTCAACCCAAATTGAACCTAAATCGACATAAATCTTAGGTTCAACCCAAATTGAACTCAAATCGACATAATCAACATAAATTTGACATTTCAAACATAAATTAACATGATCAACATAAATTTGACATTCCAAACAAAAATCAACACAACCTTAATAAAATCGACATTCTAAACGAATATCGACATAATCGACATAAATTTGACATTTCAAACAAAAATCGACAAAACCGACATAAATTCGACATTTCAAACACAACTGACATAAAATCGACATAAATTTGACATTTTAAACCAAAATTGACATAACCGACATAAATCCAACATTCTAAACGAAACTCAATAAATTAGACATTTCAAATGAAATTATTCGACATTAATCAACATTCCCAAACACAATTCGATATTTCAAACCAAATTAAACATTAATTGACATTTCAAATCAAACTTAACATTCAACATAAACCGACATCTCAACAACATTTGGACATCAAACAACTCGGATCAACGTGACACTTTGACCAAGTAATCTAAATATCTTGGCATGACATTGTTTCTAACTTTGTTTTCCTTGCGGGATGAAGACATGAAGTTTTGTTAGATTTTCTTTGCATGTTATAGGGTGTGCTAACTCGTTTTGCGAGACGTCGACAACGAAACATTGACAACAAAACCAGAACTTTTAGGATAGCCACAAAACCTAAACTTTCTACAAACAACAAAACAATCCACCGCAAAGGAACAACATAAACCCAATATAAACAAAACTTTCTGGAAGTATTGATTCTTCAGAAACACACTGCCACGACAATACTTACACTTTTTCGAGGACAAATGTTAATCTTAATCGGGAGTTTTCCTAAGCAGTATAATTGCTCAGGATGTAATTAACTATAGGAGCTTGCTCCTATAGGAGATTAAAGAACTCAGTATAGGTATTTTACCTACAAGACCTCTCTGGTTACCCAAGATCTTCATATGATTTTCTCATACAAAAACTTCGTAATTACACAATCCGAAGATTTTTTCTATGAGGTTATCATTTCGATCTCTTTTCTCTCAATCTCTATCATGATTAATCCTTCTTCAAATTCTCCAAAGACTTCGATAATAAGTCTAGGAAGGATAAGAATTAAGGTGATAGACAGAGAAAGAGAGTGGCGACTCCTTGACATTGACATGATACAGGAATTGACGGCGACGACATGCGATCCATACAAAAAAAAATATATTTCATCGCCATCAAAGAGTGGCGACTCCGCTGGGGACATTCTCTCTCCCCATCTTTGGTTAATCAATTTGTCCTCATGACTATGACAATTTGTCTTTTGAAAGACTAAATAATCTTTTCTTAAGTTCTATATCTTACTCAATCTCGAGTAAAATAGAACTAATACCTCTTCGATTCAAAGATTTGTTCACGACAAACAAATACTAGAGTCTTACATTTACATAATCGACAGACCAAAATGACGTAAAAGACATACAAAAACAACTCGTGTTCCCTCCCTTCCCACCTGTGTAAGGAGTGTTCATCGATTCCGTTGTCGTACGTACCGATATTGCCGATTTGAATAAGTTCGAGCAAATACTTTCTCACCAAACATGTCTAGTTTATCCGGCTTCGGTGGTTATGCTTTTTATAGCCTCTGAACCATTTCCCTAGGTTATGCCTTTATGGCCTCTGAACCTATTCTTCGTGGTTATGCTTTTTACAGCCTCTAAACCATTCCCTTAGGTTGTGCCCTTATGGCCTCTGAACCTATTCTTCGTGGTTATACTTTTACGACCTCTAAACCATTCCCTAGGTTATGCCCTTATGGCCTCCGAACCTATTCTTCGTGGTTATGCTTTTTACAGCCTCTAAACCATTCCCTTAGGTTATGCCCTTATGGCCTCCCGAACCTATTCTTCGTGGTTGTGCTTTTTACGACCTCTAAACCATTCCCTTAGGTTATGCCCTTATGGCCTCTGAACCTATTCTTCGTGGTTATGCTTTTTACAGCCTCTAAACCATTCCCTTAGGTTATGCCCTTATGGCCTCTGAACCCATTCTTCGTGGTTATGCTTTTTACAGCCTCTTAATCACTCCCCTAGGTTATGCCTTTTATGGCCTATGAACCTATTCTTCATGGTTATGCTTTTCATAGCCTCTGAACCACTCCTCTGGTTGATCTTTTTCTTACCCTCAAGGTTCTGATTTGTCAATCTACCAAAGACTCTAAAAATTAAAATCATTAATCAAATTTTGGGAAGACGATCACTTTTGGATGAATTCCATTAAGGGTTTCCCTTAGGATGACTTTCAGAAAGAAAGAAATCAACCGGAGCGAAAATCGATCTATGTTTAGTCTAGTTCTAGGACTCAGTTAACTAGCATGTCCTTTGTGGAGAAATAAAAATTGATCTGTGACAAGGGATGAAATTTGAAATCTTTGGATTTAATATCTTTGGAAATATTCTTCTCATTCACCTATTGACAAAAGACAACTCAGAAAGGAAGAATCCAAGACAAAAAAATTTGACATTTTGACAAGAAAATTATGATTTCAAGGGGAAAATGAAATTAATGCCCTAATAATCGGGCCATTTATCTTAAATTTTCAGATCTGGGTCCTAAATGAAAAATAAAATATTGTGATCAAAATCCAAGTGATCGACTAAAGATGTCACGAGCCTCTTAATCTTTTTGTCATGTGATTGGGTCCTGACTTCTGAATGAGTTATAATATCTCAGAATTCGTCTTAAGAAATATTTGAGAATTATTAATTAGGGGAGTTTGGACATTCAAAACCCTTAAAACATGCTCTACGAAGAAGCTTGAGGTGAGTAGCAAATCAAAAATTGGTGTTTGAGTTCAGGCATTCAAAATCATTAAGTGTGCCCTACCAAAAAAAAAAAAAAAAAAAGAGGAAAATGATGTTTCTAAAAAGAAACTTGAGGTGGGCACAAAATCAAAAATTGGTGTCTCAATTAAAACATTCAAAATCTTTAACATGCTCCACCAGATATAGTAATTCCCTGAGAAGAAGCTTGAGGTGAGCATAAAATTAAAAATTGGTGTTCAAATTCTCCCCTAATTGATAAATCTTGAAAAGCGTCTTAAGAAAATTCTTCCAATATTATATTCAGGAAAGAATTAAGTGATCTTGTATTTTGGTTGACTATTAATTGGTTCAGACATATCTTTAGAAGATAAAAGATATTTTGATCACATTTTTGAAAAATTCCCAAGACCCAGAAAGAAAGAACTAAGGTAAATGGCTTTGTTATTAGAGATTAATGGAAATTATACTCTGAAGTCATAATTTTCCAAAGTTCCAACCCCAATCCCAATTTGGAAATGTTAAAGTGATTTTTTGAAGGACAATCTGAATGATCTTTATAGAATTGGTGATTAATGGAAGCTTTATGAATCTACATGAACGACATCATCTGCTCTAAAGAACGGGCCCTAAGTTGTGCTTCCACTTGAAGTGCAATGATCTTACCTATAAATGACATCGACAGACAAAAAAAAAAAAAATTACAACTCGAAGAACTTGGAAGCTTGGAAGACTAGCAAGCATTGTACGAGCCCATGAGAAATTGGTTCACCGTAGGACACTCAGATCAGGGATTTGGATTTAGTACTTCAAACACCTATCCTCATGGGAGGGCCCATATGCTTGTTAAGAAGACACATTTGGGGAAATCCTGTCAGTTGACAGACTACCAAAAAAACATAATACACCCAATCAATGGGTAGTATTTGAAAAAAAATATGACATAAACAAAAATGAATGACTAGTTTTGTAAACTGGGAAACAAATAACCAAAATTGACATTTCTAAGAGATAGTGTAAGACCTCCTTAAATGGAAGATGGCATCCACTCTTCTCGCTATTGGATGTAAGACCAACGAACATCGGCTTTCCTTTAGCAACCTTTCTTTGGATAGGATATAAGTCTTATATGCATTCCTATTCCAAAATCGATATTTTGACATTGACATTTCTAAGAGATAGTGTAAGACCTCCTTAAATGGAAGATGGCATCTACTCTTCTCGCTATTGGATGTAAGACCAACGGACATCGGCTTTCCTTTAGCAACCTTTCTTTGGATAGGATATAAGTCTTATATGCATTCCTACTCCAAAATCGATATTTTGACATTGACATTTCTAAGAGATAGTGTAAGACCTCCTTAAATGGAAGATGGCATCTACTCTTCTCGCTATTGGATGTAAGACCAACAGATATCGGCTTTCCTTTAGCAACCTTTCTTTGGATAGGATATAAGTCTTATATGCATTCCCTATTCCAAAACCGACTTATCCACATTAACGTTTCTAAGAGATAGTGTAAGACCTCCTTATATTGAAGATGGCATCTACTCTCTTTCTTGCTATTGGATGTAAGACCATCAGACATTGGCTTTCCTTTAACAACCTTTCTTTGGATAGGATATAAGTCTCAAACGCATTCCTATTCCAAAATCGACATTTTAACATTGACATTTTTTTGAGAAAGTTCAATACGATATTTGTTCTCTTTCCTCAATTGTCTACAATACATCGACAGTTCCAAAAATGCTAAAACAAGAATTTTGAATTAATAATGACAAACAACTTGTGATGACTAATATCTTTCGACCTGTACAGGTCGAAACCCCAGCGGATAATCCCACCAAGAATATTAATGAGTTCGCCACTCTCTTCGGTTATTGGATATAAGTCCTTTCCTAATGTGGAAATCACGGCTTTCCTTTAACCAAATATTGACATTGACATTTTGAGGAAAATAGAAAATGACATCTATTTTCTCTCTCCGGTTATTGGATATAAGTCCTTTCCTGACACGGAAATCACGGCTTTCCTCTAACCAAATCTTGATATCAAAACTTTGAGGGAAATAGAAAATGACATATATTTTCTCTCTTCGGTTATTGGATATAAGTCCTTTCCTGACACGGAAATCAAGGCTTTCCTCTAACCAAATCTTGAAATCAAAATTTTGAGGGAAATAGAAAATGACATCTATTTTCTCTCTCCGGTTATTGGATATAAGTCCTTTCCTGACACGGAAATCACGGCTTTCCTCTAACAAAATCTTGATATCGACATTTTGAGGAAAATAGAAAATGACATCTATTTTTTCTCTTCGGTTATTGGATATAAGTCCTTTCCTGACACGGAAATCACGGCTTTCCTCTAACCAAATCTTGATATCGACATTTTGAGGAAAATAGAAAATGACATCTATTTTCTCTCTTCGGTTATTGGATATAAGTCCTTTCCTGACACGGAAATCACGGCTTTCCTCTAACCAAATCTTGATATTGACACTTTGAGGAAAATAGAAAATGACATCTATTTTCTCTTTCCGGTTATTGGATATAAGTCCTTTCCTGACACGGAAATCACGGCTTTCCTCTAACCAAATCTTGATATCAAAACTTTGAGGGAAATAGAAAATGACATCTATTTTCTCTCTTCGGTTATTGGATATAAGTCCTTTCCTGACACGGAAATCACGGCTTTCCTCTAACCAAATCTAGATATCGACACTTTGAGGAAAATAGAAAATGACATCTATTTTCTCTCTTCGGTTATTGGATATAAGTCCTTTCCTGACACGGAAATCACGGCTTTCCTCTAACCAAATCTTGATATCGACATTTTGAGAAAAATAGAAAATGACATCTATTTTCTCTCTTCGGTTATTGGATATAAGTCCTTTCCTGACACGGAAATCACGGCTTTCCTCTAACCAAATCTTGATATCGACACTTTGAGGAAAATAGAAAATGACATCTATTTTCTCTCTTCGGTTATTGGATATAAGTCCTTTCCTGATACGGAAATCACGGCTTTCCTTTAACCAAATCTTGACATTAACATTTTGAGGGAAATAGAAAATGACATCTATTTTCTCTCTCCGGTTATTGGATGTAAGTCATTTCCTTCCACGGAAATCATGGCTTTCCTCTAACCAAGTCTTAACATCGACATTTCGAGAAATGGAAAATGACATCCATTTTCTCCCTCCCGTTATAGGGTATATGTCCTTTCCGACACGAAAATCACGACATTCCTTTAGCAAAATATCAACATCGACATTTTGAGAAATGAAATATGACGTTCATTTTTCCTCCCAATAAATTTCTTTTCAAATACAAGAAGAAAATCTCAAACCAACGTAAAAGACATCTGACATCCTCTGGGAACGGTATGACATCCCCTCCTTTCCTGATCATTATGAAACATCTCTGAGACCACTTCGGTCAACGCCAATATGTGCAGAATACTTAAATAGTATTCTACACATATTGGGGGCCCTTTTGTTGACCTCATTTTACAATGAGTCAATACCCTTTTGACCTAAAAAGTCAACTTTGGTCAAAACAGACCTAGTGACCAACCCCTGTTGACCCCATAGGTCACCCCTATGACCTAAAAAGTCAACTTTGGTCAAACCGGTCAAACCGGACCAATGACCTACCCTGTTGACCCCATTGGTCAACCCTATGACCTAAAAAGTCAACTTTGGTCAAACTGGTCAAACCAGACCTAGTGACCTACACTGTTGACCCCATAGGTCAACCCTATGACCTAAAAAGTCAACCTTGGTCAAACTGGTCAAACCAGACCTCATGACCTACACTGTTGACCCCATAGGTCAACCCTATGACCTAAAAAGTCAACCTTGGTCAAACTGGTCAAACCAGACCTAATGACCTACCCCGTCGACCCCACAGTCACCCCTATGACCTAAAAGTCAACCTTGGTCAAACCGGTCAAACCGACCTAATGACCTACACTCGTTGACCCCATAGGTCACCCTTATGACCTAAAAGTCAACTTTGGTCAAACTCAGTCAAACCGGACCTAATGACCTACACTCGTTGACCCCATAGGTCACCCTTATGACCTAAAAAGTCAACCTTGGTCAAACTGGTCAAACCAGACCTAATGACCTACACTGTTGACCCCATAGGTCACCCCTATGACCTAAAAGTCAACTTTGGTCAAACTGGTCAAACCAGACCTAATGACCTACACTGTTGACCCCATAGGTTAACTCGTTCGACCTAAAAAGTCAACTTTGGTCAAATTGGTCGAACCGTACCTAATGACCGATCTCGTTGACCCATAAATCAACCTTTTCACCCACTAACACATTTAAAACACCACAATGACAAAATCACGTACATTGGACATCTTAAAATCAATTTGACCAATTTGGGCTAACTTGGGTCAACCCAAGTCAAAATTAGTCAACACTTATCTATTTTAATTAAAATAGATGAAAAAATGACATAAAAATGACAAAATTAATCAAATAATTAATTTCAAAATTATTTTGATTAATTAAAATGATTAATGATTTAATTTTCAACATTTTAATTAAATGACATAATTAAAATGAAAATTAAATTAAAAATCATAAAATGACATAAAATGACAAAAATAATCAATTAATTAATTTGAAATCATTTTCAATTAGTAAATTGATTAATCAAATAATTTCCACCAATTTTAATTAATAAAAAAATTAATTAAAATGGAAATTAAAGGGGAGGGATGAAAGTACAAGTGGGCTCTTCATATTTAATTGGGCTAATTCATTTTAAAAGCCTCTTTAACATATAAAAAGTCCATTTTAAAGTTCCTTTTAAAGCCCATCCTAAAGCCCATCCTAAAGCCCATCATCCATGGCTTAACCCCCATGGATATGCATGGAATGAGGTGTCATCACCTCCCTCATTCCCTCCTTAAGGTGGCCGGCCAACATAGGGCCAAAATGACCACCACCCAAGCCACCCAATGAGGAGAAAACCTCACATGTAACCTCTCTTTACCATGGTAAATGGAAATGATGAAGGTTAGGCTATAGGCTAGGTTATGTGTCATCACTTCCTAAGCTCATGGATTGAGTTGTAAGCTCCTTAGCAAGCCTTGCAACACCTCACCATTCACCTCCCACAATGGCCAATATACATGAGACAAAATGATAATATTTACCATGAAATACTTAGAGAAAAAAAATCTAAGCTTATCTCCTGCCAAATGATCACCCAATCAGCATGTAGAGGAGATAAGTAATGCCCAAGAATAGCCTAAGGCAAGCCAACTCCATCATTTGGCTATAAATAGAGCCCTTGGCCTAAACTAGCTAAGGAGGAAGAAAATATTTAGTGAGACCTATAGGCTGCCCAAATCCTCCTCGCTCCCAACATAAAAGTTCTTCCTAAGAGTCCCCATTATCTTTTAGGAGTGAAACCCAGCCATAGATCTAACCCATTTGAGCCAATTTGAGCCATTTTCAAAATCAGCCCAAATCAGGACCAATTCCCAAATTCCTCTCCAATCACAACTTCGGAACAAATTGCTGCTTCCACAATCTTTTCTTGGGGTCCAAGAAGACAACCATAGGGTCTCGATCCGACTTGATCCACTTGTGGCCAAGGTATGGAATTTATATTTGCAAAATAATTCATGTTTTTAATAAATCATGTATTTTGCTAGCTCAAAAGTGTATCATCACCGTATGGATTGATACTAATCGTCGAGATGAGCATTTTAAAAAAAGAATCACTCAATTTCGTCAAGAAATGAGTGAGATATTAATGTTCGAAGTTCAATGGCTACGGAATTTCGGGATTAAATCCCGAATTTTCTGCACCGTCCGATCCGGCGCCTTTGGAACAGACGGCGCAGATCTGCGCCGAACGGAGCCCGCGGTCCGACCCGTTGCACGGGATCTTCCCGCCCGTTCGACGTGTCTGAGGACACGCGTCGACGGCGGAAAGGTTTGGCGGCGCCGAATTAAAAAAAAAAAGAATTTTTTTTTAATTCCCTAAACTTCAAAAATTCATATCTTCCTAACCAGAGGTCCTAAAAATAAAATAAAAACACCTCCGGAAAGCTCTTTAAGAGGAGAAAATTATGCGAATAAAATCATAATTTTATTCTCAGTATTTAATTTTTAATTAATTAAATACTCTCTGGAGTATTTTAATTATTAAAAATTATTTACAAATCCAAAAATTATGAAATTTTGAGGCATTTATCTTTATGTTCTTAGGGATCTTCCATAATTTTTCTAAGGACAGAAAACATGCCTAGGGCACTTTTCTTGAATTTTCAAGTTTCATGGTAATTATTTCAAATAATAATTATTAAACTTTGAAAATTAAGAAAATAAAAATGCAAATGACTAGAAATGTTAGGGTAACAGACAATAACCCTAGGAAAAATATTTCTAAGCCATAAAAATCATTTCCAAAGACATTTTGAAATTTAGGGATAAAATCATTTATTAATCAAATAATTTTAATCCCAAAATAACCCTTTTAATAAATTAAATTATTTTCATCAATAAAAACTTTGAAAATGATTTTAGTCTATGATAAGGCTAATAATGAACTTCATTTGAGTCTAAAATGACAAAATTAGATTCAATTAGGGTTTAAAATGACATTAATCATTAAACCTTACCTAAATTAGGTTAAAAAAAATTTAAACTCTATTAATTAAGTTTAAAGACACACTAAACTTAATTAATCATTAAACCTTACCTAAATTAGGTTTAATAAAAATTAAACTCCTTTAATTAAGTTTAAGGACACACTAAACTTAATTAATCATTAAACCTTACCTAAATTAGGTTTAATAAAAATTAAACTCTTTTAATTAAGTTTAAGGACACACTAAACTTAATTAATCATTAAACCTTACATAAATTAGGTTTAATAAAATTTAAACTTTTTTAATTAAGTTTAAGGACACACTAAACTTGATTAATAAAATCAAACTCTCTTTAATTAGGTTTAAAGACAAATTAAACTTAATTAATCAAACTTAAACCCTAATTAGGTCTAACCCTTAGACCTAATTAAACCATTAAGCCTTAACTAACTAAGGTTTAATCAGACTTTACCCTAATTAGGTCTAACCCTTAGACCTAATTAAACCTTTAAGCCTTAACTAACTAAGGTTTAATTATACCTAAACCCTAATTAGGTCTAACCCTTAGACCTAATTAAAACCATTAAGCCTTAACTAACTAAGGTTTAATCATACCTAAACCCTAATTAGTGTCTAACCCTTGGACCTAATTAAACCTTTAAGCCTTAACTAACTAAGGTTTAATCAAACTTAAACCCTAATTAGAGTCTAACCCTTAGACCTAATTAAACCTTTAAGCCTTAACTAACTAAGGTTTAATCAAACTTAAACCCTAATTAGTGTCTAACCCTTGCACTCTAATTAAACCTTTAAGCCTTAACTAACTAAGGTTTAATCAAACCCAAACCCTAATTAGGTCTAACCCTTAGACCTAATTAAACCTTTAAGCCTTAACTAACTAAGGTTTAATCAAACTTAAAACCCAATTAGGTCTAACCCTTAGACCTAATTAAACCATTAAACCTTAACTAACTAAGGTTTAATCAAACTTAAACCTTAATTAGGTCTAACCCTTAGACCTAATTAAACCATTAAACCTTAACTAACTAAGGTTTAATCAAACTTAAAACCCAATTAGGTCTAACCCTTAGACCTAATTAAACCATTAAACCTTAACTAACTAAGGTTTAATCAAACTTAAACCTTAATTAGGTCTAACCCTTAGACCTAATTAAACCATTAAACCTTAACTAACTAAGGTTTAATCAAATCCAAACCCTAATTAGGTCTAACCCTTAGACTTAATTAAACCATTAAACCTTAACTAACTAAGGTTTAATCAAACCTAAACCTTAATTAGGTCTTACCCTTAGACCTAATTAAACCATTAAACCTTAACCAACTAAGGTTTAATCAAATCCAAACCCTAATTAGGTCTAACCCTTAGACTTAATTAAACCATTAAACCTTAACTAACTAAGGTTTAATCAAACCTAAACCCTAATTAGGTCTAACCCTTAGACCTAATTAAACTATTAAACCTTAACTAACTAAGGTTTAATCAAACTTAAACCCTAATTAGGTCTAACCCTTAGACCTAATTAAACCATTAAACCTTAACTAACTAAGGTTTAATCAAACCTAAACCCAACTTAAGTCTAACCCATTTAAGTCAAACCAAACTTAGGTTCAACCTAACATGAACCTAAACCAAAATTAAAACTAAACTTAGTTAAACCTAAGTCAAACTTAAGTCCAATCTACATTGAACTCAAGTCAAACACAAACCAAACACTTAGGTTCGACCTGACATGAACCTAAGTAAAAAATAACCCGACTTAAGTCTAACCCACATTAGACTTAAGCTAACCTAAACCTTAGGTTCAATCCATATTGAACCTAACTTAAACTCAAACATGACTCGACTTAAGTCTAACCTACATTAGACTTAAGCTAACCCAAACCTTAGGTTCAATCCATATTGAACCAAACTTAAACTCAAACATGACCTGACTTAAGTCTAACCCACATTAGACTTAAGCTAACCTAAACCTTAGGTTCAATCCATATTGAACCTAACTTAAACTCAAACATGACCTGACTTAAGTCTAACCTACATTAGACTTAAGCTAACCCAAACCTTAGGTTCAATCCATATTGAACCTAACTTAAACTCAAACATGACCTGACTTAAGTCTCACCCACATTAGACTTAAGCTACCTCAAACCTTAGGTTCAATCCATATTGAACCTAACTTAAACTCAAACGTATCCTAACTTGAATACAACCCAACTTAAATTCAAGTTAACCTAAACCCTAGATTCAACCCAAATTGAATCTAATTCGACATAAACCTTAGATTCAACCCAAATTGAATCTAAATCAACATAAACCTTAGATTCAACCCAAATTGAATCTAATTCAACATAAACCTTAGATTCAATCCAAATTGAATCTAAATCAACATAAACCTTAGATTCAACCCAAATTGAATCTAAATCGACATAAACCTTAGGTTCAACCCAAATTGATCCTAAATCGACATAAACCTTAGATTCAACCCAAATTGAATCTAAATCGACATAAACCTTAGGTTCAACCCAAATTGAACCTAAATCGACATAAACCTTAGATTCAACCCAAATTGAATCTAAATCAACATAAACCTTAGATTCAACCCAAATTGAACCTGAATCGACATAAATCTTAGGTTCAACCCAAATTGAACTCAAATCGACATAATCAACATAAATTTGACATTTCAAACATAAATTAACATGATCAACATAAATTTGACATTCCAAACAAAAATCAACACAACCGTCATAAAATCGACATTCTAAACGAATATCGACATAATCGACATAAATTTGACATTTCAAACAAAAATCGGCAAAACCGACATAAATTCGACATTTCAAACACAACTGACATAAAATCGACATAAATTTGACATTTTAAACCAAAATTGACATAACCGACATAAATCCAACATTCTAAACGAAACTCAATAAATTAGACATTTCAAATGAAATTATTCGACATTAATCAACATTCCCAAACACAAATCGATATTTCAAACCAAATTAAACATTAATTGACATTTCAAATCAAACTTAACATTCAACATAAACCGACATCTCAACAACATTTGGACATCAAACAACTCTGGATCAACAGACACTTTGACCAGGTAATCTAAATATCTTGGCATGACATTGTTTCTAACTTTGTTTTCCTTGCAGGATGAAGACATGAAGTTTCGTTAGATTTTCTTTGCATGTTATAGGGTGTGCTAACTCTGTTTTGCAGGACGTCGACAACGAAACATTGACAACAAAACCAGAACTTTTAGGATAGCCACAAAACCTAAACTTTCTACAAACAACAAAACAATCCACCGCAAAGGAACAACATAAACCCAATATAAACAAAACTTTCTGGAAGTATTGATTCTTCAGAAACACACTGCCACGATAATACTTACACTTTTTCGAGGACAAATGTTAATCTTAATCGGGAGTTTTCCTAAGTAGTAATAATTGCTCAGGATGTAATTAACTATAGGAGCTTGCTCCTATAGGAGATTAAAGAACTCAGGATAGGTATTTTACCTACAAGACCTCTCTGGTTACCCAAGATCTTCATATGATTTTCTCATACAAAAAACTTCTCTAATTACACAATCTGAAGATTTTTTTCTATGAGGTTATCATTTTGATCTCTTTTCTCTCAATCTCTATCATGATTAATCCTTCTTCAAATTCTCCAAAGACTTCTGATAATAAGTCTAGGAAGGATAAGAATTAAGGTGATAGACATAGAAAGAGAGTGGCGACTCCTTGACATTGACATGATACAGGAATTGACGGCGACGGCATGCGATCCATACAAAAAAAAAATATATTTCATCGCCATCAGCGTGTAGGCAATATTTCTAGAAGAAATGAGATGCCCATCAATTATATGTTGGAAGTTGAAATATTTGATGTTTGGGGACTAGAATTTATGGGACCATTTACACCATCTTTCAGAAATGTTTATATTTTGATAGCAGTAGACTATGTTTCCATATGGATTGAAGCTATTTCTTTACCTCGATGTGATGTTCAAAGTGTTGCAAAGTTTCGAGAAAAGAATATATTTTACAGATGTGGAATACCAAGAGTAATCATAACTGATGGGGGAAGTCATTTTAGAAATGCGATTATTGGGAAGTTAGCAAAGAAATATCATATTAATCATCACATTGCTACTGCTTATCATCCGCAGACAAGCGGTTTGGTTGAATTATCCAATCGTGAAATTAAAAGAATTTTAGAAAAAACTGTTAATCCAAATAGAAAGGATTGGTCAATCAAACTGAATTATGTTTTATGGGCCTATAGGACTGCTTACAGAACATCTACAGGAATGTCCAAATATAGGCTGATTTTTGGAAAAGCTTATCATTTACCTTTTAAACTTGAGCATAAAGCATATTGGGCTATTAAAGAGTTCAATTATAATTTGAAAGATGCTGCTTAAAAGAGATTGTTGCAATTGAATGAGCATGAAGAAATAAGGAATGAATCTTATGAAAATGCTAAGATTTATAAGGAAAAGATGAAGTTATGGCATGATCGGAAGATTCTTACCAAAAATCTTGTACCAGGACAACAAGTTTTGTTGTATAATGCTAGATTGAGAATATTTTCTGGAAAACTTAAGTCTAGGTGGATGGGTCCATTTATTGTGATAAAAGTTTATTCTTATGGAGTTGTAGATATTCAAGATCCTAAGACTGGAAAAATATTTAAAGTTAACGGACATAGACTTAAACCATATTTTTCAGTCAATAAATCTAAATCTGATAATAATTTGATGTTGGGTCACTCGGAATGAGTCTGGGTATGTGAGGCTGAAGATGTTAAAACAAGCGCTATGTGGGAGGCAACCCATATTTATCGGTGTGCTTTGCTTTATGTTTGTTTAGTGTGTTTTGTTTGATTTGTTTGGTTTGTTTTTATGTTTTTAGTGATAGTAATTTGGAGTTTTTAAACTTAAGTAGAGTTTATTTGACCTTAATTGATGATTTAGTGAAGTCAGAATGAAAATTTAGACACTTAGCAAACCTGTGCTAAATTGTGAACTAGCGGCTAAGCGCCGACTAGTTGGCGCTTAAACGCCAGAGTTATAAAAAATGTGAAAAATGTGGATCTAGAAGCCTAGATCGTAGGGGAGAAGTTTTGGGAGTTATTTTGGAGTTTCTAAACGTTTTGAGACAGATTTAACCCTTCCCAAGTCTATAAAAAGGATCTGATTCATGAGAAACACTTGCCCCAAGTCCTATTTTCATTTCTGAGTCTTAAGAAGAGAATTTTGAGTGCATCATGTCATCCTGGGAGAATGAGATGAAGAAGAAGCATGATTCTGACAAAAGTAAGTTCATTAGTGATAGTGCTAAAGAGTTATTTAATGGTTATCTTGCTGTTAGTATTCAGGGAATTGCAGAAATAATTGCAAAAGTTGAAGCCCTATTAAATTCAATGGAAGCAAAGATCAATGATACTAACTTACATTTGGAACACATGGGATGGCAACTCAAGATGTAATTCAATCATTCAAGGTACGTGGAAGAAATATATAAGGCGATGTTTGTGAAGAACAAATGGATTGAAGAAGATGATGTAAGAATGAACAATTATCACCCGTTCTATCAAATTTATATTCCAGAAGGGTCAAATGAGAATAATAGTGGTCCTGGATATATTCCGCCTAATGGAGAATGGAATTAAGAATGTTTTATTTTTATTTGTTTAGTGTTCTTGTGTGTTATGTTTAGTGTGTTTAGTGCTTATATATTAACTGAGCCTGATGATGTGATGGTTACATCTTAAAGATGTATACTTATCAGTTTGAGATTAAAGTCTCTTGAATTTAGAGAATTTCATCCTCTATGTGTGGATGGAAATTCTAGTATTGTATTAAGTGTTATGTTTGTTTTAATATAAGTTTGTTTTTTTTGTGAAATTTGTGTGGAATCAATGGTTATTAAATTTTGATTTGGAATATTGAAGATCTATGTGGGGAGAAATAATTATTTTGGAGTATTTAAGGGTGATTAACCAAGTGATTTAGTGCATATACCATTATTATGAAAATTTGGGTATTGGAGGCTAAGCACCAAAGTGCTAGCGCTTAAGCGCCATATTTCATGGCTAAGCGCCGATAGTTCGTGCTTAGGCGCCAATTTGCGAAAATTGCTTTCCAAGAGTTAAAAATCCGAAAATTGCCATTTTTAACCACCCTATCGTCTTCAACCTTTGGTCTATCGCGAAAGAGAGGCTAAGGCATCATATTGTGGATCATTTAAGAGCCGATCTCAACAAAAATTGTTAGATTTAGATTCCTTGAGGTAAGAGCACTACTCCTAAGTAAAAATTTTTTATTTTCACCATGTATTTCAACTATATTTTGGAAAATCTTAAAATCACTATTCATGGTGAAAATTTGAGGAAAAACTTGAGAAATTGCTTGGATTTAGCGAAAATATCTATTGGAAGATAATTTAGCAAGTTTAGTTTGATTTTGGAATTTATGGTGAATTTTTTTTTGTGATTTTTTAGAGATGGCTCCAAAGTCAAAGAGTTCACGAGAAAAGACGAAGTTTGATTCTGTCAAATTTGTTAGTTTGAGGGCTGAGGAACGATACGTCGATGCATTGCAATCACGTAAGTTGATTCCTGAGCGAGTGTTTAGCAAACCAGGAGAGTTGATTGAAGAAATGATTACTAGAAGAAACTGGGAGAATTATTGTTGCTTCTCCACTGTTGATGTTGTTTCTGTGGTTCGAGAATTTTATGCAAATTTGCCTGCTGCAGAAGAAAATCAAGTGATGGTTAGGAGGAATGAAGTTAACTTTTCTTCTGGGGCAATCAATACTTTTTATGGACTATCTCCTGACATGTTTTGTTTTTATTCTAACTATAATCCTATGGAAGGAGAGTTAGATGAGATCATGGAATTTCTGACTAATGGAAGAGGATTATGGAAAATAACAAATGATAGAAGAGTGAACTTTCCTGCTTCCAAATTGAATGCCATTTCTAAGGCATGACATTATTTTATCTCATCTAAGTTGTTACCTTTGAGCCACACTAGTGAAGTAACGAGAGAAAGAGCTGTGTTGAACCATTGTGTTCAACAAGGGAAGCCTATTGACATTGGAGGAATAATTTATGATTATGTTTTGAACAATGCTAGATCCACCACTACTGCAGGTATGGGATTTCCTTCCTTGATTCATTCACTATGTGAACGATCTGGAGTGAAGTTTGAAACCTGGGAAGAGGTACTTCAGCCATTGAGACCTATTACCAGTGTAAACGTTGGTGCTTACACTATACATTCAGAGTTTGGTTGGAGAGGAGGATTTGCTAGGGCTTCTACTGCATCTACTTCTCGTGCTTCTACTTCACGTGCATCATCATATACTGATTCACAGACTGGTTTATTAAGAAATTTTTTGAAAAAAGTGACTCTTACTCATGAGCATGTTAAAGATATTGATGGTAAGATGGACAATGTAGAAAGATATATTGTGAAACACGATGAGTATGAGGAGAGTTATCAGCAATATTTGGATAGACTGATTAGAGGTGATCATAGTGCTGAGATGCCACCTCATCAATTCTACATACCTTATGTGCCATCCGTGGATTGGAACGAGCAGGATGATGATGATGATGAGGATGATGAGTAGATTTGTATTATTTATTTTTATTATGATGTTGTTGTTATTGATGTTTGTTTTGTCTAGTGTTTTGTTTGATGATTACGTTATGATGTGAACCTTGATAATATGCAGATTGTAGTTATACTATTTATCTGTTATGCATATTCAGGTATTGTTGTTGTTTTATTGTGGATTTATATGTTGCTTTGTGATAGTGTGTATTAGTAAATGTTTTAATGTGTATGTTATGTCAGAGTTTTTAATAGTGTGTACCTTAATTCAAAAACTGTTAGGAGATTATAAACCTCTATTGGGAACTTCTACTTAGAAAACTAAATGTTTAAAAATTTTCAAATTCCACTATCATCTGTTATCTGTATAGTGTGTTATTTTAGTTGGTGTGTATTTGCTTTGAAAACCTCCACTACTGTAGAAGTCTTATGAAATTTTTACTTTTCTTATTAAAAAAAAAACTAAAAACTAAATTTGATTTCATTTTACTCCTGTTAATTAAATTGTTATACTTGCATATTAGGATATTAAAAATTCCTGCAAGCATGATATGTTAGTTTTTATTTCTCACCCATATATCATTTCTTATGCTTAAATGTTTTATCTTAATTAAAAAATTAAAGTTTGGGGGGGGGATCTTAAAAACAAAGGTTTTTCAAAAACCTAAAATTTTATTTGATTCTCAAGAATACTTAAAAATAAATCTTATTTTTGATTGAGAATAATTATGTACTTGAAGTTATATTAGGGGAACAAAATTTTAAATTTAGAAATGAATAAAAGAATTTAGTTAAAATTTATAGTAATCATGAAAAACTTAAAGTTAAAATTTTCTTAATGAAGAAGTGTTAAATAAAGTTAAACTATCTTTAGTAAGAAGTTTTGTATTTTTTGGATAAATAGAAGATTTGACTTTTATTATTAAAAGCTTAAATTTCTTTTATTGAAGAATAATTTTCAAATATTATTATTATGATTTTTAAGTGAAAGATGTATATCTGACCTTTATTTTAAATGGAAGGGTGAAATTCAAAATCATTAAAGGTCTGTCCAGATATAGTAATTCTTATCCTTATAAAAAAAAGAGTGAAAAATAGTATATGAAAAGGGAGGAGAAGCTTGAGAATTTAAGGGCCTAATCAAAAATTGGTTTCATACATAAAGTTTAAGATATAGGTTCAGAGAAAATCTAAAACTTAAGGTTATAATATAGTAAGTAGAATTATTTTTCAAATAAAGATTTTTAAGTGAGAAAAATAAATGTTTGAATCATATATTTTGAAGAATCTACAAATATTTCGAAATAGTACGTAAACTTATACTTGTCATTTTCCTTTACTTAAGAACTTTCTAAACTTTATGTTGGTTTTAATTACTGAATTTTTTTCTAAATTGGACTATTCCATTTCTAGAACAAAATTTTGTTATCTTCCTAAGAAACTCATTACATAATTTGCATGCTAAATGTTCTATGAGAATAATTGTCACTTGAGGACAAGTAAAATTTTAAGTTTGGGGGATTTTGATACACCTAAAATATATAGTATTTTTATGCACATTTTTATACCTATTTTTAATGATATTACACTTTAAGGGAAGGTATTTTGTGTTTTTCTTGCAGGTATAATGAAAATGGATGGTCATGATGAACGGAGCAAAATTGGATCAAATTTGGAGAAAAAATAATGAAAAATCAAAATTTTGGCGCCGCTGGGCCGGCGCTTAGCCGCCACAGTTAAAAATCAAAATCTTCATGTATTTAGCGCCAATTTCAAAGGGGATGGGATGCAACTCTTGATGGTAACTACCATAACTTCCTTTGGGCGGCAAGTTTGAAAGAAGGGGTGCGTTCCTTGGTAGATAAATCAAATCTGGAAACATTTTGAAGAGACACCAAAGCACCTTTTGGTTTACTATTTAAAGAGAGTCTTAGGAATGACTAAGTGCTCTTCCATTGCATTTTGAAGGGTCTTTTTATTGTTCTTCCACTTCTCTTCCACTTGCATTTTGAAGAGAGTTTTTACAGTATTTTACTTTTATTTTGTGAGAGTTTTTATTAAGAGTAGGAGTAGAGAGTAGAAAGGAGAAAAGGGTCGGAGTGAAGTCTTCTTCTTCTCACTTCTTTTCTTTCTTTTAGTTTAGTTTTTATTGAAGTCTGAAGTCTGTATTCTGAGTCATCGGAGTTGGGAGACTTACTCTGAAGAGTAGTTTAGCGAAGAGTCAAAGTTTCAGAGGAACTACCTTAGTCTTGTGGAGAGGATTTTCAGATTAGTGTTTAATTTTAATCTTTTTATTAATACTTGCTTTCATTTGTTATTTTTCTTATTATTTTTAATTTCAAATTAATGTGTTTTTTTATTTTATTAATGCATTCTGAGTAGTTTACTTTATCTTTTTCTTTCTTAAATGGAGAAGTAATTAATTTATAAAGAATTGTTGTGAAAAGTATAAGTGTTTAAAAGTTGGAAGAGGTTGTGAAGATTGATTCTAAAAACTTTGTTTACTTCTTAATTTGGCCTGTTAAGTTGTAAAATTTCTTGAGATTATGTAAGATCCAATGCGGTATTGTCTCATAAAAGTTAGTAAGAATCACATGCAATTATATGGGTGAGAATTGTAGTCCATATTATTGAATGTAATATTAGAAGATATTTTTATGGAAGGGAGTAAAATTAGAGGATTTTAGAGTGATAGGCTAAAAACCCCTAATTTGGTTTGAAATTTTGAGTTTTGTTATGAGAAGTTAGCCCCCAGGTGGTGGGAATCGAGGGAACTCTAGAGTGAGAGACTGGTATCTTCCCTCCCTAACCATGTTCAAAATAATAAAAATTTCAAATTAACCTATGTTCTTTATAGAACCAAGTAAGGGTAAATAACACATTTGCTTCTATCTGTCACAACAAATTTAAATACTCCCACAACAATACTTTAAGAATTATTACTACTTCAAAAAAGGAAAGAAAAAGATATTCTAGTTAATAGTATTTTACATACAGTTTTTTTAGTTATTATAATTTTAATTTCTTGCTTAACATTTTATTAAGGAAATTTCAAAAGACAAATCAACTTTCAAAACCTTTCAAAATCAACACATACTTTCAAAAGCCATAACAAAATGTAAAAAGATAATTTTTCTGATTTCTTTAAAGATTTTACATTTTCCTTGTGGGTTCGATATCGCGGGGCTTAGTCAGAAAGTCCTATATAACTTGATAAACGATACGTATACTTGCGTAGTATCCCATATTATAAAATCACAATTTTCATATCTAAAATCATCAGCGCATTTATCCAGCAGAGTCAAGTTTTTGGTGCTGTTGTAATTACCGGACGGTACCAAGTTTTTGGCGCTGTTGCATTTATCGGGGATAGGATCTCAGCCTGTCACCCTGAAACTTCCAATTTGAAGCCCATCAAAACACATTTCCCTATTTATTTATACTCAATTCCCATGAACTACGCAATTCATTCAGTGACATTGAATGGATTCTTCATTATTATTGTAGGGCACTCAATCCTTTCGGAGTTAATGTACAACAAAAGATTTTAACAATTCAATTGGCCAGATCAAAAAGTAAATTAAGTTCAAAATGAAAAACCTTCACAATTTCTTCAATACTTTAAAAGCACTTCAAATCCACATCATCACATCATCACATCTCTATGCAAGAAGAAAGACAAAGGAGACTACTCAGAATTCATAGAGAAGACACAATAAAACATGGATTTTATATATAAAGAAAAGTCATACAAACCATAATATCTAATACAACTTATCTTTTTCTCTTCCCCAAGCAAATCCCTTGAAGTTCCTTTGAATACTTTTCTCTCTTCTTTGGAACACTCAATTCTCTCTTTAGAATGGAAAGGAAGAAGAAATCTCTCACTTTACTCCTCTTTCACTCCTTAGAGAAGAATTCCTCTCAAATCTTCTCTTCTGCACTCACTCTTCCAATCCCTAACTCTAAACTCACACTCTCTCTACTACTAAACTCTTCTCTCCCCTCTCAAATTTCATCTAAATACAGTTACATATATGTTAGAAACGAATTCCCAAGAGTTTCCTTAAGCATCCCTTCAAAATTCGCCAAAACTCTTCATTTTTTAATTGCACTGACATAGGGTGCCGGCGGCGCTCGATAGGGTGCTGGCAGCGCTATATCGTCTATTTAATTCTGGAGTCTCTGGAAGTTGGCGCCGGCGGCACAAGTAGCCATTTTCTCCTATTTTGCTCCTTTTCGCTCCAAATTCGTTCCTTTTTGCTTCTATTTGCTCCAATCACCTAAAATCATCATACCTGCAAAAAATCATGAAAAATACCTTTCTTTAAAGTTCAATATCACTAAAAATGGGTAAAATTATATAGCAAAAATAATATATATTTTTGGTGCATCACTCTGCTCAATCACTCTTCTTCTTCACCAAGCCTTCTTCTCCTCTTCCAATTAGTTCCAGAGTTCAAGAGTTTAAAGAGAGTTTTAAAAACATTTCCAAGCCTTTTTATAATTTCTCAAGAGGTACTTAAGTGTCGCTTCAAATGTGTCCTTACTCAATGTACCTTCCAAAGGGTACCTCAAGTGTTTCTTCCATAATAACTCCTTTTAACCACCCAAAATCCTTCTCTAAAGTCCATTTTTTCATTTCCAATGAATTCTCCAAGAGCCACACGTAGCAACGCTTCAAAAGTCATCCAAATCCGATGTAAATTCTAGAAGATATGTTGAAAACCGTCACCGATGCCTAAGCACTAATTTTGGGCACGTAGTCACCCTCTGGTGGCATCTAAGCACCATGTTTTGGTGCTTAAGTACCTGACACAAATACTTAAGTGCCCATTTCGGCCCCCATGGCTCCGGTGTGCCTCGGTTCGACCCGTTTTGCTTTGGTATGCTCCATTTTGGTCCACTTTTATTGCTCCAATCACTCCAAATTCTTAAATTTATTGTACATACAACCAAATATACAAGAAAACATACTTTTAAAGTGCAATATCATATAAAATATAGCATGAAAAATAGTTCATTTTTAGGTGCATTAAAATCTCTCAAACATAAAAATTACTTGTCCTCAAGTAATACTATACTTTTAAAATAATTTATGTTGATTATAGTTAATGGGTCATCCTTTAGAATTGCTAAAATTTTGTTCTAAAAATATGATAATTGATACACCTAAAATCTATAGTGTTTTTATGCACATTTTTATACCTATTTTTGATGATATTGGACTTTAATGGAAGGTATGTGTTTTTCTTCAAAGTATGATGAAAATAATTAATTATGATGAAAGGAGCGAAAAAGAACCAAATTTAGAGCAAAATTATGAAGTTTGAGAAATTTGGCCTCTGGCGCCTAAGCGCCAAAGTGCCGGCGCTTAAGCGCCACAGTAAAAAATTGAATTTAAATGAAATTTGGTGCCATTTTTAAGGGGTGTTTGAAGAAACTTTTGGTGGTGACTTCCTTAACTTCCTTTGGGTGGAAAATTTGAATGAAGGGATGCATCTTTTGGTGGATACATTGAATCTGAACATGATTTGAAGAGACACCAAGGCACTTTTTGAAAAATTATAAAAATAAAACCTCATAATTTGTAATTGTGTTTTTAAAGGGTTATTATTCAATGTGTGTTATTAGAGTGACTATTAGAGTGTGTTAAGTTTTAGAGTTCTTCTTTTCTATAGTAGAGAGTAGAGAGTAAGAAAGGACAAAGAGTTGGTGTGAAGCCTTCTTCTCACCAATTTTCTTTTATCCTTATTGAAGTTTAATGTCTTTATTAGAGTCACCAGATTTGGGTGCCAACCTTTATAGAGTTGTATTGTGGAAAGCAAAATTCCAAAGGAGCTTCTAGAGTCTGGTGGACAGGATTTTTAGATAAGCGTTTATCTTAGATTTTACATTTCGTTTTTAAGTAAGATTGTTGTGTTTTCATTATGGTTTATGCTTTCATATCAAGATTTGTTTGTGTTTACTTCATGAAATCTGAGTAGTTTAGTTTATCTGTTTCTTTTTTAAATGATGAAGTAATTAAATTATGAAAGTAATGTTGTGGAAAGTATAAGTATTTAATGCTGGAATAAATTATGATGATTCAATTCCTTGAACTTAATTTACTTCTTGATTTGGCTAATTAAGATGTTAAAATTTGTTGTGAGATTATGTAAGATCCAATGCCGTATTGTCTCAAATAATAATTGGAAAGAATCACATGCAATTATATGGGTGAGAATTGTAGTCCATATTATTGAATGCAAATATATAGGGAGATATGCTTTATTGGGGAGTAAAATTAGAGGACTTTAGAGTTACAGGCTAAAGCCCCCTAATTTAGTTTGTTATTTTAAATTTCGATAAGAGTTGTTAGCCCCCAGGTGGAGGGAATAGAGGGAACTCTAGAGTGAGAGCTGGTATCTTCCCTGCCTAACCCATCTACAAAATTTCAAATTTTCAAATTAACAAATTTTCTTTATAGAACCAAATAAGGGTAAAGAATATAATTGCTTCTATTTGGCACAATAAATTTAAATACTTCCACAACGTAAAATTCCATAATTATTACTGATTCATTGAAGAAAGAAAAAGATATTGGATTCTTACAACTTTTATATCGTGTTTAGAGTATTGATAATTTCATTTTCTGCTTAAAATTGTTATTAAAATATCAAAAATAACTTTTTGAAATTAAAACCTTAAAACATACTTACAAAAATAAATTAAAAAAGTAAAAAGTTATTTTTCTTATTTCTTTAAATTTTTACACATTTCCCTGTGGGTTCGATATCTTGGGGTTTAATCAGAAAGTCCTATATTACTTAATAAACGATACGTATACTTCCGTAGAAAACCATATTATAAATCATAAATTTCACTAAATCGAAAGCATAAATATTCGGACATCAATTTTTTGGCGTCATTGCCGGGGAATTTAATTAAAATTTCATTTAAAGAAAATTAAGAGAAATTAAAATTTTTTACTTTTCTTTCCTTTTGTTAGTGTGTTTTGTTTTATTTTATTTAACGTTGTATGCGTAGTTCAGGGTCCGAGGGACTTGTGCCTTACGATTCTGAATTAGAAAGAACAATATGAAAAATCAAAAAAATTAAAAATTATGAAAAAGATAAAAATATTCAAGAAATGACAAATTATCAAAATCAAAGTGTTGACATCCATCAAGAATTTAGACCTTTAAAAGAATATGCTAACCCTACAGTGGATGAACTTCATGGTAATATTCAACACCTTACTATAGCTGCTAATTCCTTTGAGCTTAAACCTGCTATTATCTAAATGGTGTCTAATAATCAGTTTGAGGGAGCACCAACTGAAGATCCTAATTTACATCTTGCCAACTTTCTAGAGTTGTGTGTTTCTTTTAAATATGATGGTGTTTCGGATGATGCTATTATACTTAGACTTTTTCCTTTCTCACTAAGGGATAAAGCTAAGATATGGTTAAATTTATTAGCATCTGGATCTATCAAAACTTGGGGTGATTTAGCACAAAAATTCCTTGCTAAATATTTTCCACCATAAAAAACTGCGAAGCTTAGAAATGATATTACATCTTTTTGTCAGTTTGAAGGTGAATCTTTATATGATGCACGGGAACGATTTAAAGATCTCCTCAGGAAATGTCCACATCATTCGATACCAGATTGGTTAATAATATAAACTTTTTATAATGGATTAGTTGGATCTCTTAGATCTATTATCGATGCTGTTGCAGGAGGATCACTGATGTCTAAACAGTTTACCGATGCTTATGCTTTGATAGAAGAGATGGCTACTAATAATTTTCAATGGCCTTCTGAAAGGTTAAATCCTTAAATGGTAGCTAATATTCATGAAAATGATGCTTTTGCGATGTTAGCAAATCAAGTTGCTGCAATTTCAAGGAAGATAGACCAATTTGGAATGAATTTTTCTTAGCTAATTGTCATGATTGAAGAAAATTCATTAAGTCAAATGGTCGATTCTCATACTTCACCAAAAACTTTGAATGATATAAGTAAGCCTGATAACCCTTATTCTAATTATTATAACCCAGGTTGGAAGAATCATCCAAACTTTAATTGGAATACCAATAATTAGGGTGATATTAATCAACAATGGGGAAACAACCAAGTAAACCCATTAAGGAACTGAAACAATCAAGGGAATAATAATTATAGACCAACCTATCCTCCAGGTTATAACAATGCTTCATAATTTAAGGAGAAGAAGTTGTCTATTGAAGAAGTTACAAATGAGAAATCAATTGCAAAGCCAAGGAGCTACAATAAGAAATAATGAAAATCAATTATGACAGATTGCCAATACATTAAATAATAGATCCCAAGGTATGCTTCCAAGTAATACTGAAGTAAATCCAAGAGATAAAAATAAAGAGCATGTAAAAGCAATTCAACTGAGAAGTGGAAGAGAATTGGAAGGTAGAGTTCAAAGAGAAATTGAAGTATAAAAAGAAGAGATTGAAGAACTAAAAGAGGACGCTCAGAAAGGTTTGGAAAGACCTATTTCTCCAGTTAAGGAAGATTTGAAAAAACCACCACCTCCATTTCCTCAAAGACTTCGTTAGAAAAAATTGGATAAGCAATTTTCAAAATTCTTGGGGATATTTAAGAAGCTAACAATCAATATTCTATTTACTGAAGCCTTAGAACAGATGCCAAGCTATGTGAAATTTGTGAAGGATATTCTCAACAAAAAAAGGAAGTTTGAAGATAATGAGGCAGTTGCACTTAGTGAGGAATGCAGTGCAATAATTCAGAAGAAGCTTCCTGAAAAGCTTAAAGATCTTGGTAGTTTCACAATCCATGTGCAATCAGAGATAGATTTTATGGAAAAGCTTTATGTGATTTGGGTGCAAGCATTAACCTTATGCCTCTGTCAATATTTAAAAGACTGGGATTAGGAGAAATAACTCCAACTACTGTAACTCTGTAATTAGCAGATCATTCGATCACATATCCTAAAGGAGTTATAGAAGATGTTTTGGTAAAAGTGGATCAATTTAACTTTCCTGTTTATTTCATTGTACTGGATATGGAGGAAGATAAAGAGATACCCATAATTTTAGGAAGACCTTTCCTAGCCACAGGCAGAGCAATGATAGATGTGCAAAAAGGGTATTTAACAATGAGAGTTAATGATCAGACTATTACATTGAACATTTCAAAATCTATGAATATCCTGCAAGAGGTAAAGAAGATGAATGTTATAGAATGGATGTTATCAAGTATTTGAGTGAATGTTATTTCAAATTAGCTTATGAAGAGAAATCTGAAAGAGAAGAATTAGAACATGAGCAAGAAGAGGAGTTAAATCATTATGAAGATTTTAATGAGGAAGATCTAAATTATGTTCATGAAAACTTTGAACTGCTAGACATGACTGAAAAAGATGAATCTTTTGGTCCATCAATTGAATAACCTCCTGAACTTGAGTTAAAGACGCTTCCTGATCATTTGAAATATATTTTTCTAAGTGAGTCCTCAACATTGCCCGTGATAATTTCCTCTCAATTAACTGAAACAGAAGAAGAGAGTTTGATTGAGCTTTTAAATAAGTACAAGAAAGCATTCAGATGGATGTCGGCTATTTTTAAGGTTGAATATTGTATTTTTGAAAAGGGGTCGCCTACAGAAACTGTCGGCGAATTTAATTTACATATATATATAATTTGGAAAGTAGTATTTTGATTTTGAAAATAATTTTAAAAAATTTTAAGATATGAAATCAAACTGATCTCACACCTCAAATAGTTTATATAAACGAGCACCACACCACAAACCGCGTGTCTATTCCGAAGAATAGGCACACTGTTTGGTGGTGGGGCTCGGTTAAATAAACTAGAAGGTTTGTGACATCCGTTTGGTCTGCGAAACCATTTTATTTGCCGACAAGTTCCCCTGCTTAATATGAAAGCATTAAACAGGGTTTATATTACCTGGGTTCTTAAAATTCCTTATAAGGGCAAGCCCCTATAGTTAATTACATCTTAAGTGATGGGAATCACCTAAGAAAACTCTCAATAATAATCAGTAGTTCTGCTCTCAAGAATTTCAAAGTTTAAGTTTTCAAGGGATTGAATTTTGGAATTTCAATAGGGAATGGATCAAATTTGGAACATTTTATTTTGGGAATTCAAAGGTAGAAAGGTAGGAGAAATCACAGATTCGAGGCGAACTTAGGTAATTTCCTGACTATCCTATTGTTTGGCTTGAATTTAGGAAAGCCCTAATATTTATTTAATGTTTTGATATTGCCAATTTTTAATTAATTAGGACTTATATTCGTATGATGTAATCATACAAAGAGCCTCGAGGATGTGAGAGTTTATGTCGTACCGAACGATCACCTCGGAGTCCTAAGACCGGTTAGGGCTTAATTTACATGATATGATCATGCAAATGCCTAACGAAGAGTTGAGGATTTATGTTGCACTAGGCAAACTACCTCGAAGTTCTATGGCTTGGTTATTTAATTCTAAGAAAGTTTTGTCAAGTAGACTCGTGTTTTGCCGATGAAGATGGCCGTGCTCGCCCACCGTGCTCCAAGCTCCTTGTTGTTGCAGAGGGTTTAGTTTTAGAAGTCATAAATCAGGAGATGAGAGAAGTGCTCTGGTTTAGGGAAGCTCTTAGTTTCCAAGAGTTTTTTATGTTTTAATTAAAACAAATCTTAAAGTTGATTATAACAACACCGGCTAAGATCCCACGGTTCCATCCTTCCGACATCGTTATTTTTATCGGATTCACTTAGTCCAGATGAATTTGCTAAACTCAACTAAATGAGTTCCACACTTTCATTTAGACCGTGGGAAATCCCATTAGCAACACGTAGGTTACATCATCCGAGGTAATCCCGATCATCCAACAAGACATTTTAATTTAGTTGTAGTTGTAGTTTTGTTGTTCTGTTTGTGATTAAATTTTGAGTTGTTTTATATTTTGAAATGTTGTGGTGGTGAATTTTATCTTGTAATGATTTTTAATTTAATTATGGTTTCAGTTTAGGGACTATCCTAAAGGTTTTGATTTTCATGCAACAGTTGTTTATCATGCAAGAAAAGTAAAGTGCATTTCCAATAAAGTAAATTGCAAGAAGGTAAATTGCAATAAAACAAAAGCGTACCTGGAGGGTCTTCCCATCATCCCAAGCTGCACTTAAAACACATATCAGAGCATTTAAGTATTCCAACAAGCACCTAGGTAAAGCTAAGGTAAAGGTTTTGGTTGTCTACCAAAGTCCTAATCCTATAGCTAGTCCTCTCTTATGACGTCTAGGTTCTTGTGTTTTGGTTTAAGGATGATTTTCTTCATCAAAGAACAATTAAGTTCAATTGTTCTTATAAATATCCTATCATATTGAGGAAGTGCTTAAGACGAGTCTTAAACATCTTTTCAATACCTTTAGGATTGTTTTAAGTCGAAGAGAATTTAATTATACAAATGAATTAATCATCCAGGAGTTCAAGTTTTGTTCTCTCGCTCGATGAACTAGGACATTCGAATATCCTATGAGTGAAGTAACACTTCACTTAATACTCCGTTTAGGAGTTATCAACAAGAGCTTTTGAGGGCAAATTGATGTTTAAGTGATTTGTGATTTAATTTAAATTTAATTAATGGGTTTAAGTTTGGAATAGTGTTCAAGTTGTTTTAGATTTATTTTGAATTCTTTATATCTTAGGTGATGTTTTATTTAATTTAATTTAATTTAATTTAATTTTAATTTAATTTAATTTGGTTTAGTTTTAATTTTAATTTAATTTTATTTTTTAACTTGACTTTATTTTTTATTTAATTTGATTTAATTTAATATGTTTTAATTTAATTTAATTTAATTTAGTTTAATTTAATTTAATTTAATTTAATTTAATTTAAATTTTAATTTAATTTAATTTTAATTTTAATTTAATACTTTATTATTTTTTCTATGCTTTAAGGATGATTTAATTTAATTGTTAAAGTATTAATTTAATTGAAATTTTAGAAGGATTTAATTTAAATGTTTTAACTTTAATTTAATTTAATGATTAAGTCTTTTAGCATTTTAAATGTTGAGTTTGGATTATCATTTTAATTAGGAATGAAATATTATTGATGTGATTAATTTAGGGATTCTTAAATTAAAGAACAAATCTCTTCCTAATAATATCCCTATTTTAATAATTCCAATTTTTCATCATTCTTCCAAATTTAATTAATTATTTAATTAAGGTTTATTTTTATTATTTTCAAATTGTTTGGTAGGTTCTTACCCTTTAACTACCTAAATTTCAAACATCCAAAATCAACTTAGTATCAAATATTTTACCCACCCTTTTAATTAAACCTAAAATTTTTAATTATAGATTAAAATTTTAATTATCATTTTGCCCTTTAAACTTACTAATTTCATAACTCACTAAATTGAGCTTAAATGAATTTGAAATTTTTATGTGACTTTACTCATATATCAATCAAGACATTAGAGGAGAAAATGTGATTTTTCTTTATTTAATTTATTTATGTAATTATTTTTGGTGGAAAATAGAGATTTTCAAGGAAAATTCAATAACATGACCAAGGGAAAGTTTATGTCCTTAAGAAAATTATGGGACATTCCTAATAACCAGAGGATCACTTGGACCAATTTTGGTGATTTTTTGAATTATATTTTTTATTATAATTATTTTGAGTTTTGGAGTATTAATTAATTTTAAAATAAAATAAAGGTTGAAAAATGAATTTTATATTTTTAAAAAATCTCTAAGATATCAAGGAAACCAGCGAACTATATTTTACAATTTTCTGATTTTTCTTTGATTTATTAGAATTGTTTTAGTGAAAATGCTAGAAAATACATTTTTTTAATTTTAAAATTACCTTAGGACTTTAAAATTTGATATCTCATCATAGAGACTTAAGAAAAATATGGGGTTTGTTCCTAAGTGATTAAAATTCAAAATGTGACATTTTGGTGAATTTTATTATCTTTGTGATTTTTATTATTTTTAATTATTAAAAATATTAAAATAATGCAAAAAATCAACTTTTTTGGAAAATTGCAATTTTAATTTTCTTAAATTCCCCGATATCGAGAGGCTCCAAAACCAATTTGGTGAATTTTTGAGTAGTATTTTGAAAGTTATGAATTTTTGAAGTTTAAGTTTGGCTAAATGGCTTAATCAACCCATTTGATAGGGCTAACCAAGTCCAATTGACTTCAAACTTTTATGGTGGGTTCCTCTGATCCTAAATGTCAGTGGAGAAATGATTTCAAGTGAATTTGATGTATGATTAGCTCTAATTAATTAAAGCTCCATTTTGGGTGTTTAAGCCAATTAGGGTTATTACAAGTGAGTTAACACAAAACCTTTTTTCCCTAGGGTCCTCTGGTCATAAGAAACATCACCAAATTTTCCTAGCATTTATTTCACAATATGCTAATTATTGGAATTAAAATACTCAGAATAGTGACCTAGAATTGAAAAATCAATAACTCTTCATAGGGATGGCCTCTGACCTTGGAAAATTCAGGGGATGTCCCCAAATTCAGAGGCTTCAAAAGCTCTATGGTCTCATGCCATGGTAAATTGTATACATGCATGGAGAATTGAAAATGTGCAAAGAGTAAATAAGTCATTAAAAATCAAATATTCAATGAAATTAAATGATTTCTTTTCCACATTATTCTCCTCTGTTCACTGAGCAAGAGGGTATTTTTATTTTATTTTTAGGATTTTCCTACACAAAGTTATGAATTTTCTAAATTTTGGTAATTAAATAAATAAGAAAAATCCCTATTTTCCTACTTATCCACGCGGCGCCACGCCATCCTCGGCAGCTCCGAAGGGCCACGCGGCGCGCTCTGATTCGGCGCCGCCATCCGACTCGGCGCTCCAGGGGCCCGCGGTTCATGTACCATTGCGCTGTCCGGCTCGATCCCAACCGTCCGCTCGATACACGCTCGATCCGACGGCTCCCAGTCATCGTCTACGACTGGTGTGCACCCGTGACCGTCAACCTTCTAACCCTAATTTCTCACTCGATTCTCAACGAATTTTTGTGTTCTTATGCTCTATGGATTCGTCTTAAAGAGACGAACACATCCATACAGTACGCATTGAAATTGATTCAAATTAAATGGAGAATCTCTGTAAGCTCGGGAAGAAGAGTGAGTCCATACCTTTGCTTAGAGAAGTGAAGCTTCAATCTGAGAGTTGTGCCACCTTCGATTGGGTCCAAGCAAGCTCCAGATGAAGTCCCTTGGCCTGGTGAATTGTCTAGGTATGATTTCGACCACGACTCGATTTCAACCTTTGGAGTCCGGAACAGGTGGGTGGCCTGGATAGGGGGCTTTCACTGGGGAACTCCTTCTCTTGGTCTTGTGCAGGTGTGGGTGAGTTTAATTTGACTTTGGTGGAGGATTTGAGAGTGTCCTGTTCTGGCCTGAGAATTAAGCTCCAAAATTGAACTCAATTAGTGGGGATTAGGGCAAGAGAACAGTGGGGATCAAATGCTCTAAGTGTGGGGGAGAGTCTGGAGTGATTTTGGTAGAGTTTCCTTAAGGTTGGTTCAGCACCTCCTCATGGCCGAGAGGGGTGTGGTTTAAATAGGAGAGGCTGGAGGGCTTCCCAGGGGGATTTAGGGCTTGGGATCAGCTGCTCTATGCAAGAGAAGAACAACCATGGTGGCCACTGGACTTGGGGCAGCCCAGCAAGGGGAATTTCAATGTTGGCTCACATGGGTGCTCTCGGGTGTGGTGTTTTCCGGCGATCCAGGTGGCTGGCCAGCAGGCATGGGTCACCCTCAGGTTCAGGTGGGTCAGGGCTTGATGTTTGTGAAGTCAATTGGTGGCTGCCATGTGAAAAGGGTTTGAATCAAAGTGGAATGGGGTAAGGGTATATTTTGGCTCAAATTGGTCAAATGCTTGGATTGGGCTAGGTGCACCTCCCCATGGCTAGTTTGGGCTGAAGAGAAAGTGGTTTAGGTCAGCTTGATTAGTGGGGAAAGGTCACCATCCAAGTACAATTAAGTTTAAGCAAGGTTTAGGGGAGACATGGGAGTGGTTAATCACTTTTAAGAGGATCATTAAAGGGTCCCCTCTTCTTGACATTTTGGGTATGGTGAGGTTTCCAAGGCTTTCATGGCTCACATGTGGCTCATGCATGGCTTCATGGCTCATCTTTGGCTTGGGAAAAGTTAAGTCAACTTCATGAAAAAGGGTTTTGTGAATTTTGGCATTTTGATGGGAATTATTATGAGGCTTGATTTGGAATTGTTTAATTGATGATTTTGAAACTTAGGGGTGATTTTGATTAAATGGATGATGTGGAGAAATGTCATGTGGGCTTTGGATTGAAAACTTGGGCTTTTGAATTTGTCTTGAATGGGCTTTTTAGAAAGGTTTAAGAAAGTGGGCCTTAGGCTTTATGGATGGGAATTTTTGTAAAAGGTTGGGCCAAATAATTATTGGGTTTTCTTTAGGGATGTGTCATGAGTAATTTGAAATAAATTTGAGGTGGTTTGGGCTTGACTTGGGTTGGATTTGGGTTCATTTGGTACATGGGCCAATGTAGGTCAAATTGGGCTAATTTGGGCCAATGTTGGGCTAGGGTTGAAATTGATGTAAAATTAATGTTGGGAAATGTTTATGGGAGTGTTTCAAAGAGGTTTCAACTTTTGTTGGGGTTGGATTTTGGGGTTTGGGTCTATTTGGGTTAAGTTTGGGTTTAGGTCAAAATTGGGCTTTAAGGTCAAAAGTGAAATTGGATTCAAATGCCAATTAAATTGGGCTTGGATTTGGTCTAGATTGGTGTTGGGGATGTTGAATTGAAGTTTAGAATTGAATTGGACCAGAATTTGGGTCAATTGGGTAGGTTTGGTTTGACATTGGGTTCACTTTGGGTTAAAATGGGTCAAATTGGGAATTTTGACAAAAGTGGGGTAAATTGACCAAATTGGCCCATGGTGTAGCTGGATAAAATGAAATTGGGAATATTTAAGATTTTTTGGAATTTTCTTGGAATTTTCTGAATTTTTGGATTTTTGGGTCAAGAGGGGTATTTTGGTAATTTGGAGGGTATTAGGGTTATTTTTGTAATTTTTGGTATTTTGGGTAAAAATGGTCAATTTGAGTGGTGGGAGAATGTTTAGGATTGATTTTGAGGAATTTAGGTGATTTGGAAATTTTGGAGGGTTTGGGTAATTTCAAGGGTTTTGGGTAGGCTAGGCGGGTCTGGGGTCCCGGGTGTCAAAAATTGAAAATTTGGAAAATTAAAGATTGATCAAATATGAGTGAAATGGAAGCACTTTGGTTGAGCCATGAAGGCATATCAAGCCTATATGAGCCATGAAGGGACTCATTTGAGGCATTCACTATGTTGTTCCTAACCCTCTTAGCCAAGGGCTTAGGGGTTAAGGACCATCCATGTGAATCACCTTCATGAGTCAGCAGGTCAAGTTGGGTATGGGTGTGGTTTTAGGAGGTGTGTGAAAGTGTAGTGTATAAGTGTAGTGTGTGTGTGTAAGTCGGCCCTTCACTGCACCGGGCCACCTGTGGCGATCCTAAGGCCAAAGAGTCCTATAGGAACTCATCCTTTAAACTTCCACATTTGATTTCAACCCTCTAGGTGATTAGGGTCTTCAATCAAGTTTGTGGAGTTTGCAGGGAGTTAAGAAGTGGTTTGAATTTCTAAGTGGTGGGTCCTAATTCTAATCCTCTAGGATAGTCAAAGGAAAAGCCTAAGGCTAGATCCTAAGTACTAAAAAAAGGAAGAGAAGACCTCATAAAAAATGAGGTCAACAAATGGACCCCTAATAGGTGTGGTGTGCTAACCAAGCACACCGCGCGTATTGACGTTGACCAAAGCGATCAACAAAACCAACACAAAAGTCCAAGTGACAAACTTGGGACAGAGTAGAAGAGTTTCGGCTAGGGAGTGTCAAGTATATCTCTGAGACTGGAGATCCCTTAACTCTCACTGGGGAAAGGAAAAGGAGGTGATTCCCAAATCACATGATCTGGGGGAATTTCGATTTAGATTTCATTTTGTTTCAGTTTAAGTTTTGATGTGTGAGCTCAGATTTTAGTTTGAGTTTTAATTTAGATTGATGTTTTGTTAAAATTAATTTGAAGAGATTTGAACTTGAAATGAAAATTGGAATTTTGTGGTTTTAGATGTGACATCTTCAACCTCAAAAAATTTGAATTGATTGGATTGAACCATTACAATGAGGAAAGAACTCAGAGCAATGCGGTATTGGATGTAAAATCCTTAACCTCCACAGCTTGATTTGGTGTATTTCATTGTGATAGGGAAAGAACCTAAAGCAATGCAGTATCGGATGTAAAATCCTCAACCCCAAAAGTTTGATTTTGATGTATTTCATTGCGATAGGGAAAGGACCTAAAGCAATGCAGTATAGGATGTAAAATCCTCAACCCCAAGAATTTGATTTTGATGTATTTCATTGCGATAGGGAAAGAACCTAAAGCAATGCAGTATCGGATGTAGAATCCTCAACCCCAAAAGTTTGATTTTGATGTATTTCATTGCGATAGAGAAAGAACCTAAAGCAATGCAGTATCGGATGTAGAATCCTCAACCCCAAGAGTTTGATTTTGATGTATTTCATTGCGATAGGGAAAGAACCTAAAGCAATGCAGTATCGGATGTAGAATCCTCAACCCCAAGAATTTGATTTTGATGTATTTCATTGCGATAGGGAAAGAACCTAAATCAATGCAGTATCAGATTTAGAATCCTTAACCCCAAGAATTTGATTTTGATGTATTTCATTGTGATAGGGAGAGAACTTAAAGCAATGCAGTATCGGATGTAAAATCCTCAACCTCAAAAGTTTGATTTTGATGTATTTCATTGCGATAGGGAAAGAATCTAAAGCAATGCAGATATCGTATGTAAAATCCTCAACCCCAAAAGTTTGATTTTGATGTATTTCATTGCGATAGGGAAAGAACCTAAAGCAATGCAGTATCAGATATAGAATCCTCAACCCCAAGAATTTGATTTTGAATGGTAATTGATTTTGTAAAGATTTGTAGTGTTGATTTGAAAAGTCTGGAATTTTGGTGTTTCAAGAATTTCATGAAAGTTGTAAAAGATTTTTGTGGAAAGAAACAGATTAGGAGGGAATATGTAGATGCAACATATCCCATTCAAAAGAGTTGATCGAAAGTTGCTGGTTTGGATTGGATACAATTCCTCGCCACTAGATCCGAATAGAAAACCTCGTGGCTCCGTGTCAATGGAATCGACCGCTTCCATCCAAGACAAGGGAGAGAGTAGAACGAATTGGATTTCAGATTTGGAAGGTTGAGTTTGAATTTGATTGAGATTTGATTTGAGATCTGGAAGGTTGAATTTGAATTTGACTGAGATTTGATTTAAAATTCGTGTTCATTTTGTTTGTCCTTTAACGATTCAACTTTGCTTTATCGTTCATTTAATGTTCATGTGAATTTGGCGTTCATCATTTTTTTAGATTTTTAAGGAAAGTTTTCTTTTATTCTTTTTTTTTCTTTTCTGTTCTTTGTTCGAAGTTCATTTAACTTTAATGGCGTTTCCTGACCAACTTGCACAAAAGAGGTGAAGGCCACAAATGTGACATGGTCACTTTCATTCCAATCATGTTGAAGATACATCATGCAACTCGATCTGGAATACATCTCATACAATCCATGTAGACTCAAAACGGACTGTGTATGATCTTTGTCGATCCATCCAAAAAGGCATCTGTCAAAAATCCATGTCTGAATAGTGAGGTACATGGTCAATAACATCACCTTCCAAGCCATCCTTGGCAAGGATGTCGTATGGATGTACGTTGATTTTCCATGTAACTCACAGCTCGTAAGGCCGGAGGCTCTCTAGCTCTAGGTCTGGCTGGAAGTGGTAAGGTGCTTTCCGGTCATCCATCCTTCTGAAAGTAACTGAGATCCGCTTCATTGGTACTCCCGGTATGCAGTGTTTAGCGACATCTGCTCCGTTGCCCTTTAGTATCAAGACGGAACCTACCGGTAATGGTATCTTTACCGGCCTTCGGAACTCACCCGGGCCTCGCTATCCGGAGGTCGGATCCGAACATGATATTACACTCGTTCGTAAAATAACCGTGCAGAAAGGTCAAACAAATTCGTGGTGATCTATGTGCGGGGGTATGCAATCACCCTTCTTGTAAATGTTAATGATGCAACTGTTGGGTATGCAATCTGCTGGCAGTACCCTCCATGTTATCTTTCTCTTTACCATCCTTTTGATGACTAATGGCATTGGATCTACCTTGCCATGACGGACTATCCCCGGTGGGTTTCCTTTCTTGTCCTCTGCGAAGTTGTAGCAGCATCTACATTGTATTGTAATTCTCCCTTTCCCTGACATCCATCTCCGGGGTTCCGAGTAAGTGTTTTCTCTTAGGCGGCCTACTCGACCCATCCTTTTCAAATCTCGGATGCAGTCCACGATTTGTTGTTGTTCGTATTCTGAGAACACGTCTATATGTAGCTCGAGGCCTTCTAGTATATTGATCCTCCCGCCTCCGATTCTCTCGAAGTATTCAAAGTTTGCTTCTCGACATTCCGCATTCTTTCTAGCTCGTATTCGGAATAATCTGCAAATGGCGAGGCCTCGGTGACGTATCGTGGGATATATGGCTCAATCCCTTCGCATTCTCCCCGCATACCTCGGCTCCTCGGGGATGGTCTCCGTTGGGACATCCTCCGGGTTGCTTCCGCAACAAGGTTATGCATTACCGGTGGCTTTATCCGGTGGCGTGGTAGCCTTCCTTCTTCCGATCTTCTTGAGATTTCCCCGGTCTCTTTTGTTATCCTCTGAGTCGGCCTCCTTTCTTCGAGTTCCCGGCGAACCGGTATTCTTAAGTATATGCACCGGTAGTAGTGACGGCCTCGTCGCGCTGGTCCGCTGCTAGTTTAGTTAACATCTTGCAGATACGACAATTTTTATTTCTTTGCTGAGTTGCTGTGAGAGTAGCTCTTTGTACTTCCTAAATTTCTGTGGGCGCGGCGCTGACAAGCCTGCCCTCTGCTGTAGCGACTACAGACTTGATTCTCTTGTCCTCCTCAGTGTTTGTTTTCCTTTTCGTCTGTCGGGTTGGTGGCTTGGGCCACCCACTTTCATTATCGTTCGGATCGAGGGTTCCTCTCGGTCAACCGGGACCTAGTCACCTTCCTCATATCGCGTGCTCGTCGGTGCGAAGTCCGAGTCAATCTCTATTATCGCTCCATCTTTCACCCTCTTTTCGTCGAGTGCAAGGCTTACGCCATTTCTAAAGTTCAGGACCAACCGCCCGTTCGACATTTCCCTGCGAAAAGACAGATCAGGGGATGTACTAAGAACAAGAACATTAAGAAAATGTTCATTAGAGACAGAGTTTTTCTTTTTTTCTTTTTTTTATTCCTTTTGTATTTTTAAATTCAACAGGAATGAAGTGGGAAAAGATCGGGAAAAAGATTTTGATTTGGAAGAGAGAACAAGGAAAACCTTATTATCATGATTTTATTTATTTTAGCACATTTTTTTATTATTTTTGGGTTCGGACCCAGTCATAAGTAATTACTTCACCCGTGCTTCTAGGGATGAAAAATCCATTCCTTCGAAACATCAGGTAGCGTAATACTTCTTCAAGTATCGTCCGTTGATCGGAAGCATATGTCGTTCTCCTTGGCAATTCACTAGCTGGTAGGAGCCTCCTGAGTAGACTGCCTCAACCACAAACGGACCTTCCCAAGTGGGTTCAAATTTTCCTCCTATCTTGCGGTGTGCAAGGATAGGTCTCTTGAGGATGAGAACTAAGTCACCAACTTTAAAGGTTCTTGGGCGGACCAGCCTGTCATGGGCTTGAACCATCTTAGCTTGGTATAGTTCTAAATCCTGCTGTGCTGCAAGTCTTTTCCCTTCCAGGCTTTCCAATTCCTCTAGTCGTAATTTGGCATTCTCTTCGTCGTGATTTTGTTTGCAACTGCAATTCGAGTGAAGAAAGCTGGACCTCTAAGGGTAACACTGCCTCGGACCCATACACCAGAGCGTAAGATGTAGCTTGAGTAGGAGTTTTGAAGGTTGTCCGGTAGGCCCATAAGGCTTCTAATAACTTCTCGTGCCAATTTATCTTATTATCGTCCAAAATTTTCTTTAAAATTTGAACGAGAGTTTTATTAAAAGCCTCGACCAGGCCGTTTGCTCTTGGGTAGTAAATTGTTGAATACCGCCGATCGATTCCGTGTCTCCCGATAAAATTATTGATTTGCGTGCTTCGAATGCTGAACCATTATCCGAGATGATCTCGCGCGGCACTCCGAAACGGTAGACAACTTGGTTCTCGAAAAGCTGTAGCACGTGGTGTGCTTTCACTTCTACGAGTGGAACCGCCTCTGCCCACTTGGAAAAGTAATCTGTAGCCGCAAGAATGAAGCAATGTCCTTTTGAAGATGGTGGTTCTATTGGACCCACTATATCTGTGCCCCAACATTCAAATGGCCACGACGCAATTGTCGGATGTAGCACATTTGGAGGTTGGTGTAGAACCACTCCGTGCACTTGGCATTGGTGACAGCTCTTGGCGATTTTCATGCGGTCGGTCATCATCGAGGGCCGGTAGTACCCTAGTCTTTTAATTTTCATTTTCATCTTCGGACCCGATCGGTGAGCGCCACAGAGTCCCGAATGCACCTCTTTAACAATTTCACGAGCCTCGGACCCGCTTAGGCACCTTAGCCACATTTGATCGAAAGACCTTCCGTATAACGTGTTATTTATTAATGCGTAGGACGAGTTCTTTTCTTGATCCGATGGGCTAACGACCTATCATCCGGTAGTTTTCCTGTTTGCGGTGTAGTCTATTAATGGCCGTCGCTAATCTTCGTGTTTTCTCGTCACCGTTGTAACCGATTCTTCTTCTTTTTCTGATTTGTGTATTGTGTCTATGTCGAGCTGTGATAGGACCTGACGTCCGTGAACTGACACTTCCACTGATTCATCTTGCAAGCAGGCAAATTCTTTTGCGAGGCGGGCTAACGCATCTGCTAAAGCATTTTCTTTCCTGGGAATTTTGTAGATCGTCACATTCGGAATCTGTTCCAACAACTGTATGGCATACTGGAAGTATTGCTCGAGTCTTGGCTTTAGAATTCTGTACTGCCCGGCGATCTGTTGAATGATTAACTGCGAATCCCCATAGATGTTGATGTTTGTTATCCCCATTTGAATAGTTAATTCCAGTCCTGTTACGAGAGCTTCGTATTCTGCTTCGTTGTTTGTACACGGCTCTGTTAAGTGGTAGGAGTATCTTAACATACCCCGCTCCGGTGTTATAAAGATTAGTCCGATTCCCGCCTTACCGGGCACTATCACTTGCGATTCTTCGTCTTTGTGTGCTGAAGATGCTCCGTCGAAATATAATTCCCAACGTCGATCATCAGGGTCTTCTAAGCTCATTATTTGTTCATCTGGCAAGTCGTCATTGAGAGGAGATTCTGCCGGCAAAGGGTGTGCTGCGAGGAAGTTTGCTAGAACTTGTCCCTTTACGGCACGGAGAGGCACGAAAGTTATATCGAATTGCAATAATATCATTGACCACCGGCAAGTCCGCCGTAAAGCGTTGGCGGGTCATCAAGTATTGCAATGGATTAAATTTCGAGATCAGGTTGACCTTATGAGAAAGCATGTAGTGCCTGAGCTTTTGAGCGGCAAAGATCAGGGCGCTTTTCAATTGTGGGATACTTTACTTCCGTCGGAAGTAAACGACGGCTTAGGTAGTAAAGAGCATTTTCTTTACCCTCATTATTGTCCTGGGATAACAGGGCTCCGAGAGAGTCGTCTAAAGCCGCGGTATAAAGTATCAACGGTCTACCTGAGACCGGGGCCGCTAAGACGAGGAGGTGTCATTAAATATTGTTTAATGTCCTTGAAGGCCCTCCGGCATTTCTCTTCCCAAATTAATTTGGCGTCCTTTTTAACTAACGTCGAGAAAGGCCGACACCCGCTCGACAAGTTCGAGATAAAGCGTCGAAGATATGCCAACTTCCCTTGAAAAGATCGTAGTTGTTTTAAGGTTCTGGGAGGTGGCATTTCTAAGATAGCTTTAATCTTTTCCAGGTCGATTTCAATTCCACGATGTCGGACAACGAATCCTAAGAATTTCCCGGAGGTGGCGCCGAAGGTGCATTTTAAGGGATTCATCTTAAGGTTAAATTGTCTTAATCGTTCGAAAACAATTCTCAAATCATACAGGTGGTTTTCCTTTACTTTGCTTTTGATGACCACATCATCCACGTAGCATTCGACTTGATTGTGGATGAGATCATCAAAAATTCTTGTCATCGCTCTATGGTAGGTTGCTCCTGCGTTCTTCAGTCCGAATGACATCACTGTGTAGCAATATACTCCGATCGGTGTTCGAATGCTCGTAAGTTTTTCATCTTCCGGAGCCATTTTTATCTCGGTTGTATCCCGAAGATCCATCCATGAATGAGAATATTTCATGTGTTGAAGCAATGTCCATCATTAATTCGGGATCGGTAGAGGGAATTCATCTTTTGGACATGCCTTGTTTAAATCTCCGAAATCCACACAAACTCTGATCTGACCATTCTTCTTCCTGACTGGTACCACATTGGCTAACCAAGTCGGGTATTGTTCTTCACGGACAAATTTAGCGTCTATTAACTTTTTAACTTCAACTATGACTTGTTGTTTGATTTCTAGACGCATTCTTCTAGAACCTTGTCCGATCGGAACGTAGTAGGATCCACTCCTAGCTTATGGATCTGCGACCTCCGGAGCTAATCCCGGCATCTCATCGTAGCTCCAAGCAAAACAATCTTTAAATTCCATTAATAACTTGATTATTTCTTCAGAGTCTTCTTTATTGAGTAAGGAGCTAACAAAGGTAGATCTAGGCTCTTCGCTAGTACCTAAGTTAACTTCCGTTAACTCATCTATTGTAGATTTGATCTCTTCTTCGAACTCTAGTGGAGCGTTTCCAATTTGTAAATCTTCAAGTTCTTCTGTAGCTTCCATGCAGTTTTCATTAGACTCGCAAGTGACAACCAAGCAAAATTCAGTATCGTCAACTGATCCTACTGTGCCGAATCCGAGACCATGCCTTGAATTAGGTGGACGACCGGAGTTATTCCATAAATTTTCAAAATGTTGTGATTGACCTTTTGTCCATTGTCGAGGTAAGAAACCACGCTGAATTAAATTTTGAACACAGGGAGAGTACCACTCAACAGGTAATTCCATTAATTCTGATGAAGTAGCATCTTCAAATTGTACATTATTTTTAGTTTTTGAGGAAGGAGCACCACGGTAGAATTTGATGGGCTTTGCACTGCCGCTACGTACCTCTTTGACCACCATACCCTCGATCTTATTAGAATGGATCGGGGTCAGGGTCATAGTATGTACATAGTGGTTAATCTTCTCGTACATCGATTTATATTCCTCGTCCTTTTCATCTTCGAGAGAGATCCTGAATTGCGGCTTCTTCCGACTTATTGTCACCGCTTCTTGCTTGATTTCTTTTTCTTCTTCAGAACTGTCTTCCCAATCAACATTGATGGTTGGTTTCCTCTGTCCAACTGTCCTAACGTCTCTGCCACGACCTCATCCCCGGCCTCGACCTTAGATGCGAGTTGTGGAGAAACCTTCACCATCTCGCCGTAAGGGAGCGGTGAGTGACTGTTGGACTAGAACTTCAGGTTCTTTGTCGTCCCGAACTTCCTTTGCTTCATTCGTTATGGTATCTCTGGAGAAGATTGTTTTCTTCGGAGGTGCGTAATAAGCTGCATCTTCATGGATTCCAATTTCATGTACGGAGAATGGTTGTAAGTCACCTTTGATGCACTGTTCCCCTCCATCGTAGTATTTGATGCACTGATGTAGAGATGATGGTACCATCCAGTTTTCATGTATCCATGGTTGGCCCAGTAGAGCGTTGAATGACGTTTCTGAATCAATTATGTGAAATTTTGCGGTTGTCTTTGCTAAGTCACCAGTCTTCATTAGCAGTGTTATTGATCCGAGGGCTCTTTCTCCTTTCTGATTGAATCCTCTTAATAACATTTTGTACGCTTCGAGCTCGCGAGCATCAATTTCCAAGTATGCTAGCGTTCGAAGATTCATTATATTGATTGATGCTCCTGGATCCACCAATACTCCGGAGAGTGTAAATTTCTCATTGTAATCGAAATGTACAACGGTCGGTTGTGGTCTCGTTGTCCCAAGTAGTAGAGTCATTGTCCGTGAAGGTAACACCTCGCTCGTTCCTTTAACGAGCAAACCTCATCTAAGGAATCTCCGGCCATTTGAGCTAAGCAAATTTCTGGAACAAGTAAGGCCTTGATCGAGCTTCTCTCATCTCCTTTCGATAAGATGAGAGCATCATAGATGCTCGGTTGGTCGGTAGTTTCCTAAGATGGGCTAGCACATTGTAGTCCACTTTATTTTCATGTGTCTCGATTTCTTCCCGAATGGGTATTTCTTCCGCCGGGTTGGTTCTTCCCGAACAACCACCTGCTTTCCTTTGTCCTTTGGACCCATTCTCGGAGGTAGAACTCTTCAACTTCTTAAGTTGACTTCTGTAATTTCTTCTGAATCTAGTATTGAGTTTGCTGGTGTCTCCTTCTGAATCTGAATGACAGTTTCTTCTGGATTAGCTTCAGAGTCTGAAGGCTCTAACTCTATTGTGACTGGAGCTCCTCGAAACTCGCAAATAGATTCGTTGCTTGTTGAACTCTCGTAGCCTCCTTGGTGGATGTCTTCTTTGTCATTGTGATCGTCGAGATTGTGTATGATTTGAGAATTGTTATTTGTATCGGAATCGACGTCCGGATTAGGTTGGTTGTCACTAGTTACGTAATTGTTAGAAACAGTCAAAACGTAGCCAACGCCATAACCCTTATCATTATAAGATCCCACTGGAGTGAGCAAATAATCATACAGAGTCAGAGGTTCGAGGGATTTCTCCCCCAAATCGGAAACAACTATCCTAGGATAAGCAGCCCCTAGTCTAGCCTCAGGAGCCTCGGTCTTCTCTTCTTCATCAATTTTCTTCTTTTCTTTAATCGTCTCTTATTGAGGTGGTTCTTCTATCGCAAGTGATAGTGCCGACTTGACAGGTTTCGAACTCTGAATTGAGGCTCGCACCGAAGTGGTTTGGATGCGATCTAAAATCTTCTTCAAAGACTTTGTCCAAGCGGTAGTCCATCCATCATTAGTCACATAGGGATCTATCGGAACAATGAGATCCGTCGAGATAACATTGACGGAACCTCCTTTCTGGGGTTCCTTCATGTATTCCTTCGGGATCGTTATGTTCCCTTTTCGAAGATTGTCGTTGAGCCAACTTTTGAAGGTAATACAATCTTCTATCTTGTGCCCAAGCATCCGGTGGTAAGGGCAAAAGTTGGGATCACCTTTCTTGTCGACTTCTTCGGTTTCTTAGGTTCGACAGTTGGAAATCCGGAGTCTTCATCGACTCGCGGAACATTTTCGGCACTCGCCTCATTCTTGAACGGATACTCCCTGTTCGGAAGCTCCCTTAACGTACGTTGTGGACGAGGCGGTTGTTCATACTATCGAGATGACCGATAGTCGGGTCGGGGTTCGCTGGTAATTCGTTGAATTTGCTGCGGCCGTTCGGCGGTATTTGTATTGGTCGCTTGCCTTTATCGACTCGCCGCGACGATCCCGGACTTCTTTTCAAAAGTTTTCAGGGGCTTCTGTTTGTCTGTTTTGTCTGTGAAACTTAATTGCTTCGCCTCCTCTTGCAAGCTTCCGGCCTTGCTTAACAACTTCTCGAAAGTATTAATATTAAATCCCTTGAGGAGAAGTGCTATCGGGCCATGAATGCTCTTAAGTAAAATGCCGACTACATGCTGTTCTTGTAGCTGTGGCTCACACTTCATACTTAAATTCCTCCATCGAAGTATGTAGTCCACCAAAGTTTCGTTCGGCTTCTGCTTCTCTACCACTAAATCACCTATAGTGATGTGGTGCTGAGCTCCGTCAAATCGCTTGATGAAGAGGTTCTCTAATTCTGAAAATGTCTTCACTGAACCGTTCGGTATCCGCATACCAATCAAAGGCGATCCCTGACAGGTTGCTGACAAATTGTCGGAAGAGTAAAGCATCACTTCCGCCGGCATTGGAACAACTGGCACGAAAATGTGCAACATGCTGCCGAGGGTTTCCGGTTCCATCAAAGGTCTTGAACAGAGGTGGTACGAAGCCTTTCGGATATTGGACAGCATCGAATTCTTCGGGGTAAGGTCTACCTGTCCGAATGGATGTCCCGCTCTTTGATTGTGCCAAGGCTTCTCGCACCTGCTGTTCCACCATGCTCTTGATATCCTTTTCCAGAATCATGCTTTGTATTGCATCCTTTTTTAACTGATCATCCCCGTTGATGGATGTAATCTCCTTTCCTCCGTCTACAATGTGAATAACTTCTGGGGGTGTTTCTCTTTGGGGTTGAACCTGACTCTGGAGAGTGGCTAGGGCTGCAGCCATCTCTTCTATCCTCTTTGCCATTTGGGAGATCGTATCATCTTTCTCTTGAAGCTGTATCCTCATCACTTCCGGCTCCTCTCTTTCTGCGGCTGCAGGAACACCTTGTGAAGCTGACGAAGCTCGTGTTTCAACCATGTTAATTTCTGCATATTCATCATCCATGAACTCTGACGAGTCGACTTCATCTCCGAATTTTTCTTCTCTTTCTCTTGCTAATCGCTGAATATCAGTTCTTAGCTTTTCCATAGCATCTTCTAGTGGTCTTTTCTGTACATCCTTGCAGTTGTCATGCGATAGCTGTCGGGTTTCCTTCTCATGAGTCCCCTTCATTGCGGTAGCACTTTCTTCGGACTCAAGTCTCCTGACGAGACTTTCCTTCTCAGGTTGTTGTTTTAATCTTAATTGTCCGGTAGTGGGACGCCATACCATCCTTCTAGCAGCAGAAGGTCTAGGACCGGATGGTCTGTCAGCCAAATGCTGGAAGGTGGTATCCTCCCTAATTTGTAGTCCTGAAACAACGACAGGTGGACTAGCTTTCATTCTGTTATTCCGCTTTTCTGCAGCGATAGCAGGTTCTACTCGCGGCCCAAGACGGGATTTGGCCGGCACCCACCCTATCCTTCTTAAAATCTCTGATACAGGGCATTTTTCTTTCTTTGCTAACTTCTCTATCAGGGTCTGCAGTCGAGCAAATGGCGTAATTCTAGCCCTTTTCTTTCGACCGTCGTTGTAATATGCGGGCTGAGGCAATGCAGAAGCAATCTTGCGGACATTTTCCTCGTCCTCTGCGGCGGAGAGGGGATGGAACCTACTTCCTCCCAAAAGTGGTATGTATTCAGGCAGCGGTGTATACTCGGGCAGTTCTGGGATTTCCTCCAGGAAAGCAACTTCAGCAGCTCTGGCTTCTCTAGCAATCTTTCTACTTATGTTCCTTCTCTGAGTCCGTGTCAGTGGTGGAATTCTCGAGCTGGACCCGATCTAGAAAACAGAAGGTCTCACAGGAAGATCTGTACCCTCCACAGGTTCATCACAGTTCTGTATTTCCTTCCCCTTTAGTCTGGTAGAAGCCGAGGTAGGTGCAGAGACAACTGGACCGGTGGGAGTAGCAACAACGGTCCTCCGCGAACAACAGTACTCCTCTCAGTTGGAATCTTTTGCAGAGGAGGGAATTCATGAGTTGACTTGAGGTTAAACTCAATCAACGGCTTCTCAGTTTCCGGTACTTTGCTTGTGAGTGAAAAGAGAGTGACGTTAGGGATTTTGATGTCGGTGTCCCCGAATCCTTGTCCGAATCGAATGATTCTATTATTAGGCAGTTCTTCCTTGAAAACAGCCAGGTCCAGTCCGTTGACGAAGGAGAAGATCAGTTTTTGGGCTTCCATTTCTGCAGGGCAGATTCCAAGTGTTAGTCCCCGAATCGTGCTTCTTCTTGTCGTAAAACTTATGACAAAAAAGAAAGAGTCCGAACACATTTCCGTTTATCTTAATGTATTTGTGGTATTAAAAGAAAATTTATTTAGATAATTGTTTTTCAAAAAGATTTGTTCGTTAGGACGAAGAATTATTAAAAGAAGGAGATTTGTAGGATGGGTAAAAGGAATTGATTAGGAACTGGAAAAGGAAGAGAAAGTCTTGTAGAAACTTCTCGACCCGCAAGACCGCTCCTAAACTAATACCTATTGGGGGTCCACCCCACCTCAAAAATGAGGTAAAAGGATCTCGGAACCTCTCTGTTTAGGGGTGTCTAAAGAGTGGCTCCTAAATCCGAGAGGATGTTGGCTATACTCGTTCAAGGTAGAAATGAACATAGTATTCCAACGGAAAGAAGGGTAGTTTGATCCACTAGGGACATGGATACACTACCGATTTTTGAAAGCTGAACTATCTGATTAAACATGGAGAGAGGAATTGATCCCCAGCGGAGTCGCCAGAAATTGTCGGCTATTTTTAAGGTTGAATATTGTATTTTTGAAAAGGGGTCGCCTACAGAAATTGTCGGCGAATTTAATTTACATATATATATAATTTGGAAAGTAGTATTTTGATTTTGAAAATAATTTTAAAAATTTTAAGATATGAAATCAAACTGATCTCACACCTCAAATAGTTTATATAAACGAGCACCACACCACAAACCGCGTGTCTATTCTGAAGAATAGGCACACTGTTTGGTGGTGGGGCTTGGTTAAATAAACTAGAAGGTTTGTGACATCCGTTTGGTCTGCGAAACCATTTTATTTGCCGACAAGTTCCCCTGCTTAATATGAAAGCATTAAACAGGGTTTATATTACCTGGGTTCTTAAAATTCCCTATAAGGGCAAGCCCCTATAGTTAATTACATCTTAAGTGACGGGAATCACCTAAGGAAACTCTCGATAATAATCAGTAGTTCTGCTCTCAAGAATTTCAAAGTTTAAGTTTTCAAGGGATTGAATTTTGGAATTTCAATAGGGAATGGATCAAATTTGGAACATTTTATTTTGGGAATTCAAAGGAAGAAAGGTAGGAGAAATCACAGATTCGAAGCGAACTTCGGTAATTTCCCGACTATCCTATTGTTTGGCTTGAATTTAGGAAAGCCCAAATATTTATTTAATGTTTTGATCTTGCCAATTTTTAATTAATTAGGACTTATATTCGTATGATGGAATCATACAAACAGCCTCGAGGATGTGAGGGTTTATGTCGTACCGAACGATCACCTCGGAGTCCTAAGACCGGTTAGGGCTTAATTTACATGATATGATCATGCAAATGCCTAACGAAGAGTTGAGGATTTATGTTGCACTAGGCAAACTACCTCGAAGTCCTATGGCTTGGTTATTTAATTCTAAGAAAGTTTTGTTGAAGTAGACTCAGGTTTTGCTGATGAAGATGGCCGTGCTGTCCACCGTGCTCCAAGCTCCTTGTTGTTGCAGAGGGTTTAGTTTTAGAAGTCATAAATCAGGAAATGAGAGAAGTGTTCTGGTTTAGAGAAGGTCTTAGTTTCCAAGTTTTTTTTATGTTTTAATTAAAACAAATCTTAAAGTTGATTATAACAACACCGGTTAAGATCCCACGGTTCCATCCTTCCGGCATCGTTATTTTTATCGGATTCACTTAGTCCAGATGAATTTGCTAAACTCAACTAAATGAGTTCCACACTTTCATTTAGACCGTGGGAAATCCCGTTAGCAACACGTAGGTTACATCATCCGAGGTATTCCTAATCATCCAACAAGACGTTTTAATTTAGTTGTAGTTGTAGTTTTGTTGTTCTGTTTGTGATTAAATTTTGAGTTGTTTTATATTTTGAAATGTTGTGGTGGTGAATTTTATCTTGTAATGATTTTTAATTTAATTTTGGTTTCAGTTTAGGGACTATCCTAAAGGTTTTGGTTTTCATGCAACAGTTGTTTATCATGCAAGAAAAATAAAGTGCATTTGCAATAAAGTAAATTGCAAGAAGGTAAATTGCAATAAAACAAAAGCGTACCTGGAGGGTCATCCCGTCATCCCAAGCTGCACTTAAAACACATATCAGAGCATTTAAGTATTCCAACAAGCACTCAGTAAAGCTAAGGTAAAGGTTTTGGTTGTCTACCAAAGTCCTAATCCTATAGCTAGTCCTCTCTTATGACATCTAGGTTCTTGTGTTTTGGTTTAAGGACGATTTTCTTCATCAAAGAACAATTAAGTTCAATTGTTCTTATAAATATCCTATCATATTGATGAAGTGCTTAAGACGAGTCTTAAACATCTTTTCAATACCTCTAGGATTGTTTTAAGTCCAAGAGAATTTAATTATACAAATGAATTAATCATCCAGGAGTTCAAGTTTTGTTCTCCTGCTCAGTGAAATAGGACATTTGAATATCCTATGAGTGAAGTAACACTTCACTTAATACTCCGTTTAGGAGTTATGACAACAAGAGCTTTTGAGGGCAAATTGATGTTTAAGTGATTTTTTATTTAATTTAATTTTAATTAATGGGTTTAAGTTTGGAATAGTGTTCAAGTTGTTTTAGATTTATTTTGAATTCTTTATATCTTAGGTGATGTTTTATTTAATTCAATTTAATTTAATTTAATTTTAATTTAATTTAATTTGGTTTAGTTTTAATTTTAATTTAATTTTATTTTTTAACTTGATTTTATTTTTTATTTAATTTGATTTAATTTAATATGTTTTAATTTTAATTTAATTTAATTTAATTTAATTTAATTTAATTTAATTTAATTTAATTTAACTTAAATTTTAATTTAATTTTATTTTAATTTTAATTTAATATTTTATTATTTTTTTTATGCTTTAAGGATGATTTAATTTAATTGTTAAAGTATTAATTTAATTGATATTTTAGAAGGATTTAATTTAAATGTTTTAACTTTAATTTAATTTAATGATTAAATCTTTTAGCATTATAAATGTTGAGTTTGGATTATCATTTTAATTAGGAATTAAATATTATTGATGTGATTAATTTAGGGATTCTTAAATTAAAGAACAAATCTCTTCCTAATAATATCCCTATTTTAATAATTCCAATTTTTCATCATTCTTCCAAATTTAATTAATTATTTAATTAAGGTTTATTTTTATTATTTTCAAATTGTTTGGTAGGTTCCTACCCTTTAACTACCTAAATATTTTACCCACCCTTTTAATTAAACCTAAAATTTTTAATTATAGATTAAAATTTTAATTATCATTTTGCCCTTTAAACTTACTAATTTCATAACTCACTAAATTGAGGTTAAATGAATATGAAATTTTTATGTGACTTTACTCATATATCAATCAAGACATTAGAGGAGAAAATGTGATTTTTCTTTATTTAATTTATTTATGTAATTATTTTTGGTGGAAAATAGGGATTTTCAAGGAAAATTCAATAACATGACCAAGGGAAAGTTTATGTCCTTAAGAAAATTATGGGACATTCTTAATGACCAGAGGACCACTTGGACCAATTTTGGTGATTTTTTGAATTATATTTTTTTTATTATAATTATTTTGAGTTTTGGAGTATTAATTAATTTAAAAATAAAATAAAGGTTGAAAAATGAATTTTAAATTTTTCAAAAATCTCTCTGATATCAAGGAAACCAGAGAACTAATTTTTACAATTTTCTGATTTTTCTTTGATTTATTAGAAGTATTTTAGTGGAAATGCTAGAAAATACATTTTTTTAATTTTAAAATTACCTTAGGGCTTTAAAATTTGATATCTCATCATAGAGACTTAAGAAAAATATGGGGTTTGTTCCTAAGTGATTAAAATTCAAAATGTGACATTTTGGTGAATTTTATTATTTTTGTGATTTTTATTATTTTTTAATTATTAAAAATATTAAAATAATGCAAAAAGTCAACTTTTTTGGAAAATTGCAATTTTAATTTTCTTAAATTCCCCTGATATCAGAGAGGCTCCAAAACCAATTTGGTGAATTTTTGAGAAGTATTTTGAAAGTTATGAATTTTTGAAGTTTAAGTTTGGCTAAATGGCTTAATCAACCCATTTGATAGGGCTAACCAAGTCCAATTGACTTCAAACTTTTATGGTGGGTTCCTCTAATCCTAAAGGTCAGTGGAGAATTGATTTCAAGTCAATTTGATGTATGATTAGCTCTAATTAATTAAAGCTCCATTTTGGGTGTTTAAGCCAATTAGGGTTATTACAAGTGAGTTAACTCAAAACCTATTTTCCCTAGGGTCCTCTGGTCATAAGAAACATCACCAAATTTTCCTAGTATTTATTTCACAATATGCTAATTATTGGAATTAAAATACTCAGAATAGTGACCTAGAATTGAAAAATCAATAACTCTTCATAGGGATGGCCTCGACTTTGGAAAATTCGGGGGATGTCCCCAAATTCGGAGGCTTCAAAGCCCTATGGTCTCATGCCATGGTGAATTGTGTACATGCATGGAGAATTGAAAATGTGCAGAGAGTAAATAAGTCATTAAAAATCAATTATTCAATGAAATTAAATGATTTCTTTTCCACATTATTCTCCTCTGTTCACTGAGCAAGAGGGTATTTTTATTTTATTTTTAGGATTTTCCTACACAAAGTTATAAATTTTCTAAGTTCTGGTAATTAAATAAATAAGAAAAATCCCTATTTTCCTACTTATCCACGCGGCGCCACGCCATCCTCGGCAGCTCAGAAGGGCCACGCGGCGTGCTCTGATTCGGCGCCGCCATCCGACTCAGCGCTCCAGGGGCCCGCGGTTCATGTACCATCGTGCTGTCCGGCTCGATCCCGACCGTCCGCTCGATACACGCTCGATCCGATGGCTCCTAGTCATCGTCTACGACTGGTGTGCACCCGTGACCGTCAACCTTCTAACCCTAATTTCTCACTCGATTCTCAACGGATTTTTGTGTTCTTATGCTCTATGGATTCGTCTTGAAGAGACGAACACATCCATATGGTAAACACGCATTGAAATTGATTCAAATTAAATGGAGAATCTCTGTAAGCTCGCGAAGAAGAGTGAGTCCATACCTTTGCTCAGAGAAGTGAAGCTTTGATCTGAGAGTTGTGTCACCTTCGATTGGGTCCAAGCAAGCTCCAGATGAAGTCCCTTGGCCTGGTGAATTGTATAGGTATGATTTTGACCACAGCTGATTTCAACCTTTGGAGTCTGGAACAGGTGGGTGGCCTGGAGAGGGGGCTTTCACTGGGGAACTCCTTCTCTTGGTCTTGTGCAGGTGTGGGTGAGTTTAATTTGACTTTGGTGGAGGATTTGGGAGTGTCCTGTTCTGGCCTGAGAATTGAGCTCCAAAATTGAACTCAATTAGTGGGGATTAGGGAAAGAGAACAGTGGGGATCAAATGCTCTAAGTGTGGGGGAGAGTCTGGAGTGATTTTGCGCGAGTTTCCTTAAGGTTGGTTCAGCACCTCCTCATGGCCGAGAGGGGTGAGGTTTAAATAGGAGAGGCTCGGAGGGCTTCCTGTGGGGTTTAGGGCTTGGGATCAGCTGCTCTATGCAAGAGAAGAACATCCATGGTGGCCACTGGACTTGGGGCAGCTCAGTAAGGGGGAATTTCAATGTTGGCTCAAATGGGAGCTCTCGGGTGTCGTGTTTTCCGGCGATCCAGGTGGCTGGTCGGCAGGCATAAGTCACCCTCAGGTTCAGGTGGGTCAGGGCTTGATGTTTGTGAAGTCAATTGGTGGCTGCCATGTGTAAAGGGTTTGAATCAAAGTGGAATGGGGTAAGGGTGTATTTTGGCTCAAATTGGTCAAATGCTTGGATTGGGCTAGGTGCACCTCCCCATGGCTAGTTTGGGCTAAAGAGAAAGTGGTTTAAGTCAGCTTGATTAGTGGGGAAAGGTCACCATCCACGTACAATTAAGTTTAAGCAAGGTTTAGGGGAGACATGGGAGTGGTTAATCACTCTTAAGAGGATCATTAAAGGGTCCCCTCTTCTTGCCATTTTGGGTATGATGAGGTTTCCAAGGCTTTCATGGCTCACATGTGGCACATGTATGGCTTCATGGCTCATCTTTGGCTTGGGAAAAGTTAAGTCAACTTCATGAAAAAGGGTTTTGTGAATTTTGGCATTTTGATGGGAATTGTTATGAGGCTTGATTTGGAATTGTTTAATTGATGATTTTGAAAATTAGGGGTGATTTTGATTAAATGGATGATGTGGAGAAATGTCATGTGGGCTTTGGATTGAAAACTTGGGCTTTTGAATTTGTCTTGGATGGGCTTTTTAGAAAGGTTTAAGAAAGTGGGCCTTAGGCTTTATGGATGGGAATTTTTGTAAAAGGTTGGGCCAAATACTTATTGGGTTTGCTTTAGGGATGTGTCATGAGTAATTTGAAATAAATTTGAGGTGGTTTGGGCTTGACTTGGGTTGGATTTGGGTTCATTTGGTACATGGGCCAATGTAGGTCAAATTGGGCTAATTTGGGCCAATGTTGGGCTAGGGTTGAAATTGATGTAAAATTAATGTTGGGAAATGTTTATGGGAGTGTTTCAAAGAGGTTTCAACTTTTGTTGGGGTTGGATTTTGGGATTTGGGTCTATTTGGGTTAAGTTTGGGTTTAGGTCAAAATTGGGCTTTAAGGTCAAAAGTGAAATTGGATTCAAATGCCAATCAAATTGGGCTTAGATTTGGTCTAGATTGGTGTTGAGGATGTTGAATTGAAGTTTAGAATTGAATTGGACCAGAATTTGGGTCAATTGGGTAGGTTTAGTTTGACATTGGGTTCACTTTGGGTTAAAATGGGTCAAATTGGGGATTTTGACAAAAGTGGGGTAAATTGACAAAATTGGCCCATGGTGTAGTTGGAAAAAATGAAATTGGGAATATTTGAGATTTTCTGAAATTTTCTGGGAATTTTCTGAATTTTTGGATTTTTGGGTCAAGAGGGGCATTTTGGTAATTTGGAGGGTATTGGGGGTATTTTTGGAATTTTTGGTATTTTGGGTAAAAATGGTCAATTTTAGTGGTGGGAGAATGTTTAGGATTGATTTTGAGGAATTTAGGTGATTTGGAAATTTTGGAGGGTTTGGGTAATTTCAAGGGTTTTGCAAGCTAAGGGGCTCAGGGTCCCGGGGTCAAAAATTGAAAATTTGGAAAATTAAAGATTGATCAAATATGAGTGAAATGGAAACACTTTGGTTGAGCCATGAAGGCATATCAAGCCTATATGAGCCATGAAGGGACTCATTTAAGACATTCACTATGTTGTTCCTAACCCTAGCATTCACTATGTTGTTCCTAACCCTCTTAGCCAAGGGCTTAGGGGTTAAGGACCATCCATGTGAATCACCTTCATGAGTCAGGAGGTCAAGTTGGGTATGGGTGTGGTTTTAGGAGGTGTGTGAAAGTGTAGTGTATAAGTGTAGTGTGTGTGTGTAAGTCAGCCCTTCACTGCACTGTGCCACCTGTAGGCGCTCCTAAGGCCAAAGAGTCCTATAGGAACTCATCCTTTAAACTTCCACATTTGATTTCAACCCTCTAGGTGATTAGGGGTCTACAATCAAGTTTGTGGAGTTTGCAGGGAGTTAAGAAGTGGTTTGAATTTCTAAGTGGTGGGTCCCAATTCTAATCCTCTAGGATAGTCAAAGGAAAAGCCTAAGGCTAGATCCTAGTACTAAAAAAAAGGAAGAGAAGACCTCATCAAAAATGAGGTCAACAATGGACGATAGCTGATATTAAAGGAATCAGTCCTTCAATTTGTATGCATAGAATCCTTATGGAAGATAATTGTAAACCTCGGGCTGAACCTCAAAGGAGATTAAATCTTATTATGAAAGGTGTTGTTAAGAAAGAAATTTTAAAATGGTTGGATGCTGGGATTATCTACCCTATTTCAAATAGTGCATGGGTGAGTCCTATTCACTGTGTTCCTAAGAAAGGAGGAGTAACTGTGACTATTAATGAGAAAAATAAAATTATACCAACAAGACAATTTACTGGGTGGTGGATATGCATTGATTATAAAAAATTAAATCTTGCTACAAGGAAAGATCATTTTCCACTCTCATTTCTAGATTAGATGTTGGATAGACTGGCTGAACATAAATAATTTTGTTTTCTGGATAGATATACTGGGTACCACCAAATTCAAATTGCTCCTGAGGATCAAGAGAAAACAACGTTTACCAGTCCTTATGGTACGTTTGCTTTCAGAAGAATGCCTTTTGGTTTATGTAATGCCCCTGCTTCATTTTAGAGGTGTATGATGGCTATTTTTTGTTTGGAAGTTCATTTGAATCATGTTTAAAACATTTATCTAAAGTTTTAAACCATTGTGAAGAAACTAATTTGGCCCTTAATTACAAAAAATGCAAATTTATGGCAGCAGGAGGAATTGTATTAGGACATAGAATATCAGAAAAATGTTTCGAGGTAGATCCTGCAAAATTCAAGTTATCTCTAATTTACATTGCCCAACAAATGTAAAGGGAATTAGAAGTTTTCTGGGGCATGCTGAATTCTATAGGCGTTAGATTAAAGTCTTTTAAAAAATTTCAAAACCCTTATGCCATTTATTGGAAAAGGTTGTAATTTTTTATTTTGATGATGAATGCCTAAAAGCTTTTGAAACATTAAAAGAAACATTAATCACTACACCTATTATAATTTCACCAAATTGGGAAAAACCTTTTGAATTAATGTGTGATGCTAGTGACTATGCTATTGGTGCTGTTTTAGGTCAAAAATATGATAAAATTTTCAAAGTAATTTACTATGCTAGTAAAACTTTTAATGAAGCTCAAATTAACTATACCACTACTGAGAAAAAGTTATTAGGTGTAGTATTTGCTTTTGATAAATTTCAATCATATTTAATTGGAACTAAATGTGTAGTGCATACTGATCATTATGCTATCAAATATTTAATAAAGAAGAAAGATGCAAAACAGAGATTGATTAGATGGATTCTTCTTTTGCAAGAATTTGATTTTAAGATAGTAGATAGGAAGGGTACTGATAATTAAATTGCTGATAATCTATCCAGTCTTGAAACTGAAAAATCTTTTAGTGTTACTGAAGTAATTAATGAACATTTTCTTGATGAAAAATTATTCACTATTAATGAATGGCGAATTCCATGGTATGCTAACATTGTAAACTTTATTGTAAGTGATATTATACCACATGGTTTGACATACCAGGAAAAGAAGAAGTTTTTATCTGATGCTAAAACATATTTTTGGGATGACCCATTTTTATATAAACAAGGAAAGAATCTGATTATTCGTAGAAGTGTGCCTTTAGAAGAAATTTATGAAATTATTCAAAAATGTCATAATTCTGATTATGGGGGACATTTTGGAGTTGATAGAACTGCTTATAGAATTTTAAAATCTAGATTTTATTGGCCTACAATTTTTAAAGATGTTAATGCATATATTAGAAATTGTGATCGAAGTCAGTGTGTAGGCAATATTTCTAGAAGAAACGAGATGCCCCTAAATTATATGTTGGAAGTTGAAATATTTGATGTTTGTGGATTAGATTTCATGGGACCATTTACACTATGTATCCAAATGGATTGAAGCTGTTGCTTTACCTCAATGTGATGCTCAAAGTGTTGCAAAGTTTTTAAGAATGAATATAATTTGCAGATTTGGAATACCATGAGTAATCATAACAGATGGGGGAAGTCATTTTAGAAATGCGATTATGGAGAAATTAGTAAAGAAATATCATATTAACCATCACATTGCTACTGCTTATCATCCGCAGACAAGTGGTTTGGTTGAATTATCCAATCATGAAATTAAAAGAATATTGGAAAAGACTGTTAATCCAAATAGAAAGGATTTGTCAATCAAACTGGATTATGCTTTGTCAGCTTATAGGACTGCTTACAGAACTTCTATAGGGATGTCCCCATAGAGGCTAATTTTTGGAAAAGCTTTTCATTTGCCTGTTGAACTTAAGCATAAAGCATATTGGATTATCAAAGAGTTCAATTATAATTTAAAAATGTTGCCGAGAAGAGATTTTTTCAATTAAATGAGCTTGAAGAGATAAGAAATGAATCTTATGAAAATGCTAAGATTTGTATAGAGAAAATGAAGTTATGGCATGATCAGAAGATTCTTACTAAAAATCTTGAGCTTGGACAAAATGTTTTGTTGTATAATGCAAGGTTAAAAATTTTTGCTGGAAAACTTATGTCCAAATGGATGGGTCCATTTATTGTGATAAATGTTTATTCTTGTGGAGCTGTGGATATTCAAGATCCTAAGACTGGAAAAATATTCAAAGTTAATGGTCATAGACATAAACCTTATTTTTCAGTCGATCGACTTAAATATGATGAGAACCTGATGTTGGGTCACTCAGAATAAGTTCTAAGTATGTCAGGATGAAGACATTAAATCAAGCGCTTTGTGGGAGGCAACCCATATTTATCGGTGTGCTTTGCTTTGTATTTATCAGTGTGCTTTGCTTTATATTTATCGGTGTGCTTTGCTTTATGTTTGCTTTGTGTGGTTTGTTTGGTTTGTTTTTATGATTATATGGTATTATTTTAAAGAGAATAGTTATAGTGGTGTTTATTTGACATTAAATGATGACTAGAAAGAGTCAGAATGAAAAATTTAGACATTTGACAGACCTGTGCAAAAATGTGCACTGGCGACTAACCGTCGCCTGGTTAGCACTTAAGCACCGCAGTTAAAAAAAACGTGATAAATGAATTTTCAGAAGCCAAAAATCATGAGGAAGTGGTTTTAGGATTTATTTTGGAGTTTTAAAATGTCTAGGGTTGGTTTTAGCACTTCCCATGTCGAAAAAAAGGTCCTGGATTAAGAGAAACACTTGCCCCAGTATCTATTTTCATTTTTAAGTCTTAAGAAGAGTATTTTAAGTGCAAAAATGTCTTCTTGGGAGAGTGAAATTAAGAAGGAGGAAGCCAATAAGAAGAAATTTATCAGTGAAAGTGTGCAAGAGTTATACAACGGATTCCTAGCAGTTAGTATTTAAGGTATTGCAGAAAGGATTGCGAAGATTGAAGCCAACGTGGAGTCAATTGAAGCAAAGGTAAATGAAACTAACACTCATTTAGCGCATATGGGATGGCAACTTAAAATGAAATTCATTCATACAAGTCATGTGGTGTCGGCATATTTTTAGGTTATGTGTTATATTTTAAAAAAGGGGTCGCCTACAGAAATTGTCGGCGAATTTTAGGTTTTAAATTTAATTTAAATATATATAATTTAGAAAGTAGCATTTGATTTTGAAAATGATTTTAAGTTTGAAAATTTTAAGATATGAAATCAAACCGATCTCACATCCCGAATAGTTTATATAAACGAGCATCGCACCACAAACCGTGTATCTATCCCGATGAATAGACACAATCGCTCGATAATGGGGCTCAATTAAATAAACTAGAAGATTTGTGACATCCGTTTGGTCTGCGAACCAATAATATAAGCCGACAAGTTCCCCTGCTTAGTATAAATGAATTAAGCAGGGTTTATATTACCTGGGTTCTTAAAGTTCCCTATAAGGGCAAGCCCCTATAGTTAATTACATCTTAAATGACGGGAATCACTTAAGAAAACTCTCGATAATGATCAGTGGTTTTGCTCTCAAGAATTTCAAAGTTTAAAGTTTTCAAAGGATTGAATTTTGGAGATTTCAATAGGGAATGGATCAAATTTGGAACAGTTATTTTCAGGAGTCCAAAGGAAGAGAAGTAGGAGAATTTGAAGATCCAAGAAAGATCTTGGCAACTTCCCAAACTATCCTATTGTTTGGTTTAGATTTGGGAGTTTATTTAATGTTTCCATCCTGCCAATTTTAATTAATTAGGACTTATATTTGCATGACATGATCATACAAATAGCCTTGGAGGTGTGAGGGTTTATGCCGTACTAAACGACTACCTCGGAATCCTAAGACCGGTTAGGGCTTAATTTACATAACATGATTATGCAAATGCCTAACAAAAGGGTTGAGGATTTATGTTGCACTAGGCAAACTACCTCGAAATCCTACGGTTTGGTTGTTTAATTCTAGGAACGTTTAGCTGAAGTAGACACAAGTTTTGCTGACGACGATGGCCGTGCTGCCCACTATGCTCCAAGCTTCTTATTGTAACAGAGGTTTAGTTTTAGAAAATGAATATCAGGAGATGAGAGAAGTGTTTTGGTTAAGAGAAATCTTAAAGTCCAAATGTTTTTAATGTTTTAATTAAAACAAATCTTAGAGTTGGTTAAACAGAACCGATTAAGATCCCACGGTTCCATCATCCCGGCACCGTTATTTTCATTGAATTCACTTAGTCCAGTTGAATTTGCTAAACTCAACTGAATGAGTTCCACACTTTCATTTAGACCGTGGGAAATCCCGTTAGCAACACGTGGGTTACATCATCCGAGGTATTCCCGATCATTCAACGAGACGTTTTAATTTAGTTATAATTGTAGTTTTGTTGTTCTATTTGTATTTAAATTTTGAGTTGTTTTATATTTTGAATATTGTGGCGGTGAATTTTATCTTGCAATGACTTTTAATTTAGTTTTGCTTTCAGTTTAGGGACTATCCTAAAGGTTTTGGTTTTCATGCAACAGTCTTGTTTATCATGCAAGAAAAAGTAAAGTACAGTGCATGTAAGTGAATTGCAATAAAGTAAATTGCAATAAAGTAAAAGCGCACCTGGAGGGTCTTCCCGTCATCCCAAACTGCACTTGAAACACATGTTCATTTAAATATTTTGCAAGAAATACCTAGGTAAAGCTAAGGGAAAGGGTCTTGGTTGTCTACCAAATTTCTAATCCTATAATTAGTCATTTCCTATGACGTCTAGGTTGTTGGTTTGGTTTAAGGATGATCTTCTTCATCAAAGAACAATTAAATTCAGTTGTTCTTCTAAAACATCCCGTCATATTGAGGAAGTGCTTAGGACGAGTCCTAAACATCTTTTCAATATTTCTGGGATTGTTTTGAGTCCATGTAAGTTTAGTTGCACAGGTTTGTTTCTTGCTCAGTGAACTTAGGTATTTGATTACCTGATGAACGAAGTGACATCTCACTTAATACTCTATTTAAGAGTTATAATAATTAAAGCCTTTAAGGGCAAGCTGATTTATCGAGAATTTTAATCATTCTTAATTTAAGGTTCGAGTTAATGGTTTAAAGTGTTTTAATTTAATTATGAGGTTTTAATTAATAATTTTAAGCTTGGAATAGTGTTCAAATTATTTTAGATTTAATTCTTAATCATTTCATTTAGGTTTGTTTTTAAATAATTTTAATCTAATTTAATTCAATTTGATTTTAATTTAATTTTAATTTAATTTTATTTAATTTTATTTAATTCTAGTTTTAATTTAATTTAATATTAGTTTTAATTTAATTTAATTTAATTTTAGTTTTAATTTTGACTTTAATTTTAATTTTAATTTAACTTTAATTTTTAATTTAATTTTAATTTTTAATTTAATTTTAATTTATTTGTAATTTTAATTTTAGTTTTAATTGTTAAATTTAATTTTTAATTTGGATTATTATTTTAATTAAGAATTAAATATTATTAAATTTACTTATTTAGGGATTTTTAAATTAAAGAATAAACATCCTCTTAATAATATCCCTATTTTAATAATCCAAATTTTAAATGTACTCTTTCTAAAATTTAAATTATTTAATTAATTAAAGTTTCATTTTGATATTTTGAAAGTGTTTAATGGGTTTCTACCCCTTAATTTCCCTAAGTTTCAATCATCTAAGAGAAAACTAAAATCAAATATTATACCCTCCATTTTGATTAAACCTAAAGTCTTAATTAAGGGTTAAAATTTTAATCACCTTTATGCCCTCTTAAGCTTATTTATTTCATAACTCACTAAATTGAGCTCAAATGAATTTGAAATTTTTGTGTCACCTCACTCACATGTCAATTAAGACATTGGAGGAGAAAATGTGATTTTTCTGGGTTTAATTTATTTATACAATTATTTTTTAGTAGAAAATAAGGGTTTTCCAAGAAAATTCAACAACATGACCAAGGAAAGGTTTCTATCCTTAAGAAAATTACGAGATGTTCCTAATGACAAGAGGACCACTTGAACCAATTTTTGTGATTTGTTGAATTTTATTTTATTTATTATAATTATTTTGAGTTTTGGAGTATTAATTAATTATACAATAAAATAAAAGTTAAAAAATAGATTTTATATTTTTATTAAATGTTTCTGACCTCAAGGAGTCCAGAGAATCCAATTTTATAATTTTTTGATTTTTCTTTGATTTATTAGAATTATTTTAGTGAAAAAGGTTGAAAATTCATTTTTTAATATTAAAAATTACATTAAGCCTTTAAAATTCAATATCATACCCTAGGGACTTAGGAAAAATATTTGGTTTGTTCCTAAATAATTAGGAGTCAAAATTTGACATTTTTATGATTTTTAATATTTTTGTGATTTTTATTATTTTTTAATTATTAAAATATTAAAATATTGTGAAAAATCAACTTTTTTAGAAAATTCCAATTTTAATTTTCCTAAACTCCCCTGATACCAGAGAAGCTCCAAAACCAATTTTGTGAATTTTTGAAAAGTATTTTTAGAGTTATGAATTTTTAAAATTTAATTTTAGTTATGTGACTTAATTAATCCATTTAGTGAGGTTAAACATTTCGAATTGATTTCAAAATTTTATATAAGGTTTCTCTGACCCTAAGGAGTAATGGAGAATTATTTTCAAGTCAATTGATGTGTGGTTAACCCTAATTAAATCAAATTCAAATTTAGGGGTTTAGACCAATTAAGGTTATTATGTATGAATTAACTCAAAATATATTTTTCATAGAGTCCTCTGGTCCGAAGAAACATCACCAAATTTTCTTAGAATTTATTTTACAATATGCTAATTATTGGAATTAAAATACCTAAAATAGTGACATAAACTTGAAAATTCAATAACTTTTCACAGAGATGGTCTCTGACCTTGAAAAATTCAAGGAATGTTCCCAAGATCAGAGGCTTCAAAAGCTCTATGGTCTCATGCCATGGTGAATTTTCTATGAAAATGAAGAATTAAAATACTAAAAACAGTAAATAAATTATTAAAAATAAAATACTCATCCAATTAATTTGATTTCTTTTCCACATTATTTTCCTCTGTTCACTGAGCATGAGAGTATTTTTATTTTATTTTTGTGATTTTTCTATGCAAAGATATGAATTTTTAAAGTTCAGGGCATTTAAATAATTCAAAAATACCCTATTTATCTACTTATCCGACTCGGCACCAGCGCAACATCGACAACTCCGAAAGCCCACGCGGCGCATTCCCATTCGATGCCGCCACTCGAGTCAGCAGCCACGCGTCCTGAGGTTCATGTACCATCGCACAGTCCGACTTGATCTCGACTGTCTGCTCGATACACGCGCGATCCAACGGCTCCTGGTCATCGTCTATGACTGGTGTGCACCCGTGACCGTCCACACTAAAACCCTAAGATCTCACCCAATTCTCAATGGATTTTTGTGTTCTTATGCTCTATGGATTTGTCTTGAAGAGACGAACACATCCATATGGTTTATAGGCTATGAAATTAACTTAAACAAAATGGAGAATCGCTGGAAGCTCGGGAGGAAGAGTGAGTTCATACCTTTGCTCAGAGAAGTGAAGCTTCGATCTGAGAGTTGTGTCACCTTCAATTGAGTCCAGGCAAGCTCTAGATGAAGTCTCTGGCTCTAGGGAATTGTCTAGGTGTTAAAGTGACCATGCCCGATCACAAAGCTTGGAGGCTAGAAGCAATGGCTGGCCTGGTAAGGGGGCTTTTGTTGGGGAACTTCTCCTCTTGGTCTGGTGAAGGTGTAGGACCAATTAATTTGGAGATTGGCTCACTATGGTGAAGTGTCCTGTTTTTTCGGTGGATTTTCAACTCAGAAATTGAGCTCTGTTAATGGGGATTAGGGCAAAGGAACACTGGGAATCAACTCGCTCCGGGTTAGGAGAAGGTCTTGGAGCAATTTTGGCGAGTTTCCTTAAGGTTTGGTTCATCTCCTTATTTGGCCGAGAGGTGGTGGTGTTTAAATAGCATGGCCGGAGGGCTTCCTGTGGGCAATCGGAGGCTGGGATCAGCTGCTCAGGGGAGGAGAAGAACAACTATGCTGTTCATTTGGGTTGAGACAAGTTAGCAAGGGAGAATTGGAAAGTTTGGCTCACATGGAGCTTTCAGCCATGGCGTTTTCCGGCGACTGTGGTGGCTGGCCGGCCAGGCATTTGTCACTCTCGTGGTCGTGGAGGTCGATGCTTCGGTTTAGTGAACTCAATCGGCTAATGCCATGTGTAAAGAGCTTCGATTCAAAATGGAATAGGGAAGGGGCTCATTTTGGGTTGATTTGGTCCAAGGCATAGTTTAGGCTAGGTGCACCTCCCCAAGGCTTGACTTTGAGCTAAGAGAAGTCAGTTGGATCAGCTAGGAAAGGGTAGTGAAGTCCCCATCCATGAATATTTGGATTAATTATGGATTAAGGTGAAGCATTAAAAGGGTTAAAACTTTTTTAAGGGGGTTTAAAAGAGGCTCCTCCTTTTGAAATTAATGGTATGTTGATATGTAAAGTGATTCCCATGGCTTCATGTGGCTTGCGCATGGCTTTAAAGCTTGCTCATGGCTTGGGAATGGCTTGGCTTACTTGCATGAGAAAGGGATTTTGGGATTTTTGGCATTTAGGGGTGATTTGACATGAGGCTTGATTTGGAATCATTTGATGATGGAATTGGAACTTAGGGAATGATTTTGATTAAATGGATGGTAAATGAAAATGTCACATGGGCTTTAGGATAGATTTTGGGCTTTTTGAAATGGTTTTAGATGGGCTTTTAAAGTGATTTAGGGAAGTGGCCTTTTGGATTTTAGGATGGGCTTTTGGATGAATATTTTGTGAAGGACCATGTCAAATAAATGTTGCAATTGGTTTAGGGATGTTTCATGAATGGTTTGGAATCAATTTGGTGTGATTTGGAGTAGAATCGGGTCGAATTTGGGCTTTTTAGTTAAAGGGGCCAAAGTGGGCCAAATTGGGCTAACTTGGGTTAAGGTTGGGCTAAAGTTGGATTTGATGTAAAATTAATGTTGAGAAATGTTCATGGGAGTGTCACAAAGAGTTTCCAACTTTGGTTGGGTTCTAATTTTGGGATTTGGGCCAATTTGGGTTAGGTTTGGGCTTAGGTCAATTTAAGGGATTTTAGTTTTGGGTTAGGTTTAGGTGGAGTTTAGGTTCAAATTTTGGGCAAATCAAGTCAGTGTTTTGTTTATGGGGGTGTTAGGAAGGTTTTAGAAAAGATTTGGGACCAATTGGGGTTGAATTGGGTTGGTTTGAGCTAGGTTTAGGTCATGGGCCAAAATTGGGCCTTAAGCCTCAAATTGAAATTGGGCTCAAATGTCAATCAAATTGGACTTAGCTTTGGTCTAAATTGATGTTGGGGATATTGAATTGAAGCTTAGAATTGAATTGGACTAGAATTGAGATCAATTGGGGTGGTTTGGTTTGACATTGGGTTCACTTGGGTTTAAAATGGGTCAAATTAGGGGTTTTGGTAAAAGAGGGGTAAATTGGCAAAATTGGCCCATGGTGTAGTTGAACAAAATGAAATTGGGAATATTTGGGATTTTTTTGGAATTTTTTGGGAATTTTCTGAATTTTTGGATTTTTTGTGGTAAAAAGGGCATTTTGGGTATTTGTAGGGTATTGGGGGGTACTTTTGGAATTTTTGGTATTTTTTGGCTATGGATGATCAATTTGAGTGGGGGGAAATGTTTAGGACTGATTTTGTGAAATTTTGGGTAATTTAAGTAATTTTGCAAATTTTGGGTAGCTTCAAGGGCATTTGGTAGGTTTGGTGGGTCCGGGGTCCCGGGTCCCGGGGGTCAAAAATTGAAAATTTTTAAAAAAATGAAGATTGATTAAATTTGAGTAAAATGGAATCACTTTGGTTAAGCCATGAAGCCATGTTAAGCCCATATGAGCCATGAGAGGACTCATTTGAGGCATTCACCATGTTGTTCCTAACCCTCTTAGCTAGGGGCTTAGGGGTTAAGGACCATCCATATGAATTACCTACATGAGTCAGGAAGTCAAGTTGAGTGAGAGTGTGGTTTTAGGACATGGAATGTGTGTGAGAGTGTACTGTATGTGCAAGTAAACCCAAGGTAGTCCTAAGGCCAAAGAGTCCTATAGGGAACTCATCCTTTAAACCTTCACATTTGATTTCAACCCTCTAGGTGATTAGGGGTCTACAATCAAGCTTGTGGGGTTTGCAGGGAGTTAAGAGGTGTTTGAATTTCTAAGTGGTGGGTTCCACTTCTAGTCCTCTAGGATAGTCAAAAGGAAAGTCCTATGGCTAGATCCTAAACACTAAGGAGTGAGAAAAGAAGAGACGTCATAAACAATGAGGTCAACATGTGGAAGAAGCAAATAAGGTGATGTTTCTGAAAAACAAATGGTTGGAAGAAGAAGATGTAAGAGTTTTCAACCATCGCCCATTTTATCAGATCTATATTTCAGATGGTTCAAGTGGAACTAATGGTGGTTCTAGATACATTCAACCTAATGAAGTTTAAAATTAATTTGAGTATAGTTTAGTATTGTGGTTTTATGTGATAAGTGTTTAGTGTATAATGTTATATGTTTGTGTTTTATTGAACTTAAATGTGTGTTCATTACATATTAATGATGTAAAATTATCTTTGTTTTGATATATTTGAATTATTGTGTATTGGAAAATTTTATCCAAAATGTTTGGATAGAAATTTTTAGTATGTAATAAGTGTGATTGTTTTTAATGAAAGATTGTGTTTGTGTGAAATCTATTTAGAATTGATGGAAATTTAACTTTATTTGGAGAATTAGAAAAGTTTAGAAGGGAGAAATTATTATTTAAAGTGATTTAGAGGGATTAACCAAGGGGTTTAGTTAGTTTTTAAATTAATTGTGAAAATAAGGATGCTGGCGGCTAAGCGCCAGAACTTAGGCGCTTAAGCACCATAATTTGCAGCTAAGCGCTGAAGCTTCACACTTAGCGTCGGTTCACGAAAACTGATTTTCTGCAGTTAAAAACCCAAAAATTGACATTTTTAACACGACCCGTCACCCTCAACCTCTCAAAGTCGCGAAATAGGATTTAGGGTATCCTTAAGTTGGATCAATTAAGAGCCGATTTCAAAGAGATTTTTCTGATTTGAATTTCTTGAGGTATGAGCACTACTCCTAAGTAAAAAAATTTTGATTTTAACCATATATTTTGAGTAAATTATTGAAAAATATTAAGATCAGTATTTATGATGAAATTTGAGGAAAAGCATGAAAAATTACTTGGATTTAGTGGAAACTACCTTTGGAAGTTAAACTAGCAAGTTTAGTTTGATTTTGGAATTTATGGTGAATTTTTGTGATTTTTTGATAGATGGCTCCAAAGTCAAAGAGATCAAAAGATAAAGCAAAATTTGATTCAAACAAATTTTTTAGTGCAAGAGCTGAGGATCAATATGTCGATGCACTGTCGTTACGTAAATTGATTCCGGAACGAGTGTTTAGTAAGACAGGAGAAGTTATTGAAGAAATGATTATAGAAGGAATTGGGAAAATTACTGTTACTTCTCCGCTGTCACTGTTGTTTCTGTGGTCAGAGAGTTTTATGCAAACTTACCTGTTGCAGAAGAAAATTTGGTGATGGTTAGAGGTGAACAAGTACATTTTTCAATTGCGGTAATCAATGTTTTTTACCACTTGTCTCCTGCGGTGTTTTGTTTTTATGTTAATTATCATTCTACTAAAGGAGAATTAGATGAGATCATATCATTTTTGACTGATGGAAGAGGTTTATGGAAGATAAGAAATGAAAGAAGAGTAAATTTTCAGGCCTCTAAGTTGAATGCCATTTTAAAGGCATGGCATTACTTTATTTCATCTAAACTGTTGCCTTCAAGTCATACTAGTGAAGTTACAAGAGAGAGAACAGTTCTAAATCATTGTATTCAGTTGGTAAGGCTTATTGCTGTTGGGGCTATTATTTTTGACTATGTGATGAACTGTGCCAGATCCGCTACTACTTCAGGTATGAGATTTCCATCCTTAATTCATTTGATTTGTGAGCGATCTGGTGTTAAGTTTGAAACATGGGAGGAAGTTCTCTAGCCATTGAGACCTATTACCAATGTAAACATTGGAGCTTACAATGTACATTCAGAGTTTAGCTGGAGAGGATGATTTAGAACTTCCACTGCTTCTGCTTCTACTTCTACAGCTTCTACTTCACCTGCCACTACTTCTAGAGCATCATCATATAGTGATTCAGAAACTGGACTATTGAAGAAGATTTTGAAGAAAGTGAGTCTTACAAGAGAACATGTTAGAGATATGTATGGTAAGATTGAAAATATTGAAAGGTATATTGTTAAGCATGATGAATATGAGGAGAATTATCAGCAGTACATGGATAAAGTGATTAGAGGTGATCATAGTGCTGAGATGCCCCCTCATCCATTTTATATACCTTATGTGCCATGCAAAGACTGGGTTGAAGAAGATGATGATGAGGATGATGATTATAGTTTTTGTGTTTAGTTTGTTTTGATTTGTGATTTCTTATGTGTAGTTATGTTTTTATTTTGATATTTTTATATGTGATGTTATGTTTGATTGTTGTGTGATGTATTTATGATATGAACTCTGATTTTGTATAAAACATGGTTGGACTATTTCTTTTTTTGTACATTCAGATGTTTATGTGATAAAGTAATGTTTGAGCTTGATTTGGTTGAGTCTCGAGCGAGATCTTAGGGTTTTAGCATGGACGGCTCTCGGGTTGATGCAGAAGGGGACGATGACCAGCAACCTTCGGATGGCGCGTGTAATGAACGGATGACGAAGATCGAGTCACACGGAAGCTTTGTACGTAAAGCTCACATTGACTCAGATGGCGACATCGAATCAAACAGCGATGCGTGTGTTTTCAATCCGTCGCAGGATCCAGTCAGCGCTGAGTCACTTAAGTAGGAAATTAAGGATTTTTTATTTATTTAAATAACTGAAACAATGAAAATGCATAACTTTGCATAGAAAAATCCAAAAATTAAAAGAAAAATACCCTCTTGCTCAGTGAACAGATGAGAATAATGTGAAAAAAGAATTGAGTCATTTTGTTAAGTCTTTGATTTTTAATTAATTAAATACTGTTCTGCGTATTTGAATTCTCCATTCTGTTGCACAATTCACCATGGCATGAAATTTAAACCCCAGGTAGCCTGTGTCATGGGCTATCTCCTCGTGATTGTTCCAAGATCAGAGGAGGTCTCCATGAAAAGTTATCTATTTTTCAAGTTCATGTGTCTGTTTTGGTATTTTAAGTCCAATAATTAGCATATTTCCTAAAAAATTCTAGGAAAATTAGGGTAGTTTCCCTGTGACCAGAGAAACATTGGAAAATTTCAACTTGATTTAATTTACTTAAACAAATCCTAATTTGGCCAAAACCCTAAAACTGAAATTAAACTGATTTGGATTAACCACACATCAAAATGGCATGAAATTAATTCTCCACTGTTCTTTAGGATCAGGAGAACCCCACATAAAATTCCAAGTCAATTGAAAATGAATTAACCCATTAAATGAATTATTCAAGTTACATGGCTGTATTTGAAATTAAAAAATTCCTAAAACGCAAAAATAACTAAAAAATTCACCAAATCAAATCTGAGGGCTCTTTGAGATCAGAGGAGTCTAAGAAAATTAAGATTGGAATTTTCCTAAAATTTTCATCTTTAACCTATTTTTAAAAATTTTAATAATTAAAAAATTATAAAAATCATAAAAATATTAAAATTCACAAAAAAATCATATTTGGTCTCCTAATCACATGGGAACCAACCAAATATTTTTCCTAAGTTTCTAAGTTAAGATATTCAATTTTAAAGGCTTAGGGTAATTTTTAATATTAAGAAAATGAATTTTCCAACCTTTTCAGTATAATAATTCTTAAAATTCAAAGAAAAATAAAAAAAAATTAAAATTTGTTTCTTTGAGTTCCTTGAGATTAGAGAGATTTATTAAAAATATAAAATCTAATTTTCCACCTCAATTTTTTTTATAATTAATTAATACTCCAAAAATTAGAATAATTATAATAAATTAAATAAAATTCAAAAAATTACCAAAATTGGTCCAAGTAGTCCTCTGGTCAGTAGGAACCTCCCATAATTTTCCTAAGGACAAAAATTTCATCTTGATCATGTTGTAAAATTTTCATTTAAAATCCATATTTTTCACTAAAATAATTATATAAATTAAATTAAAATTAGAAAATCACATTTTCTCCTCTAATGTCTTAATTGACATGTGAGTGAGGTGACATAAAGATTTCAAAGTCATTTGAGCTTAATTTAATGAATTATGAGATGATCAAGCTTAAGAGGGCATAAAAGTAATTAAGAAACTTTAAACTTAATTAATATTTAAGCTTAACCAAAGGGAAGGGTAAACCTGTGATCTTAATTTTCCTCTTGGATGATTGAAACTTAGGGAGTTAAGGGGTAGAAAACCATTAATCACCTTAAACATTAAAGAAGAAATATTAATTAATTAATTAAATCATTTAAACTTTGGAAGTTAATTAAGGCATGAATTATTAAGATTAGGGGTTATGATATAAGAAGATTCTAATTCTTTAAATTGAACCCCTAATCAATTGATTGATTCAATACCATCCAACCCTTAATTAATGGAACTCTAAAAATGATGATTGAAACTAATAATTAAAAAAGGAAATGATCTTGAAATCACACAATTAAATTAAAAGATTAAGATATTTGAATTAATTTGAAATGATCTAATATCAAATTAAAACAAACTTAAAATATTAAAACTAGTTTGAAATCATTCAAAACCAAAGTTAAAACAAATTTGAATTATTAGATTAATTTAAAATAAATCTATAATTAAAATATTATAATTAAATTAAAATTAAAAAACTAATTTAAAAATATTATGATCAAATTAATGCAACTTAAAACATCAAAACTTAACTGAATTAAATAATTAAAACACCTTTTTCTAACTTTAAAATATTTGAACCAAAACTTTATAACTAAATTGAATCACTTTAAATCACCAACTCAAACTTCAAATTAAGAGTGGTTAGGTTCTTTAATGAACTAATTTTGCCCCTAAAGGCTTTCATCATTATAACCCTTAAAAAAAGTGGCAAATGAAACATCACTTTACTCATAGGATAATCAAACATCCAAGTTCACTGAGCAAGAGTCAAAACTTAACGAAACCCCAAATGGTCAATTCATCCCCATAATGAAATTAATTTGGACTTAAAACAATCCCAAAAGTGTTGAATAGATGTTTAGGACCCGTCCTAAGCACTTTCTCAAACTGATGAGATGTTTTAGAAGAAAAAATGAACTTCATTGTTCTTTGATGAAGAAAATCATCCACAAAAACACACCTCAGGAATTGACTAGTGATAGGATTAGGATTTGGTGAACCTTCTCTTAGCTTTACCTTGGTGTTCACTTTTAAATATTTAAATGCCCTAACATGCGTTTTATGTGCAGTTGGAAATGACGAGAAGACCCGTTAGGTACGCTTTTATTTTATTGCAATTTACTTACCCGCGCTGTACTTCCTTTTCTGGCAAGCTTGCATGTTAAACAACAATGTCACCCTGCATGAAAACTAAAACCTTTAGGATAGCTGCAAAACTGGAACCAAAACTAAATTAAAATCACAACAAGATAAAACTCACCAGCACAACATCAATATATAAGATAACTCAAAATTTAATCACAAACTGAATAACAAAACTGCAATCATAATTAAATTAAAACGCCTCGTTGGATGATCGGGAATCCCTCGGATGATGTAACCCATGTGTTGCTAACAAGATTTCCCACAGTCTAAATGAAAGTGTGGAACTCACTTAGTTGAGTTTAGCAAATTCATTTGGACTAAGTGAATCCGATGAAAATAGTGGTGCGGGGATGATGGAACTGTGGGATCTTAACCGGTTATGCTTAATCAACTTTAAGATTTCCATTAATAAAACTTAAGACATTAAATTTGAAACTCAACCTCTAAACCATGACACTTTTCTCATCCCTTGATTGTCACTTCTTTAAACTAAACCCTCTATAATAACAAGGAGCTCAGATCAAGCATAGTGGGCAGCACGACCATCTTCAACAACAAAACAAGTCTTCATCAACTTAACCTTTCCTTAGTAAATAAACAACAATTCATAGGATTTTGAGGTTGTTCACCTAATGTTACATAAATCCTCAGCTTCCTTTAGGCATTTGCATAAATCATTGTTGATCTCATTTTTGGTGAGATCTTTTCTTTTTATTAGTGCTTAGGATCTAGCCATAGGACTTCTCCTTGACTATCCTAGAGGACTAGAATTGGGACCCACCCTTTAGCATTAAGCTACTTCTTAACTCCTCTTGGGACCCCACTTGGATGGTTGCAAACCTCTAAATCACCTTGGAAGGTTAAAACCACCATATGGTCAACCAATAGTGAGTTCCTATAGGATTGTTTGGACTTAGGGTGCCCTTGGGTGACTTGGGCTTCTCTTGCACACACACACACCCCTAATCCACTTAACCTAAACCTTGAACCCTTGCCTTTCTACCCTTTATGAAACTCACATGGTTGAACCCAAGCCACTAATATTTGATTAAGATGGCTAAAGTCAATATGTGAAGGATCATAAAGTGGTTACCATTTGGCTAGACTTGGTCCCAAAGTGGTTGGACTTAGCTAAGTCCATGGCTCATGCTTCCAAACCCTAATTCCATTCCAAATCAATTTTTAATCAATTTGAATCCACTAAAATGTTCTCATTCTTCCTTGTTTGAAACCCCATTCATTTTGCCAAAATTTCTGGTTTTGACATTGGGTCCCCAAAACCTACCAAAAACTACCTAAATTGCCCCCACGACCACCAAATCATCTAAAAATTCCCAAATATTACCCAAAATTCCTAAAAATCCTAAGAATCATTTTGAAACAATTTCCACCTCTTAAATCCACCAAAATACCTCAATACCCTCTAAATAACCTCCAAATACCCTAAATACCCCTTTTGGCCCAAAATTCCAAAAATTTCTAGAAAATTTCAGAAAATCTCAAATATTCCCAATGTAATTTTGTTCAACTACACCATAAGCTAATTTTGACAAAATAACTCACTTTTATCAAAATCTCTAATTTGACCCATCTTTAACCCACGTGGACCCAATGTCAAACCAAGTCAACTTAATTGACCTTAATTTTGCCCAAACTCAATTCTAAACTTCAATTCAACATCTCCAATACCAATCTAAACCAATTCCAAGCCCAATTTGGTCCACATTTGAGTTCAATTTGAAATTTAAACCAAAACCCCAATTTTAACCTATGACCCAAACTTACACAAATTAGACCCAATTCAACTCAATTTCCCCCAAAATCAACTCCAAACTCTCCATAATACATTCCTACACCAAATACAACATCAATTAGCTCTAAATTTGAACCCAAACCCAACTCAAAATTCATTTGAAATCAAAACCCCCAAATTTGCCCTAAAGTTGTCACCTACCCCTAAATCTCCAAATTGAATCCCCTAAGCCCAAAATTTCCACCCAATTTCTATCCTAAACCATTCCTAACAATCATTTGAAACATTTTGGACCATCAATTGCCCTTGAACCAAAATCTAGCCAAACCTAAACCCAACCTAACCCATGGTGACCAAAATTGACCAAGTCCCCAAAATCCTCCAAATTGAAACATCAAATGAACTCAAATCCACTTCATGTCTTCATGAAAAATTTTCCTTACAATCACCTACATAATTTTGACCAATCAATTTGATGCAATTCAAACCCAAACTCAAGTTAGCCCAACTCAAACCCATGTGAACCCATGTGTACACATGAACCAAATTGAACCAAACCAAACCAAAATTTACCAAACCAACTTCTTAGCTACTGACCCTAGGCCTCCTAGGGTGGGTTTGACCTGACCTAACCCATGCCCCATGAGCCATGGACCAATGGTCCACCACTTTGGACCAAGGGACCAAGCCACATGGCTAAGGCTAATTCCCATCCTCCAACTCTCCTTAAGCAAGCTCCATGTTCAAAATAATTGAGCTAAACTCCTCCTCCACTCCTCCTCAGCCTGCCCAGCCACCTGGCCGTCCTTGCCAGCCACCCCAGCCGCCGGAACAGTCACACCCAAGTAGCTCATATGTCCTTGAAACCAAAAATTAGGGCTTGGCGGTGGGAAATCCCCTCTCCAGCCACCTGGCCTGCTCAGCCCTCACCCTAAGCGGCCTAAACCACTCATTGCCTAACCCTGAGCTCCCCTCTCCGGCCATGGCTATAAAATCCCCACCTTTCGGCCTTGCCAAAGGTGCTGAAAAATTTCTCTACGAATCCCTCCCAAATTGATCCCAGACCTTCTCCCAGCCTAGAGAAGAAGAGCCCCACTATTTTCCTGCCTTAATTCCCACTGGTTGAGCTCAATTTCAAAGCTCAAAATTAGGCCAGAAATAGGATATCTCCTTAACCTCCACCAAAACCAAATTAAACTCACCCACACCTTCACATCACTAAGAGAAGGAGTTCCCCAGTGAAAGCTCCCTCTCCTAGCCTCCTAGTTGCTCTATCTGCCAAAGCTTTGAATCGAGCTTGGTCGAAGTCATACCTAGGAAGCTCACCAGGACTAGAGACTTCATTCGGAGGCTCCTCTCACCCCAACAAACGTGCTGAGCATCTCTGATTGAAGCTTCACTTCTCAGAGCCAAGGTATTGACCTCTCCTCCCTCCCAAGCTTCCAACAATTCTCCATTCTGTTCTGTGCAATTTCAATGCATGTTAGCCGTATGGATAACTTTGTCTAGGCTAGAAGCATCTATAGAGACCAACCACGCATGATTTGGTTGAGTCTAGAGCAAGATCTTAGGTCTGGAAGGTGGACGGCTTTCGGGTTGAACCAGACGGAGACGATGACCAGCGACCGTCCGATCGCGCGTGTATCGGATGGACGGTAGAGATGGAGTCATACGGAGCCGTGGAACTAAAAGCGCGTGCCGAGTCAGATGGCGGCGCTGAATGGGAGCGCGCCGCGTGTATGTTCGACCCACCGTAGGTTGAGGTGGCGCTGCGTCAGATAAGTAGAAAATTAGAGTATTTTTTATTTATTTAAATGCCCGAACCTTTGAAAATGCATATCTTTGCATAAACAAATCCTAAAAATAAACTAAAAATTACTCGAGTGAACAGAGGAGATTAATGTGGAAAAAGAATTAAGTTATTTTTTTAAGTATTTTATTTTTAATTAATTTAATATTGTTCTGAGTATTTTAATTCTCCATCCATGCATACAATTCACCATGGCATGAGACCATAGGGCTTTTGTAGCCTTTGATCTTGGGAACATTCCCTGAATTTTCCAAGGCCAGAAGCTATCTCTGTGGCAAGTTATCTATTTTCCAATCTTATGTTCCTGTTTTGGTATTTTAATTCCAATAATTAGCATGTTGATTGATAAAATCTAGAAAAATTAGGGGAAGTATCTCTGGACTAGAGGACCCTAGGAAAATTATGGTTTGACTTGATTCATTTAAATGAACCCTAATTTGGCCAAAATCTTAAAATTAAGATTAAATTAATTTGAAGCAACCACTAATTAAAATAGCACAAAATCAATTCTCCACTGATCCTTAGGGTCAGAGAAGTATCACATAATAATTTGACACCAATTAAAAATGATTCAACCTAATAAATGGATTATTTAAGTTATATGACCACTTTTAAATTTTAAAAATTCATAAAATCCAAAATATATTTAAAAAATTCATTAAACTCATTTTGAGGCATCTCTGATATCAGAGAGGTCTAAGAAAATTAAAATTGGTTTTTTTCTAAAATTTTCTTTTTTAACCTATTTTTGAATATTTTAATAATTTAAAAAATAATAAAACCACAGAACATTACAAATCATAAAATGTCACATTTTGCTTCCTAATCATCTAGGAACCAACCAAATATTTTTCCTAAGTCCATAGGTTGAGATAATGAATTTTAAAGGCTTAATGCAATTTTTAATATTAAAAAATAGATTTTTAATCTTTTCCACTAAAAATAATTCTAAAAATTCAAATAAAAATCCTAAAAATATAAAATTTCTTTCTCTGAGTTTCTTAAAATCAGAGTGACTTAAAAAAATATAAAACTTAATTTTCAACTTTAATTTTATTTTATAATTAATTAATACTCCAAAATTTAAAATAATTATAATAAATAAACTATAATTCAAAAAATCACGAAAATTGGACCAAGTGGTCCTCTGGTTGGTAGAAACATTCCATATTTTTCCTAAGGATAAAAACATTACCTTGGACATGTTTTTGAAATTTCATTGAAAATCCTAATTTTTCATTTAAATAAATATATAATTTAATTAAAAATGAAAAAATCACATTTTCTCCTCTGATGTCTTAATTGACATGTGAGTGGAGAGACATAAAAATTTCAAATTCATTTGAGCTCAACTTAATGAGTTATGAAGTGAACAAGCTTAAGAGGGCATAAAGGTAATTAAGGGATTTTAACCCTAATTAATACTTTAGGCTTAATCAAAGGGAGGGTAAAATATTTGATCTTAACTTTCTGTTGGATGATTGAAACTTAGGGAATTAAGGGGTAGAAACCCATTGATCACCTACAACTACAAAAATGAAATCCTAATTAATTAATTCATTTAAAATTTGGAAGAATAATTAAAGTTTGGATTATTAAAATTGGGGATGTGACTTAAGAAGATACCAATTCTTTAATGTAAAGTCCCTAAATGGATCAACTAATAACATTCAACTCTTAATTGACTAAAATGATGATTGAAATTATTAATTAAAAGAAAGCAACCCTTAATTAAATGATTTAATAATTTAAAATAAACTTAAAACATTAAAATTAATTTGAAATCACTTACAACTTAACCCAAAACAAACTTGAAATGTTAAAATTTAATTAATCTCAAAACAATTTACAATCAAGATGTGATAATTAAAATCAATCTAAAATACTTAAAGTAAATTTGAATCACCAAAATTTAATGAAATTAAGTAGTTTAAACACCTCTTTAATTTAAACAATTTTTAAACATTTAAAAAGAAATGCAATTTGAAATTCCATAACTAATCTAAACTGTTTTGAAATAATTATTCAATCTTAACGGTTAAATCCCATAACAAACTGATTTGCCCCTAAAGGCTCCCACTTTATAACCTTTAGGTAGAGTATCAAATGAAATGTCACTCCACTCATCAGACAATCAAATGTCCAAGTTCACTGAGCCAGAAATAAAATTCAACTAGATCTTGGATGATTAACTCACTTGTACAATGAAATTCATTTGGACTCAAAGTAATCCCAGAAGCATTAAAAAGATGTTTAGGACTCGTCCTAAGCACTTTCCGAATATGATGGGATGTTTTAGAAGAACAATTGAACTTAATTGTTCTTTGGTGAAGAAAATCATCATTAATAAAACACAAGAACCTAGACGTCATAGGAATTGACTAGCAATAGGATTAGGATTTTGGTAGACAACCAGAACCTTCCCTTAGCTTTACCTAGGTATTTCTTGCAAATATTTAAATATCTTAACATGTGTTTTAAGTGCAGCTTGAAATGAATAGAAGACTCTCCAGGTACGTTTTTATTTTATAGCAATTTATTTACCTGCGCTATTCTTTCTTTCTTGCAAAATTTGCATGTTAAACAAGAATGCCGCCCTGCATGAAAACTGAAATCTTTTAGGATAGCCACAAAACTGAAACCCAAAACTAAATTAAAAGTCACAACAAGATAAAATTCACCGCCACAACATTCAAAAGATAAAAGAAGTCAAAATTTAATCACAAACAGAACAACAAAAACTACAACTATAACTAAATTAAAATGTTTCGTTGGATGATCGGGAATCCCTCGAATGATGCAACACACATGTTGCTAATGAGATTTGCCACGGCCTAAATGAAAGTATGGAACTCATACAGTTGAGTTTAGCAGATTCATTTGGACTAAGTGAATCCGATGAAAATAGCGGTGCTGGGATGATGGAACCGTGGGATCTTAATCGGTCCTGCTTAATCAACTTTAAGATTTGTTTTAATTAAAATATTAAGACATCTGAACCTTAAGACTCTTATAAACCAGAACACTTTTCTCATCTTTTGATTGCCACTTTCTAAAACTAAACCTCTGCAACAACAAGGAGCTTGGAGCACAGTGGGCAGCACGACCATCTTCATCAGCAAAACTTGAGTCTACTTCAACAAAACTATTCTTTTGCTTAAATAATCAAGCCATAGGATTTCGAGGTAGTTTGTCTAGTGCAACATAAATCCTCAACCTCTTTGTTAGGCATTTGCATAATCATGTTATGCAAATTAAGCCCTAACCAGTCTTAAGACTCCGAGGTAATCGTTTGGTACGACATAAACCCTCACATCTTCCAGGCTATTTGTATGATCATGTAATACAAATATAAGTTCTAATTAATTAAAATTGGCAAGATTGAAACATTAAATAAACTGTTAAATTTAAGCCAAATCATAGGATAGTTAGGGAAGTTGCCAAGATTCTTCTTGGATCCTCAGCTTCTCCTACTTTTCTTTTGTTGGACTCTTAAAATAATTGTTCCAAATTTGAACTATTCCCTATTGAAATTTTGAAAATCCAATAATTTGAAAGCCTTAAAATTTAAAATTCTTGAGAGTAAAACCACTGATCATTATCGAGAGTTTTCTTAAATGATTCCCATCATTTAAGATGTAATTAACTATAGGGGCTTGCCCTTATAGGGAACTTGAAGAACCCATGTAATATAAACCCTATTTAATTCCTTTGTATTAAGCAGGGGAACTTGTCGGCTTATAAAATAGGTTCGCAGACCAAACAGATGTCACAAATATTCTAGTTTATTTAATCGAGCCCCATCATCAAGCAGTGTGCCTATTCTTTAAGATAGATACACGGTTCGTGGTGTGGTGCTCATTTATATAAACTATTTGAGATGTGAGATCGGTTTGATTTCATATCTTAAAATTTTCAAAATTAAAATTATTTTCAAAATCAAATGCTACTTTCCAAATTATATATATTTAAATTAAATTTAAAATTTAAATTTCGCCGACAATTTCTGTAGGCGACCCCCCCCTTTTCAAAATACATAACCTAAAAAAATAAGCCGTACAATCATGTTATGCAACATAAGCCCTAAACTAGTTTTAGGACTCCGAGGAAGTCGTTTGGTACGACATAAACCCTCACATATTACAGGCTACCTGTATGATTATATCATACGAGTATAAGTCCTAATTAATTAAAATTGGCAAGATTGCAACATCAATTAATATCTCTCTAAATTGAAGCCAAATAAATAGGATATTTAGGAAGTCACCGAGTTTCTCCTCAGATTCGTGACATTCCCTACCTTTCTTCCATTGGATTCACAAAATAAAATGTTCCAAATTTGATCCAATCCCTTTTGAAATTCCAAAATCGAATCCTTTTGAATGCTTAAACTTTGAAATTCCTGAAAGCGAAACCACTGATCTTTATCGAGAGTTTTCTTAAGTGTCTTCGGACATTTAGGATGTAATTAACTATATGGGCTTGCCCTTATAAGGAACTTTAAGAACCCAGGTAATATAAACTCTGCTTAAATCCTTTATATTAAGTAAGGGAACTTGTCGGCTTATAAAAAAATAGTTTGCAGACTAAACAGATGTCACAAATCTTTTAGTTTATTTAATCGGGCCCCATTATCAAGCAGTGTGTCTATTCCTTGGGACAGATACATGGTTTTTGATGCGGTGCTTGTTTATATAAACCATTTGGGATGTGAGATTTGTTTGATTTCATATTTTAAAATTAAAATTTATATTTTCAAATATCATTTTTGAAAAGCTATACAATTTCCTATTAAATTAAACTTAAAATTATTTTCAAAAATCAAATGATACTTTCCTAATTATATATATATATTTAAATTAAATTTAAAATCTAAAACTCATCGAGAACTTCTATAGGAGACCCCTTTTCAAACACATAACCTATAAATATGCTGACAATTTCTGGCGACTCTCTGTGGAGTAATTCTTCTCTCCATTTGGATCAGACGGTTTTGCCTTCATAAATAGGTAGTAAGTCCATGCCCCTAGTGGACCAAACTATCATTATTTCCGTTAGCATACCTCGTTCATTTCTATCTTGAACGAGTATAATCAACTCTTTTTTATTTTGGAGCCACTATTTGAACACTTTTAAGTAGAGAGGTTCCGGAATCCTCCTTTTCACCTCACGAGGCGAGGTGAGACCCCCAATAGGTGTGATTTAGGAGCGATTTATCGAATCGAGATTCCTATGAGGTTTACCTTTCCTGAATTTTGGATAAGGGTCTGGTAGCTTTGTCTCTCTTATTTTGACTGATTCTGCTCTTAACTAAATCTTTATCAACTTTCTATTTCCTGAATTCCTCTATTAACTACAAGCAAAATAAAAGTTTAACACAACCTGAAAAGTTTTACAAGACAAACAAAATCAAAATGAAATTAATAAAAACTTGTTCGGACTTTGCTTTGAATATACTTTGTTTCGTCCTAAAGATCATTGCGACGAGAAGGGAAGTAGGGTAACTCTGACACTGCAAATCTTTTCTGCCGAAGATGTCTGCACCGAAGTTGATCTTTTCCTTCACCGCTGAGATGGACTTAGCAATCAACAGGAATGAATTGCCCAACAAAGCAGTTATCCGTTTTAGACAAGGGTTCGATCAAACAGACATTAAGTTTGGAGATGTTACTATTGCTTTACTAAAGTCCAAGGTACTGGAATATGTGAAACCTGTAGTTGAGTTCAGCCTGAAGTCAATTCAGGTGTTTCCTCCCCTAAAGAGGATCCCCACTAAAGGAGACACTGTTGCTCATAAGAGGTTAGCTGTCAAAGCTAACAAGACTGCCCCTAGGAATGTTTTCGCTACCCCCACTGGTTTAGTCATCACTGCACCTACCCCCGCCAAATGGAAAGGGAAGGGAGTCCAGATAAGTGATGAGTCTGCTACCATAGAGGGTACGACTCTTGCTGCAATACCACCTATATTCGAGATTGGGTCTAGCTCGATGTTTGTGCCCTTGACTAGATCCCAAAGAAGGAATAAGAACAGAAGAACGACCAAGGTCAAGAAAATCAAGACTGTTGAAGTTATCGTTCCTGAAGAAATCCTGGAAGAGGAAGAAGAAGTGCCAGAACTTTCACCCTTGTTGGAAGGAAACATATTTTATCCGCTTTCTGCCGCCCATGAGGAAGAAAGTGCCCAGAGGATTACTGTCGCAATACCTTGACCGGCGTATTACAATGATCATAAAGGACAGAAGGCAAGAAATATGCCACTTACTCGATTACAGACGATAATTGAGAAGTTGACAAGAAAGGATAATTATTCTGTGCCTGAGATCTTGAGAAGGATGGGGAGAATACCTGCCAAGGCACGTCTCTGACCGAGGGTGCTTCCCCCTGCCATTCAAAGGGAACTTCCACAGAATAAGAGGAAACTGAGTAGCAAAATGTTACCTGCCGTAATATCTAGCCCGCATCTTAGTAGGCACACCACCTTTCAACCTACCACTGATGAGCCATCTGATTCTAGGCACCCAATTGAAAAATGAATGGTGTGGTGACCTAAAGTCGCGAGCCAATATCGACAGAGCAGCCAAAAATGAGGAGTTCAATGCCGAATCCAGGACTAAAAGCAGTATCGCTGTCTCAGAGACGACTCCAGATAATGAGGTTCAGCGACTACAGTCTAACAGTCGTAGGACCGTTAGAGGAAAGTCACTCGAGGTCACTTTGGAAAAGTTGAGATTAAATATTCAGTAGTTGGCTAAAGAGAGGAAAGAAAGATCGGAGAATGAAAAAGACTTGTTAGGATACATGGACGAGGATTTTGCCGAGATCAACGTGGTCGAGACCCAAACATCATCAGATTTACTGGGAGCTCCAGCTGCTGTAGAAGGAGATGACCCAGAAGTAATGAGTTGATGTCTTTGGGAAAAGGACGATACAATTTATCAGATGGAAAAGAAAATAGAGGAGATGGCGGCTACCCCAGCCACGCTTCAGAGTCAGCCTCAGCCCCCAAAAGAAACACCCCCGGAAGTCATTCACATTGCCGACGGAGGAAAGGAAATCACATCCATCAATGGAGACGAACAGCTAAAGAAGGATTCCACTCAAAGTCTAATACCAGAAAAGGACATTAAGAATATGGTAGAACAGTAGGTCCGAGAAGCCCTAGCCCAATCTAAAGGTGGGGCATTGATTCTAAAGGGTAGACCATACCCCAAAGAATTTGATGTTGCGCAATACACTAAAGACTTTCTACCCCCTCTATTTAAGACTATTGATGGAACGGGAAACCCTTGACAACATGTTGCACACTTCCACGCAAGTTGCTGCAATGCAAGGGGTAGAGATGCTTTGTTGTTCCGCTAGTTTGTCAGTAGCCTTTCAGGAATTGCCTTTGACTGGTATGCGGAGCTGCCCAACGGCTCAGTGAAAATATTCACAGAATTAGAAAACTTACTTGTAAGAAGATTTGCTGGAGCTCAGCACCACATCACCATTAGTGATTTTCTGTTCGAGCAACAGAAACCAAACGAAACCTTGGTGGACTACATTTGCGATGGAGGAATTTAAGCATGAAATGTGAGCCACAACTCTAGGAACAACATGCCATTGGAATTCTGCTAAAGAGCATTCATGGCCCGATAGCATTTCTCCTTAAAGGATTTACAATTAAGACATTTGATAAATTGCTCAGCAAGGCCGCGAGTCTACAAGAGGAAGCAAAAAACGCAGCTTCACCAACAAGACCGATAGGCAGAAACTAGTTAGAGCCTTCAAAAAGATGTCTGAGATCGTCGCAACAGTAGATAAGAGCAACCAGCCGATGCAAATACGAACAAAACAATCTCAGCAAAGTTATCAACAACCTCCGCCAAGTTATCAACCGCCTAAGCAGAATTATCAACAATCACAACAGTATGGCCATCAGCATCCCAGCAATATAACCAGCAGCCAGTTCAGCAAAAGCGCAGCTTGGCAGAACTTCTGAATAAAGAATACCCCTTCAAGAATGAAGCAGTTGGAAAGATGTTCTGTAGTCTGATCAAGATGAACGGATTCCAGTTGCCAGAGCCTAGGAAGCCAGAGGATGTGGACAAGAAAGATCACCCGATGCACTACCCTTACCATCAGATGATCAGACACAAGATAGAATATTGCTTCACGTTCAAGAACTGGCAAGAGAACAACCTTCGGAAAGGGAACATAACGATCCCGAAAGAATACATGATGGAGCCCCAGAAAGGAGGTTTCGTTAATGTTATATAGGTAGATACTATTGTTCCGATAGACCCGTACACAACTGACAATGGATGGAGTACTGTTTGGATGAAGTCTTCAAAGAAAATATTGAAACACATTCAGACCACTTTGGTGCGTGCTTCAATTCAAAGTTCGAGACCCGCCAAGCCGACACTATCAATTGCAATTCAGGAACCACCCCAGAAGGAGGAGAAGATTACAAAAGAAGAGAAGACCAAGGCTCCGAAGAGTAGAGTAGGGGCTGTTTTTCCTAGGATGGTTGTTTCTGATTTGGGGGAGAAATCCCTCGAACCTCTGACTCTGTATGATTATTTGCAATCGTCTAATGATCCTATTGTTCCAATAGACCCAGCGGTATCTTATAATAATAAGAGTTTTGGTGTTGGCTACGTTTTGACTGTTTCTAACACTTACGTAACTAACGACAACCAACCTAATCCGGATACTGATTTTGATTCTAATAACAATTCTCAAATCATAAGAAACCTCAATGAAAGAGATAAGGAGGAGGATGTCAGCGAAAGCGATTGCGATGGCCTGGGAGATGACGAACTCGTCTGTGAATTCCAAGGATCTCCCATCACGATTGAGCTAGAGTTCTCAAATCTTGAAGTGATTTCAGAAGAATCTACTGCCCCAATTTAGAAAGTGGAAGCGCCAGCTAATTCAGTGCCATACTTGGAAGAGATAATAGAAGTCAACTTAAGAAGTGGAAGAGTCTTACCCCCGAGAATGGGTCCAAAGATAAAGGAAAGCAGGTGGTTGTTCAGGAAGAGCCAACCCCAGCAGAAGAGTTACCCGTTCGGGAAGAAGTTGAAGGACTAGGCAATAAAGTGGAGTATAACGTGCTAGCCCATCTTCGGAAGTTACCCGCCAAACTGAGCATCTACGACGCTTTGATCTTTTCAAAGGCGATGAGAGAAGCTTTGGTCAAGGACCTACTTGATCCAGAGATTTGCTTAGCTCAAATGGCCGGTAACTCCTTAGACGAGGTTTGCTCGTTAAGAGAACAGCACGACATTACTTTCACGGACAATGACTTGCTACTTGGGACAGTCGATCATAACCGACCCTTGTACATCTCAGTCACTATCAGTAAGTTCACACCCTCTAGGGTGTTAGTTGATCCAGGAGCATCGATCAATGTGATGAATCTTCAGACTTTAGCATATTTAGAAATTGACGCCCGTGATCTCCAAGTAGATACAATGTTACTAAAAGGTTTCAATCAAAAAGGAGAAAGAGCCCTTGGATCAATAACACTATCTATGAGGATCGGTGATTTGGCAAGGACAACTGCAAAATTATACATAATTGACTCTGAAACGTCATTTAACGCTATGCTAGGTCGACCGTGGATCCATGAAAACCGGATGGTATCATCGTCTATACACCAATGTATAAAGAATTATGAAGGAGGACAAGAATAGTTCATCAAAGGTGACTTGCAACCGTTCTCCGTGCATGAAATTGGAATCCATGAAAATGCTGCCTACTACGCACCTCTGAAGAAAATAATGTTCTCCCAAAATGCCCTGCCAAATGAAGCAAAAGAAACTCAAGATGACGAAGATCCTCAAATTCTAGTTCAACAATTACTCACCACTCCATTACGGTGAGATGATGAAGGTTTCTCTAGAGCTCACATCCGAGGTCGAGGCCGGGGACGAGGTCGATGAAGAAACGGTGGAATTGTTGAACACAAGAATCCGGTTATCAATGTTGATTGGGAAGACAATTCCAAAGAAGAAGAAAAAGAAATCAAGAAAGAAGCAGTAATGATAATTCAGAGGAGACCTCAATTTAAAATCTCAATAGAAGATGAGAGGAATGAAGAATACAAAGCAATGTACGACAAGATAAACCGCTATGTACAGACTATGAACCTAACTCTGATCTACCATAGTAAGGTTGAGGGTATGGTGGTCAGGGAAGTACATGGAGGCGGTGTTAAGCCAATCAAGTTTTACCATGGTGCTTCTTCATCCAATCCTAAAAATGATGTAAAAATTGAAGATGTTGCTTCATCTGAATTAATGGAATTTCCTTTTGAGTTGTACTCTCCCTGTGTTCAAAATTTAATTCAACGTGGTGTTTTACCTAAGCAGTGGTCAAAAGATTAATCACACTATTTTGAAAAGTTATGGAGTAATGCCAGTCAACCTCCTAATTCAAAGCATGGTCTCGGGTTTGGCACAGTAAGGCCAGCTATTGATACAAAATTTTGCTTGGTTGTCACTTGTGAGCCTCATGAAAACTGCTTGGAAGCTTCAGATGATCTCGAAGACTTGCCAATCGGAGACACTCCACTAGAATTTGAAGAAGAGATTAAATCTACAATAGACGAGTTAATGGAGGTTAACTTAGGTACTAGCGAAGAGCCTAAGCCGACCTTTGTTAGCTCCTTACTCAATAAAGAGGACTCCAAAAATATGATCAAGCTATTAATGGAATTCAAGAACTGTTTTGCTTGAAGTTATGTTGAAATGTCTGGATTAGCTCCAGAAGTCGCAGGTCACATGTTAGGAGTGGATCACACTGCTATTCCGGTCAGACAAGCTCCGACAAGAATGCTTCTAGAGATCGAACAATAGTAATAGTTGAAGTTAAAAAGCTAATTGACGCTAAATTTGTCCGTGAAGAGCAATACATGGCTTGGTTGGCCAATGTAGTACCAGTCAGAAAGAAGAACGATCAGATTAGAATCTGTGTGGATTTCAAAGATTTGAACAAAGCATGCCCAAAAGATGAATTTTCGCTACCAATTCTAGAGTTAATGATTGACAACGCTTCGACACACGAAGTCTTCTCTTTCATGGATGGTGTCGGCGCGTTAAAAAAGTAAAAGTTTTAATGTGAGTTTTGGTTGGGGTTGCCCACTAGAAGCTGTCATCCGCCGAAATTGAAATCCTGTCGCCCGCTTCAGAAGGACATTTTAATTTAATTATAAATTTAGTTTAGAAAAATATGAAGTCAAACTGATCTAATATCTTTCTGAAGTTCAAATGAAAGAGCACTATACCTCAAACCTTGTTCTATCCCGAAGGATAAACACAAAATTTGAGGATGAGGCTCGATCAAATGAACTAAAGAAGTAAATGACATCCGTTTGGTCTGCGAAATCGTTTTATTTGCCGACAAGTTCCCCTATTTAATACGAATGATTAAATAGGTTTTATATTAACCTGGGTTCGGAAAAGTTTATTATAAGGGCAAGCCTCTATAGTTAATTACATCTTAGATAATTAGGATCACCTAAGAAAACTTTTGATACAAATCAGGAAATATGTTCTTATAACTTCAAAAGGTTAAGATTTTCTTGAACGAAATGTGATAGTCGGAATCCAATAGGTGAGTGGTGTCAAGTCTTGAGAAGGAGTTGTTGTGGAATCCAAAAGAGGAAGAACTAGGAGAAGGCACGGAACCGAGAAGATTCTCGGTGACTTCTCAAACTATCCTATTATTTGGCTTAATTTAAGGAAAGATTTAATTTATGTTTCATCCTACCAATTTTAATTAAGTAGGGCATACATTCACTTGATGTCGATCATGTGAATAGCCTGAAAGATGTGAGGATTTATGTCGTATCGGAATGACAACCTCGGAAACCTAGGCGAGTTAGGGCTTATAGTGCACCGAGTGCAAAGGCCTAAAAGATGAGGTGAGGGTTTATATTGCACTGGGAAAATACCTCAAAGTCTTATGGGTTGTTGTTATTACTAAGGAAAGAAGGTTGTTGTTGTAGACTCGTTGTTTGCTCTCGAACATGTTCTTCCACATCCTCGGTCGTGCTGCCCTCGGTGTGTTGCCTCGAGCTCCTTGTTGTTTTTGCTGAAATTTTAGTTTTAGAGGTGACAAATGTAGGGGGGTGAGAGAAGTAGTGTGTTTTAGAATGTTGAAAATTGAGGTGGCTTAGTGTTTTATTTAAACAAATATTAAAGTTGATTATAACGCCACTGGCTAGGACTCCACGACTCCCTTATTCCAGTAACATTATTTCATCAGATTCCCTTAGTCCAGATGAATTTACTAAATCTAACTTAATGGATTCCGTACTTTCATTCAGACCGTGGGAGACCTTATCAGCAACACGTAGGTTGCGTCGTCCAAGGAACTCCCGTTCATCCAAAAGGGTGATTTAATTTAGTTGAAGTTAAGATTTTATTTTGTTTGTGATTAAATCTTGAGTTGTCTTATATTTTGAAATGTTATGAAGTGATTTATTTCATCCCAAGCAGTTATATATGCGAATGTAATAGTAAAAAGTAGTCGAAAAGTAAAGCGTAGAAACATGTCACTGCAAGCGAGTATATGTACAATAATGTAAGGTAGGCAAACTGAGCCAAGAAAGTATACGTGTACCAAAAAGGAAAATAAGAAAGCCAAGCACACGTACTAAAAGTAAAGCATGAAAGCCTAACAAATAGGTGTGTGTATGTGTGCAGTGTGTGAAAGAAAGACTAAGTTTAAAACCTGTGTAGTAGACCCAAAAGGCAATCACAAGAAAACCAAAAGTCCGCAAGTGGTAACGTCTCGTAGGAAATCTGGGAAAATAAATCCGTAAAGAAAATCCATAGGAAACAACGTGGGAAAAACCATAGAAAACAAGGGGACTACAAGTCCAAAAGGACCGTAAGCGCGATGGTGTAAGGGACTCAAAGCTGTGCTGTATGCCCCACCTTAGGTACTGACTACTAGACCGACTTTCTACAGAAGACAACCCTAGCCCGACTCGAGTTGTCAATAGTGGACCTTTGTAAATTTTTCATCCATTTCAATTTGGATGTCATGCAAGTAAAAAGCTGTAAGTAAGTAAGTTGTTTTGTGGTTGAGGTAATTTTGTATTATTATTACTTTTTTAAATATGTATGTGTATTTTTTTGTAAAGTAATTCGATCCACAGGTTGACTACCCTAATCAAACTAGGACTGCTAACATCTTTAGACCGTCGGTGGTAGAAACCCGAAGGATGGGTAAATAGTATCGATAATTTCCTTTCTCTACCCTCTCCTGGGTCTTTGAGTCAGGAGATACTATTCTGTGATTCTCTTGGGTCGGTTCTCTATTGCAATTCTATCATTGTCCCCATCATACTTATAGCCTTGTCTGATGGCCCCACATATAGCGGAAAGCTATACGTGCACACTTATGTGTTCTGCATAAGCACGTGAATTGAGCCAAGAAACAAGGTGAAAATCAAAGGACTGAGGTCAAGGAAGAGAAAGAGGAGGAAGTGACCAATCTAACAAAATGTCGTAAAGGAGATGGGTCACTCCTCAAGACAGACGTCAAAGACATGTACGGAGAGGAGATCGTAACACATGTAAAACAGGTAAATAAAAACCCCTCCAACGTGGTGCACTGGGTGACTGTGAAATATAACAAGTGTGAGTCCATAGGTGGATAAAAATCGAGGATGATAGAAAGACTCAAATGTTTTCAGATGTGTAATGTAGGATGACAAAGATGATGTTGTAAATGAGGTGAAATAGTATGTGGGGTAAGGTAAAATGTAGGTGTATATCATGTAGGGAAAATGTCATATAGGATGTGTATGATGTAGGGAATGTGTCATGTAAGGAATGTATCATACAAGGAATGTATCATGTAGAATGTGTATCATATGAGATAGTTCATGTAGGGAATGTATCATGTAGGGAATGTATCATGTAGGGAATGTATCATGTAGGGAATGTATCATGTAGGATGTGTGTAATATGAGGTATTTCATGTAGGGAATGTATCATGTAGGGAATATATCATGTAGGATGTGGGTCATGTAGGGAATGTATCATGTAGGATGTGGGTCATGTAGGATGTATGTCATGTAGGGTGTATATCATATCTCGGATCCAACCAAGAAAAATCGGGCAGCATAACGACATAAAAAAGTGATTTTTCACACCTGCAATTTACAATCCAAGCAGTACACAAGCATGTATATATGTAACAACATTCAACATTTCCATCAAATCCCAAGCATCAACACGTTCGCAATAACAAGATAATGAGAGAAAGAGAGCATATGACACCATTCCAAGCATATTAAGCAAGTAGGGTAATGTAAAGAAGGGAGAATATGTATGTGACACCATTCCAAGCATTATAAGCAAGCTAAAAGAATGTAAAGAAGAAAGAACTTCTCACCAATCATATGAAATTTAAAGCTCCCAAGCATGCTAGAACCCTTCTCTTTTATTTTCTTACTTAAAAGTAACTCATTTGATGCTTAGCCACACAAATTTTACACAAGGGCCGTGAAGAGAAGTCTTTGATTCACCCACAAAATAGCTACCAATGCAGTTTTTCATGTGGGGGCTGCAAGCATATGTCCAAAACTCTCTCTAAAATAACATATAGGTGCAGATTTTAATTTCAAAAAAGCATGGGAATGATGTAAAGCACTTCTACACTAATGTATAAGTGCAGATTTTGTCATTGAGTATGTGCAGGAATGATGTAAATTAATTCCGAATAAAGGGATGTGTGCAGATTTTGCACTTTGGTAAATGCACACATGATGTAAACTCAATTTTTTATGCATGGGATGAGGTGGAGAATGTGTAAAAACAAAGCCTATATGTTATGTATATGAAAGACTAGTAAAACATGTGAAAAACCAACATATATGACCTCATTCATGAGTGTTTCAAGCAAGGTCACTTACAAATCCGAAAATTGCAAGTACTTATACCAAATTACTTCATGTACATTCCAACCAATGAAAAGCACTACAAAAACATGAAATTGGGTAAAACATGTAAGAAAACATAGCCTTGATGTTATACATGTGAATATATGTTGAAATAAGTGAACAAGAAGCTCTCATGGCTTCAAATTTGGGAGTTGTATGTGTGTACATTTCCAAATCCTAAAATTATAAGTATTTTATTAAATCATTTTGATACATGGAATGAGATGAAACGTATGTGAAATTGAAGCTTAAGCGATGTATGTATGAATACATGTTGGAATAAGTGAGAAACAAGCCCATATGGATTCAAATTTGGAAGTTGTATGTGTGTACATTTCCAAATCCGAAAATTACAAGAATGGGTCACTAAGCCAATTTCATTTCCAACTTGCACATGAAATAAGAAAGGCTTTAGATATTTGATACATAAACTTTGGCTCTTCAAAAAGAGCAAATAAACTTTCTAACAAACCCTCAAACTTGAATTTTCTTTAACCAACCAAAGATGCAAGAAAAACACTTAAATATCTCATGAGCAAGTTCAAATTTGAAACATGTTAGGCATGAACTTTGCCTCACCAAGGCCAACATCAAACATTTAGGTAATGATGAGTTTAAAGAATAGAGTAGATGGATGAGTATAACTAAGCCATGACAAGCACTCCCCATCTTTTCTCCAAATCTTTCTCCCACAAGCACCAAACTTTTAATATGTGCCATAGTGAACAATAGAATGAGATAGAACAAGCCACAATTAAATGTTCTTTTTTAAAATTTAAAGAGAATTTAGCATGCCTTCCAAACCTCAAAGTATGCAAATAGCATGAAAAAAAAAGTAAAAGACTAGCATTCTCTTTTGAGGCAAAGTAAATGAGACTTGGCCCTCTCAAATACTTTTTTCTTCACTCTCTCATTTTTTTCCCATTTCCTTCCTCTTTTTTTTTTCATTTCTTTCTCTCTTTTTTTTTCTTTTCTTTTCCCTCTCTAAATATGCATCTTATGAAATACACCAAGGCTCAAAAGAATGAGCAAGCCAAATTTTAAAACATTCATATGAAACATACTAGGCTTAAAGAGAAATATAATATTCCAAACTTAAAAAAAAAGACCTTCATCTGAATCATATCAAGTTAAAGGAGAATATAGCAAAACAACATTAAAGGCTTCCTTATGGGATGCATCAAGCTCAAAAAGTGAACATGCCCTTTTGAACTTCAATATGAAGCATACCAAATTAAAAGAGAATGGGGCGAAGCATTTTAAAAGTCTTCATATGAAAAGTATTAAATTTAAAAGAGGATGAGCATGACATTTAAAGCCCCTTCAAGAAATATGCCAACTTTAAAAGGAGTAGAGCATGCCAAATTTTAAAATCTTCACATGAAACATGCTAGTTTTAAAAGAGTATAAAGCAAAGTATGCCACTTTAAACTGCTACATGAAACATAACAAGTTTAGTAGAGAAGAGAGCAAAGCTTCAAACTTTTCATAAGAAGTGCATAAAATTTTTTTTTTTTAAAAGTAGGCATTCCTTTGGCTACCAAAGAAGCACGAATAAGGCCATTTAAACATCACACAAGGAAAAGCAAAATTCCATCCTCCCCTTATGGAGATTTCAGCCAAGCCAAAAGGAGGCATGAAAAAGCTTCCAAACTTCATGTGGAACAAACCAAATACTAAACTTTCATATGTGTAGCTTTTGGCTAGCCATAAGTGGAACAAAGGAACTCAAGAATCATCTTATAAAACACCTCAAGCATGTAAAGACATATGCAAATTTCAGACAAGTCAAGAAAGAGCAAAAGAAGAAATCCAAAATCTCACATAAAACACCTTAAGCATTAAACCTTTAAGCTTCCCAATATAGAACTTTGGCTAGGAACTTTTTTAATATACCACATGAAATTACCATAGCCTAAATCATCTCAAGCATGCAATTTCCTTTTCATCCAAAGAGAAATACATAAACTTTTAAATAGCATGAAAACCAACCTATCTTTAAAGCTAAAAAAAGAGAAAGAAATAACTTTGCATCAAAATGTAGAGCAAACCAAATAATGAATTGAAGCAAGCAACTCAAAATTCTTACAACACTTCTCCTTCCTTGCTTATGTAAATTTCGGCTAACCATAAAAACTGAGAAAGAAGGCCATCTTATAGCCATGGGAGAAGGAAGAAGAAGCCCTAAACTTTCCCATGGGTAATACCCAAAGGTCCAAAGAAGGTGAAGCCTCTTACCCATCTTTGAGATGATGGAAATGAAAAGAAAAGCCATGGAAAAGTGACCAAGCACCAGAGCAGTGAAAGGGGCTGCCATGGATGTGACTTAGGGCTAGAAGATGCTCCCATGGCAGATTTTACAAGGAGAAGAAGAGGCCACGCCACCCTTGGCACAAGAAGATGAGGGCTCTGCTAGGGCAAGGAGAAAAATCGCCAAAATGCATGGAGAGGGGTTCGGCGAGGGAAAAATCGTGACAAAGGGGGAGGGGGCTCGTTTGCTTTTTATGAATTGGAGAGAGGGGAGGTCGGCTAAGGTTTTGCCGAACCTAGGCTAGGCGTGGGTTTGAGCCGGAATTTGATTTAAGTGCTGAAAATGCGAGTTTTAAGTAAAATCACGCCGATTTCGAGCTGATTTTGTCGTGCATCAAAATATAGCAAGTTATATATGATTCCCAAGTAATTTTAACATTCCGGACGCAATGGCGTAGTCCGTTTGCGAATTTGAGGTCATTCGGGCAAGTTCATCGTTAAATAGGCCAAAAAGTGTCAAATTCTATTCTACCCGATATTTTGACTCGTCGCCAATCAAATCAAAATTTGGTTGTCAATTTTGGGATAGTATGGAATGTAAAAATATTTTGTGAAGTTTTAGGAATTTTTAGGATTTGTCTGGAATTTTGGAAATTTCGGGCCTACAGGTGTATTTTGGACATTTTGGGGATTTTTTTGGAAAAATGTTCAAATGGTCGAATTAAAAGTCCGAGCAGTGTAAAATGAAATTTGGAGTTAAACGGTAGTGTCTGGGAGCATTTCTGACCACTGCGAAGGGTTTTGCAGGGCCCGGAATGTCGTTCAAGTAGCGACTATTTAAGCCGCGAGGGGTCCGCCGGTAGCGCAAAAGTATGACATGTTTATAGTCAAACTTCTCAGTTCGACGAGAGGAACACTCCGGAATAATTTTGGGAACCCTGGGTGACCCTGTGGAATTTTGGGTTTTAAGCTCCTTTTCAGGGGCAATTTGGTAATTTCGGGGTAAAATTGAAAATTTGGGAAAAGTCAGATATTGTCAGACCATGAAGTATGAAATCATTTTGGACTAGTTACAGGCTAAGAGAAGCCTACTTTGGTTCTCTATGTGATTATTTTAGCTCTTTTGGCGATAGGCTTAAGGCTAGTGGGACCACTCACATGAGTTTCCAAAGGGTCCGAAGGTCGAAGTGAAATGTATTCGATTTAGGATGTGAGTGTAGAATGTAATGTGTAATTGTGAATGTCAGTGTGTGACACAGGCTCCTCGAGGTCTAAGCCTAAGGCTTAGTCACTTATAGGGATTTCAATTAAACTTCATTATGCTTGGTCTCTTCCTCCCAAATCTGGAGGTTAGACCTTAAGCACATGAAAGTTCAAGTGAAGTACGAAAAGTTTGAATTTTTATGGGGATGGTTCCATTGCTAGTTCTCTAAGAAAAGTCACTAGGATAGCCTATGGCTAGATCCTAGGCAATCTATAGAGAAACTAGACCTCAACCAAAAGTGAGGTCAACAGATGGATCATCAGGACACAATCAGATAAAGATGGCGCCAGAAGATGAAAAGCTCACAACATTCAGAACACCGACCGGGGTATACTGCTACACAGTAATCCTTTTTGGATTAAAAAATGTAGGAGCAACATACCAGAGATCAATGACAAGAATCTTTGATGATCTCATTCACAACCAATTCGAGTGTTATGTGGATGATGTGGTCATCAAGAACAAATTTAAAGAAGATCACTTGTATGATTTGAGAATTATTTTCGAGCTATTAAGACAATTTAACCTTAAGATGAATCCCCTAAAATGCGCCTTCAGCGTCACCTCCGAGAAATTCTTAGGATTTGTTGTCTGACATCGCGGAATTAAAATCGATTCACAAAAGATTAAAGCTATCTTATAAATACCGCCTCCCAAAACTTTAAAACAACTACGATCCTTTCAAGGGAAGTTGGCATATCTTCGACGCTTTATTTCTAATTTGTTAGGAAGGTATCATCCTTTTTTTATTTTGGTTAAGAAGGATGTCAAGTTTACTTGGAACTCTAAATGTCAACATGCCTTTGAATACATCAAATAATATTTAATGACACCTCCTATATTAGAAGCCCCAATCTCGGGTCGACCGTTGATACTTTATACCACGGCTTTAGACGACTCCCTCGGAGCCCTGCTAGCCCAGGTTAATGATGAGGGTAAAGAAACACTCTCTACTACTTGAGCCATCGTCTAATTCTGACGGAGGTAAAGTACCCTTCTATTGAGAAGCATTGTTTAGCCCTGATCTTCACCGTTCAAAAGCTCAGGCACTACATGCTTTCTCATAAGGTTAACCTTATTTCAAAGTTTAATCCATTGCAATATTTGATGACCCATCCAACGCATTCTGGTAGACTTGCCAAGTGGTCGATGATACTATTGCAATTCGATATAACTTTCATTCCTCTTCGTGTCGTAAAGGGACAAGTCCTGGCAAACTTTCTCGCAGCACACCCTTTACCAGCATAATCGCCTCTCAACGACGACTTGCTAGACGAGCACATAATGAGCTTAGAAGACCCCGATGATCAACGTTAGGAATTATACTTCGACGAAGCATCATCAGCACAACGAGACGAATAATTACAAATGATAGTGTCCGGTAAGGCAGAAATCAGACTAATATTTATAACACCGGAGCGGGGAATGTTATGGTACTCCTACCATTTGACAGAACCGTGTACAAATAATGAAGCAGAATATGAAGCTCTTATAACCGGACTAGAGTTAGCCATTCAGATGGGTATAATAGATATTAACATCTACGTTGATTCATAGTTGATCATACAGTAGGTCGTTGGACAGTACAAAATTCTAAAGCCTAGATTCGAGCAGTATTTTCAGTATACAATGAAGTTGCTAGAGCAGATTTCGAATGTGACAATATACAAGATCCCCAGAAAGGAAAATGTCATTGTAGATGCTTTGGCCCGACTTGCAAAAGAATTCACATGTCTACAGGAAGAATCAGTTGAAGTGATAGTACAGGGACGATAGGTCCTATCGCAGATTGACACACACACTTTGCGCAGACTGGGAAATGGAAAGACAGTTGCAGCAGTGGCAGAAACTTCAGAAGATTGGTGGCAGCCATTAACAAAATACTTGCAAATAGGAAACCTACCAGACGATAAGTCAGTAGCCCATCAAATAAAGAAAAGAACTCTGTCGTACGCCTTAATAAACAATACCTTATACATAAGGTCTTTCGATCAGATGTGGCTAAGGTGCCTGAGTGGGTCCGAAGCTCATAAAATTGTTAAAGAGGTGCACTCAGGACTTTGTGGCGATCATCAGTCAGGTCCAAAGATGAAAATGAGAATTAAGAGATTAGGGTACTACTGGCCCTCAATGATGACCGATTGCATGAAAATTGCCAAAAGTTGTCACCAGTGCCAAGTGCATGGAGTGGTTCTACATTAACCTCCAAATGTGCTACATTTGACAATCGTGCCGTGGCCATTTGAATGTTGGGGCACAGATATTGTTGGCCCGATTGAACTGTCTTCCTCAAGAGGATATCGTTTCATCCTTGCAACAATAAATTACTTTTCAAAATGGGCAGAAGCAGTACCGCTCAGAGAAGTGAAGGCACATCACGTGTTACAGTTCTTCAAGAATCAAGTCATCTACCATTTCGGGGTACCACGCAAAATTATCTCAGATAATGGGTCCGCATTCAAGAGCACGAAGATTAAGAATTTTATCAAAAGACACGGGATAGATTGGCGCTATTCGACGACCTACTACCCAAGAGTAAACGACTTCACCGAGCCTTTTAATAAAACTCTCGTCTAAATCCTAAAGAAAAATTTGGACGACAATAAAAGAAATTGGCACGATAAGTTGCTAGAAGCCTTATGTGCCTATAGGAAAACTTTCAGAACACCTACTCAGTCTACACCTTAAGCTCTAGTGTACAGTTCCGAGGCCGTCTTTCCCTTGGAGGTTCAGCTTCCGTTGCTCAGAATTGCAGTCGCAAATAAGATCACTACAGAAAAAAATGCTAGATTACGACAGGAAGAATTAGAAAGCTTGGAAGGAAAATGACTTTCAATGCAACAAAATTTGGAGTTATACCAAGCTAAGATGGTTCTGGCCCACGACAAACTGGTCCGCCTAAGAACATTCAAAGTTGGTGAATCAGTTTTCGTTCTCAGAAGACCTATTCTTGCACACAGCAAGATAAGGGGTAAATTTGAACCAACTTGAAAGGGACCGTTTGAAGTCGAGAAAGTCTACTCGAGAGGCTCTTACCAACTTGTGGATCACCGTGGAGAGTGACCAATGCTTCCTATCAATGTACGATATCTAAAGAAATATTACACGATGTGATGTTTCGGAGAGCGGACTTTAGAAATAAAGTTTCGCTTGTAGAAGCACCGACGTGATAATTGTGTGCAACTGGGTCCGAACCCAAAATAATAATAATAATAATAATAATAATAATAATAATAATAATAATAATAATAATAATAATAATAATAATAATAATAATAATAATAATAACTTTATAACCTAAATACAAATGAAATTTTCTCAAATAAAATAAAAATTGAAACTTGTCATAATTTCAAAACTCCAAATCAAATCTTTCCCTTTCCTAATAAAATTACAAAATAAAATAATTATATATAAATAAAAGAAAATATAATAAAATTTAAAATTCTTATTGTTCTCGTTCCTTTTGGTTTAGCCCCTGATCCCTTCCTTGTTCTCGTCGGAAGATGTCGAGCAGGAGGCTGGTCCTTTCTTTTAAAGATGGTGTGAGTCTTGCACTTAATGAAGAGGAACTAAATGCTAGCGCTGTGATCGAGGTTGACTCAGATCTTACACAGATGAAGCTAGAATACTAAGAGACTGCTTGGACTACTGTAGACCTCGGGGAGCTCCATGGAAAGACAGTAATGAGGCTTAGTGAGAAAGTTCTACACACTGCAAACCAGAAAAGGAAGATTAACACGATCGAAGATAACAAGATGAAATCCGTGATAATCGTAGCAGGAGGGAAGCTTGTCAGTGCCATAAATACCGAAATCCAGGGGGAGAGAAGAGCCACTTTAACCCCAACTCAAAGAAGAAACGAGAACCGCCGTATTCACAGAATGTTGAAGAAATTGACAGAATAACATAACAAATAAATGATTTCGATGATCGCCACAGTTGCCCTGAGGAGGCCAGTCTTCAGCACCGTAGCAAAGGTTGTTCCAGAGGAGGTCACTACAGAGCCCGTACCTGAGGTAGTGACGATTGCAGGAGAGTGTGCTGGCATAGATCCATACATCCTATAGTACGTCACCAGACCCCGACAGTTCCAGATGCTCTCTGAGCATGAGTTGGAGATGATCCAGAGAGTGTGGAAACAGGATTTTGAATATTTTCAGAGGATTCAGGGCAAGAATGTCAATATCGTGGAAGGACTAGAATTGCATACTGATGTGTTCTGACAGTGGTTAGCTTAATAAGAAGTTTTAGTGTAGGTGCAATTAAGTTTTCAATATATGCGCAAATAATTATAATTTAAGCTACCCTTTATCAACGCAAGTATACGTATCGTGCAAGTAATACAGGGCTCTAGTGGTGTCCTGGTTATCAATCCCACAGGGAAGTTGAGATTACGAACCAACTAATTTCTATCGAATTTACGTAAATTAAATGGAATCTTACTAAAATTTATCAACTACTACTACTACTACTATTGATTACGAAAATGTAATATAAGAAAGTATCTTTCCCATTGTTAAGAGAATTAAGTGAATGGATAAATCAAATTAATTTAATTGTATTATGCCAAATAGGAGCATACCTATTCTTTACCCTTTGGTCCAGGCATAAAGAACATTGACTAATCCTATGTTTGTTTACTGAATCTGCGGCTAGGCTGGGAGGATACCGGCTGTCACTTCGGAGCTCCCACGTTCCCCTCACCTGAGGGCTAACATCTACACTTCAACACCCAAATGATAGGACCAAATTGAGGATTTTATCCTCTCACTCTAAAATCTCCAATTCTACGCCTGATAAATAATATTTCTCTATTTATTTGTACCCTCCTTTCAAGGACTGACCTCCCCAAATCTCGGATGTAATCTTTACTTTTCGTTATAAACAACAGATTTTAACATTTTAATTGGCCAAATTGATAGTAAATTAAGATCTAAGTTAAAAATTATCACAATTTATTTAATTTCATAGGCACATTAATTTTAATTCTCCATTTCACATAATTTCATAACAAGGAGAAAGAAAATAGAACTACTCAGAATGCATGGGAAGAACACAATAACACTTGAATTTCATATATAAAATAATAAAAAACACAACTTATCTTGAGTTTCTCCCCTAATAGACTCCTTGAAGTTCCTTTGTCTCTTCCTTTTCGTACAATTTACACTCAATTTTTACACTTAAAACTCTAAACTCACTATAAAACTCTACTATAACACTCAATAGACTCTCTAATGACTTCTAGTGGACTCTCTTCGACTTTTTTTCTCTCCCTTTTTCGTCTCTATTTATAGATGTAGGAAGTTCTCCAAAGGTTGCCTCGGCTCCTCTTCAAAATGCGTCTTGATTCGATGAATCTGTGAAGAATTAACAGTCTAGCGATCAGCGGGCTCGATCTCGCTGTCGGCGGGCTTCTAGAAGCAGGGCATTCTTAACTGTCTCGCCATCGGCGGGCTCGATCTCGCCGTCGGCGGGCTTCTATATAATATTGGCTGCATTCTTTGGAAAATCTCGTCATCTGTGGGCTATTCCTCGCCGTCGGCGGGACAGTTCAAATTTCTTCCTTTTTTACCCTTTTTGCTCCAAATTCATTCCTTTATGCATTTCTTCGATAATTTTTCATTCCTGCAACAAAACAAAGGAAATACCTTCATTTAAAGTGCAATATCAGTCATTTTAATGCAAAATCAATACTAAATTATCATTATATTTTTCTTTAATCAAAATCCCCCAAACTTAACTATTACTTGTCCTCAAGTAATCCTTGTACTACATAAAAGTAATGGTTTCATGTAGTAAAATTTTAATTCAAAAAAATACTTTGAATCTATTTAAATAAGGATTATAGTAAAGTTTTTCAGAAAGATTTTTAAGTGATTAACTTAATTTAATAAACTTAAGACAATCTAGTTATCAAGTGTAAGAATTCTAGTGTTCTATTTATTTTAAGAATGACTACATATTGCAATATTAAATTACTCAGAATATTTAGATGATAGGAAATTCATGAAAATACAATTAGCAAAAGACTAATTCATATATATATAAGTTCAGAAATGTAATCAAATTTTACCCTTTAGATCGATCCAAGTGAAGACAATTTTTGATAAGGCATATCCTCAAGCTTCTCCTCACTTACTTTTTCTTTTCTTTTGGATTGATTTTCAATCCTAAATATTTTTCTTTCTTTTCAGGGATTGCTTTTCAATCCTTTTTCTTCTTTTTCTTTTCTTTTCTTAAGTGAGGATTACTATATCTGGATAGTCTGTTAATGATTTTGAACTTCACTTTTCTCACTTTAAATTTGAAATTTCTAAAACATTTCTTTGCTCTATATATACCTCATAGTTTTCACATCATTGAATTCCACTTCTTTCTTTCTCAACTAAATTCCTAAGATTTTTAATATCTCAAAAATATAGTTTTCTTTACTATAAATAGTTAACTATAATCTTATTCTCTTAAACTAAATATCTTAATCTATCAAATAAATTAATCGCTAAAAATATTTCTTAAAACTTTCTATAGCACTTAAATAAATGAATTCTAGTTAATTGAATTAAACTCACTACATGAAATCATTTTTATAATAAGTTTTTGAAAAATATTTAATTGAGAATATGCAATAGTTAAGTTAGTTTTTCTTCCCTCCCCCAAACTTAAATTTTTCTATCTATTCATGTAGGGTGAAAGAAAAATACTTTAAATTATCCCATACTTTAGTTCTTCCAGTGTTTCTTTGAAATTTTTGCAGGATCTTTGCCTTTTCTCTTCATTTTACCTGTACTGCTAAATTTCTCTAGGCACATCTATTATTAAAGAATATATTGGGTAAAGAAATTTTCAAGATACACATACAATACTAATACTATTACTTTTATACTAAACATAGGATTAAACATTACATAATAACCACAGAGTTTCTATTAATCACAGTTACATTTATCAACTGAAGAATAAAGAAAGCTCTCACAATTCTAACAATAATAACCAACATCCACATCAAAATACACAAAAGTAAACAACCATAATAAAACTACAATACTAAATCAAAACGACTAACATAAGACAAACATCCATATAAAACATCACAACACAGAATCTAATCAAATGTCAAAATCCCAAACTACATCTTCATCTCCCTGGTTTGGTGGTGGTGGGTTAAGTCGATAACGGGTATATCGAGGGTACTCAGGAAATATCACTTCAAGCTCCCCGCTTCTGTAGCGGCTTTCAGCATCATAATACGAAGCTTCAAAATCAGAGTGCCTCTACAGATACTCGCTATCATAATCATATCTCTGCTCCAAACCTCTAATCCTTTATTCAATAAAATCAAATCTTTCTTCAAAGTTCCTTCTCTGTAAAGTAAGCTCATTCATCAGATCAGTGAGGGTAGGCGACATTGAAGCGGGAGGATCATAACTAGTAGAGGGTATATCTCTATTATTGGAAGGGGCAGCACTCCTGGTTCCTGATCTTCATCCCTCATGGGATTCATAAGTCTTAATATTTAATTTTGTAATGGGTTTCATAGGGTAAACCCATTCTTCATCATCTCTTGCTTCTACCACAGATAATTGGCAGAGAGCATAAATTAACCCAGGATGTCCTAATCCTCCTCCTGATTCACTTCTGGCTATGGCTACTATATTTCTATAAATGATGTTACCCACATTGATACTTCAATTATTCTGAATACAGAAATTCAGAATTGTTCTTTTCCTAGAGACTTCATTATGATGGTATGTAGGTAATAAAGTAGAGTAGATAAAATAGTGCCAAGCCTTAGATTTTGCATTCATCATAGAAAGAGGGAAGTTTACCCGTTCTCGCTGCTTCATTTTCCAAACTCCTTTCCCATCAGTGAAAAAGTCGATCACCTCTTCGAGCAGACCTTCCATAGTGTCAAATGTATCATACTCATTGATATAGGGGTCTTGCACTTCGTAATAAGCATTTATTCTTGCAACGCTGTATTCCACAAAAAATCTTCTAACCTTAATCGGTGCATCTTCAGCCTGCATCAGATTTGAATAAAATTCTTTGACTACCTCTACTGCAGCTTTGTTCGTCTGGTAACAGAAATTCTCCCAGTGTCGCTCTTGAAATATCTTTTCTATTTCTCCTCCCAAATTCTCAAATACTCGATCCTGAATACAAGTCTTTTCCTTTATGATAGAGTTGTATCTAGACTGCGCTTTTGCACTAATGAACCGAGTTTCGTCAAATTCGAGGCGTCTTTTCTGACGTGGAGCCATTTTTCGATCTAACAAAATTACGAAAATCTTAACGACATTCTAATAACACTTTAATGGCTTCCTAATACGAAGATCTTCTAAAACTCACATTTCTATGAATTTCTTCCATAGATCTTCTTCACTTTATCAAATTTTCCCAATAATCCTCAATGTGAAAGAAATTCACGGTGAAAATCAAAATTTTTTGCATAGGAGGGAAGCTCTTACCAAGGGAAGTTAAGATCTGGCGTCAAAAAGTATTGAAATCGCTCCAAATCTAAGATCTAGCAAGCCCTAGGTCAGTTTTTCGAAGTTTAGGGAGGTTGGGGATGATGAATAGTGTGGTTGACTGGTCAAAATATAGTTTTTTTCAAATCCTCGCCGTCGGCAGGAAAAATCTCGTCGTTGGCGGCCTAGTTCAGTTAATTCACAAAAGTTTCTTTAAAAAGCCGCCGTCGGCAGCATCGAGGGCGCCGTCTGCAGGTTAGTTCAAAAATTTTCTTTCAAAATTTTTTACTTAATTTCAAGCCTCGTTAACGTCCGATTAATATTTTTAAGCATATTTTGCATTGATTAGATGTTAATTAACTCAAATAAACTTACTCAACACAAACAACACACATTTTTATATATATAAAATCCAAGTATTACAATATTCAACTTAATAAGGTATTTTCTCAACCTACAATAATTCAGAGTCGCAATCCAAACCACAACACACAAAACGCTGAAACAAAACAAACACATAGTGCAATATCTCCTCTACACAGAGATCAAAATATCTAAAAACAAGTAAACACACATAAACACAAATTCAAAACAAACAAACATAACACATAATAGTGAACGTCCTTTACTCGTCAGTATTGATCCATGAAAAAAGTACATATTTTTAGTGTTCATTTCATGCCCACTTTATGCATATTTTTTTATATTACACTTTAAAGGAAGGAATTTTGCATATTTTTATCTTCAAGTATAAAAATATGATTTTAGAGGAAATAAAGCAAAAACTATGCAATTTTGAGCCAAAATGAGCAAGAAAAACAAATTCTAACTTAGCACATATTGATATGTCTTTTTATGCTTAATTTCTTTCATATTTCTCACATGTTTTTGGATGAAATTATACTTTTGAGAAAGGTTGTTTTTATGTCTATCTTGTAGGTGAAGATGTTAGGAACACAACACAAGCAAAACGGGGTTGAAACGGAGCCAAACGGAGCAAAACGGTGGAGCTGCGCACAGGGTGGCGCCTAGGCGCCAAAACCCGGCGCCTAGGCACCAGAATCATCCAGAAACGGTTACTGGACGGGATTTTTGACGACTTTGGGAGTTATTTTGACGGTGTTAAGTAGTTTCTAGACCTTCTAGAAACCTAGAAGTTATTCCTAATATATATGACATGTGATACAATGAATCTAGACACATTGGAGCGGTTTAAATCGCGAAGAGGTGCGAGCCAAAGTAAATAGGTGCAAAGAACTGGACGCGGTGTCCGGCGCCTAGGCGCCAGACACACCTTCTAGAAGATTCATTGAATTTGGACACATTTTGAAGAGGTGCCTCAAGGCAACCCTTGGAGCCTATAAATAGGAGTCCACTCCTTCAGAGAAAATCGCACCCTATAGTCTCTTTCTTCCCCCTTAGTCATTTTAGTCATTTAGAGTTATGAAGATGTAGATTTTTACATCTTATGGAGAGATTGATGAGGGATATTAAGATATTTATGTAAGGAATGTACGAGCGGCGCATGGATCGATGGGAAACTTTGGTGGAGAGATCTTCTTCTTTCTTTCAGAAGGAAAAATCTAATTATTGTGTTCTTCATTCTCTTGTAATTATTGTAAACACTTTCTAGTGGATTTTCTTTATTTTAAACCAAGTTTTCTGTCATGAATTATCCATGTTTCATAAGTGATTTCCTTTACTCTTTCTTTTAATATGAAGTAGTGGATGCGTAGGAAAATCATTTTTACGATAGATTTATCTATTAGATGCTACTAGGTGACAGATAGTTGCATAAATATAATAGAATACTAATGAAATAAGTTCCTTGTCGACACTTAATTTATTATATAGTTATATCAATTCTTTTACTTCTTATGCCATTAATTTCATTTACTTTTGTTTTGTAATAAAATAGATGCATGTTTAGGAATTAAGATTTGCTTAGATATTCTCTAATTAAATTATGGTGATGATATTCATACCGGATCTTCATTTACTTTACAAATTGATCACTTGTATTGTTAAAACCTGTTGAAGAATTCTGAGACCTAGAAGGAGATGAATTCTTAACTAGTAGATATCACATGAATCCTTAGGTATTCGAAGGCCTTGTGCGGGTTATTCAAGGTGAAGTGCAAATAAATAGGGAGATATTGTTTATTGGGCGCGAGAATTGATTAGTTTTTAGATTGACGGACTAAATTCTAATAATTTGATCTATAGAAAGGGAACGGGTCACTCGGTAGGGCCGACCATAGCCACCCTTGGACATCTAGTAGGTGAGCCTAGATTAATCCGTTCTACTAATAAAACATCCTGAACCGATCTATAGATTAGCCAATGTTCTTTATGCCTGGACCAAAGGGTAAAGAATAGGAATGCTTCTATTTGGCACTACTGCATTAATTCTAAGCATATCTTTCTTACACATTATCTGTGTAATTGGAAGAGAAAGGTAATTTTTAATATCTCAAATTTCTCTAAACCAATTTATCCATAAGTTATCTTTTTATTTAAGAATTTAATTTAGGATAAGTTATTAGAAAACCCATTTTAATCGACATTCCAAATTTAGGCCTTATAGAAATAGACTGGAATTAGACTAAAGGATTGCTTACCTCGCTTCTCTGTGGGATCGATACTGGGGTTATAAAAGAAAACCCTATATTACTTGAAACGATACGTATACTTGCGTAGTACCCCTAGTGTGTAAAATATTTTCTAAAACTTTACAACATTTTGATTTTATACACTAGCCGCTATTTATAAATTGGGTCAAGTTTTTAGCCACTTTTGGAAGCGAATATTACTGCGTTATTGCGAGTCGGGTCAAGTTTTTGGCGCCGTTGCCGGGGAAGCTTCGGTAAGAACTATTGGAGAATTTTAGTTGAAATAATTAGGTTTATACTTGGAAAATTGTAGTTTCGTAAAAACTGTTTGTGTGAAAAATAAGGTGTTCGTGAGAATGTTTTGTTGTGTTGAATATATTTTATTTATTATTTTTTTAATTGTTAATGTACTGTTTGTTGTGCTTTGTATGCAAAACAAAGGATCTGAAGGACTTGTGCCTTATGATCCCAAGTTAGAAAAATGGAAAAAATTAAAAAAATAGAAGGGACTCAAAAAACTAGAAATGGAAATGGAAAACTTTCAAGATAATAACTTAGAAAATCATCATACTTCATTGAGGGATTATGAAAATCCTACGACAGATGAAATTCACTCAAGTATACATAACCCTATCGTAGAAGCTGACTTGTTTGAAATAAATCCTGAGATTATCCAACTTAAGCAGAACAACCAGTTTGGGGGAGCTTCTTTGTAGGATCCCTATTTACACTTATCTAGTTTTCTAGAACTTTGTGCTACATTTCGTTATAACGGTATGTCAAACGATGCTGTTAGGCTAAGGATTTTTCCTTTCTCACTAAGGGATAAGGCTAAAATATGGTTATACTCATTAGCGCCTGGTTCTATTAAAATTGGGAAGAGTTAACTCAGAAATTCCTAGCTAAGTATTTTCCACCTACAATGACTACTAAACTTAGAAACGATATTATCACATTTTGTCAATATGAAGGAGAAAAAATATATGAAGCCTGGGAAAGATTTAAGGAACTCCTAAGAAAGTGTCCACATCATGCTCTACCCAATTGGTTAATCATTCAAACTTTTTTACAATGGGTTAGTAGGATTCCTTAAGTTTATAATTGACGCTGCCGCTGGTGGATCGTTAATGTCAAAATCATTTGATGAAGCGTATGATTTAATTGAAGAAATGGCTACAAATGAATTTGAATGGCCCTCTGCAAGGGTAAATCCTAAAAAGGTAGCCAGTGTTCATGATATAGATGCGATTGCAATTCTTGCATCTCAGGTTGCTGAAATATCAAGGAAGTTGGACCAATTTGGAATGAACCAGCCTCAATTTACTCCAGTAAGTGAGGAAAGTTCATTAGGGAATATGATTGATTCTAAGTTATCTTATGAAACTTTAAATACCACAAGCAACCTATATTATAATTTTTACAACCCGTGTTGGGAGAACCATCCTAAAATTAACTGGAATCATATTACTGATGGTGGAAACCAAAAATGGGAAAATAATCATGCGAATCCTAATGGAAGTTGGAATAATCAGGGGAACACTAACTATAGACCTTCATATCCACCGGATTCTAACAATGATCAACAATTTGAGGATAAGGAGATGTCTATGGAAGAAGTGGTATTGAAACTGGGAAACCAGTTGCAAAGTCAAAATGCTGTGATTAAAAATATAGAGAATCAACTGGGAAAAATGGCTAATTCACTTAGCAATAGACCCCAAGAAACACTTCCTAGCAACATTGAGATCAACCCTAAAGAGAACACTAATGAACAAGTAGAAGCTGTCCATTTAAAAAGTGGAAGAGAGATAGAGGAGGTGGTTAAAAAAGAGAAAGAAGTTGTGAGAGACACAAAGGAAACTAAAAGACCTGAAGAACATGTTTCTAAGGATCTAGAAAAATTAATATCTCCATCTAAAGTCAATTTATAAACACCACCACCTCCATTTCCTCAAAGACTTAGACAGCATGAGTTGGATAAGAAATTTTCAAAGTTCCTGAAAGTACTTAAGAAGTTAACGATAAATATTCCTTTCACTGAAGCTTATGAAGGAGATATTAAACAAGAAAAGAAAATTTGGGGATTACGAGACAGTTGCACTAAATGAGGAGTGCAGCGCTATACTTCAGAAAAATTTCCTCGAAAACTTAACGATCCTTGTAGCTTTACAATTCCTTGTGCAATTGGAAAAAGATTATGTGGAAAAGCTTTATGTGATTTAGGAGTGAGCATTAATGTGATGCCTCTATCTATATTTAGAATGATAGGTTTAGTCGATATTTCTCCCACTACTGTAACCCTTATGTTAGCTGATCGAACTATCCTTTATCCAAAAAGAGTTATAGAAGACGTGATTGTTAAAGTGGATAAGTTTATCTTTCCTGTGGACTTTATTGTATTAGATATGGATGAAGATAAAGAAATTCCAATTATTTTAGGGAGATCTTTCCTTTTTACTGGACAAGCTATGATAGATGTGCAAAAAGGAAAGTTGACTATGAATATTAATGACCAGGAAGTAACTTTTGATGTATTAAAGACTATGAAACATCCAGCTGAGAGAATTGATGATTATTTTTGGATTGATGAAATTGATTATCTAACTAAAGACCATTTCCAAAAAAGTTTTAAGAGTAAGTTAACAAATAAGATTGGAATGAATTTTCATGATGATTCAAAAATGTTATTTAAAGAAGACTGTATGTATGTTCAAGAGAGGTGTGAAATGATGGACGTTACCGAAAATAGTAAACTTTTAATTCCATCTGTTGAAAAATCTCATGAACTTAAGATAGATGTACCCCATAAAATTTTAAAGCCTACCTATTTAGGGAATTCATCTACACAACCAGTCTTTATATCTTTGGATTCGACTCAATCACAAGAAAAACCTGAATTGAATGATGAACATGATAAAATTATTGAACTAAGACTTGAAAGAGAATTTGAGGATATATTTCAAAAGAACTTTGAGTTAAGAAAAGAGGATAAGGATATTGGAATAACATTGGAAGAAATTCCTAAGGAATTAGAAAAACCTATTTCCTCAACTAAGATTGATCCTCCTTCATTTAATAATTATAAAGAGGAAGAATTGGAAGATAATTTGAAACAGAAGAGTAATATAGAAGAATTTAATCTCGAATCTGAATTATCTAAAGAAAATCTGATCCAAAATTTGGGAGATATTGAAGTATCTTATAAAGATCCATTTCTTATAAATTTCAAGGATGATATTAATATGCAAATTCAGAAAATCAATAGAAGAATATTGGATCTAGAAAGAAATATGAGGAACAATTATATGAATCAAACTGAATATGAAGAGCTAAATGAAAAATTAAAATTTGAGGATTTTATAGGAATCCCTGGATTTGGAAATGATTGGGCGGTTGACCGAGGATTACTTAATTAGAATTTTGATCCAGGTGGAATCATTTGTCGGGCCTGCGACGTTAAAACCAAGCACTTTATGGGAGGCAAGCCATAGTTATCAGTGTGCTTTGATTTAATGTGCTTAAGAGTCATGATTGTTTATGTTTATGTTTTGTGTTTGCTTTATTGCATAATAGATTATTGTTGTGAGGTTACGCTTTGGTCTTGACTAAATTTCTATACGACTTCTGGTGGTAGTAGGCTGACGAGTCTGAGTAAGGTCACGAACTTATTTAGTAAACAAAATATAGATGAACTGCACTACTTTTATTAATACACCCACGTTATTAGTGTAGTTTCTTCCGTTAGAAATTGAAAGTAAGGAGGGAAAATGTGAATAGAAAAGGAGATCAAATTAACCTCAATTGATATTTGTGTATGAATCTGCGAGTCTAGATATTTTAGTTTGTGTGTTTGTGTTTGTGTTTATGTTACAACAATTTAGAGATTTGAATAACACTTAAATATATATTCCTATGCCGATACATGTCCTGCTTATTTAACCTTTCTTTAGTTTAATTTTATTCTAGCATGTTTTAGGCTAGATTTACCTTCTCCTGCAATAATTCTATCCTGATTATGCATGTGTTTAAATTTGATAGGATGTTGTAGTAGTTAGTAGATTTAACTTTTATTTTTCTTCCTCCTACATTTTATGGAATTAATTGCAAAATATTTTAAAATTCAAGTTTGGGGGGGGAATAAAAATGAATTTTCAAAAACTTAAATTTTATTTGTCCTCAAAACTGCTATAAATAAATTTGATTTTGATTGAAAATTAATTATGTGTATGAAGTTATATTAGGGAAATAAAATTTTGAATATAGAAATAAGTAAGAGAATTTAGTTAAAATTTATAGTAGTGATGAAAAATTTATAGTTAATTTTTCTTAGTGAAGAAATGATAAATATTGTGTAACCATCTTTAGTAAGAAAAGTTGTATTTTTAGAAAAATAGAAGGATTAGACTTTTGTTTTCAATATTTAAATTTTTTTCATTGAAAAATAATTTTCAAAACTGTTATTATATTTCTAAGTAAAAGATATATATCTACCTTATGCTTTAGGAAAGGAAGGGTGGAATTCAAAATTATTAAAGGCCTATCTAGATATAGTAATCCTTGCCTAAAAAAAAAAAGAAGAAGAAAGAGAAAAAAAAGAAAAGAAAGAAAAGAAAAAGAAAAATAAGAAAAAAGAGTATATTATGTGAAAAAGGAAGGAGAAGCTTGAGGATTAAAAAGGCCTAATCAAAAATTGGTTCCACACCTGAGCTTTTTAAAATATAAGATTTGAGAAAATCTTAAGCTTTAAAATATAATATAGTTTGTATAATTATTTTTATAAATATTTTTAAGTAAAGAAAATAAAATGCCTAACCCCTATATTTTGAAAAATTTACAAGCATTTCTGAATTAGATAGCAACACATATTTTCATACTCTTTCATCTAAGAGATTTCTAAACTTTAAATTGGTCTCATTTACTAAAATTTTTTCTAAATTAGACTACTATATTTCTAGAACAAAATTTTAGAAACTCCTAAAGAAACTCATACACATAATTTACTTAATTGGTTTTTACTGATTATAGTGTTACTTGAGGACAAGTAATATCTAAGTTTGGGGGATTTTGATCCATGAAAAAAGTACATATTTTTAGTGTTCATTTCATGCCCACTTTATGCATTATTTTTTCATATTACACTTTAAAGGAAGGAATTTTGCATATTTTTGTCTTCAAGTATAAAAATATGATTTTAGAGGAAATGAAGCAAAAACTATGCAATTTTGAGCCAAAATGAGCAAGAAAAACAAATTCTAACTAATTGAATTTATTGAATTTGGACACATTTTGGCTCAAACACACCTTCTAGAAGATTCATTGAATTTGGACACATTTTGAAGAGGTGCCTCAAGGCAACCCTTGGAGCTTATAAATAGGAGTCCACTCCTTCAGAGAAAATCATACCCTATAGTCTCTTTCTTCCCCTCTAGTCATTTTAGTCATTTAGAGTTATGAAGATGTAGATTTTTACATCTCATGGAGAGATTGGTGAGGGATATTGAGATATTTATGTAAGGAATGTACGAGTGGCGCATGGATCGATGTGAAACTTTGGTGGAGAGATCTTCTTCTTTCTTTCAGAAGGAAAAAGCTAAGTATTGTGTTCTTCATTCTCTTGTAATTGTTGTAAACACTTTCTAGTGGATTTTCTTTGTTTTAAACCAAGTTTTCTGTCGTGAATTATCCATGTTTCGTAAGTGATTTCCTTTACTCTTTCTTTTAATATGAAGTAGTGGCATGCGTAGGAAAATCATTTTTACGATAGATTTATCTATTAGATGCTTCTAGGTGACAGATAGTTTCATAAATATAATAGAATACTAATGAACTAAGTTCCTTGTTGACACTTAATTTATTATATAGTTATATCAATTCTTTTACTTCTTATGCCATTAAGTTCATTTACTTTTGTTTTGTAATAAAATAGATGCATGTTTAGGAATTAAGATTTTCTTAGATATTCTCTTATTAAATTATGGTGATGATATTCATACCGGATCTTCATTTACTTTACAAATTGATCACTTGTATTGTTAAAACTCGTTGAAGAATTACGAGACCTAGAAGGAGATGAATTCTTAACTAGTAGATATCACATGAATCCTTGGGTAGTCGAAGGCCTTGTGCGGGTTATTCAAAGTGAAGTGCAAATAAATAGGGAGATATTGTTTATTGGGCGCAGAATTAATTAGTTTTTAGAGTGAAAGACTAAATTCTAATAATTTGATCTATAGAAAGGGAACGGGTCAACGGTAGGGCCGACCATAGCCACCCTTACACATCTAGTTGTGTGAGCCTAGATTAACCCATTCTACTAATAAAACATCCTGAACCGATCTATAGATTAGCCAATGTTCTTTATGCCTGGACCAAAGGGTAAAGAATAGGAATGCTTCTATTTGGCACTACTACATTAATTCTAAGCATATCTTTCTTATACATTATCTATGTAATTGCAAGAGAAAGGTAATTTTTAATATCTCAAAGTTCTCCAAACCAATTTATCCATAAGTTATCTTTTTATTTAAGAATTTAATTTAGGATTAGTTATTAGAAAACCCATTTTAATCGACATTCCAAATTTAGGCCTTATAGAAATAGACTGGAATTAGCCTAAAGGATTGCTTACCTCGCTTCTCTGTGGGATCGATATTGGGGTTATAAAAGAAAACCCTATATTACTTGAAACGATACATATACTTACGTAGTACCTCTAGTGTGTAAAATATTTTCTAAAATTTTACAACATTTTGATTTTATACACTAGCCACTATTTATAAATTGGGTCAAGTTTTTAGCCATCTTTTGGAAGCGAATATTACTGCATTATTGCAGGTCGGGTCAAGTATCAGTACTAAACTCCTCTCTAATGTCACCCATGGATTGTGAATGAACAAAGAGATTGTAGAATGGCCTGAAAAGAAATTCTTCAGTAGAAGCTTCTTCAATCCATCCTTTCTTCCTCATAAGGCGTATAAAACTCGCTTCCAGGTGTCCAGAGTGATCAAATTGTTCCTTTATCCTCCAATCAATATGATCAAACAGATCTGAGAGGTTATTAATTGATCTCATCACATTCTCCAACTTTCTATCTACTCCTGAGAGTCTCCATAATATCATGTCAGTTTTATTAGTCCAGGGCCTCAGGGTTGAAATACTTCGTGATGATCTCTCCTCAACTTCTTCAGTATTGCTATCATTATCCAATGTAGGAAACATATTAGTAGGATCTAAAGGTTTCCAGGGAAGAAGTACCTTTTCGCAGGCTTCATATGAAACTTGGAATTGACTGCATAGTACGAAGATTGTAGAAGGACGTCCAAGCCCATGAATTGTTCGATTAACAATCAGACATAAAGTAGACTTCACAATTATCGAACCAACATCAATAGGCAGCCCCATTTGAATGCAGTAATTCAGAATAGCACCTTAAGGAGTAACTTTACTAATTCGCATAGTTGTTAGCAACTTTGAAGAAATGAAGAAGTGCCGGTGCTTAGAAATGAGATTTAGAAGTGATGCAGAAAAGTTTACATAACCGTGTTCTCTCATTTCCCAATCTTCTGGCTCATCAGTCAAGTATCGATAAATTTCATTCATATTATTCCTCGTTGGGACAAAATTGGAATAATGACAAACGGGTGTATTTTCAATTGAAAATAATTTGTTAATCCTAGAAGGAGTAAAGGTTACCCAGCTTCCTCGCACATAGATGACTCCCTAGTTGATTCCATGTAAGTTAGCATAGAATTCTTTGACCACTGGAACGACTAATGCAGAGGTGGTGTAGTATAATACTTCCCAACATCGTCGAATAATCATTTCTTCAATCGACATCGTAGAATTTTCCAAACCTCTATTTACGAATCCTTGCTCTTTGATTAATCGCTTTTTCATCATTACCTTGTTGAAGATTCGTTGAGCCTCGCAACTAATGAATTTTCTTCTATTGTGGACTTGAGATCTTGGTATTTCAGGACTATTGGACGCCATAATTTTCAGTTTAAGTAGAATGGGTTTTCGTTTTTGGAAGATAGAGCACTTAGAATTCAGATTATAGGAGTTTTAAAGGAGTTATACCTTTAAAAACCGCTAATAACTGTCAAACTACCCCATTATCACATTTTTTAACTATCTCGCCGTCGGCGGGACTCTATAACTACTCAAACCAATTCTTATCGGGTAATCTCGCCGTCGGCAGCAATGGCAAAATTTGTCTTGTTTAGCTCTGGTTCGAATGTTTTCTAATTTTTTTGCAAGGTCTCTATTTGTTATGCCTATGGGTTATTATACGAGTAAAAGAAGTTATAAAATAAATAAAAAAAAATTTAAAAAAAGCAAGCAAACACATAAAAATAAAGATAACTATGGCTTGCCTTCCATAAAGCGCTTGGTTTAACGTCGTCAGCCTGACCTATTTAAGGTGTTAATTAGGTTGACTGAGCATTAAAACCTCTTTATAATTTGGTCTCTTACCCTCATAATATAGTTTTAATCTGTGTCCATTAACTTTAAATCTATTCCCAGTCCTTAGATCTTCAATTTCAATAACTCCATATGCATATACTTGAGTCACAATGAAAGGTCCTAACCATCGAGATTTTAATTTTCCAGGAAATAATTCTACCTTGTGTTATATAACAAAACTTCTTGTCCAGGTTCAAAAATTTTCTGGTTAATCTTCCGATCATGCCATAATTTCATTTTCTCTTTATAAATTATATCATTATTATAAGATTCATTTCTCAATTCATCCAATTCATTCATCTGCAATAATCTCTTCTCACCAGCATCTTTCAAATTATAATTAAATTCTTTAATCGCCCAATACACTTTATATTCTAATTCAACTGGTAAGTGGCACGTTTTTCCAAAAATTAGTCTGTAAGGAGTCATTCCAATCGGAGTTTTATAAGCAGTCCTGTAAGCCCATAATGCGGTATCTAATGTTATAGACCAATCTAATCTATTAGGGTTTACAGTCTTTTCCAATATTCATTTAATCTCTCGATTAGAAACTTTAGCTAACCCACTGGTCTTAGGATGATAAGCAGTTGAAATTCTATGAATAATATTAAATTTTTCTGCCAATCTCTGAATATAGTTATTCCTAAAATGAGATCCTCAATCAGTGATAATTACACTAGGCATTCCATATCAAGAGAAAATATTTTTTATTAAAAATTTTGAAACACTTTTAGCATAACAACGAGGTAAAGCTTGTGCTTCAATCCATTTTGAAACATAATCAACTGCAACTAATATGTATAAGTTTCCGAATGAAGGAGAAAAAGGTCCCATAAAGTCTAATCCCTAAATATCAAAGATTTCAACTTCTAACATAAAATTTAAAGGCATTTCATTTCTTTTAAATATATTGCCTAATCTTTGACATCTATCGCAAGTTTTGATATATCTGTAAACATCTCTAAAAAATGTAGGCCAATAGTATCCTGCCTGTAAAACTTTATGTGTGGTTTTATCGGTCCCAAAATGTCCTCCAAATTCAGAATCATGACATTTCTGAATAATTAGGTCAGTCTCTTCATAAGGCACACATCTCCTGATAATAAGGTCCTTACATTGTTTGTATAAATATGGTTCATCCCAAAAATATTCTTTTGCATCATGAATGAACTTTTTCTGTTGTTGCAAAATTAACATAAGTGGTAAAATATCACTTACAATATAATTTACTATATCAGCATACCATGATATTTTCCACTCATTTATATTATAAAGTTGTTCATCAGGAAAACTGTCTGTAATTTCATTATCAAAGTCAGATAATTCATTATATTCTAGTCTTGATAAATGATCTGCAATTTGATTATCAGTTCCCTTTTTGTTAATGATTTCAAAATCAAATTCTTGCATTAATAATATCCATTTAATTAATCTTGGTTTGGAATCTTTCTTTTGCATTAAATATTTTATAGCAGAGTGATCAGTATGCACAATACATTTAGTTCCAATTAAATAAGACCTAAATTTATCAAAAGCATATACAATTGCTAATAGCTCTTTTTCTGTAACTGTATAATTGATTTCATCATTATTAAGAGTTTTACTATCATAGTGTATAACGTTGAAAATTTTATTTTATCTTTGTCCAAGAACTGCTCCTATAGCATAATCACTAGCAACACGCATAAGTTCAAATGGTTTCTCCCAATCAGGGGAAACTATTATAGGTGCTGTGATTAATTTATCTTTTATTAATTCAAAAGCATTTAAACATTCTCTTGTGAATTCAAATTTCTTGTCCTTTTCTAAAAGTTGGCATAGAGGTTTAGTAATTTTTGAAAAATCTTTTATGTAACGTCTGTAAAATCCAGCACGTCCAAGAAAACTTCTTACCCCTCTCACTGTAGTTGGAGGTGGTAATTTAGCTATAAATTGAACTTTTGCAGGGTCTACTTCCATGCCATTTTCTGAAATTTTATGTCCTAATACAATTCCTCCTGCAACCATAAATTGACATTTCTACCAATTTAGAACTAAGTTAGATTTCTCGCATACCTCTAATGCTGTTTCAAGATGATTCAAGCATGCATCGAATGATGTTCCAAATACAGAGAAATCATCCATAAATACTTACATTCCATCATCAATTAATTTACTGAATATGGACATCATACATCTTTGGAATGTTCTAGATGCATTACATAATCCAAAAGGCATTCTGCGAAAAGCAAAATTTCCATAAGGACTAGTGAATGTAGTTTTCTCTTGATCTTCAGGAGCAATAGGAATTTGATGATAACCGGTATATCCATCTAAAAAACAAAAATATTTTGTCCGGCTAATCTATCTAACATTTGGTCTAGAAAAGGTAATGGGAAGTGATCTTTCCTGGTGGCTGCATTTAATTTTCTATAGTCAATACATATACGCCAACCAGTGACTTGTCTTATAGGTATTAAATCATTATTTTCATTAGCCTTTACAGTCACTCCTCCTTTCTTAGGAACACAGTAAATTGGGCTTACCCAAGCACTATCCGAAATAGGATATATAATACCATTATCTAACCTTTTTAATATTTCTTTCTTGACTACATCTTTCATTTTTGGGTTTAATCTCCTTTGAGGATCTAGTCTTGGCTTAAGTTCATTATCTAAAATAAATCTGTGCATACAGATTGAAGGACTAATTCCTTTAATATCTGCTAAAGTCCAACCAAAAGTTTTCTTATATTTTTTTAATGTGTCCAAAAGTTTTTGTCTTGTGATTCATTTAATTCTATCGATATAATAACCGGTAGAGTTGAAGAGTTACCTAAATAAGAATATTTCAAATGGTTAGGTAAAATTTTTAATTCAAGTTCAGGTGATTTAATAATTGACGGAACTATATTATTTTCAATGTTTTCTGTATTATCCAACAATTCAAATCTTTCTTGTATTTATTCTAATTCTTCATTATCTGATTCTTCAATTAATTCTATATTTTATTTTTCTAATTTTTCTTCAAAATATTCTTTAAAATGTTCATTTTGCAAATGTTCAAGTATTTCCATTCGAAAACATTCATCATCTTTTTCTAAAGCAGGATATTTCATTGATTTAGCAATATTAAAAGTTACTTTTTGATCGTTTACTCTCATAGTTAATTCTCCTTTCTGAACATCAATCATAGCTTTTCCAGTAGCTAAAAAGGGTCTTCCTAATATTATGGGTATTTCTTTATCTTCTTCCATAACTAAAACAATAAAATCTACCAAGAAGATAAATTTATCCACTTTTACTAACACATCTTCAACAACTCCCTTAGGATAAGTAACTGAACGATCTGCTAACTGAAGAGTTACTGAAGTAGGTGAAATTTCTCCCAATTCTAGTCTTTTAAAAATTGATAGAGGCATAAGATTAATGTTGGCTCCTAATTCACATAAAGCTTTCCCATAAAACTTTTCACCAATAGCGCAAGGTATAGTGAAACTACCAGGATCCTTTAGTTTTTCGAGAAGTTTTTCGAATAATTGCACTACACTCCTCACTAAGTGCAACCGTTTCATTATCTGTGAATTTTCTTTTTTTATTTAAAATATCTTTCATAAATTTTACATAATTGGGCATTTGTTCTAATGCTTCTACAAACGGAATATTTACTGTTAATTTCTTCAAAATTTCAAGAAATTTAGCAAATTGCTTATCTTTTTTATGTTGTTTTAGTCGTTGAGGAAATGGTGGTGGTGGTTTTTCTACAGAAATTTTCATGGGTATCAATGGATATTCTAAATTTTTATTTGGCTGAATCTTTTCTTTTTCGATTTCCACTTCCTCTTTTTGACTTTCTGTTTCCTTCTGAATTTTTGTTTCTAACTTTTTTCCACTTCGCAACTATATAGCTTTTATCTGTTCTTTTCCTTGGTCTTTAGGATTAATTTCCACATTACTAGGAAAAGTTCCTTGAGTTCTATTACTAAGCGCAGTAGCTATATGCCCAAGTTGAGTTTCATCATTTTTAATAGCAGTTCCTTGAATTTGTAATTGATTTCCTTGAATTTGCAATTGATTTTCTTGATTCTGTAATTGTTGACCCATATTTATTATTACTTCTTCCATAGATAACTTCTTTTCCTTATATTGAGAATTATTATTAAATCCAGGTGGATAAGAAGTTTTATAATTAGGATTTCTTTGATTAGATGAATTTCCAATTGGGTTTGAATTGTTTGCCCATTGTTGATTAGTAGAATTATTATTCCAATTAAAGTTAGGATGATTCTTCCAACCAGGATTATAATAATTTGAATATGGGTTATTGGGTCTATTATTAATAGCATTTAAAGTTTCATAAGCAGGCTGAACATTAACAAATTGCCCAGATGAATTCTCCTTCACTATCGTAGGAGAATAATTCATTCTATAGTTTTCTAATTTCTTAGATATAGCAGCAATCCGAGAAGCTAACATAGATATTGCATTAGAATCATGGATACTAGCTATTTTCTTTGGATTTAGTCTTTCAACGGGCCATTGAAAATTGTTGGTAGCCATTTCTTCAATTAATGAATAAGCCTCATCAAATGGTTTAGACATTAAAGAACCTCCAGCAGCAGCATCAATAAAAGATCTAAGAGATCCTACTAATCCATTATAGAAAGTTTGAATAATTAACCAATCTGGCAGCGCATGGTGTGGGCATTTCCTAAGAAGATCTTTAAATCTCTCCCAAGCTTCATATATTGATTCCCCATCAAACTGAGTAAAAGATGTTATATCATTTCTAAGTTTAGCAGTTTTTGATGGAGGAAAATATTTAGATAGAAATTTTTGTGATAGTTCTCCCCAAGTTTTAATAGATCCAGGTGCTAACAAATTTAACCACATCTTAGCCTTATCCCTTAACGAAAAAGGAAAAAGTCTAAGTCTAACAGCATCGTTAGATACCCCATCATATTTAAATGTGGCACATAGTTCTAAAAACTGGCAAGATGTAAGTTAGGATCTTCATTTGGTGAACCACTAAATTAATTATTTTGTACCATCTGGATAATTGCAGGTTTAAGCTCAAATGAATAAGCCACTACATTAGGATTTTAGATGGTTAAGTGAATTTCATCTAATGTAGGGTTAGCGTAGTCTCTTAAAGGTCTAGGTTGATTTTTATTTACTGGATTATTTGAAATTTGATTTATGTTTATAATTTCCTTTTTTTTGTTTTCTAATCCTTCTTATAGTGCGTTCTAATTCCGAATCGTATGGTATTAGATTTTCAGGTCCAAATTTATGCATACACAATCGAAACTAAAAAAAATGGTTTGTTACTCTAGTAATAATTACTTTACTTCCCCGGCAACGGCACCAAAAACTTGACAGTGGTTAGCTTAATAAGAAGTTTTAGTGTAGGTGCAATTAAGTTTTCAATATATGCGCAAATAATTATAATTTAAGCTACCCTTTATCAACGCAAGTATACGTATCGTGCAAGTAATACAGGGCTCTAGTGGAGTCCTAGTTATCGATCCCACAGGGAAGTTGAGATTACGAACCAACTAATTTCTATCGAATATACGTAAATTAAATGGCTAAAATTTATCAACTACTACTACTACTACTATTGATTATGAAAATGTAATATAAGAAAGTATCTTTCCCCTTGTTAAGAAAATTAAGTGAATGGATAAATCAAATTAATTTAATTGTATTGTGCCAAATAGGAGCATACCTATTCTTTACCCTTTTGTCCAGGCATAAAGAACATTGACTAATCCTATGTTTATTTACTGAATCTGCGGCTAGTGCGGGAGGATACCAATTGTCACTTCTGAGCTCCTACGTTCCTCTCACCTGAGGTCTAACATCTACATTTCAGCAACCAAATGATAGGACCAAATTGAGGATTTTAGCCTGTCACTCTAAAATATCCAATTCTACGCCCGATAAATAATATTTCCCTATTTATTTGCACCCTCCTTTCAAGACTTTGACTTCCCCAAATCTCGGATGTAATCTTTACTTTTAGTTGCAAACAACGATTTTAACATTTCAATTGGCCAAATTGATAGTAAATTAAGATCTAAGTTAAAGATTATCACAATTTATTTAATTTCATAGGCACATTAATTTTAATTTTCCATTTCACATAATTTCATAACAAGGAGAAAGAAAATAGAACTACTCAGAATGCATGGGAAGAACACAATAACACTTGAATTTCATATATAAAATAATACAAAATCACAACTTATCTCGAGTTTCTCCCCCAGCAGACTCCTTGAAGTTCCTTTGTCTCTTCCTTTTCGTACAATTCACACTTAATTTTTACACTTAAAAACTCTAAACTCACTATAAAACTCTAATATAACACTCAATAGACTCTCTAATGACTTCTAGTGGACTCTCTTCGACTTTTATTTCTCCCTTTTTCGTCTCTATTTATAGATGTAGGAAGTTCTCCAAACGATACCTCGGCTCCTCTTCAAAATGCATCCTGATTCGATGAATCTGTGAAGAAATAACTGTCTCACCGTAGGCGGGCTCGATCTCGCCGTCGGCGGGCTTCTAGAAGCAGGGTATTCTTAACTGTCTCGCCGTCGGCGGGCTCAATCTAGCCGTCGGCGGGCTCGATCTCGCCGTCGGTGGGCTTCTATATAATATTGGCTGCATTCTCTGGAAAATCTCACCGTCGGTGGGTAATTCCTCTCCTTCGGCGGGATAGTTCAAATTTCTTCCCTTTTTGCCCTTTTTGCCCTTTTTGCTCCAAATTTGTTCCTTTTTGCGTTTCTTCGATAATTTTTCATTTCTGCAACAAAATAAAGGAAATACCTTCCTTTAAGGTGCAATATTAGTCATTTCAATGCAAAATCAATACTAAATTATCATTATATTTTTCTTTGATCATGTTCTCCTACTACGAGCAAAGTTAAATCGTGGATTACGTCTTCGAGCTAAAAAAGCAGGGTTGTGCAGGACGACTATGGAGCAAGACCTACTCCGAGCCACAGAAATGGAAATGAGGCAAGGGAAGCATTACAATCCAGTTCAGATGCTGCTACAACTTTACCGATGATAAAAGAGGAAATCCGGCTGGGATACTCCGCTATGATGAAGTGGATCCATTGTTAGTTTTAATCAAGAAAATGATAAAGAGGATGGTGGCTTGGCGAGTCTTATCCACTGACTGCATACCGAATAGCTGCATTATCAACATTTAAGAAGAAGGAGATTGCATTCCACCTCACGTGGACCATCATGATGTTGTGAGACCCTTTTGCATTGTTTCTTTCATTAATTAATGCAACATCATGTTCGGGACAGAACTCCGGATAGTCGGCCTCGGAGAATTTTGAGGGCCAGTAGAGATACCTCTACCGGTAGGCTCTGTCCTCGTACTACAAGGAAATGGTGTAGATGTGGCAAAGCACTGTATACCAGAGGTTCCCTACTAGCGGATCTCCATCACCTTCAGAATGATGGATGAGAGCAAGATTTTGGTCTACTTCCAGCCAGATCCAGAGTTAGAGAATTTGCAGCCCTACGAGCTGTGAGCTACATATTGATAGCACACGTCTAAAGCAAACTTACACAGAATTTCCCTCCAAAAAGTGTCTTAGAAGGTGATGTTATTACCTATGCAGTTTAATTTTCAAACATGGATAAATCAAACAGACAATTTTGCCAAATGTCATGAAGATGCCAGTACAATTTGTTTTCAGATATACATGGATTTTGTAAAAGTCTGTTTTCAAGAAGAAGTCATCAGAAATGTTTTGGTGGAATCACATTATGTATTCTTGACATTTCAATGGAAAACGACTATGTCGTATTTTGCCTTTAGTTTTGTGTAATTGCGTGCAAACGCCGCTGAATCTGAGTTTGACTCGATTTAAATTTGAACGATAAATGATTTGAATGAAATATAATAAACAAAAAAAATGGAATTCATCGAAATCCAATAAAAATAATAAAAATAAAATTAAAAAAAAATTCAAATTCAAAATCTAAATAAGACACGAAATCAAAGCTCAAAGTAAACCAACTCAAAATTTTAAAGAAGTAAACAAAAGAAATGAATAAAAATCCAAATCAAAATGAAATTCCAATAGGAATGTAATTTGAAGATCAAAATAAAATTAAAACAATAAAACACAAAAAAAAACAATGAAAACAATCCCAAATCCAAAATCCCTAGCCTTCGGTACGTACTCAAAATCCTTTCGACTCTCTGCGATTTCTTTCCTCTTTTGAGAAGGTTGCTGAGTCTACCGACACAGAACGATGAAACTCTCGATTTGGTTCTGATGGCATGGATTCTCATCCTTCGCCAAACAATCAGCCTTTGATCAAATCTTTCGAGATGTTGATCACTTCCTATCGGGGCTTTATATATATACTTTCAGATGCAATAATTTGATACCACTACTAGAAGATTTAATCCCCGGCAATCGGCTTCAACGACTTGATGTAACCTGACTTTTAGTTATGTAAGAATTTATGAATTTATATTTAAATTTTAATAATAATTATTGTAAAAGTTACAATTTCAAATTCAAGTATACGTATCGTTTCAAGTAATACAGGGCTCTAGTGGAGTCCTGGTTATCGATCCCACAAGGAAGATTTTGAGAAAATTAAGATATATTTTTAGATTTTTCAAATTAAAAGTAACTATTATTTTTATTTATTTTCAAACTTTAGATTTTAATCAAAGTTTTTACTAAAATTTCTACTAAAAGCAAGTAAGCAGTAATAAAATAAAAGTTAATGCGGGTATAAATAAAACAACTTTCTCCTTTTCCACTAATCCAAGATTTTTAGAATATATATCATTTGTGGAGAATTTAGATTATGGTATTGTGTCAAATAGAAGCATTCCTATTCTTTACCCTTTGGTCCAGACATAAAGAACATTAACTAATCTATAGATCGGTTCAGGATGTTTTATTAGTAGAATGGGTTAATCTAGGCTCACACTACTAGATGTCCAAGGGTGGCTATGGTCGGCCCTACCAGTGACCCGTTTCCTTTCTATAGACCAAATTATTAGAATTTAGTCTGTCACTCTAACAACTAATTAATTCTGCACCTAATAAAGCATATCTTCCTATTTATTTGCACTTCACCTTGAATAAAGCGCATAAAGCCTTCGATTACCCAAGGATTCATATGATATCTACTAGGTAAGAACTCATCCCCGGATAGGTCTCAAAATTCTTCGACAAGTTTTAACAATTTAAATGGAAGTTTAAAAAGTAAACTAAGATCAGGTATTAAAATCATCACAATTTTTATAAATATTTTAAATTAAATTCTCCAACAAAATTTAATTATCTTATTATCTTTTCATAGTTGAAAGGAGAAAGAAAACTAACTACTCAAAACACATTGAATTAACACAACAAAACATATTTATAAAACTTTAAACCAAGTTACAAATACTTATCTCGAATGTTCCTTCAAGTGATCTGTTGACTCCTACTGACTCAAATGCAATGATAAAAGACTTCAACAGCAACAACACTAATAATCTCACACTTAAAAGTAAAAAATAAACTAAAAATAAACTCACTAAATACTAAAGAAGGTGACTCCCTAAAATGATTGGATGGCTATATGATGCTTGGGGACTATAAGATGCTAAAAGGGGCCATTTTCTCTGTAGAATTGGCTCATATTTATAGAGTTCTGAATTTGACCAGGGGTTGCTTAAGGCACCTCTTTAAAATTCGTTCAAATACAATGTATCTTCTAGAAGGTAATTGTCACGCCTAGGCGCCGGGATCTGGCGCCTAGGCGCCGGACTCCGTGACCAGGTCTTCGTACCTCATCACTTTGGATCGCACGTCTTCACGATTAAAATCGTTTCCCTGTGTCCAAATGCATTGTATCACATGTCCTATATATTAGGAGTAACTTCCAGTCTTCTAGAAGCTTTGATAACCGCATTACACCATCAAAATAACTGCCCAAAGTCGTCAAAAATATTGTCTGCGTCTGTATTGAACTGGTGCTTAGGCGCCAGATTCTGGCGCCTAGGCGCCCGACCTATAATTTTGATAACTTTGCTCTTTAAGCTCCATTTTTTCTCCTTTTTGCTCCTTTTTCCTTCTTGAACTTTTTTTTATCACCTACATCCTAAAACATAAAAATACCATTCATTAAAGCATAATATCCTTAAGAATTGAATCGTAAATAAGGCATAAAAATAGGTATTTTTAAAGTAGATCAAATTCCCCAAAACTTAAACGTTACTTGTCCTTAAGTAACTCTTGTAATTATATAAAATTTATAACATTTGGAATGAAGTTTAAATATTTAGGATTTCTTTTAATTTTTGGTTTAATAAAAGCTTTAGCAAATCATTAACCAAATTTGACTAATTAAGTTTAATTTTAAGAATTTAAAGAATATTTAACTAACAAATCATAAGACTTCCAATTTTTCATATATTTCAAGAATAATTGTAATATATCATATTAAGGTCACATAGAATATTTACAAGAAAAAGATTTTCATGAAAAATTTTTCTAGTAAAAATAATTGTACATAAAAATTAAGTTAAAAATGTAATTGGTTTTCTTCTTATAAGATAATTCAAGTGAACCAATTTTTGATTAGGCATTTCCTTAAGCTTCTCCTCACATTTCTTTTTTTTCTGTGTTTTTTTTTTCTTTTTTTTTTATCTAAGGATATTTTTCAATACTCTATTTTTTTTATTTGTGAGGATTACTATTTTTGGATAGCCTGTTAATGATTTTGAACTTCACTATCCTTAACTTATATTTAAAAACTTAGACATTTTTTTACTTGATGAATATGACATTCTTAATAAGTATTTTTCAAAAATTATTTCAATCTTTTTCTTTTTCAAGTAATAATCTTGATTTCTTAGTATTTCTAAAAATATAATTCTCTTTACTATAAATAGAAAAATTCTTAATCTTATTATTCTTTAAGTTAAAATAATTCTATTCTTAAAATCAATCAAAATTATTGAACTTTTAGTTAAGTTTACTAAATTATTTATAAATTCCAAAAGTTTAAGTAGTCTTAAATAGATTTTTCATTCCTTATGTTATGTTAATATTTTTTAAAGAAAATATTAGTTCATTAATGAAAAATAATATTTAAATTTAAATAATGTTTTCCCTTCCCCAAACTTCAGCTTTAGTATATAAATTGAATCATAAAATTTTCTAAAGCATGAGAGAAAGAAATAAACAAGAATTTATTTAGGTACAAGGATGATGTAGTAGAGAAAAATTCATTTCTAATCCTACACATGCTTTAATAGGTATATAACAGAAATAATTAAGCATATATAGAAAAGTTTGCAGAGCAGGAGTTAATTTCTAAATATTTTTTATATTTATATTTTTAGAACATGCAAAATTACTAACTATTCATGAATACTAAGCATTAGGCTGAAACAGAAATAAACATTTATCATAGAAAATAAAAATTCATCCATATTTCAGTCTTGAACACATAACACATCAGATGCTCTAAAATAATCCCAATATCAAAAGTCCACACAAAGTTAAATCAATACTAACAAACAACAATAAAATCAGACTAATCAGTACTAACAAACAAGAAATAAACTAAAAACAGAATCACACATCTCAAGAGGTAAATCAAGCTACTAATCACTGTCTCTAGCCTCATCATCGTCATCACCAAAAGAAAATTCCATATCCTTTGGATCAACTTACGGTGAACATCTAAGAAAGGTAAGAAACTAAACATCATGCTCACCCTTCCAAGAATCTAACTAAAGACTCAGAATACTCAGCATCATAATCACTCTTCCTTTGGGTGTACTCAGAAAAATGATCGATCTTCTTATCGATCGTATCTACTCTACAATGAGTTAGAAATAACTCATTCTGCTGCTCCAAAAACTGATCATGCATGGATTCGCAGAAACTAGATGGTGGTTCAACAGTAGAAGTAGAAGGTCTAGAAGTAGAAGCTCTACTGCAAGCGGGTAATGAACTAGAAGGTGCAGTAGAACTCTTACCTCGAAGTCGATCATAGATACTGACGCTTTTTCCTCCTATGGGCTTTGTAGACTTGAGCTTTTCCTTAGAAAGCTCAGCAACTACTCCAGCACTTTCACATACAAAGTATATCAAAGATGGAAGTTCAAGTCTAACAGAAGTGCTAGAACGAGCAGTGGCCTCTACAGAATCATAAATGATACTCCCTACATCAATCGGCTTCCTCTCTTGTATGCAGTAGTTGAGGATAGCTCTGTCCTTAGTAACCTCGCTCAAATGATTGGATGGAACGAGACGAGCAGAAATAAAGTAGTGCCATGCCTTTGAAACACCATTAAGCTTAGAAGATGAAAAATTTACGCTTTTTCCGTTTTGGATCTTTCGAGCTCCAGTACCATGGGTCAGGTAAGCAATAATCATATCTAAATCTCCCTCAGATGGAGAAAATCCGAGTAATAGCACTTGATGTTCGACGACAGGCCGTAGAAAATGTTGATACGCTATAGAGTGAATCCTACTCCAACTCCTCTCACAAAAATCTCGTACTCTTCAACATCCACGAAATTAGCATAAAACTCCCTAACGACAGGGATAACAACAAGGGCAGTAAAATAGCAGAATCATTGCCACTTGAGTGCAATGATCGTATCCTCAATCCTTCCTCCCAGATTGTAAAAACTTTGTTCTGAGATAAACTTTCGAGTTGTAGCAAAATCACTGTACCGAAAATGTGCAGCAGCAGTGACAAACTTGCTATGATCAAAATTTTCTCATTCCTTTCCTCACTTAGATTTGGGTGTCATCTAAATGTAAAAAAAATGCAAAATAAATTCATATGATTAAAGAAAATAAACTATTTTAAGCTTTTCAAACTTGAAAGAGCTTAAAAATCCATGGATTAAGCTCTAAAAATCAATTTTCTTCTCAAAATTTCAGTTTTCTTAAAAGAGAACAAAATCCATGGTGAAAATAAAAAATAATTGGTTTAGAATGTAGATCTGACCTTAGGATGAAGAAATTGAGTGATTTCAAGCTCAAAAAGTTAAAAATCTGGCCTCAAATGGGATTTATAGGGTCTATTTTCGCTAAAACCAGAGGAAAGGGATGCTTAGGCATCAAAAATGGCGTGGGAGTGTTTAAGAAGATGAAGTTTCGGGTTCAGATCGAACCGGTGCCTAGGAGCCTAGGCGCCAGACTCGCCTCTCCAAATATTCGATTTAAAGTTTATATTTTCCACCAAAACTTATCAAATTTGAATCTTAATTACTCTTATGAGACTATTAATCTAATTTATATCCTCCCAACATTTCCACAATCAATTTAAAATGATAACATAGATCCACATTTTAAACTCAAAATATATCCAAACTCTTCAATTCCAATTCATAATTTTCATTCCAAACTAAATAAATTCCAGAACAAGACTATAACAAGGTTCATCATTCTATAAATAACACAAACAACATAAATTCAAGCAAGTTTCCAATCCAACAACACACATTGAACAATTAAGCAAACACACAAATTAGATAATCGACACACTAGAACTTGACTCAAATACACTTAGAACACATAAGAGATCTATTCAACACCAATCTTCAATTTCCATCTCTTTTGCAATGAAGTTCGCTAGGACCACCGAGATAGAAAACCAACGCCCTTGGAAATTCCAAAGCTGTCTTTTTATCAATCCACTTGTTCTTTGCGTACATTGCTACTTGAGCGTCTTGATAGGCCCCCATATGATCAAATTGAAGTTTTGTTTGCCATTCCATGTGCTCAATTTAATGATACATTTCATGCAAATGATTCCCAATGCTTTAAAGTTCCCCTTCAATCATTTCCAATCGACTAAACAATCTCTCCATACTAACTGCAATAAAACCATTAAAATAAGGTTGATAATCTTTGGGGGATTTGTCTCTTACCTCATTTCCATGATTTCCTCTATCCATTGCTTCCATACTCCTCTTATCTCCTCCAAAATGGATTGCTTTGGTCAAAATTAAGGTTTCTATGTGATTGGGGAAGAAGATAGGGCAATTTATAAAGAGATTTCATGTAAAAAAGCTGAAGATTTTTAGTTTTTACACGACCTGTAACCGTGGCGCTTAGGCGCCGGAATCTGGCGCCTAGGCGTCAGATGATCGATACCCGCAGGCTATTCTGGCGCTTAGGAGCCAACTTTTGGCGCCTAGGCACCGGAACCTCGATCAACTCCGATTCGCCTATCATCAAATTTTACAAAATTTCGGTCTTAAAAATAGGTCTAATAAAAGGGTGTGATCCACATACAAACATGATTAAGATAAATTAAAATCACAAATAATCACACTGATAATAAATGGGTTTCCTCCCACAAAGCGCTTGGTTTAACGTCGTCAGCCCAAACTAATCAATTGAATTAATCGGATAGACATAGTTCGTAAACCTCTTTGTAATTTGGTTTCATTTCTCCCATATAAGGCTTCAGTCTTAATCCGTTAACTTTAAATACTTTTCCAGTTTTGGGATCTTTAATACCCACAGCTCCATAAGGGTATACTTTCTCAATTATAAATGGTCCCATCCATTTAGATCTTAATTTTCCTGGAAAAAGTTTTAAACGAGCATTAAATAATAACACTTCTTGTCCGGGCTCAAATATTTTCCTTGAAATATTTTTGTCATGAAATTTCTTCATTCTATCCTTGTAAATCTTTGCATTTTCATATGTCTCATTTCTTATCTCTTCCATTTCATTCAATTGTAATAATTGTTTCTCTCATGCAGCATTAAATTCATAATTGAACTCCTTTATCGCCCGGTAAGCTTTATGTTCCAGCTCAACTGGTAAGTGATAATGTTTACCATGAACTAACTGATAAAGTGACATTCCGATAGTTGTCTTATAGGCTGTTCTATAAGCCCATAATGCAAAATCAAGTCTATCAACCCAGTCAGTTCTTTTAAGATTAACAGTCTTTTCTAATATTCTTTTAATTTCTCTGTTTGATACTTCAGCCATTCCACTTATTTGAGGGTGATAAGCAGTTGCAATTCTATGTTTAATTCTGAAATTTTCCAGTAATGATTGAATTCTTATATTTCTGAAATGGCTTCCCCCATCTGTGATAATTACCTGGGCATTCCAAATCTTGTAAAAGTCATCTTCTTTAAAAATTTAGAAACACTTTTGGAATCACAGTTAGGTAAAGCTACAGCTTCGATCCACTTTGAAACATAATCAACTGCTAATAAAATATAAATCTTTCCAGATGATGGTACGAAAGGTCCCAGAAAGTTTAAACCCCATACATCAAAAATTTAAATTTCTAATATATAGTTCAGAGGCATTTCATCTTTTCTGGATATATTTCCCATTCTTTGACATTGATCACAAGTTTTCACATAATGTCCAATGTCTTTAAATAATGTAGGCCAATAAAATTCAGAATTTAAAATTTTAAACGTAGTTTAATCTACTCCAAAGTATCCTCCAAATCAGAATCGTGACATTTTTGAATAATTGCAAAAGTTTCTTCATAAGATACACATCTTCGAATCACAGAATCTCTTCCTATTTTAAATAAATGAGGATCTTCCCAAATATATGATTTGCAATCATTCTTAAATTTCTTAATATATTTCTTATTCAACCCATATGGTAAAATTTTGCTAACCAAATAATTAACTATATTAGCATACCAAGGCATTTGTAATCCTTGAATAACATATAAATGTTCATCAGGGAATTTCTCATTTATATTTTCTTCATAAATTTTCTCTTTGTTATTTTTGATTCTTGATAAATGATCAACAAATTGGTTGTCACTTCCTTTTCTGTTCACAATTTCAAAATCAAAATAGTAAAACCCATCTGATCAATCTAGTTTTAGCATCCTTTTTAGACATTAAATACTTAATAGCAGAATGATCAGTATGTACGATACATTTTATCCCAAGAAAATATGGTCTAAATTTATCAAAGGCATATATTATTGCTGGAAGCTCATTTTCAGTAATAATGTAATTTATTTGAGTTTCATTTAGAGTTTTGCTAGCATAATATATAAATTTGAAAATTTTTTCATATTTTTGTCCCAAAACAGCTCCAATTGCATAATCACTTGCATCACACATTAATTCAAAAGGTTTCCTACAATCAAGTGCAACAATAACATGTGCAATGATTAATTTTTCTTTTAAAATATTGAACGCATTCAGACAATCTTCATTAAATTCGAATTTAGCTTCTTTTTCCAATAAATGGCAAAGAGGTTTAGCAATTTTAGAAAAATCCATTCTATATCTCCTATAAAATCCAGTATGACCCAGAAAACTTCTCACATCAGTAACGGTAGTAGGTGGTTGAAGTTCAGTAATAATTTTCACATTTGTCTGATCAACTTCCATACCTATTTTTGAAATTTTATGTCCTAGTACAATTCCTTCTGTGACCATAAATTGACATTTTTCCCAGTTTAGAACCAAATTTGTTTCTTCACATCTTTTCAAAACTTTCATTATATTTTCTAGAAAGACTCAAAAGAAGTTCCAAATACTGCAAAATCATCCATAAATACTTCAATTCCTTTATCAATTAAATCATAGAATATTGACATCATACATCTTTGAAAAGTTGTAGGTGCATTGCATAAACCGAAAGGCATTCTTCTAAATGCAAATGTTACATAAGGACTTGTAAATGTTGGTTTCACTTGGTCCTCAGGAGCAATAAGTAATTGAAGAAAACTAGAATATCCATCCAGAAAACAGAAATATGAGTGTCCAGCTAATTTATCCAACATCTGATCCAAGAAAGGTAAAGGAAAATGATCTTTTCTAGTGGCGTTGTTTAATTTTCGATAATCAATGCAAATTCGCCATCCAGTAACTTGTCTTATTGGGATTAATTCATTTTTTTCATTAACAATGATAGTTACACCACCTTTCTTCGGAACACAATGAATAGGACTTACCCATTGGCTATCCGAAATAGGACAAATAATTCCAGCATCTAACCATTTCAAAATCTCTTTATTAACAACCTCTTTCATAATTGGGTTCAATCTTCTTTGAGGTTCAATAGTGGGTTTACAATTTTCTTCCATTAAAATCCTATGCATACAGATTGAAGGGCTTATTCCTTTTATATCTGCAATAGTCCAACCAAAAGCTTTCTTATAGTTCTTCAGAACTCTTATTAATTTTTCTTCTTGATCTTTACTTAGTTTTGAAGATATAATTACAGGTAAATTTAATGAATTTCCAAGAAATGCATACTTTAAATGTGCAAGTAACATTTTTAATTCCAGTTTAGGGGCTTTTTCAATTGAGGGTAAAAGTATATCATTTTTATTTGTGTCTAAAATTTCCCAGTTTTCATGAATATAATGAGTTTCTTCAGATAATTTTTCTTCATTTTATTTTTTAATTTCTTCAGTTATCGACTCATTATATATTACACATTCATCATCTTTATCTTCAGAAATGACCTTACTTTTTTCTTGATAGTGCTTTTCAATTATATAATAAAAAATATTCAATAGCATTTTTCTTTATCAGGATACCTCATTGATTTCAGAACATTAAATGTTATCTCTTGATTATTAACTCTCATCGTTAATTCCCCTTTTTGCACGTTAATCATAGCACGTCCGGTAGCTAGAAAAGGTCTCCCTAAAATAATAGGTATTTCTTTATCTTCTTCCATATCTAGTACAATGAAATCCACAGGAAAGATAAATTTATCCACCTTAACAAGAACATCCTCTATAACTCCTTTAGGATAAGTGATAGATCGATCAACTAACTGAAGGGTTACAGTGGTGGGAGAAATCTCTCCTAAATCTAACCTTCGAAAGATTGAAAATGGCATGAGATTAATACATTCTCCTAAATCACATAAGCCTTTTCCACAAAAGTTTTCTCCAATAGCACATGGTATAGTGAAACTTCCAGGATCTTTAAATTTCTGAGGTAATTTCTTCTGAATTATTGCACTACATTCTTCACTTAATGCAATAGTTTCATAAGCTTCCAATTTCCTTTTCTTGCATAAAATATCCTTCATAAATTTTGCATAGCTTGACATTTGTTCCAAAGCTTCAGCAAAAGGAATGTTGATGGTAAGTTTTTTAAAAATCTCAAAGAACTTAGAAAATTGATGGTCAAGCATCTGCTATTTTAATCTTTGAGGAAAAGGTGGTTGTGGTCTTTCAACTTCCACTTCAATAGGAATTACAGTCTGAGCTTTACTTGGAGAAAGAGTATCTTTAGGTTTTTCAATCTCTTCTTCCTCTCTCTCTCTTTCAATTTCATTCTGAATTTTCTCTTTTAATTTCTTTCCACTTCTAAGTTGTACAGCTTTTGCTTGTTCATGTTCTTTCCCAGTTTCTTTAGGATAATTTCGACATTGTTAGGTAGTGTTCCTTGAGGTCTGTAATTAATAAAATTAACAATTTGACCCATCTAATTCTCAATATTACGAAGAACAGTGTTTTGACTTTGTAGCTGAATACTGAGTTGCAAGATTAATTCTTCTATGAATAACTTTTTCTGCTGATTGTTAAAACCAGGAGGTAAGTTGGTATAAAGTTTGAATTTCTTTGATTGTTCCAATTTGGATTAACTTGATCATTACTCCATTGTTGATGTCCATTATTCCAATTAAAATTAGGATGATTTTTCCAACCTGGATTATAATAATTAGAATAAGGGTTATTAGTTTTACTAGCAATAGTTGCAAATTTTCTATTTTTTTTAGAATGATCAGTATTTGAAGAATTATCATTACTTACATGTGATATATTAATAGCAAAATTATCTAATTTCTTAGATATCACAGCCACTTATGAAGCTAAAATAGAAAATGCTTCATTATTTTGAATACTTGCCATTCTATTAGGATTAACCCTTTCAGAAGGCCATTAAAAATTATTATTAGCCATTTCTTCAGTTAAAGTATAAGCTTCTTCAAATGTCTTAGCCATTAAAGAACCACCTGCAGCAGCATCCAGAATAGATCCTAGTGATCCAATAAGTCCATTATAAAATGTTTGAATAATTAACCAATCTGGCAAAGCACGATAAGGACATTTTCTTAATAGTTTTTTAAATCTTTCCCAGGCTTCATAAATTGTTTCTCCATCAAATTGCGTAAATTAAGTTATATCATTTCTTAATTTAGTAGTTTTAGAAGAAGGAAAATATTTAGCAAAGGAATTTTTGTGCCATATCTGCCCAAGTTTTAATAGAACAAGTTGCTAATGAATTATGCCACATCTTTGCTTTATCATTTAAGGAAAAAGGAAACAGTCTAAACCTAATAGCATCATCAGAAATATTATTATATTTAAAGGCAGCACAAAGTTCTAAGAAACTAGCAAGGTGTAAATTCAGATCCTCATTTGGTGTTCCTCCAAATTGATTACTTTAAACCATTTGAATAATAGAAGGTTTAAGCTTAAAAGAATTAGCATCTACAGCTGACATTTGAACACTAATGTGAAGTTCATCAGCTGTAGGGTTTGCATAATCCCTTAATGATTTATAAATGTTTTGTTCATTGATTTCTATTGGATGTTGATTATTGTTATGTAAGTTAGCAATTTCCTGAGATTTTTGAATTTATTTTTCTTTTTTAATTCTTTTAACTGTTCCTTCTAATTCAGAATCAAAAGGTAATAATTCTTCAGATCTAGAACTACGCATAAAAAAAAATAAATTAAAATCTTTTTGGTATTTTTATTTTTATATATATTTTTTATGTTATATATTTTTTTAAAGAAATAAAAGTGTTTAAATTATATCTAATTTGAAAAATGTAAAAATTGTCTTTTTAACTTTCTTACTTATTTTCCTTATCTTCCCCAGCAACAGAGCCAAAAACTTGAACACTGCCTATCGGGGCTTTATATATATACTTTCAGATGCAAGAATTTGATGTCGTTGATAGAAGATTTAATTCCCGGCAAACGACTTCAAAAACTTGATGTAACCCGACTTTTACATATGTAAGAATTTATGAATTTATATTTAGATTTTTATAATAATTATTATAGAAGTCACAATTTCAAACGCAAGTATACATATCGTTTCAAGTAATACAAGGCTAGTGGATTCCTTGTTATCGATCCCACAGGGAAGATTTTGAAAAAATTAAGATATATTTTTAGATTTTTCAAATTAAAAGTAATTATTATTTTTATTTCTTTTCAAAGTTTAGATTTTAATCAAAGTTTTTACTAAAATTTCTACTAAAAGCAAGTAAGCACTAATAAAATAAAGATTAATGCAGGTATAAATAAAACAACTTTCTCCTTTTCAACTAATCCAAGATTTTTAGAATAATTATTATTTATGGAGAATTTAGATTATGGTATTGTGCCAAATAGAAGCATTCCTATTCTTTACCCTTTGGTCCAAGCATAAAGAACATTGAATAATCTATAGATCGGTTCAGGATGTTTTATTAGTAGAATGGGTTAATCTAGGCTCACACTACTAGATGTCCAAGGGTAGCTATGGTCGGCCCTACCAGTGACCCGTTCCCTTTCTATAAACAAAATTATTAGAATTTAGTCTGTCACTCTAAAAACTAATTAATTCTGTGCTCAATAAATAATATCTTTCTATTTATTTGCACTTCACCTTGAATAACACGCATAAAGCCTTCGATTACCCAAGGATTCATGTGATATCTACTAGTTAAGAACTCATCTCCGGATAGGTCTCAGAATTCTTCAACAGGCTTTAACAATTTAATTGGCCAGTTTAAAAAGTTAACTAAGATGAGGTATTAATATCAACATAATTTTTATAAATATTTTAAGTTAAATTCTCCAACACAATTTAATTATCTTATTATCTTTTCATAGTTGAAAGGAGAAAGAAAACTAACTACTTAGAACATAATGAATTCACACAACAAAACATATTTATAAAACTTTGAACCAAGTTACAAATACTTATCTGGAGTGTTCCTTCAAGTGATCCGCTGACTCTTACTGAATTCAATGCAATGATGAAAGACTTCAACAACAACAACACTAATAATCTCACACTTAACACTCAAAATAAACTAAAAATAAACTCACTAAATACTAAAGAAGGTGGCTCCCTAAAATGATTGGATGACTATATGGTGCTTGAGGACTATAGGATGCTAAAAGGGGCCATTTTCTCTGTAGAACGGGCTCCTATTTATAGAGCTCTGAATTTAACCAGGGGTTGCTTAAGGCACCTCTTCAAAATTCATTTAAATACAATGTATCTTCTTGAAGGTAACTGTCGCGCCTAGGTGTCGGAGTTCGTGACCAGGTCTTTGCACCTTTTCACTTTGGATCGCACCTCTTCGCGATTAAAACCGTTTCCCTGTGTCCAGATGTAATGTATCACATGTCCTATATATTAGGAGTAACTTCCAGTCTTCTAGAAGCTCTGATAACCGCTTAACACTATCAAAACAACTGCCTAAAGTCATCAAAAATCTTGTCTGCGTCTGTATCGAACTGGCGCTTAGGCGCCAGGCCTATAATTTTGACAACTTCACTCTTTAAGCTCCATTTTTGCTCCTTTTTCCTTCCTAAACTTTTTTTTATCACCTACATCCAAAAACATAAAAATACCTTTCCTTAAAGCATAATATCCTTAAGAATTGAATCATAAGTAAAGCATAAAAATATGTATTTTTAAAGTAGATCAGATGTAAACACTTTCATATCCCATTCTAATCTTCTACTACACTTCTAAACACCGAAATCTTCATAAGTCAATCGTCAATTTCGAAGCTGGTACCTAAATTTCAATTCTCTCCTTTCTGAGCTCAGTACCTAAATTCTGACTCTCATCCTTCGAGATCGGTACCTAAATTTCGATTCTCAATTTCGAGGCTGGTACCTAAATTCCAGTTCTCTCCTTTCTGAGGTCAGTACCTAAATTCTGACTCTCATCCTTCGAGATCAGTACCTAAATTCTGATTCTCATTTCGAGGTCGGTACCTAAATTCTAGTTCTCTCCTTTCTGAGGTCAATACCTAAATTCTGACACTCACCCTTCGAGATTGGTATGTAAATTCTGATTCTCAATTTTGAGGCTGGTACCTAAATTCCAGTTCTCTTTTTTCTGAGGTCAGTACCTAAATTCCGACTCTCATCCTTCGAGATCAGTACCTAAATTCTGATTCTCATATTGAGGCTGGTACCTAAATTCCAGTTCTCTCCTTTCTGAGGTCAGTACCTAAATTTTGACTCTCACCCTATGAGATCAGTACCTAAATTTTGATTCTTAGTTTCGAGGCTGGTATCTAAATTCCAGTTCTTTCCTTTCTAAGGTCAGTACCTGAATTGTGACTCTCAACCTTCGAGAACGGTACCTAAATTCTGATTCTCAGTTTTAAGGCTGGTACCTAAATTCCAGTTCTCTCCTTTCTGAGGTCAGTACCTAAATGCTGACTCTCATCCTTCGAGATCGGTACCAATATTCTAATTCTCAGTTTCGAGGCTGGTACCTAAATTCCAGTTCTCTCCTTTCTGAGGTCAGTACCTAAATTCTGACTCTAATCCTTCGAGACTGGCACCTAAATTCTGATTCTCATTTCGAGGCTGGTACCTAAATTCCAGTTCTCTCATTTCTGAGGTCAGTACCTAAATTCTGACTCTCACCCTTCGAGATAGGTACCTAAATTCTGATTCTTATTTCGAGGCTGGTACCTAAATTTCTGTTCTCTCCTTTCGAGGTCAGTACCTAAATTCTGAATCTCACTTTTCGAGGTCGGTACCTAAATTCCTACTCTCTTTCTGAGATTGATACCTAAATTTCAATTTTCTTTTTGAGATCAGTACTTCAATTTTGATACTCATCTTCGGAGATCGGTACCTAAATTATGATTTCATTTCAAGGCTAGTACCTAAATTTCAATTCTCATCTCAAGATCAGTACCTAAATTCTGATTCTCATCTTTCGAGATCGGTACCAAAATTTTGATTCTCATTCTGAGGTCAGTACTTAAATTCCAGTCCTCACCCCTTTCCAATTTAAACTCTGCATTTGTCAACCCCAAATTCCCTTTCAACTCTAATCTCAAATCAATTTTAATCAAAATTTCAAAACTCAAAATTAAAATCAAAATTTGAAACCTTGATCTAAATAAAACTCAAATTCAATCAAATTGAAACTCACCCTCTTAATCCCCAGTGAGAGTTCTAGTATCTTCAGCTTCGGAGATTTACCTGATACTCCCCAACAGGAATCTTCTCTACTCTTTTTCTGTCTTGTTCTGAGTGTGTGAGCTTGGAATGTCTGTGTTGGTTTGTTGATCTCTTCGGTCAACGCCAATACGTGCGGTGTGCTTGGTCAGCACACCACACCTATTGGGGGTCCATTTGTTGACCTCATTTTTGGTGAGATCTGATCTTTCTCTTAGTGCTTAGAATCTAGCCATAAGATTTCTCCTTTGACTATCCTAGAATACTAGACTTGGGACCCACCGTTTAGAAATTCTCAGCCACTTCTTGACTCCTCTTGGGACCCCACTTGGATGGTCACAAACCTCTAAATCACCTTGGAAGGTTAAAACCACCATGTGGGCAACCAGTAGCGAGTTCCCATAGGAGTATTTGGATTTAGGGTAACCTTGGGTGACTCGAGCTTCTCTTGCGCACACACACACCCCTAAGCCATTTGACCCAAACTTTAAAACCTTCCCCTCCTACCCTTTAATAAACTCACATGATCGAACCAAAGCCACTAGTCTTTGATTAAGATGGCTCGGGTTAATATGTGAAGGATCATAAAGTGGTTACCATTTGGCTGGACCTGGTCCCAAAGTGGTTGGATTTGGCTAAGTCCATAGCTCATGCTCCTAAACCTACCCAAAATTACCAAAGTTGCCCCTATAACTACCAAATCATCCAAAATTCCCCATAATTTACTCAAAATTCCCAAAATTCATTAAAATCATTTCAAAACAATTCCCACCTCTTAAATCCACCAAAATACCCCAATACACTCTAAATATCCTCCATATACCCTAAATATCCCTCTTAGCCCAAAATTCCAAAATTTCCAAAAATTCCCAAAAAATTCCAAAATCTCCTAAATATTCCTAATTTCATTTTCTTCAACTACATATACCACAATTTTACCAATTTAGCCCAATGTTATCAAGATTCCCAATTTGGCCTATTTAACCCAAAAGTACCCAAATTAAACCCAATCTTGACCCAATTGACCCCAATTTTGCCCAATTTTAATTCTAAACTTAAATTCAACATCCGCAATACCAATCTAAATCAAATCCAAGCCCAATTTGGTCCACATTTGAATTTAATTTCAGCCTTAATCCAAAACCCCCAATTTTGGCCTTATGACCCAATTCACCCTAAAATGACCCAAATCCACTCAATTTTCCCCAAAACAAATTATAAACTCTTCTTAACACCTCAACAAACAAAATTCAACATCAATTTGCCCCCAATTTAAACTCAAACCTCACCCAAGTCCTATTCAAGCCAAAATGCCCAATTTTTGCCCTAAATGACCCATGAACTCAAGTGTGCCCAAATTCTATCCAATCCAACTCAAATGCTCCCCAAAATTGTTCTAAAACCTTCATAACACATCCCTATACCAAACACAACAATTATTTGGCCAAAACGTTGATTGAAATCCCATGCAAAATCACTTGAAATTAAAATCCTTAAATTTGTCCTAAAACTGCCTCATGACCTAAAATCCCCAAATTAAATCTCCTAAACCAAAAATCTCCACCCAATTTCTATCCAAAACCTCCCAAGACAATCACCTACATCATTTTAAACCATTAATTGAGCCCTAGCCAAGCTCTAACCAAACCCAAATCCAACTTAACCCATGGTAACCCAAGTTTACCAAATCACCAAAATCCATCAAATTCACTTCCCAAATCAATTCCAATTCACTCCAAACCTGTTCCATAAGCTTTGTGACAATCATTTAAAACATTTTGATAAATCAATTTGATCCCAATCAAATCCAAACTCAACGTAGCCCAACCTAAACCCAAATTAACCCATGTGAACACATGATCCAAATTAAACCAAACCAAGTCAAATTGGAGCAAACAAAATCCATGGCAGCCAATCCTAGACCTCCTAAGGTGGGTTTAACCTAACCCATGCCAAGCCCCATGAGCCATGAACCAATGGTCCACCACTTTGGACCATTGGGTTTAGCCACTTGGCTAAAGCTAAGTCCCTTCCTTAAACTCCCCTTAAGCAACTTCCCTGTCAAGTTTAATGACACTGGACTCCTCCTCCACTCCTCAGCCCTGCCAGCTGCCTGCCAGTCCTTGCCAGCCACTGGAACAGGCTCGCCCTAGTGCCCCCATGGGCTTAAAACTCAAAATTGGAGCTTGGCAGTGAGCAATCCCCTCACCAGCCACCTGCCCTGCTCAGCCCTCACCCTAAGCGGCCCAGGGCACTCATTGCCTGGCCCTGAGCTCCCCTCTCCGGCTATGGCTATAAAATGCCTCCCTCATGGCCAAGTTTTGGGTCTTGAACTTTTTCTCACAAAATCCTCTCAAATTGCTCCCAAACCAAGTCCCAGCCAGAAGAAGACGATCCCCATCATTCTCCAGCTCTCAAACACCCTACCCGAGCCCATATTCTCAGCTCAAATTTGAGCCAGAAACAGGACATCCCTAGAAACTACACCAAAATCAAATTAACTGCACCCACACTATCCACACACCAAGAGAAGAAGTTCCTCAGTGAAAGCCTCCTCACCTGGCCACCCATCTGTTCTATAGGCCAAAGCTCCAAATCGGGTTTGGACAAACTTGGGTATAGGCAACTCACCACTACCAGGGGCTCAATCCGTAGGCTTTTGGAACTCAAATGAATGTGCCAAGCATCTCCGATTGAGGCCTCACCTCTCAGAGCAAAGGTGTTGAACCTTTCTTCCTCTTGAGCTTCCAGTGATTCTCCATTTTATTTTGCTTAATTTTAATGCATGTTAGCCGTATAGATGTGTTTGTCTAGGCAAGACACGTCGATAGAGACCAACCGTGCTTGGTTTGGTTGAGTCTCAAGCGAGATCTTAGGGTTTTAGTGTGGACAACTCTCAGGTTGAACCAGATGAGGACGATGACCAACAACCATCGGATGGCGCGTGTAATGATTGGACGGCGGAGATCGTGTCACACGAAAGCTCTATACGTAAAGCGCAAGCTGACTCAGATGTCGGCAACGAATCAAACAGTGCCACGTGTGTTTTTGATCTGCCACAGGATCCAGTCAGCGCTGAGTCACTTAAGTAGGAAATTAGGGATTTTTTATTTATTTAAATCCCTGAAACTTTGAAAATGCATAACTTTGCATAGAAAAATCCAAAAATTAAAAGAAAAATATGCTCTTGCTTAGTGAACAGAGGAAAATAATGTAAAAAAAAATTGAGTCATTTTGTTGAGTCTTTGATTTTTAATTAATTAAATACTGTTCTGAGTATTTGAATTCTCCATTCTGTTGGACAATTCACCATGGCATGAAATTTAAACCCCAGGTAGCCTCTGTCATGGGCTATCTCCTCATGATTTTTCCAAAATCAGAGAGGTCTCCATGACAAGTTATCTATTTTCCAAGTTCATGTGTCTATTTTGGTGTTAGCATATTGCCTAGAAATTTCTAGGAAAATTAGGGTTGTTTCCCTATGACCAGAGGAACATTGGAAAATTTCAACTTAATTTAATTCACTTAAACAAACCCTAATTTGGCCAAAAAGCCTAAAATTGAAATTATATTGATTTGGAATAACCATACATCAAAATGGCATGAAATCAATTCTCCACTGTTCTTTAGGATCAGGAGAACCCCACATAAATATTCCAAGTAAATTGAAAATGATTTAACCCATTAAATGAATTATTCAAGTTACATGACTATATTTGAAATTAAAAAATTCCTAAAACCCAAAATATAACTAAAAAACTGACCAAATCAATTTTGAGGGCTCCCTGAGATCAGAGGAGTCTAAAAAGTTAAGATTGGAACTTTCCTAAAATTTTCATCTTTAACCTTATTTTTAAATATTTTAATAATTAAAAAATTATAAAAATCTTAAAAATATTAAAATTCAAAAAATATCATATTTGGTCTCCTAATCACTAGAGAACCAACCAAATATTTTTCCTAAGTCTCCTAATCACTTGGGAACCAACCAAACATTTTTTTCCAAATATTTTAATAATTAAAAAATTATAAAAATCAGAAAAATATAAAATTTGTTTCTTTGAGTTCCTTGAGATCAGAGAGATTTATGAAAAATATAAAACCTAATTTTCCACCTCAATTTAATTTTATAATAAATTAATAATCTAAAACTTAGAATAATTATAATAAATAAAATAAAATTCAAAAATCACCAAAATTGGTTCAAGTGGTCCTCTACTCAGTTGGAACCTCCCATAATTTTCCTAAAGATAGAAACTTCATCTTGATCATGTTGTCAAATTTTCATTGAAAATCCATATTTTTCACTAAAATAATTATATAATTTAAATTAAAAATAGAAAAATCACATTTTCTCATCTAATGTCTTAATTGACATGTGAGTGAGGTGACATAAAGATTTCAAATTCATTTGAACTTAATTTAATGAATTATGAGATGAACAAGCTTAAGAGGGCATAAAAGTAATTAAGGAACTTTAACCTTAATTAATATTTAAGCTTAACCAAAGGGAAGGGTAAACATGTGATCTTAATTTTCCTCTTGGATGATTGAAACTTAGGGAGTTAAGGGGTAGAAACCCATTAATCACCTTAAAAATTAAAGAAGAAATCTTAATTAATTAAATCATTTAAACTTTGGAAGTTAATTAAGGCATGAATTATTAAGATTAGTGGATGTCATATAAGGAGATTCTAATTCTTTAAATAGAACCCCTAATAAATGGATTGATTCAATACTATCCAACCTTTAATTAATGGAACTCTAAAAATAATTAAAAAAGGAAATGATCTTGAAATCTTACAATTAAATCAAAAGCATAAGATATTTGAATTAATTTGAAATGATCTAATATCAAATTAAAACAAACTTAAAATATTAAAACTAATTTGAAATCATTCAAAACCAAAGTTAAAACAAATTTGAAATATTAAGATTTATTTAAAAGCAATCTATAATTAAAATATTATAATTAAATTAAACCAATTAAAAAATTAATTTAAAAATATTATGATCAAATTAAAGCAAATTAAAACATCAAAACTTAACTGAATTAAATAATTAAAAGACCTTTTTCCAACTTTAAAATATTTGAACTAAAACTTTATAACTAAATTGAATCACTTTAAATCACCAACTCAAACATCAAATTAAGAATGGTTAGGTTCTTTAATGAACTAATTTTGCCCCTAAAGTCTTTCATCATTATAACCCTTAAAAGAAGTGGCAAATGAAATGTCACCTTACTCATAGGATAATCAAACATCCAAGTTCACTGAGCAAGAGTCAAAACTCAACTAAACCCCGGATGGTCAATTCATCCCCATAATGAAATTTATTTAGACTTAAAACAATCCCAAAAGCGTTGAAAAGATGTTCAGGACCCGTCCTAAGTACTTTCTCAAACTGATGGGATGTTTTAGAAGAACAATTAAACTTCATTGTTCTTTGATGAAGAAAATCATCCACAAAAACACACCTCAGGAATTGAATAGTGATAGGATTACGATTTGGTAGACAACCAAAACCTTCCCTTAGCTTTACCTAGGTGTTTTCTTTAAATATATAAATGCCCTAACATGTGTTTTAAGTGCAGTTGGAAATAACGAGAAGACCCACCAAGTACGCTTGTTTTTATTGTAATTTATTTACCCGCTCTGTACTTTCTTTTCTTACAAGCTTGCATGTTAAAAAACAATGTCACCCTACATGAAAACTAAAACCTTTAGGATAGCCGCAAAATTGGAACCAAAACTAAATTAAAATCACAACAAGATAAAACTCACCGCCACAACATCAAAATATAAGATAACTCAAAATTTAATCATAAACTGAATAACAAAACTATAAAACATCTCGTTGGATAATCGAGAATCCCTTAGATGATGTAACTCACGTGTTGCTAACGAGATTTCCCACGGCCTAATTGAAAGTGTGAAACTCATTCAGTTGAGTTTAGCAAATTCATTTGGACTAAGTGAATCCGATGAAAATAGTGATGCTGGGATGATGGAACCGTGGGATCTTAACCGGTTCTGCTTAATCAACTTTAAGATTTCCCTTAATAAAACTTAAGACATTGAATTTGAAACTCAACCTCTAAACCATGACACATTTCTCATCCCCTGATTGTCACTTCTTTAAACTAAACCCTCTGCAACAATAAGGAGCTTGGAGCAAGCATTGTGGGCAGCACGACCATCTTCAACAACAAAACAAGTCTTCATCAACTTAACCTTTCCTTAGTAAATAAAAAACAGTCCATAGGATTTCAAGGTTGTTCGCCTAGTGCTACATAAATCCTCAACTTCCTTTAGGCATTTTGCATAAATCATGTTATGCAACATAAGCCCTAAACTCATTTTAGGACTTCGAGGTAATCGTTTGGTATGACATAAACCCTTACATCTTCAAGGCTACTTGTATGATTATATCATACAAGTATAAGTCCTAATTAACTAAAATTAGCAGGATTGCAATATCAAGTAATATCTCTCTAAATCAAAGCCAAATAAATAGGATTGTTAGGAAGTCACCGAGGTTCTCCTCGGATCCGTGACATCCCCTACCTTTCTTCCATTGGATTCCCAAAATAAAATGTTCCAAATTTGATCCAATCCTTTTTAAATTTCCAAAATTGAATCCTTTTGAATGCTTATGAAATTCCTGAAAGCGAAACCACTGATCTTTATCGATAGTTTTCTTAAGTGTCTTCGAACATTTAAGATGTAATTAACTATAGAGGTTTGCCCTTACAGGGAACTTTAAGAACGCAGGTAATATAAACCTTGCTTAATTCTTTTAAATTAAGCAGGGGAACTTGTCGGCTTTTAAAAAATAGATCACAGACTAAACGGATGTCACAAATCTTTTAGTTTATTTAATTGAGCCCCATTATCAAGCAATGTGTGTATTCCACGGGACAGATATACGGTTTGTGATATGGTGCTTGTTTATATAAACCATTTGGGATGTGAGATCAGTTTGATTTCATATTTTAAAATTTAAAGTTATATTTTCAAATATCATCTTTGAAAAGCTATACAATTTCCTACTAAATTAAACTTAAAATTATTTTCAAAAATCAAATGCTACTTTCTAAATTATATATATATATGTATATATATATATATATATATATATATATATATATATAAATTAAATTTAAAATCTAAAATACGCCGACAACTTCTGTAGGTGACCCCTTTTCAAAACTCATATCCTATAAATCATTTAAAATTTATAAAAATTAAAATATAACTAAAAAGTTAATAAAAATTGTTCTTAGAGGTCCTCTGACCTAGATGAACATCCAATAGAGGCTGAATGTTTATTTGGTATAATTATTTTAAGCAATATATGGGTGATTTACATTGCAAATGAGGGTTTCCAATGTTAGAGATGCTCTCTGATCCTGAAAAATTAGATAAGATCCCTAAGCATGTGAGGAATAAACTACCTAAATTTCACATTTTTAATATTTAATTATTATAATTTGAAGAAGTTTTAGAGTATTTAATTTATTTTAAAATAAATATAAATAAAATAATTTTAGTTTTTAGTTCACATTATTCTCTTATGATCACTTAGCACGGGGGTATTTTTGTTTATTTTTTTCTACACCAAGTTATGAATTTTTAAAGTTTCTGTAATTAATTAAATCTAAAATACCCTGATTTTTCTACTTATCCACACGGCTGCCAGCGCATCCTCGGAATCTTTGAATCCACATGTGTTGCGCTTCGATTCGATGCCAACATCCTCGCCAACTACCATGCATCCCGCAGTTCACACACCAGCTCCTCGTCTAACTACATCTGAGTCATCCATTTAATACATGCGAAAATGGACGTCATCCAATTATCATCCACGATAGACCTAACCCAAGAACCGTCTATTTTATAAAGCTAATTTCTCGCTTGATTCTCAAAAATATCATATGAGGTTTGTTCCTAGTTCTTCATCTAAGTGAGACGAACCTATCTATATGGTTAAATAGGTATGAAATACAAGTTCACTTCACAAAGGCTCAAATTGAGAGCAAAATTAGGGATATTCTTCTATAAATTTGTCCAGAAGGTGTAGCCTCAATTTGATGGTTGCAGAAGCTTCTCTAGAGTCCTACGAGCATGCTCGAAGCATCACCTTCCCATGGTATAAGGCCTGTGTAGTAGTTCGATCAAAGGGTGGTGCGGTCATAGTCAAATTCTGGTGCAGAGGGCTTAAGAAGGGCCAATATCGATGAAGAACTTCCTCCATTACACTGAGGAAGCTCAGGAGTGAACTGATTTAGGATTTAATGAAGTCTGGTGGAGTGACAGAAAAATGCTCTAGATTTCAAAGATGAAATTGGGCTTGTACTGTGGGAATGGATGGTTGACGACAGTGGGGCTGAACTCAGGGAGGTTGAGAGAAGCTCTGGAGAAAAATTGGCATAGTTTCCTCAAAGAATTGGATGACCTGTATGCTTGGCTGTGAAGAGGGCTTGATTTATAGCTACGGTTATGATGGCCAACAGAGCAAGCTAGGGGGTGCAAAGTGTTTCTTAGGTGGAGGGTTGAACGACACAATTAACTAGTGGAAAATTGCCACAAGGGATGGGTGCAATTTGGTTTTGATCCATGGGGTTACCTTCTCAATTTTGGGTTTTCCAGCCACTAGGCTGGCTAGACAGGCTAGAGGAAGTGGCTGGCTAACCTAAAGAGGTCAAAGAAGTTTAATAATGATAATCTTGGGGCTTGGGAAGGCTGGTTGCATGTGTTAGAGAGTTAACCATATTTAGGGGATGTGTTTTCTTGATTTAGGGGACCATTGGTCCATGGCTCAAAAGTGGGTTATTAAGTAATGTGATTAGCATCCAGGGGTGCTTAACCACAGTAGAAATGGTTTTAGCTTGGATCAATTTGAATGATTTGAGGTGGATTTAAGATTAAGTTTGAAATGGGGTTTTAAGCTTAGGTTTAGGTTTGGGCTTGAATTAGGCTTGGATCTAAACCATTTGAGGGTTCAAATTGACTTAGGAAAATGTCATGAAGAATTTATGAAACAAATTTCATGGAATTGAATTAATTAAAAGGCTAAATTTAATGACATTTTTGCTTAGGGTCAATTTGGGGCATTTGATTTGGACTTAAGATTTAAGATTGAAATTGGGTTCAATTAGGCTATTATTTGGTTTCATTTGGGATTAAACATGATAAATGTTGATGTAGATTTAAAATTTGGGGAGTTTGAAATCAATTTTGAGGAAATTGGGGCCAATTTAGGGACTTTCGGCATTTATGGGCAATTTGGAAATTTTGGCCAATGTTGGTGCATTTGGTCACACTTGGAGAAACTAGGTGGTTCAAATTGATTTTGAGGACATTTAGAGTAAATTTGGAGACTTTGGGGATTTTTTTAATATAAGGGGCATTTTGGTAATTTTGGATGTAGGAGTATTTTGGGAATTTTAAGAAAAATGGTGTATTTTGGTCAATTTGAATGGTTTGGAGTTGTTTGATATGACTTATGAGTAAGAATTGAAAATTTTGGCAATTTTAAGAAAATTAGGGATTTTGGGGCATCTTGAAAATGTTTTATAAGTTTGGGTAGAACGCAAAAATGAATGATATAGTGATAATTGGGATTTGTTGAAGATGCTAATCATAATGATACCCCTTTTGATGTCATGAGACCAATGGGAACCCATTTTGGATCCTCCATATGTTAGTTTTAGCCATCCTAGCCAAAGGTTAAGGGCTTGGGGACTACCCACATAATTTTTTAAAAAGGGTAGAAGGAAGAGGTTAAGAGTGACTGATTTTAGGGTGTTGGGATTGGATGCAAGTAATGAGTTAAGGTATGTGTGTCGGTGAGACCAAGAGCAGACCACTCAGGTTTATCCCTAAGGTCTGACAGTCCTATGGGGACTCCTCTTGGGCTCCCTAATGCTGGCTTCATCCTAGTAAGTGGTAGAGGTCAAAACCATACATGTGGAATTCTAAGAAGAGTGAAGAGGTGTTTAGAATTTCTAAGATGGTAGGGCTCCATCACTAGTCTTCTAGGATAGTCAACAGAAAAGTCTATGGCTAGATCCTAGGCTTCTAAGGAAGAAAGACTAGACCTCAACAATAGTGAGGTCAACATAGAGAACCATCACTAAATCAATTCCTAATTCCTTTCCAACTTCACATGGGATGGATCTTTAATGGAATTAGAATATATGGATCAAACCTCCTCAATTTTTCTTTATTTGAAGAGTACTTCATAAGTTATTACCTGTTGATGATATTCTTAATCTGAAAGGTCTTAGAATTTTGTTTGTTTTCTTATTTTCAATGGTTGTAGAAGAAATAACAAGCATATGTTTATTGATTATTGTTTTGTTAAACAAGTATGGTTAAATGTTTACTCTAATGCTTAATAAGCATTAGAATCCTGGAGTTTTTCAGAACAATCCATGTATTTATGATGACTGGAAATCCATGGGGCATGTCTTTTTTAATAATGTTGCATCTGTGGTCTTATGGTATGTTTGGTTGGCCAGAAATGTTGTTAAGTATCAAAATATGGCTCCTAATATTAAACATATCGTTGGGTTGTTATATAATTATTTCCATAACTGCCTTCATTTCAATGGTTATCATCTTAACATGAATAGTAATATGCAAACTATCTTAAATAAATTTAATCTGAATACTGATATATATGTTAATCATTTTGTTCCCATTAATTTTCATAATCCATGTGCTCCTTTTATTAAAATCAACGTGGATGGTAGTTGAGGGAAAATAGAGCTAGTGTGGGAGGTGTGCGTAGAGATTTTCTAGGGGCTTTTATATGCTGGCTTGTTAGTAAGGTTGTCCCTATTTCTCCCCATGTTGTTGAAGCCAATGTTGTGATATTTGGGTTATTGATAGCTCAAAATTTTTGTTACAAATATATTATTGTTGAATTTGACTCTTTATTTCTTTGAAAATTTTGCAGGTATAAAATGGAACATCATTGGAGCATTAATATACATATGAAAAAATTAAAGAGCTTACAACTGACATCTGTATTATATGATCACAAACTCAAAGAGAATGCAACAACTTGTTGATTGGACTACCAAATTGAGATGTTCATTAACTTCTACTGTGATTTCTAGCAATGTTCCTATGGCTCTTAATTAGCTATTACTTTTGGATTTTGGATTAAGTCGTTGCTAAGATTGGATTTAGTGTTCTTTTTTTGTCTGTTGGTGGTGTGCGTTGTATCTTTTTTCTTTTTTTTTGAAGAAACTCCTTAGGTCTTTTCTTTTTTGTGTCTATTTTTAGGGCAGTAGTAGGATTTCTCTCCAACTTTTGTATTGCTTTTTCAATGGAATAAAATATTGGAACCGAATAATGCTCTTTTAGTAAAATATAGACATATATATATATATATATATATATATATATATATATATATATATATATATATATATATATATATATGTTTATATATATATATATATATATGTATCTATATATATATATATACGTATCTATATATATATATGTATCATATATATATATATATATATATATATATATATATATATATATATATATATATATATATATATATATATATATATCTATATATTTATATATATGTATATATATATATATATATATATATATGTATCTATTTTTTTTTTAAAGGGAGCTAAGTCAGGTCCAATATATTAAAACCATGGATAAAGACAAGGTGAGGGGGATAAGAGCCCAAAAAAAAAAATCCCCACCCACAGAACAACTCACACAAAGAAAAGAAAAGATAGACCTTACATGTAAACCTCTTCTCAACAAAAGGCAGCACTTCCAATTAACAGGTAAGGAGAAGGGGGGAAGAAGCAAAATAAAACAAGGCTCATGATGCAATCCAGACACCATCAAGTCTCCATTCTAATATGAGGAGCAGAAAGAATGTCCCCACCTATGAGGATGGCTAACTTGGGAGGGGGGATAGTGGAAACAACCACAGAATCAGAAGAAGATCCAACTTTTGCTAGCCAGTTAGCAGGTTGGTTCCCTTCCCTGTAGATGAACTGAAACCTGGCATGGAATTGTGGGAGCATAAAATGGATTTTTTGAACCCACTGAGAGTGGTGCTAGGGGAGGTAGCCAGGAGCCCCAAGATGATTGAACTGTTGAATGACCAGCTGTGAGTCCCCTTCCACCTCTATGTAATTCCAATTAAGTTTCAGGCAATCAGGAGGGCCCAATACACAGCAATGAGTTCAGCCTCCAAATCATCAGCAGCAGAAACAGGAGCTTGAAAATGCAGCAGACAGGTACCCAAATGATTTCTGTAGAGGCCACCTATACCAGCATTCCCATCCCAGAAACTTCCATCACAAATGACCTTGAGATATGGGGGGCGAAAAGGTGCTGGGACACCGGACTAATACATGTATATCTATATATGTATATATATATATATATATATATATATATATATATATATATATATATATATATATATATATATATATATATATATATATATATAAAGAAAAGGAGCTACAAGAGACTCCCTACATGTTGAAATCTGAAAATGAAAAATTACAAAACACTGCCCAGTAACAACTCTACACCAAATAAAAATAACTAAGTGAGTTAAAATAAAAACTAGCCCCAAAGTAACAAAACCAAGAATAAATATAGGGGTAAAAGAGAATGACTCGGGGAGCAAAATGAAGATGCTCGCGGATGGAAAGTGAAACCGCCAGCCGGAGACAATGGGACCAATTAAATAACGAGGAGAAAGCAAAAGGTCGAGTTGCCCACAATTCTGAAATAAGGTGCCTTTAAGCAATCATAATCCAACAGAAAATTCAGCTGGGGGGTAGGGGCAGTAGACACCATCACCTGTTGGGTAGAATTTGCATTTCTAGCTAGCCATTGAGCAGGTCTGTTCCCTTCTTTATAGATATGGCTATACTTGATGTTGGAATGATGTGCAAAAGCTTTGATTTTATTAATCCAATACACATGCTGCCATTTTAAATGATGTTCATTAGGAGAAAACCAGGCAAGTTGTTGATTTTGCTTTAAGACATTGATTACAACAGCAGAATTATTTTCCACAATGATAAACTTCCAGTTGAATGCCATAGCAAGTTCAAGAGCCTTGCAAATTGCAGCGGATTAGATTCCAAAGCATCTTCAACAATAACGGGAGATTGAAAATATGCAAGGCATCTTCCCTCATGATTCTCGAACAAACCACCACTGCCAGCCCCTCGGTCGAGTAGGAACCATTAGTGTTGGCCTTGATGTAAGGGATGGGTGGGTACTTCCGACAGAAAGTTTGAATGTGATATCTTGTAATGTGTTTTTTGTGTGAGGCCTTCAAAATGGCGAGGAAATTTTTAGCTGGATCGGTTTTGTAAGAAAGGATATACAATTTCCCACCACAGTAGCTACTCGTACTTTTACAATTGTCAAATTTGATAGAGTTTCTATGCATCCAAATAAACGAAGTAATCATAAGAGGAATGGTACCCATTTTGGACTTTTGCCAAGAGATCCGGCAGGCTGCGGAGATCCGACCGGTCCGGAAGAATGGTGTTTATGCTAATCTCTCTAATGATCCCCTTCCACACCTCTTGGGAAAAGCTGCAATGGAAGAACATATGTTGAACAGACTCCTCCTCAACCCCACACAGATAGCATTTTGAAGGTCCTCTGATCCCCTTTAGCTTTAGAATGTCATCTGTTGGAAGAAGCTTGTGAAACTCTCTCCAAGTGAGAAGAGACATTGAAGGGGTGAGGTATTTGTTCCAGATATTTCTGCCCCAATTAACTTTAGGCCACTCATGGATCTTTAAATACATTTGTTTAGTAAGAGTTGTGAGTAGTACCATTACTCCAAATAATTTTATCATGGTTGTTTCTATCAAATGGGATGGTGGCAATCTGGTTAGCGAACTCAGCGATGAATTCGAAGTACACCGTAAAGACCACTTCTCATTTTCCCAGCAATTTGAAACGAGTGAAACAAGTTTTATCAATGTTTGGGATGGCTTCCTTCATATGGGGAGGGCACCAATTGTCTTCCCAGAAACTTACTTGGCCATTACCCAGCTCCCAGCTATAAAGAGAATCAGCAATTTCCCTATTCTTCACCATATGTTTCCAGACTTTAGAAGCACCCAACTTTATAGTAACCTTAGAAGGATGGCAGTCTTTGCAATATTTTCCAATCAAGAAATTAGCCCGAAGAGGTTATCGCTTCTGAATTTAATCCGAGTTTGCAATAGTTAACTTTCTGCAGTTGTTGGATGCCTTTGAAACCCAAACCCCCGGCCTCGATAGGTTTAGCCAACTTATTCCAAGCCATCCGGTGGATCTCCTTTCTATTTCCAGTCCATAAGAACCTATTAAATAGACCTTCCGAGTTGGTACCTGGTGCTTCTTTTCATTGTAGTCATTTGGAGAACATAATTAGGAAAAGTGGTGAGAATGCTTGTGAAGGAGAGTGAATCTACCTCCGGTAGATAAATAAGAGTTTGTCCAGGTTTTCCGATTGAGCCTTCACCTTCCCGATAATATCATCAAAATGAGTACGCTCGACCCTCCCTTTAATGAGTTGCACTCCTAGATATTTCATAGGAAGGGAAGCTTTTGAGAAACCAGTGTGATGCAAAATCCAGTGAGTAACATTGGCATTGATATTCTTAGGAAAAATAATCTCGCACTTAGCTTTGTTGAACTGAAGACCAGAAATGAGTTGAAAATGGTTTAGACAGTTGATCACTTGCTTGACAGCATTTTTTGAGGCCCTAGAGAACACCATGATGTCATCAGCATAAAGAAGGTGAGAAATAACAATGTTGGATTTGTGGTGGTATCTAGCATGCTGAAGAGGAGCAATCTGATAATTGATGAGTCTAGACAGATAGTCCATGACCAAAATGAAGATAGAGGGGCATAGAGGGTCCCCTTGTTTAAGCCCCCTAGTGGCTTGAAAACCATCCCAACTCTGACCAATGATCAAAATGGAATGATGATTAAACTTAAGCCATTTCTTGATCAAAGCACAAAACTCCTCATTAAAACCTCTAGAGTGCAGAACCTATAGTATAAAATTCCATTCCAAAGTATCATATGCTTTCTTAATATCAAGCTTATAAATCAAGTTGCCCCCCTACAAGGGTTGTCAAGATCTAAAAGCATTTCTTGAGCGAGAAGGATTATCAGCAATGGTTCTACCAAGGACAAAAGCTGACTGGTTAGGGCTGATAATCTTATCCAGATGGGGTTGAAGCCTGCCAACAATGATCTTACTTATAATCTTACTGATAACGGTGGTAAGGGTCGAGAGGTCTATACTTGGTTCCAGTTTTTGGGATCAGAGGTCTTGGGGATAAGAACCATGGTAGATGCATAGAAATAGTGTGGAATGTCCATACCTTGAAAATAGCTTTGAATAGCAGTACAAACTTCCACCTTGCAAATATCCCAAATCTTCTTGTAGAATTCCGAATTGTAGCCATCGGGCCCGAGCGGCCTTAGAGCTATCAATAGAGTTGAGAGCCGATCCAGATTTCATCTTGTGAAGGAACTTCAGTTAGTTGGAGTAGATGTGTGTAGTTGCTGACATCTTCAAACAGCCCACTGTCAATATCAGGAATGGAATCATCCTTAAAAGTAAGCAAATCTCTATAAAAATTGATAGCATTGTTGGCAATAGCAGCGTTATCTCTAAGAATTTCTCCCTGATCAGTAGTAATAGAAAGGATAGTATTACTTTTTCTTCTAAATTTAATGCAAGCATGGTAATAATTAGTGTTCCTATCACCATCTTGGAATTTAATACAAGAAGCTTTCTACTTAAGCATAAGATCCTGCCAGTTAATGTACTGAAGAAGCTTGTCTTGAGTTGCCATAAACTCAATATTCTTACTTCCATCTTCCTGAGCCTCCATTTCCAGTTTTTGAAGGTCCCTTTCAATGCTGATAACACCTTTATTAATATCCCCAATAGATCCCCAGCTCCAACTTCTCAGCACTCTAGCAATTTTAATTTGAAGTTTTTGAAGTTTATCAAAAGGGTTGTTACAAATTACACCAACCCGATTATTCTGAACAATGGTTTTGAAATTACTATGGGTAGCCCGAAGTTCGAAATACGAAAGGGGGTCTGCTGGTTGTTGGGGGAGGAGCAATAGTGATGAGGATATGTTTATGATCAGAACCAGCTAAGTTTAAGTGAGTTATGTTAGTATATAAGAAATTTTGATGCCAAGTGATGTTAGCCATGAACCTGTCCAGCCTTTCCCAAATACTGCCTCTCCTCCAAGTAAATTTATTGCCCTGATATCCAAGGTCAAACGGACCAGCATTCGAATATTTTCATTAAAAAGATCCATAGTGTGTTGATTAGGAATTCTGCCTCCTCTTTTTTCATCAATAGAAGCAATGCGGTTAAAATCCCCACCTACTATCCGGCTAAGATGCTCGGTCTTGCGATTTGCGGCGACTCTTGCCAAAGTACTATTCTGTCTTTAGAGGTGCAGCCAGCATAAACAAAAGAGGCTGCCAACTTTATACCTTGCCAATTAAAATGAAAATGGGCCAATTGGGGGTGATCCACTTGGAGAGTCCAATGGAGTTCTTTTCTACAAATGAGCCAAATTTTATTAGAGGAATTAGCATAAAAGGTGCGACCGGGGAAATTTTTCAAAATTTTGTTTTGGGTTTTATTGACCATGGGTTCCAAAAGAATGATACACCATAGATTGTGTTTCTTGTATAAGTAGATAAGCCTTTTGAGGGATAAGGGGTGGGCAACCCCTCTAATGTTCCAGCAAAGGCAGCTAAACATCTGGGGGTTTTGAGGTTGGTGATAAATGGTTTGTATTAGTTCTGGATCTAGATCTGGTCCTGCCCCTTGGGGAGTCTAGAGGAGAGCCCAAATCTTTGGTAATTCTTTGATTGTCTTTATTTTGAAGTTCCGGTTTTTGTATCTCGATGTATGTTTCTTCTTCTTCTCGGACAAGCTGGATTTGCCGGGAGGCCTCCAATCTCTTTTGTTCTCCATCCATCAATAATTGGGGAGGGGGTAAAACTTCTGTATGCTGAGAAGCTGCCTCCACTTCAGAGCTCATCTGATCCAATCTTTCCATATGTAGCCCACTGCCAACCTGATTCAGCTGATCTTTGTCCCCTTCAGCTAACAAAGGAGACTGCTGAAGAACTTCAGGGGGATTTTCTCCCACTGTGGTCTCTGTTGGTACATTGTGATCCTCCAGGACAGCTTGATTATCTTCCAAGATGATCACTGGGTCTTGCACATCTACAGTTTTTCTTTTCCCCATCTTTTTTAGTGTGGGTTTCAGTCTATAGCATTTTTCTTTAAGGTGCCCAAACATCCTGCAGTGGGAACAAAAGGTTGGTTTGTTTTCCAAAACCACCTCTTGCCAAAAACCTTCTCCTTCATCTGAAATTGTGATCCAAATCTTGTGCTAGCTCGGGTAGAGACACATCTCTTTCAATAAGGACTTTAGCTGCTGCTGGATTGCCCAGTTCATGGGTTGGAGTGTCAACCTTGAGAGGTGTTCCCAAAGCTCTACTGATCTGAAATATGGCATTAGAATGGTATAGCTGTATAGGAAGATTGGGGAAAGAATACCATAAAGGTTTAAGTGGGGGTTCTTTAGTGGGTCAAAACCCGGATACCACTTCATCAATTTCATTCTTGAGTTAGCTATGGTCGGAAACTCCATGCCTAACACTTTAGCATAGTCTTCCTCCCTTGTAAGCTCTGATCGGTAAATGTCTACCATCTAGAACTCCTATCTTCCAATTACCCAAAAATTGAAAGTTTTCAAAATAACTCCTCACCAATTCCATTTTGGGGTGTCCAAATTGGAATTGGCCCATAATAGAGAATTTGATAGCCTGCTGCCATGGTGTTCATCTCTTGAGAAGTAAAAAATATAGCGAGGTCCGCCTTCCTTAGAACCAAGTGGTCTCACAAAGGGGCAAACGGCTTTACCTCTTGCTTGCATCATGTAAAAGCTGAGGGAATGTTAACAGTTCAACTCCACTGGTGTTATGACCTCTACTAACAGCAGAAGCATAAGAAATAGGCAAAGAAGAAACGTTGGAACTGCCCATATCCAATGGAACAGTAACTCAGTTTGAAACAAACTAAACCCGGGAAAACACTCTTTGGCTATCAGCACCCCACCGACGAGACGACCTCCAAATAAAACTCCACGACCAAGAAAGGGAAGACCCACTTACCACTCCGGCCACCACGAGAGACACCGGCCACCGTAGAACGGGAGCCATCATCGCCAAAACCCTAGCGAGCCCCGGCCACCAACTCCATCATATATATATATATATATATATAAACCATGGTGGCGGCTGAGGTGAGAGAAGCTCTGCTAGGGTTTGGTCTGTGATGGGTGCTCTACAGCGGTGGCTGGTTTTCTCCTCCTCGTGGTGGTCAACTGGTGCTGGGTCCTTTTGGCTGTCAGGTAAAGTTTTGGTGGTGGCTAGTGGGAGGTCTCTCCTAGTTTTGGTTTTCCTGGGCAATAACCTTTTGAATTGGGTTACTATTACATTGGCTATTTTCTTCCTGGTGGTTCTGCAAGGAAGTGTGAATTGGAGCTTTGCCATCTCTTTCCTGCTGTTTTCTGTTCAGTTACTTCCACTGGCTTCCTGCATGATTTTGCACCCTTTTGCCATCTGTTTCTAGCCGGGTGGTTGGTTTTCTGTAATTATGGTTGGGACCAGTAATGTTCCTGCTATCTCTTATGCTTCAGCTGTGAGTAAAGGCCTCCCCTCTACCAGATCAACGGATCAGCTATTTTTCCCCCAAGCTCTTCATGATGCAACTGCAGGAAAATCTGCATGCCCTTTTATCAAACCCCTTGGTTCTAAGGAGGGCAGACCTGCAATCATTTTCACCTCACAGGAAATGGAGTCACTTGTTAAAGCCATTAAATTCTATATAGTGGGACAATTCCAGTTTGGCCATCCCAAAATGGAATTGGTCAGAAACCATCTTGAACAACTTAGTTTTGTGGGCAATTGGAAACTAGGTGTGATGGATGGCAGACACCTGTTAATAAGACTATCTAGAGAGGAGGACTATGCCAGATTTTTTGGTATGCAGGGAATGCAGATAGCTAACACTTATATGAAATTCTTGAAATGGTATCCTGGTTTTGACCCAGCCAAAGAACCCCCACTCAAACCTTTATGGTTTAAGTTCCCCAACTTGCCCATACAACTCTACCACACACACGCCATATTCCAAATCAGCAGGGCCTTAGGCACACCTTTAAAAGTGGACCCTTCCACTTTTGATATGGGAAACTCTAATGGTTCTAGAGTTCTGATAGAAAGAGATGTGTCTCTTCCTGAATTGGACAAAATCTGGATCATTATTTCTGATGATGGAGAAGGATTTTGGCAAGAAGTCATTTTAGAAAGTAAACCTGTCTTTTGCCAACATTGCAGAATGCTTGGACATTCCAAGGAAAAGTGTTATAGGCTAAAACCTCCTTCTAAAAAATCCTCTAAACCAAAGACTGTGGAGAAACAGGCCATAGTAGCAGGTGAGGAGAGTTCTTTGGGGGGCAGTTCTATACAGATCTCAAAGGCAAAGGTGTCTGCTGCTGATGTCCCTGACATTGCTGAAGATGTCCCTGACAATGTTGTAAATGACAACCCTGGTTAATCATCTAATGAAGAAATTTTACACCCGGTTCCTAAACTTACAGAAACTGAGAACCAAGAACATTTGGAAAATGAAGAAAACCTGGAACTGGAGATTTGCCCCTCCAAAGTCCAATTGGAAAAAATCCATAACAAAATGGAAGACGTATGGCAAGAACAAAAGGCAAGCAAAAAAAAAGGTTCTTTCTGAATTACAAAAATTAGCCCAATCTACACAAATCACTGAAGTTGATAACAGATCTCATGGTTCCCCCCTGGCAGCAGAAAGGGAAGAACCAGATCCAGATTAAGATCCATCCCAGCTCACTCTCCACCTCATACCAAACCTCCAGATGTTTAAATTCCTATGCTGGAACATTAGGGGAGTGGCCCATCCCCTATCCATTAAAAGATTATTATATCTCTATAAAAAAGATCAACTGTGGTGTATTGTTCTATTGGAGCCCATGGTGTATAAAAACCAAACTTAGCTTCTAACCAGGTTCCCTAGCTGCTCCTATTTTGTTAATTCCGCTAACAAAATCTGGATCATTTGCAGGAAGGAAATAAATTGGAAAGTGGAGATCAGTCATTCTCAATTAGTTCATCTCCACTGTAATTTTAATGGTCTCACCTTTGCTACTACTTTCATCTATGCTGGCTGCACCAGAACGGCTAGAAGAGAACTTTGGTAGGAGATCCATTTTATTCATTCTAAGGAAGACCTCAGCTGGATTGTGGGAGGAGATTTCAATAATATTGCTTCTGTAGACGAGAAACTGGGTGGTAGACCCCCCCCAATTACCTAAACTAACTGAATTTAATGATAATATACAAAGAGCTGCTCTATTTGGCTTGGGCTTCCAGGGAACCCTTTCACATGGAGGAGAGGTAGAATCTGGGAGAGATTAGACAGATTCTTGGCAAATAATGCTTGGCACTAGAATTTCCTTCACACTACCATAACCCATCTCAACTTTGCTGGTTCTGACCACAGACCTCTTCTCATCACCATCTCCTCCCCACCTTGTCAAACCACCTCCCCATATTTCAGATATTTGAACTTTTGGTCCTCCCATCCTGCTTTTCAATCTATTATTACTGAACACTGGAATGGCTACCCCCATTCTAACCCCTTTATCAGACTACAAAATCTTCAACTAAAATTAGCTGCCATTCTTTCACATTGGAGTTAGGAATCTATTGGAGACATTTTCCAGGGTGTTTCCAGGGTTGAAGGGGAGGTTAATTCTCTTGAAGCTGATGCATTTTCTGATGATGCCTTGCATGGCAAATATTTGGCTGCCTAGGAACATTTGCTCACCCTAACTGATTGGCAAGACCAGCTGCTAAGACAAAAAGCTGCTATCACCAAATTTAAAGATGGAGATAGAAATACCAAATTCTTCCATGCTTGGATCAAATACAGAAGGAAATGCAACATCATCCACTCAATCATGAACGATCAGGGAACTTTGCTCAGAACTGTTTCTGAAATTGCCAATGATGCTGTCACTTATTTTCACAAACTCCTCACTTACAATCCTAGCTGCAGACCCCCAATTGATGGCATCCTTTTCAGCAAAGAATACCGATTTACTAACTCTCTAGTATTAACTAATACTCCTTCTCAGGAGGAAATCTGGGAGGCTCTAAGCTCTATAGACAGTTCTAAAACTGCTGGACCAGATGGCTTCAGTGCAGATTTTTACAAAAAGGCCCGGGTTAGTTGTAAAGCTGAAGTCTCTACTACTATCCAAAGCTTCTTTCAAGGCATTGACATTCCCCAATACTTTCTTGCTTCAACTATTATTCTGATACCCAAAAATAATGCCCACAAAAACTGGAACCACTATAGACCTATCAGCCTCACCACTGTCATTAGCAAAATCATTAGTAAAATCATTGTGGGAAGGCTACAACCTCATCTTGATGCTCTTATTAGGCCTAATCAATCTGCTTTTGTTAAGTGAAGATCTATTGCTGACAATATCCTCCTCGCACAAGATCTGTTGTTGGATTTGGATAGGCTTTGTAGGGGAGGTAACCTCATCTTTAAACTTGATATCCAAAAAAGCCTATGACTCTATTGACTGGAATTTTATTCTTCAAGTCCTGCAGGCCAGAGGCTTCTCCAATGACTTCTGTAATCTCATCAAGAGATGGCTTAAACATAATAACCATTCCATCCTAATTAATGGGCAATGCTGGGGATATTTCCAAGCCACCAGAAGACTTAAATAAGGAGATCCGCTCTCTCCTACTATCTTCATCATTGTTATGGATTATCTGTCTAGACTGTTGGACACTCAAGTCAACTCCTCTCTCAATGCTAGATATCATCATAAATCAAATATAGTAATTTCTCACCTGTTGTATGCTGATGATATTATGTTATTCTCAAGAGCTTCCAAACCGAGCGATCAAGAGAGTTTATGATTGTCTCAACCTTTTTCAAGAGGTTTACGTGCACGCAATTCAACAAATCCAAATGTGAACTGCTGTTCCCCAATCATACTCCACCTGAGGTATCTCACTGGATCACCAATTTCACTGGTTACACCAAAGCCAGCCTCCCTATGAAATATTTAGGGGTTCTTCTCCTTAAAGGAAGAGCCAAACAAATTCACTTTGAAGAAATTATTGGGAAACTCAACACTCAACTATCTAGCTGGACTTCTTCATTCCTATCTACTGGAGGTAGAATTACTTTACTGAATAGTATGCTAACTACTTTCCCTTCTTACATACTTCAGATGACTTGCATGAAGAAAAGTTCCAGAATCCAAATTGAAAGAATCTTTAACAGATTTCTCTGGTCTGGGCAAAGAAAACAAATCCTTTGTGCTAGCTGGAAAAAAATTAGCAATACCTAAGGAAGCTGGTGGGCTGGGCTTCAAAGGTCTTAAACATCTTCAACAAGTCAATTTTTGTAAGCTCTGGATTCATTTCAGGCAGCATAATTCTCTCTGGGCTCTTTTTATGAAAGGTATATACTGTAGAAACATCCATCCAACAGCTTCCCAAATCAAACCAGGTATCTCTAGAATATGGAAGCACATGCTCCTGAATAAAGACACTGCTGATTCTCTTTGTTTATGGGAGCTGGGTAAAGGGGACATACTTTTCTGGCAGGATCACTGGTGCCCTGAGGGCACTCTTGTTCCTTTACCCAACATTGAAAAACATCAGTTTCCAGTGGCAAGTTGCTGGGAGGATATGACTTGGTCCATTCCCACTCTTCAAAATCTTCTCATGGAACCTTCTGTTAATCAGGTGTTCAAAATTCCTTTCGACAGAGCCAAACCTGATAGGCTCATCCAGCATTATGGTAAGGGATATAGTATTACCAAACAGATTTACCTCACTATTCATAATTGGACCTAAGCTAGTTGGGGAAAGCAAATCTGGAACAGCCACCTCACCCTTCCATGTCCTTCTTTATTTGGAGAATTTTTCATGGGTTCATTCCAATTGATGATATCCTTAAGCTGAAAGACTGAGAGGGCCTTCCAAATGCCTTCTCTGTGGTTCCCATTCTGAAACTATACAGCACCTCTTTTTCAACTGTTCTTTCTCCCAGGATGTTTGGTCAGGTCTTATTAATTTACTCAAAGTTAATCACTTTCTGCTGGACTGGTATGATATTTATAGCTGCTGGCAATCCTGGCAACAAGCTAAAGCTGGTGACATCCCTTTCATTATTGCATGGTTCATCTGGATGCACAGAAATGGTGTGAAATATGCAGGTAAAATCAGTAAAGTGGCTTCTGTTGTTAGTCACTGTCATACTTTTATCTCAAAGCTGATATCTTTAAAGAAGTTCCTCAGCATTCTAAAAACCCCCCCAACTAGAACAACCTGAGCAGTCCAGAATTATCCAAATCCTCTGGAAAGCTCCCACCCCTCCTTTTATTAAGGTTAACACTGATGGTGCATTCACTGATCATACTTCAGGCTTTGGGGGCATCTTCAGGAATCATTTGGGGAAATGCATCTTTTTTTTTCAGGCTCCAATCAATGCTGCTGACCCTCTTGAGGCAAAACTTGTTGTTGTTTATTGAGCTATATACATTGCTAGTCTTCACCAGTGGACTAAATTAATTGTGGAGGGGGACTCTTCTCTGTTAATACAACTTTTGCATACTGATACCCCCTCACCTTGGCACCATTGTATATGGATAAACAAAATCAAGGCCCTTTCTCTAAACATGTCTATCCAGTTTGCCTTCATTTACAGGGAGGGCAATAGACCTACAAATTGGATTGCTAAAAGAGCCAATGTTTCTCAAGAGGTGGTCGTTTCTGCCACCCCTCCCCCCACCTGCTTTTCCTTCTGGAAGCCGACCTTTATCAGGCACCTCATTTTAGAATTGTGGCAGTATGAAGTAATTAGATGATAAAAAAATATATATATACTCTATGATCTTATGATTTTCCTTTTCTTTTTGGGTGGAGTTGTAATTGGAGGAGAACCATAGGACTTAATGTATTTCTGTTTGTTTTAGATGGGGTTCTACTTCCCCCTCTTTTTGTACTCCAATTTTATCTAACATGTAGGGAGCCATGAGTTGCTCCTTTCCCATATATATATATATATATATATATATATATATATATATATATATATAATGGCGGTCGAGCTCCTTGTGGCTCTGCTAGGGTTTTGATGGAGTTCCCTGTTGGCGGCTGGTCTTGGAGTTGGGTGTCCGGTTGGAGAAGGTGGTCGGTAAGCTTGTTTTTCCTCCTCTTGGCGGATGTGGTGGTCTTTTGTGGATTTTGGATCTCTTTGGTGCTTCCGGGCACAACTTTTTCAAATTAGATTCTTGTTCCATTGGGTGGAGAGCTGCTTCGTTGTGGTATTGGCCGGCTCCTTCCCTGGTTTTGTTTATTCATCTCTGACTTGTTCTTGGAGTTCTCAGCTCTTCCTGGCATCTTCTGGCTGGAGTGCTCTACTCTGGTCAGAGGAAGTATTCTGACTGGGAGCTGCTGTTGCTACATCTCACTGCCACTTCCCTGCTTTTATTATGGCTCATCCTATTGCTTCTGCTACCAACATAATGTGGGCTAAGGCTACTTATGCTGGGGTAGTTGGCAGTGGTGTTACCCCTCATAAGAACTATGAACATCTGGTCTTTCCCCAAGCACTCCATGATACAGCTGCTGGTAAAGGCAACTGTCCTTTTATCAAGCCTGTGGGAATTAAGGAGGGACAACCTGCTGTCCTCTTCTCCAAACAGGATATGAAAGCCTTATCTGATGCTATTAAATTCAGCCTGATTGGGAAGTTTCAAATGGGCCATCCCAAGATGGAACTGGTTAGAAAATTCTTTGAAGACCTTAACTTGCTGGGATCTTGGAAGTTAGGACTCCTAGATGGAAGACATTTGTTAATAAGGCTGTCCAATGAGGAGGACTATGCAAGGTTATTTGGGAAACAGGTGGTGCTGATTGCTGGGACTTATATGAAGTTATTGAAGTGGACACCAGACTTTGATCCTTCAAAAGAACCCCCCATAATACCTATGTGGTTTAAATTCCCTAACTTACCAATTCAACTTTACCATCAAAATGCACTCTATAATATAAGCCAAGCTTTGGGCACCCCCCTCAAAATTGACACCCACACCTATGACATGGCTAGACCAGCTGCAGCTAGAGTACTAGTGGACAGGACATAACCCTCCCTAATATTCACAGGATTTGGATAAGAACTAATGAAGACTTACCAGAGGAAGGCTTCTGGCAAGAAACTGAACTGGAATTCAAACCAATGTATTGTCAACACTGCAGGATGTTTGGACATCTCCAAGACAAGTGCTACAGACTACATCCACCCAATAAGAAGAAAATTGTCATAGACAAGAACTTAGGGGATGGTTACGTGGGGCAGCCAATCCCCAACAAAATATCTCCTGAAGCAGAAATGGGACAGGATGTGGAGACAATTGAGCAAATTGACTTAACTCCTGTAGTGAATGATGTGATTCAACCTCAAGATGCTCCTATTAACTTAGTTAATGAGGAAGTCCCAGCTGAAATGTTGGCTACTAATCTGTCACAAACCAACAGGAATGTAGAAACAAATTTAAACCCCCTTACCAGTCCCCAGGCCATTAAAAGTGGGCTGCTAGAAGTTGAGGAAGAAACCAGTTTTTCAGAGACAGATATTGGTATGATGGATACCAGACTGAACATGGAATGGAAAACCCAAAAAAGACAACAAAAGAAAAAGCACAAATCAGAACTACAAATTTTCTTGGATGAGGCTGCCAGCGGGGACCCTCCTGACGGCCCCTCTTCTAAAAACCTCCCAAGAACAAGGGGAAAGGAAGACAATCCTCTCAATGATCAATATTATGTTTTGGAATATAAGAGGGATTGCAAATCCCTCATCTATCAGTAGAATTAAACACTTAGTGCACTTTCACAAATTGTGGTGCTTTGCTATTTTGGAACCCATGGTGAAAAAGAATTTTAATATTATCACTAAGTTTTTTGCTAGCTTCTCTATTCATATTAATATCTCAAATAAAATTTGGATCTTTGCCGGGAAGGAGTTCAATTGGTCGAGTCTTTGTTAGATCATGATCAATTCACTCATATACGAGTTCTCTATTGATAATAAAGTTGGATATGCAACCTTTATATATGCCGAGCAGCAACTACGGAAGCGAGCGGCTTCTATGGACCGATTTATTGCAAATTGCCCAACGGATGAACTCCTTTTGGATGCGGGGGTGACTTCAGTGCCTCACCACTACATCGAGAAAAGAGGAGGGGGTCCCCCTCCTACTTCCTATATGAACTCTTTCAATCAATTCATCAATGATGCGGGGTTTATTTGATTTAGGATTTCAAGGTTCTGCCTTCACTTGGAGAAGAGGCAACACATGGGAGAGATTGGACAGAATGCTTGGTAATTCCCACTGGCTTCAAGTTTTTCCTTTTACCAACATCACTCACCTTTCTATGGCTGGATCAGATCACAGACCTATCCTTTGCTCCATCAGTAATGTGGAAGGGGGAAATGGGGGCAAGTTCAGATTTATGGATATGTGGCTACTTCATCCGGACTTTCGAATGAAACTGCAGCGAGTGCTGGAAACCATTGATGGGGCATTCTCCTTGGGGCAATCTATGGAATTTACACAAGATGACGACAAAACATTTCAAACGATTAGGACCGGAACAAAATGGGAAACATCAATGATAATATTAGTAAAGCTGAATCTAAAATAGCTCAAATTGAGACTGATCTGGTTAGGGGTCTCAGATCAGAGCTAGACTTACATATGGCTCATGAGGATCTCCTATCTCTTATCAAGTATCAGGAATCCTTTTTTAAACAAAAAGCTGCATCTTCTAAATTCATTGCTGGGGACAGGAATACTAAATACTTCCATGCCTTTATCAACTTCAGAAGGAAATGCAATATGGTTCTTTCTATTACCAAGACTGATGGCAGCCTGTTGTTGGAACCTGATGCAATTGCTGAGGATGCTGTCAACTATTTTCAAGAACTTTTCACTCAGGTTCCTACTCACCCCTCTCATTTAAATACTCAATTTTACCAGGGAAACATCAACTATGTGCAGGAACTTCGATTAACCTGAGTGCCTATGGAGCTGAAATAAAAAATGCTTTAGAATCTATTGATGATAACAAAGCGAGCTGGACCTGATGGGTTCACAGCCTCATTCTATAAAAAGGGTTGGCCCATTATTGGCCCTGATGTGATTCAAGCAGTGCAAGCTTTCTTCCAAGGAATGGACCTACCCAAATACTTCCAAGCATCTACCATTGTGCTCATTCCCAAGAACAAGTTAAGAACCTCCTGGAATGATTTTAGACCTATCAGCCTCACTACTGTTATGTCCAAGGTATTGAGTAAGATCTTGGTTACCAGGCTTCAGCCTCATCTTAAGCATCTTATCAGTGAGAACCAAGCAGCCTTTGTCAAAGGCAGGAATATTTCAAACAACATTCTCCTAGCACAAGAATTAATCCTTGACCTGGATAGAGATTGTAGAAGCCACAATCTGATCATGAAATTGGATATTAAGAAAGCTTATGACACCATAAGCTGAGAGTATATTATCAACTGCCTTGCAGCCAGAGGATTTTCTAATGCTTTCATTCTTCTCATCAAGAGGTGGTTACAATGCAATGCTCACTCTATATTGCTTAATGGCAAATGCCATGGCTTCTTCCATGCTACTAGAGGCATTAAGCAGGGAGACCCCCTCTCTCCCTCTCTCTTTATTACGGTATTTGATCACCTATCCAGACTGCTCGACGACTTCATGGAAACTTCCCCTCAACACCAGTTTCACCATAGATCCACTTTGATGATTAGTCATCTATCCTATGCTGATGATATGATTATCTTCTCCAGAGCCTCTAAAGCAGCTGTTAAAGGGATCACCAGGATTTTACACCATTTTAGCTCCATATCTGGCCTGGAATTCAATCTCCAGAAATGTCAATTATTTCTGAGTTCCAAGGTGAAGCCTCATATGAGATCATGGATTGCTAATTACACTAAATTCAAACCAGCTTCTCTACCTATCAGCTACTTGGGAGTTCAATTATTAAAGGGCAGAACTAGGCAAACACAATTTCAGGAGGCTATGGAGAAGATCAAGAAGCAAATTAACTATTGGACTAACACCTTTCTCTCTAATGGGGGTAGAATTACCTTAATAAAAAGCATTCTCCTTGCAATACCATCATATGCCTTGCAAATGTTTGCTATGAAAAAAAGTACTCAACAGCAACTTGGAAGACTGTTTAATAAATTTCTATGGGCTGGACAACATAAACAAATACACTGGAAAAGTTGGGAGAGCTTGTGCAAACCTCTTACAGCAGGAGGGCTGGGATTCAAAAGTTTTGAACATATGAGTTTCATTAATCTATGCAAAATTTCGATCAAGTTCAGGGCTCAGGACACTCTCTGGGCAAAATTCATTCATGGTAAGTACTGCAGGCAGGCTCACCCAACTACCATTCAACCTAAATTGGGAGACTCCAGATTATGGGTTAAACTTCTGAAGATCAGGGAGAAGGCTGAATTGCTCTTTATTTGGGAGCTGGGAGAGGGATCTATTAATTTTTGGTTGGACCAGTGGAGCTGGGGAGGTGATAAACTATCTCCCAACAATCAATGTACCCCTTTAAACGATAAAGTGAAAGACTATTGGCGGGATGATCACTTGGAATTGTCGGGTTCTTAATCAACTACTGAGTCAGGAGCATATGCAGTTGATTCAACACTCTACTATCAACCCCAATCAGAAGGATAAGCTGATCACTAAAAATAAACATTCTCAGAAACTTGCTTCTTATATATATCACCAAAATTTCAGTTGGGAGGAGTTCCAGTGGGGGCAGGAATTCTGGGACAAATTTTTAACCCCTTCCATATCCTTTTTCTGTTGGAGAACTAGACATAATTTACTCCCAACTGATGATATTTTAAAGATGAAGGGATCGAGGGGACCTTGATACGTCTTACGTGTCACTTGCTTGGGGAGGAATCTATTGAACATCTCTTTTTCTCCTGCCACTTCTCCCAACAGGTTTGGATACAGCTACTGAGCAATCTGAGGATTGACACCTTGCAGTTGAGCTGGTTACACTGGACTCCTAGTTTATTGGATTGGAAGCAAGCAGGTCTCTTGGTCATCCCTTGCCTGGTGGCTTGGTTCATCTGGATGTGTAGAAACCAAGCTAAATTTGAGGAACGTCCTCCTTCTTATGTGTTGACAGCTGCCAATTGCATAGCTTATCTTCAGAAACTACAAAGGCTTCACGGGTTCGAAGCCTATTTGCATAAATTGCCCATCTGCGGATGTTCCTAAATACACCCCTTTCTTGGTTAAATGGTCTCCTCCTCCCTCCCCAGGTGAAGGTAAACAACGATGGTAGCTACCACGGGAAGAAAGGCTGGTTTTGGAGGGTTATTCGGAAATCATATGGGGAAATGTCTTCTATCCTTTCGAGTCCCCCACCTGGGCCTTGGATGCACTTGAAGCGGAGATTATTGCTATATATTGGGCCTTAAAGATTGCTCTCCGATGCAAAATCGAAACGGTTGATGCTTGGAGGCCGACTCTTCATTAGTATTCGGCTTCTTTATAATGATATGTACGCCCTTGGCATATCAAAAGATGGCTTGGAAGATTCACTGAATTTCATAATCTCATGAAGGTGGAATTCCATTATGTTCCCAGAGAAGCTAATGCTCCTGCAAACTGGCTTGCTAATCAAGGGTGTATTAATGAAGATATTGTTCTTAATGTATTATCCCCTCCCCCCCCCTAGCATTTTTGCTTCATAGTGACATTTTGGGTCTACCGCATGTTAGACCTTAGATTGTACCACTTAAAAGTAATCTAATGAAGCACTTGCCATTGGCAAGTTATTTTTAATATATATATATATATATATTTATATATATATATATATGGATAAAATGACGGCTGTGGAGAGAGAGTCTCTGCTAGGGTTTGTTCATGGTGGCTGTGACCCTAGCCGGTGCTGGTAGGTGGTTCTCCGGTTGGTGCTTCCCTAGGTTGCCTTGCCTACCTACCTGGGTGTTGTTCTATTAGCCTTTTACTTGCTTTTGGTTTTCCCGGGCAGTTGTTTGTTTTCAAATCTTTTGGCTTGGTTCTTGTTACATTGCCCGAAGCTATACTGCGGATTCCGCTACTTGGTGCTTCCTGGTGGTTTACACTCACTTTTTGTACTTTGTTGGCTTTTCTTTCTTTACCTCCTTTGGCGTTTTTGGAGCCGGCTAGATTCCTTGTCTTCCTGGTTCTGCTGCTTCCAGGTTCTGTTGTGTTTTGTGACTGGTTTTCTATGGCTAGACATTTCCCCATTGACTCTACCACCAATAGTTAAAAAAATTTATAACTATTCTATTTCTTCCTCCCCGGCAACGGCGCCAAAAACTTGACCCGACTTTCTGTACTTCCAAATACAAGAATTTGTTACCACTGCTTAGAAAATTTAATTTACGGCGATGGCGTGAAACACTTGACACGGAATAACTTGCTATATAGATGTGTACCAAATAAAACTTTTTAAATATATGTTTATATAGCAAAATATAATTTTAAAAAGAAAATATTTTATATACTTTTTGGGTACTACGCAAGTATACGTATCGTTTCAAGTAATATAGGGCTTTGAAACAAAGACCCCAGTATCGATCCCACGGGGAAAAATTATAGTAATAAATTTTCTAAATATTGTATTTCCAAAAATCTTTTTATATTTTAATCTAACTATAAATTACTATTAATTTACTAGATGCAAATAAAGAAAACAATAATAAGACAATGATTTAATGAAAACTATATAAAATAAACAATTTTCTTCCCTTCAATTAATCCAAGATTTTTAAGATAATTTAATATTCATTGGAGAATTTGATTTATGGTATTGTGCCAAATAGAAGCATTCCTATTCTTTACCCTTTGATCCAGGCGCAAAGAACATTGGCTAATCTACATATCAAGTCCAGATGTATTGTTAGTAGAATGGGTTAATCTAGACTCACACTACTAGATGTCCAAGGGTGGCTATGGTCGGCCCTACTAGTGACCCTTTCCTAATCTATAAATCAAATTATAAGAATTTAGTCTGTCACTCAAAAAACTTATCAATTCTACGCCCTTTAAATCTTATCTTCCTATTTATTTGCACTTCACCTTGAATAGCCCGCACATGGCCTTCGACTACCCAAGGATTCATGTGACACTTACAAGTTAAGAGTTCTTCTCCTTCTAGATCTCAAAACTTTTCAACAGGTTTTAACAAATTAAATGGCCAATTTGAAAAGTAAAGTAAGATCAGGTATTAAAGTCATCACAATGTTTCTAAAACATTTTGAATTTCAATTCTCCATCGAATCTTTTATTATCTTATTTATCTCTTCATAATTGAAGGAAGAAAGTAAACTAACTACTCAGAACACATTGAATATAAACAACAAAACATAATAAATAAACTTTGAATCAAATATAAAATACTTATCTCAAATATTCCTTCTACAGATCTTCTGATTCCTACTGACTCCACAGTGTAATGAACTCCAGATGCAACAACTTGAAAATAAACTCACTAAAATAAACAAACGTGGCCCTAAATTTCTCTCTCTATTTCTCTCTATAAGGATGAGAGATCCTAAAGTGGATAAGAGAAAGGGGTTACAATGGGGGGCACGTTTTTCTGAAGAAATGGACTCCTATTTATAGGCTTCAATGGTTACCTTGAGGCACCTCTTCAAAACATGTCCACATTCAATGAATCTTCTACAAGGTCTGTCTGGCGCCTAGGCACCGGACACCGCGTCCAGTTCTTTGCACCTCTTCACTTTGGCTCGCACCTCTTCGCGATTAAAACTGTTTTGGAGCGTCCAAATGCAATGTATCACATGTCCTATTGATCTATAAAAAAATACCTATTTCTTTATGTCTTAATTCTTATCAAGTAAGGATATTATACTTTAATGAAAGGTATTTTTTCTGTGTTTTTGGATGTAGGTGATGTAAAAAGGTCCAAAAAGGAAAAAGGAGCAAAAAGGAGCAAAAATGAAGCAAAATACAAAAAGTATAAAAAATTATGGCCTGGCGCCTAAGCGCCAGAATCGATACAAAAACTGTCAAGTTCTTGACAACGTTTGATCAGTTATTTTGATTGAGTGAGCGGTTATTGGACATTTTAGAAGACTGGCAGTTGTTCCTGGATAATAGGACATGTGATACCTATTATCAAGGATGTTGACCTCATTTTTGATGAGGTCTTCTCTTCCCTCTTTAGTGTTTAGGATCTAGCCTTAGGCTTTTCCTTTGACTATCTTAGAGGACTAGAATTGGGACCCATCCCTTAGAAATTTGAACCACTTCTTGCCTCCATGCAAACCCCACAAGCTTGATTGTAGACCCCTAATCACCTAGAGGGTTGAAATCAAATGTGAAGGTTTAAAGGATGAGTTCCCTATAGGACTCTTTGGCCTTAGGACCACCCTAGGTGGCTTGGTCTGGTGAGGGTTAACTTACACACTCACTACACTCTCACACACACAATCCAGATCCTAAAACCACACCATACCCAACTTGACTCCTTGACTCATGTAGGTAATTCATATGGATGGACCTTAACCCCTAAGCCCCTAGCTAAGAGGGTTAGAAACAACATAGTGAATGCCTCAAATGAGTCCTCTCATGGCTCATATAGGCTTAACATGGCTTCATGGCTCAACCAAAGTGCTTCCATTTCACTCATATTTGATCAATCTTCTTTTTTCCAAAATTTCAATTTTTGAACCCGGGGGACCCTACACCCATCAAACCTACTAAAAGCCCTTAAAATTGCCCAAATCCTCCAAAATTTACAAATCACCCAAAATTCCCCAAAATTAACCTTGAACATTTCCTCACTAATCAAATTGATCATCCATAGCCAAAAATACCAAAAATTCCAAAAATACCCCCCAATACCCTCCAAATACCCAAAATGCCCCTCTTAGCCAAAGAATCCAAAAATTGAGAAAATTCCCAGAAAATTCCCAAAAAACCCAAATATTCCCAATTTCATTTTGTCCAACTACACCATGTTCCAATTTTGTCAATTTACCCCACTTCTACCAAAACCCCCAATTTAGCCCACTCTTAACCCAAGTGAACCCGATGTCAAACCAAATCTACCCGATTGACCCCAATTTTGGTCCAATTCAATTCTAAACTTCAATTTAATATTCACAATATCAATTTAGACCAAATCCAAGTCCAATTTGATTGACATTTGAATCCAATTTCACTTTTGACCTTAAAGCCCAATTTGGACCCATGACCCAAACTTAGCCCAAACCAAACCAATTCAACTCCAATTGACCCCAAACCTTTTCTAAACCTTCCCTAATATCCCCACAAACAAAATACTAACATAATTTGCCCAAAATTTGGACCCAAATCCCACTCAAATTCAACCCAAAACCAAAAAGCCCAATTTTGACCTAAACCCGAACCTAACCCAAATAAGCCCGAGTCCCAAAACCAAAACCCAACCAAAGTTAAAACATCTTTGAAACACTCCCATAAAAATTTCCCAACATTAATTTTACATCAATTTCAACCTTAGCCCAACATTGGCCCAAATTAGCCCAATTTGACCTACATTGGCCCATTTACCAAATGAACCCAAATTCAACCCAATTCAAACCCAAACCACCTCAAATTCATTTCAAATCACTCATGACAGATCCCTAAACCAAATCCAATAATTATTTGGCACAAACTTCTACAAAATTCCCATCCATGAATTCATTCTTAAACCTAAAGGCTCATTCCCTTAAGCCTTCCTAAAAGCCCATCCAAAATGATTTCAAAAAGCCCAAAATCCATCTTGAAGCCCACATGACAATCCTCTATCATCATCCATTTGATAAAACCATCTCCTAAGTTCTAAATCCATGATGAAATAATTCCAAATCAAGCCATATGCCAAATCCCATCAAATCACCCCTAAATTACCAAAATTTCTAAAACCCTTTTTCATGTAAATGACCAAGCTTTGTCCCAAGCCACATGGAGCCATGAGCAAGCCATTTACAAGCCATATGAAGCCATGGAAGGTTTGACATGTGACCAAGCCATTAATGGCAAAAGGAGGGCCCCTTTCCTAATCCTTCATTAAGCCTTTTTAACCATAACCATGTCTCACACTAAACCAAGTTTAGCCACCTCACCATGGATGGAGACTTCACCACTCCATGGCGGTGACCAACTGATCCCACTGGCCCAAAATCGGACCATGGGAAGGTGAACCAAGCCCAAATACATGGGTTGACCAAATTGAACCCAAAATGAGCCTCTCCCCATTCCATTTCAATTCAGCCCCTTTACACATGTCAAACTCCGATTGATTGCACCATTGCCAACCCCGACCCCACTAGTCGAGTTTGTGACCGGTGCTAGTCGGCCGGCCACCGGGCCGCCGGAAAACACCATGGCCGAAAGCTCCATGTGAGCCGAAAAATTCAATTCTCCCTTGCTGACTTGTCTCGACCCGAATGGACAGCACAGCTCTTCTTCTCCTCACCGGAGCGGTGATCCCGGCCTTTAAACCCCACGGGAAGCCCTCCGGCCATGCCTATTTAAACACCACCTCTTCTCGGCCATGAGAGGTGCTTGAACCTAACCTTGCGAAACCACTGCCAAAATCATCCCGAGACCACTCTCTACACATAGAGAACTTGATCCCCACTGAAATCCCCCTGCCATTTCCTCTCGGCGAGCTCAATTTCGGAGTGGAAATCCAAGCTCAAAACCGGGACACTTCACCATAGTGAGCCAATCTCCAAATTGATTGGTCCTACACCTTCACCGGACCAAGAGGAGAAGTTTCCCGGCAAAAGCCCCCTCACCGAGGCCAGCCATTGCTCCCGGCCTCCAAGCTTTGTGATCGGGCGTGGTCGAAATCATACCTAGACAATTCACCGGGCCAAGGGACTTCATGCGGAGCTTGCTTGGACCCAATCGAGGGTGACACAACTCTCAGATCGAAGCTTCACTTCTCTGAACAAAGGTATGGACTCACTCTTCTTCCCGAGCTTACAGAGGTTCTCCATTTAATTTGAATCAATTTCAATACATGTTTACCATATGGATGTGTTCATCTCTTCAAGACGAATCCATAGAGCATAAGAACACGAAAATCCATTGAGAATCGAGTGAGAAAATAGGGTTATAAGGTCGACGGTCACGGGTTCGCACCAGTCGTAGACGATGACTGGGAACTGTTGGATCGCGTGTGTATCGGATGGATGGCTCGGATTGCGTCAGACCAGAAGATGTTACGTGAAAGGCGGGTCCCGGGACGGCTGAGTCAGATGGCGGCGCCGAATCAGGAGACGACGCGTGGAGCTTCGGAGCTGCCGAGGTTGACGCGTCGCCGCATGGATAAGTAGGAAAATAGGAATTTTTCTTATTTATTAAATACCCAGAACTTCAAAAATTCATAACTTTGTGTAGAAAAATCCTAAAAATAAAATAAAAATACCTTATTGCTCAGTGAACAGAGGAGAATAATGTGGAAAAGAAATCAAGTAATTTCATCAAGTATTTTATTTTTAATGATTTATTTACTCTCTGCATTGTTTTAATTCTCCATGCATATAGGAAATTCACCATGGCATGAGACCATAGGGCTTTTGAAGCCTCTGAACTTGGGAACATTCCCTGAATTTTCCAAGGTCAGAGGCCATCCCTATGAGAATTTATTGATTTCTCAAGTTCATGTTACTATTTTGAGTAATTTAATTCCAATAATTAGCATGCTGAGAAATAAATTCTAAGAAAATTTGGTGATGTTTCTTGTGACCAGAGGGACCTAAAAAAATAAGTTTTGAGTTAATTCACATTGAATAACTCTAATTGGCCTAAATACCCAAAATTGAACTTTAATTAATTAGGGTTAACCACACATCAAATTAACTTAAAAACAATTCTCCACTGTCCTTTAGGGATAGGAGAACATCACATAAAAATTTGAAACCTATTGGACTTGATTAACCCCACCAAATGGGTTGATTAAGCCTCTTAAGTAATAATGGGTAAAATTAAACTTTAAAAATTTATAACTCACAAAATACTTTTCAAAAATTCACAGAAATAGTTTTGGAGCTTCTCGATATCAGAGGAACTTAGGAAAATTAAAATTGTAATTTTCTAAAAAAGTTGATTTTTATCATTATTTTAATATTTTTAATAATTAAAAAATAATAAAAATCATAAAAATATTAAAAATCACCAAAATGTCACATTTTGAATTCTAATCATTTACAAACAAACCAAATATTTTTCTTAAGTCTCTAGGGTAAGATATTGAATTTTAAAGGCTTAATGTAATTTTTAATATTAAAAAATGTATTTTCCAACCTTCTCACCAAAATAATTCTAATAAATCAAAGAAAAATCAGAAAAATATAAATTTTATTTCTCTAGACTCCTTGAGGTTAGAGAAATTTAAGAAAAATACAAAATCCATTTTTCAACTTTAATTTTATTTTAAAATTAATTAATGCTCCAAAACTCAAAATAATTCTAATAAATAAAATATAATTCAAAAAAATCACCAAAATTGGTTCAAATGGTCCTCTAGTCATTAGGAATATCCCATAATTTTCTTAAGGATAGAAACATTCCCTTGGTCATCTGATTGAATTTTCCTTGGAAATCCCTATTTTTTTACAAAAAATAATTATATAAATAAATTAAATACAGAAAAATCACATTTTTTTCCTCTAATGTCTTAATTGACATGTGAGTGAAGCCACATAAAAATTTCAAATTCATTTAAGCTCAATTTAGTGAGTTATGGAATTATTAAGCTTGAAGGGCAAAATGGTAATTAAAATTTTAACCCTTAATTAAAACTTTAGGCTTAATAAAATGAGAGAGTAAAATATTTGATCCTAATCTGATTTGGATGATTGAAATTTAAATAATTAAAGGATAGAAACCCATCGATCATTTTTAAGATTAATTAGAGTAAACTTTAATCATTTAATTAATGAAATTTGGAAGATTAATAAAAATTGAAATTATTAAAATAGGGATATTATTAAGAAGACATTTATTCTTTAATTTAAGAATCCCTAAATCAATCACCTCAATAATATTTAATTCCCAATTAAAATGATAATTCAAACTCAAGATTTAAAATACTAAAAGACTTAATCATTAAATTAAATCAAAATTAAAACATTTAAATTAAATCCTTCAAAATTTCAATTAAATTAATACTTTAACAATTAAATTAAATCATCTTTAAAACGTAAAAAATAAAATATTAAATTAAAACTAAAATTAAATTAAATTTAAATTTGAGTTAAATTAAATTAAATTTAATTAAATTTAATTAAATTAAAACATATTAAATTAAATTAAATTAAATAAAAAATAAAATCAAATTAAAATAAAATTAAAATTAAGACTAAACCAAATTAAATTAAATCAAATTAAATTAAATTAAATTAAATTGAATTAAATATAACATCACCTAAGACATAAAGAATTCAAAATAGGTCTAAAAATAACTTGAACACTATTCCATACTTAAACCCATTAATTAAAATTAAATTAAATCAAAAACCACTTAAACATCCGTTTACCCTCAAAATCTCTTGTTGTCATAACTCCTAAACGGAGTATTAAGTGAAGTGTTACTTCACTTATAGGATATTCAAATGTCCTAGTTCATCGAGCAAAAGAACAAAACTTAATTAAACCTCGGATGATTAATTCACACGATTAATTAAATCCGTTTGGACTTAGAATAATTCCGACAATATTGAAAAGATGTTTAAGATTCGTCTTAAGCACTTCCTCAATATGACGGGGTGTTTTATAAGAACAATTGAACTTAATTATTCTTTGGTGCGAGAAAATCATCCATAAACAAAATTGAAAACCTAGACGTCATAGGAATGACTAGCTATAGGACTAGGATCTTGGTAGAAAACCGAAACCTTGCCCTTAGCTTTACCTAGGTAATTGCTTATAAATACTTAAATGCTCTGATATGTGTTTCAAGTGCGGCTTGGGATGACGGGAAGACCCTCCAGGGTACGCTTTTATTTTATTGCAATTTATCTTCTCGCAATTTAATTAATCGCATTGCACTTTCTTTTCTTGCATGATAAATAACTGTTGCATGAAAACCAAAACCTTTAGGATAGTCCCTAAACTGAAACCAAAACTAAATTAAAAGTCATAACAAGATAAAATTCACCGCCACAACATTTCAAAATATAAAACAACTCAAAATTTAATCACGAAACGAACACAAAACTACAATTGCAACTAAATTAAAACGTCTCGTTGAATGATCGGGAATACCTCGGATGATGTAACCCACGTGTTGCTAACGGGATTTCCCACGGTCTAAATGAAAGTGTGGAACTCATTCGGTTGAGTTTAGCAAATTCATCCGGACTAAGTGAATTCGATGAAAATAACGGTGCGGGATGACGGAACGAGTGGGATCTTAATCGGTTCCGTTTAATCAACCTTAAGATTTGTTTTAATTAAAATATTAAAAACACTTGGATTTTAAAGATTTTCTCTAAACCAAAACACTTCTCTCATCTCCTGATTTATGACTTCTAAAACTAAACCTCTGCAACAACAAGGAGCTCGGAGCATGGTGGGCAGCACGGCCATCGTCATCAGCAAAACTCGAGTCTACTTCAGCAAAACTTTCTTAGAATTAAATAACCAAGCCATAGGACTTCGAGGTAGTTTGCTAGTGCAACATAAATCCTCAACTCTTAGTTAGGAATTTGTATGATCATATCATGTAAATTAAGCCCTAACCGGTCTTAGGACTCCGAGGTGATCGTTCGGTACGACATAAACCCTCACATCTTCGAGGCTGTTTGTATGATTGTGTCATACGAATATAAGTCTCGATTAATTAAAATTGGCGAAGTGAAATATAGATAACATTAAGATGAATCCTCGAATCTGAAGCCAAACAATAGGATAGTTTGAGAAGTTGCCGAATTCTTCTTGTATCCTCGACTTCTCCTACTTTTCTTCCTTTGAACTCTCGAAATAAATTGTTCGAAATTTGAGTCCATTCCCTTTTGAATTTCCAAAATTCAATCCTTTGAAAACCTTAAACTTTGAAATTCTTGAGAGCAAAACCATTGATCATTATCGAGAGTTTTCTTAAGTGATTCCCATCATTTAAGATGTAATTAACTATAGGGGCTTGCCCTTATAGGGAACTTTAAGAACCTGGGTAATATAAACCACTGCTTAATTCATTTATATTAAGCGAGGGAACTTGTCGGCTTATAAAATTGGTTCGCGGACCAAACGGATGTCACGAATCTCTTAGTTTATTTAATCGAGCTCCATCATCAAGCAGTGTGTCCATTCTTCGGGATAGATACACGGTTTGTGATGCGGTGCTCGTTTATATAAACTATTCGGGATGTGAGATCGGTTTGATTTCATATCTTAAAACTTTCAAATTTAAAATCATTTTCAAAATCAAATACTACTTTCTAAATTATATATATATATATATAAATTCACCGACAATTTCTGTTAGGCGACCCCTTTTCAAAATAAAACACATAACCCTAAAATATGCCGACAACTTCTGGCGACTCCGCTGGGGAATAGTTCCTCTCTCCATTATGATCGGATGGCTTTGCTTTCATAAATCGGTGGTGAGCCCATACCCTTAGTGGACCAAACTACCATTCTTCAGTTGGAATACCCCGTTCATTTACGTCTTGAACGAGTATAGCCAACTCCTCTCGGATTTAGGAGCCATTGTTTAGACACCCCTAAACGGAGAGGTTCGAAATCCTTTTACCTCTTTTACGAGGTGGGGTGGACCCCTGATAGGTGTTAGTTTAGGAGCGGTCCTTCGAGTCGAGAAGTCTTGCATAAGACTTTCTCTTCCTTTCCAATTCGAATCGGATTCCTTACCTTCTCTACACATTTGAACATTACGTTCCTAATAGACAAACCCTCAATGAATGACTCTTTTAACAAATAACTCCTTTTTATAAATACATGAACAAAAATGTGTTCGGACTCTTTTCGATTCTTCTTTTCGTCTGATGAGAAGAAGCATAACTTGGGACTGACGATCGGGAATCTACCTTGCGAGAAGATGTCGGCCCAAAGCTGATTTTCTCCTTCACCGATGGATTGGACTTCATTGTTTACAAGGATGAGTTGCCAGACGATGGGATCATCCGGTTTGGACGAGGATTCGAGAACACAAATGTCAAGATCACTGACGTTACCCTTTTCACACTTACGGACAAAGTATCCGAGCCGAAAGACCTTTGATCGAATTCGACCTCAAGTCGACTCAAGAGTTCCCTCCCTGTGAAAGGGTTCCGATGAGAGGAATACTACGTCGATAGGAGGACTGGTATCTCTACCCCGACTGGTCTAGTCGTCTCGCACCTACCCGGCTTCAGCCAGGCGAAGGGGAAGAAGTTCAAATTTGTAACGAGCATGTTACGCGTGGAGGGTACGGATTTCCGTGCAAGACCTTCGTTTTCGAAATTGGGTCCGGCTCGAGGGTTCCACCACTAACACGGACTCGGAGAAGAAACAGAGGTAGGAAGATTGCCGAAAAGGCCGAGAAGCTGCTGAAGTCGCTTTCTTAGAAGAAATCCACGAGTACACACCACTACCGAGTACATACCATTGCACGAGTATACACCGCTTTTGGAAGGAAGTAGATTCCATCCCCTTTCCGCCACGGTGACGAGGAAAATGTCCGTAGGATTGCTTCTACATTACCTCGACCCGCATACTTATAGCGACGACCGAAAGAAAAGGGCTAGGATTACACCATTTGCCCGACTACAGACTGTGATAGAGAAGTTAGCAAAGAAAGAGAAATGTCCTGTATCAGAGATTTTAAGAAGAATAGGGCGGGTGCCAGCCAAGTCCCATCTTGGACGCGAGTAGAACCCGTTGTCGCCACAGAAAAACCGAATAAGAAGATGAAGGCGAGTCCACCTGTTGTTGTTTCAGGTTTATAGATCAGGGAGGATACCACCTTCCGAGCATTCGGCCAGACGGACCATCCGGTCCTAGGCCTTCTGCTGCTAGAAGGATGGTATGGCGTCCTGCTGCTGGTCGATTAAGGCCGAAACAACGACACGAAAAGGAAAGTCTTGTCGGGAGACTCGAGTCGAAGAGAGCGCCACTCGCGATGAAGGGGACTCCCAAAAGGAAACCCAACGACCATCGCATGATAAGCTGTGAAACGACACGAAAAAGACCATTGGAAGACGCTATGGAAAAGCTAAGAACAGACATTCAACGATTAGCGAGAAAGAGAAGAAAAGTTTGGAGATGAAGTTGACTCGTCGGAGTTCATGGATGACAAATATGTGGAGATCAGCATGGTTGAAACACGAGCATCGTCAGCTTCGCAAGGTGCCCCGGCAGCTGCGGAGAGAGATGAACCGGAAGCATTAAGAGCATAAATTCGATAAAAAGATGATACGATCTCTCAAATGGCAAAAAGGATGGAAGAGATGGCTGCATCCCTAGCCACTCTTCAGAGTCAGGCTCGACCCCCAGAGAAACGCCTCCGAAGTTATTCATATTACGGACGGAGGAAAAGTGATTACATCCGTTAACGGAGACGATCGAGCGAAAAAAGATTCTACCCAGAATATGATTCCGAGAGAAGGACATCGAGAACATGGTGGAACGGCGAGGTGCGAGAAGCCTTAGCACGATCTAAGAGCGGATCATCTATTCGGACGGGTAGACCTTACCCGAAGAATTTGATGCGGTGCTAATACCCAAAAGGCTTCGTACCACCTCTCGTTCGAGACTTTCGATGGTACCGGAAACCCTCGACAGCATGTTGCACATTTTCGTGCTAGTTGTTGCAACGCCGGTGGAAGTGACGCCTTACTCTTCGGACGATTCGTCGGCGGCTCTGTCGGGGATCGCCTTCGATTGGTACGCGAGTTACGAACGGTTCGGTACGGACATTTTCGGAATTGGAAAACCTCTTCGTGAAACGGTTTGCGGAGCTCGGCACCATATCACATCGGTGACTTAGTGGTAGAGAAACGAAAACCGAACGAAACTTTAGTGGACTACATACTTCGATGGAGAAATCTAAGCATGAAGTGTGAGCCACGGCTATAAGAGCGGCATGCGATCGGTATCTTGCTTAAAAGCATTCACGGCCGATAGCACTCCTCCTTAAGGGATTTACAATTAAGTCTTTCGAGAAGTTGTTAAGCAAGGCCGGAAGCTTGCAAGAGGAAGCGAAGCAACTAAGTTTCGTCGACAAAACAGACAAACAGAAGCCTGTGAAGACATTTGAAAAGAAATCTGGGATCGTCGCGACAGTCGATAAGGGCAAGCAGCCAATGCAAATACAGCCGGAGCAGCCACAGCCCAGCTATCAACAACCTCAGCAGAACTACCAACAACCTCAACCGGTTATCGGTTAACTCGACAATATGAGCAACCGCCTCGCCCACGAGCGCACGTTAAAGGAGCTTATAAATAGAGAGTATCCATTCGAGAATGAGGCGATGCCAAAGATGTTCCGCGGTTTGATGAAGACTTCGAATTTTCAGCGCGAGAACCCGGGAAGCGAAGAAGAAGTCAACAAGAAAGACCATCCCAACTACTGCCCTTACCACCAGATGCTTGGACATAAGATAGAGTATTGCATCTCCTTCAAAAGTTGGCTTGACAACAATCTCCGAAAAGGGAACATAACGATCCCGAAGGAATACATGAAAGAACCCCGAAAGGAGGTTCGTCGATTGTTATTTCAACGGATCTCATTGTTCGATAGAACCCTACACGACCAGATGATGGATGGAGTACCGCTTGGACGAAGTCATCGAAGAAAATTTTGGATCGCATCCAAGCCGCTTCGGCGCGTGCTTCGACTCGAGTTTGAAACTGTCGAGCCGGCACTATCGCTTGCGATTGAAGAAGCGCCCTAGGGAAGAAAAGATCATAGAAAAGAAGGAGATCGTAGAAGAAGAAAGGACCGAGGCTCCCAAGGCTAGGCTAGGGGCTGCTTATCCTAGGATGGTTGTTTCCGATTCGGGGGAAAATTCCTCGAACCTCTGACTCTGTATGATTATTTGCTCGCTCCGGCGGGATCTTATAATGATAAGAGTTATGGCGTTGGCTACGTTTTTGACTGTTTCTAACGATTACGTAACTAATGACGACCAATCTAATCCGGATCTCGATTCCGATACAAATAACAATTCTTAAATCATACACAACCTCGACAATCACGATGATAAAGAAGACATTCATCAAGAAGGCTACGAAAGTTCAACAAGCAATGAATCTATTTGTGAATTCCAAGGAACTCCAATCACAATAGAGTTAGAGCTTTCAGATTCCGTAGCGACTCCAGAAGAAGCTGTCATACTGATTCAAAAGGAGACACCAATAAAATCAGTACCAGATTTATAAGAAATCACAGAAGTTAACTTAAGGAGCGAAAAGGTTCTACTTCCGAGAATAGGTCCAAAAGATAAAGGAAAGCAGGTGGTTGTTCAGGAAGAATCAACCCCAGCAGAAGAAATACCCATTTGGGAAGAAACTGAGACACATGGTAACAAAGTAGACTACAAAGTGCTAGCCCATCTTAGGAAACTACCAGCCAGGCGAGCATCTACGACGCTCTCATCTTATCGAAAAGAGATGAGGGAAGCTCGATCGAGGCCTTACTTGATCCGGAGATTTGTTTAGCTCGGATGGCCGGAGATTCCTTAGACGAGGTTTGCTCGTTAAAGGAACAGATGAGGTGTTACCTTCACGGACGGTGATCTTCTACTTGGGACGGCCGATCACAACCGACCGTTGTACATTTCGATCATGATCGGAAAGTTTACGCTCTCGGAGTATTGGTGGATCCGGGAGCATCGATCAACATAATGAACTTTCGGACGCTAGCATACTTGAAAATTGATGCTCGCGAGCTTGAAGCGGACAAGATGTTACTAAGAGGATTCAACCAGAAAGGAGAAAGAGCCCTTGGATAAATAACACTGTTGATGAAGACTGGTGACTTAGCAAAGACAACTGCAAAATTCCACATAATTGAATCTGAGACATCATTCAACGCTCTACTGAGCCGACCGTGGATCCATGAAAACCGGATGGTACCATCATCTCTGCATCAGTGCATAAAATACTACGAAGGAGGAGAACAGTGCATTAAAGGTGATTTACAACCTTTCTCCGTACATGAGATTGGAATCCATGAAGATGCGAGCTTATTACGCACCTCCGAAGAAAACAATCTTCTCCGGAAACACCGTGCCAAATGAAGCAAAAGAAATTCGAGACAATGAAGAACACGAAGTTCTAGTCCAACGATCGCTCACCACTCCCTTACGACGAGATGGTGAAGGTTTCTCCGGAACTCGCATCGAGGTCGAGGCCGGGGACGAGGTCGTGGAAGAGACAACGGGAAAGTTGGACGAGAAAAAGCCGATGATCAACGTTGATTGGGAGAACGGCTACGAGGAAGAAGAGGATGGCAAGAAAGAAGCAGCTACAATAAACCGGAAGAAACCACAATTCAAGATTTCTCTCGAAGATGAGAAGAACGAAGAATACAAATCGATGTACGAGAGGATTAACCACTATGTACACACTATGACCCTGACCCCGATCCGGTCTAATAAGATCGAGGGTATGGTGGTCAAAGAAGTACATAGCGGCGGTGCAAAGCCGATTAAATTTTACAGTGACACTTCTTCTTCCAATGCGAAAACAATGTACAATTTGAAGATGTCACTTCTTCCGAATTAATGGAATTACCTTTTGAGTGGTACTCTCCCTGTGTTCGAAATTTAATTCAGCGTGGTGTCTTACCTCGACAATGGACAAAAGACCGATCACAACACTTCGAAAAATTATGGAATAATGCCGGTCGGCCTCCCAATTCAAAACATGGTCTCGGATTCGGCACAGTAGGTTCAGTTGACGATACGAAATTTTGTTTGGTTGTCACTTGCAAACATAATGAAGACTGCTTGGAAAATACAGAAGAGCTTGAAGATCTACAATTTGGAGACGCTCCACCAGAGTTCAAAGAAGAAATCAAATCTACAATAGATGAGTTAATGGAAGTTAACTTAGGTACTAACGAAAAGCCTAGACCAACCTTTGTTAGTTCCTTACTCAATAAAGAAGATTCCGAGGAAATGATCGAAGCTATTAATGGAATTCGAGGACTGTTTTGCTTGGAGTTATGATGAAATGTCGGGATTAGCTCCGAAGTCGCATTTCACGAGGCTAGGAGTGGATCCTACTTCCGTTCCGGTCGGACGAGCTTCCGGAAGAATGCGTTTGGAAATTGAACAACAAGTAATAGCTGAAGTTAAGAAGCTAATCGACGCTAAATTTGTCGGTGAGGAACAATACCCTACTTGCCTAGCCAATGTGGTACCGGTCGGGAAGAAGAATGGTCGGATCGGAATGCGCGTGGATTTCGGAGACTTGAACAAAGCATGTCCGAAGGATGAATTTCCACTACAAATTCCGAGTTAATGATCGACATCGCTTCGACACATGAAATATTCTCATTCATGGATGGATCTTCGGGATACAACCGGATAAAGATGGCACCGAGAAGATGAAAAGCTCACGACATTCGGAACACCAATCGGAGTGTATTGCTTACACGATAATGCCATTCGGACTAAAGAACGCGGGAGAAACATACCAAAGAGCAATGACAAAGATTTTTGATGATCTCATTCACAACTAAGTCGAGTGCTTACGTGGACGATGTGGTCATCGAAAGCAAGCGAAGGAAGATCACTCGTATGATTTGAGAATTGTTTTCGATCGGCGAGGCAATACAACCTTAAGATGAATCCCTTAAAATGCGCCTTCGGCGTTACCTCTGGGAAATTCTTAGGATTTGTTGTCCGACATCGTGGGATTGAAATCGATCCGGAAAAGATTACAGCTATCTTAGAAATGCCGCATCCCAAAACCTTAAAATAGCTACCATCCTTTCAAGGGAAGCTGACATATCTTCGACGCTTTATTTCAAACTTGTCAGGTAGGTGTCAGCCCTTCTCGGCATTAGTTAAAAATGACGCCAAATTCGTTTGGGAAGAGAAATGCCAACGGGCCTTCGAGGACATTAAGCAATACTTAATGACACCTCCTGTCTTAGCAACCCCAGTCTCAGGTAAACCGTTGATACTTTATACCACGGCTCTAGACGACTACCTTGGAGCCCTGCTAGCCCAGGTCAATGATGAGGGAAAAGAAAATGCTCTCTACTACTTAAGCCGTCATTTGATTCCGATGGAAGTAAAGTATCCTCCGATTGAGAAGCATTGTTTGGCCACGATCTTCGCCGCACGAAACTCAGGCATTACATGCTCTCTCATAAGGTCAACCTCATCTCGAAAGTTAATCCGTTGCAATATTTGATGACCCGTCCAACACTTTCTGGCAGACTTGCCAGGTGGTCGATGATACTATTGCAATTCGACATAACTTTCGTTCCTCTTCGTGCCGTAAAGGGACAAGTGTTAGCTGACTTCCTTGCATTGCACCCTTTACCGGCAGATTCGCCTCTCGACGACGATTTTCCTGACGAATAGATAATGAGCCTAGAAGACACTGATGATCGACGTTGGAAACTATACTTCGACGGAGCGTCCTCAGCACAGAAAGACAAAGAATTGCAAACGATAGTGCCCGGTAAGGTAGGAATTGGACTAATCTTTATAACACCGGAGCGGGGGATGTTAAAATACTCCTACCACTTAACAGAGCCATGCACAAACAACGAGGCAGAATACGAAACCCTCATAACAGGACTAGAACTAACCATTCAAATGAGAATAACGGAAATCAACATCTACGGAGATTCTCAGTTGATCATCCAACAGGTCGCCGGACAATACAGAATTTTAAAGCCATGACTCGAGCAATACTTTCAATATGCCATGAAACTGTTGGAACAAATTCTCAATGTAACAATCTACAAGATCCCCATAAGAGAAAATGCTCTCGCAGATGCGCTAGCTCGCCTTGCAAAAGAATTTGCCTGCTCACAAGATGAGTCAGTTGAAGTGTTAGTTCAAGGACGACAGGTCCTATCAGAGCTCGACATGGATATAATACATAAATCAGAAAATATAGAGGAATCAGTTGCAGCAGTGACGGAAAACACAGAAGATTGGCATCAACCGCTAATAGACTACCTGCAAACAGGGAAATTACCAGACGATAAGTCATTAGCGCATCAAATCAAGAAAAGAGCTCTGTCTTACGCATTAATAAACAGTACATTATACAGAATGTCTTTTCATCAAATGTGGTTAAGATGCCTGAACGGGTCCGAGGCTCGTGAAATTGTCGAAAAGTGCATTCGGGACTTTGTGGCGCTCATCGATCGGGTACGAAAATGAAAATGAAAATTAAAAGACTAGGGTATTGCGGCCCTCGATGATGACCGGGTGCATGAAGATTGCCAAACGTTGTCACCGGTGCCGAGTGCACGGAGTGGTTCTACACCAACCTCCAAACGTGCTACATCCGACAATTGCATCATGGCCATTTGAGTGTTGGGGCACAGATATAGTGGGTCCAATAGAACCGCCTTCTTCAAGAAGACATCGCTTCATCCTTGCAGCTACAGACTACTTTTCTAAATGGGTAGAAGCAGTTCCACTCAGAGAAGTAAAGGCACACTATGTGCTCCAATTTTTCAAAAATCAAGTCGTCTACCATTTCGGAGTACCGCGCAGAATCATTTCAGATAATGGGCCCGCATTCAGAAGTACAAAGATCAACAATTTTGTCAAAAGACATGGAATCGATTGGCGATACTCAACAATCTACTACCCAAGAGCAAACGGCTTGGCCGAGGCTTTTAATAAAACTCTCGTTCAAATTTTAAAGAAAACTTTGGATGACAACAAGAGAAATTGGCACGAGAAGTTGTTAGAAGCCTTATGGGTCTACAGGACGACTTTCAGGACTCCTACTCAGTCTACGCCTTACGCTTTAGTGTACGGGTCCGAGGCCGTTTTACCTTTGGAGGTCCAGCTTCCATCACTCAGGATTGTAGTTGCGAATAAAATTACTACAGAATAAAATGCCAGATTACGACTGGAAGAACTGGAAAACTTGGAAGGAAAAAGACTTACAGCGCAACAAAATTTGGAACTGTACCAAGCTATGATGATCTAGGCCCATGATAAGGCGGGTCCGCCCAAGAACTTTCAAAGTGGGTGACTTAGTTCTTGTTCTCAGAAGACCTATTCTTACACATCGCAAGATAGGAAGCAAATTTGAACTGACTTGGGAGGGGCTGTTTGTGGTCGAAGCAGTCTACTCAGGAGGCTCCTACCAACTTGTGAATTTCCAAGGAGAACGACAAATGCTTCCAATCAATGGACGATATTTGAAGAAGTATTACGCAACCTGATGTTTCGAAGGGTGGCCTCTAAAATAGAGTCTTATCCCTAGAAACACGGGTGAAGCAATCACTTTGTGACTGGGTCCGAACCCAAAAACATAAAAAATGGATAAAATAAAATATGTGCTTATAAATAAAATATGTGAAAATCATAATAATAAAGTTTTACCCTTCCTTTCAAATCAAATATTTTTCCCGATCTTTCTTTATCTTTTCTATTTTCCTTAAAAATTAAAATTGGAATAAGTGAATAAGAATCTTCGGTGATAAATACTTTCTTAATGTTCTTGTTCTTAGTACGGCCCACGATCCTTTCCTTGTTTTCTTCGTAGGGAAATGTCGAACGGGCGGTTGGTCCTAAACTTTAAAAATGGCGTGAGTCTCGCACTCGATGAAAAGAGGGTGAAGGATGGAGCGATGATAGAAATTGATTCGACTTCACACCGGCCGGCCTACGGTATGAAGAAAATGGCCGGGTCCCGGTGGACCGAGAAGAGCTTCATAGCCGGACGGTGATGAAGATGGGTGGCCCAAGCCACCAATCCGACAACAAGAAAAGAAAGACAAACATTGAAGAAAGCAAGAAAATCGAGTCGGTAGTTGCCACGGCGAGAGGGCGAGGCTCGTCGGCGCCGCGCCGCGAAGTTCGAAGTGAGAAGAGCTACGCTCCTTGCTACTCAAAGAAGGAATAAAAATCGCCGTATCCGCAAGATGTTGACTAAACTAGCGGCGAGATCAACACGAGGAAACAACCGCCTTCGCGGACACACACATTTCGAAGATACCGGTTCGGCGGGAACCGGAAATAAGAAAGTCGACGCCGAGAGAATCGAACAAATCGGAGAAGTGCCAAAAAGGACGAGAGATAGAATCGGTGCCTCGACACGGGCGGAGATACCATATGCGAGGAACCTTGTTGCGGAAGCAACCCGGAGGATGTCCCGACGGAGACAATCCCCAAGGAGCCAAGGTATGCGGGGAGAACATGATGGGATTGAGCCGTACATCCCGCAATACGTTACTAGGCCTCGTCACTTGCGAGATCATCCCGAATATGAACTAGAAAGAATGCAAAATGTTGAGAAGAAGACTTTCGAATATTTTGAAAGGATTAGAGGCAGAAGAATCAACATTTTGGAAGGCCTCGAGTTACACACAGATGTATTCTCAGAGTACGAGCAACAGCAGATTGTGGATTGCATTCTAGAACTTCAGAAGTTGGGTCGAGCGAGGCCGTCCGAGAGAAAAGACTTATTCGGAACCCCGGAAATGGATGCCGGGGAAAGGAAGAGTCACGATACAATGCGGATGTTGCTATAACTTCGCAGAGGACGGAAAAGGAAATCCACCGGGGATACTCCGTCACGGTGAGGTGGATCCGATGCCGAGAATAATTAAAAGAATGGTGAAAAGAATGATAACGTGGAGGGTACGCCGGCGGACTCCATACCTAACAGTTTCATCATCAACATTTATCAGAAGGGCGACTGCATACCTCCACACATAGACCACCATGACTTTGTCAGGCCTTTCTGCACAGTTTCGTTCGTCAACCATTGCAATATCATGTTCGAATCTGACCTCCGGATAGCAGGCCAGGGTAAATTCTTAGGGCCGGTGGAGATACCACTTCCGGTAGGTTCCGTCATGATATTACAAGGAACTGGAGCAGACGTCGCAAAGCATTGCATACCGGGAGTACCGGTGGAGCGGATCTCCATCACTTTTAGAAGGATGGACGACGGAAAGGCACCATACCACTTCCGACGAGATCCAGAATTGGAGAATCTCCGGCCCTACGAGCTGTGAGTTACATGGGAAATAGCACACCTCCAATGCACATCCATGCGGCATTCCTGCCAAGGATGCCTTGGAAAGTGATGTTATTGACCGTGTATTTCATTATTCAGACATGGATTTGACAGACACTTTTTGGATGGATCAACAAGAATCATACATAGTCCGTTTTGAGTCATGGATTGTATGAGAAATATTTCAGATCGAGTTGTATGATGTATCTTCAACAAGATTGGAATGAAAGTGACCATGTCACATTTTGCATTCACCTCTTTTTGTGCAAATTGGTAGGAAACGCCATTAAAGTTAAATGAACTTCGAACAAAGAACGAGAAAGAAGAAGAAAATAAATAAGAACTGTCTTCATAAAAATCCAAACATTAAAAAGAATTTCAAATCCACATGAACACCAAATAAACAAAAAAAAATGGGATAGTTAAAGAACAAAAAAAACAAATCTAAAGCTCAAATTGAATTCCAGTTTACGTCCATCTTTTCAAATCCTCCAATCCTTCTTCAAATCAAGATCTATTCCAGACCTCCTCTGAAACCCTCTCTTGGGATGATTTCAGAATCACGAGGAATCTTCGATTTGATTCGGATGGCATAGGTTCGTACCCTTCGCCAAGCAATCGGACTTTGATTGATTCCGTGGGATATGGAACACTTTCATATCTCATTTCAATCTCAGCATAATCCAAATCTCAACAAAATTCTTCATAGTCGGAGCATAAATCAAATATCGACAAAATTTTTCACAACCACTACATAAACCAAATCTCAGCAATCGGGATAGGCTTCCGCCGTACTCCCATCTCAGCAATCGGGCCTTACTCCCATCTCAGCAATCGGGATAGGCTTCCACCGTACTCCCATCTCAGCAATCGGGATAGGCTTCCGCCGTACTCCCATCTCAGCAATCGGGATAGGCTTCCGCCGTACTCCCATCTCAGCAATCGGGATAGGCTTCCGCCGTACTCCCATCTCGGCGATCGGGATAGGCTTCCGCCGTACTCCCATCTCGGCAATCGGGACAGGCTTCCACCGTACTCCCATCTCGACGATCGGATAGGCTTCGATGTACTCCCATCTCGACGTACGGATAGGCTTCCGCCGTACTCCCATCTCGGCGAATCGGGATAGGCTTCCACCGTACTCCCATCTCGACAATCGGGATAGGCTTCCGCCGTACTCCCATCTCGACGATTCGGGATAGGCTTCCGCCGTACTCCCATCTCAGCATTCGGGATAGGCTTCCGCCGTACTCCCATCTCAGCATTCGGGATAGGCTTCCGCCCTACTCCCTTCTCAGCAATCTCAGCATTCGGGATAGGCTTCCGCCGTACTCCCATCTCAGCAATCGAGATAGGCTTCCGCCGTACTCCCATCTCAGCATTCGGGATAGGCTTCTGCCGTACTTCCATCTCAGCATTCGGGATAGGCTTCCGCCGTACTCCCATCTCAGCATTCAGGATAGGCTTCCGCCTTACTCCCTTCTCGGCAATCTCGACATTCGGGATAGGCTTCCGCCGTGCTCCCATCTCGACGATCGGGATAGGCTTCCGCCGTACTCCCATCTCGACGTTCGGGATAGGCTTCCGCCCCACTCCTTCTCGACGAATCTCAGCATTCGGGATAGGCTTCCGCCCTACTCCCATCTCAGTAATTCTCAGCACTCGGGATAGGCACAGTTTTGTTCCTTTCTCAGCAATCTCAAAATTTGATCCTCTCAGCAAGAAATTGAAATTAAAGCACTCTGAATTTCGGATAGGCTTTATCCTATTCTTCCTCAGCATTTGGGATAGGCTCGGTCTAACCCTTCTCGGCATACACATTTGGAATAGGTTCGATCCTACTTCCTTCTCGGCATACGAAATGCATTCGGGTGGGCCTCCGCCACTACTCTTTCTCCGAATAAAACCAAAATTGAAACTCGAATCAAAATTCAAACTCAAAATTAAAACTTGAGATAAAAAATGAAACGAATCTAAGAACCAATCTCTTGAAATCTTGTGATCCGAAATTCACCTCCTTTTTCCCAGCTGAGAGTTCGGAATCTTCGATCTTGGAGATTTACCTGATACTCCCTAGCGGAAATTCTTCTACTTCATCCTAAGTTTGTCACTTGGACTTCTGTGTTGGTTTTGTTGATCTCTTTGGTCAACACCAATACGGGCGGTGCGCTTGGTTAGCACACTACACCTATTGGGGGTCCATTTGTTGACCTCATTTTTTATGAGGTCTTCTCTTCCCTGTTTAGTGTTTAGGATCTAGCCTTAGGCTTTTCCTTTGACTATCTTAGAGGACTAGAATTGGGACCCATCTCTTAGAAATTTGAACCACTTCTTGCCTCCCTGCAAACCCCACAAGCTTGATTGTAGACCCCTAATCACCTAGAGGGTTGAAATCGAATGTGAAGGTTTAAAAGATGAGTTCCTATAGGACTCTTTGGCCTTAGGACCACCCTAGGTGGCTTGGTCTGGTAAGGGTTAACTTACACACTCACTACACTCACACTCTACACTCTCACACACACAATCCAGATACTAAAACCACACCCATACCCAACTTGACTCCTTGACTCATGTAGGTAATTCATATGGATAGACCTTAACCCCTAAGCCCCTAGCTAAGAGGGTTAGAAACAACATAGTGAATGCCTCAAATGAGTCCTCTCATGGCTCATATAGGCTTAACATGGCTTCATGGCTCAACCAAAGTGCTTCCATTTCACTCATATTTGATCAATCTTCTTTTTTCCAAAATTTCAATTTTTGACCCGGGGACCCTACACCCATCAAACCTACTAAAAGCCGCTTAAAATTGCCCAAATCCTCCAAAATTTCCAAATCACCCAAAATTCCCCAAAATTAACCTTGAACATTTCCTCACCAATCAAATTGATCATCCATAGCCAAAAATACCAAAAATTCCAAAAATACCCCCCAATACCCTCCAAATACCCAAAATGCCCCTCTTAGCCAAAGAATCCAAAAATTCAGAAAATTCCCAGAAAATTCCAGAAAATCCCAAATATTCCCAATTTCATTTTGTCCAACTACACCATGTTCCAATTTTGTCAATTTACCCCACTTCTACTAAAACTCCCAATTTAGCCCATTCTTAACCCAAGTGAACCCAATGTCAAACCAAATCTATCCAATTGACCCCAATTTTGGTCCAATTCAATTCTAAACTTCAATTTAATATTCACAATATCAATTTAGACCAAATCAAAGTCCAATTTGATTGACATTTGAATCCAATTTCACTTTTGCCCTTAAAGCCCAATTTGGACCCATGACCCAAACTTAGCCCAAACCAAACCAATTCAACTCCAATTGACCCCAAACCTTTTCTAAACCTTCCCTAACATCCCCACAAACAAAATACTAACATAATTTGCCCAAAATTTGGACCCAAATCCCACTCAAATTCAACCCAAAAACCAAAAAGCCCAATTTTGACCTAAACCCAAACCTAACCCAAATAAGCCCAAGTCCCAAAACCAAAACCCAACCAAAGTTAAAACCTCTTTGAAACACTCCCATAAAAATTTCCCAACATTGGCCCAAATTAGCCCAATTTGACCTACATTGGCCCATTTACCAAATGAACCCAAATTCAACCCAATTCGAACCCAAACCACCTCAAATTCATTTCAAATCACTCATGACAGATCCCTAAACCAAACCCAACAATTATTTGGCCCAAACTTCTACAAAATTCCCATCCATGAATTCATTCTTAAACCTAAAGGCTCATTCCCTTAAGCCTTCCTAAAAGCCCATCCAAAATGATTTCAAAAAGCCCAAAATCCATCTTGAAGCCCACATGACAATCCTCTATCGTCATCCATTTGATAAAACCATCTCCTAAGTTCTAAATCCATGATGAAATAATTCCAAATCAAGCCATATGCCAAATCACATCAAATCACCCCTAAATTACCAAAATTTCTAAAACCCTTTTTCATGTAAATGACCAAGCTTTGTCCTAAGACACATGGAGCCATGAGCAAGCCATTTACAAGCCATATGAAGCCATGGAAGGTTTGACATGTGACCAAGACATTAATGGCAAAAGGAGGGCCCCCTTTCCTAATCCTTCATTAAGCCTTTTAACCATAACCATGTCGCACACTAAACCAAGTTTAGCCACCTCACCATGGATGGAGACTTCACCACTCCATGGCAGTGACCTAGCCGATCCCCTTGGCCCAAAATCGGACCATGGGAAGGTGAACCAAGCCCAAATACATGGGTTGACCAAATTGAACCCAAAATGAGCCTCTCCCCATTCCATTTCAATTCAGCCCCTTTACACATGTCAAACTCAATTGAGCGCACCATTGCCAACCCACGACCCCAGCTGGTCGAGATGGTGACCGGTGCACGGCCGGCCGGCCACCGGGCCGCCGGAAAACACCATGGCTGAAAGCTCCATGTGAGCCGAAAAATTCAATTCTCCTTGCTGACTTGTCTCGACCCGAATGGACAACATAGCTCTTCTTCTCCTCACCAGAGCAGCTGATCCCAGCCTTCAAACCCCCCTGGGATGCCCTCTAGCCATGCCTATTTAAACACCACCTCCTCTCGGCCGTGAGAGGTGCTGAACCAAACCTTTCTGAAACCCTACCAAAATCATCCCAGACCACTCTCTACACATAGAGAACTTGATCCCCACTGAAATTCCTCTGCCATTTCCTCTCTGTGATCTCAATTTCAGAGTGGAAATCCAAGCTCAAAACCAGGACACTTCACCACAGTGAGCCAATCTCCAAATTGATTGGTCCTACACCTTCACCAGACCAAGAGGAGAAGTTTCCCAGCAAAAGCCCCCTCACCGGAGCCCGGCCATTGCTCCCGGCCTCCAAGATTTGTGATCGGGCTGTGGTCGAAATCATACCTAGACAATTCACCGGGCCGAGGGACTTCATCCGGAGCTTGCTTGGACCCGATCGAAGGTGACACGACTCTCGGATCGAAGCTTCACTTCTGCGAGCAAAGGTATGGACTCACTCTTCTTCCCGAGCTTACAGAGATTCTCCATTTAATTTGAATCAATTTCAATACATGTTTACCATATGGATGTGTTCGTCTCTTCAAGACGAATCCATAGGGCATAAGAACACAAAAATCTATTGAGAATCGAGTGAGAAATTAGGGTTAGAAGGTCGACGGTCACGGGTTCGCACCAGTCGTAGACGATGACTGGGAACCGTTGGATCGCACGTGTATCGGATGGAAGGCTCGGATCGCGTCGGACTAGAAGATGTTACGTGAAAGGCGGGTCCCGGGACGGCTGACTCAGATGGCGGCACCTAATCAGGAGACGACGCGTGGAGCTTCGGAGCTGCCGAGGTTGACGCGGCGCCGCGTGGATAAGTAGAAAAATAGGAATTTTTCTTATTTATTAAATACCCAGAACTTCAAAAATTCATAACTTTGTGTAGAAAAATCCTAAAAATAAAATAAAAATACCTTATTGCTCAGTGAACAGAAGAGAATAATGTGGAAAAGAAATCAAGTAATTTCATCAAGTATTTTATTTTTAATGATTTATTTACTCTCTGCATTGTTTTAATTCTCCATGCATATAGGAAATTCACCATGGCATGAGACCATAGGGCTTTTGAAGCCTCTGAACTTGGGAACATTCCCTGAATTTTCCAAGGTCAGAGGCCATCCCTATGAGAAGTTATTGATTTTTCAAGTTCATGTTACTGTTTTGAGTATTTTAATTCCAATAATTAATATGCTGAGAAATAAATTCTAGGAAAATTTGGTGATGTTTCTTGTGACCAGAGGGACCTAAAAAATAAGTTTTGAGTTAATTCACTTTGAATAACTCTAATTGGCCTAAATACCCAAATTTGAACTTTAATTAGGGTTAACCACACATTAAATTAACTTAAAAACAATTCTCCACTGTCCTTTAGGGATAGGAGAACACCACATAAAAATTTGAAACCAATTGGACTTGATTAACCCCACCAAATGGGTTGATTAAGCCTCTTAAGTAATAATGGGTAAAATTAAACTTTAAAAATTTATAACTCACAAAATACTTTTAAAAAATTCACAAAAATAGTTTTGGAGCTTCTCTGATATCAGAGGAACTTAGGAAAATTAAAATTGTAATTTTCTAAAAAAGTTGATTTTTATCATTATTTTAATATTTTTAATAATTAAAAAATAATAAAAATCATAAAAATATAAAAAATCACCAAAATGTCACATTTTGAATTCTCATCATTTAGGAACAAACCAAATATTTTTCTTAAGTCTCTAGGGTAAGATATTAAATTTTAAAGGCTTAATGTAATTTTTAATATTAAAAAATGTATTTTCCAACCTTCTCACCAAAATAATTCTAATAAATCAAAGAAAAATCAGAAAAATATAAAATTTATTTCTCTGGACTCCTTGAGGTCAGAGAGATTTAAGAAAAACATAAAATCCATTTTTCAACTTTAATTTTATTTTAAAATTAATTAATGCTCCAAAACTCAAAATAATTCTAATAAATAAAATATAATTCAAAGAAATCACCAAAATTGGTTCAAATGGTCCTCTGGTCATTAGGAATATCCCATAATGTTCTTAAGGACAAAAACATTCCCTTGGTCATCTTATTGAATTTTCCTTGGAAATCCTTATTTTTTTACAAAAAATAATTATATAAATAAATTAAATACGGAAAAATCACATTTTTTCTCTAATGTCTTCATTGACATGTGAGTGAAGCCACATAAAAATTTCAAATTCATTTAAGCTCAATTTAGTGAGTTATGGAATTATTAAGCTTGAAGGGCAAAATGGTAATTAAAATTTTAACCCTTAATTAAAACTTTAGGCTTAATAAAATGAGAGAGTAAAATATTTGATCCTAATCTGATTTGGATGATTGAAATTTAAATAATTAAAGATAGAAACCCATCAATCATTTTTAAGATTAATTAGAGTAAACTTTAATCATTTAATTAATGAAATTTGGAAGATTAATAAAAATTGAAATTATTAAAATAGGGATATTATTAAGAAGACATTTATTCTTTAATTTAAGAATCCCTAAATTAATCACCTCAATAATATTTAATTCCCAATTAAAATGATAATTCAAACTCAAGATTTAAAATACTAAAAGACTTAATCATTAAATTAAATTAAAATTAAAACATTTAAATTAAATCCTTCCAAAATTTCAATTAAATTAAAACTTTAACAATTAAATTAAATCATCTTTAAAACGTAAAAAATAAAATATTAAATTAAAATTAAAATTAAATTAAATTAAAATTTAAATTAAATTAAATTAAATTTAATTTAATTTAATTAAATTAAAACATATTAAATTAAATTAAATTAAATTAAATAAAAAATCAAATTAAAATAAAATTAAATTTAAATTTAAAATTAAAATAAAATTAAAATTAAGACTAAACAAAATTAAATTAAATCAAATTAAATTAAATTAAATTAAATTAAATATAACATCACCTAAGACATAAAGAATTCAAAATAGGTCTAAAAACAACGTGAACACTATTCCAAACTTAAACCCATTAATTAAAATTAAATTAAATCACAAACCACTTAAACATCAATTTGCCCTAAAAAGCTCTTGTTGTCATAACTCCTAAATGGAGTATTAAGTGAAGTGTTACTTCACTTATAGGATATTCAAATGTCCTAGTTCACTAAGCAAAAGAACAAAACTTAATTAAACCTCGGATGATTAATTCACCTGATTAATTAAATCCGTTTGGACTTAGAATAATTCCAGCAATATTGAAAAGATGTTTAAGATTCGTCTTAAGCACTTCCTCAATATGACGGGGTGTTTTATAAGAACAATTGAACTTAATTATTCTTTGGTGCGGAAAATCATCCATAAACAAAATTGAAAACCTAGACGTCATAGGAATGACTAGCTATAGGACTAGGATCTTGGTAGAAAACCAGAAACCTTGCCCTTAGCTTTACCTAGGTAATTGCTATAAATACTTAAATGCTCTGATATGTGTTTCAAGTGCAGCTTGGGATGACGGGAAGACCCTCCAGGTACGCTTTTATTTTATTGCAATTTACCTTCTCGCAATTTAATTAATCGCATTGCACTTTCTTTTCTTGCATGATAAACAACTGTTGCATGAAAACCAAAACCTTTAGGATAGTCCCTAAACTGAAACCAAAACTAAATTAAAAGTCATTACAAGATAAAATTCACCGCCACAACATTTCAAAATATAAAACAACTCAAAATTTAATCACAAACAGAACACAAAACTACAAATGCAGCTAAATTAAAACGTCTCGTTGAATGATCGGGAATACCTCGGATGATGTAACCCACGTGTTGCTAACGGGATTTTCCACGGTCTAAATGAAAGTGTGGAACTCATTCAGTTGAGTTTAGCAAATTCATCTGGACTAAGTGAATTCAATGAAAATAACGGTGCCGGGATGATGGAACCGTGGGATCTTAATCGGTTCTGTTTAATTAACCTTAAGATTTGTTTTAATTAAAATATTAAAAACACTTGGATTTTAAAGATTTTCTCTAAACCAAAACACTTCTCTCATCTCCTGATTTGTGACTTCTAAAACTAAACCTCTGCAACAACAAGGAGCCCGGAGCATGGTGGGCAGCACGGCCATCGTCATCAGCAAAACCTGAGTCTACTTCAGCAAAACTTTCTTAGAATTAAATAACCAAGCCATAGAACTTCGAGGTAGTTTGCTAGTGCAACATAAATCCTCAACTCTTAGTTAGGCATTTGCATGATCATATCATGTAAATTAAGCCCTAACCGGTCTTAGGACTCCGAGGTGATCGTTCGGTACGACATAAACCCTCACATCTTCGAGGTCGTTTGTATGATTGTGTCATACGAATATAAGTCCCGATTAATTAAAACGATCAAGATGAAACATTAAATGAATCCCCAAATTGAAGCCAAACAATAGGATAGTTTGAGAAGTTGCCAAGATTCTTCTTGTATCTTCAACTTCTCCTACTTTTCTTCCTTTGAACTCCCGAAATAAATTGTTCGAAATTTTGATCCATTCCCTTTTGAATTTCCAAAATTCAATCCTTTGAAAACCTTAAACTTTGAAATTCTTGAGAGCAAAACCACTGATCATTATCGAGAGTTTTCTTAAGTGATTCCCGTCATTTAAGATGTATTTAACTATAGGGGCTTGCCCTTATAGGGAACTTTAAGAACCCAGGTAATATAAACCTCGCTTAATTCATTTATATTAAGCGGGGAACTTCATCGGCTTATAAAATTGGTTCGCAGACCAAACGGATGTCACAAATCTCTTAGTTTATTTAATTGAGCTCCATCATCAAGCAGTGTGTCCATTCTTCGGGATAGATACACGATTTGTGATGCGGTGCTCGTTTATATAAACTATTCGGGATGTGAGATCGGTTTAATTTCATATCTTAAAACTTTCAAATTTATAATCATTTTCAAAATCAAATACTATTTTCTAAATTATATATATATATATATAAATTCGCCGACAATTTCTGTTAGGCGACCCCTTTTCAAACTAAAACACATAACCCTAAAATATGCCGACAAAGGAACAACTGCCAGTCTTCTAGAATGTCTAATAACTGCGCACTCCGTCAAAATAACCGTTCAAACGTTGTCAAAAACTTGACAGTTTCTGTATCGAGTCTGGCGCTTAGGCGCCAACTTCTGGCGCCTAGGCGCCAGGCCATATTTTTTTTACTTTTTGTATTTTGCTCCATTTTTGCTCCATTTTGCTCCTTTTTGCTCCTTTTTGCTCCTTTATTCTTTTTGGACCTTTTTACATCATCTACATCCAAAAACACATAAAATACCTTTCATTAAAGCATAATATCCTTAGAAATTGATAAGAATTAAGACATAAAAAATAGGTATTTTTTATAGATCAAAATCCCCCAAACTTAAATGTTACTTGTCCTCAAGTAACTCTTTCTACTACATAAAATATATAACCTTTGAAATAAAAGATAAATATTTAAGATTCCTTATAATTTTTTATTTTATAAAGTTTTTAGTAAATTATTAACCCAATTTCACTAACTAGGTTTAATTTTAAGAATTTAAAGAATATTTAACTACCAAATCATAAGATTTCAAACTTTTCATCCATTTTGAAAATAATAGAAGTCTATTATATTAAGATCTCATACATTATTTACAAGAAAAAGATCTTCTTGAAAATCTTTTCTAAAAAAATATTCATTTATAAAAATTAAGTAAAATATGTAATTAGTTTTCTTCCTATAAGATAATTCAAGTGAAGTCAATTTTTTATTTAGGCATTTCCTCAAGCTTCTCCTCTCTTCCTTTTTTTTTCTTTTTCTTTTTTTTTTCTTTTTTTTTATATATATAGAGAGGATTACTATATCTGGATAGCCTGTTAATGGTTTTGAACTTCACTATCCTTAACTTATATTTTCAAAACTTATACATTTCCACTTAATTATTATAACATGAATAAGAATTCAAAAAGATTTTCAATCTTTTCTTTTTCAAGTGATAATTTTTTATTACTTAATATTTCTAAAATTCTATTATTTCTATCATGAATAAAAAAATTTCTTAATCTTATTCTTTTTAAAGTTAAATAATTCTATTCTTAAAATCAATCAAAGTTATTAAAATTTTGGTTAATTTTACTAAATTGTTTATAATTTCAAAAATAAAAGTGATCTCAAATAAATTCTTCATTCCTTAAGTTATGTTAAAAACTTTTTATTTTTATGAAAATATTAGCTCTTTAAGGACAAATAAAATTTAAATTTGAATGTATTTTCCCTTCCCCCAAACTTAAGTTTTGGTATACTATGATAATTTGAAAGTATGAGAGAAAGAAAATCATAAGAATTTTTATAAGTATGTAAAAACAATCTTAAAAAGAAAAATTAACTTCTAATCATGCTTTTATGAATAATTAAGATAAAATTGAAGCATGTATAAAAGGTAAGCAGGCTAATTTTTATGATGATACTAAATTTGAAACAAAATTAAAGTAGAGCAAAATTACTAATTACTAAACAGTAGACTAAAACAAACATATCATAAATTAACTCTAACTTCAGTCTCAACACAATATACTAAGAATATTTAAACAACAGAATCTTAACACTAATCAATTCATACAGATATTTAAACAAATCAACATACATCAAACATAAAACTAAACAAACAATCCAAATAAAACAAACTAACAGAGTAGCTCATCATAAAGATCTATAACTACTAGTCACTAGCTGCAGCCTCATCATCATCATCGTCACCAAAGGAAAATTCTACATCCTTAGGATCAACAAATGGTGTGAAACTAGGAAAAGTAGGGAAACTAACATCGTGTTCACCCTTCAGAAATCTGACTAGGGCTTCATCATACTCAGCATCTTAACTACTCTTCCTCTGGGAATAATCAGATAAATGATCAAGTTTCCTATCAATAGTATAAATCCTGCAGTGAGTTTGAAATAACTCCTGCTGCTGCTCTAAAAAATGATCATGCATTGATTCCCAGAAACTCGACGGTGGCTCAGCAGAAGTAGAGGGTCGAGAAGTAGAAATTCTACCTGGAGTATGTGCAGAAGTAGAAGGAGCGGTCGATCTCTTCCCTCGAAGACGATCATAGATACTAACACTCTCCTGCCCAATTGGCTTGGTAGACTTTAACTTCTCCTCAGAAATATCAGCAGTGACTCCATTACTAACACATAATGAATAAATCAGAGATGGGAATCCCAATCCAACAGAAGTGCTGGATCTCGCAGTAGAATCCACAAAATCATAAATAATACTGCCGACATCAATAGGTTTCCTTTCCTGAATGCAATAGTTTAAGATTGCTCGATCTCTAGTCACTTCACTCAGGTGGTTGGAAGATAACAATCTTGCAGAAATAAAATAGTGCCATGCTTTAGAAATACCATTTAATATGGAGGATTTGAAGTTTACCCTTTTTCCGTTCCTGATCTTCCAAGAACCAATATCGTCAGTCAAATAAGCAATGATCATATCCAAATCTCCCTCAGATGGTGATAATCCAGAATAATGGCATTCAATAGTTGGTGGCAGGCCATAGAATATATTGATTCTCTCAGGACTAAATCCTACTTCGATACCTCTGACAAAGACTTCATAATCTTCGGCATCCAGAAAATTTGCATAAAACTCTCGAACAATAGGGATAACAACAACAGCAGTGAAATAACAGAATTGTTGCCAATTGTGTGCAACGATAGTGTTTTCAATCATTTCTCCCGGATGATAGAAACTTCATTCTGAAATGAACTTCCTGGACGTCGCAAATTCGTGGAAGCGAAAATGCGCAGCCGCAGTAGAAAATTTGATGCTATCAAAGTTATCTTGTGCCTTCCCGCGTTTAGATTTTGGAGCCATCTAAACGTGAAAGAAAACAAGAAAAAATTTTGGAATCAAAGATTTAAACTCTTTTTAAGTTTATAAAACTTAAAATAAGTTTAAAAATCCAAAGAAATCACTAAAAATCAATATTTTTTTCAAAATTTCGGTTCTTAGCAAAACTAGGAAAATCTATGGTGAAATCGAAAATAAATGGTTTAAAGTGTAGATCTGACCTTGAGACGAAGAAATCGAGTGGTCTCGCGCTCAAATCCTTGATGTTTTGACCTCAAAATGGATCTAAAAGGTGTATTTTCACAAAAATGGGGAAGAAGATGAAGCTTAGGCGTCAAAAATGGCTTTTGGGGGTATATAAGTAAATTTTCGGGTACAGGCCGAATTGGCGCTTAGCGCCAGACTCTCCTTTCACAAAAAAATATTTTTAAATTTAATTTTCTACCAAAATTCATAAATTCAACTTCCAATTACTCATATCAGAGTAGGGCTTCAATTTCTAACTTCCACAACATTTCTCAAAAATTTATAAAAATTAAATATTTAATCCACCAATCAAACATAATGTTAAATTAAACTCACTAAATTCCATTTATAATCTTCAATATTGGCTCAATACATTCCAGATAAGTACTATACTTAATTCAAGTTCCTAATACACACTCAAACACAACAATTTCTAAGCAAAAACAACACACATTGAACATGAAAGCAAATACACAAACAAACACAATCGATTCCCTAAATCGATACAACGACTCAACAAACCATATAATATCTATCTCATTACCATAATATTCTAATCTTCACAAGGGAAATTGTGTATTCCACTTGTAAAGAACACTAACGCTCTCGGGAAATCCGTAGCCGTCTTTTCGTCAATCCACTTGTTCTTCGCATACATTTCAACTTGAGCATCTTAATAAGCCGTAAAATGATTAAATTGAAGTTTCATTTGCCATTCTAGATGTTCAATTTGATGAAACATCTTATGAAGGCGATCTCCATTGCTTTTAAACTCCGCTTCAAACTTATCCAAACGACTAGAAATTTTCTCTAAACTTACAGCGATGAAACCATTGAAGTAGGGTTGAGGATCCTTTGAGACCTTGTCCCTAGCTTCTTCTTCATGATTTCTTCCTTCCATATTTTTCAAAAATTTCTCAAATCTCTCAAGAATGAAGTGCAAGGGACGTATTTTGATTGCTTGATAGTTAGGTAAGAAGATAGGTTGATTTAAAGGTCAAAATCGTGTGAAAAACTGAAAATTTTCAGTTTTTGCACGACCCATTAACCATGGCGCTTAGGCGCCAAATCTGGCGCTTAGGCATTGGACCTATTGATACATAGTTTGATTCTGGCGCTTAGGCGCTGAATTCTGCGGCCTAGGCGCCGGAACTATGTTCAACTCCGTTTCACCTAATCGTCAAATTTCAAAATTTCGTTCTCCAAGATAGGTAAATTATACTGGTAAGAGTAATTTAGACTCAATAACTCACATTGTAAACAATCATAATGAAGGTTAACTTGATCTCCTTTTTACTCGTATTCAGAATAGAGTGATCCAATTTCTAAATCTTACATACTTCAAAATAAGTTTCAGCCTAAGTCAATAAAGACTTATGAGCATCAAATTTTTCTAAAGTAATATAAAATTAATCAAGATCGAGGCATAACCTTACATTAAAACACAAAAACACACATAACAAAAGATAATTATGGTTGCCTCCCATAAAGCGCTTGGTTTAATGTCGTCAGCCTGACTTAAGTAAATCTTTAATCAGGTTGACTCAATTCATAAGCCTCTTTATAAATCTTTTTAATATCTCCCAAATAAGGCTTCAATCTTAATCCATTTACTTTAAAAATTTTTCCTATTTTTGGATCTTTAATATCCACAGCTCCATAATGGTATACTTTCTCAACTATATAGGGTCCAATCCATTTAGATCTTAATTTTCCAAGAAAAAGTTTTAATCGAGAGTTAAACAGTAATACTTCTTGTCCAGGTTCAAAAATGTTTCCTGAAATTTTCTTATCATGCAACATCTTTATTTTCTATAAATCCTCGCATTTTCATATGCTTCATTTCTTATTTCTTCCATCTCATTTAATTGCAATAATTGCTTTTCTCCTGCTTTATTCAAATTAAAATTAAACTCCTTTATCACCCAATAAGCTTTATGTTCAAGTTCTACAGGTAAGTGACAATGTTTACCATAAATTAACCGGTAAGGTGACATTCCGATTGGTGTCTTATAAGCTGTTCTATAAGCCCATAATGAAGAATCAAGTCTATCAACTCAATCAGTTCTTTTAGGATTAACAGTCTTCTCTAAAATTCTTTTAATTTCTCTGTTTGATACTTTAGCCATTCCACTCGTTTGTGGGTGATAAGCAGTTGCAATTATATGTTTGATTCCAAATTTTTGTAGTAATGATTGAATTCTTATATTCCTGAAATGACTTCCACCATCAGTGATAATTACCTTAGGCATTCCAAATCTTGAAAATATTATTTTCTTTAAATATTTAGAAACACTTTTGGAATCACAGTTTGGTAAAGCAACAGCTTCAATCCACTTTGAAACATAATCAACTGCTAATAAAATATAAATTTTTCCAGATGATAGAACAAATGGTCCCATAAAGTCTAAACCACATATATCAAAACTTTCAACTTCCAATATATAGTTTAAAGGCATTTCATTCTTCCTAGATATATTTCCCATCCTTTGACATCGATCACATGTTTTCACATAATGTCTCACATCTTTAAATAAGGTAGGTCAATAAAATCCAGAATTTAAAATTTTAAATGCAGTTTTTTCTATGCCAAAGTGTCCTCCAAAATCAGAATCATGACATTTTTGAATAATAACAAAAGTTTCCTCATAAGGTACACATCTTCGAATCATAGAATCTTTACCAATCTTAAATAAATGAGGTTCTTCCCAAATATAAGTTTTAGCATCATATTTAAATTTCTTAATAAATTTGTTATCCAAGTCATAAGGCAAAATATTGCTAACTAAATAATTAACAATATCAGCATACCAAGGTGTTTTGCATTCTTGAATAACATATAAATATTCATGAGGAAATTTCTCATTTATATTTTCTTCCGAAATAATATCATTTTTAATTCTAGAAAAATGATCAGCAATTTGGTTTTCAGTTCCTTTTCTATCTACTATTTGAAAATCAAATTCTTGTAGAAGTAAAACCCATCTTATAAGTCTAGGTTTAGAATCCTTCTTAGATAATAGATATTTAATAGCAGAATGATCAGTATGAACTATGCATTTAGTACCAAGAAGATAATGTCTATATTTATCAAAGGCATATACTATAGCTAGAAGCTCCTTCTCAGTGGTAGTGTAATTTCTTTGTGTTTCGAGTGAGAGTTTTACTAGCATAATATACAACTTTGAAAATTTTCTCATATTTTTGTCCTAATACAGCTGCAATTGCAAAATCACTTGCATCACACATTAATTCAAAAGATTTATTCCAATTAGGTGCAACAATGATAGGTGCATTTATTAATTTTTCTTTTAAAATATTAAATGCATTAATACATTCTTTATTAAATTCAAATTTTGCATCTTTTTCCAATAAATGACAAAGAGGTTTAGCAATTTTAGAAAAATCCTTTATGTATCTTCTATAAAATCCAGCATGACCTAAAAAACTTCTCACATCAGTAACAGTAGTAGGTGGTTGTAATTCAACAATAATTTTCACTTTTGCTTGATCTACTTCCATCCCTTTCTGTGATACTTTGTGACTAAGTATAATGCCTTATGTGACCATGAATTGACATTTTTCCCAGTTAAGAACTAAATTTTTTCTTCACATCTTTTCAGAACTTTGGCTATGTTTTCCAAACAAGATTCAAAAGAAGTTCCAAAAACTGAAAAATCGTCCATGAATATTTCAATTCCTTTGTCAATCAAATCACAAAATATTGACATCATACATCTTTGAAAAGTTGCAGGTGCATTACATAAACCAAAAGGCATTCTTCTAAAAGCAAATGTTCCATAAGGACTTGTAAATGTTATCTTTTCTTGGTCCTCAAGAGCAATAAGTAATTGATGATAACCAGAATATCCAACCAGAAAACAGAAATATGGGTGTCCAGCTAATTTATCAAGCATTTGATCCAAGAAAGGTAAAGGAAAATGATCATTTCTAGTGGCTTTATTTAATTTCCTATAGTCAATACAAATTTGCCATCCAATAACTTGTCTTGTAGGAATTAGTTCATTTTTATCATTAACAATGACAGTTACACCTCCTTTCTTCGGAACACAATGAATAGGACTTACCCATTGACTATCCGAAATAGGATAAATAATACCAACATCTAACCACTTAATAATTTCTTTTTTAGCAACCTCTTTCATGATAGGATTTAATCTTCTTTGCAATTCTATAGTAGGTTTAAAATTTTCTTCCATTAGGATTCTATGCATGCAAATGGAAGGGCTTATTCCTCTTATATCAGCAATAGTCCAACCAAAAGCTTTCTTATAATTCTTTAATGCACCTAGTAGTTTTTCTTCTTGATCTCACTCGGTTCGAAGAGATAATAACGGGTAAAGTTAATGAATTTCCAAGAAACGCATATTTTAAATGTGAAGGTAACATTTTTAATTCCAGTTCAAGGGCTCTTTTAATTGATGGTAAAAGTATATCATTTTGAGTTATGTCTAAAGTTTCCTAATTATCTTTAATAAAATGAGTCTCTTCTTCTTCTACTACTTCATTTTCATCAGTTAAAAATTCAAATTTTTCTTCAGAAATGACTTTACATTTTTCTTGATAATGTTTTTCAATTAAATAAACAATTATATCCATTCGATAACATTTCTCTTTATCAGGGTACTTCATTGATTTAAGAACATTGAATTTAATTTCTTGATCATTAACTCTCATAGTTAGTTCTCCCTTTTGCACTTCAGTCATAGCTCATCTGGTAGCTAGAAAAGGTCTCCCTAAAATAATAGGTATCACTTTATCTTCTTCCATATCAAGTACTATGAAATCTACAAGGAAGATAAATTTATCCACTTTAACAAGGACATCCTCTATAACTCCTTTAGGATAAGTGATAGATCTATCAGCTAACTAAAGGGTTACAGTGGTGGGAGTAATATCTTCTAAATCCAATCTTTGAAAGATAGAAAAAGGCATAAGATTAATACTTGCTCCTAAATCACATAAAGCTTTTCCACAAAATTTTTCTCCAATAGCACAGGGTATAGTGAAACTTCCAGGATCCTTAAGCTTTTCAAGTAATTTCTTTTGAATTATTGCACTGCATTCTTCACTTAATGAAACAGTTTCAAAAGCATTAAATTTTCATTTTTTGCTTAAAATATTCTTCATAAATTTTGCGTAAGTTGGCATTTGTTCCAAAGCTTCAGCAAAAGGTATGTTAATAGTAAGTTTCTTAAAAATTTCAAAGACTTAGAAAATTGATGATCTAATTTCTGTTGTTTAAGTCTTTGAGGAAAAGGTGGTGGTGGTTTTTCAACTTCCACATTAACGAGTATAACGATCGATCTTAACTAGGAGAGAGAGTTTCTTTAGGTTTTTCAATCTCTTCAACCTCAATCTCTTTTTCAATTTCATTCTGCATTCTTTCTTTTAATTCCTTTCCACTTCTAAGTTGCACAGCTTTAACTTGTACATGTTCTTTTTCAGTTTCTTTTGGATTAATTTCAACATTACTAGGAAGTGTTCCTACAGGCCTGTTATTAATTAAAGTAGCAATTTGCCCCCATTTGATTTTCAATATTACGAATAGCAGTATTTTGATTTTGTAATTGATTATTCATTTGTAAAATTAATTCTTCTATTGATAACCTTTTCTGTTGATTATTAAATACAGGAGGTTTATAATTTGGATTAACTTGATTATTCCAATTTCCAGTGGGATGAGATTGATTATTACCTCATCGTTGTTATGAATTATTCCAGTTAAAATTAGGATGATTTTTCCACCCGGGATTATAATAATTTGAATAAAGATTATTTTTACTTGCAATAGCTTGTAAAGTTTCAATAGTTTGAGAATCTTCGACATTAGCAGAGTTATTATGTGAAATATTAATTGCAAAATTATCTAATTTCTTAGACATTCGTTGCTACTTGTGAAGCCAAGATAGAAAAGGCTTCATTATCGTGAATACTTGCCATCTTTTTAGGATTAATCCTTTCGGAAGGCCATTGAAAATTGTTTTTAGCCATTTCTTCGATTAAAGTGTAAGCTTCTTCAAATGATTTAGGCATTAAAGAACCTCCAATGACAGACATCAATAATTGATTTTAAAGATCCAATTAATCCATTATAAAATGTTTGAATAATTAACCGATCAGGTAAAGCATGATGAGGACATTTTTCTAATAGTTCTTTAAATCTTTCCTAAGTTTCATATATTGTCTCCCCGTCAAATTGACTAAACAAAGTAATATCATTTCTTAATTTAGCAGTTTTAGATGGAGGAAAATATTTAGCAAGGAATTTTTGTGTCATTTCAGCCCATGTTTTAATAGAACCAGTTGCTAATGAGTTTAACCACATCTTTGCTTTATCTCTTAAGGAAAAAGGAAAGAGTCTAAGTCTAAGAGCATCATCAGAAATATTGTTATATTTAAAGGTAGCACAAAGTTCTAAAAACTAACAAGGTGTAAGTTTGGATCCTCATTTGGTGTTCCACCAAATTGATTGTTTTGCACCATTTGAATAATAGTCGGTTTAAGTTCAAAAGAATTAGCATCTACAGTGGGTATTTGAATACAACTATGAAGTTCATCAACTGTAGGGTTAGCATAATCCCTTAATGGTTTATAAACATTTTTATCATTAAGTTCAATTGGATTTTGTAAAGTAGCCATTTCTTAAAATTTTTGAATTTGTTTTCCCTTTTTAATTTTTCTAATTGTTCTTTCTAATTCAGAATCTAACGGTATTAATCCTTCAGAACCAAATCTTCGCATAAAACAAGGAATAAAATATATATCTTTTATTTTTATATATTTGGAAATATAATATTTTTAAAAAAATTTATAACTATTCTATTTCTTCCTCCCCGGCAACGGCGCCAAAAACTTGACCCGACTTTCTGTACTTCCAAATACAAGAATTTGTTACCACTGCTAGAAAATTTAATTTTTGGCGATGGCGTGAAACACTTGACCTGGAATAACTTGCTATATAGATGTGTACCAAATAAAACTTTTTAAATATATGTTTATATAGCAAAATATAATTTTAGAAAGAAAAAATTTTATAAACTTTTTGGGTACTACGCAAGTATACGTATCGTTTCAAGTAATATAGGGCTTTGAAACAAAGTCCCCAGTATCGATCCCACGGGGAAAAATTATAGTAATAAATTTTCTAAATATTATATTTCCAAAAATCTTTTTATATTTTAATCTAACTATAAATTACTATTAATTTACTAGATGCAAATAAAGAAAACAATAATAAGACAATGATTTTATGAAAACTATATAAATTAAACAACTTTCTTCCCTTCAATTAATCCAAGATTTTTAAGATAATTTAATATTCGTTGGAGAATTTGATTTATGGTATTGTGCCAAATAGAAGCATTCATATTCTTTACCCTTTGATCCAGGCGCAAAGAACATTTGCTAATTTACAGATTAGGTCTGGATGTATTGTTAGTAGAATGGGTTAATCTAGACTCACACCACTAGATGTCCAAGGGTGGCTATGGTCAGCCCTACTAGTGACCCTTTCCTAATCTATAAATCAAATTATAAGAATTTAGTCTGTCACCCTAAAAACTTATCAATTCTACGCCCTTTAAATCTTATCTTCCTATTTATTTGCACTTCACGTTGAATAGCCCGCACATGGCCTTCGACTACCCAAGGATTCATGTGATACTTACAAGTTAAGATTTCTTCTCCTTCTAGTTCTCAAAACTCTTCAACAGGTTTTAACAAATTAAATGGCCAATTTAAAAAGTAAAGTAAGATCAGGTATTAATGTCATCACAATGTTTTGAAAACATTTTGAATTTCAATTCTCCATCGAATCTTTTATTATCTTATTTATCTCTTCATAATTGAAGGAAGAAAGTAAACTAACTACTCAGAACACATTGAATATAAACAACAAAACATAATAAATAAACTTTAAACCAAACATAAAATACTTATCTCAAATATTCCTTCTACAGATCTTCTGATTCCTACTGACTCCACAGTGTAATGAACTCCAGATGCAACAACTTGAAAATAAACTCACTAAACTAAACAAAAGTGGCCCTAAATTTCTCTTTCTATTTCTCTCTCTAAGGATGAGAGATCCTAAAGTGGATAAAAGAAAGGGGTTACAATGGGGGGCACATTTTTCTGAAGAAATGGACTCCTATTTATAGGCTTCAAGGGTTGCCTTGAGGCACCTCTTCAAAACACGTCCACATTCAATGAATCTTCTAGAAGGTCTGTCTGGCGCCTAGGCACCGGAATCTGGCGCCTAGGCGCTGGACACCGCGTCCAGTTCTTCGCACCTCTTCACTTTGGCTCGCGCCTCTTCACGATTAAAACCATTTTAGAGCATCCAAATGCAATGTATCACATATCTTATTATCAAGGAACAACTGCCAGTCTTCTAGAATGTCCAATAACTACTCACTCAGTCAAAATAACTGTTCAAATGTTGTCAAAAACTTGACAGTTTCTGTATCGAGTCTGGCGCTTAGGCGCTAACTTCTGGCGCCTAGGCGCCAGGCCATATTTTTGTACTTTTTGTATTTTGCTCCATTTTTGCTCCTTTTTGATCCTTTTTACTCCTTTTTGCTCCTTTTTCCTTTTTGGACCTTTTTATATCATCTACATCCAAAAACACAAAAAATACCTTTCATTAAACCATAATATCCTTAGAAATTAATAAGAATTAAGACATAAAAAATAGGTATTTTTTATAGATCATTCCCTCAAGCCATGCATGATATTGCTGCAGGAAAAGTAAATTGCCCTTTCATTAACCCTTTAGGTAGCAAGGATGGGGCGCCTGCTGTTCTTTTCTCTAAACATGAAATGAAATGTCTAACTGAGGCAGTTAAGTTCTGCCTTATTGGAAAATTTCAAATGGGCCATCCCAAGATGGAATTTGTAAGGAAATTCTTTGAAGAACTAAACTTAGTTGGTAATTGGAAGCTTGGTTTGCTGGATGGGAGACACCTACTCATTAGACTCTCTAATGAGGAGGATTATGCTAAGATCTTTGCTAAACAATCCATTCTTATAGCTGCTACCTATATGAAAGCTTTAAAATGGACACCTGAGTTTGATCCTTTGAAGGAGCCTCCAATTATCCTAATGTGGTTCAAACTCCCCAATCTACCTATTCAACTGTATAATCACAATGCACTCTACAACATCAGCCAGGCCTTGGGCACTCCTTTAAAAACAGATACTAACACATATGATATGGCAAGACCTGCAGCTGCCAGGGTCATGGTGGAAAGGGACATTACACTCCCTGATTTAAAGATGATTTGGGTTAGAACAGATGAGGACATGCCAGAAGAGGGTTTTTTGGCAAGAAGTAGAAGTGGAATTCAAACCCCAATACTGCCAACATTGCAGAATGTTTGGCCATAATCAGGACAACTGTTACAGACTTCATCCACCTACAAAAAAGAGAACTGCTGGAACTAGTAGGGGGAATGCTGCTGAAGGTGGCATTTCTTCTAAATCTCCTGTGGGAGTGCAGGAAATATCTAGTCTGGTGACAGTCCCCAAGGAAGGCATTAATCTGGAACCCCCAACAGATGTTGTGGTTACATCAGATACAAATACTGTATGTCTGGATGCTGTGCTGGAGGGTCAGGAAATCAATACTGAACTCCCTAAACCAATTGAGGTATCCAGCCCAAAGTTCCAAGAGAAGTTAACTCAGAAGATTGACTGCAGACAGGAATTTTTTAGGTGAAAGGATAATTAGGACTCCTGAATATATGCAGACTGAATGGGAGACACAGAAAAACAGTAAGAGAAAGAAAAGCAAGTCTGAAGTTCAAGGCTTGCTGGAATCACAAATCTCTAGAGAACCTCCAGATAGCCCTTCATCAACCCCACACCCCAGAACTAGGGGGAAAGGGAAAAATCAACTTCAATGATAAATTTGATGTGTTGGAACATTAGGAGGTTTGCCCACCCAGCCTCCCTTAGCAAAATAAAACATTTAGTTAAATTACATAAACTATGGTGTTTTGCCCTTTTAGAACCCATGGTAAAATAGAACACTAAATATATTACTAATTCCTTCCCTAGTTTCTCTTGCTACATTAATCAGAATAATAAGATTTGGGTTTTTGTCAGAAAGGAACTACAATGGTCTATCATCAGGAATCATCAAGAGTTTATACATTTACAGCTCTCAATTGGGGAGCAAGAGTTTTTTGCTACCTTTGTGTATGCCAGCTGTATTCCTGCCAAGCAGCTGCTGCTTTGGAATGAGCTGGTGAATATTGCTCAAACTGTGAACTCCATTTGGATTGTAGGGGGAGACTTTAATTGTCTGACCTCTCCACTGAGAAAAAAGGTGGTGCACCTCCCTCTCTATCTGCCATGGCTAAATTCAATCTATTTATAACTGATGCTGGAGTCTTTGACCTTGGATACGATGGTCCAAATTACACTTGGAGAAGAGAAAAAACTTGGGAAAGGTTGGACAGAATGATGGTGAATTCACTTTGGCTCCTAACTTTCCCATATACCTTTGTCACTCATTTGTCTATGGCTGGATCAGACCACAGACCTCTTTTAACCTCTATTCAAAATTCAGAGGGGGGAGCTGGGGGACAGTTCAGATTTCAAAATATGTGGATCTTACATCCTGATTATTAGACTGAACTAGAGAAAGTATGGAAACCTACCATTGGCAGCACACCTTGGGGCAACTTATGACAATTACACAAATTGGCAGCTAGACATTTTAAAAACTGGAATTGGTCCACTTTTGGAAACATTAATGAGAACACTCAAAAGGCTGAAGCAAATGTGGCCAACATTGAGGCTGGCTTTCTTAATGAAAACCATACTAAAGCTGATTTATACCTAGCTACTGAGCAGCTACTTGCACAGGTCAGATATCAAGAAGCTTTCTTCAAGCGAAAAGCTGCTTCTGCTAAGTTCATAGATGGGGATAGAAACACCAGATACTATCATGCCTATATAAAATTCAAAAGTAAATGTAATATGATTCTATCCATTACCACAGCTGAAGGAATAAATATTACTAAATTTGAAGACATTGCAATGGATGCTGTTAATCATTTCAGCCAATTGTTCTCTCAGGTGACTAGCTGCTCTTCCCCTATTCAGTTTTTGTTGTTTTAGGATAACTTTCAATATGTGCAGAAACTAAACCTTACCATTGTTCTTGGAGAGACTGAAATTAAATCTGCTCTAGACTCTATTGATGGGGCTAAGGCAGCTGGACCTGATGGCTTTACCTCTAACTTTTACAAAACTAGCTGGCATGTTATTAGAAGGGATGTGGTTCAGGCTGTGCAAGCCTTTTTTCAAGGCATGGATCCTCCCAAATACTTATCTGCCTCCACCATTATTCTGATCCCTAAAAACAAGAAGAGACAGACCTGGAGTGATTATAGGCCCATCAGTCTAACTTCTGTGATGTCAAAAAGTTTGAGAAAAATTATAGTTACAAGACTACAAACCCACCTCAACAATCTCATTATTGCTAACCAGGCTGCTTTTGTAAATGGGAGAGTTATATCTGATAACATTCTCTTGGCTTAGGAACTCCTATTAGATTTGGATAGGAAATGTAAAGGGCACAATGTGATTTTCAAACCTGACATAAAGAAATCCTATGACACTATAAGTTGGAACTTCATCTTAAATACTTTAACTGCCAGGGGCTTTTAACCAGATTTTGTTCAGCTTATAAAAAGATGGTTGAATTGTAATGCTCACTCCATTGTGGTCAATGGGAAGAGTCATGGCTTCTCTAGTGCCACTAGGCGCATCAAACAAAGTGACCCCCTTGCTCCTACCATTTTCATCCTAGCATTTGACTACCTAACAAGATTGTTGGATAAGACTTTTAAGCAGGCACCTCATTTAACTTATCATCATAAGTCCAATATCACTATCAGCCATCTGGCCTATGCTGATGACATAAACATTTTCTCCAAAGCTTCCAAAACTGCTGTAAAGGCTATCATCCATATCTTAGAGCATTTAAAGGTAGTTTTAGGGTTGGAGCTTAACTTACAGAAGTGCCAATTCTTCCCTAGCAGTAAAATCAGCCTCCAATTGAAGAAGTGTATTTCAGATTATACTAGTTTTCATTCATCCAACCTTCCTATTAACTATCTTGGAGTTCAATTGGTAAAGGGTATAGCCAAGCAGACACAATTTCTAGATGTTATTGATAAGATTAAATCCCAGATTCAATGCTGGTCCAACTCTTTCCTTTCAAATGGTTGAAGAGTAACTTTACTAAAAGTATTCTTACTGCCCTACCCTCTTATGCTTTGCAGATGTTTGTTATGAAGAAGAGTACACAGCAGTTGATTGGTAGGTTGTTTAACAAATTTTTGTGGGTTGGACAACACAAATAGACACATTGGCTCCCTTGGCATCAACTTTGTAAGCCCTTGCATGCTGGAGGTTTGGGGTTCAGAAGTTTTGATCATTTGAGCTATATTAATATGTGTAAGCTGTGGATCAGATTAAGAGCTCAAGATAACCTATGGGCCATTTTTCTGCATGGAAAATACTGCAAATATGAACATCCTTCTGTAGTAAAGCCAAAGTTGGGGGATTCAAGACTATGGATAAAGCTACTGGGAATCAAGGATAAAGCTGAACGTACTCTTCATTTGGGAGCTGGGGGATGGCAAAATCAATTTCTGGCTTGATCAATGTGTGTGTGGGGGATACTCTCTACCACACAAGTTGCTAATCAATCAAACTGTGTGAAGGATTTATGGATTGAGAACCAGTGGGATTACAGGCTATTGGACACCATCCTAAACTCTGACCAGAAGCAGCAGGTAGTGAACACTAGTTTCCAACCTGGGTAAAGAGACAAGCTGATCACTAAAAATAAGCATTCTAAAAAACTTTCTGCCTTCATATATCACAGATCCTTCTCTTGGGAAT